>CM035136.1:13792983-16192983 GCA_020205605.1 Panax ginseng | reverse complement strand
TGCTTACGTGCTTGTTCCATAAGTGCTGGAACCATAGAACCTGCAAGGTTCCGCCAAAGAAATTCAAATGCTCTTTTTTGGTGGAACCGCAACTTTTCTCTGAGAGTAGGTATTAAGGCCCATACGTTGTCTTCCTCCTCTGGTAAGGGTGTGTTGGAGGAAGTAGGAATGGAGAAATCATCAAACCCCCCACCATCTTCTTCATCCTTCTTCTCTGAATCATCTTCCTTGCGTGCACCCTTGTTTGTGGTCCAGCCTGGGGATGCAAACTATAAAACAAAGAAGAAAAAACATAGTGAGGATGATTATTAAGCACATAGTGAGGGTCTATTTGGACCCAAATTAGGTTTCTATGTAATATTGGAAGAAACTGATACGAGTACATCCAAACCCCAAAAAAAGTGAATTAATATTCAATTATAGGACCACTTGTTTAGGCTCTTCGCAGTGAGATAATACCACTAGGAGATGTTACTTCTTTGGACAACACTACCAGGATTTAAAGAGACGTCAATGGTTTATAAGAAAGGCCTGCTTCCAAACTACCAAGTAAAATGAAATACTCTACCTCCTTGATTTATAATATGACTTACAAAGGGTAGGGAGACATCTTTTATTTCTGTGCAAACAAAGCCACATAAGCGACATATAATTCCAATTTCTTCATTGAGTCTGTAGTCATGCTGACATGCGCGTCCACCATTTCCATTTGGTTTTTGCATTTCATTAGGGACTCCATCATGGGTATCCTGAAAATTTCAATCAGAAAGACATCAAAATACAAGGTTAAAAATCAAGTTATAAACCAGATCATCGACCCTTGTATTATCAATGTTAAAATTTTCAAATCTGTGCCCCTCGTTGCCCAATTATATAAATAGCCAAGTTTATAAATATATATATTTTCAACTTGAGTGATGCTTCTGGTAAATTAACAACCAAGCCAAACTCGAAAAGTTTAAATGACAAATGACAATCCTATAGCCTTATAAATTTTTTATGAATTAATGATCTAAATACCGAGTCAATATACCTAATAAATCTTGATAAAATACCTCGTTGTCTTCAAGAAGATAAGCTGATGCCAAGGCAAGTTCCATTTCTTTCCACAACATGTCAATTTCTGAGATCTCTTCTTCACTGTCGTCCTCCTGCTCTGTCGGCATATCATCCCCTTCCCTATCCCTATCCCTATCCCTATCTTTATCCCTGTCCTTTTGGTTCAAGGAATTTGTTGCACGAAACTCTTTCCACTGATCAATAATTGGCGGCTGTTCTTTACTGACTACGGAGTCTATGTTTGTCATGCATCTTCTTATCATTTCCCTGTAGACACTTGCATTAAAGGATCTTCTTGAAGAAGGTGTTCTTGTATCATAAATATTCTGCCAGTCAGTAGCAACAGAAGAATGCCCCCTTCTGCTTCTGGGATATCTTTTATATGCAGTTTTCCCCTCCCCCCATCCACTTTGCACGAAAGAATAGCTCATCCCAGAAGTTCTCTTCCTATGTGCTTCCGCTTGGTAATAGTTAACCCCAGAAGTTCTCTTTCTATTTACATTAGAACTATTTATGTAAATATACTTGGAAATTGTTTTACCAATGTCTCCTGAATGATGTTCAGGAATCTCTGTATCAAGAGGATCCTCTTCATGGACAATAAAATCAGTTTCAGCAGGGAGATGCAAAGGAACAATTGCAAGTTCAGATTGATGCTCTCCTTCATCTGATACAGCTGACTGATGTTGCCTTTGATCAGATACGACAGATTTTATCTCCTTAATATTGCTTTGGCCAATAAGAAAACTCTCATAAATATCTTCCCTATAAGATTGGACCCTTCTGCCAATCTCATCATGTTTATCTGTTTTATGAGCATGATCATCCTGAACTGATAGTGCCAATGGCATTTCTTCATACTCCCATTTGGATGTCTTGATTATACCTATACGACTCACATCAATATCTGGATCTGGCAATTCATCACAACCCAAGTAACGCTCAGGTTGCACATTCCGACGCTTTGAACGTCGCAATTCCATTAAATCATACAAAGTTAATGGTCCAGAATCATGCATTTCACAACTAGGTGTCTCATTAAGGCCTTCCGTTAGAATAAATGGGACAACGATGGGGACCGAAATTCCATTCTCTAGCTTGAAAGTCACAGCCTTTGAATGCGTCTCAGAATTTTCAGAATATGTATAACCATCCCCATCCCATATTTGATAGACAATTTGGTTGCGTATTGAACTTACATCAAATACAAGTTGCTTGGAAACAGATGCAACAATTAGCCACGTCAGATCAGATGCAAACTTTCCTGTAAATAATTTAAATGCCCGGCGTGAAGTACTGTCCTCTGAGAAGCTCCAACGGTAGTATTTATCCTCATCCTCACAAGGATTACGCTCAAGTGTTTGGAGGATGGAGATTTGATCAATATGCACCTTGGTGATCTCTTTAGAAATTGCTTTCTTTATCGCACCAACAGGTCCTTGAGTGACATAGAAGCTAACGTAAAATTCGCATGCACATTTAGCTTCATGAGGCTTCCTCTCAATAGAACTTATTTTAGCATCAAGCCAGACCTATATCAGAAATAGATTATTTAAATAATCTCAAACAAATATAAATATCGGGAAAAGCTTATCTATAGAGTTTTAGAGAGTCGTAAATATGTAAAGTAAGATAGTAAGTAGAAATGAAAGAAGAATGAAGTGACGAACAAATAAGATTATGCTTCTGTTATTGGTGAAGCCTACATTGTATGATGAACGAAAATTCTAAAAAATAGTGAAGCTGACTGTCGCGGACCGTGGACTAGCCCAGCGTTTGGGTGAACCACGTAAATTTTGTGATCTGTTGTTTTTCTTTTGATTTCTCGTTGCTATTTTCTTTTGCTGCATTGTTAATCTCTAACAGCTTCCGGTGTTTCGAACTGTATGCGAGAATTATTGCTATTCAGACATTTACTTTTTGTGTGAGGTTGCAGCTTTTAAGTATGTCAATTATTTGAGTGCTCATAATTGTTTGTCACAAAGAAGATTATATAATCAGCCTGCATAAAGGACTACTATTATTTTCAAAACAAATGCAAGTAACTTCTAGCATTACACCATCACCAATTACGTGTCGTGCCAAGCAGACACGAGGTTATATGGTCCATGTGCTTCAAGCGGTACATAGCAAAAAACTGCAGACAAAATGTCTAGACTGAGTTGGTGAATGCAGAAATCATAAATGAAGGTCCTTTCTGCGAGTATTCATTACACATTCTTTTCTTCTTCCTCTTCAATTGAACTACTTTCCAAATTGAACTACTTTCCATTTTTGGAAGTCACTAATAATTGAATCTCTTCGCTCCTCTCTATAATTCAAAGATTTATGAACCCCAAAATTTGACTTTACTTCAATTCAAAAATTTGTGGACCCATCAATTAGAAATTATAAACTTGAACACAGAAATATAAAGTCCTTTTAAAAGAGACATTCATTAAACTATGTGCCAACTTTCTAGGATCAAATAAAACTGGGTCGAGGGAGTATAAGGAATATCATTGTAGAACAAAATTATGCACATAAGTATTACCCTGGGCATTCGCAGTAATTCATGCATGCACATCAAACCACAAGGACTCATATGCAAACATTGTCACAAAGCACAAAGTTTATACCCTACAAATAATCATAAATATGGACTTACAGGCTCTAGATTTTCATCGCCTGAATTTTCTATATTTTCTGTATGCTGAGACGTTGAAAGCACACAAATATCAATTCCAGGTCGTAAAAAGCAGGTGCAATCAGATACAGTTGCTTTTCTTGACCTTATTCGAAGATTTGAGACAAGAATGGTTGTCTCAATCACTGCTTCATCATCTGTAACATGCATTCTAATCTCCCCATCCCTGATTCTTAAGCGCTCTACAGTTTGCCATGATTCGCACCAAAATGCCTCAAAAGCTGTCAAATGGGATACACATGAAAAAGATATAAATATATATACACGAAACCATTTTGAAATGGGGAAACCAGTTTGAAATAGGAAACCATAGGTCTACGACACTTATAGTGCACATATTACAAGCCATTACTTATGTCATGAAAACTATGAACTTAATATAATAATGTCCTGCGTTAAATTTGTGCAACTGTCTTTTAAAACATATAAGAAATAATGTCGGAAATAAAAGCTAGTTGCAGTATCCGCAACTGGTATTTTAGAATAACGGTATTACATCAGCATCAGCAAGCTAAAAAAAGACCCACAGCCAGCTGTGGTTGTGGATCATCCCCCATACACACATATAATATATGTATGTATATCTATCTATATAATGCGCTCTCTAGTCCCTGAAGTTAAATGGTAGATAATTATGTATAATAGTAGCCACCCTTGCACAATATTACTAGCTCAAGTTTTTCAAGCCAGATGACTTTTCCTATTAGTTGGGTCAGGTTACTATCGTCATTGATGCATAAATAAAGATACCAATTAGTGCAGATTGAATTCCTTCTATGGTTCCACATGAGCAACCAGTACAAATATAACATACATTTGGCAAACACTTCTGGTTTGGTAAGAAGTTTGATTTACATGATGTTGGGATAACTGAGAAGCACATGTGTCTTAGTCATGTACATATCCTGATTGAAACATGAGACGAAAATTTTACAGCAGAGACTATGTTTTGGGGGGATTTTACTTATTTTAAATTTGAGAAAGGCAGAAAGTTTATATAGATTAGATTAATTAATAATGCCATGGAAAAAGAATATAAAGGTGAGGTGAGAGGCCCAAAGTTAGTGCTTACGGTTTAAATCAAAAGGATGTGTGCTTTGATGAATACTTCGTCTCCTCATGATGCTCAACAAAAGATGGGCCTCAAGTGACGCACCTGCAATTTCTTAAAGTTAACAACAATTTAAGCTAGCATAAAGGACCTTACCAGATACAACTTTAGTCTCAATGTACACTCCATGTCATCCCAAGGAAGAGATCATTTTAAGTTTTAACTTTTGTGTACCCGTAAAATTACACTGAGTTCAAATTAAGTATTAGACTGGCTTGCCAAACATGAAGTCTCTGCATACAACTATTAAGTTTACATTCTTTTTCATTTATTCTAAGTGTTGCACAATGGACTCAATAATACACATCATGCGTTAAACTCCTCTTCACATTCAACCCATCTTTGTAAGTGGAGAGACCAATGAAAGTATATCATATTGCACAAATAAAACAAAGTGCATAAGATCTATCAACATGATGAAAAACATATGCAAATGGGGAGGCTAACATAAGAGCTTGCAAAACCAGAATGTGATACCTTATAAACATTACCAATTGAGGTAAAAGCTTAAACTGTAATCTAATTGACCCGATGTACATCATGCTTGACCTCGTTTATGTTATCCCAAATAAGTTGGCGCATGCACCACAGGAATATGGTAACCATGTTTATATCAGATCAAAGTTTATTTTAAACACATACAAGTTCAATCCTTCAATTTTTCTTTTTCTGTCTCTAGTACCTCTCTCCTCTCTAAAATATTCCTCAACTTGTCAGGCAGGGCTTTCACCATCTATAGATAGATATAAATGCCAGAAGTAAATCAACAAAAATGGAAGCTGAAAAAGATAAAAAAAGAAAATTACCCAGGAAATATGCTAAATATGACCCCTTTTAATTATGTTTTTTATAATACAGCAGTGCCAACAAGTAGCAAATATTACCTCAGCCCTAAAATGAGAGAGTCCTATGTATTGAAATTTTCCTCACCAGTATTAAGGTCTGCATTATACATAAATTTTTTTGACAATTATTTTCAATAATAAATTGTGTTAAAAGTTTCATAAGTATATTAAATAGATCATCCCAAAAAGAAATCTAAGTATGTCAGGTGTGAACCTTAATATTTGAAGGAATTTAATAACAAAATTGGAGCAAACATTATTATGGAAGTAGTATAAAGGTATAAACATTACACAGAATCATACCAAGTAATATCCATCATCACTTAACTGCAACAAGTAATACAATTATTTTCTTGATTTTGTTTCCACAAAAACAAGGAAACACACATTATAATCAGGCAATGCATTCACGTCATCTTTCCAGAAAGGCAAAAATGCAATAAACAGAGAAAACGGCTCCTTAATTAAAAAAGATTGATCTTTCTTTACCCTTTTGGTCCTCTAAAGCTGTAAAAGTCACCCTTTACTAGAAATTGACAGTAATACATATATGCAGAGTTCGGTAATTATATACTCCCTCCGAAAAAGAGTCTCGCTTGGAAAATAAATAAATAATAGTAAAAATTGTTCCCAGAAAGGTACATGTTTTCGTTGATGATACTATAAATGATATTATGTTTGTAACAGCATAATTCACTACCATATAATCACTACTAAACTAACATTCATTAGATGATAAATATGGAAGATAATTATAACTTTTAAGTCTGTAAATTCTGTAAATGGTACTCTTTTTGTCAAACGGATGGATTACTATATAAATATATGCAGTTATATATGTGTGTGTGTGTGTATAGACAGAGATGGGAGCAATTTTTAGTAGAAAATTTTCATGAAAAAGGTGAACTTCAAATTTTATTAGTATATAAAAATGTAGAAAAGTCGAATAAAACCCAAAAGAAGCAACGAAATGGTCAAAATACTGGATAAATGAGCTGAAATTAGGTGAAACAGAATCCCTAAATTACCGATTGGAGGTATACTCGGAATCAAGCCAGCAGGATCAACAGACATTCGTACTCAGAAAAGGTAGTAGCATCTTAATTATAATACGCTCCTGCGAGAAAGAAGAAGATAAAAATCAGAAATTAATTTCTCACAATAGAAGCGAATTCAACCAGAAATTAAGCCAGCTAAAGCAAGTAAGAAAACAGAAAACATTTTCTTACTTTTGGATCAGAAAAAAGAAAAGTAAATAAACAGTAAGATTCCGGTGAACTTAACTGGAAATGCGCAGATTCCGGCGGGAGAGCAGGAGAAATTGAGAGGTGTGCTAGTTGAAAAGTGGAGCAGCACTGATAAAGAGAGTGAAAAGAGGAGAGAGAAAATTAGTGCAGGGGGCGTAGAAATCTATACATACAATTACAAAAGAAAGAAAGAGAAAAACTGACTGACTCCGAATCTCGGAGTTGCTGTAAAGCTGCTTTTATGAGTTGCTGCATGACTACAAAAACCTGCACCGGGATAAATGATCGTTGGGAGTCTAGCCGAGCTTTTAGTTGTTTGAGCTCAGCTTCTTTAAATTATGTCTTCAATTCATATTAATTGTGTCATTTTCTAATACTACTATAATTAATCATACTTCCATAAAAAAACAATAAATATATTTATGTGTATATCTAATCTCACATTCAAAAACCATCTTTTTTTAAAAATTAGAGATATAATTTAATTTTTGAAATCAAACAAGCAATATATTAAATTTTAAATTAATGTGAATTTATTTAATTATATTTATATATTTATTATAATTGTATTGTTCTTCCTCCGTTCCTAAAAGATTGTCGTTTTAAATAATACTTTAACGCAAATAATACAATATATGATTGTCTCATGTGTGTTGGAAATTATTCATTTACATTATATTTGTATATTTTCTTTGAATTTGTATTTCTTTTTAAAGGTTTGATTTTTGTTGTGTTCTTTGTCATTTTTATGGGATTTTTATTCTCATTTATTGTGAGATTTTGTTTTCTCTTTGTTTGTTAGATTTTATAGAGTGTGAGGTATACTTTGTTAAGAAATTGTTGAGATTATTTTATAATTCATTGTATTTTATAATTCAAATTTAATTATAAACAAAGTAACATCTCGATTGAAAACAAACGGTGTCTTAATCTAACTCCTTCGCTCTAAAATATAATATAATTATTAATTTTTTAATATAAATTTCAGATATATTTAATCTCAAAATTTACATAAAATATAAGTTTAAAAACTATTTATGTCATGAGTTTAAAAATATTTTAGATTAACTCTAAAAAAATTAATAATTGTCTTTGGAATAACTTTTTCAACCATTTTTTTAACCACTTTGAAATACTCAAGTAGTGGCTCACATCAAAAATATTATCTCCAACAACCTCTTCAATTTTAGTTAGGGTAAATTACATATAATAGTACATTTTTAGAAATAATTACAAAAATCATACACCTATAAAATAATTACAAAAATATTACACTTTTTTGTTTTTATTTCCAATCTTAACATAATTAAAGGTCCTTAAATTAAGGGATTAATATGTAATGGCTGACATGACAATATTAGTATAATTAGGATTCCTTAATTTAGGGGATTAGTTTTGGTAGGTGTCATTTTCTCTCTCATCTCCTTTTATTACGCCATTTTATTCTTTTACGCCATTTTTCTCTCATCTCCTCCTACTTTTTTTTTTTCAGACGCCTATCGCACTTCTATTCTTCCATTTTCATATTTAAAGACAAAAACTGAAGAGTGAAGAGAGAAGATGAAGACGCCATTGAAGAGATAAGATGAAGACGCCATTTTGTCATTTTCTATCTCATTTTCTTCTATTCTGTCATTTTTTCTTCAAAAAGATGAAGACACCATTTCTGTCATTTTTGTATAAAAGATGAAGACACCATTTCTGCCATTTTCTTCTATTCTGTCATTTTTTCTATCTCTTTCATTCTTCCAATTGTTCTTCATATTTCTTTGTACTCTGTTTTTGTAAGTACTTCTATTTTACCTCTCTCTCTCTCTCTCGAGCACTAATTTTTAAGGTTTTCTCTTTAATTTCATTCATTTGGGGTTTATGATCTTAATTCTATGCAAAATGTGCGTTTGATTATGAATTTATGATCACTTTTTTTGTTGATTGGTGTTGATTGGTGTTTACCTTAGTATAAAAGTTTGGTTACCTCAGTATAAAAGTTTGGTAACCAAACTTTTATACTAAGGTAACCAAACTTTTATACCAAGGTAACCAATTCACCTCCACACCAACAATTTTTTCATAGTGCAGTTGGTAACCAAACCTTCATACCAAGGTAACCTTGGTATAAATGTTTGGTTACCTCAGTATAAAAGTTTAGTTACCTTAGTATAAAAGTTTGTTTACCTTAGTATAAAAGTTTGGCTACCTTAGTATAAAAGTTTTGGTTACCTTGGTATAAAAGTTTGGTTACCTTAATATAAAAGTTTGGTTATCTCAGTATAAAAGTTTGGTTACCTTGGTAATTACCAAAGTTTGGTTACCTTGGTATAAAAGTTTGGTTACCTTAGTATAAAAGTTTGATTACCTTGTTATAAAAGTTTGGTTACCATGACATTACTAATGATCTTCTCCTCTGCAGTATCTTGAGAATTTTCTTTTACTACCAGAAAATAGTTGCTCCCGCCACTACCGCCCCAGCCTCCACCGTCTCTGTAACCACCACTTAAGCCACCACCGCCACCGCCATTGTTATCTCCTTCATAGCCATCACCGCCGCCTCTGAAGCCACCATTACCACCTCATCCGAAGCTGTCACCTCCTCCAAAGCTTCCACCTCCTCTGAAAATTGCCTCCACCACCTCCTGCAAAGTACAAAATTTGTGCAGTCTTTCTTTTGAAATTTGAATTTGAATATTTGAATTTGAATTTGTTTTTGTGGTTAGATCCCAGATATTTGAATTTGAATGATTAGTTATGGCAGATATTTCTCCTTAATTTTAAGTTTCCTTATTAATATGAATTGCGTTATTTTTGTAATTATGTTGTGTGTGTTTTATTTTTGTAATTACTTTCTAATTGTTGTATATTAGTCTTAAGGACCCTTTTAGTTATCAAATTTGCAACTTCATTGACTCTTGAAATTTGCAACCTCATTCTCTCTTTTCAAAACATTTATTTTATTTTTGGGAGAATCAAAATCATACGAAAAAAACTAAAAATATTTATTTTGTTTGATGAGTTTGATGTACAACTCATTGAATTGAAAAGATTGATGAAATACAAAATATGAAAATAACAAAGTAATGTTCTTATGACTGGATGACTTTTATGTCCCTCCAAATTGTCACTCACTTTCAAAATCGTTTATATTTTTCGTCATTTATGTCTTTAAAGTGATATTTTTTGGCGTTTCTGTTCCTCCAATCAGATTTGACCCAACCCGATCCATTTTAAAAAATCCGTCCCAATTTGACTCAACCCAAAATTTTAATATTTGAAAATAAATAAATAATTTTTATAATTTAAAAATAATAATTATATTTAATATTTTAAAACAAATTATTATTTTTAAAATAATAATTATTTTTAATATTTTAAAATAAAATAATTATTTCAAAAATAGTTATTTTAATATTTTAAAAGAAAATATTATTTTTTAAAATAATAATTATATTTAATATTTTAAAATAAAATATTTTTTAAAATAATTATTATTTTAAATAAATATTATTTTAAAATAATAATTACATTTTAATATTTTAATATAAAATAATTTGAAAATTATTATTATTATTAATATTTTAAAATAATAATTATTTGTTATATTTAAAATAAAATATTTTTAAAAAAGTTATAAAATAATTATTTTTTAAGAAAAAAATATTAGATGTTTTTTTTCAAAAATGAGTACATTTTTCATAAAATGTAGATTTAGAAAAATTAAACAAAATAAAACTTTATTTAAAGAAGTGTCATTCAGCCCTCTTCAAATTGTCGCGTAAATTAATAAATTTTAATTTAAAAAATTGTGTTTTTTTGTTACTAGATGCTCTAATATTGTAGAACTTTTAGCAAGGAATAGCAGAGTTGACTATAGCCAAATAGAGCCGAGCTAGCTTAGTTTGTTTTAACTTTTACGGGCTAAATGAGTAAATATGGATCATGCTAAGGTTGTTTACGAACAAACGGCTAGGCTGTGATATTCAGGTGGGCCAAGTACCCCGAGTGATCAATGTTGGCCGCTGATTTTAGGGCAAGAGGCTGTAGTGACTTTTGAACGGGTGCAGCTGAGTAGTCCTTGGTAAGACCTGACCTAAGCTGTGAGCTGATGTTTTTGTCTTTGTGGTGAGTCAGAAAATTAATTTTGCTTTGCTCAGTTGCCTTGTCATGATCACAAGGTTCATTATTTTCAGCCTTTGCAGAAATAATCGTTGTGCTTCATAAATATGGAGAGCGTCTACCATCAAATTAATTTCATAATAACTAAATTTATAAATATGTAATCTCTCCGGTTCATAATTTAATTTTTAAAATTAAATAATAACATAATTAAATTTTGAATTTATATAATTTTAATTAATAATTATATATCATATATATTAATTACAAAATTTATTTTATTATATATTTTTATGAGTCATCAATTTTTAAGTTTGATACGTTCGTGGTTTTAACACTTGAAATATTCTTTTATGCTTTAACTACCGTCTTGCAAGAAAATAAGATAAGAAATTACAATTTTTATATGAAATGTATAGTTAGTGATTAGTGATTGTTATTTAGGTTTAGGACTTATTTTAACTTCCCTTGTAACCCCAAAATGCACTTTATAATTTGCAACCGCAACACATGTACCAAAAACTTTATAATTTGGAATTGAAACACATCATTTACATTTAGTTGTGCTAAATTTTATTAGTAATTAATATTTCCAAAAATAAAAGTCTCCCTATATGCACCAAGTATTACTAGTATTATTATTAATTGCACAACTAATTTTTAAATCATCATTACATTAACAATTAAATTTTAAGCATCAGGTGATGCCCAGTAATAACAATTAACTGAAACAAGTCTAGAAGAAAATATTTTCCTAGCCAGAGCTAGTTGAGAACTACACGTATAATGGGAGGTCAAAGAACCCACATTATAAGGAGGATAAATAAATATAGTCAATTCAAAACTTATTGCCCTTTCTTATTTCTCTTTAGAACTCTATACAAAAAAGTTTAACACCACTTTTGATCTGTTATATATACAAAAAAAATACCCTTGAACCACAAGACAGCAACTGCTAGTACTGGATTGTCTCTAACTAAAATTCTTCCAAGTTAACTTATCAAAGTAAGTAGCTCCAGTAAATAAAATGAAACACAAAGGAGTCATAAGTCCATGGGGCATAATTCATCAGATGCCAACTGCTAATCACCAAACTAAAGAGACCACAAAAACTCCTGCTGCTTTCATCACCGTATTTGTCTGTCTGCATATATGATTTGCCTACTTCAAAGCCCCAGATACGAGTCCATCTCAAGCAGCTCATCCAATGATAAATAACAATCCTCTTGCCTGCCTGGCTTTAAAAATTCAAAACCAGTATCAAGTCCCTCCAGTCCATTCTCCATACGGTACGAACTTTCAACAACAGTAGCATTCGGATTCTGCAACTGCTGAAATAAATTCGATGGGTTCCCAAACTGCACATTGTTTTGCATAGCTTGCCCAAGATGACCAACTTCATGGCCCCAACCACTCCTAGTTTCTTGAATGGGAAGCGGATTGAAATCTAAACCTTGCAGAAGCTCCTCTACGTCAAACATTTCATCTCGTGAAAACTCTTGCAAGATATCCTGCTCCAGGTTGAGTTTAACACCATCATTGTTAGCCATGGATTCCTTCTTCACCTCCATTGGTTCATCCTTCATTTCACGCATTGGCACAGTTGCTTCCTGCATTTTAAGAGTCCAACCACCATCTATAGCTGATTCACCTTCCCCATCCTTGTTTTTAGTCTCAGAAGCATCAAACTTTGCCATCGGATCCTCATTGCCACAGACCTCAGAGTGGGTAGAAGATGTAGTTGAATCACAACATGATGGACTCAGGACTGAACATCCATTTGAAGATTCCTTGCATGAGCTAGAATCCGGAAGATTGAGTCGTGCACAAGGGCCAAACATTGCTCTTGCAGCATCATCATAGGCAAGAGCAGCATCCAGAGCATTCCCAAATGTACCTAGCCAAAGCCTATTACCCCTGTGTGGCTCCCGAATTTCAGCAACCCATTTGCCCCATGTCCTCTGCCTTACACCTCTATAGTTGCAATGCGAGTTCTCAGGTCCACCTTTACCTTTCATACATCCTTTTTTAGATCCCTTGGCAGGAGCTTTACGTGTGAGTTCACCTTTTCCATCCAAAGAATCAAGTCTGTCATTGTAATCCTTCCACATAGCAAGCGTCTCCGCTACACTTTTGGATCCTTCTGCTCTGCTCCGTAACTTCCTCTTTCTTGAGTAATCCATGGGCAGGGAAGCCATATTAGAAGCTTGATCAAGAAGACCAGTCATACAATTTCTGCAAAGCAATACGAACTCCCTTTTAGCACAATAAACAAAGGCAAGACATCCATGTGTTCTCTATACACAAAACTTAGATAACGGCTCAAGTACTCAACCACTGCTAGAGAGGCATTGCATATCAACACATAACATGGACTTTTTGCCCTTCAAAGATGATAGATAATAAGCAAACACCCAACCATTTTAACCATAACTACCCAAGAGGTATAAGGTTCAATAAGTTTAACATTTTCCTAATTGTTCGGTCCTGAACAGCATTTCAACAGCACCCACCACTAATTTCAAATCAAAATTATAACACGGAAACTGGGTTATAAATATAATCATACATACCATAAATCTTAAGGCAACATATCAAAATCCCCCAACAACTGGTCCTTGTTCAAATAAAACATTGGGGAATCATAATAATCAAACACAAAACCCTAAGTCCCAAACCCCAAAACCCCAAAAATCACAGTCAAGCCTCCATGAGCACAAGAAATTTGAGGTAGATCATATTATATTGTATCCAGAAATTGGAGAAACAACTACACCCAAACATCAACACATAATCACAGACATAAGAGATTCAAAATCAACATACCTCTGAATGATATTCGACGTCATGCGCCTTGAAAAACAATCCCTCCTGTGTTCGTTCCAAATCGACGATTGCCAGTCCCTCCTCTCTTCGTTCCTAATCGACAAGATTGCGTTGTTGTTAAGAAATCTAGGGTTTATCAATTTAAAATATCCGGTGTTGGGAGTTTTTCTTTGCGAGATTTTTTGGGAGAAAAGCTGTAATTGTTTTTGAGCAAAATCAGAAATCTTGTTAAGCCGGAGCTTGTGGAGATATTTATAGCCTTCTCTACGTGTTTCCTTTACATTAAGTAAATATTAAATGGTGATTACGTGGCGATAGATATTTCCTATACATTAAATAAATATTACGTGGCCGGTGGCCCTCAGGCTACCGGGAGTTTAGGCACCAGATATTTCCTTTTACATTAAGTAAATATTAAACGGTAATTACGTGGCGCTCAGGCTACCGGGTGTTTAGGCACCTGTCAGTGGAAGTTTCCCGAGCCACACGGATTGCACAACCACGTCCTTCTCTTGCTGCCTAAGTCTTGTACTATTTGCCAGTAGTATTACACTAGTAACTCATGACTGGATGCTTCTAGAAGTCAGGCCTCAGTGACCAACTGACCATGACCCAGCCCATGTCTTTGACTGTCAAATGAGTAACCATCTTTATTTTTGTTTTCCTAATTCCCGTAGGACACTGAATTTAAAAGATGAGGCCTATTAAAATATAGTAGGAGTAATTTTTAAATACATATAGTTTCACAATATTATTTTATGTATTTAAAAATTATATTTTAATAAATATCATCCTTTGAATTCCGTGCTTAGCGAACACATGTTAAGAAAATTCTTAAAAAATGAATATTCTATTTATTTTGTAATTTATTAGAAAATACTCTCTCCACGTCCCTTAATATAATATATGTGGTTTTACATATTTTTTTATAATTATTTATCGTTTTATATAATTTAATCTAAGAGAATTAATTATGATCTTTCCAAAATTACCTTTTTCGATAAAATATTACATGTAAAAGAGAGTATGAGATAAGTATGATAATTATGAGAACTTAAAGAAATTATAGATAATTAATATTATAATTAATTCTATACAATTATTTTTTTAATTCTTGTGCACAAATTTAAAACGATACTAGTATTTATTAAGGGAGAGAGGGAGTAATAAACTTTAGAATTAATTAAATTTTAATCTTAACACAATATTAGACTTATTAGTACTCCTCTATTCCAAGACCAAAGTATAAAACTATTTTTAATTTCTTGACCTCAATTTAATATATTTTTTAAAATTTAAAATTAAAATAAGCATTAATCGATATCGTAATCATTTTAAAACTGTACGTATTACTAATTGATAGGTTTTCTCACAAAAATTTAATTGAATAACATCAATTTTGAATATAAAAATATATTAATAATTAATTTTATAAATGGCGGCAGTAGATGACGAATTATTTATATGTGCATCATGTTTATGATGTACTACAATATAATTTTATTTCCACTTCAAAATATTAAAAGAAAAAATAAATAAAAATAAAAAATTACCAAAAGCCAATGAGAAATAGTAAATTTATCAATTCTTCTTATTTTTTATTTAATTTAAGAAAATCATAAATATTCTTAAATACAAGAGGAAGAATATAATACTCTTAAAATATCTTCCAGGTGAAACAATCACAGAAGGTTGCTGCTTGGCAGCACCCAATCACCCATTACACAAGAAAGTAAAGGGTCGATCAAAAGCCGACATTAGTGAAAATAATGGATAAAGTGGGACCCAAGAAAAACAATGTAAGTGAGGCTGCATGTGCGCCACATGGATGCTTTGCAAGGAGAAAGAAGTACTCCTTAATCAATCATGCTACTATCACATAAAAAATACACACATGCATACCGCTAACCTCAACTAACATGTGGGTCCATAATATGTATATGTGTGTGAGACTGTGTACAACTATTTTTTATGTGATAATAAAGTTATTTCTCCTTAATAGAGAATAAAATTATTTGATAAAATTTTATTTGTCTCTTATTATTTTTTTAATAATCAATAAAAAGAAAATATAAATTAAAATTATTAAAATTTATCTCTTAATAAAAAATTTAAATTTATAGTCTCTATAAATATTGTATTCCGTTAATTTTAAATTTTAAGATCATTAATAATTTTTGAAAAATTAATTTTAGATATTTGTAAATTTACGGGTGACGTAATGAATGAGGATTGACTTTCGTGATCCATGACTAATATCACAGTATCACTATCTAAGTTAAAAAAAAGTTTTAAAAAAAAGTAATATATAATGTGATACATGAAGCGAGAGGCACCTCATATTTGATATTTGTGTGTAAATTATCTCCTAAAATAACATTATTTAAAGGAATTATAAAAAATATATTCATTTATACACAACATAGAATATATTTTGAGAGTTATTAGTACGAAATTAATTTTGATCAATTGACTAATATAATATTGACACGCAGATCGAGAGATGATTTTTTTCTGCGTGTCAGCATTATATTGACCAACTTATCATAAAGTTAACTTCATGATAATCGGATTCATATATTTTATATATGTACAAGTACACAAATGACATTATTTGTATTCTATAACTTATACTCCCTAAGGGTGTGCAACGGTATAAAATCGTACCGAATCAGTTGTTATCGTTCTAAATCGGTTATTGATTTTTTCGTAAATAAATACCGATACTGGTACCAAAATATCGATATTCAGTACCATATATATTGGTTCGGTACAAGGACAGTACCAATAAATGCCGGTTTTACATTTATTTCTTATAAATCTTTCAAAATTTTCATTACTTTTTTTCAATTTAATTGTTATGCTTATATTATATTTATTATTATCCAATATGAGTATAAAATTTCATAATCCAATAGTAAGAATAAATAAAGAACGAACAATTAGCAAAAGTAAAGTATTATAATTTTCAAGTAAATAGATATATTAGTTAACCTATAACATGTCTATTACACATGATAATAAATAACTAAGAAACCAACATATTTGCTGCTGCCTTGTCACAAGCTTATACTCTAAATTAGACTTTAAAACATATACGGTATATTATTAAGTAATATAAACAAAATACGTACATTAATAATACTAATATTAAATAATATATATTATAAAATCATTATTTAATAGTATTAAAGTACTTAATTATAAAGTACTAATATTAAGTAATGTATATTATTAAATAATATCATATATATAATATGTATTATATATAATAAATAAATTTAAAGGTACACGGTTGGTTCGGTACGATAAATATCGGCTAAAAATATGTATCGATACTGTATTATTGGTATATACCGATTTTTTTACCGGTACCGAATTGAGATATAAAAGTACTGAACCGATTGTATCGAGTCATGTTGTCGGTTTCAGTAATTTACTGTATTTACCGTTTTGTTTGCACACCTTAATACTTTATCTTTGCTCAAAAGAATGAATAAAGGTACAATTATTTTTATCCTCAAAAGGTTGAGGTAAAGTATATAGAGTGAAGGTGTGACGCTCCCAGAATAGGTCCATACAATTCATTCTGAGTCGTCAAATACACGGTACAGAAATCAAACACAACTTCAATTATACAACGTAGTGCATAGATGAACTGTTGATTGGTATGATTATGACCAGAAATTATTCAGTATAATTATGACTTGTAATGTTAAAAATGATACGGTAAAAGTCTTCATTGGCCCGTAGACCGTAGTGCATTGATAGACAGTTGTTGGCATGATCATGATCATTGGCGATAACACGAATATCCTTTGTAAAATCCCAAATTTATGAATAAAGATTTAATTTTTTCGAAATATTTTTTTAATATTATGGTGTGAATTTGAGATAATATTATAGTTGTGGGTAATATTTATAAATTTTGCAAAGTATGCAAGTTGTTATATAATATTCGATTGGTCAGGGAATATTCTTTTTGTCGGGAAATATCCGTACGACGGCATAATCATTGGTGGACCCCACAACAAAATTATTGTCAGATTGAGAAAACGACAAAAGTATTTTATTGAAAATAACGACGGAAGTTTTACCGTTAATATTATTGAACTACTCGGTAGTAAAAGTACAGTAATACGCGTGGTTGCATAATAAAGACACGGTATTGATTATTCGATATTTACGTGAGAAGTCACTCGGTTATACTCAATTATTGCTATATAGTAATTATTGCATCATATCTCTCTATATTATTGATTCGATTATTGTCACAAAGATCAAATGCATTATATGATATATTATTAAGTCAATAATTGAGATAACAAAGTTATTCATTTTATTAAATTATAATATTTACAATGTCTAGAAGTTACATCGAGGAGAGGTTTGGTCACCTAATCGGCGCCAATGGGAGAAATCCTTATTGGAAAGCCCTCTTTCGTGGGAACGAATTTGGTTGATAAATATTATGAGTTATATAAGATTAATGATGAATGTTATTAATATTGAAGTTGTGCTCGAAGTTGAATTTGGAGACGCGGATGTGATATTTGAGTCCGGAACGATGAAATTAGTAAAATAGACTATAAACACAAAATTTTTCGGTTTTACTATTTGGTCAAAAGTCAACGATTGACTTTTTTTGGGAAAAGTCAAACTTCAAAATTTCAAAATTTATATTTTTGATAAAATGGTTTTATTGTGTTGGAATTATTTTGTGTTAGTGAAAATCGACAATTATTTCAATAATAATTGATGTCTGGAGGTTATATTGACCAATCGGATATTTAACCGGATAAATGAGCAATTGATTGCTATTATTTCAAATAATTATAACTATTTATTCACATGTGTATACTATTGTTTCACATTCTTGTTACTATTAGGGGAATTGGTGCAAGATTGATAATACTGTAATGACTAAGTTAAAAATGGAGGTATAGATGAGAGTACTATATCTTGTAATTGTGAGATTTCACATGTCTAGAACTATTGATTCACATAATTTACTATTGAATCACATTATTTACTATTAGGGGAGGTGGTGCAAGTTTGATAATACTTCCATGACTAAATTAAAAATAAAGAAAAAGTTGGAGGTATTGTACTGTAATTTTTCGAGCCCCAAAACGTGCAATTATCGAAACTATATTTTTTTTATAAATAGAAGCTCATTCTTCCTTCATTTCTCACCAATTCACTAAAGCTATAGAACACTTATTATAGAAAGAAGCTATAGAGAGAAAATCTATAGAAGAAAAGAAGCCTGCTACTTCACTACTTCTATATCCAGTTTTTTTTACGGTAAGGGGTGTTATTTCTTTTGTATTCAAGAAGAGAACTTCTGTTATTCCATTCTTTATTATTCTATTAGAATAACTCAGATATCTGTGAAGCTACCATATACTTGGTGACATTCTTCTATTATTCCGCCTTTATTATTCTCATTGGAATATCACGTATGCTCATGCGTTTTCTGCCGAAACCCGATTCCCGTTTTTATTATTACATTGGAATATCACATGCATGCGTTTTACGCGAAACACGATTCCGTCTTTATTATTCATTTGGAATATTTTGTCTGCATGCGTTACGGTGGGACTAGTTCCATCTTTATTATTGTTTCGTTGGAATATCACGTCATGCGTTTACGCCTTTGGACCTAATTAAAATCTTTATTATTCTTTGAACATCCCGCTTGGCGGTGTAATTTACTTTGACACGGTTCCGTTATTTATTATTACATTGGAATAACTTTAATACATCGCCAAGCACCGCATGGTTATTATTATGGTGATTATTATTATGCATGGTGATTTCTTTTGTTATTCCATTCATTATTATACTCAGTTGGTTAAAGTTTTGACTTCTATACTCCATGAAATTAGTGGAATATCCTTGATATTTGCGCTTCATCCAGTATCTTTTCATGAAAATATTATTCTGAGCATTCTTGAATTTTACTCTACAAAGCAGTATCATGTTGATAATTTGAACGTTATCAGTTCCTGGATAAACTAATTTTTGAAGTTGTTTTATTGAATTCTTATATTATTGTCATCATCCTCATGTTTATATTATGTTGAAAGTCATCTGTATTCGTGAAGTGTGCATAGATGGACTTGGAATGATTATGACTGAGGATTATTCTAAGATAATCATAACCGTAATGTTATAAATGATGTGGAAAAAGTCCTCATTGGCCCCCTAGTGCAGCCGATGGGACAGTTTTTGGTATGATTATGGTTATGAATTCTCTTTGGTCAGAAGTCAAAGATGAATTGTTTTATGGCATGATCAGGACCGTTGATAAAAACATGACTTAAGCCGTAGTGCATGGATAATTCGTGGTCGTGATACTAAAGAATATCATTGGCCGTAGTGCAGGGGTGATTCAATGATGTGGATTATTTATTAAGCTGAGTCCCAGCGATAAAAGTGATGAAAAACCTTTTAAATCATAGAAGATAGTAGATTTTATTCCCTACTTGACTCTTCTAATGGATTGCTTGTTCCGCTGCACTTAAACTTGATGTTTGTTATACTTTATCAGTTTAACACTGTTGAAGGCTAACGATAAATTATTCTCGCATTATCTTAGTCTTAATATTTATTCTTTCGGGCTAGTTGAGCTCACCCCTTTCGTTCACCTTTATTCTCTTGAAATGAGAACGAAATTGGGACCAAATGAGGAGAATAGAGTGATGGTCCTAGATGGTGCATTACTCCTTCCTTATTATTCGTGAAATAGTGTGATAATAATTCAGAATGAGGACTCCTTTTGAGTTTTGTATAATCTACAGTAGATAATATTTGTATTCAAACTCATAGTTTATGTTTTATCGTATTATACACGACAGTTGTATTATTAAGTTGTATTTGAATTCTGTACCATGTATTTGACGACTCAAAATAAGTGATGTATACCTATTTTGAGGGCGTCACATCCTTGACCCGTATCACTATTACAAAATACTAAATAGATAACACTTAAACTACAATATTTTTTATAAAAATGTTGTCGTATTTTTTTCCACAACATTTTTAAAAAAAAATATTGTAGATATATATACAAAAACGTTATCTATTTAAAATGACATTTTTTTTTTATTTTAATTAGATAACATTTTTTTAAAAAAAAATTGTCTAATAAAACACGGAGCTCACTTAAAATTAAAAGACTTAGTCTTTTTCTCTCCGAGGCTCGTCTCATTCTTTTATCTCTGTGCTCGTCGTTCTCCCTTCTCCAAGTATCGCTCCTTCTCTCCTCAGTTTCCTCCCTTCGTTCCTTCTCTCTTCAGTTTCCCCTCTTCGTTCCTTCTCTTTTGAGCGACGTCTGTACTGGCTGATCTGCCGTAACATCGCTCAAGCCCTAATTTACAAGGCATCGGTCGATCTGCCTAGCATGTCGGTAACATCGCTCAAGCCCTAATTTACAAGGCTGCCAGCCCCATCTTCTTCTACTGTGGCAATGAAGGCTACATTGACTGGTTCGCTGAGAACACTGGCTTCGTCTGGGAACTCGCTCCCCGCTTCGGCGCAGCAGCCGACTGTCTTACCTTCCCGCCGTTACCCTAGGTAACCGCCGATTTTGCCGGATGATTGCCATAGTGACTGCGACTCTTCATCATCAGTGATTGATAATAATTGTGATGGAGGTGAAATTGCTTCGTCGTCATTTTCCAAACCCTTGTCATTTGATTTAATAATTTTAATAACCTTGCTACAGGTGTTCAGGGCGATGGATTCATGGCTAGTGGCCTCAGCTTTCTAGTTTACTGGAGCAACTGCTGCAGTTTGTATAGGGTTCATCTTTCCTGTTGATGTTACTTTGGGGTAAGTTGCCTTCTCTGTTACTGGAATCAAGTAGAAGAGTAGTTGTTAGTTTTTAATTTTACTTTGGGGTAAGTTGAAAGTGACCATCTTTCTTGTCACTTTCAGCATTTCACTTGCCTAATTACCTTCTCTTTCTTTTTTTTTTTACTAAATTTGCCTAATTACCTTTGCTTCTTTGGAGATTCTGCCTAATTTCTGTCACCCTTAACAAAAGATAAATGTTTTGTTGGACTTGGTGCAAGTGGAAAATACCGTGGATTGACTAGATTGGATTCGCTAGTTTAGATTTAAACATAATTGGTTTATTTCTCTACTAATTGATTCCTGATTTTATAATAGAAATGGGCTGTTGACATAAATCAGTACTCATACGCCACTAACAGTATCCAATTGTGCATGCCTCTTTGATCTGGGACGATGGGATGCATCAGGTTAGGACCCCCATTATTGTGTACGCTCCATCCTAAATTCTTAGGCATCTATATACTATTTATGTATTACCTTGGTTCCAAAATATAAGATCAGACCATATCTTGTGATGTTTTTGTGTAAGTTAATTTGGTGGTTGTCTTGATTTTCATTAGTCGAAGGATTGTGATTGAAGGTTCAACCATTTCAGGAGTAAATACTAATTTTGTGATTAGCTAAGGGATCAAAGCACCATCTGTTGTACTTGCAGGATGGTCTTTTTTGGTACAACTCGAGTGCTGAAAACTCAAGCTTGATACTCTTTCGAGATCTCCATTTTGTGTTGGCATGTTATTTTTTTGTTTTTTGTTCCCCCAAAAAATGATTGGATTTCTTGCAAGCAAAAAGATAATAAGAACAATAAAATCAGCTGATCTCCATTTTGCTGTAATTGCAAGGAAACTGTATTTACTTTTTGAAAATATATTTGCAAGTGAACAAGTTGTTCAAATTTCGTAGTTGTCACTGTTTAGTGCTCTTCAAAGTTAGTTTATTTTCTTGTTTATATTCCTACAGCGGACCAATTTACTCAAGAGGTAGAATAGAAGTGCCCACTTTTCCTGGAATGGGAAGTATTATCATTCTTCAACACTAAATCTCTGAAAGACTGAGTTTTTATGTTGATGCAACTACACTTTGGTCTGCAAAGGAGTCATTTTCCTTGCAACTACTGTAGAAAAGGTGATAAAAAATTTATATCTTACAGGTAAAGACCTTAAAGACAAATGTTAGTACTAGATTATGGTTTTAAGTATCGTTATGTTCAAAAGAATTAGTTTGCAGGTGGACTTTATTTGTTCAGTTGGATTAATGTCATTGTATGATTTATTTTCTGGTCATTGGCAGGAGCACCTGTTACCTTTGTTTGTTGTCATTTGACTCATTTTAAGAGTTCAGTATGAGGTATTCTGAAAGAACAAATGTTTCAGCACTTATTTTATTGTACTTTGAAGTTGACCTGAATTCTTCACAAGAATGAAAGTCTAACTTGGTGAATCATATTTGTTGCTTCCTGTTGGGTTGCAAACTTGCAATTATGTCTAAGCATACTTGTACACTAGTTAACACTAGTTTTGTTTTGTTTTTTCCGCCTCAACCTTATTAACTTTTGTTATTCTTGATTTCTAATTTTGTTATATATATACTGTCTTCCCTGTTTACAAGCCTGCTATGAGAACACATTCACTTTACCTTATATTAGCCATACCCACAACGTGTTATGTTCTCCATTTTGGCCTACTTTTAGTTTTTATCGCTACATTACTCCTTTCCGTAAAATGATTTACATTCTGATCAGGGTGTGCCATAAGTTGGGGCCTACATGTTTCCAGAGAAAAATCTATGCAACAGTTCATCTTAGAACCTTGTAAAACAGAAACGTTCAGTGGAGAGTACTATAAATTCCTTTATTATAAAAAGTAAAACAGAGTCCTTTCTATTCTGGCAAAGTAGCAAGGTCAGCTGATCTCCATTTTGCTGTAATTGCAGGAAGTGAATTTGTTAGGTTGGAAAGAGAACATCATCAGAAACGTTCTTTTTCAAATGGTCATGTTGGTGAAACATTAGATCCTGAAGTACATAATTTGTCAGCTGAAACAAGCATCAAGTCCATAATGCAGCTGTTTGTTAAGGTTTCAGCAGGGATCACACTAGACTGTTGGAATGAAACTGACAGGTAATTGTTAACCTATATAGTTAAATTTTTATTACAGTTGCAAATGTCTGTAGTACCTTAGTAACTTGTGAATTTTTTTTGTCTGTTCTATCTGTAATTATCACAGAATTTGATTTGCCACACTTGTTCCCTGCTTATGTATGACTAAGGTGCTTCTGTCCTTGATGCAGAGAATTTTCCTTATCAAATTCTTGAGTGATGAGGTGTTGAGCTCTGCCATCTTGCGTGACCACCTGGATCGGTGTGCCTCTGTGTCTGCGGATTTGCAGCAGAAACTCCGGCCGCTCACCTCTGAATGGAAGCCAAGGGAGCTGCCAACTTCACATCTCAGGTCATCATCATGAACCACCCTGGACAGATTGGAATTGGATATGCCCCAGTTCTTGATTGCCACACCTCTCACATTACTGTCAAATTTGCTGAGCTCTTGACCAAGATCGACAGCTTAGGTAGTGCACCACAGTTTAGGTAGTGCTCCACAACTTAATTTTATGGATAGTTTGTGTAAGACCCCGAATTTTATGAAATAAAAATATTCAATTTTTCTATTTAATAAATGATTAAATTGATAAAAGGTTAAAGGTAAGGGGAATATATGAAATTTTTCAAAATACGCAAGTGGTTATAAAATATTCATTGTTGTCGGGGAATATTCGTGTAGTCGTGGAATATTCTTTCTGTCGAGGAATATTCATACGACAACGCAACCATTTGTGGGTTTTATAACAGAATAACTGTCGGATAAAGAAAACAACAAGTTTGAGTTTTTATAAATAACGGCGTAGTTGTTACCGTTAACACTGTTGGAATACCTTGTGGTTAAAATACAGTAATATGCGTCATTGTACAGTAGCACACAGTATTGCACAGTATTTTTGAAATTATTGATTCTTACGTAAGAAGGCACTATTCAATAATTGTTACAGTAATTACTATTTAATATTTTATTTTATTGATTCAATAATTGCTGCGTTGATATTTTATATTATTGTTGTTTCAATAATTGTCACTACACAGTATCTCCATTATCAGATCAATAATTCATATTTTTTGAATAATATTATTAGATAGCATTATTGACAATGTCTAGAAAGTTCTGTCAAGGAGAGGTTTGGTCACCTAATTGCGCGCCAGTAAGGAGAAATTCTTATCGGAAAGCCCCCTCTTTTCTGGGAATTGCCTGGTTGTTATTATTGTGATTCTGTAATATTATTTGTGAATAATTAATTATTGATTTATATGATAATTAAATATTTATTTGATCTGGATATAAATGATGAATTTATTTATGTGGTTATAAATGAAGGAGTTAATGTTGAAGTATTTTATCAGTATTTTATCGGATTGGAGGTATTAAAAGATTAAATCGTTGTTCTTACGGTTTATTGTGTAAGTTATAATTTTTTAATCGTAGTTGGATCGTTGTGATTTTTGGACATGTTATACATATATAAGTTGAGTATATGTTCACAAATTTTGAACCGATTAAAATGAACGAATTATTTGTTATGAATTTTAAGAGGTGGTGATTGAAAATTAGGTTTATAAATGATTTTGGTGAAAAATTTTAGAAATGGGTGGGCACCACTATTGGTTGTTGGGAAGACGACCGATTTTTGGTGGGTGGAATAGTAGCGTGTAAAGCCATCAGTAGTTGGCAGTCAAGTCTCCGCTTTCAGACGCTTAACATTTTTCTATAAATAGAGGGCTAAGTTAGAATTGAAAAACACACCGTAATTCATAAGTTTTCTCTTTTTCTCTAGATTATCGAGTGTATTTTGTGAGTATTTAGATACTTGGTAAGTTTTTATTCATCGGTCTGCAAGTTTCCTTCAAATATCGTATCCGATATCCAAATGAAGTCTTCGCTCTTTTGAGATAAGGGATAATAAAGGATATTAGGGATGTTATATTCTTCATAATGATGTTATTCTTTCAATATCATTATATTGACATATTGGTATGGATCTTATTGTGGAATTTCTACCTTTTTTGAGTCGGGATTACTATTCACGATACTTACATTATTCACGATATCGATTAATTATTCATGTATATGGCACTATTTACGATATGACATTATTTACGATACTGCATGACTATGCACGAATACTGAGTCTTATTCACGAAAGTTACTATTCACGAGTTACTATTGATGAGTTACTATTCACGAGTTACTATTCACGGGTACTATTTACGACAAAAATTGGTTTATTTTTTTGACCAAATTATCGTTGATTTATGATTGTTACTCTTGAAAATAAATGCAGTTGTTGATCATATTATTTTTATTATCATATATAACATTTTTATAATCCTGATGTTGAATTTCTCTTTCACTTGAGTGTAAAGATGGGTAGATTATTGGTATGATCGTGACTATGGGTTCTCTCTTTGGCTGTAGTGCAAAAGATGAATTGTTAAGCTGGTATGATCGTGATTATTGAATTTATAATTGAATATCTTTAGCTTAAGTGTAAAGATGAATTGATTAATATGATTATAATTATTGTTTATATAAATTCGAAATGATTATATATTTCTTTGAGATATGAATATATTTGGCATGTAGTGTAAATATGAATCTGTTGATGAATATATTTGGCTCTGTAGTGCAAATATGAATCGTTAAGGAATATCTTTTGGCACCAGTAGTGCAAAGATGAATTATTGATGAATATCTTTGGCCCGTAGTCAAAAGATTTATGTTGTTGAATATCTTTGGGCCGTCGTGCAAAGATGACTTTGTTGTTGAATATCTTTTGCCAGTAGTAAAGAAAGATGAAATGATAATGAATATCTTTAGCTTGTAGTGCAAAGATGAATTATTGATGAATATCTTTGGCTCGTAATGCAAAGATGACTTGTAGTTGAATATCTTTGGCCTGTAGTGCAAAGATGATTTGTTGATGAATATCTTTGGCTCGTAATGCAAAGATGACCTGTTTTGGGGTTGTCACAGTTTGGTATATTTTGTGTATGTAGTAATTTAAAATTGTAAACGAATGATATTATTGGGATGTATTTTGAATGGTTGATACATTTTGGCTTTAAATTTAAATGAGAATTTAGACCTTTTAGCTATATATCATAGCATTAGCATATTGCAGGTGCATTGGTAATATAGGTAAACCACAACTTTTTTTTTCTTTTTTTTTATCTACAATATTTTAAAAATGTTGTATAAATTAGTTAAAAACGTTGTCAGATATATTAAACTACAACGTTTTTATCCAGAAAACGTTGTGGAATCATACCTTCTACAACGTTTTTAAGCATCTGCTAATTTATGAAAAATAAATTTACAACGTTTTTTTTCTTAAAAACGTTGTGTAATGTACTTAACTACAATATTTTAAAAACGTTGTGTAAGGGTGTCAAATAGACAACACCCTTAACCACGATGTTTTTCTGACTGAAACCACAACGTTTTTTTCGCGTTGTTTATTTACTGTTTTGTAGTAGTGAGTGCATGGATAATCCGTGGATGTGATAATAATGAATATCATTGGCCCGTAGTGCATGGATAATCCAGTGATGTGAATTATTATTAAGCTGAGTCTCAGCGATAAAATTGATAATAAATTTTTAAATCATAAAAGATAGTAGATATCATTCTCTACTTGACTCTTATAATGGATTGTTGTTCCGCTGCAGTTAAACTTGTTGTCTATTGTATTCTATTAGTTTAACACTGTTGAAGGCTAACGATAATTTATTATGTATTATCTTAGTTATAATATTTCTTAGTGGGCTAGTTGAGCTCACCTTTTGCTTTTATTGTTCTCTTCAGAAAATGAGAATATAGTTGGGACTAGTCGGAGAACGAAGTGATGGTCCGAGATGGTAGCTATAGTAGTCCTCACTATTTTATAAAATAATGTGATAATAATTGTAATAAGAACTCTATTTGAGTTTGAATATTGTCTACGAGACAATATTCGTGTTTAAACTCTCAGCTTATGTATTGTCGTATTTTACACGACAGTTGCATAATTAAGTTTGTATTTGAATCTTGTACCATGTATTTGACGACTCAGAATGAGTGATGTATACCTATTTTGAGACGTATTTATTTTAACTTATAAGTCATTATGAACCTACTACCTTTACGATTTATTTAAACTTAATTTATAAATTATAAATTAAATTAATATAAAACACTTTTATTTATAAATCAAAACTTAAAACAACTTATATTTAAAGTTATTAGTCATTTTAAAATAAGGGTTGCTAATTTTGGAATATAGGGAACTAAAAGTTATAGAGCCAAACAATTTTAAAATATTTTTAATTCAATATAAAAACTCACCCAAACCAAATATTCACATTTTGTGTTCTTTTGTTTTCGTTTCCCATCCCTCATGTGGCAACACTGAAAATTCCAGACCATTAGTCGACGGTCGGTTTGTATTCTCTGTCCAATCGACTGGTCGAGAACGGAATCCAACCCATTCCGAAGGAGAGCTGGGTTCAATAAATAACAAAACCCAACTGTTGAAAACATTTCCTAAATATGAAGTGCGGATTTAACCTCACCAAAATCTAAATTGTCTCTCCAGTCTCCGCCATGGGAGCAAGGTGTGTTTCACTCTACATAATCTCCAAAAGCTGATTGGTAGCTCTAACTTCTATTTTTTTTTCATCTTACTGTAAATTAAATTAATTATATTATTTTTTCAATAAAACCCAGGTCTCTTTTTGAGTAATTCTTCTGATGATTGCACACCCACATCATTATTTTGTAGCTTTTTTTGGTAAATAATTTTGTAGCTTTTCAGATAGTTGCTTATTTGTTATCCTATTGCAACTGTTATTCTGTGAGGTTTGCTTTGTTATGAACTATCCCTATATGGTTTTGTTATCTCTTAATTAGTGGTATTGAGATGGTGTTGTCCTTGTCTAGTTCTAAGAATATCTATCAATTCAATTAGTGGTATCTATCAATTCAATACAATCGGAGTTTCTTGGCAAGGGATTGAATTTTATAAGATTGTTATTAATTTTATTTATTTGATAGGTAACATTATTTCTTTAGTTTTAAGGTAGTTCTTAACTTCATTTAGAAAACCAATTATCCACACTTTAACATTAGGTGTAGTCTCAATCCCAAATGAGCCATAGAAGGGGCTGCTTATATGATGATATTTGTTAGTCAGCAAAAGTAACTCTAACCTTGCCAAATGCAGTCTAATAATTATACCAAGTTCTTCACCAAGAATATGAATCTTAATATAATTAGTTAATCACTTTATATTTCAGGATCTCAAATATTTTGAATAATAATTCTGGAATGATTTGAAACAGTATATCACACTAGACGATCTAATATCATTGACATATTCCCTTGTAAAGTAACTTTTTCCTCTAATTCTCAACCCCATCTTCTGGATTCTCATAGTCATAGATTAGCCTTATTATGTCCCTGCTTTACTTCATACTCTTAAACTAACCAGAGTATTATAATTATTACTATCTCAATTGTGTTAGCTGAGTTATATGTCTTCTTTGGGTATATGTATATTTATAAGATAGGTGAGTACTATGCACTAACATCCATCTGTTTCACTGGTGGTGGAGCTATGGTTGTCTTAAACTGTGGGTAATATTCTTCGTACATGTGTACCCTTTTGCCTAGCTTTTAGATTCTCTCCAATGCTGGTTTTTAGTCTTTCTTTTCTGCTTAATTTTTTTGTTTGTTTTTCTTTTCTCTCTCCCTTTTATTTTCCTTTATTTTTTTGCTGAGTAATATGCTTTTGCTAGATACTCCCTCCGTTATACAAAAAGAGTCCCATTTGCAAACTTTAAAAATATATTTATCTTCCATAGTTATCCCTACATATATTGTGTTTAGTTTAGTAGTTGTGGATGGTAGTGAAATTGTGATGCTAAGCTTATGGTTATTGTTTCATTTTACACTATGATTAATGAAAAAGAGGACTCTTTGTGTGGAACATTTTTTTCTTGTAAAATGGGACTCTGGGAGTAGCACATAGTTTCTTTCATATCTCCTTGACCGGATCTTATTGTTCTCAATTGGTGTAGGAATAGAGTTTACTTCGGTTTGCTATACACGATGCAAATCAAATGAAAAAATTTATTAAAATCATTTAAATACCACAAAAAGGTTGTTACTTAACTCTTAAAACAAAACAGTTATAACCAAGAAACATATTGGGTCTATCCTAACAGACATGGTGCTCCGTGTTGCAAGCACAAAACTAATATTCTTGAACCAGTTTATCTATAAAAAAATAACAATTGAAAGAAGAAGGAACTAGCCCCAATGTGGGGAAACAACATTGAACACATACTACGACCAGAAAAATATCGACCATGTTATAGGCCGTTCTGAATTAATCTTGAGTAATGATTCTGTGGTTGATATCAGCACACAGGCAAATCTGCTGGAGATTTCTTTAGAGACTCCAATTCCCCAACTCCATTCTCTACAACAAAAGCCATCGCCAGACCCCAACCGATGTGAACATCCAAGTGACAGTGCAGAAGCCAAACTCCTGCCAAATGAAGAAATGAAGGCTTTTAAGTTTGGCTAAAATATATCAGAAAAAATTGACACATAAATGTAGATAATTGTAAACTTGTTTGTCTTACCAGGATTGTCAGCAACAAATCTAATGACTGACCATCCTTTGACAGGTACACTAGCTGTATTACGAAGAGGTGGATCAACGAGGTTGAATTTGGCTGTATCAGTTTTAGGATTGAAGTTTCCAAAACCTTCTGCGAGAATGTAGAAATCATATCCATGGAGATGAATTGGGTGGTTCTCAGCTGTGAAGATACTTGTACCCTGTAACACAACCTGCACTGTCGATCCATATTTCAACTTGTACACCTTAGTTCCCCTGATAGGTTGCCAGAGTGACCGGGTCACATTACCAGTGTAATCAAATTTTACCGGTGGAGCTGCTGGAAAATCAGTTGTGAAAACTCCGGGTATACCTTGCTGATGTGCTTGCAGCAAGGAAAAGTTCGATGGGAGTACAAAAGAAACATTGTTCATACTTGCAGTGAAGCGAGTTCCATTTGGACCCTGACAGTTTCTAGCCCTGGTACCTAATGGGCACCTGTTGAGTCCTAGACCAACTGTGAGGAAAAGGCTCTCATCAATATCAGTGGGCACTTGGACTTTTCTGGGACTTCTGAAGCTGGTAGTGAAGGCTGTTGCAGTAGCTGTATCATTAAATGCTGGTAGAGAAGGTAAAACAGGTTTGGTAGTGGCACACTTGGCTCCACAAGCTGCAGTCTTATATTCAAGGATGGCTGTCGTGGTGGTATTGTCAAATGGTGCACCTTGGGCACTGGCATAAGCACGTGCTGCAATGTAGTATCGAGCTGGTGGCTGATCAGCACTGATAAGTACATCCGTTGTTTGACCTGGTCCCAACATGAGTACTTTTGTGGTGAAGGGTTTAACATAGGAGGCATCGGCTCCAACAACTGTGAGCTTGTGGTTGGCGATGGTGAAGAAAAGCTGTTGGTTCAGTGCAGAATTGATGACACGCAGGAGATTGGTCTCGCCAGAATCCACTGGAACTATCACGGTGTCTACATCAAAAAAGAGTAGTGGAATTATTTTATAGGATCATAGTCAATTCATCTATGAGTTAGCCGAACAGGGGATAGAACCAAGGTTTATAGAAGCTAACCTTTGCTGGAGCATTTATAGAGATCACCGGGTTGACCATTGATGGTATATGCATCAGACACATTTGGAGCTGCTCCTGTTCTTGTGGCCTCTCGGATAACGTCAATTGGGTTTGCATCCCACCATTCACCTGATCATCGTCATCCTCTTTATTATACCATTGATTCAGGTACTAAGATATTTATTCCAATATATATTAAATGCACTCCCTCCGTCCCAGGATAAAAGTCCTTATTACTATTTTGGGTTGTCCCATGTTAAATGCCCTCTTTCTTTTAATAACCAAACTTTTACACATTTTTTCCTATTATGCCCGTAGCATTAAATATCTCATACTTTTCTTATTCTAATTCTCTCTCCATATTTAATGACATTATTATGGGCAATTTTGTCATTTTATTTCTCTTCTTAATATGCGTGAATCCTGGGACGGAGGGAGTAATAAAAATATGAAAAAGCATCAATTCGTAGTACTATAATGTTAGTTTGTAGCTTTATGTTTTATAGTGAACCGAGGCAGTTAATTACATGCCAATTAGAAGTCTTTTAGTAATATATAGTTACCTAGAAGAAGAGGTGTTTCACGCTTTGGCTTAGTGAATGGATAGGAATCTCCTTCCTTGGGGTGAATAATTAGAGTTCCATAAACAGTGGCTCTGAGCCATGAGCTGTGGGCATGCCACCAAAGTGTTCCTTCTTGCCCTTGAATTGTGAACCGATATGTGTAACTCCCTCCTGGTCTAATTGGGCATTGAGTGATAAATTCAGGTCCATCGGCCCATGCTGTCCTCATCTGTCGGATGCCATGCCTGAAATATTTTTTCCGTAAAAAGAATAAGAATAATGTGCATGAAGATATAGCTCATGCAGTAGTGATTTAGCTTCACTTAGCACTTCAAATTTTATGGAATAACGTGCATGAAGATATAGCTCATGCAGTAGTACTTTAGCTTCACTTAGCACTTAAAATTTTAACATCATAATTATCTATTAATAAAGTCCATCCTTATTCACGAATTTACCAGTGAATGGTGACATTATAGCGAGCTTTGTTGGTAACTTTGACCACCAGAGTGTCACCATTATTCACTTCCAAGGTTGGTCCCGGGAACTGCCCATTGACCGTAATGGTGTTGTGGGTTTTGCACAGCCTCTTCACTGGGGTTGCTTGAACCTATTTGATGCCAAACAGTTAGTATCCTACGAGATAAATGAACTGTAGAAATTAGGAAACTCAGAAAGATCACATACAACAAAGTCGTGATGATGAGTTTTTGCATTTTCCAATGACAATGCATTTGCGAAGAAAAAAAATAGGCCTAAGAAGAAGAAAGAACACAATGGTCTGGCAATGTTCTTGATAGCCTCCATATTTTGCTTTGTTTTTTTTTTTTTTGTGCTAAATGATGGAGAATGATGTAGTAATGCCTTAGCTTGTGAAATTGTGGGAAATGGGATTTTCTTTTATAGCAGAAGAAAAGGCTCAAAAGGGTGGTTTGAGGTTGGCAGATTAGGTTCTGATTCAGCATGATGGTCATATTAGAGGGCAAAACTTAGTTCAAATCTAGAGGAGTTGGTGCACCCACTAGTCTATACAAAGCTCTAAATTTCATCAATGCTTGCTTGTCAAGTCTCCTAATTAGCTTTAGAATCCAATTGGGTTTGAAAAGTTAAATTTCTCCAATTCTTTTAATCCCTCCCTCCCTCCCTCCCTCCATACAAAATGGTCAAACCCATTTACTTTTTTTATTTATTCAAGGGGAGGGATTTTCTCCAAAGTCAGCACTTAATTTTTGGTAGTTTTATTTATTTACTTTATGGTGCATCCAAATATATTTGATTGATCTCTTTAGGTAAAGAGAAACAATTGCGATGATTATTCATTATTACTTTACATTAATTGGGTGCCAAAGAGAATTTAACAATGCGCGTGAAAATAATTGGGTGCCAAAGAGAATTTAACAATGCGCGTGAAAATAATTATGGGGTTGGGGGAATGGAATGAGCATTCCAAAAGGAATGGTCATTTTTTATATATGCCTCTTTGACCCTCTAAATTGGTCCATTGATTAATGAAATAATGAGACGCACGTAAGGGTGGGGTAGAAGCACGTACATAGTTTAATTAGTTTAGGTTTAAATGTGGACTAAAACACCATATTAGATGTCAGCATGAGTCCAGAAAGTCTCCTTTCAATTAGGTGACGAATTTAACAAACTGTGATTACAGACATGCATGACTGCTCTGCTTCTAACAACAATTCTGTTATAATGACAGCAACTTATATAAATACTCCTAATATACAAGTTAAGTTAGGTTGCCTGTTCAAGAATTTTTTGGACTTGGATCGATGCTCATTGAAAAAAATATCTACTTATATATATATATAAACAAACATGGACCGTATAGCCCTATGGCGACGGTTTCTGGCTATGGCTATAGTACAGACCGTCGTTCGTTTGTTCGTATTGGAGAACCGAACTATATATATATATATATTATTCCTCTGATTATATCTTTGACTAGCTAGCAGAAAAGAAAGCCTTAAAACACCCTGACTTGTGCCCTTGATGCATGTTTTTCATGTTGATCTTGAATTGTTCGTCTGTCTGTCTGTCTAATAGCTCAGTAGGGTAAAAATGTTGAGTACTATGAGGTCTCTTATAATCTAAGCTAAGCATATATGGGAGGGAGGGAGGTTTGGTTGAGATTAGATTGTTAAACAAGAGCGAAAACATATATATGCCCACCCAACCCAAGTAGGTAGGTAGAGTTCTGTTATCGACTTTAAAAGTTGTTAAATCGAATAGCAAAAAGAAACACGTACAGATTTGATTCAAGTGCCCAAAGGTGGCCGGCCGGCCCCCTCAAACTTGTTTGTCTGATGCTTTTGTTTTCAAGTGTATACTTGGATCAATAATTTCCTTGCTGTTTCTTTCTTGTTTGGCATTCGTTTTCATTAGCAGTTAGTTATGGATGGGTGTGAATCGTTTTCATACTCAAAACTTGCTTCGGAATGAAAATAATTGTGTTTGGTTGTTCCATTCCATTCTCATATATTTCTATACAAATTTTATTTCTTGAGCAAGAGTATGGAATGACTCATTCCAGCTCACCATTCCATTTGTCATTTCTTCGATCCAAACGTAGATAGTTTAATTAAGCCACTTTCTCAACTTAAATGGCAGAAGATCGAATGAAGTATTATTAATTATTATTATTATTATTATCACTTTTATCAGATATCTTGACGATATGATTATGACAGATTAGCAAACTCTCAGGTTAATGTGATCATTAGCATTGCCTGTTCTAGGGAGAAAAGAAAATTAAGATTTTCTTAGTTAAGATTAATTTTCCATTTACGTTATGACCAGCTTATTTTTTATAATGATGGTTTATTCAATGAATTAGCATTAATTTCTTAAGTGTGATGATGAGAAATTAATCATACATTAAATCATCACCGATCTTGATTAAGAGGATTAGTTCAATACTACTCCGGATTAAAAAAATCATTTAATAATTAAAATTTGTGTTAAATTTCATCACTATCCCTTTATGGGAAGTTGAAAACTATTAATACAAGGGAGAGAATTTCTTGGGACAATGAGAGAATGTAGGGGTGATATAGGAAAATAAATAATTTATTCTCCTAGAAAGTTGTAAACGACAAATAAATTAGAATAAATTTTTTTCTTCTAAAAAAACAGTTATTATGGAACGGAGGGAGTAGTACATGATTGCCATGCAATGTTAAATTTACCTACTTTTTTAGTACAGTAATCCTGAGAGTAATCTCCAATTTGTACCCTAAATTTATTTTGAGTTTCAAAATAATTTGCACCCTTAGGTCTTATATTTTAGTACAAAAGACACAAATTATATTGAAACTCAAATTTTAAGGTGCATTTAATTCAAAATAAAATTTAGGATGCAAATCAATTTTAGGGTTAAAGTTTAGGGTCCAATTTAGAATTTAGTCTATCTACTTGGCGTATCACAAGTTTTGTGTTCAATATAAATTTCAACCTATGGCCCACACTTTCATACTTTTTTAAAGAAAATGTTTAAAATTTTGTAATTTTTAAGAATAATAAATTTTGTGATCAAGGATAAATTATAATAATTATGATTGTAAAAAATATAAAAATTAAAAAATATAATTAATATTTTATCTGATTGATCAAAATAATTATAAAATTGTAATGCTATGGTTCTAAAATTATTAGAAAAAATGAAAAAAAAATTGATATTTAATATGAGAATAATATAAAAAATTAAGTCATTAATATTTTCTTAAAATCTAAAAATGATAAGTGAAAAAACAAATTTCAGTCTCTAAAAAACTAGTAAAAAGAAGGGAGAGATATATTATAAAGTGGGAGGGATTTGAGGTAGTTATTTTTTTTTATTAACACCAAAAGTGAAGTCTTTTTGGTTTTCATTTTTACCCTTTTAATCTGTAATAATTCTCTTACACTTACATTTATTTTTTTTCATTCTTATTTTCTCTCCCTCACTCTCTTGTCCATTTTCTTCACTTATTCTCTCTCATTCTCTTATCATTGTACATTAAATCATCAAGTAGTTTCTAAAAAAAAGGTGAAAAGTTCATTTATTAATATCAAGCTCATCAAATAAAGATAAAGAAAAAAGAAAAAGAGAATACTCTAAATTTAACCAACTTATTGTCGCGTCAAAGCAAGGTTTTCAAACCCGGACCGGATCGCCGGTCGAACTGGAAAAAATCGGATTCGGTTCACTCAACGGTCCGATTTGGACCATTAAACCATTTCTGCTCAAAAATCGTTCAGAACCGGTGAACCGGCGGTTGAACCGGTTGATCCAGTGAACCAGTAACCGGTTCACGAGTTTGCCCGGTTCTCTCCTTAAAGATTAAAAAAAAAAATTACGCTATTATGCTTTTATTTTAGTAAATTTAGTTGAGACTTTGTTTGGTATTTTACATATCTTTGCATTTATTTAATCAAACACTTGAACTTGTGGTTGAATTTCGGAATTTGAATGTATCTTAGAGATGTTTAGTTTTTTTTTTTGTAGATAAATTGATTAATTTTACATATTTACTAAATATTATATACAATATATAATAATAATTAATATAATTAATTATTTATTATTTATTACATATTAATGACGTCTGTCAATAATATGGCTCGACCTTTGGTTGGACCAAATGACCCATCCATCAAAGAACTTTTTTTGGTTCGATGACCTGAATTCAGGGTTTAAAAACCTTGCGTCAAAGTGAGGTCTGACAATTTCACCCGAATTTGACAGGTCCTGTCCAATTCTGACCTTAATAGGACCCGATTTTTTAAACGTAATAAAATTAGGATCGGGTATGAGATATACCCTCTCACTCTCGCCCCGACCTGATTATATGTGTATATAATCTTTTTAATTAGTATGTTGTATATATATAATTATGTACTTGTTTATGTTATTTCATTATAAATTCATAATATTAATAATATAATATATTGTTAGTAATAAAAATATTGCATGTTGTTTGATTTTGAATTAAAAATAATTGTATAAAATAATATAAAAAATAATTTAATAAATAATGGAGTTATTGGATAAAGGGGAGGGCGCGGGTATGAAATATTGTTTTCGGGATCCGGAAGCCCAGGTTACCAGTTTCACTTTCTGCCTTTGACATACTTATACTAATAGCTTGAAGCAAGCTTCTAACTCTTGTGTTTTATTGGTGGCCTATTTCGGGTAAATGGGTGAAGGGATTTTGTGGAAAGATTGGGCTCTAAGGGAAGGGCTAAGCATTGCATTGGATATGAGAATCCAAAAAATTACAAATAATGATACACGAGCCAGAACTAAAGACGGAACCAAACAAACCAACCCAAATAGATGGGCCTACAACCAACTAGCCCAATCCAAACGATTGTAAGATATATCCTAGTGCTATTCTTATATTTTTATTTATGGTCCTTAACACTAATATACAACAATTAGAAAGTAATTACACTATTAGTGCATTCACAAAATAATTACAAAAATAACGCAATTCACATTAATAAGAAAATCTAAAATCAAGGAGAAATAACTGCCATAATTAATAATTCAAATTCAAATATCTGGGATCTAACAACAAAAGCAAATTCAAATTCAAAATAATAATTCAAATTCAAATTTTCATCTCCCTCACAGTAGCTCTCTCCTCCGCTACTCCGTCGCGAATCTCCTTCTTCACAGGTTGCCCTTTAATTTGCTTACGTTCTAGAGTGCAAGAGTATGGTACAGCCTGATCGATTAATACACAAATATGGTTAGACTAATAATAATATAGAACAAGTTTAACAAAATAAATTGGAGAGATCGATTTAATTAACACATACATACCGTTCAACTCAAAATTGACTAATTGCACTATGTATGTATGTATGCCTTATTGTTGATCTCACTGTGTATGTATGGAAGAAAATATTAGTTTATATGAATATTGAACAAAAATAATATCCCTTACGAATACGAAAGAAATAATACCCCTTACCTTAGTAGAAGGGTGGATAATGAAGTAGTGAAGTAGCAGACTACTATTCTTCTTTCTCTCTATAGCTTCTCTCTTTATAAATGCTCTTGTGAGTCTTAGTAAATTGGTGAGAATGAAAGAAAAATGAACTTCTATTTATAGGAAAACATAATTTCGATAATTGCACGTTTTGGGGCTCGAATTATTACAGTATAGTACCTTCATCATTTCTTCCATTTTTAATTTCGATATTCATGTAATCATCAATGGTCATGACTATACCGAATAATCCCTAGTCATAATCATACCAACAACTGTCCACCAATGAACTACAAGCCAATGAGGACTTTTACCACATCATTCGTCACATTACGGTCATGATTATATTGAATAATCCCTGGTCATAATCATACCAAGTCCATCTATGCACGTAAGCCAAAGATGACTTTCAACATAATATAAGCATGAGGATAATGACAATTCAATAAAACAAGTTCAAGAATAAATTTTAAAGATTTATAAGTTAATTTATCACGAACTCAATAACGCCCAAATTGTCGACATGATCTTTGCTTTTGTGCAAAGTAAAATTCAATAATGCTTTGAAGAATATTTCCATGAAAAGATATTGGATGAAGCCTTAAATATCAAAGATATTCCACTAATTTCATGGAGTATAGAAGGCAAAACTTTAACCAATTGAGTATAATATAATATATGAAACCGCAAATGGATTTTCACCGTGCATGTAATCCACGATATCTGAGATCATTTCCACAATTTAATAAGGAATGAATACACAATGATCATTCACTATGCATGTGGTAATCCACATGTACGAGTTATTCCAACAGAATAATAAATAATGGAATAATGAAGGACTCACCATGCGCATGCGATAGGCTGACCGATAAAGTTATTCCCAACGAGTAATAATAAATAATGGAATCTCAGTCCAACAGAACGCGATACGATGTGATATTAAACGAGAATAATAAAGAACGGAATATTAGAAGAATTTCACCATGTATGCAGTCTTGCAGATAAACAAAGTTATTCAACAGAATAATAAGAATGGAATAATGAAGAATTTCACCATGTATGCGAGATTTTGCATAGACAAAGTTATTCTAACATAATAATAAAGAATGGAATAATGAAGAATTTCACAAAGTATAGGGTATCCCGCATATACAAAGTTATTCCAACAGAATAATAAAGAATGGAATAATGTAAGTTCTCTTCATGAATAAAGAAAGAAAGAATACCCTTATGAGTCTACAACAAATAATATTTTCTACCTTTGAAAAAGCTGAATCTTTGGAGTAGTGAAGTAGCGAATACTTTTCTTCTTCTCTCTATAGTTTCTTTTAGAGTTTCAATTGAATTCGTAAGAAATAATGAAGGAATGAGCTTTATTTATAGTAGAATGGGTGAATAGTAACTAATTCATGAACGATCCAGATTAATTTACTTTTAAGCGGACGGTCCATATTGGTTTTACTATTAAAACTTAAAGCAACGGTTCATCTTGATTTACTTATTAAAACTTTAAACCAAATGATCCATATTGATTTACTATTATACTTTCCACCAGCGGTCCATATTGATTTACTATTATATCTTCAACCAACGGTCTGAAAAATTAATACATCTTCTCATGGAATAATATTGTACCCAAAAATAATTTGGATCGAAAAAAAATATATCTTACGGGTGAATAGTACCCCATGAATAGTAACTCGTGAATAGTAACTTATGAATAGTAACTCGTGAATAGTAACTCATGAATAGAAACTCGTGAATAGTAATCCTACACGAAAAGTGTCCCGAATACCCGATTGAACAATATAACCTCCAGACATCAATTATTATCAAAACAAATATCAATTTCCACTAACACAAATAATTTCCAACACAATGGAATTATAAAATTCATCTTTAATCAACACGAACTTATTCATCATTAATATTATAATTCACAATATTTAATAACCAGGTCGTTCCTAGGAAAGAGGGGGCTTTCCGATAAGGATTTCTCCTTATTGGCACGCATGATTAGGTGACCAAACCTCTCCTTGACAGTAACTTACAGACATTGTCAATATTGCAAATAATAATATGAATAACTTTCATTGGTCTCAATTATTGATTTAATAATATATCATATTATGCAGAGATGATAATTGTAACAATAATTGAATCAATAATATGAGAGATATGATGCGCAATTATTGTAGCAATAATTGAGTATAACCGAGTGACTTTTACGTAAGATCAATAATCAATACTGGCGCTACTACGCAATCACGCCAGACATTCTTTGTTTTTATTATTAGGATAGTTCAACGGTTTTAGCGGTAACACCTCCGTAGTTATTTTTATAGAAAGATAATTTTGTCGTTTTTAACTACGACAATACTTCCATTGTGGGGTCCACCAATGATTGTGTCATCGCATAAATGTTTCTCTGTTTAAAACGAATATTCCCCTAACCAATCGAATATTATATAACCCACTGCTTACTTTTGCAAAATTAATAAATATTACCCACAATTATAACATTATATCAAATTCACACCATAATATTCAAAAAATTATTTCTAGAAAATTAAATATTTATTAATAAAATCTGGGGTCTCACACTAATAGTAATGCATGTGAACCAATAGTTCCATTCATGTGAATCAATAGTTCCATACATGTGAAAAAATAGTTACAGTATAGTACCTTCATCTATACCTCCATTTTTAATTTAGTCATGCAAATATTATCAATCATGCACCACTTCCCTTAATAGTACATGCATGTGAATTAATAATACATACATGTGAACAAATAGTTATAAGCATGTGAATTAATAGCAATTAATTGCTTATTTATCCGATTAACTACCCGATTGGTCAATATAACTTCTAGAAATCAATTATTATCGAAATAAATGTCAATTTCCACTAACACAAATAATTCCAACACAATAAAAATATTTTTTTTCATCTTTAATCAACACGAACTTATTCATAATTAATATTATAACTCACAATATTTAACAACCAAATCATTTTCTGGAAATAGGGGACTTTTCGATAAGAATTTCTCCCTATTGGCACGTAATTATGTGACCAAACCTCTCCTCGACAGAACTTTCTAGATATTGTCAATATTGCAAATAATAATATGAATAACTTTGTCGTTTCAATTATTTATTTAACAATATAAAATATTATGCAGATGATACTGTGACGATAATTGAATTAGTAATATGAGAGATATTATGCAGCAATAATTGAGTATAACTGAGTGACTTCTCACGTAAGCATCAATAATAAATATCGTGTGCTACTATGCAACCACGCGTATTACTGTACTTTTACCACCGAGTAGTTCAACGCTAAAACTATCGTCGTTATTTTTATAAAAATATAATTACGTCATTTTTTTACTACGACAATACTTCCGTTTTGGGGTCCACCAATGATTGTGCCATCGTATGAATATTCCCTGACCAATCGAATATTTTATAACAACTTGCTTACTTTGCAAAATTTATATATTACCCACAACTATAACATTATATCAAATCCACATCATAATATTCAAAAATATATTTCGAGAAGAATTAATCTTTATTCATAAAAGTTGGGGTCTTACAGAAATGGTAGAGGTTTGAGAAATAACATTAAGGACATGTTTATTTACAAAAATAATATATTTTGGATTATATTATTTGTTTTAATTTAATATTATTTTAGACAATTTAATACTTTGAAGAGGGACTATTAGAGCATTCACAATAGTTTTCTTATTTTTATCACTCTGCAGGATATGAATTCAATTTTTTTCAATATGTACCTAACACATTTCTTATATTGATTATTTAAATAATGAAAAGAAACACAATATGACAAACAACAAACAAATTCTCAATTTTTGATAAAGACATTCAGTAAACTGCAATACATACACGTTTTCTTTAATCAAAATAGTTGATGAGTGAGTTTTATACTTATTATTTGGGTACTTTTAGACTTAGTATTTTGCTATCTTTAAGTAATTTTAGTGCATTTTATTTATTTATAGATTATTTTGTAAGAAGATAAAAAGGGGTAAATATGAAAATTCTGGTATAAGAGTGACAATTTAGTAATTCCGGAGACTTGCAGCGCCTGGGCGCTGGGGTGCAAAATGTTATGCGAGGGTTTTACAGTTGGATCAAAGTTTGATGATTCTTATTAAAATTTGGATGCTCTAAAGTCTAATTTTTGCATGGGAATTAATACTCCCTCCGTCCCAAGATAAAAGTCTTGGTGGACTTTTTACGCATATTAAGAAGGTGAATAAAATGACAAAATTGCCCATAATAATGTCATTAAATATGAAGAGAGAATTAAAATAAGAAAAATATGAGATATTTAATGTTACGGGTATAATAGAAAAATATGTGTAAAAGTTTGGTTATTAAAGGAAAATAGACATTTAATATGAGACTACCCAAAATAGTAATAAAGACTTTTATCATGGGACGGAGGGAGTAGTAGATTTGAAAAATAAATTGTATTATGACAATTTATTAAAATTAGGATACTATGTATGTAATTTAAATTGTATTTTAACTACTTTTAGGGTTAGGAAATTAAGAGGCCTATAATTATATGTTAAAGAACTATTAGAATAGTTAATTTTTTTATCGCGATTGCTAGACTTCAGGTTTGGAGATCTAGTGCAACACCTCTCTTAACACCAATAGAGGAAGGGAATTGAAGGATGCTTAGAGATGAAAGATGTATTTACAGAGAGTTTTTTCCCCCCTCTAACTTTTCTTTAATACTTGTATTATTATTGGATGTTAATTAATATTTGAAAAAGTTTAATTTATTTGTTATGAATTAAACTTTTTTCTATTTTAATTAAATTGGCTTAATATGAAATTGATATTTAAAAAATATTAGAATTAATTTCTCGTGGTAACGATACTCTTTTTAACACTTTATTATTTGTTGACTGTGTATACTTGCACGCATTTATTGATTCTGAAATCAATTAATAATAGCCACAAAATTAGATAACCATTTATAGATAAGATGTCGAGATCAAACGAATAATGAAACTAACGGAGGTCAAAATCATGAGACAAACAAAGTTCAAAATTCGAAAACAAACAAAGGTCAAAATCAAACTTAAAAAGAAGATCGAAATTGGAATCTTAGATTTTGTTTTTTTTGCAAAATACGTTCAAATTAAATGATATGAGATGCTGCAAATGAGACTTTGGAGAAGAAGACAGTCGGTGAAGAGGACAATCTGTTAAAAATATGTCAAAATAATTTTGGAGAATAAAATTGTCAGTTGAAGAAAGACAAGATTCGTGATTTTGCAAATGACGCTTAATTCCTTTACCCCTTTCTAAAGATGATGTGTCTACTTAAATGAGGGTGTAAAATGTCATTTTGCATATACAAAGAATAGTCTTTTGACTCCGTCACCCTCAAGAGTAAAATCATATATAGAGATTAAAATAGAGAGTTAAATAAGAATAATAAAACTGTTGAATACTAATATGTTGATGTATTTTTCAAAGTTTGGGATATATAGTTTTAATGAGAAAACGGTTGTAAATGCTCTTAGTCCCTTAATGTGAGATTGTTAGCTTCATAAAATCATTTGATAACTTAAAATTGGGGACTATTAATCTTACATTCATCATGGGATTATATAATCCATCATAAATGTCATTAGAAATGATAAAAAATAAAAATAGTCGATGAGACTATATAAAATACTATTAATTTCTCATTATGAGATAAAATAGTCTGAAATAACTTTAAATTAAAATAAATAGTGTGACGCCCCCAAAATTAGGTATACATCACCTATTCTGAGTTGCCAGATACATGGTACAAAATTCAAATACAACTTCATTTATACTGTTGATGAGATGATGTATACAACCACGCGATTAACTATGAGTTTTAATACAAATGTATGTAACTCTCATGGTACCTCGACCATAACCTTACAATGATACTTTACATAAAAGTATAGTCAAAAACTGTTTTAGAAATTAAAATATTTGGGAAGTGCTCAAGCAAACCTTCGTACATGGGAGGTCATGCGTCTAGATTATGATAGATATCACATGTCCACAGAATTATCCTTGGTTGACCCAAAAGTCCCCAAAGAAAAACAAGAAGATTACTATCATCTTCTTTCCAATGGTGAGTCTTCTCTTGACATATAAATATCTCCGTTGTCTCCAAGTGAAAATTATATTTCACATAAACCCCAAGATCATATAGGTAGTGCTCGTAGATATATTCAGCAAATGGATGTGCACAACCATGTCTTATGAGAACACAAGGTTGGATGTCATTAAACATCTTGTATGATAGTGGCAAAACACCCTTCCAAAGTCGGGTTCGCCTCACCCTATTTGATTCACCAAATATAACTACTAAATGATTTATAGAATACAACACTTTTTATCTTTGTTTAGGAGAACCTCCCGCATTTAGAGACCATCGTTCTATTCCCCGTTATCCCCACTCGACCCGTAAGAACACTCTTATTACCTAAAAGGAATTGTGAAGCGAGAAAAGGGTGAGCATAACTAGCCAAAGAAAGAATATCATGACTAAAGCTAATTTACACTATCAATAGCCTTCATCATCAATAAATCGTAGATTTAGAACATATGGTAAATGATAAAAGTTTTCAACCATAGTAGTTGCGTGAACGAAGCAATCCATTAGAAGAGTCGAATAGATCATCGTGTCTATTATCTTTTTCATGTTAAAAGTCCACCAATAATATTTTATCCCGTAACATCAATCAACAATTCTCGCCCACAATCATATGAATAACTCATAATCATAATTGTGATTCTAAATTCTCTTCGCACTTTCGGACTAAGATAATTTTCATCACCTATCTTCACTGAAACATCAAAAATCATGGTTATACCAAATCACAATTCTTGTTCATAATCATATTAATAAATTCATCTTCGCACTACGGCCAAAGATATTCATTAACAATTCATCTTTGCACTACAAGCCAAAGACATACAACTGTATTTTAGAAAAGTCAAGTAGAGCATGATATCTACTATCTTCTACAAATTAAAAGTGTATAACCAATATTTTTTATGAGACTCGCTTAATAAATATTCCACATCATCGAATTATCCATACCACTACTACCAATGATATTCGTTAGTATCACATCCATGAATTATCCATGCACTACTACCAAAGATATTCATTATTATCACATCCCCGAATTAATATTTCATCACCGAGACTCATTTCAATAATTAATCCACATCATCCCCGCACTACGTGCCAAGGATATTCATTAGTATCCGACCACTAATTATCCATGTACTACGGGCCAAAGATAATCGTGTTTTCATCAACTATCCCCGATCATGCCATAAAATAATTCATCTTTGCACCTTGGCAAAAAAGAATCCATAGCCATAATCATACCAAAAAGCGTCCATCAATGCTCTATGGGCCAATGAGGATTTTTTTTCCACATCATTTGTAACATTACGGTCATGATTATATCGAATAATCCCTGGTCATAATCATACCAAGTCCATCTATGCACTACAAGCCACAGATGACTTTTGCCACATCATTTGTAAGATTACGGTCATGATTATACCGAATAATCCCTGGTCATAATCATACCAAGTCCATCTATGCACTACAGGCCACAGATGACTTTCAATATAATATAAACATGAGGATGATGTCAATGATATAAGAATTCAATAAAACAAGTTCAAGAATTAATTTATTTAGGAACTAATAACGTCCAAATTGTCAACATGATACTGTTTTGTAGAGTAAAATTCAAGAATGCTCAGAAGAATATTTTCATGAAAAGATACTGGATGAAGCGCAAATATCAAGGCTATTCCACTAATTTCATGGAGTATAGAAGTCAAAGTTTTAACCAACTGAGTATAATAAAGAAAGGAACAACAAAAGAAATCACCATGCATGCGATAGTATCACATGCAGAAAGTTATTCCAATGTAATAATAAATAACGGAACCGGTCCCCAGAAAACGCATGATACATGGGATATTCTAATGTAATAATAAAGAATGGAACCAGTCCGACGTAAAAACGCATGCGATGAGGATATTTCGGCAGAATAATAAATAATGGAACCAGTTAAAGGCGTAAATGCACACACATGATATTAAACGTAATAATAAAGAATGAAATAATGTAAGAATTTCACCAAGTATAGGGTAGCACAGATATACAAAGTTATTCAACAGAATAATAAATAATGGAATAATGAAGTTCTCTTCATGAATACAAAAGAAATAATACCCCTTACGAGTACAACAAATAAAATCCCTACCTTAAGAAGAAAATCTTGGATATATGAGTAGTGATGTGATGAGAATACTTTTTTCTCTTCTCTCTATAGTTTATCTCTCAGAGTTTCAAATTGAATTCGCCGTAAATAATGAAGGAATGAGCTTCTATTTATAGAAAAATGGGTGCATAGTAATTAACTCATGAACGGTCCAAATTGATTTACTTTAATCTGACGGTCCATATTTAAAGGAAAATCTTTTAAATAAAATATAATATATTCTATTTATAATCTAATAAAACGAATAACTTTATAAAAGATTTTACTATGCAAAACACTACGCAGCCTTATGCAAACACTATGCATTATAAAATATAATATATTCTAATTATTGTCTAATAAAATAGATAACTTTATAAAAGTATTCATTTTATATAAAAAGATTTTATTTATTAGCTTTAATAAAGCGAATAACTTTATAAAAGTATTCATTTTTTATATAAAAAGCTTTTCTGTTTTATTACATTAATAATACCAATAAAACAAAATTGAGTGACTTATCACATAAGTATCAATAATCAATACCATGTGCTACTATGTAACCACGCATATTACTGTACTTTTAACACCGGGTGTTTCAACAATTAACGGTAAAACTTCCGCCGTTATTTTCATAAAAATAATTTTGTCGTTTTAAATGGACCAATTAAATCGAGGGTTGAGATTTCCTCTCTTCGTCGATTCTTGCTTCTAGAATAACGTCATCTTGAACCTTCTTCACATTTATCACCTCAAAAGTGTGTAGGCGAGTGGCTTTAACTTTATCGATTAAAGTCGATTCTACTCGTATATTCGTTATCTTCACTTGGGTCCCTAGAGTCTTTAACTCTATCTTCATCACTTGTAAGTTATACAAAATGAGTCTTTGTGTTAACAACATCATGACTTCAGAACGCATAGATCTTCTACTCAACACGCCTACCTACCACATTCGCTTTTCCCACAATGGTATTGAATAGTACGATCGTAATCTTCAACAGCTCAAGTCAACGTCTTTGACACGTTATACGTTCGTTTTAGTTGAAGAAATATTTGAGGGTTTAAGAAATGGGTTTTGTATTGGGGTCAATACAAAATTCGATTTCACGCTCTAGGGGTAGGCTAAGAAGACTTCAAGAATACGTCAGGAAATTTATTAACAATAGAAATATCATTCAAAGCTGTGACCCTCATCAAAGACTTGGATAGTACGTCACATTGATACCTATCAATTTGTCATCGTCATTCACGACGTTGCTCTGTAAAGTCCGGCTTTTGCATTCCACTCAAGGAAGTCAACAACGAAAGGATCGGGGCTCTTTATTTATGGCTTGATATGACAATGATTGACTTTAGTGGTTTGGTTGCTTGAATTCGCATAATAGGTTGGTTAGGAATATGAAAAGTAACAACCTTACGAAAAGCATGATGAGTAGTTAACCAATCAATTCCTAAAATCGCATAAAAGGCAAGTATTTTCAAAGAGATAAGATTGACAAGTAACGTGAAAGTGTCAATTTGAATTAAACAATATTTATAAATAGTGGATGTAACGAAGGTTTCTACTAACGAAGTTTCAACCAATAAGTCAAAGTCTAACTTCTCTGGAGTTAAACGTTGAGTGCAAGCAAGAGAGATAAAAGAATAGGTAGAACCGGTATCTAATAAGGTATAGACTTCGCAAGAGCTTATGATTAACTTACCCGTAATAACCTCGTTTGGGTTCCTTGATAAACGCTTTCACTTAAACTACCGGCTTTGACTTGTCTGAGACATCTTTTGGCATAACTATCCCAGCTGGACTTGACTTCAATAAAATCGAGCTAGGTGACCTTCTCTTCTAGAAATTCCCACTTCTATTATCTTGGTCATGATTACCACCGAAGTGGTTACCATTCTTGGCATGATAATTTCCCCCACGATGGTTATCATTGTTCAGATGGCGAATTGCCACACCGGTGATGATTATTATCGTGTTGTTGGTCGTTACCTTTTGGTTGAGCTGACTCAACGATCTCATGTGCTTCATTGCTTATCTCAGCATTTTCATATACCATTTTCAAATACTGTCACAAAACAAAGGTTAATTGACATGTAACATATTATCCCTATATTATGACCGACCAATTAAATACCAAATAAACTTAGGTAGGTCATACTAACGAAGGAATTCTCTCTCCCTCCTAGTTCTATTCTCACATCTTTAGCCAGGATCATATCCCCAAGCTTGGATACTAACTGTGATGCCCCCAAAATCAGGTATACATCACCTATTCGAGTCGCCAAATACATGGTACAAAATTCAAATACAACTTAATTATACAATGTCGTGTAAAATACTTACTAAACATACGTTGTGAGTTTTAATACAAATATTGTCATCTAGACAATATACAAACTCAATGGGGTCCTCATTATATTTATTATCACACTATTTCATAGAATAGTGAGGACTACTAATGCTATTATCCGGACCATCACTGTTCCCGACTGGTCCCCTCGCCACGCTCTCATTTCAAGAAGAACAATGAAAGCAAAAGGGTGAGCTCAACTAGCCCAGTAAGAAATATTATGACTAAGATAATGCAGAATAAATTATCATTAGCCTTCAACAATGTTAAAATGATAAAATATAACAAACATCAAGTTTAACTGTAGCGGAACAAACAATCCATTAGAAGAGTCAAGTAGAGAATAAAATCTACTATCTTCTATGATTTAAAAAGTTTTTCATGACTTTTATCGCTGAGACTCAGCTTAATAAATAATTCACATCATCCCTGCACTATGGCCAAGGATATTCATTTGTATCACAACCACAAATTATCCATGCACCACAGCCAAAGATATTCGTGTATTCATCAATGGTCATGATCATGCCAACAACTGTCCATCAATGCACTACGGGTCAATGAGGACTTTTTCCACATCATTTGTAACATTACGGTCATAATTACACTGAATAATCCCTGGTCATAATCATACCAAGTCCATCTATGCACTACAGGCCACAGATGACTTTCAACATAATATAAACATGAGGATGATGACAATGATATAAGAATTCAATAAAACAAGTTTAAGAATTAATTTATCCAGGAACTAATAATGTCCAAATTGTCAACATGATACTTCTTGTAGAAAGTAACACTCAAGAATGCTCGGAAGAATATTTCCATGAAAAGATCATGGATGAAGCACAAATATCAAGGATATTCCACTAATTTCATGGAGTATATAAGTCAAAACTTTAACCAACCGAGTATAATAAAGAATGGAATAACAAAAGAAATCACGTGCATGCGATAAACCGTTGCAGATAAAGTTATTCCAATGTAATAATAAATAATGGAACCGTGTCGTGCGTAACGCACTGGCGTGATATTCCAACATAATAATAAATAATGGAACTGTGTCATGCGTAAGAACGCACCGCAGCGTGATATTCCAATGTAATAATAAATAATAGAACCAGTCCTACGTAAAAAAAGCACGTACAGGATGTTCCAATGTAATAATAAACAATAAGAATCCAGTCGTGCGTAGAACGCAAAGCATGGGATATTCCAATGTAATAATAAATAATTGAACGAAGTCATGCATAAACGCATGCAGCGGGATGTTCAATGAATAATAAACAACGGAACCTGGGTCATGCAGAACGCACAAACACGATATTCAAATGTAATAATAAATAATGGAATAATAGAAGAATTTCACCAAGTATAGGTATCCAAGATATACAAAAGTTATTCCATGAGAATAATAAAGAAAGGAATAACAAAAGAATTTTCACCAATAAGAAAGAAGGAATACCCTAACGAGTACCACTCGTCCCCAACATCTTGGAGAAGCGACACTTTTCGTCCATATAATGCTTCAAATGGAGCCACACCTATACTTGCTCGATAACTATTGTTGTAGGAGAATTCCACTAATGGTAAATACTTATCCCAACCGCCCTTGAAGTCTCAGGACACAGTCTTAATAAATCTTCAAGAGTTTGAATAGTCCTCTCTCGATTGTCCGTCTGTTTGAGGATGGTATGCGGCCAATCGTAAATCCGCATTCCATAGCTTTTTGCAAGCTAACCCAAAATCTTGAAGTGAATCTTGGGTCACGATCCGAAACTATAGATACTGGCATGCCATGCAATCTCACAATCTCATTTACGTACATTTGAGCAAGACGTTCAAGGGAATAAGTCTCCCGTATCGGCAAGAAATGAGCAGACTTGGTTAATCTATCAACAATAACCCAAATGGCATTGATGCCTTGAGAAACCGTGGGAAGACCCGTAACGAAATCCATGGTAATGTGTTCCCACTTCCATTTCGGAATCTCAAGTGGTTGCAATGGTCCCTTAGGCACTTGATGCTCCGCCTTTACACGTTGACAAGTTAAACACGTTGAGATAAACTTTGCAATCTCTCTTCATATTGTTCCACAAAAATGTATGTCGAAGATCACGATACATTTTGGTACTTCCAGGATGGATTGCAAATGGTGTATTGTGTGCCTCCATCATAATCTTGTACTTCAAATCGTAATCGTTAGAACACAAAGTCTAGAGTGGACTCAAGTATTCCTTCTTCATCAATTCTCGCCTTAATAATAGCACCTTCTTGTACTTTCTTCTTCATATGCATCATTTCAAGGGTCGGTGGAAAGCAACCTTAACTTTTTCTATTAAAGTTGGCTTTATACGCGATACTTGACATCATCGCACTCGTATGATCTTCTACTCAACACGTCACCTACCACGTTCGCTTTTCGGGATGGTATTGAATAGTGTGGTCGTAGTCTTTCAATAGCTCGAGCCAACGTCATTGCCAGGTATGTTAAGTTCTTTTTGAGTGAAGAAATATTTAAGGCTTTTATGGTCCGAATATATCTCCACTTTCTCCCCATAAAGATAGTGCCTCCGGATCTTTAGTGCGAACGATCACGCTAACTCTAGATCTTGAGTAGGATAATTCTCTCATATTCTTTAAGTTGTCATGAGTCATAAAGGCTATGACTTTCCCACGTTGCATAAGAACACATCCTAACCTTTGCTTCAGCATTCATTGTAGATAACAAATCCATCCAACCGGATGGTATTGTTAGAAACAGTCTTAGAAATAAGTCTCTCTTAAGCTCTTGAAAACTCTTCTCGCATTCTTCACTCCAAACGAATTTTGTATCCTTCCGAGTTAATCGAGTTAATCGAGAGTGGCGATTCGAGAAAACCCTTCCACGAATCTCCGATAATAAAGCTTGACATCCGTTTTTCAATAAACGAATCGCTTTATGATTAGATATGACAGTGATTGATTTTAATGGTTTAGTTGCCTGAATTCGAACAACAGGTTGATTAGGAATATGAAAACTAATAACCTTACGAAAACAATCAATTTTGGCATGATGAGTAGTTAACCAATCAATCCCTAAAATCACATCAAAAGCAAGTATCTTTAAAGAGATAAGGTCAACAGGTAAGATAAGGGTGCCAACTTGGATTAGACAAGATTTATAAACAGTGGATGTGATGAAAGTTTCTCTAACGGAGTTTCCATGAGATAGTCAAAGTCTAATTTTTCCCGAGTCGATTTAAACGTTGAAATGGCAAGAGGAGAGATAAATGAATGGGTAAGACCCAGATTCTAGTAAAGTATAAACTTCACAAGAATTTATAAATAGCTTACCCGTGATCACCTCGTTTGGTTCCTCGCATTTTGACTACCACAACAAACGCTTCTTCCAGAACCGATTGACTTTGACTTTTCTCGGGACGATCTTTTGAGTCACCGTCCTCATTGAACTAGGTTTCGCTTCAGTGTAATCTCGAGCGATATGTCCTTCCTTTCCACAATTATAGCATACCGAATCTGTTGGGGCGTTTGACCGATATGTCCCTTTTTCCCGCATTTATAAGATGTGACCGGTGGTCGTTTCTCCTCCTTGGAACCGATTCTTCTTTGCCATCATTGCCGTTCACACGGTCGTTGTTGAATCTCCTCTTTTAAAATCTCTCTCCGACTCGCTTCTTCTATTTTCATGGCCATGATTACCACCAGAGTGGTTACCATTTTTGTCATCTTTTTCTTTCTCCATTGGTTATTGTTGTTTTGTTGATCGCTATCTCCCAGATGATGATCCTCGATTGTGGTACCTCGGTTGACCATACCTCGTTATCTCGCTTCTAACAATTGAACCCTATTAACAACATCCGAATAAAGAGAAAATTTATGAGAGATGAGATATCGATGTATGCTTGGGTTTCAAACATCTCGTAAACATCCGCGCATCATCGCTCCTCATTCTCCACCAAATGAGGTGCAAACTCGATAACTCGCAAACTTCGCCTCGTCTTTGAGACACCGCCGTGTTGTTCTTCCGCCTCGGTCTAATAAACTCCACTTCCTTCATATGACGAACACTTTCGTGAAAGTATTTGTCATTAAATAGTTTCAAACGTCTCCCAAGACACGCCGAATAAGAATTTGGATGGGTACGCTTATGATTCCCACCAAGAATCGCTCGCCGCCACGAAACATAAAGGTGGCGAATGGAACCCTCTGTTCTCCGTGCATCCCAAGACATCGAATATCTTGGTAATTTGCTTGACCCATGTTTTCGCCATGATCGGATCAAAGCTTTCCTTAAATTTCGGTGGTCCCAACTCTTTGAATCGCTTGGTTGTGACAACCCGTGAATTGCTATCATTTCTCCTATGTTTTGAACACGAGTCTCCTTCATCCGATTTTGCATGAAGCGCAAAAAGCTTCTAAATATCCCCTCGCTCATCATCTCGTCGGTGGTGTTGTTCACGGGAGGAACATTGATGACTGTTGCACGCTTTTCCTCGTTGGAAGACAAAGCGTCTCCACGGTCTCATTTCCATTTGTTAATATTCTCAATCGACATTCTCAAATCGTCATAAAACAAGATTAATTAAGCAAATCAATATATCACATAATGTCCTTATATCTTGACCAACTATCAAATAAGCTTAGGTAGGACACACTAGCGAAGGATTTACTCTCTCTCCCTCCTAGTTCTATTCCCCGATCTCCGCTGGAGATCATATCCCTAAGCTCGATACCAACCGTGACACCCCCAAAATAGGTCTACATCACCCATTCGAGTTGTCAATACACTAAGATGTAAACAACTACAACTTTCATTCCATACCCCAACTCGTAGTCATTTATATTCTCGCCTCCCGAGAAGAAAAATGGAACAAAAAGGAAAAGGGTGAGCTCATTAGCCCAAAGAAAGAATATTATGACTAAGATAATATACAACAAAATTATCGTTAGTCTTCAACAGGAAAAATATAATAGAATACAATAGACAACAAGTTTTAAATCAATATTCGCAATGAAATAATAATTCATTAGAAGAGTTAAGTAGATAATGCAAACTACTATCTTCTATGTATGAATTTTAAAGTTCATCGTCTATTTTTTTATCCTGTAACATCAATCAATATATATATCGGGATCAAATATTCATCCTTGCACTACATGTGCCAAGGACATTCACCGATTGGTCATGTTCATCTAAACATCTGCTCATCTTTTGCACTACGGGCCAAAAATATTCATCGAAATCATTCATCTTTTGACCACGGGCCAAAGATATTCATCGAAATAATTCATCTTTACACTACAAAGCCAAAGATATTCATCATAAATCATTCATCTTTCTTTACTACAGCCAAAGATATTCAATAATATCATCATTTAAGACCGAGGATGATGAAAATATTTTTAAAAGAAACGAATCCATTGAAACAAAATGACAAGGATTAAGGATTAAGGATTCGTGACTTTGTTTTATCCACGCCCAAAAATACTTCAAAAATAATCATAGTGGTGTAAAATTCAAGAATGATCAAAACATGGATACAATCAAAGCTAGTATCCGAATAGATATTTTGGACGAAAAGAAAAAATTTATTTTTTGATGAATAAAGGCCAGATTCGTGAATAATCTTGATCACGTGAATAAGTGTCAGATACGTGAATAAGATCAGACACGTGAATAAGTGTCGATACACGTGAATAAGAACTCGACACCAAAAGTTCCAAATTTGATAAAAACTTTAGATCAATATATCAAGATAATGATATTGAAAAAATAATATAATTCTGAAAAAAATAATATCCCTTACCTCGGAAAAGCAAAGATTTTAACCGGAAATTTGGATATAAAGCTATAACTTGAACTTTCACCGTATAGCAATACTCAAAGTATACTCAAAATACTCACAAGAATACTCGATAATATAGAGAGAAAACTTCAGCTTCGGTGTGATTTTCAATTCTAACATAAAGACCCTATTTATAGGAAAATGCTTAGAACACCAAAACAGAAAATTTAATATAATATTAATTTATATTACGCCCACTTAGACTTCTGATTTTAGCAACTTAACATGTGATTCATGAGGCTTACAAATGTAAAAATCGTTTTTGTTAATATAAATATTTAAAACTTCTAAAAATCAATTATTTCGGAACTTCGGAACTTCAATAATTCACAATAAATAGCCCTTTTGTCAGAAAATTCGAATCTCACGTGTTTTTATAGGAAATTCAATTCTCTACAACTTTGCAGAAGAAAGTGTTTTCAAATTCCAAACAGAAATTGACCGAAATCCACAAACGGGTGATTTTAGAGAAATTTATAATCAAATTTCAAATAATAAATGGGGTCCACCGACATGTTTAACATGTTTTAAACATTTATTGCAACAAAAATACTCTTTCTCATCGATACTCATATTTCCCAATAAAATATCACCATTATTATATTATTAAAATATAATAATATATTTAAATGAATTATTTTATCGTAAAAAGATAAAATATTAATTTTCAACAATTGTCACATTAAAAATTTTCTCCATCTATATCCACATAAAATCAATATTTTCTCATCATATAAATCAATAATTAATTATTCACAAATAATATTATAGAATCACATTATCGACAACGTGTAGTTCTAGGAAAAGAGGGGTTTTCAATAAGAATTTCTCCTTCTTGGTGGCCGCAATTAGGTGACCAAACCTCTCCTTAGATGTAACTTTCTAGACATTGCCAATAATGTTATCTAATAATATTATTCAGATAATATGAATTATTGCTTCGATAATGAAAATATCGTGTAATGACAATTATTGAAACAAACAAAGATGTAAAATATCAACGCAACAATTATTGAACTAATAAAATATTGAGCAAAGAATTATCAGTAACCATTATTGAGTAAAGTGCCTTCTTACGTAAAGAGTCAATAATTGGTGCAATACAGGTATCTTCATCGCAACAACGCGATATTCATCGTGTTTTAACCATAAGGGTATTCCAACAAAGGTAAAAACAAGAATAACTACGTAATTATTTTTAAACAACTTATATTTCTCGCTTTCTTCCTCCAATCGCTTTCGTTATGGGGCATATTACATGGCTGCTGCTGGTAATCGCATTTAATATTCCCGACAAAGATTTAATATTCTACGACCAAACGAATATTCCCTGACAACAATGAATATTTTATAACCACTTGCTTATTTTAAAATATTTGCGTATTTTACCCATAACTATCCACATTAATCACATCAACCCTTACTATTTCAAAATAATAATTAGAGGAAATTATATTTCATTTATTAATTATTTGCGGTCTTACAGAATATAATATGACAACTTGCATAATTTGCAAAATTTATAAATACTACCCACAACTATAACATTATATCAAATCCACACCATAATATTCAAAAAAATATTTTGAGAAAATAAAATCTTTATTCATAAAATCTGGGGTCTCACAGATATTCCCCGACTAATCGAATATTCCCCGACACAACGAATATTTTATATCAACTTGTTTACTTTGCAAAAAAAATTCATATATTACCCTTAACTTTAAACTTTTATCAATTTAACTATTTACCAAAATAGAAAAATTGAATACTTTTATTTCATAAAATTTGGGGTCTCACAATCACCCCTCCTTATGAAATTTCGCCCTCGAAATTTACGTACGTACCTGATATTCGAAGAGATGAGAATACCTTGCTTTCTTTTCAGATTGTACCTTCCCGGTAATTTCCTCGCTATCATGATTTTCCCATTTCTCAACTCTTGTATTTCAGATATCATTCTAGAATATAGCTTTAAAACAAAGGTTAATTGATATATCATAATTTGTCAATTTATCAAGTAAACAATTTCAGCTTAGGTAAGTCACACACTAGAGAAGTATATAACTCGTCTCTCCCCTCCTAGTTCTAGAATCTTATCTCTGTCAGCGACCATATCCCTAAGCTCTGATACCAACTGTGACTCTAGACACCAACTTATGTCAGCACCTCACAATGATACCTATCAGCTTGCCACCGAAAGACGGCGTTCCCTACGGAGAGTCTGGCTTCGGTGCATCCCCCATCAACAGGAAGTCACCAGCGAGAGGCTCGGGGCTCTTCACACTTATGGCTCTGATACCAACTGTGACGCCCCCAAAATTAAGTGTACATCACCCATTCTGAGTCGCCAGATACATGGTACAAAATTCAAATACAACTTCATTTATACAACTGTTGAGCTATCGTATAGAATACGACCACAGTTAACTATGAGTTTTAATACAAATGTATGTAACTCTCATGGTACCTCAACCACAACCTTACAATGATACTTTACATAAAAGTATAGTCAAAAACTATTTTAGAAATTAAAATATTTGGGAAGTGCTCAAGAAAACCTTCGTACATGGGAAGCCATGCGTCTAGGTTATGATAGATATCATATGTCCACGTAATTATCCTTAGTTGACCCAAGAGTCCCCTAAAGAAAAACAAGAAGATTACTATCATCTTCTTTCCAATGGTGAGTCTTCTCGACATATAAATATCTCCGTTGTCTCCAAGTGAAAATTATATTTCACATAAACCCCAAGATCATATAGTAGTGCTCGTAGATATATTCAAAGAAGTGGATGTGCACAACCATGTCTTATGAGAACACGAGGTTGTATGTCATTAAACATCTTGTATGATAGTGGCAAAACACCCTTCCAAAGTTGGGTTCGTCTTACCCTATTTGATTCACCAAATATAACTACTAAATGATGTATAGAATACAACACACTTTTCTATATTGCTTAGGAGAACCTCCACGCCTAGAGACCACTGCTCTATTCCCCCGTTATCCCAATTTTCAAACCCTAGCAACACTCTTATTACCCGAAAGGAATTGTGAAAGAAAGGGTGAAAGCATAACTAGCCAGATAAAGAAAGAATATCATGACTAAAGCTAATTTACACTATCAATAGCCTTCATCATCAATAAATCGTAGATTTAGAACATATGGTAGATGATAAAAGTTTTCAACCATAGTTGCAAATGAACGAAGCAATCCATTAGAAGAGTCAAATAGATCATCGTGTCTATTATCTTTTCCATGTTAAAAGTCCACCAATAATGTTTTATCCCGTAACATCAATCAACAATTCTCATCCACAATCATATGAATAACTCATAATCATAATTGTGATTCTAAATTTCTCTTCGCACTCTAAAAGATCTAAGATAATTTTCATCACCTATCTTCACCAAACATCAAAAATCATGGTTATACCAAATCACAATTCTTGTTCATAATCATATTAATAAATTCATCTTTCAGACTACTACCAAAGATATTCATTAACAATTCATTTTTGCACTACAAGCCAAAGACATACAATTGTATTTTAGAAAAGTCAAGAGAGCATGATATCTACTATCTTCTACAAATTAAAAGTGTATAACTAATATTTTATCACGAGACTCAAATTTTAATAAATAATCCACATCATCGAATTATCCATGCACTACGGCCAAGGATATTCGTTAAGATCACATCCATAAATTATCCATGCACTACTACCAAAGATATTCATTATTATCACATCCATGAATTAATATTTCATCACGAGACTCATTTCAATAATTAATCCACATCATCCATCCGCACTACAAAAGTGCCAAGGATATTCATTAAGATATCACGACCACTTAATTATCCATGCACTCACTACGGGCCAAAGATAATCGTGTTTTCATCAACGGATCCGATCATGCCATAAAATAATTCATCTTTGCACCCTTGGCCGAAAAGAATCCATAGTCATAATCATACCAAAAACTGTCCATCAATGCACTACGGGCCAATGAGGATTTTTTTTCCACATCATTTTGTAACATTACTACCATGATTATACCGAATAATCCTCGGTCATAATCATACCAAGTCCATCTATGCACTACAAAAGCATGATGACTTTTTGCACATCATTTGTAAGATTACGATCATGATTATACCGAATAATCCCTGGTCATAATCATACCAAGTCCATCTACGCACTACAGCCATACGGATGACTTTCAACATAATATAAACATGAGGATGATGTCAATGATATAAGAATTCAATAAAACAAGTTCAAGAATTAATTTATTCAGAACTAATAACGTCCAAATTGTCAACATGACATTTTTTTAGAGAGTAAAATTCAAGAATGCTCGGAAGAATATTTCCATGAAAAGATACTATGGATGAAAGCTTAAATATCAGGCTATTCCACTAATTTCATGGAGTATAGAAGTCAAAGTTTTAACCAACCGAGTATAATAAAGAAAGGAACAACAAAAGAAATCACCACGCACGCGATAGATCATGATGCAAAAAAGTTATTCCAATGTAATAATAAATAACGGAACCAGTCCTGCCAGTAAAAACGCATGCATACGTGATATTCCAAATGTAATAATAAAGAATGGAACCAGTCCCACGTAAAACGCAAAGATGAGGATATTTCCAATGTAATAATAAATAATGGAACCAGTCCCCAGTAAATGCACACACACATGATATTAAATGTAATAATAAAGAATGAAATAATGTAAGAATTTCACCAAGTATATAGGGTACCACAGATACAAAAGTTATTCCAATGTAATAATAAATAATGGAATAATGTAAGTTCTCTTCATGAATACAAAAGAAATAATAATTTCTTACGAGTACAACAAATAATATCACCTATCTTAAGAAAAAAAGTCTTTGGATATACGAAAGAAAGGAAGTAAGAAAAATACTTTTTCTTCTTTCTCTCTATAGTTTATCTCTCTAGTTTCAAAGAATTAAATCGTAAATAATGAAGGAATGAGCTTTATTTATAAAAAATGGATCAGATAAGAATTAACTCATGAATCGGTCAGATTGATTTACTTTAATCGACTATCCATATTTAAAGCAAAATCTTTTAAATAAAATATAATATATTCTATTTATAATCTAATAAAATGAATAACTTTATAAAAGATTTTACTATGCAAATACTATGCATAATAAAATATAATATATTCTAATTATTATCTAATAAAAATGTATAACTTTATAAAAGTATTCTGCATTTTATATAAAAGATTTTATTATTAGCCTAATAAAACGTAATAATTTTATAAAAGTATTTCATTTTATATAAAAGTTTTTCTGTTTTATTACATTAATAATACCAATAAAACAAAACTGAATGACTTATCACATAAGCATCAATAATCAATACCGTAGTGCTACTACGCAACCACGCCAGACATCGCATCTTTTAACACCGGGTGTTTCAACAATTAACGGTAAAACTTCCGCCGTTATTTTCATAAAAATATTTTTGTCGTTTTCTCAATCCGACAATAATTTCGTTGTGGGATCCACCAATAATTGTACCATCGTACGGATATTCCCCGACTAATCGAATATTCCCCAACACAACTAATATTTTATATCAACTTACTTACTTTGCAAAAAAAAATTTCACATATTACCCTTAACTTTAAACTTTTATCAATTTAACTATTTACCAAAATAGAAAAATTGAATACTTTTATTTCATAAAATTTGGGGTCTCACAAATAGTCTGATACTACTAACTATACTTTTGCAAACAAACATAATCTAAATATTTTAATTTTAGATGTTAAAATTATTCATTAAAAATATAATTTATAATTTTAATCATTAATTCAAAGCATTAACCAAAATAATTAATTCTACTATCCAATCTCTTTAATATTTATTAAAATAAACAATCACTGTTTTAAAACAAACAACCCCGTCATTTAATGGAGAAAAAAAACACAAAATAAAAAATAAAATTGAACATGTTTATCATGTTAATTAAAATGGTAGTAGGTTGTGTAGCATTCTTTTCAAAGTTTTGCTTACTTCACGTTTGAACAAGACAAAATCAAAATTTGTCGCCGTGTAAATTCCGGCACTACATGCAGCTCCGCCACCATCTCCATCTCCTCCCTTCACCACCACCTGGAGCATCCACCACTTCCCACGCGGCACTATTCCAATCTCATCTTCACAGCTGAGACATATACACTCAGTTCACCTCAGTCCTCACTTCAGATTTCGATTTTTACCAAATACCCAAATCAAAATGATGAACCAGGGCTATGAAGAAGAAGAAGAATCCCATCTCTTCACAGTGCCTGAACAAATGGAATCCCTAGTTCTTCACGACCAATCCAACGGCCAAAATCAATCTCCTCACCACCATTATCTCTCCTCATCGCTGCCGTTCGCTGAAATCCCCACCGACGATGATCCTCTACGCTCATCCCCATCGCATCAAAACCCTAATTCATTTAATTCCTTCCTTGAACCCCCTTCATATGCCGACGCCATCTTCCGATCCTTCGACGGTGAAGATCACGGTACAGAAATTAACGGCCACGATCTCTCCCCAACTTCGCCTTCTTCGTCTGGATCTGATTACATTCGGATCTCGGTTTCGGATCCGCAGAAGGAGGAAGAGCTGTCGAATTCGCTTATTCCCGGGGGAAATACTTATTTTACATACCTAATTACGACGAGGACCAACTTGACGGAGTTCAGGGGGTCGGAATTCACTGTTCGGAGGCGGTTTAAGGATGTGGTAACTTTGTCGGACCGGTTATCCGAGACTTACCGAGGGTATTTTATTCCAATTAGGCCGGATAAGAGTGTAGTGGAGAGTCAAGTGATGCAAAAGATGGAATTTGTAGAGCATAGGAGAGCGGCGCTGGAGAAGTATTTGAGGAGACTTGTGGCGCATCTGGTGATAAAGAGGAGTGAGGAATTGAGACTGTTTTTGCAGGTGGATGGGAAATTGCCCTTACTGAAGAGTACGGATGTGGCGTCTAGAATGTTGGATGGGGCGGTGAAGTTGCCGTGGCAATTGTTTGGTAGGGAATCAATGCCTAATGTTGTGGATTTGAATGAGGTGGCTCAGCCTGCGAAAGGAGGGAGAGATTTGTTGAGGATATTTAAGGAGTTGAAGCAGTCTGTGACGAATGATTGGGGCGGGACAAAGCCCCCGGCGGTTGAGGAAGATAAGGAATTTTTGGAGAGGAGAGACAGGTTGCAGGATTTTGAGAACCACATTAGTAATGCATCTCAGCAGGTCTGTTTGAATGTTTCAGCTTTTCACTTCAATTTGATTGTGCTTAGTTTGGATGCTTATCTATAAAAATAATGCCCAAGTAATTAAATTTCAGTGAGAATTAATGTGGCAATTTATAATTGATTCAACCTTTTAGTCATGCTCATTTTATATGAGAGTACCAGAAGTTAAAAAACAGCAACAAACTTTGTGTTTGCAACTTTGCATTAGTTATGGAGGTTTATTAATTTAGCTATTGAAAAAGTTACCTCAAATTGAAGAATCCTGCTTGAATCTGCATTGACAAGGCTTGAGATATGTGTTGGTTAGATCAGTTGATTTGTTCTTTTCTTTTGATAAGATCAGGTATTTTGGCTTTATATTCAATATACTTGAAGATCTAAACTTTGGGAAAGGTTTGGTTGTTTCAGCTGGTAAATATCTCTATGAAGTGATAGTAGATTGTTTCCTAGTAATTGGTGTACCTCACAAGGCATATTAATTTGTTGACAGACAATATTTCAAAACACTTAGGATTGTGAATTTATTTGGTAAAGGATTCATGTGCGCGTGAGGGGTATCTGCAGCCCTTTATTCTAGGGATTAGACATAGTTGAGGGACAAAGGATATAATATATATATATATATATATATATATATACACACACACGAAGATGAAGAAAAATAAAATGTAAGCTTCACTTAGTTGATTAAGCCGACAATTAATTGCGAAAGGAAACTAATTAATTGTGAGTGGAAAGGACAAGTATGCTCTTAACTTACATCCATCAAGTTGGAAACTTTTAGAAAACTTCTCAAATGGAAGTTGATAAATGATAATACCCAAATTATTTCTACCCGACTTTGAAAATTTCATTTATTATGCTTTTGCAGGCTGAATTTCTTGTCAAAGCTCAACAAGACATAGGGGAGACAATGGGGCAACTGGGGTTGGCTTTTGTCAAGCTAACAAAGTTTGAGACGGATGAAGCTCAGTTTAATTCACAGAGAGTGAGATCTGCGGACATGAAAAATGTGGCTACTGCAGCTGTCAAAGCAAGCAGATTGTATCGGGAATTGAATGCTCAAACTGTCAAACATTTGGTGATTTACTGGAATATTATCTTTTATTGAACTTAGAGCTTCAGTAAATTCGTATCATGTTCCTTTTCTGTTACTGTGTTCGGAATTTGCTTGATAAAAATATCCGCTTCCTACTAGACACTTTTCTTAAATTTGGAGTTTGGTAGGCTTAAAAATATTTCTGTTATATCTGTTTTGTTTTAAATATTGCAGGATAAGCTCCATGACTATCTCGGGGTGATGTTAGCAGTTAACAATGCATTTTCCGACCGTTCAAATGCTTTATTAACAGTACAGACTCTTTTATCTGAGTTGTCGTCCTTGAATTCAAGGATTGAAAAGCTTGAAGCTGCTTCATCCAAGATATTTGGTGGAGACAGGTCTAGAATTCGAAAAATAGAAGAGTTGAAAGAAACTGTAAAAGTTACGGAGGATGCCAAAAGTTGTGCAGTCAGAGAATATGAACGGATCAAGGTAAATGTTTTCTCTTCATAGTCTATATAGTGATTGTAACCGAGCCATCTTGTTTGCACCTGTTATATTTGAAGTTAATTACTAGTTATGTAAGTTGCTGTTATAACTTATAAGTACTGTGTAGCCAAGATAAAATATTGGTCAACTTGTCTTGCACTGTATACATAACCAGTCTATTAATAAAGGATAATGCAAAACCTGAACACCCCTTCTGCCCTCCTCCCACCTAAAAGGAAAAGGAAAAAAAACCGAACTAAAAAGAGCTTGTAGTTGACCGGAAAATTTGACAACTTGACTGGCAATTAAGTGCTAGATAAACAAACTACAGAAATGCAAATTAGCATCATAACCTGAAATTTATGGAACTCATTGGTAGGATAGGTATTGGAATCTTCTGTTTGCGAACAAAGCTTGTCTCAACTCGACTAAGCTCAAGTCGAGTTTACTCGATTTGTGTCAAGTTTGAGTCGAATCAAGCCTCAATGAGTCGAGCTCGAGTTATGACTTATGACTTATTCTACTTGAGCTCGGCTTGCTCAAACACGAGTCGAATCGAGTAAACTCGACTTGACTCGTTTAATTATAATAAAGTAATAAATAATACTCCCTCCGTCCCAAGATAAAAGTCCTGGTGGACTTTTCACGCATATAAAGAAGAGAAATGAAATGACAAAATTGTTCCTAATAATATTTCATTAATCATTTCCAATGTAGGTGAGAGAGTGACTTATTATACTTATTAAATATGGAGAGAGAATTAGAATAAGGAAAATATAAGATATTTAATGCTAAGAGTATAATAGAAAAAAATGTGTAAAAGTTTGGTTATTAAAGGAAAGTGGACATTTAACATGGGACTATCCAAAATAGTAATAAGGACTTTTATCCTGGACGGAGGGAATAATACTTTGTACTTATTAATTAATATAATTAAAATAGAACTTTATCTATGTGTATTAGTGTATATAATATGAGTATAAAACCTATATTTCAGAAAATAATCAAAAGATTAAAAACAAACAAACAAATAGAGAAAGATGGATAAAGGAGAAACCCATAATTTTTGTGTATACAAAAATGATGGATAAGATTCAGAGAGAGAGAGAGAGAGTTAAATATATATAAACAAACAAAATTATGTATTATATTATAAGACATAATTTTTGTGTATAATATATATGCATATTATAAGACAGAGAGAGAGAGTTAAAACATACCCGTTCAAGACTTCAAGCTGTGAGAGCAGATAGCCGAGGGAGACAAGCGAATCGTGATGGAGAAGATTTAGAAGATGCAGGTGAGATGGAGAAGATTTAGAAGATGCAGGTGAGATGGATAAGATTCAGCAGATGAAGGTGGCTTTTGGGAATTTGGGAACCCTAGGTAGCGAGAAGAGAATCTAAGATACAAAATTATAAATAATTTTTGGCTTTTGATTTTGTTTGCCGATTAGTGATAGGAATAGGAACAAGATGCAAGATTCTGGGCTTAAAACAATAATAAGTAATAATTTAGTTGGATCATTGGACTGCTGGACAGTTTGGGTTATAAAGAAATCAATTGGGCTATAAGTTCAGAGAAAAATTAATCGAGTTCAGCCCAAAACTCGACCCGTCAAACTCGCGAACAGCTCATTTAATAAACGAATCTAGCTCGAACATGAAATCTGAGATTGCTTATCCCATGCTGAATTTGGAGTCCCATTTGTCATTAAACAACTTAAGCTGATTTTCGTCAACATCCCCTTAGATCCATAGATTGACAATAAAAAAATTCTTTATTGCTTAAGATGCTAAATGCTGACTACTGAGTGGTGACCCTTAACCTGGAGTGACTTGTTACTTCTGAACAATTCCTGTTTGTTGGCGGCCATCTTGCTCTATAATAATAGCCATTATTTACTGCATCAAGTTCGTCAGTTATATCTGATAATAAACTGCAATTTACTTTGTTCATCCATCTCGTACAATATACTTTTTGATTGATTCTTCTTTCATCATGTATTAATTTTAAAATCTTAGTTATACTTTTGTTAAATCAGTAAAACCGTAATCTCTGGTTCAATGCTTCCACTACTTCACTCGAGTAATTTTGACTTGCAAGTTCAAACTCGAATTATATTATCAATTTTTGAGAGATGATTCTTACTTATTATTAATGGTGGTTTATAATGTAGGAAATCAATAAAACTGAACTTGAAAGATTAGACAAAGAAAGGCACGATGACTTCTTGAGCATGTTAAAAGGATTTGTTGTCAATCAGGTATACTTAATTGCTCAACTCTTGATGGCATAAGATTCATTGGTAAATTACAGTAAATTCATCTTGACTCCTATTTAATTTTTGTATTGGTTTGTATGGAATTTATATCTTATCTAATGATAATTAGTCTCTGATTTTACTGAGAGTAGTGTTAGCTGAGGTTCAGTTTTATTAGTTTCAGAAGAAGCCTTCCAAGTGGCTTGGTGACTCCCTCTTTTTGTTCTCTAGTTGGTGTTTTGAGATAAATGGTGCTTACTGAACTGAATTACATGAGTTGTAATTTTAACGCAACGTCCCCTTTGACATCTTCTGAATATACTATTTCCTTATTTTTTTTAAATAAGAAAAAAAGAAGAAGAGAAATGCTATGATATCACCACAGCAAGATGAGGCTGTGATATTGGTAAATACAACATCAATGACTGATATGATCACATCTACCCCAAATTCCAAAATACTCGTTTATTGGGCTGTTTAGCCACCACCTTGAAGTGTCATAATTTCACAGGCAGTACTTATTTTAGTATTCCAATACAATCAAAAAATGCAAAGGAATTTCCATAAAAGCAGTGTATATACATTATAACTGATAAACATTAATGGTTTGAGAAATGGGAGAAACAAAAATTACATTAAATTGAAATTAATAGAATAAAAGAAATACCTTCTTTGTCCCGATCAAATTTGACTTTTTCGAATACCTTTTCTGTCTCAAGGATCAAGTTTGACTTTTTCGTCAATTTGAGATATTTTAAAATTCAAAATTGATGTGATCCATTAGCTTTTTGATAACAATAAATCTTGTAATTAGTAGTATTTTTTCGGTAGTTTACAATTTTTTTGGTCAAGAACTAAATTAATTCATACCAATATTGAATTTTAAAATATCTCTAATTGACTTTTAAAAGTCAACATTGAACCTGTATTTTGTAACGGTGGTAGTATAATACATGCTCCTATGTTATTAGGAGTATATCATTTTTGTATAAAATATAGATGTGTATTCTATATATTAAATGATGATATCTTGTGCTTAATTGGTAATTGTTTGTATCAACAAATTTTATTTTGAACTAGCTTTTTCTATCATGGTCCCACACTATTTGAATGTTGGTTTAACTAGCTAACTTAAATTTGGTTACCCTGAATATTAAAGGCGGGATCGTCTTAGCGAAAGGTGCATGAGCCCTTGTAGCATATATTTATTTGGTTTCTTTTCAGTCCAAACTATTTGAACTTCCTGGTTTATTTGATTTCCAAACTATAAATCACCAACTTTTGTTTCAAATTACTGGTTTTAATCCTGACCTGATGTAACCTACATCTTAATGCTGATTGTGTTGTTTGAATGGGATATATCCAGGACCAATGAGTTGCAATAATTTTGAACAATAGAAATCTTACAGTAGAGGGTTATAAATTATCAGAAGAATCAGAACAGTTTATTATTACTTGCATTAGTGAGTTTTTGACTTGGTAATGGCATGCTCGTGTCTATATTTTTACCCGTGGAACATGCAAGATGGAGTGGCTAACTTGTTGCAATTCTTTTGTTTAATAATCACAATTTAATGACACTCTGTTATAATACTTTCAATACTATCAGAATAAGAGAAGTAACATTATCCTTGTTAGCAGGCAGGATATGCAGAGAAGATGGCAAATGTGTGGGAGATGGTTGCTGAAGAAACAAGTGTCTATGCAAAAGACGTCGTCTGAAGCACATTCTGTAAATATTTGTTCTCGTTTTTTTTCTCTTCCCCTTCTGTATACAGTTTGTACTCATTTTCATGTACACTTGTAGTAATCAAGGACAGTAATGTTATTTAGTTTTTTTTTTCCATTTTTTTTCTGAGGTTAGCACACATTAGATTTTGTAACAAACTCGTCGATGTCTGCGAGCTTCATTCATTCGATTTTGCATTCATTCGATGGGCACTAAATGAAAAGGAATATGAATTGTGATAATGATAGAGTAGTGTCAATGCACCACCCACACCAAAACTTTTGCTTTTTCATCACAAGGGGTTTAAGAGAAACATCATATGATGTTTTTCCAACCAAAACTAACTTTAAAGATGAACCGACACAGAAGTGTATTTACAGACACCAGTTAGAACCCACCCAACCCATTACTAAATAAATGAAAGAATCATTCCCCCCACCCCCAGAAAGAAGAAGAAAAAAAGCACTCTAGCAAGCCTAGCTTAATCTACTGTTGAAGGGCCAGCAACACCTTCATCACCCGAACTGGGAGTGGTTTCAGGTCTAATCTCTTCAAGTTGCTGAAGAACCTGATGAACCTCTGGTCGAGTCGATGGCGATGGATCAACACAATGCAAAGCCAGTTTCAAAGTATTCAACAACTCATCACCAATTGCAGAAGCATCTTTCATCAGTTCCAAATCAAACACTTCATTAGTCCATTCCTCTTTTACAATTGAAGCTACCCATTGAGGCAAATCTGCTGCACCATTCATTGCTTCTCCAGGAGACTTCCCAGTTAAGAGTTCTAGTATGATAACCCCAAGGCTGTAGACATCAGTCTTTGTATTAGCTTTCTTGAGCTTGGACAGTTCTGGTGCTCGGTAGCCTAATGCCCCTGCAGTCGCGATCACATTGGAGTTGGCAGCAGCTGTCATTAGCCGCGAGAGGCCAAAATCTGCAATCTTTGCATTCGCGTGCTCATCAAGTAGAACATTGCTCGACGTGAGATTACCATGGATTATATTCTCTTTGGTGTGAAGGTAGAACAAACCACTTGTCATTCCTTGCGCAATTTTCATCCTTGTTGGCCAATCAATGGGCTGATCAGGACCTCGAGCTGCATCAAAATTGAAACAATTTTATAAGGTAAGCATTTCAAAACTGAATAAAAGTTTCAGTACATGAGTTTGTATGGATGGGAATTTGGCTCACCATGGAGGAAGGTTGCAAGACTTCCTTTAGGCATGTAATCAAAGACAAGAAGCTTCTCTCCTTTAGGTCCCAAGTAATATGCCCTCATAGCCAAAAGATTCTGGTGTCGAATTTTCCCAATTACATTAACCTCAGTTTCAAACTCTTTCTGATTCTTTGTAATCTTTTCTCTCAATCTCTTCACCGCAACTTGATTGCCATCCTCCAGTGTGGCCTTATAAACTGTCCCATACGTACTCTTGCCCATAATCTCAGCTGTGGCACACAATAGATCATCAGCTGTAAACACCATTGGCCCATCAAAATGGACAAGCTTTCCTCCTGTCTCTCCGGCAGCTTCAACTTCACTCGCACTCGGTGGGACCCCCTTTTCGCCCCTCATGGGACCAGCCCCCCTTCCAGTCCCGGCAGCTTCACCATCCTTTGCTTTTGATGCTGCTGCTCTCCTCCTTAACAAGCAGCAGAGCAACATACAACAGAGTAAAAGTAACACAAGCAACAGAGCCCCAGCTGCTATGAGAATAATCTCTTTTGTATTTAGCTTTCGACCATGACTTTTCGATTTCACTGGAGGTGGAGCAGGAGGTAATATGGGACACAGGGTTGAAGCACTATACCCACATAGCTGAAGATTACCCATAAAAGCACTTGAATTAAACTTTTGAGAAAGCAGAGTTGGAACAGAGCCAGAGAGGTGGTTGTATGAAACATTAAAGGAGCTAAGATTGGGTAAATCACCGAGGGAAACTGGGATTTCTCCTGTGAGATTATTATGAGCTAAATCAAGCTGTCGAAGAGCGGAAATATTCCCAATAGAGGTTGGAATATGACCGTTAAGTTGGTTACTCCTCAAGTTGAGGACTGATAGATTCTGTATATTGTTTATGGTTTCTGGGATTTGGTTATCAATAAGGTTGCTTTCCAAATTTAAGAAAGTGAGTGAAGACAGATTGTATAGAGTAATGGGTAAGCTTCCATTAATGGAATTAAACGACAAATCTAGACTTCTAAGCTTATAGAGTCTACCTATCTCACTTGGTATTGCCCCACTAATTTGGTTACGACTTAATGTAACCTCTTGGAGCTCAATTAACTTGCCTAGAGAAGTAGGAATTCTTCCAGAGAAATTATTGTGATCTAGTGTCAAGGATTGAAGAGGAGAGAAAGTTTTACCTTTTCCACCCCAAGAGTCTGGAATTGGGCCAGAGAGATTGTTATGTTGAAGAGAAAAGAAAACGAGTGAAGATGATTGCATAAGACTAATGGGGATTGAACCAGACAATGAATTGAAGCTAACATTAAGCCTGTAAAGCTTAGTAGAGTTTGCTAAACTAGCTGGGATATTTCCTGTGAGTGAATTATTACCAAGATCAAGAGTTTGAAGCAGAGGGCAAAGACCAAGTGAAGGAGGGATTGAACCCGAAAGCCGATTGTTGAACAATTGAACCCCTCTAAGATTTGGAAGAAACCCCAATGCCACTGGAATTGATCCTCCAATGAAGTTATCATGGAGACTGAGCTTTCGGAGCGCCTGAAATTGTCCGATTTTTTCTGTTATTCGGCCGCTTAATCCCCTCCATGGAAGCTGAATAACTATAACTTGACCTTGAGCACATTTGATTCCTGTCCAGCCACCAGAGCAGGCTCCGTACCCGCTATCATTCCAGCTTTTCAAGAAGCCTTTAGGATCCACCAAGTCATGTTTGAAGGCTTGAAGTGCTTGGTAATCTGCTTGGGTGACAATTATACCATCCCAATCCTGGCTTGATACAGGCCGAATGATGGAAATTAGTAGGTGAAGTAATAATATGAAGTGGGCATAAAGAAAGATTTGGTTTGACAACTTTGAAATGGCTAAAAGGTGTGATTGAATCTTCTTTTTTCCTGAAATGGGATGGCTACGGACTAATTTTCTGATTAATAATTCAAGAAAATGTAAAGGGTATGTATAGAAACTATTGGGGTTTTGAGTTTGAGGTGCCATACTCATTACCCACTAAGAAATCATAAAGTTGCAGATGAAGAAGAATGGAAAGTGTAAACAGTGTGGAGAAAAGAGGTGTGAAGAGGTTTTGTAGTGAGTATTAGGATAGGAGATGGGGGAAATGGTTTTCCTCCGTTGGGGAACGTGAAGGAAGATCAAAAGGTCAGAGGAATCTTGATTTTTGGGGTACCCGACATAAAAAAGGTCAGGTGTTCCATGGATTCTGTGGCTTCTTCTTGGCCCTAACGGCTAGTTTTTCTTAAAGAGTAGTATTATTGTATGTATGGAAGCGCCCTAGGAATCAGAAAAACATGTGTTAGTGCTTATTGTTATTATTAGTTTCACCTCCACGCCAGGCCCAGGCGCTCCTCCTCCTCCTCCTCCAACGGCTATCTTTTCCTTCTGGATCTGAGCAACAATAACTATATTAGGTCAGGTGGCTTAAATTACAATGTTGCCACTGTGGTCCTTCCTCTCAGAACTGGAATAGTAATGATTTGTTGAAACAACTAATATGTGTTTGTCTGTGTACCTAGATTACTCTCAATAATATTGTAAAAATCAACTGAAAAGTCCAATCAAACTATTCTCTGAAATAGGGATGGGTTATCATGAAGTTAACTTTGATCAATTAATTAATATTATCGACACACAAGCTGAGAGATCTCTCTACTTGTGTTAAGTTCATAGTAACCGGATCCGTGAAATACCAGTGTTTTTTGAGTATGGTATGTCTTTCAAAATAAGATGATCATCTTACTAGTGATGACTAAGACCTAAAAAAACTAGAATGCATGTACAAAAGTTGGATGGATAATTTTTATAGTTAACTACATATAATAATTTCGTGCTTCAAAGGTACGCTTTTGTTAAATTAGTTTTTAAGCTTTTGGTTTGATATACACTTGCATTCTTTCCTATATTTTAAATGATTAATTAAAAGATTGAAATATATTAAAATTATAAAATACTTCATGTAGGTTGTTGTTTTGGGAGATTATGTTCCTCCTGGGCTACTATTTATTCCCTTCCCATTCTGAACAGAGAGGGAATTTCTCATTTTTCATGGCGGATATAGGAAGTAGTATTATTGTGGCCTGTGTGGGTAGGTCATTTGATAAGGTTAACGGGATGTGGTCCTTAAGGTAAGGGTGGATATCCATCAATATCCATGGACCACCGGGTCGGGTCTCACTTATCTATTCCAACATTGACCCATAATATTATGAACTACAGTAGAACTTGTATAATTTAATATTGTTGAGACGGAAAATTTTATTAATTTAGAGAGTTTTTATTTAATCGATAAATTAATAATTTATTAATTTAAAGAGTGTTTCCAACACTGTAAAATTCGCTCGGGAAATGAATAAGTCTCGAGGAATTTAAATGAAACAATAAATGAAGAAGGTATTCAAGAACTTGAGATAACGATTACTAATCTCAATTACCAAAATAAAATGGAGGTCAATCACCTATTGAATTATCCAGGTGAAAATGAAGCATGTTCAGAAGTCCAGAGATTAGAAGAAATTGTGGCTTTTATCACTGAAAATCCTATCAATGATGAAGCTGAGGATGATACAAATATACTATATATTTGGAGCCAATAACGCGAAAGAAAGCATTCATAGCGTTAACAACTCTTCACAAATTTTTATTACAAATCGAGAATGCAACACCTGAACTTTTGGACGCAATGAGAAAAATTAAGGATGAAATTTAATTGGATTTGAATTTTAAGACAAAACAAACGAGAATGGAATCATATTTTACAAGATTACTCTAGATATATTTATAATTTAAAAGAATTATTAATTTATGATTTTGATGGGACCATATATTTATACAAGGGTCTTTTTAAAAATTATTATTTTATTATTTTATCGAAATTATTAATTTATCTCATTAGTCCAAATTAAAACTGAAAAAAAAATATTATTTTAAAAAAAATATTAATTTAGAGAAGTTGTCATGTATCCTTCACCCACTTTACTTAATTTTACCTCTATATGATTTATCCCGCTGATGGGGCCACGCCTCTATATATTTTGGTTGTCTTATTAACTGTGAATTGATTTTCTTGGGAGTTGGGACCTCATTTGGACCACCACATTACATTAGTCTATTGTATTTTAAACAATAATTCTAGGCCGACAAGTGGCGATCGGTTTTTTTTTTTATCTTAAAAAATATATAATATTTATTTTAACTATTTTTTTTTATAAAATTCAGTAATTTTGATGTAATTTGACAATTATATTTTTTATATTATCCAAATTATACCAAAATTATTAAATTCTGTAAAAATTTTAATTGAAATAAATATTATATATTTTTTAGGAGTCAAAAAAAAAATGGACGGATAATGTTATTAGGCTATTGTATTTTAAACTAAATGTTTTTCATATACATTTTGCTTATTTGGACCTTGAAAATTTGTAATGAATTTTATTTTTAGATAGAATATGTATCCACTCAATTATATCATATATAAAATTCAAATATTTCTGAACGAATGAATCTTCCATAATACTATTTTCTTAAGGTTAAAAAGATGGCTCTTTTTGTGGGAAAAAAACACACATTTACGAATAGAACTTTCTTGAATAACAGATGGAGCTCGTGTTCGGATTTAGCCCATCCGTGTTTATAATTAGTATAACCACGCTCGACTCAAGTTACCAACTTTTCAGTTTAGATTGTGTGTATAATAGTTTTTACATTTGAGTCAATTTGTGGGGATATAATATGTTAACCAAATTAACAATTTTTTATTTTTGCAGCTCACATCCTTTTTTGGTTGAATGGTAAATGTATCCGCGTGCGTCAATTGAGACTAAATTTCTTTCCAGACGTTAGTGGCGAAACTAGAATATTTTTAAAGAGGGATTAAAATATATCGGTAAACAAAATTATTTATCGGCGCTCGGAGTGTTTCTTTCGACTGTACAACTGAGAGGAGGCAAATGTATCATGCGATTTTGCATAGTTTGAAAGCGTTTCAAAATTTTGGTCAATATCAAAATTTATATAGAAATATTATTCTTTTATATGTAGGATAAACAAAATTAATCCAAAAAGAAATCAACAAAGGGGAGAGTCTCTGAAGTAAATTCATGATTTTTAAAAATATAAAATGTTTGTAGAAAATAATTTGGTAAATAAAGAACTTGGTTTTTGTGATCATTCTTCAACCTCAAGTAGCGACCTAGATTTGATTGTGTTTTAAGTTCTTTTATTTGAATTTTATTGTAAAATAAAATTTATTCTATTTTTTAATTTATGCATGTAGAAAATTTTGGATTGCTATTATAACCGTTGTTATGCCATAGGCAACTGTGTATATACATTTTTCTCTATATATATATATATATATATATATGTATATTATTGACTATTAATATATGTATTAATATATAACTTGTACAGAATTTTGGTGGGGTCATATGGCCCCTGGATACGCCCATGCCAAGCGCACCCCTCACAACGGCGTGATACATTAAAGAGATTTTTAGTCTAAAAAACTAAATAACTCACTTGAAAAACACCAAATTCTGTAATTACTACATCTTCCCATTTTCCATGTGGATCTGACCATTCGCGCGTCCAAAGATATGCCCATCAAAAACATATTATCAGCCTCTTTCAAATAAATTTAAAAAACAACTTTTTGTCTCCCTTTCAGAAATGAATCTATTTGATTAAGAATGGAACAACTCACACATCTATATTTCATTTCAATTCAAAAACGGGTTTAATTCACACTTGGTTTTTCGGGAAATGAAGAAGCAGTTTTTGTCTAACGAAATGCATTTTAATAGGGGAGAACGCAATGCAATATCGTGCGATTATAAACACCAACCGTAACTGTAATATGCGGTTATTAATGTTAACAACTACTTCCTCCGTTTCGTTTAAGGTTTTGACACATGGATTAAGAAAGTATCATTTACTAAGTAAAATTTGTTTGAAATTACATCACTACCCTTCTATGGAAAGTTGAAAACTATTAATACAAGAGAGAGAATTTATTAGGACAATGAGAGAAGGTAGGGGGTAATATAGGAAAGTAAATAATTTATTCTTCTTGAAAGTTGTAAATGACAAACATTTTGGAACAATTTTTTTCTTCTAAAACCACAATCTTTTAGGAACAGGGGGAGTACTACAATTATACACCACTACGGTTGTATAGCCACTTTCTTATATATTTATAAAAGTTATAATATATAATTTTTATACTACTAATTCATATTATAAAAATTATTTCCACTTCAACACATACCTATTTAAAAATCTTATGTATAACACAAATAATAAAAAAATTAATTTACAAATTGCAACTATACATGAATAATATGTAAACAACTACTATTACATAATATTAAACTAAACTAAATAAAGTGGTGAACTTAATTATATTAATTAAAGAGATTTTAATAATTCACCACAAATAAAGTTCTAACATGTCATTTGTGTGTATTATATTAGTAGTGATTATCATAGATTATCTTATCTATTTATATTAATTTGCATAAAGTTAAAGAGAACTAATGAATTTTAAGGATATATATACACTAATAGTAATATTTAGACGTACAAGTGACTAAAATTCATAAAAAATAAATTAAATTATATTATTTATTTACAACTTTATTATATGCCCTATAACTTAACATTTAGGAGATGCTTATTTATAATTTAATGCGTCTAAATGAGAATAAATTATTTAGATTTTTTTGTTTATAAATTTTAAAATCTATTGGACTAAATAGATCTGAAGAACAATTTTTAACCAAATACCCATCGCTTCTCTCTTCTCTGCAGTTTCGGTTGTTTGGTTCTTCAGTTATCCATCGACGCTCTCTCTTCTTCGCTTACCTCCGTTGCAACTTTGATTCGTCTCCATCTCCATCTCCATCTCCTTTCTTCTACAATTTTTTTCTTCGATTCAGCTGATGTGATTTTATTTTTGATTTAATCATTCGAAATCAGGGCTACTAGAGTATTATCGAGCGAAACAATTTGGTGCTGAAATGAACTAAAATTCGCGTGTATTTGTTTGTGTAGGTCGCTTTGAAGAGGGAGTGAAGGAGCGAAAATGGTGGAGAAGACGAAAGGAAGAAAAGAAGAAGTGGTGACCAAGGAGTATACCATCAACCTCCACGAGCGCCTTCATGGATGGTAAAAGCCCTTTCTGCTTAATTCAAATTGTATATAAATTCAGTATCAATTCCTTATTTTTATTTTATGGTCTGTAAAAGTACTATTATATGAATCAAATTCATTTATACCATCTAAATAGGAAAATTAGCTTTATTTTATATTCCTTCCGTTCCTAAAAGATTGTTGTTTTAGAAAAAAAAAAAAATTGTTCCAAAAAGTTTGTTGTTTACCAATTTCAAGGGAAATAAATTATTTATTTTCCTATATTACCTTTACCTTCTCTCGTTGTTTCGAGAAATTCTCTTCCTTATATTAATAGTTTTCAACTTCCAATAAAGGGGTAGTGATAGAATTCCAAATAAATTTTACTTGATAAATGATACTTTCTTAATCCATGTGCCAAAACCTTAAACGACAATCTTTTAGGAACGGAGGTAGTACCATCTAAATATGAGTAGAAGAGTCATGAAAGTGAGGGTTAGTGAGAGGATCATCAACAAATAAACACTCTGATGGTGGTACAGAAAATAATGGAGGAAATGTCGCTGGAGGAATAGTATCTGAAACAGATATAGATTTGAAAGGAAATTGATCTTCAAGAAATCTTACATCTCTGGTAACAAATCACTTTTTAGTGCTAAGATCCATGGCCCTGTAGCCTTTCTTATCATAGGGATATTTATGTGCTCTAGCCTCAAATTTATCAGTTTGATGAAGATTAGTAGCAAAGCACAAGCAGCCAAAAGTTTTTAAATGACTGTAATTAAACTAGATATGGTGATTTACCATGTAAAACTTGAGTTGGTAGTATGTTGATCAAATAGGTTGTTGTCAATAAACAGTCCCCCAAAAAGAAATAGGTAGGGAATAATTGAACCTTAAAGCCATGGAGATTTAACACAACTAGTTTGATGAATTATCCCTAATTATGCCAAGAAAGGAGTTTACATTGTCAAATCTTAAAATTTTAATTGACAGTCAAACTGAGTTTTGGTCATGGACAAAATTTTTTTAACGAGTATATGTACATCTAGAGAAGTCATCAACGAGAGTCAAAAAATAATTGTATTTGCCATGAGTACATTGTCTAGAATGTCCCCATATATCACAATGAAGAAGTTCAAAACTTAGTACTACTATGAGTTTCACTCAGCTGAAAAGTTAATCTTGTTTGTTTAGCTAGAATCCACAACCATATATTAGTATCAAGAGGAAATTGTCTTTGGGTGTGTGTGAGATCAGCAGAAACAATACACTTCAAAATGAGTCTTTGTTTACTATGCTGCCTCTTGGTCCAATTTCATGCGTTGTTTGTATCTCTTACAAAAATGTCCGCATTTTGTCAACTTGTCCTATTGTAGAACTTTTTCAATCAATTTCGAGGGTTCTTTCAAATTTTTCTCCAATTCATCTTAACGAAATGTGGGTAGCTTGAAGTTTGTTTGGGATTATTCTCCTCACTATTCTTGGTGTTCCAAATATTCCATTTTTGATTTTATGAAATCCTTTGTGAAATCCTGTAAAAGATGTTTAGCTAACACTATATGTTTTTTATCCACGCACTCACAAAGGATAATATAGTTACTTCTTATATCTGCACATTGTAGTTTGCGTGCTTATCATTGTCATTAAGAAAGCTGGATTAATGTTCTATTTTGTCATTGTGGAATTTATCAACACCTTCAAGAAGAAGGCTCCTAATGCCATAAAGGAAATTAGGATGTTTGAACAGAAGGCAATGGGAACAAAGGATGTCAAAGTGGATGTTAAGCCAAACAAGCAAGTCAGGTAGGGGGATTCGAAGTGTTCCAAGGCGGACCAGAGTTCGCATTGCTCGCAAGTGCAATGATGATTAAGATACAAAGGAAGAACCATACTCCCTTGTTACAGCGAAGAAGATGATGAATGATTCACTGAATCTTGTTAATTTTAATTGCTATAGATTTGCCAGTCCCAGACTACCACAAGATGATGAACAATATGAAGTGAATCACAAAGGAGCAAGATGTAGTGTTGGGACTCTCAAGGCATACAATATATGTAATTTTAGTACTTTTATTATTATGTTGACACATTAGATTTTCTATGAAACTTGGGTTCAGTATAGTTTAGAGTGATAAAATAGTAAAAAATTGTTATTCAGATGTTTCAGACATCAATTATCAAACAATTTTTTTCATTCAATATTTTGAATATTCAACTCAATTCAGCTCATTTAGAGTGCTTAAGCATTCAGAACCGTTTTATTCAAATTTTTATAGTTTTAGGGGTGTATCCGCAACAGCAATGTGTGGTTGGTTAATAAAAAATAAAAACTACACCTCATCTATAAATTGTGCGGTTTTATGCGATTCTGGTTACAATTACAATTTCTTGCTCTCCCCTAGCATTTAGACTGGACAGATGAGTATAACCTTTGAACGGATAGTGCTGACCTTTTAGATAAATTATAATAGTAACAATTGTATTAGCTAAAATCAAATTAATATAAATTATAATAGTCACAATTGTATTAGCTAAAATCAAATTAATTCGTATCAGAAATTGAAAATGTAACAAATTAAATTCAAAAAGCCAAAATGGTAAACATTTTGTGCCCCAGTTGACACGCTTCATTCCAAATCCTCCCTCCCTCCTCGCTCAAGTGGGAAAGAGCCAACTGAAAGGTGAAACTGTTTCCAGCAATACTAATTATGTGAATTTGACTTCTATTACTTGCATATACTTGTTAAACCTAAAATGCTGATAAATTAATTACAAAGCACAGTCTCACTTTCTGATCAATCAAATTCCAAATGTTTCAGATGTTTAATTTTATCAAACAGGAGATGGATCAACTGTAGAGCTGTACACCAAAATGGGATCTCAATCTCTACACAAACAAGAGTTTTACAAATCTAGTAACTAAACATAGGTAGGTAAGCACCCATCCTTAATGTAGTCTATCAAACTCATCCAGGATTCCTGGCATATTAGTTGTTACAGTTGGCACAGATTTTTCCTTTTTCAATGGATATAACCTCCATATGGTGAAATTTTGACTTTTGAGTAGAATCAGTTTTCATAGCAGAGCTAATTAGACTAGTTAGAAGCCATGGCCTGACCAGTTATCAACAGTATTGTTAGACAATATTCTCCACCATATAATGTCTCCATTCGGATCATCTAATATCATAGGAATGAGGTTTGATCACTACTTAAATGCTTAATCAGACCAAAACACAACTTTCTTGAGGACTTTCTTAAGGTTCTTCCACGGATAATCTTCTTCTTCTTTTTTATAAATATATATATATATATATATAAAATTATAAATTGATAATAAGATGAGAAGAAAAAAACTACAAAAGGGGGCATCAACCCCGCACATGAACTCGATACATATAAATGCATCCGGACACAATTAAATACAGCTCGTGCCACAAAAGCCACATATATAGCAGACCAATAGCTATAAACGAGCCGCCCCCTAAACTAAACTCTCTCAGTAAATCAATGAATGACACTAAAACCCCAAAAATCCTCATTTTGCCAAAAATAAAATAACAGGTTCAAAAACAAAATTCTAATATGAAGCACTGTTTTCTCCCCATCCTCGAAGTACCTCCTATTTCTCTCCTACTAAATTGTACACCAAAAGATCATAAGCAATGAATGATCATATCCGACCTCTTCCTCAACTTCTTAGAAAACATATTACCTTCCCAAATTTGTGAGAAGTTCTCATTGGAAAAAAATTAGTCAAAAAAATCAATACTAACATTTCATCATACGAACATTAACACCACCAATGGTTCCAATAAAAACAAATGCAAGTTAGATCCATAAGTAACATCATCAGAACAGAAACTACCGGGGGAAGATCCATAAGTGATATTGTAGACTGCATATCCAATCTAAGCCAAAAACTCTAAACAATTTCAAGATAGGGTTCAAAGGACGAAATGCAAATTGTATATAATTTTTGCTTAGAAATTTGTAATAACTTCTTAAATAGTATGAAATAAATGAGTTCATGAAACTGTCTGAACAATGATTTGGAACAAGCAAAACAATGAGGATAGAGCTACACTTGCCGGATACAGATCAATCTATTACAAAACCCTAACCAAAATCTGCAAAAAAATTTGAGGCAATGAATTATCTTTCTAACAATAAACGGTAAAATCTAATAGGTTGCACACTAAAAATTCTATGTTCGGTTCAAATCATAGAAGATCAGTTACATTTAAAGTTTACCTGCATCACACACGCGTGACAACGGCTGGAGCAGCAGCTGCAGCGGCAGAGGAGGCAGCGCCGCCGAGGAATGAGAGAAATCCGGCGTTGGCCGGCTCTTGATCGTCCAAAAACAGATCCTCCGGAACCCTAAATGCGCCGTGCGCGCACACGATGGCCAATCCGACCAAAAGGGCAGAGATGAGAAGGGATCCGACGCTGGTGAGGAACACAACAACTATGGTGGACACCAACAAGATGCCTAGGGTTTCGCGATCCGAAAAAGTGCGGCTAAAGATAACGAGCGGCTGATCGGAGGGGCGGAAGAGGTAGAGGAAGAGCCACGCGCCGAGGAGGGCAACGAGTACCAGGAGAGAGAACGGGTGAGAGAGGAGAGAGAGGGCAAGTACAAAGACGAGCAGGGTTACGTAGTTGACACGGAAGTAGGAGAAGTTCTTTCGTACGCGCGAGGTGGCCTCCGAGAGGGAGTCTGGGCGGGAGAGGGAAGATCGGTCGACGAGCTCGTACCAGGGGCGGCGCTGGGAGAAGGCGTGGCGGACGGAGGAAGAGAGGCGCGCGATAAACGCGCGGAAGGCGGGGGTGGCTATCGGAGGCTGAGATTGGGGGTTGGCGGTGGTTGATTGGGGACTTGAGATCGGGAGAGTTTGTGGTGAAGCCATTTTGCGGGAGAGAAGGAAAGAGACAAAGCGAGAGCTGTGTGCTTTCGATGCAATTTGCAGAAAAAGGGGTGGAGTAGGAGAAAGATAATTTAATTAATTAATTAAATGTCGGGCCGTTAATCAATTAATTAATCTTTCCTATAAAGATTTAAAACATACTTTAACAAATACTAAAATTAGTATTACCTCCGTTTAAAATTACAAAATAGTAGTATTATTGAATTTAGAAAATTAATTTGAGACATTATTAAATTAAATAATACTAGAGATATAAATTATTCTATGAATATTTTATAAATTGGTGATGTGACATACTCTCACTCAGCGTATTGATCAATAAATTACTTCAATGTAGTCTTCGACCCCACACAATAGGTTGACGTGGAGAATGTCACATCAACCGTTTATAAAATATTTGTAGAATAGTTTGTGTCTCTAGCATTATTCTTTTAAATTTAAAATTGAGATGTTACTAATTATGAATTAATAAATTTAACAATAAATATATTATTTTAAATAATTTATAATATTTATTATTATATTAATTAGAACTAAAATAATTGATACTAATTTTGAATTTGAAAACTTCTAAAAATAACAATAATTATATATTTTAGAGCAGAAGAAGTATTATTACATGGCATACAATATCTCTCGTTGTGATGATTAAAATTAAATAGATTTATATTAAATTTAAATTTAAAAATATCTCAATGTAACTTCAAAAATCTGTAAAAATTAAGCATGATCGTAAAAGTAATTTGATGTGAATTGATACAAACTTTAACCTCCTTATTTTAATTAACTTTTTAAGATGAGTCAAATATATTAAGACTTGTATTAGTCAACCCATTTATAATTTATTTAAAAGGAAAAAGAATATACAAAGCCATTAAATTTTGATTGATTTTATGTGCACTTATAAAAATAAAATAATAATAACACCTCAGTTTTATATTAAGAAATTAAAAAAAATGAGAAAATTTTATTTGTATATAAGAAATGGGCAAAGGTGCAAAAAAATTTGTGTAATTTTACCCAAAGTCTCACCTTAGTCCATGAACTTTTTTTTCTTTTAAAAGTGTCCCTAGCGTTATAAATTTTAAAAATAAGCTTGAGAACACCCACAAATAAGCACTATATGTTCACAAGCCAAACCTCCTCTTTGATAATAACCATATACATCGACGTATGCACAAAAGAGTTAACCACTCAAATAAACAAAAACCCTTCAAATCAAACAAATTTCTCATCAATCCTCACCAAATTCATCAATCCCTCCTGAGATTCTTGAACCAGAAACCAACTATAAATGTCCAATAATCTAAATAAACGAATCACGGACAAATATAACACCAAATAACCAATACCCGATTGAAGTTTATAACTAATTACGCAATAGTTTATTCAAAATCCGAAGAAACGGATCAAACAATCAAGCCCCACCCCAAAATAAATAATACCCAGATTAATTTAAGACAAAATTACCAATACCCAGATGAAATCGATGAATTTTATGTATGAATATCGAGTAAACAAGAATAGTTGATAACCTTCTGGGGGAAAATTCGATTAAGGAGAACATGTAAAAAACTCAAAAAAATAAATTAATATAAACTCGTTCTCCTTCACAGTGTGTTGATTTTGAAGATTCACGACCTCTAATTTTAATATTTTGCAAGCTTGGTTGTGTCTTTAATGGCTTGATTTTGCCACAGTCGAAGAGCTCGTCGTCGGAGAGAGAAATTTGGTCATTATCCAAATGTCTAATGAAATCAAAGGTGAATTCGGTTTCGTAATCGAATTGTGTGGTTCCAAGTTTTTCTTCCCAATTTGATAAAGGGCCATCAAACAACAAAAACGCATTGGCGAAATCGAGAAATGATGAAGACAAAGGATAGAGAATAGAGGAAGGAGATGGGAGAGAGAGAAAAGATGGAGAAAAAATATAATATGGGTTTATAAAAAGAAAATGAATCTGAATTTTTTGGGTAACAAAATTTTGTCCAGGTGTCAGTCTCGTCAGCAAAATATGTTAACGTGTCAACCATGCTAGTTTAGTTGGCATATCCATTAACGAAAGGGGCAGAGTTGAATTGAAATTTGTAACGTCAGGGACATTTTTGAAAAAATAAATAAGTTAATGGGCTAAGTGGGACTTCGGGTAAAACCACGTGGATTTTTTTGCAGTTTTACCCTATGAGGAATTAAATTACTAACAATAGTACCTTCAATCATGACCTTTTGGGAGAGCATGTGGTAGGCTAAGATGACTCAATAAGATACTATTGGGCTAGTGGTTTAAGGCCTTGTTTAGATGAATTTGATTCAATTTGGATTTGGAATTTGACCCAAGATAATTTGTTCCGAATCTCGGGATTTGACCTAAGTTGTTTCATATGCTATCAAAGCCGACTCTTGAAAGCTCGGGTCGGATCATCTAATTGGATTGTCGGAGGTGAGGACACGAAAGCTGGTGGTATTATGGAAATATGAGGTTTGAAGGAGGGGGCACGAAGACAACATGTATTATCCTACAAGAGGTCAGTTGGTATTATCTCATAATGGCTAGAGAGGCAAAGATATGTGGATCATGTCTGTGATCGGTTCTGACGGGACGTTAGAAATTTAAGTGGGATAGTTTGTAACACCTCAGTCTCACATCAAAAGATATGAGAAAAATATATATGTATATAAGGAATTAAGTTATCAATAATAATATCTTCAGTCATGACTTTTTGAGTGAGCATGTGGTAGGTTAAGATGACTCAAGAAGAAAATATTATTAAAGAGAGAACAATTTTTGAGCCTTAGTATTCAAATAACATCACCAATGAAGAGAAAACAATTATTGAGTCCTACTGTTAATTTTTTTATTACATACTATTTTCTCCCCATAAATTCATATAAATAAAAACATTTTATAAAAAAATAAGGTTATTACATAAACAATGTGACAACCCCAAAATAGGTCCATTCCATCCAACCCATTCTGAGTCGCCAAATACATGGTACAGAAAACAACTACAACTTTATTACAACAATTGTCGTGCAAAATACAACAACACATATACTGTGAGTTTGGATACAAATATATACCAAATGTGACACATGTCCCAACTGTGGACGGGACCTCACGATGACACCTTACATAAAGGTATAGTCAAAAGCTGTTTTAGAAACTAAAATCTTTGGGAAGTGCTCAAGAAACCTTCGTACATGGGAGGCCATGCTTACAGGTTATGATAGATATCATATGGCCACGAATTATCCTTGGTTGATTTAATAGACCCCAAAGAAAATGAGAAGATTACTATCATATTCTTCCCAATGGTGAGTCTTCTCTTGATTTATCATTATCTCCACTGTCTCAAATTGAGAATTATACTTCAAGCAAACACCAAGATTATATAGGTAGTGCTCGTAAATATACTCAGCAAGTGGATGAGCACAACCCTGTCTTAGGATGACACGAGGTTGTATGTCATTAGACATCTTGTATGATAGTGGCAAACCACTCTTCCAACGTTGGGTTTGCCTCTCTCTATATGATTCACCAAATATAACTACTAAATGATGTATACAACACACTTGTTTACATCTTGCTTAGGAGAACTCCACGACTAGAGACCACCGATTCTATTCCTTGTTACCCCACGCTCGACCAAATTTACACTTTTATTACACGAAAGGAATTGTGAAGATAAGGTGAGCACAACTAGCTCGGTAAAGAATATCATGACTAAAGATAATTAAATTATCAATAGCCTTCATCAATAACAAATCGGAGATTTAGAACATATGGTAGATGATAAAATTTCAACCATAGTTGCAACAGAATTCAAGAATCCATTAGAAGAGTCAAATAGACAATACTGATACTATTATCTTCTCCATGTTAAAAGTCCACCAACAATGTTTTATCCCTGTAACATCAATCAACAGTTCCTTTCCACAATTATATGAATATCTCATAATCATAATTGTAATTCTAAATTCCTCTTCGTACCCAGGACGAATATAATTTTCATCACATGTCTTTACCTGAAACATCAAAGATCATGGTTATACCAAATCACAGTTCATGTTCATAATCATACTAATAAATTCATCTTTGCACTACGGACCAAAGATATTCATCCACAGTTCATCTTCGCACCACTGGCCAAAGATATTCAACAACAGGTCATCTTTGCACTACGGGACAAAGATATTCATTAACAGTTCATCTTTGCACTACATGCCAAAGATATTCCTCAACAGTTCATATTTGTACTACAGGCCAAATATATTAATATCTCAAAGAAATATATAATCATTTCAGAATTTATATAAACAATAATTATAACTATGTTGATCAATTCACCTTTGCACTTAAGCTAAAGATATTCAATTATAAATTCAATGGTCATGATCATACCAGTCACAATTCAATTTTTTACTACTGGCCAAAGAGAACCCTAGTTATGATCATACCAATAATGTAAGACCCCAACTTTTATAAATAAAGATGAATTTTCTATAAATACTATTTTTGAATATTATGGAATAAATTTGATATAATGTTATAGTTGTGGGTAATATTTATAAATTTTGCAAAAAGTTAAAGTTGTTATAAAATATTCGTTTTGGTCATGATCATACCGATCCACAATTCAACTTTTCACTCTTGGCCAAAGAGAACCCTAGTCATGATCATACCAATAATGTAAGACCCCAACTTTTATAAATAAAGATGAATTTTCTATAAATACTATTTTTGAATATTATGGAATAAATTTGATATAATGTTATAGTTATGGGTAATATTTATAAATTTTGCAAAGTAAGCAAGTTGTTATAAAATATTAGTTTGGTGGGGAATATTCTTTTTTTGTCGGGGAATATTAGATGCGGCGGCACAATCATTAGTGGACCCATTAACGAAATTATTGTCGGATTAAGAAAAGCGACAAAAATACTTTATAAAAATAAACGGCGGAGGTGTTCTACAGTCATTAAAAGCCATTGAACTACCCGGTAGTAAAAAATGCGATGTCTGGCGTGGTTGCATAGTAGCACACGGTATTGATTATTAATCTTTACGTGAGAAGTCACAATTTATACTCAATTATTACTCTGATAATTCTTTGCATCATATCGCTTATATTATTTATTCAATTATTGTCACATTATCATACGTATAATATGTTATATTATTAAATCAATAATTGAGGCGACGAGTTATAAATGATTAATAATTGTTGAAAGATTAAATATGTGTTGATTAAAAATAAAATAATTTGTGGTAATATTTATTCAATCCTTGATGCATATAAAAAGTACATTATGAGGCGTTTGTGATAAGTTTGATTATTTTATGGGGGGCTATATGTCATCATCAAAAAAGTCTCTTCGTCGATAGTAATTACCTTCGTCGATAGTAATTACCTTTTAGACAGACGTCGAACCACTTGCCGTAGTTTTTCACATTACTGAGTGACGGTGTCACCAATTGTCGTTTCACATTACTGGCGTCAAACCACTTTTCTTTTCACATCACCGTCGTCGAGCCACTTGCCTTTTCACATGGCGGTCTTTAAGCTAGAAATCTTCTATAAATAGAGGCCTAATGCTTCATTATTTTCACGAATTCATTCAAGCTATAGAGAGAAAGTATATAGAGAATAAGAGAAAGAAGAAGAGTATACGTTATTACACTACTCTTCTGCGATATTCAATCTCTACTAAAGTAAGGGGTGTTATTCTTTCTTATTCATGAAGAGAAAGCTGTTGTTATTCCATTGCTTATTATTACATTGGAATAACTTTGTATCTGTGAGTTTACCTTATACTTGGTGACATTCTTCTATTATTCATTGGAACATCTTATGCGTGTGTTTTACAGGACTGGTTAAAATCTTTATTATTATTCACGTTGGAACATCACATGCATGTATTTTACATCGGACTGATTTCGTCTTTATTATTATTACATTGGAACATCTGTTTGTGTGTCTTACAAGGACTGGTTAATTCTTTATTATTACTGTTGGAACATCACAGCCGGTTGCAAATTTTTGTACGACTGGTTCGTTCCGTTATTATTATTCTGTTGGAATAACCTGCCTGTGCGGTCTATCGCATGCATGGTGATTTGTTTTGTTATTCCATTCTTTATTATACTCAGTTGGTTAAAACTTTGACTTCTATACTACATGAAATTAGTGAAATATCCTTGATATTTGCGCTTCATCCAGTATCCTTTCATGGAAATATTCTTCTAAGTATTCTTTTATTTTACTCTACAAAGCAGTATCATGTTGACAGTTTGGATGTTATTGGTTCCTGGATAAATTAATTCTTGAACTTGTTTTATTGAATTCTTATATCATTGTCATCATCCTCATATTTATATTTTTTTTGAAAGTCATCTGTGGCCTGTAGTGCATAAATGGACTTGGTATGATTATGACCAGGGATTATTCGGTGTAATCATGACCGTAATGTTACAAATGATGTGGTAAAAAATTTTATTGGCTCGTAGTGCATTGATGGACAGTTGTTGGCATGATCATGACCATTAATGAATACACAAATATTCTTGGCCCGTAGTGCATGGATAATTGTGGTCGTGATACTAAAAAATATCCTTGGCCGTAGTGCAGGGGTGATTCGATGATGTGGAATATTTATTAAGCTGAGTCTCATTACTATAATGATGATGAAAAACCTTTTAAATCATAAAAGATAGTAGATTTTATTTTCTACTTGACTCTTTTAATGGATTCTTTGGTTTCATTGTAGTTAAACTTGATGGTTATTATATTTTATCGGTTTAACACTTTGTTGAAGGCTAATGATAATTTATTACGCATTATCTTAGTCATAATATTTCTTCTTGGGCTAGTTGAGCTCACCCTTTCTTTCTTTATTCTCTTCGTGAAATGAGAATATATTTGGGACGAGTCGGGGAGCGGAGTAATGGTCCGGAGGATAGCATTAGTAGTCCTCCTTTAATACGTGAAATAGTGTGATAATAATTGTAATGAGGACTCCTTTTGAGTTTGTATAATCTCTAATAGACAATATTTGTATTCAAACTCACGGTTTATGTTTTGTCGTATTGTACACGACAGTTGTATTAGTAAGTTGTATTTGAATTTTGTACCATGTATCTGGCGACCCAAGATGGGTGATGTATACCTAATTTTGGGGGCGTCACAGTTGGTATCAAAGCTTAGGGATATGATCTGGCTAAGATGTGAGAATAGTACTAGGAGGGAGAGACGGGGAATTTCTTGTTAGTATGACCTACCTAAGTTTATGTCTTTATTTTATTGGTCGGTCAGAATATAGGGATAATATGATACAAGTCAATTAACCTTTTGTTTTGTGGCAGTATCTGAAAATGACATCTGAGAATGTTGAGAATAGCAATGGAGCACAGGTGACCGTTGATTTACCACATATCAATAATCAAGATAATATGCATCAGGAAGACGACAATCCTCATGCAAACAATAACACTGACCAAATGATGAATGATCAAATGTTCAGAGGCTTTATGCAATTCATGCAAAGCAGCGGCGAGCTGAGCTCTTGTCGTAAGCGTTGGTGGAAATTTGGAAACTCTCGGTGGTCACGCTAAACAATTAAGGAGTTGGGACCACTTTGGAGTTTAAGGAGAGCCCAAACCACTTATATTTGAAACATGGATAAAGCGAGATCACCAAGATATTTGATGTCTTGGGATGCTTTCGAGAGCAAAAGGTTCCTTTTTGCGCCTTTATATTCTTGAGGAGGCGGATTATTGGTGGGAATCGGTAAAGCGTACTCAACTCGCTTGCACTAAAGATGTCTTGGGAGAAGTTCAAGAGTTGTTCAACGACAAATACTTTCCGAAAGTATTCGCCATACATGAAGGAGGTGGAATTTATCAAGTTGGAACAAAACAAATGGCCAGTGTCATGATACGAGGCAAAATTTGCGGAGTTATCACGATTCGTCCCACTTGGTGGATAATGAAGAGAGAATGGGCGAATATTTTTAAGAGGTTTGAAGCGGGAATCGTCAACATCTTATTTCTTATAAAGCGTGTTTGTATTAGGATGTTGTAAATAGGGCTCGATTAGTGGAGGCGCGATAACGAGTCAACTTAACTAAAAGATAGCGGTGACAAAATTATAATACCGGTGAGTAGTAATCGAAGCGGTGACAACAAAGCGTGGAGGAATCAACGGGCGGAAATGGTAACCACCGGTGGTAATCGGGCCAAAACAATAAGAATGGACATTTCAAGAAAAGGAGATTCAACAATGATGGAAAGGCGTCAAGACAAACCCGTTGTTAAGGAATGAGAAAGACCACTATCGTATGCTTCAAATGCGGAGGGAGGGACACATCGGTCAAAGCTGCGCGATGTCAGTCAAAGCATGTTATAATTGTGGAAGAGAAGGTCACTTAGCTCGATTTTGTCGTTTCACAGAAGACAAATTAGAAACTAGGATAGAGGCACCAAAAGTAGTCCCGAAAAAGTCAAAACCCGGTAGTGTGAGGGAGGCGTTTGTTGTGACCTCCAGGAGAGCAAGGAACCCGATTGAGGTCATCACGGGTAAACTTATCATAAACTCTAACAAAGTCTATACTTTATTTGATCTGGGTTCTACCCATTCTTTTATTTCTCTACTTACGCTCATCGATTAAATTTGACTCAGGAGAAATTAGACTTTGACTTATCTGTGGAAACTACGTTGGGAGAAACCTTCATTACATCCATTTGTTTATAAGTCTTGTTTGTTCAAATTGGTACCCTCACATTACTGTCGATCTTATTTCATTAAAAATACTTGCATTTGGCGTGATTACAAAGGATTGATTGGTTAACTACTTATCATGCAAAAATTGATTATTTTCGTAAGGTTGTTAGCTTTCATATTCTAATCAACCTATTATGCGAATTCAAGCGACCAAACCATTAAAATCAATCACGATCATCTCAAGCCATAAAAGCTATTCGTTTATTGAAAAGCGGATGTCAAGCTTTCTTAGCTCATATCTGATTTAAACAAAAATCGTCGGTTTTGAGCGATATTTCTATTGTTAATAAATTTCTTACGTATTCCCGAAGAACTTCTGGCCTACCCCGGGCGTGAAATTGAATTTTGTATCGACCTTGAACACGGTACAAAACCTATTTCCAAAGCCCCATATCGAATGGCTCTATTGAACTTGAGGAGTTAAAAATCCAACTACTGAGGAATTGTTAGACATTGGCTTTATTCGTCCTAGTACTTCTCCTTGGGGTGCTCTGCATTACTATTCGTGAAGAAGAAAGATGGGAGTATGCGACTTTGTATTGATTATCGGGAGTTGAATCATGTCACCATCAAAAATAGGTATCCATTGCCGCGTATTGATGACTGTTTGACCGGTTGCAAGAGCCAAATTCTTTTCAAAGATTGATCTTCGTTAGGATATCACCAATTGAAGATTAGAACCAGATGACATTCCAAAGGCGGCTTTCGAGAACTCGATGCGGGCATTATGAATTCCTAGTCATGTCCTTTGGATTGACTAATGCTCTCCGCCGCCTTCATAGATATGATGAACCGAGTATTCAAGGAATATTTGGATCACTTTGTGGTCGTCTTTATTGATGACATCCTTATTTATTCCAAAAGCTGTGAAGATCATGAAAGCAACACTTGAGGTGACACTCCAAAAAGCCGTGAATATAAGCTTTATGCCAAGTTGAAGAAATGCAAGTTACGGGCGAGGAAGTAGCATTCCTTGGGCACATGGTATCAAGTCATGGAATATCATTGACCCAAAGAAAGATTGAAGCTATTCAAAGTTTGGGTGCAACCTAAATCGATGATAGAAATCGTAGCTTTCTCGGTTTAGGTGGTTATTATCGGAGATTCGTGGAAGGATTTTCTCGAATCGCTACTCCGATGACTTCGGTGACTCGAAAAGATACAAAGTTCGATTGGAGCAAAAATGTGAGAAGAGTTTTCAAGAACTCGAGAGGAGACTCATTTCAAAGACCTATTACGACAATACCATCCGGCTCGGAGGATTTATCATCTCTGGTGATGCTTGGGCAAAGGGTTAGGATGTGTTCTCATGCAACATGGGAAAGTCATAGCCTTTATGCCTCACGACAACTCAAAAGAATATGAGAGGAATTATCCTACTCATGATCTAGAGTTAGCATTTGTTATCTTTCACTTAAAATTTGGAGGCATTACTTGTATGGGGAGAAAGTGGAGATCTTTACGGATCATAAAAGCCTCAAATATTTCTTCACTCAAAAGGAACTCAACATGCGACAACGACGTTGGCTTGAACTATTGAAAGATTATGATTATACCATCCAATACCATCATGGAAAAGCGAGCGTGGTAGCGGCGCATTGAGTAGAAGATCATATGCAAGACGAGTGCGATATTGTCAACGCAAAGGCCCATTTGTGTGACTTGCAAAGGATGGAGATAGAGTTAAAGACTCGAGGGGACGCATGTGATGATAAGCGAATATACTGAGTAGAACCAACTTTAATCGATAAAGTTAAAGTTGCTTCAAGCTACGGACACGGACCGATGCGTATGAGGAAGAAAGTGCAAAAAGGTGCTATCTAGGAAGCAAGAATCGATGAAGAAGGAATACTTGAGTCAACTCCGGACTTTGTGTTCTAACGACCACGATTTAAAGTATAAAATCACGATGGGCGCACAACACACCGTTTGCAATCCATCTGGGAGTACCAAAATGTATCATGATATTAAATCATACATTTTGGTGGAGCAATATGATGAGAGAGATAAGTATTTGTTTATCTCAAGGTGTCTAACTTGTCAATTAGTTAAAGCGGAGCATCAAGTACCAAAAGGTCCATTGCAACCACTTGAAATTCCGGAATGGAAGTGGGAGCACATTACCATGGATTTCAATTCACGGTCTTCCTAAGGTTTCTCAAGGCATAGATGCGATTTGGGTCATTATTGATAGATTGACCAAGTACATTTATTTCTTCTACCGTCTGAAACTTATACACTTGAACGTCTTGCTCGTATGTACATAAACGAGACCCAAGATTGCATGGTAAGACTGCATGGTATGCCGGTATCCATAGTTTCTGATCGAGACCCAAGATTCACTTCACGATTTTGGGTTAATATGCAAAAAGCTATGGGCACAGACTTACGATTTAGCTCGGCATATCATCCTCGGGACGGGACGGACGATCGGAGAGGACTATTCAAACTCTTGAAGATCTATTAAGACTCTGTGTCCTTGATTTCAAGGGAAGTTGGGACAAGTTCTTACTATTGGTGGAGTTTTCCTACAACAACAATTATCAAGCAAGTATTGACATGGCTCCATTTGAGCGTTGTATGGAAGAAAGTGTCGTTCTCAAAGTATCTTTGGGATGAGGTGGGTGAAACAACGTTGTTGGGGCCCGGAGTTGAGTACGTATGACTACGGAAAAGATTCAAACGATCCGACAACGTATAAAAACCTCACAAAATCGACAAAAAAGTTATCTTGATCTTCATCGAAAGGGCGTGGAATTCGATATAGGAGATCATGTGTTATTACGTGTTACTCCATGAAAAGGAGTTACAAGATTTGGAAAAGAGGAAAACTCAATCCTCGATTCATCGGTCCATTTTAATCCTCGATCGAGTAGGAAGCGTGGCTATAGACTCGACTTTTCTGCTTGAAGTATGTCTCGTGTTCATAACGTTTTTCACATATCCATGTTACGTAAATATGTGAAAGACCCAAACCACATTATTAAGTTAGAACCGGACAAAATAGCGGAAGATTTGACGTATGAAGAGGTTCATGTTCAAATCTTGGATAAAAAGGAACATATTCTACGCTCCAAGGTTATACCTCAAGTCAAAGTTTTGTGGAGGAACCACGATGTTGAGGAAATGACTTGGGAGTTAGAATCTGAAATGAAATCAAGGTATCCTTACCTCTTCGATATACAGTGCACGTACCCTAATTTGAGGCGAAATTTCATAAGAAGGGAGGTTGTAAGACCCCAACTTTTATAAATAAAGATGAATTTTCTATAAATACTATTTTTGAATATTATGGAATAAATTTGATATAATGTTATAGTTATGGGTAATATTTATAAATTTTGCAAAGTAAACAAGTTGTTATAAAATATTCGTTTGGTGGGGAATATTCTTTTTGTCGGGGAATATTAAATGCGACGGCACAATCATTAGTGGACCCTAGCGGAATTATTGTCGGATTGAGAAAGCGACAAAAATACTTTTTATAAAAATAACGGCGGAGGTGTTACCGTTAAAAGCTGTTGAACTACCCGGTAGTAAAAAAATGCGATGTCTGGCGTGGTTGCATAGTAGCGTTTGCGGTATTGATTATTGATCTTACGTGAGAAGTCACTTTCATTTATACTCAATTATTGCTACGATAATTCTTTGCGATCATATCGCTTATATTATTTATTCAATTATTGTCACAAAGATTATCATCGTATAATATGTTATATTATTAAATCAATAATTGAGGCGACAAGTTATAAATGATTAATAATTGTTGAAAGATTAAATATGTGTTGATTAAAAATAAAATAATTTGTGGTAATATTTATTCGATCCTTGATGCATATAAAGAGTGCATTATGAGGCGTTTGTGATAAGTTTGATTATTTTATGGGGGCATATATGTCATCATCAAAGAGTCTCTTCGTCGATAGTAATTACCTTCGTCGATAATAATTACCTTTGTCAATAGTAATTACCTTCGTCGATAGTAATTACCTTTACCAGACGTCAAACCACTGCCGTTTCACATTACATTAAAGCGCCGAACCAATTGTCGTTTCACATTCAAAGGCGTCAAACCACTTTTCTTTTCACATCACCGGTCGTCAAGCCACTTGCCTTTTCACATGGCGGTCTTAAGCTAGAAATCTTCTATAAATAGAGGCCTAATGCTTCATTATTTTCACGAATTCATTCAAGCTATAGAGAGAAAGTATAGAGAATAAGAGAAGAGAAGAAGAGTATTCATTATTACACTTCTGCGATATTCAATCTCCTACTAAAGTAAAGGGGTGTTATTCTTTCTTATTCATGAAAAGAAGCTGTTGTTATTCCATTGTTTATTATTACATTGGAATAACTTTTGTATCATGTGGTTTACCCTATACTTGGTGACATTCTTCTATTATTACATTGGAACATCTTATGCATGTGTTTTACACCGGAGGACTGATTAAAATCTTTATTATTATTACATTGGAACATCACATGCATGTCGTGTGTTTACATCGGACTGGTTAAAATCTTTTTATTAATACTTCGGAACATCCTGTTGGTACAAATTTTGCTCGACATTGGTTCCGTTATTATTATTACATTGGAATAACTCCGTATGCATGCATGATGCATCGTATGCATGGTGATTTCTTTTGTTATTCCATTCTTTATTATACTCGGTTGGTTAAAACTTTGACTTCTATACTACATGAAATTAGTGGAATATCATTGATATTTCAAGGCTTCATCCCGATATCCTTTCATGGAAATATTCTTCTAAGTATTCTTTTATTTTACTCTACAAAGCGATATCATGTTGTGATAGTTTGGATGTTATTGGTTCTGGATAAATTAATTCTTGAACTTGTTTTATTGAATTCTTATATCATTGTCATCATCCTCATATTTATATTTTTTTGAAAGTCATCCGTGGCTGTAGTGCATAGATGGACTTGGTATGATTATGATTTTATGGATTATTGATTGTAATCATAATAGTAATGTTACAAATGATGCGGTAAAAAATTTTCATTGGCGTAGTAGTGCATTGATGGACGATTGTTGGCATGATCATGACCATTAATGAATACACAAATATTCTTGGGCGTGTAGTGCATGGATAATTGTGGTCGTGATCTTAAAGAATATCCTTGGTCAGTAGTGTAGGGGTGATTCGATGATGTGGAATATTTATTGTTGAGTCTAAATTTATAATGATGATGAAAAACCTTTTAAATCATAAAAGATAGTAGATTTTATTTTCTACTTGACTCTTTTAATGGATTCTTTGGTTTCATTGTAGTTAAACTTGATGTTTATTATATTTTATCGGTTTAACTTTGTTGAAGGCTAATGATAATTTATTACGCATTATCTTAGTCATAATATTTCTTATTGGGCTAGTTGAGCTCACCCTTTCTTTCCTTTATTCTCTTGAAATGAGAATATAAATTTGGGACGAGTCGGGGAGCGGAGTAATGGTCCGGAGGATAGCATTAGTAGTCCTCACTATTCTGTGAAATAGTGTGATAATAATTGTAATGAGGACTCCTTTTGAGTTTGTATAATCTCTAGTAGACAATATTTGTATTCAAACTTGAGTTTATGTTTTGTCGTATTGTACACGACAGTTGTATTAGTAAGTTATATTTGAATTCTGTACCATGTATCTGGCGACCCAAGATGGGTGATGTATACCTAATTTTGGGGGCGTCATAAATAATCTACCCATCTTTATACTCAAGTGAAAGAGAATTTCAACATCAGGGTTATAAAAATGTTATATATGATAATAAAATCAATATAATCAATATATAGTTTTAATCTCCAGAGTAATATTCATAAATCAACTATAATTTGGTTAGAAAAAGAAACCAATTTTGTAGTGAATAGTACCTGTGAATAGTAACTTGTAAATAGTAACTCGTGAATAGTAACTCATGAATAGTAACCCTGACATAAAAAGGTAGAAATTCCACAATAAAATCCATACCAATATTTCGGTATAATGATATTGAAAGAATAACATTTCTTAAACTTATAAACAATTTATTTTAATTGTTTACACTTTACTAAATAATGCATTTGATCATCATAAAATGCCAAGCTTATAAGATTTCATCACCAATAACCAAAACACTCATCAAAAATCTGCATATACCACATATATGATTCTCAAGCCATAAAATCATATTTTCCAATTTTCTTCCTTCACATAACATATTTAACTCATTTATTCATAACTAGTCCATTTTCATGAAAAATACCAAATCAGTTCCAAAAATATTTATTTTCTGGGATTTAGCAGAATATAGTCCCATATTGAACATATATTTTTCTTAGAATTTTTAAAATTCATTTACTATTTTTCATATGGCCAAAACCGCCGAATATTTAGACATTTATCATAAATTATACTTTTATCCAAAAATTCCGAAATTCACAGAGTACACTGATATTATATAGATGTACTCCCAATAAAAATTTCATCAATTTTGGAGTTAACCACAAGGAATTATAAGCGGTTACTTTTAAAATAGTCTTTTCTCATAAAATTCACAACTCTTAATCTATACATCCAAAAATCACAATTTTTGGACACAATCAATAAAACTCATCAACATATCATTTCAAATTTTTCCAGAATTTTCTGAAGGTCAGAATAAGTACGAACTAAAAAATATAATAACCCTTAAAATTCCTCACTATCCCTTACCTCAAAAAAAGAAAGACTTACATTCGGATATCGGATATGATTTGAAGAAAACTTACAATCGATGAATATCAACTCACCAAGTATCTAAATACTCATAAAATACACTCAATAATCTAGAGAGAGAGAGAGAGAAAGCTTATGTTTCGGTGTGATTTTCAATTCTAACTTAGCCTCTATTTATAGGAAAATTTTAGCGAGACTTGACTGCTGAACCGATGGCTTTTACTCGCTACTATTCCCACCCACCACATTTGAAATAAAATTCAGCACATTTCTTCACCAACCACAAGTGGGGCCCACCAATTCTAGAATTTTCCACCAAAATCATTTATAACCTAATTTAGAATCGGTCACCTCTTAAAATTCATAACAAATTATACGCTCATTTTTAACGGTTCATAATTTGTGGACATATACTCAACTTATATATGTATAACATATCCAAAAATTACAACGATCCAACGGTCGGATTAAAAATTATAACTCACTTTAATATATCTCAAAAAATTTGGTTTAATTTTTAATACCTTCATTCCAAACAAAAATATCGATAAAATACCTTAACATTAATTCCTTCATTTATAACCACATAAATAAATCCATCATTTATATCCACATCAAATAAATATTTTCTTATCATATAAATCAATAATTAATTATTCACAACTAATATTACAGAATCACAATTATGACAACCAGGCCGTTCCCAGAAAAAGGGGGCTTTTCAATAAGAATTTCTCCTTACTGGCGCGCAATTAGGTGACTAAACCTCTTCTTGACAGAACTTTCTAGACATTGCCAAAAATGTTATCTAATAATATTATTCAAATAATATGAATTATTGATCTGATAATGAGAATTATTGAAACAACAATAATATAAAATATCAACGCAGCAATTATTGAATCAATAAAATAAAATATTGAACAGTAATTACTGTAACAATTATTGAGTAGTGTCTTCTTACGTAAGAATCAATAATTCAAAAATACTGTGTAATACCGTGTGCTACTGTGCAACAACGCGTATTACTTTATTTTACCAACCGGGTATTCCAACAGTGTTAACGGTAACGATTACGCCGTTATTTATAAAAACTTAATTTTATCGTTTTCTTTCATCCAAGCAGCTTATTACTGTTATGGGCCCATTAAATGGTGCTATTTGTCGTCACGAATATTCCCAACGTAAAGAATATTCCACGACCAAACGAATATTCCCCACAACAATGATGAATATTTTATAACCAACATGTATTTTGAAAAAAATTCATATATCACCCTCGAACTTTAACTTTTATCAATTTAACTATTTACTGAATAGTAATTATAAGAAAAATTGAATACTTTTATTTCATAAATTTCAGGGTCTTACAAACAACAATATCTCTGTCTCTTAAATCAGAATCCAATGTCTATTGGAAAATAGTATCGAGAACTTCCAAAATCACTTCGAATGAATTCTTCTTCTTTTTTTCCCTTTGTTTGCTGGATTTTTAGGAATTAATTGATAAACATAAGAAATATTATCACGACTATCCGAATAATATGAATTCAACATTCAATCACAAATATTATCACAAAGAATACAAATAATCTATAGTTATCGTATAATTCAATCCTTCTACCATACAATGTCAGAATCAAATATAAAAAATTGAATTACTGTCAAGTTTTCTGTTGGGTCATGATATTTTACATAGTGGGCCGGACTGGTTGGGCCTACTTATTTGGTTATTCTCTTGGGTCATTATTATTGGGCCTTGTTATTAGACTAATTCATTGGATTATCTTGATTGGGTCTTTACAAAGTCTTGGACTGAATTATTGAACCGACCCATCAGATATTTAAATATCTACATCTTTGACCGGTGATGATGACAAAGATATGGTTGACTGATATCTTACATGGCATTAATGAGGATTGGACGATTGATGGCGGTGGGCCGAGAGGGATGGGATTAACAGGAAAGCTACCTACAGTGGGTAGGGTCAGGAGGGTCAGTGGCACAAGAAACCGAGTCTTGTATTATATCATAGCAAAGAAATATTCAAGAAAAGGTACGCATACACACAATGAGATAATTACGATCTCTCAAAGACTAGACATTTTATCCTCCATTGTTAACCCCAGTAGCTACTGTCTTGATCGACTCTCACGCTCGAAGTTATCCCCAAGCGGTCCGGTGGTCGAGCTTTTAGTGTCGATTGTGTTTCTTGTATGCGGGGATCGGGCGTCTTACGTGATTGGGACGTGACACAAGATCTTGGCGTTAACATTTTCTTTATTTGATTATATGTGTTTCAATTCTAAAATGCACAACTCTAATTAATGTAAATTATAAACTACTTTCTAATTTTCATTCAACATTGGTCAAGGATTTCCGAGTTGTCACTTTATCGAATCACATAAGATATTCTCTCCCTTTATCGAAAGTGGTAGATACTTTGTTGATTATTCACATATCTCCATATATACTTTATTATATTTGATATAACTTACAACATACCCTAAAACGAGTATTAAGTAATATGTCAAAACATAACTCAATATATACAAGATACTATGATGGTCTCAAGTCCAATGATTACTTGCACTACTATCACTTTAAGAACTTCTATTGACAGACAAGTAAAACTCCATTAAGTTTTATTTTATACAAGTCACTTAACTTATTATCCAATAAGCACCTACATACTTGTTTTAGTATCTCCGCACAAATAATTATGAGATCAATCATCATATTCAACAGAGCAAACATAATATGTACTAATCTAACCGGAATCAGTAACCCCACATTAGTGATCCATACGATTAAGAACATTTTAGTTTTGAGCTATCTTGAATTTAGATCTCATTAGCATGATCCTCATCATGATTCTAAAGCATTGCTTCAAAACTATATGTTTATCACATTTATTAATTCAACTAATTAACGTGGATAAATAATTTATTTTGTATTAAATAAATTCTCTTATTAATAAATAAATAAGATTAGAAAATAAATACTTATCAGATCCAATGTGATTGACCTGAGGATATACTACTTTCAATAGAATGACTCATTCCAACCATGAATAAAATGAATTATTCTATTATCGTTTTTATTTCATTCATTCATCCATCAATTCTATTTCTCTAATTTAAACCCAACACGATGAAAACATTCTTAATTTCAACATATCCATGTATAATTTGACAAAATTTTAGGAATACATAACACAAACACTTTTATTAAACCTATTATTAAAGTAGTAAATTCCCTTTTTATAATTTATAAAATTATTAAATGTGAATCATATCCTTTAAAGTTCCAATTTGATAGAGGAAAAGAAAAAAATTAGAGCCAAAAATATAGAAGGGCGCAAGTTAGTAAAATTGGTACCAAAAATAGAAAAGGGCGCAAGTTAGCAAATATTGGAGAGCAGAAACGAACAGTGGGTGGAGAAACTGATGAGTGAGGGGCGAACATTTCAATGCAAACAGAAACCAACACCACTGAACTTCGCAACTCTGTTAGCCAAACTCCAATTCACAGCTACAAGCCTACAACTACTATAAATTACTCTTCTTCCCCTCATTTCTCTTTTAGACAATTTTTTTTTCCAGAGATCTCTACCTCCTGTAATTTCACCTTGCGAATCTCACCTCTGCCATGGAGTCCGCCGCTGTTCTCCGCTCCTTCCACTGTAAACTTCTCTCTCTATATATGTATGTTTAGGTATATCAATATATAAATGTGATATGATCCCTGCGTTGGAGTTCTGGTTCCGTCTCCTGCTCGTGTATTCGTATCTGTCTCTCTTTAATGCGATACCCTAGCTTTGAGTTTTACTTTTATATTGGCGACTTATTCGATGTTGAACTCTGATTAACATTTAAACATTAATTTCATCGGTCTAGATCCAAATATCAGTGATATCTCTGATTTCTTAAGTATATTTGATAATTCATATATTTATTTCTCTCTCATGATCTTTGGATTTCACTTTGAATAGCCTAAATGAGCTGCAAGTCTTTTTTTGAATTTAAACCGCAGTTTCAGTTTGGTCCTAGTTATGTACTACTAGGTTAATAAGATTGATTGATGTTGTGGAATTTCAGGCAATAGATATTTGTAAGGGAGATTTCCGAGATTGTCTTATTAGTTTGATATCTGTTGTGTTTGATCTTCCTATACATCTTCTGTTATGTCAATCTTTTTCAGTGTCACTATCTGTTATTTGTTTATTTATTTGGTGTTTAAACTAGTCTTTTCACTATAGCACTTTTAATATGATGATGATATGTTATGTACATATCATTCTGTAGGCACTGTTTTAAACCTGCGGTCTTCACTTGAGAAGCCTGGCATACTTCCTGTGCATAATGTCACATGGTCCACCCCAAGTAAATGTTCCATCCAAGGCTTGACAGTTGGCCGGAAGCTTCTTTCTCCTGCTATGAAGAGAGAAGGAACAGTAGTATCATGTGCTAAGGCATCTGCGTCTACTGCAATAACAAAATCCGATGGTGAGTGTATTTAATAGGCAGCATTAGTTTCTTTTGGCTAAAGAATGTTCTCAGGCCAATTGAATAATTGCATTTTGTTTGGATGTGTTTTTTCAATTCCATGGCTTATCAGGCATGCTCTTTGAATTTTTTTATCTTCACCTCCCTGTAGCACATCTTTAACTACTAATAATTCTACTTGCTTAGATAAAAGTTCACCTAGTAGGCACATTATTGAAATCCTTTCAAGTGTTAGCTAACATTTGTTTTCTTCTTGATGATACGCTGCATTATTGAATAAGTCATATTCCTAGGGACTCTTTGGTAAACATAAATGGGCGTCCAATTTCTAGATACGTCTTTTTTTAATCTTTTTATATGGTCTTGTCTTCCCAATTTTTTAAAATTATAATGGAGCAATTTCATCAGATAGCGGTCCACAAGGATCACTGGAAAAGAGTTCCCCACAAAGTGCAACATTTCCAAGCGGGTTTGAGGTGAGTTGAATATCATTTTCTTTTCTATATATCCAATCAACTTTGTTGGCCTATTCTTTACAGTGGTTATTGGATTCCATGTAGAAACTAATCATTTTGTTCTTACTTCATTTATATATTGCTTACAATTTTTTCGTCGTACTTATGATATTATCTTCATATTTACATATTAACATTGATGGGTTATGGCTCAGTCTTTCTTATTGTCCTTGCACCAATGGATATAACATGAAATTAGACTGGCGTGAGTGACTTCCATCAACACTACATTGGAAGATAATGCACTTACTTAGGATCTTAATCTAGAGGTTTTGGTCAACTGAATTGTAGTCACTAGCCAAACAAAGGAAGAGGGAGTTTCCGCAGACTAATACCCAAAAATAAATAGCAAATGAACTAAAGTTTCAACCGAACAAAGAGAAGTAAAGAAAGGTTATCTACTTCTGCCTAGACTGAGATTCTGAAATTGATAACTGTATATTTTATTCATTGTATTTATTCAAGGTTAATGAATTTGAAACAATAGTTAAATCAAGGCATAAAAAAATATAATGTTATTGTCACATGCTACTCAATATTTGGATCAGTTGGAGGTTTCCTCTGATTAACTAATTTTGGTTTGAATTGCTCTCCTGACTGTTTTCTTGAAGCTTATATAAATCGCAAATGGGGACGGATAACATTCTTCTTACTTCCTATTGAATAATTACTAATTTTTCTAAATGCCTTTATGTGTTGCTTCTACTTTTTGTTATATGAATCCACTGGTTTGCAAGCCATTTAGGTGAATTATGACTTCAGAGACATCACATGTCAGTATAGATCTCAAATGTTGATGATTATCATGTATTTCTTCAACTCTACGAAGTGTACAAATAATAGTTGGTGTATGAGACTATGACTAAGCTAGAGTCCTGATAAATGTCTTGTTGAGTCTTACTTGTCCACAAAAATTTCATAACACTGAATATTAAGCTTCTTTCGCCAGACAGTGTTGTCCCCTCTCCCCCCTTCTGACTTAAATCATTACTAGCATTCTCATTATTTTCAAGTTTCTTGTCAGGCACTGATTTCGAAAGTCTGTGATGAGACACAGATTGCTGAGCTGAAAGTAAAGGTAAACTTCAATGAGACCACCAAATTATATCTTTACACTTGCACTAAAACATCACCTGTAACGGCATGATATTACGCCAAGAAAATGCAGGATTTGTAGAAAAAGAAGGTTGGTTTTGCCTAGGAACAATAATCTGGCTCCTGGCTGAAACTGAATTTCTTGAAACAAAATCAGGGAATTTGAATTGTCTTTTGCCTAAAACAATCTGCCACTAATAGGTTTAATAGTTGAATTGTGATTGTTTTATACATAATTGATACATTCGGATAGGTTGGAGACTTTCAAATGCATCTTAAGAGGAACATTGAGGCTCCTATTGCTGTTGCTTATCCTGTTACACCACCACCTGTTCTGAGTAAACCAATCGTTGAATCATCCCCTGCTGCTCCAGCTCCTTCTCCACCAAAAACCTCTTCAGAGAAGATCAACCCATTCACAAATGTTCCTGTAGAGAAATCAAAGAAATTTGCCGCATTGGAGGCTTCTGGTGCTAGTGGATATGTTCTAGTAGCTTCTCCTACGGTATGTGTTGTAGGACCGATTGTCCCTGTTAGCTTTATGGTACTACTTCTTATTATTCTGTTACCAGGTTGGATCATTTCGAAAGGGCAGGACACTGAAAGGAAAGAAGCAACCTCCTAGTTGTAAAGAAGTAAGTAAGTTCCAAATAATGCTTTTTTCCCCCAGTTCAATCTAATGGCTCTGCCTATTTGTATGTGCTCCCTAAATTACCTTAAAACTGATGTTTCAGCTGATAATTAATTTATGTGTCTGTGGGAGCTCCGTCCCAACAAAAAGAATTTGTCAACAGTTCTGCTTTATTGGTTGTACCTTGTTAACATGATAGCACCTTTTTATATTTGGTACAACTGTGCATGCTTGGGTTACAAGGCTGTGGATACTTTTTTTTTTTGTCTGGGGCTGCTGATCACACTTCTGGAAATTGCAATATTGCACTACTGTGCAATCATGTGACCAGTTTGGTTGGAGACTTGGAGCTAGCTGATTATTTTTATTAGTCAATTGCAGTTCTTTCTGGGAATCCAGTATCATAATCAGATTTAACCTATTGTTGAAATCATTGTGTATTTTTTATTTTATTTTTTACTTAAATTGGCCTTTATTCTAGTACTACCATTGCTTCATTTTTCTAATCTTTTCAAAAATTAACAGGGAGATCTAATCAAAGAAGGACAAGTGATTGGCTTTCTGGATCAGTTTGGCACTGAACTTCCTGTCAAGGTTAGCATTTGGCTTAGCTCCTTCCCTGTGCCTCTGCTTTCATGATAATGTTTCTCATGTGACCCTTTTTTACCCATGGCGCAGTCAGATGTAGCTGGAGAAGTCTTAAAACTTCTTTTCGATGATGGAGGTAAGCTGTCTCTGTTTTTCTTTATTTCATTCGTAGTTGATTTTGTTTATAGAATAAACTTGGAATAATATAGTTTTCGGTAAATATGGGTAATACCCCACTGTGGTTGTCGGCTTTTAAGCATTACCCCCACTAAACTTTAAAAAAGTGGAATTGGCACACCGAACTTTTTAAAAATTATTAATTAGACCATTCCGTCAAACAAATTTGACGGACTCCAAATTTTATCTACGTGTCTGTGCAAACAAAATGAAAAAAATCAAAACCATTGCTGACTTTGCAAAAGAATAATAAAAAAATTGAAAAATAAAAAGAAAATTAGAAGATCAAAACATTTATTAGAATAATACAAAAGCTTCAATACTTTTTTCTTACGCATCTGGGTTTGGTTCTTGGAGATGATGAAGCAGAAGACTAATTCGGGAGAAGATGAAGCAAAATGGTTTGGGAGAAGATGAAGCGCAACTTTGTACGGCCATGAGGAGAGAGAATTGAAGAAAACCATCATCTTCTTCTTCCTTCTCTATGATTTTACGTATCTTCTTTAAATCCTTCTTCAAATATGAGATTTCAAAGAGGAGGAAAAAATTCGTGGTGCAATTGAGGGCTTTTGTTGGGTAATTGATCCATTTGATTTACAAACCAACTGTGATATGGCTGTATTTAATTCAACTTCACAATTGCTACTGATTGCTTCGAAATTAAAAGCCCTAAAATTTTCTCTGAACCCCCAATTTTGTAGCACCATGTTTGATTCCTCCATCTCCGATGTAATTAAGGTTTCTACTACAAACCTTATTACAAATCCGTATCTTTGTGTTGAACACCATCAATATCAATATTGTAGGAAAGAAACTGATCTTGGGTAATTTTTTCTTGATTGATTTCCTATCAATTACATTGGTTTATATACACAAGTATAGCAATCCCTAATTTACAGTTATGGTAATCCCTAGTTTACAACAATGTATACACACTAATTATAGAATTAGATTAACTACAATTATGGGAACCATATCTTCTAACACTCCCCTCAAGTTGGTGTGTAGATGTCTCGCATACCCAACTTGAAATATAATGGATGAAACATCTTACTGCTAAGACACTTGGTCAAAATATCAGCAAAATGATTTTCTGTTTTGACGAAAGGTAAGCAAATAAGACTATTAGTTAACTTTTTTTTAATGAAGTGCCTGTCAATCTCAATGTGCTTTGTTCTATCGTGTTGTATCGGGTCGTTTGCAATACTAATGGTTGCCTTATTATCACAAAATAACTGTACATACCTTTTAGTTGTAACACTCCCAAATCTTCTAGCAAAGTTCGAAGCCACATTAGTTCATATATACCCAAGGTGATAACTCGATATTCAGCCTCAACACTAAATTTTGCCACCACGGATTGTTTATTACTGCTCTAAGTAACAAGATTTCCTCCAACAAATGAATAATAACAGGATGTATAACGACGATCCTTTATAGACCTAGCCCAATCTGAGTCAGAGAATGCTAAACTCTCATATGACCATGTGGTGCAAACAATAAACCTTTTCCAGGAGCAGACTTGAAATACCTCATAATTTTGTAGACAGTTTCCATGTGACAATGTTGAGGATCATGCATATACTGACTCACTACTCCCACAACATAAGATATATCAAGTTTAGTATAAAAAAATATATCAATTGTCTCACCAAACGTTGATATCTTTCTCTATCAACCATAGGTCATGTTCCACCTAGTAGACAATAAGAGAATCAACATGCTTACATCCCAACATGCCAGTTTCTGTTAGAACATCAAATACATATTTCCTTTGAGATAGAAAAATCTCACTGGAAGATCTCGCAACTTCAATACCAAGGAAATATTTCAAAGGACCAAGATCTTTGATCTCAAATTCTTTGGTCAGTCTTGCTTTGAGATTAACTATCTCTTCTCTATTATCCCCTGTCATTACAATGTCATCAACATAAACAATAAGAATGGTAGTCTTACTTTTATTTATTTGACAAATAGAGTATGATATGTTCGACTCTGCTTGTACCCAAATCTTATCATTGCTTTGTAGAATCTACCAAACCAGGCTCTGGAAGATTGCTTCAGACCATACAAAGCCTTTCGTAGCTTACAAATCTTACCTTTGTTTGCAGATGAAGCAAAACCAGGGAGTATTTCCATTTACATGTCCTCCTCCAAGTCACCATGAAGGAATACATTTTTACATACAATTGCTGAAGATCCCAGCTGAAGTTTGTTGCACATGAGATTATTGTACGAACAAAGATCATCTTAGCCATATGAGCAAATGTCTCTCGATTATCAATCTCATGGATTTGAGTATACCCTTTTGCAACTAGTTTAGCTTTGAGTCTCTCAATTGTCCCATCCGACTTCTGTTTGACTGTATATACCCATTTGCAACCAACTGATTTTTTTCCACAAGGAAGAGTGATTAGTTCTCATGTATCATTCTTTTTCAGGGCATTCATTTCTTCTATCATATTCTGTTTTCAGTTCTCGTCACTAATTGCTTCTCTCCACCTCTGAGGAATAGATATCGAAGACAAGGAAAAAACAAAGGAATGGTAGGATGTAAATAATTTATTATAAGCTCAGAAATTAGAAATAAGATGTTGAGTACAAGATCTAACCCCTTTTCTTAGAGCAATGTGAAGATCATTATCATCAGAAGAACAAGTCGAATTAGGATTATCACCATTTGTATTATCAGGACTAGGTTGTGAGTAGGGTTGGTGCAGAAATGGTGACCTTATTCTTGCCTCTTCGAACATAGGTCCTTAACTCGAGCTCATTCTATCTAGCATGACTCATGTAACTCTCCCTGTGTAGATTTATGAATTTATAGGATAAGGTGATATAGTAATACTTGTAATACTAGCCTCAGGAGGAAGTTTGTCCTCATCAATAACATCCTTCACTTGAGGAGAAGGTGAGGAAGAATAAAAAATTTCCAATTTCTAAAAAGTGACATCACAAGTGACAAATACTTTGTTTGGAGGAGGATTATAACATTTGTAATCTTTTTGGGTTGAAGAATACCCAATGAAAACACACCTAAGAGCCTTGGTATCTAGTTTTCCTCGAGTGGGAGATTTATCATGAACATAACACAGCCAAAAACTCGAGGTGAAGGAGGACGTTGGAGGTAAGAGATGAGACTTTTGTTCCCAAGAATTCTAGAATGAAGCCGGTTTATAAGAAATGCAGCAGTCAGACCAACATCTCCCCATAGAAATTTAAGTGTGTTCATAGTGAACATAAGAATGCGGGCTACCTCTAGTAAGTGTCGGTTTGTTCTCTCCGCCACTCCATTTTGTTCTGGGGTTTTGACACAGGAGGTTTGAAGTATGATGCCATGTTATAAAGATAGGATACAAAAGCATAATTATTACTATATTCACGATCATTATCACTATGGAAAACTTTGACTATAGCTTCAAATTGGGTTTGAATCATTTTATGAAATTCTTGAAAACAAGCAAACACCTCATTTTTGGAACGAAGAAGATAAATCCAAGTTACACGAGAATGACAAACAATAAAACTAACAAACCATCTATAACCAAAACGGGAAACAACCCGAGAGGGTCCCCACACATCAGTATGTATAACAACAAAATATTCAGAATGTCGACTGTTAATAGCAGAATAAATAGAACGTTTGTGTTTACCCAATTCACATGGTTCACTCAAAAACTGAGTTTTATTACATTGCTTCATTAAAGATGGAAATAAAGACTCTAAAACTGATAAAGAGGAATGTCCCAAACGTCGATGTCACTGACGTAAAGAAGTCAAGTTGGAGTCAGAAGTAGATTGAGGAGCCTGAGTAGCAGTCCTATCTGTAATTAGAGGCATGTTAGACAAAGAGAACATCTAAATAATATAGACCACCAACTGCACTACCACTGCCAATCTTTTGTCCTGTTACCAAGTCCTGAAAAACACGACGACTTGGGAAAAAAGTAACTGAGCATTGTAAGGATTCAGTAAAGACATTGGACAAATAATAAATTTGCAGTAAATGAAGTAATATGAAGAATAGATGACACTGTTAATGAAGGAGTACAAACTACTGAACCACTCCCAGAGATAGAAAAAAGGGAACCATTGGCTACTCGAACGTTATCTTTGCCAGATCAAGGCGTGTATGAGGTAAAGAGGTTAGAGGACCCGATCATATGCTCGGAAGCACTTGTGTCTATGATCCAACTAGGGTATGTTGATGAAACATTAAAAACACAAGAATGTAAACCTGATTGGGCATAATAAGAAGAAATCGATTTGGAACAGAATTTTCGGAAAGCTAATTCCTCAGGAGTAAGTGCAGTAGTAGATTCTGAAGTACTGAATGCATCAACAAGAAGTGTTGTAGTAGACATATAGGTCTGGGACCCATGGCCACGACCACTACCAGACCGATCTCCACGTCCTTTAAGACATCCATGAAGCTTAAAACAACGATCCCTGGTATGGTTCTTTCCCCAACAGTCACATTCACAGGACTCCTCAACAGGAGACTGAATGGAGAAGCAAGTCTTAGGATACGAAACAACCATGGTTGATCGATCAACAGGATTTAGAACCATCACCCCACATCTACTTTCCTCTTGTTGGACTTTGGCATGAGCCTTGCGCAACGATGGAAGTGGTGTTTGACCAATTAATTGTGCTCGAACTTGATCATACTTTGTTTAAACCAACCAAGAAATCCACAACTCTATCTTCACTAACAAACTTTTGATAAGCTGCTGCATCTTCTGTTCATTTGGTTGAAAACTCGGTAATAATCAAGCTCCTGCCACAGTGCATTAATTTCCGTAAAATATTGAGCCACAGTCTTCTTCCCTTGACCCAACTCACAGATTCTTTTTACGAATGTTATATGCCTAATATCACCAGAAACAGAGAATGTTTGAGAGATAGCCTCCCAAAGCTTAATGGCAATTTTTAATAACATGCAACTACTCTATATACTAGGTTTTATCAAATTAAAAATTCATGTCTTCACCATGGAATTATCAGATTTCTATTTTTCCTGGGTCATACCCTTTTTTTCAGGCATAGTAATTGTTCCATTGATAAAGTGTTGCGTACGATTGGCCTCAATTGACATGCGGGACGCTTGAGACCATGTCAAATAGTTGGTTCCATCCAGTTTGAAGGGGCTGAGAATCAATGCTGAATTAGTAGTATGGCTTCTAATAACTTGTTGTTCATGCTATTGTTATGAACCCTACTGCTAGCACTACTTTATTCCGCCATATAACGGTATAATAGGTAGATACAACAATAGATACCAAAGAGAATAAACTTTCCAAACGATATCAACTAATTATACTACACTTTAGAGCCATAATTTATACAGAAGAACCAGTAGGAAAATAGCACAGTGCAGCAGCAAGGGAGAAAAACAAGCCACAAATGCTATTGACAAAAACAAACTGGATAAACCTGAATCAAACAGTACAAGACCACTGTAGATGGCAAGAGGAGAGAGAGGCGAACACCATAGGAGTAGTCGCGTCGGCAGAAGGCCGTCAGAGAAGTCTCACGCGTCGGCTAAAGGTGGCGCGTGGCGTCGGCTCGCTGCGAGTGTAAGGCGTGTGTGGTGGTGGGTTAGAGATTGAAAACTTCTATGGTGCTCGCCTAACAATGGGTAATCCAATTATGATCTCAATTTCTTCCAACTTTGTTCAACTAGTTTTCTGAGATGAAATAAGAATGGCAGCGAAGAAAATAAGAAGCTAGATTTTTGCTAAGGAGCGCAACTCTGATACCATGTAGAAAAGAAATTGGTATTGGGTAATTCTTTCTTGATTGATTCCTCTCAATTACATTGGTTTATATACACAAGTATAACAATACCTAATTTACAGTTATGGTAATCCCTAATGTACAACAATGTATACACACTAATTATGGGATAAGATTAACTACAATTATGGGAACCATATCTTCTAACATATTTTCTAACTGGGTAAGGTTTTCTTTGACAATATTAGATGTTGAATAATATGTGGAAGAAGAAAGAAAGCACATGAATGAAGTAGGAGAAACATACGCGAGAAACATACGCAGGTTAGGACAAAGGAAGAGAGAAATAATAGGAAACAAAACTTATTATTTTTTCTTTAAATTCTTACGTGGTTTCCAAATCATTGACCACATCAGTATATATGTTGTTTTCTCTTTTTCTCTCGTTGCCACATGTAAATATGCAATTTAATTTAACGATCGTCCAATTCATAATTTTTAAAAAGTTAAATGTACCAATTCTATTTTTTTAAAAATTTAGTGGGGTAATGCTTAAAATTCGACAATCACATACAATCGCAGTGGGGTATTACCCCTTTTTGCCTATAATTTTCTTATTTGTTCTACTTTCATACCTAGGTCATGATGTAAACAATGCTCCTTGGCAAGATTATAGCCAAAGATCATAATGTAGACAATGTTTACAGTAGGCACATTCTTAGGAAGGGAACTGTTATTTCCTCAAGCAAAAATGATATTTCCTGGCAATGTCCTCCTCAAATGAATAGTATGTGGGTCACGCTCACGAAACTTGTGAAAATATTACATTTTACTTGTGAATATAACACTTCCCTCTGACATGGCATTTATATATTGTCACTGAAAAAGTTCATATTCTTGGGCAATTTTTAGAAGATGGATTTTTTTAATTTTGTTTTTCATATCCTCCTCTCTGCTTTCACACATTATCTGTGAGGGTCGTGTGAGTTATTTCTAAATTGAGTAAGAAGGATCTATAAAAATTGTTGTTCTTGGTTTCGCACAGGCAACTTGCTATGGTTTGCTGCAATTGACCTGAATCACCAGATAGAGTAATGCAACATTATAGTCATAATAATCAAAATGATAAACTTAAACTTATGATCAAGTCAAGTTCATCAACTTGGTTTTTTTATTTTTAATTGGCAAGTTCATCAACTTGTTCAGCAAATGTGGTGGGTACGGACAATGCTATAAACTTAATTTCTTGTATTTTTCTACACTCTTAAAATGATGCAACTGGCATTTTCTTCATATCTAGAATGGTTCAATCATCCACAACTTGAATTTTCTTTTTCCATCATTAAAGTACTTGCAGCAGCTGATGCATGGTTTATAATATGTTTGTATATTAAATGATCCTATTGTTGTGCGTTCTGTCTTCTGCAGAAGCTGTTGGTTATGGAGATCCCCTTATTGCCGTCTTGCCGTCGTTTCACGGTATCAAGTAAATTTAGTATGTTCTCTGCGTAGAGAAAGATTTGCAGTTTGCTCCCTTCATATTCTACCCATCTTTTTCGTTATTTGGCTCACTCAGAAATTGTGGGGCACGGATGTAGTTTATTGCGCCTACCTTTTGTTACTCATCGGTTAAATTGACTAGAGATTGAAAATAACTGATTGAGTAGGAAGTTGAGAAATTTTTTTAAGCTGTGATAATGATTTTGTATACCGGCCATTAAAAAAAAGTGGAGGATTGATATGTTTCACTACTGCAACTCACAATAACAATGGCATCCGAATTTACTGCAAAAAATTTATTTATTCCGCTTAACAATATTTGTCTCATTGCCTCGTCCAAAACCAAAATCTTTAACTTCTCTAATCGATTGATACTCCCTTCTTTTCAGAATGAGAGCTACAATTAAAAAATATTTTAAAAAAAATGAATTTTGTACAAAGTAATATATCCATTTCCCATTCAACCTCTTAATGCACTTTCATTATGTTAGGGGAGGGTGCGGTGTGGTGCAATTATATGTATTAATTGCAATCATAATATGTGATGATGCGGTTGTGGTTACATAACTACTTTCCTATATATTTTAAAAAATTATACTATATAATTTTTATACTATTAATTCACATTATGAAAATTATTTTCATTTCAACACACCTATTTAAAAATTTTATGTATAACACAAAAAATAAAAAGTTCAATTTACATTAATTAAAGAATTTTAATAACTCATCACAATTAAAGTTTTAACACGTCATTAATGTTTCTTGTATTAGTAGTGATTATCTTGTATTTCGTATTAATTTGCATAAAGTTAAATAAAGCTAATGAATTTTTAGGAAGATATATACACTAAATGTAATATTACATGTACACGTGACTAAAACTCATAAGAAACAAATATTCAATTACAACTTTATTATATGCACTACACTTTGATATTTAGTATACATATAACATATATAGTTTATTATAAAGTGCGGTGCGGTTTGTGGTGCGGGTTTAAGAATGTACCCGCAACCGCAACCACAACCACAATTGCACAAGTTTCACGTTGAACACAATTCAACTTTGTTATAAATTTGTTTACATGTAAATTATTTTTTGAGTTATTTTTTTTTTTTGCTAAGTTTGTTTGTTGTATAAATGGGACCAAAAAATACATTGGCTAAGGGGCATACTTCAGGAATATAGCTTGATCATCTAATAACAGACCAAAAGATGATGGAGCTATAGGATCAGTGGAAAAAAAATTACAATTTACAAAAGTCTTGACAAAAATAAGTAGCTTTAATAAAAGATTTAGCCTGTTACATCCCTAGCTAGAGCAGGCGGATGTGGAAGTTTATCCTGATGATCTTCTTGTTCCGTGCATCCCAAATCTTGTAGAAGGTAACAACAAAAGTGAGACTAAGAATTTATTTTGTGAGGTTGGTGCATTGAAATTGGATGACAGCATTAGATATCCCATTCCAGTCCTTAGGAAAAGTCTGGCAATTACCCAAACTAAGAGATTCAAAATGAATGTCACTAGAGTACTCACATTCGAAAAACAGATGAGCAAAACTTTCAGGATGTTGCTGGCACAATGGACAGAATATTCTTCTTCCATTTGAGTAGGGCACTATGATGTCATTTGTTCCAAAGCACTTTATACCAACCAACCAACCTGTTGTTGCCTATGACGAATGCAATCCCATATATGCCTAGCTTTGATGCTTTGAATATCCAAAGAGTTCCATGTGATTTTGTCTTCAGTAGGAGTAGGATTAGGCAAATGTTCAAACTGCCTACGAAACAGTATCACATCATGTTGATTTCTTTGAGGTAGGTTCCAATTGGAATTAAGAAGAATCAAAGCCAGAGAAGGATGAAGAGATTGACCGTGCAGCCATGGATCATGCCATAGGCTTATTTGGTCCCCTTTGCCAACATGGTACTGTAGGTGTTGTAGAGCAGTAGGCCTCAATTTGAGGACTTGCTTCCAAATACAAGAGCAATCAGCTTGTCAGAAGTTTTTCCCTTTTAAAACTATAGATTTGGCCCAATTTGCGCAGAGGGATTTTGAAGAGAACTGAATTAGGTTGATGAGGTGCAACATGATTAAAGATTTGTTCCGGACCAATAAACTCTTAACTTCCAGCCCTCCTTCAGCAACAGGTAGGGTGAGGGATTTCCAAGCCACTTTTGCACCAAATTTAGCTAAGGAAGGAGGGGTCTTTCCAAAGGAACCTACATAAGGTGGATTGAATAGATCTGATGACAGTCTTGGGAAGAATGAAGTGTTTACTCCAGAAATATTGCAAAGAGAACAAGACAGACTTGATAAGTTGCAGTCTCCCAGCATAAGCAAGAGCAATGGAAGTCCAGGAGGATACTCTCTTAGTAATCCTATGAATAAGAGGAATGCAGTCTTGGAAGGATAATTGTGAAGAGATGAGAGGGACTCCTAAAAAATAGGTGAAATTGTAAAGCACTCATGTCCAATTCTCATGTTTAATTGTGTCCTCATAGAAAAACTCTTTTATGTATCATTTCCTTCCTTTCTCCCTTAATGAAAAAGTAAAAATAAAATAAAATATCATGTCATTTTTTTTGTAACTCATTTATATTCAACCTTTTACCTTTTGTTGAAAACCCAAACCTTTACTTAGATCCAGGAAGTCTTTCATCCTAGGGATTTTTAATCTGCGCCAGTCCCTAGACTACAATAAGAAGCTAATTTTGTACAGGTTTCAGATAGCTGAGTTAGCACATTCTGTGCATTGTTGAGATGGCCGAGTTGGTCTAAGGCGCCAGATTAAGGTTCTGGTCCGAAAGGGCGTGGGTTCAAATCCCACTCTCAACATTCCAAATTTTAACTTTTAAATCTGCCTCCCTCTTGTGTTGCATTAAGCAACACGCTTTGATTTTATATTATCTGCCTCTTGTTGCAACATCAACATCAAAATCATTTAATTATATATTTTAATTTAATATTTTCTGCCTCTTATTGCATCTAGCAACACAAATCCTCTTTTAGTTTCTAAAGAGGATGACAAATTGCAACACAAAAGAAGATTAGAATTTTATACAAAGATAAGATAGCCAGTCAAGTTCATCCACCAAAATAGCGCTAACTACAAAAAGCAACGTATATAAAACTTCCTAAGTTTATAACCATCATTCATGCCTATAATACTGAGTGAGTGAGGGAGGGAGGGTGCATAGTTAGATTTACCATGTATGTGGTGCATCTTTTCATTGTAATAGCTTCTAGTTACTGCACACTGCAAAAAGGTTACTTCTTACGAGTACGTAAACATTTACAATTGCTTGAATGAAAATTAGCATTTAAATTGTCAACTTTCTGCTTTGAACTCACAATAACAGGGCGGAGAAAAAACATCTTTTCCCTATTGCATTCAGCTTGGTCACCTCCCAACCACATCCTTCCTTGTAACATTCAACCTGCCAAATGTTGCCATAAAAATCATGAAATAAATCTTCATGTAATGAAAGTCAATGAAGAGGTTGAGGATGGTAAGTGTCAATGGATGTTGTTTACATACAGTGTCTAAAATTTCCCCACTATCCTTTACGCCGCCAATGATATATATTTTTCCTCCAATAACGACTGTACCAGAATATCCCCTAGTGTTGTTCATGGGTTCCCCAATACTCCATAAACCATTACGAGGATCAAAAATCTCAACCGTTGAAACCATATTATCTCCGTCATGACCACCCAAAGCATATTTGAACAAGATATTTTAATATCAATATTTAACATCATGACGACAAATTTGGAATCCAATAAGTCAAGAATAGTGATGTAAGACCGAATTCAGCAGTAAAATTTTCTTACATTCATAGAAAGCGGATAGAATAGAATACATAGTTTGGGCAACATCGCAATGAATTCGCAGACAAGGAATTGACAATGCCCTCAGGCTATGAGCACAAAGCTCACAATATAAATTTTCAACTTTTATTAAAATAATGTAGTGTGCAAGATTTTTTCTGATCTCAAGAAAACCAAATTCTTCTGAGATTCCATTTTCCCGAGTTTACAGATTTCTTTTATATGCCCAAATGCAAGCAACCTAATCCTAGTTATTTAAATTATCTAACTAGACCTCTTAACATTCCTAATGTAAGACAATTACCCAATTCAATTCTAATTCTGATTACATAGGACATAAATAAAACTGAATGACATCCCTAAGATTTTAGAGTTCTCAATGTGTCCTGCATCATCCTCGCTAGAACTGGCAAATGGGCTGGGCCATGACTAGATTGGGCTAAAAAGGCCCAGTTTTTATTGGGCTAGCAAAGTGAGGCCCATAGCCCAAGGAACAATGGGCAGGCCCATGGGCTTTTCATATATGTTTTTAATTTTCTTTTAATTTAAAAATAAGCTTATTTAATATAAATGAATTAGTGATTTTAAGTAATAGTCATTTAAATAAAATGGTGACCAAGAGTGCCAACTTTTTAGGTACTAGTCTTTTTTTGACTAGAGGGAACGAGCCTTTCAATTGATTAGTATGACATCAATAATAGAAAATCAATTTTGACTAATTCATTAATTTTTTATTTTTTTTTCTTGTTACATATGTTTACTAACACAATTCAAACACTATTTATAATTTCTTTTTTATTGACAAAATAATACTAAAGGAATAGACATCATCATTCACGAATAGTTCAACTACAGAGGTTAAAACCATAAAAATTAATGGTAAAATATAATAATTTTTCTCATTTCAAATATCACAAGACGATGGATGTACTATAAAAACTTCAATTTTTGATCATATAGATAGATAGATAGAAGCGGTCTTAATATATGAAAAATTGAATTAAAAGAATATAAGTCATCGATTTGAGGAAGACGAATAGGAGACGGTGGGAGTAAGATTAGAAGTCTGGACAAACAGAACTAAAAGTGATGTTTAATTTTATTTCTTTGTTTACTACTAAATTCTTAAAAATTGAATTTGACGCTTAACTTTTAAGTAGTATTATAGTGGAATGAACAAGTTGACTAATTTACTTTTAGATGTGGGTGGTTGGGCCACCAATGGGTTGGACCAAAGAGGCCCAAGTTTTTTTGGGCTTACAAATGTAAACCCATAGCCCACTTTTTTGTGGGTGGGTGGGTGGGTGGGCCGCTTTTGCCAGGTCTAATTCTCGCCACCCTTAAAAACAACTCGACCTCGACTTTTACAAGTTTAAATGTAAAAGAATGAAACCATAAAAGTTCGACCTCGAGTTTTTAAAATGTAAGAGAATGAAACCATAAGCACCAATATTAAATTTTTCGAAGAACTAAATGTAAAAACATCTTTGACATTTCATTGATCCTCAAGACTAATAATGATGGACCGAGTAATAAACATTTCATGAACAATTTTATGTTGCTTTGTGGGGTAAAGATCATGAACGGCGGATTGCTCAATCTCCTAGTTTCCTTCATGTTAATTTTTTGTTTTTGTCTCGAGCTTCAAACCTTCATTTTTCATATCAATTGTCACTTGCTCCAACGGTGTCAACTGTCAACTTCCAACACGACCAACTAACAAGACACAAATTAGCTTACGGAAACTATACAAAATTACCGAGCTAAAACTTGCCTACATTTGTGCAAAGAATCAACCTCACTAGACCCGAATAGCTCATAGTAGGATACACAGTTTTGTCTCCGTATTTTTCACCAAAACCCAAGATCACTGCTTAAGCCTATTGTACACCCACTTTAATACCCCTTTGAGGATTCTAGTCTCTCTTTTGATCACTTGGATATTTCTTGTTCTCCCTACGCCTTGGTATGTGTGTTGTTCAATGGAAATACCAATGACCCTATTTATGGAATTCATATGAAAAATTTTAAATCTCTAATGAAAATAGGATAACCAAAATCTTAATAATTTTAAAAATTCCAATCCTACATTACAAAAAATAGGTAAAAAAAATATCAATTCAAATCATATCACAACCTTCATGCCTTGAACATTTATAAAAAAAAAAATCAAATTATATACGATTTTTTAAAGCCAAATTTTTATTTATTTAATTTGGGATGTTTCATTGAGTAGAAGTAAATCAAGAAAACTTGAATCATACAAAATATTGTGCCAATTATAAAATGAAAAGAAGTAAACTTACAACTTTTCGTTTAGGACAGCCATAGAATGGCACCCCCTCCTTGTGTACATATTCTTAAGTCTAGTCCATGAATTTTCTCGAGGATCAAATCTTTCAACAGAGCTGCAAAACAAGAATAAAAAAATCATGAATGGTACTCGTTAAAAATTAAGAGTCCTAACAATTACTTCAAACAAAACCACGAAAATACTACATTTAGGGTCAGAGTATGTAATAACCCGGATTTTTGTTAATAATTAAATATTAATTTTATTTTTCCTAAAAGTAGAATTGAAAAATGTAAGTTATTATTTTTTTTAATTTTTATTTCGCTTGGAAGTTAAATTCTTCTAATAGATAATTTAATAAATGAGTAGTTTATTAAAATTAAGGAGTCCATTGGAATTTTGGTAACTCCTATATTGTATCTTATTTATATTTAAAGAGTGGAAGTAAAACCCAAATCCTATTCAAAGTTGATTAGTTGAATTCCTGATTAGAATATTTATACGCACGGCAGTCAAAAATCATAATTAATTCATCCGATGTCAAAATTAAGTGAATCTAAAGCCCGTTTCTTCAAATTTTCGTTCTCTACAATTATAAAGAGGAAGAGAAGTTATTTGATGTCACCTTCACGACTTATTGATTTTTGAGTCAATTTTGTGCATCTTTTCGATAGCTGCAATTTTTGTGAAGACATGAAGAGATTTTGAGAACTCTAGAAGACCCGAAAATCAAATTCTTTACTGGTATTGAAAAAAGGTGAATAAGGTAAATATTATTTTATATTTTGATTTTAAGTTTAGTTATAAGAGTTTTTAAATTACATATGATTTTTTATCAAAATAGAGACATGGAATTAGAAGTCATGATAATCGAGCAGAAAATTTTATATAAAGGAATATAATTTGATTGAATGTAAACGTTAAAATTTGAAAATCAGTTTCTATATTTCAAGGTCTATTGCGTAGGTTATATCTTTTAATCTGATCGTTATGATTTTTAGATATATTATACATATATAAGCCGAGAATATGTTTACTGATTTTGAACCGTTAAAGATCAACGTATGATTTGATATGAATTTTAAGAAGTGGTTGATATGAGATTTTTCAAGCAGATTTTTTAGCAGTGAGTTCTAATATTTAAAATGTATTTAACTTTTTTAAATCCAATTTGGGTGATTCTTGAGGCTAAATTGGTGTATTTGAAGTTAGTTTATGTTAAAATTAATTAATTTGACAAATAAGTTTTAGTTAGGGAATTGATATTTCCACAAGTAAATTTAATAGTTCCACAAGTTTCTCCTCACATGAATAGTAAGTGGAGTCCACCCTCGTGTGAGAAAGGATTTTGTGGAATGAACACTTTCACTTGTAAAAATATCAATTTCCTTTTAATTAATGGTGATAAGACAAGAATAATGGAATGACATCTTAAAAATAATTTGTCATATTAGGGTTTTAAAATTTCTTAAGTTTTGCTATTGACTTTTAAGTTTCGGAGTATTAATAGTGATCTAAGATGATAATTAAAAGGCACCTTGAATGGATTACGAATTATTATGGAATTATTAGTTTGGATTATATTTAATTCGATGTGAATATGTTTAGGTAGTGAATAACATTTTGAATTTGTTATCGTTGGCATTTAAGGTAAGATTTTGTGGAGTGTGCTATAAGTGGTTTTGAGTATCAGGTACGGATTTTGTACTCCGCTCCTTTGATTATTGTTATATTCTATATATCTCGTCTTTCCTTATCTTTTTCTTTTATTTATGTTGACACTCTTGAATAGAAGTTTGATCATTCCTACATTGACTTTATTCTGTAATTTCAATTCTTTTTCTTCTATTATAATTTGAACATATTCCATATTTCTTTAACTATACTATTGATTTGTCTATATTGCTAATCGTTCGGAATTTGGCACTCGCTCAATTGTTTCATTTCTATTCAAATTCTTATTTTGCTTCGGTTTAGTCTAGATGTTCTGAACTTCATTTTTTAATCTTTTGAATTTGTTTTTCATGCATAAAATTTGGTTGATCTTTGTATAGTGGTACATGTTGTTACCTTCTTTTCGAGACATTGTGTTTATGGTTTGATTTGGTTATGTATGTTTAGAACCCTTTTGTCGGTATTATGTCGCATGTGTTGTGACATCATATCTTTGTAGAATAAGCGATGGGGTATACCTGAGCTATAACCATTTGTGGGGGTACCACAAGCATGTCCCCTTAGCACCAATGCATGACACTTTTTATGGTAGTGTGATCAGTCCACGGTGTATCATTTTGTATGTTTGCTCTGGGTGTGAGCTTTTTCCATTTGATATGTTTGTTCAGATGTTTGTTCAGGATGCGTATAGGTTGGCCCTAGTTTCTATTCTGTTTTGCGGATTGGTGATATTTGTGTTACAAACCTTTTGATTTGCATGTATTTCGATTCGTGGTCCAATGTGTGATTTGTATGTTTGACATTATTTTGACTTGTCCGTGACAAGATTTTGTTTTGTTCTGAACTCGGTATAAAATAACCACTTAGCCATTTTAATTCAGCCTTCTGATTGTTTCGTTAATTTTGTTGATTCAAATATATTCTATTCAGACTTTGGAGATTATATTATTGTCGATATTTATGCTTGAGGCCTTGTTCAATATTTTGTCAGTTGATTCCGTATTTCAGTTGTATATCTTTTGTATATTTTTATCCGCACTTCATTTGGCCAATGTTCTAAAAGGCGCTAAAGTGAGGCGTAAGTAGAGGTCTAAAGCGCTAGGGAGCCTAGGCGAGATTTTTTATTGTCTATTTTAATATTTTATCTTACATTTATTCAAACAAAACAATAATATAAAGCAAAACAATCTATAATAAAGATAATAAAGGCCTTTGCTTAACGTTCAAACACATATCCATATTGCTAATGTCAAAGTTCAAACACAAACATGTAATTGTTCAAAGTTCAAACATATTAGTTTTATTCATAAACAATATTGCTATTAAATAATAAAATTAAAATTTCAAGAATTTAATTCAATATTAAAACTTCAAAAAACTAAACATAAATTTAAGAAATATATTGAATTAAACTAAATATTACAAATGTATCATCATTTATATAATTTGAAGTTAGTACAAGTTCAAAAAATTACAACTATATAAAATTATCCATTTTGACTTGATATTGTTCACTTCTTGTTGTGATTGATTTGCTTCTGACATATCTTATGAATATGGTAAATCATTAGAAAAATATATATATCAAGATCTGGTTTGGGTGGTTATTAAAATAATAATAAAAACCTCTCCTTTAGACTCACTTTAATTTTACGGAGTGATTTTTTTCACTTGGGCCTAGGTGAGGCGCTTGGGGGCTAAGACTCTAAGCAAGGCCTTGAGGTGGCTAACACCCTAGCAGGGCGCTTGGGGGGGAAGGGGTATTTAGCGCTGGCGGACTAAAGGGAATTTTAGAACTTCTTGCATTTGGCTCATGGTGTGTTTTTCTCCCGACAAGTTTGCACATGTGAAGAGAGCAACATTTGACCATCTAGGTATATTTGATTTAAGATTTTAATTATTCTGCCAATTTTTGGAAAATTGTATTTAATTTGACATTGATGGATTATCAACTATTAAATATTTTTTTAGAGAATTATGTTTATTATTTTAAGATCTGATGTGCTTTGCACGTAACCTCCCTTTCCTATACGGGAAGGGGTGTTACAGAGTACAAGGTTAAGAAGATAATATATAAGCTATGTTACATGGAACGAGATGGGACTCGGTTTTGATAGCGTCTAGGTGTCAAATTTATCTATTTTTAAAACTATATAATGTGTGGACACAGCGTACAAGGATCCAAATTTTAAAATCGAGTGTGTGGATAAAACAAATAGGATATTAACCTTTTTTTCTACAGGGACCATATGGCAAAGAAAGTAACATAATAGGGGGTTAAACTATAACAAATGGAAGTCCAAAGGTGTGTTTGTAAATCTAGTAAACTCTAGAACTACTTAAGGCTGTAATATAATCTATTCTATCATAAAAAGGAACTAGTTTTAGTTAAGATGGATTGTTTTAGCTTCTCTATCAATAGAATGAAACTATGCATAATAAGGTAATTTTCAATATAGAAAAAATAAATTTCATAATTTACTAGGATAGTAACTTCTTTTAAAGCACTTCCATTATAAAGACAAAAGATAAATTTAATTTTTTGCTAGGACAATACCTACTTTAAAGGCTCTCTACATTTAGAAAGAAAATTTAAAAAAAAACGTATTTAAACACAAAGTTGGGTTTGGAAAAAGTTTACTTAATCTTAAAATAAGACTTGTAAGACTGCACATCAATCAAAACAAAAGAAGAGAAAAGACCAATATAAAGTCTCACCTCAAGTAATTACTTCCATCATATCCACCAATGACATAGAGTGCATTATTAATTTCTGCTGCTGCGGGAGCAAATCGCTGGATGGACAAAAGAAGAGCCGCTCAACTTAAAGCAATCACGTCATAACAGATGTTCTCCCTCATGTAGCTTCATAGATTTTAACAATATCAAGCACATTAATGCAAAAGAAAATCTAAATCACCTTATGCTTCATTGACTGAGTGAATATCCATCTTCCAACGTTTGGATCAAACATTTCCACCTCTAAAAAACAATCAACCCCATTGCCACCACCAATTGCATAAATCTTGTCGTATAAAGAAGCCCCAACTAAACTTCCTTTCTTCTTATTTAAGGAAGGTTGATTTACCCACTGATCACTTGACAGGTTATATGATTCAACTACAAAAGCATAGACTTGATTTGTTATTACTCTATGGAGAACTATTCAAAAGATGTTCAAAGCACACAACTTAAGCTTTGCATATAATACCTGTGTTAAACCATACATCACCATCAACACCACCAAAAATGAAAATTTCACCATTCAACTTTGTTGCTGATGCATATGACCTTACAAAGGTCATTGGGCAAAGAGACGTCATTATGTCACGAGATGGAGAATATGAACCCAAAGTTGATAACCATGAAGAACCATCAAATCCCCCCACTATAAGAACGGACTCATCCATATTTGAAAGGGATCTGTCAAACCGTCCATACTCTACTCCCACATGCCCAACTGAAGAAAATGCTCCAGATTCCAACACATTGCACCGCTTATTCAGTTTCTGAACTTGTACTTTTGATTCAACCTGATCAGGAAACTCTACATAAGTTTACAGCCAATAAACTAGATAAAGGAATGATTTAGAATATATAAATACATAAATATACAAGATGATAATAATGAACTTGAGCCGTTTGATATTCTCATGCGCTTCTTCGTAACTCTTCATATAGGCTATGCTATTAGCCTACTTCGGCCTTCTTCAGAGTTTGGAGAACATCAGAACACCACCAAAATCAGGAAATATAATCAAGTCCAATTATGAATACATAACCACAAGTGATACAAGAAACAAACTATGTTAAGTGTCAAGTAACGGCTCCCATAGAGCAAGAGCAAAACCAAAAGCATCACATATAGCATCAGTTTAAACTTGAAACTTCTGAGAGCAGGGAACTTTGACACAGTATTGATTATTGATACTGGTTCTCCTTTTGCAAATCCATGATTATTTATTTAGTATGGAAGCATTTTTATGAATTTTCAATTGCAAATGCTCAATTATTAAACAAGTTCTAAATGTAATAATTTAAAGAAGCCTATTAACTTTTCTAACAAAGAAAACTGGTTGTAATAGTAGAGAAACGCTGAGCAAAAACATATTACACTACAGGATGAGAGATGGTACCAGCTCCTGCTCCAAGGAACTGATTTTCATAGTTTGCTTCAACTGAGACCCCTTCAATCCTTCAATCTCTTGCATCAACTTCAAGAAGATACCACAAGTGGTTTAGTAGGAGTAAAAGAACAGATATATAGCAAAACTCTGTATGAGAATTTCAAAAGGACAAAAATGTCTACGGAAGGAGATAATATTAATTACCTTAACTACCACAGATTGAATATCAGTAGAGTCTATCCCCGTGGCAGAAGAAGGATGACTGTCTTTGTCATGAATTTCTTCCGTAGTCATCTCATTCATACCAGTAGATGAGTAGGAAAACTCACAATTTGGCTTCACTTGAGCATCTATTTCTTCTGCATTGTAGTCAATAGAAGCTTCTGGAGGTCGAGTTTCTCCATCCAGATGAGGCGAAAAACAAGATAATTCCCATTCCATAATGGACTCCTCTGAATGTTGAGTATTCAAGTCTGAACCCATGGTCTTAAAACATTCATCTTCATCTCTCTTTTCACCAAAATATGTATCATCAACTAAAGTGCTATATGGAAGGGAATCAGCAGCTACGGTCAGAGCAGAAGGGTGCTCCCAATTTGATTCACAGGTATCAAATTCTTCACAATATTGTCCAGCAACTAAGTCAACTCTTTGAGTTTCAGAAAGGTGGCTTTTCTCTCTGTTCAGACAAGGTGCAATGTTTGTATGTTTTGATTCCATATTGGACTGGTCTGAAGGATGATAAGTTGAATTTGAAGCTTGGGTCCTAAAGTTTTCATCTTTCTTTGCAATATCACAATCAGATGAAGTCTTGAATAATGAGCTCCATTTTTTCTGCGGAATGGAAATGCTTGTGTCACTAACAACAACCCCCTTGTTACTCACAACAGATGAGTATGAAGGTAGAACATTCAATTTCGGTTTTCCATTTGCAGCTTCCGCACCTACTGAAGCTTCAAAAGAATCAGTCTCACTGCACAAAGCAGGAGCATCGCATGAGCTCCATAGAGTATTGGTCTGATCTGAAATAGCACGATTTACTTCTGAAACCGAGTTCTGTGAGTAATTGCCTGCCTGCATTGTGTCGGAAGTGGGTAAAGAAGAGAAAAAAGTATCCCACTTTGTTGTATTCTTCGAGCAAGAAGCATCCTCATTATAAGGTGAAGATGTAAATAATGTAATTAACTTGTTAGTTTGAGTCCGATCTAGCTCAAACCAAAAGAGCTTCTGTTCATAGTAGTTGTCAGCAATTATTGGTCCGAATTGATCTTCAGTCAAAGTACAGCAGCGCCTTTGAATACGGACTCGAACCTTGAAACACAGAGAATATACTACAAGTCAAATTCATTTTTCTATGACCACCTGCATCCTGGCGTAAAAATTATTCCACTTTTACTAAATGATAAGAGTATGATGAAAATTTGAATATACCTGTGCAGGGTATGGTGTAAGGTCTGCAGCATCACCAGTCCACCCATAAGGATTGATGCTCATTTGTCCAGGACTAGTAGCCTCAAATATACCATGAAGCTTCCTATCACTATAGTTGAAAAGGAAGAGAGGCAATCCAGGAGTGATGTTCTTCACATATGCAAAATGAGGAGCTGGTAAGCCTGTTAAAACATTTGCAAAATGAGGAGCTCGTAAGCCTGTTAAACATATGCAAAATGAAAATCTGGCAGCCTGCTAAAAGATTTATGAATATTTTATGAGCCTTTGACATAAAACTTTAAATTAACATTTAACCATGAAGATGCGCAAAGCAGGCAAATCAGAAGTAGCCAACTTACCAAACAAATCCTCGAAATAGCATTCTTTTACTGTGTTATTCTTGCATCCAAAAATAACTGCACCTAGGTCACTCTTTCTTAGATTCCTAGCAGGAGCACTACAATTAGCTTTGAACGAAGGTTGAGGCTTTTCCTTTAGAGTAAGCGTCTGCATTTTTCTCCCTCTGCCCATTCTGTTTATACGAAAATGCATAAATTGAAGTCCCGAATTAAGGTAATAACTACAGTTAAACAAATATAGTAAAACTCTAAATTAGCATCCCCAGCCCTCCACAACATAAAAAAAAGAAGGAAAAAAGAAAGAAAGAAAGAAAAGCAAGCCCCAAAACATTTGCCAAAAATACCATAACCGCTAACCAATGAGGATAAAAGAATTTAAAAAATACATACAGAAAGATGCAAATAATAGTTAGTGAATTTGATATACATATAAGTGGAGGGTTCCAAAATAAATAAAAGTCATTCTACGATATAGATGGATTAACATTTCACAACATTCTTCAAAAAAATAAAAATAAAAAAATCACGGGCTGGCAGGCCAATAGGTTGCTAAATAACAGATGATACACTTGATCCCCTTAGCCATAAGCTAACCTCTTCAATAACAGTAAAAGTAAAACTAAGACTAAATTTGGCAGCTTTAGATATGTGGTGTCAAAAGTTCTATTAAGAAAATATTATAAAGAAACAGTTTTTTGTTTGATAAGTAGAAATAGAAGTAAGACAAATTCACCATGACAAATTCAGTAACATGAAAATAAGAATGTGAAACTATTATTACATCTCAATTTATTTGCTATAATATAATATACACAGCCTTCTTGATCAATTGGGAATACTAACAGATTGAGTGCCTACTTGTTTTGATGTTATATTTTCTCAAAATGGGAGGAATAAATTAGCAAAACAATAACACATTTAAAGTATAAATTTAACTATAACAAAATAACGAATGAACAAAAGCATGTAACCAAATCCTAGTTCTCATTTGTCAGCGCAGTGGATTGAAACCACTTTCAATTCAAAATTTTGTGTTTAAGAGTGTTTCTTGATGTGATAAAAGTGCGCAGAGTTTTTTAGTGTTAAAACATTTCGGGAGAAGTTAAAATTTGGTTCTTTACATTAACAAATTCAGCCTATCTCTATATATTCCTTTAGAAAAAAATTAATAACACTAATTGACTTTACAACCGTAAAACTTTTTCCAACAACTTTATTAATTAAGTTGATTCATCCCACCACACCACTAGTCACTTGGTGCTTTTTGAGTTTCCAATTTTTTTTAATAAGAAATAAGCTACATGTAGTTTAAGATACTGAAAATAAATTAGCAAAACCATTTCCAAGTCAACATTATTTTTTTTATATGTACTTTTGGCCCCATACTTGGGGAAGGGAATCAGCGACATAGAGGTTATTCCTCAAGCCTTCTGCCATTTCTCTCAAGTTTTAAGGGGGCAAATAGAAAAATGCAAGGTTTTCAATGGGGAAATAGACGTAGTTGAAAACCCCAAAAAGAAGTACAGTTCATAGAATAACATGATAACCTACATAGGAAGAAGTCACAGAACAATCTAGAAAGGTCGCCCAAGGTATAATATGAAATAAAAATGATGAGAGAAAAGTAAACCAAGTAAAATCAAAGTCAGAAACTACACTGCATGGGTATTAGTAGTAGCTTGATGCAACAATCAAAAATTCTAAGGGAACCGGGAATTAGGGGCCAGTCGCTAAAAAATATTATAATTTTTTTTAACTCAAATTATAATATTATAATTTTTAACACCCAAAAAAATTATAATTTTTTTCTTTTGACTCCCAAAAAAAATTATAATATTTTTTTTTAACTCAAATTTCTACAGAGTCCAATGATTTAAGTGTAATTTGGATATATATAAAAAATAGGATTGCATAGACTGTAAAACCCTGTTTTTTATATGTATCCAAATTACACATAAATCACTGAATTCTGTAAAAATTTGAGTTAAAAAAATAATTATAAATTTGTTGGGTTTAGGGTTTAGGGTTTAGGGATTAAGGTTTGAGGTTTAAGGTATATGTATTCAATTTACACCCAAATCACTAGATTTTGTAAAAAAAATTGAGTTAAAATAAATATTATAAATTTTTTACCGGTCCCTAATTCCCTGTCGCCAGAAAAGCTCTGCAACAATACCACAACGACATCAAACCAAAACACAACAAACAGGCAGTCACATAATTTATCCAACATACAAAGTGGAAATACAGAAAAGTGACTTAATTTCAAAACCTTTTGATTAAATAAGACTAAACCACATCGAGGAATATCATCACACATGATAATAGATAACACTCATAAAGATACTTTAAATAAAGGAACATCATCACACATACCATAATAGGTACCACACATAAAGACAATAAAACTCAACGCAAAGCACAAAATTACTTCCGACCAAATAGCTTCAAATAAACAAAACAAGAACCAGATCAATCACTATCCACAGAGTCAGAAAAACTACTGAGATAGATTAAATCAAAAATGTCCAGAGCACATAAGAAACCTCTATCTGTGGTCAATCAAAGCTCTCAAACGTGGAACCTCTAAACAATGTTATAAGCCTGTAATTACTTCACTAAAAAACAAAAGTTTAGCAATAAAACAAAGAGCACTGTCTCTTCAAAACAAGAAATATATAGATAATCATAATCATCAAGTAGCTAATCATGTCAAACCTCACCTTCATAGAACTTCTTCACTAAAAAAGGGTAAAATAGATAACAAAACAGAAAACGACAAAAATACATATCATCTGTTAGAGTAAAACCAAAAAAATAATAATCAAAAACTCTAAACTCAAAACAACACTACAAGTGTTTATTAGCACGGATTGCAAGTAAATAATGAAGAAATAGACTGAGATCACATTTGTTAAAGCAAAAATTCAAAGAAAAGACCTAAATAAAACTTGAAAACGGAAATGCGGATGTTAGCTTGTTCAATTTCCGACCGACGGGTAAGGCTACGTCGACGGCAACTCGGCGAGATAGAAATAGGAGTAGTTGAAAAGCAATTTATTAAAGGGAGGACTGGAGGAGTGTATGTCTGTATGAAAGTGTGTGGCGAAAATAAAGACTGAGAAATAGTAGCACAGAGGTTTATGAGAGTTGAGTTGTGATCGTGTATGTACGATATGGGAAGTGTAAGAGGCCAACTATGCCATAAAAATGCATGAGCATACATTTAAACGTATGCATTTTAAAATTTTATGATTTTAATCGAAAAGCAAACAGTAATGGGAAAGCCAATGTGAAATGTCGATATTGCCCTCCAGTTGTATTGATTTCTTTGAAAGCCATGCTCAAACCCGGTGCAGCTTATGGGCTTCCCAATTTTTATAAAAAATTATAAGGGTCCTTAACACTAATATACAACAATTAAAAAATAATTACAAAAATAAAACATACACAACATAATTACAAAAATAAAACATATACAATAATACGTGCTAAAATCACGTGTCATTAACTCTTACACGTCAGTTACCGACTTTCATATTTACAATTAACCGCACCTAAAATCATGCAACTTTGAATTCGGAACAACAGATCAATGACAAATCTATCGGAGAAGACAAAAACTTCTGTTGCGACTCTGAGATCGGAGAAGACGAAGCATCCTGTCGCGACGCAACTCGTAATCGGAGAAGAAGAAACACGTTGTCGCTGATTTAATCTGTAAGATCGAAAATAGCATACAAAATCAACAACGCCTTTCAAGTTCAAGAGAACCAAAATATTATTCTGCAGTGATTATTGAATACAAAATCAACATCACTTTCGATACAAATCTTTGTGGTATGTGAGTTTAAAATTTATAAGCATATAGATACCTTGGTTACTACTTAATTACTATATTGATTACCTTTCTTAAGTTTTTCGAACTTAAAATTGTCACAAAGTTTGAATATTGAATGTTGTGCTTTGCAAAATGTATTTGAAAACATGTTTTATATTATGGTTACTAAAGTTATATAAATTGGTTCTTTGTCTAATGTTGGTTTAGTTCTTGATTATTTTGTATTAGTTCTTGTGTAACATTATATTGTCTAATGTTGTCTTAGTTACTAACTAATCTTTGTCTTAGTTCTTGTGATAATATTACTAATTAATCTTTGACTTGGTTACTAACTATCTTTGACTTGGTTCTTGATTAATGTTGACTTTAGTTCTTATGTAATATTATATTAGTTCTTGACTAATATTTGACTTTCACTCCGTGTAACACTATAATGGTTATTGACTAATTCTGAATTGGTTACTGTATAAAATTATAATGCTGACTTGGTTACTGTGTAAAAATATTATTTAGTGAGTCATGCTGACTTGGTTACTGACTAATGCAAACTTAATTACTGCAGTGATTAATTGGTTACTATATTATTGGTTGATGAAGCATATTAATGTACACTTCTACTTATATTTTTTATATTAATGGTTACTTGTTAGCCAAATTGGATACATTCTGCTAAAAGTCATTTTTAGTTGGTAATAAACAAATTATCTTTGGTTGTTTTTTACTATAAAATGCAATGGAAAATGTGGTTATCTTGTGGTTACTAAATAAATATGTGTTGAGTTCTGATCTAAAATATATTTTGTCATTGTATAAAGTTGTTATGATTACTAAATAATGTTACGGTGTGTTTTATATTGGTTTGTTTTAATATGGTGGTTACTTATTGGCTATATTGGTCACCTACATACAACTGTTATAATTTAATTGGTAACAAATATCAATATACTGATTATTTATATTGTAAGATGAATGTACAAATGTGCTTTATGTTCTGGTTATTAACATCATGTAGTTTGGTTATTAGCTAACATTGATTTGGTTACTAAATAGATATATGTTGGTTACTGTCTAATCTAAATTTGGTTACTGTATAATGTTGTTATGATTACTGTATAATATTAGTGTGTTTTATACTTGTTTGTTTTATATTGATGATTACTTATTGACTACATTGCTTAACTTCATACAACTGTTAATCTTTAGGTGGTAACAAACTGATGCGGTTGAAGAGCAAGCGTATCAATTTATGTAAAGATTTGATCCACTAAGAATTTGATAATTTTTGTCAAGTTTGAAGTGTCGGATTTTGGCATTTTCGGAGCCTAATTTCATTGGAAACGGGTCAACAATCAAAAGTCACAAGCTTTGCGGGTGAACTGCAGGAATTTTTGATCAAATTCCATTATTTAGGCTTTCAAAATTGCATGTAAAAATGTGGATTATGTTCTGGTTACTAAGATTATGTAATTTGGTTACTGTCTAATATTGATTTGGTTACTTTACAATGTTTATTCAGTTGTTAGACAATGGAGACTGACAGTAACCAATACAACAAATTTAATTGTTTACAGAAATATATAATTGTTTACTGTTAGTAACCATTAATCACATGGTTGGTAACATTTTTGATGGTGTACAGTAACTAAAATTGATGTTGATTAATATTTTAATTTTTGATTCCATAATAAGTTATCAATATAAAATAAACATATACAAGCTTTATAACATTCTTGATACAAGCTTATAACAGTCTTGATACAAGCTTATAATTATCTGGTTACTAACAAGCTTGTAACTATCTATGATAATTATCTGGTTACTAACAAGCTTGTAGATAAATAGGACACTCACACATGTACATTTAACAATTGATGTTTGTCCTGATATAAGCTTATAACTATCTGGTTACTAATAACAGTAATCATAATGTAACATAATAAAACAGTAACCATATAATTATATGATAGTAACCAGAACATATTTTAATGGTAACCAAAACAGAAACATCATGTAATGAAACCCAGTTTAGGTAATCCATGTATATTAAACAATTACATATTAACCATAATAAAAAATAAAGTATCTGAAATCCCACATTGAGGACACAATAATAGTAGCCAAACCATAAGGTAACAGTAACCAAAACATAATAAAGAAGTAACCAAATAATTATATGAAAGTAACCAGAACATGTAGGATGTGTTTGTGGAAATGGAAGTAGAAATATAATATATAGCATAAACCTTGTAGAAGATATTTGAAGAAATTTACAAAAATAATACATCAATGTATATTAAGCAAATACATGATTTATTATGACTTGGGTTTATTATTTACAAAAATAATACATCAACAAACTAATGATGCCTTAAACTTCTTCAACTGTCTTGGGTTCAATTTCTTGGTAATAATGCCGGGGGACTTCCATGTCACACCAAAATATAACTTTTTCAATGAATTTTTTATTGCATTCCTCATAGTAAAGATTCCATAACTGCAAATAAACAAAATCAGATTTACACAGTCATTAGTAACCAGGTATAAACAATATTTATATCATAAACAGTTTACCAAATAAATACATTGTAACCAGAACAACATATAAAAGTAACCAAAATCTCAATTGAGGGAAGAAGAATGGTATCCAAATATATCATAAGCTAACAGTAACAAAAAATATACTAATGAAGTAACCAAACAGTTATATGTTAGTAACCAAAATATATATTAATGGTAACCAATACATAAACAACATATAGACCAAACAAAGTTTAGTCAACCCATATATACTAAGCAAATATATGGTAACCAGAACAACAAAAAACAGTAAGCAAAATCCCAACTCAAGGAAATAAAAATGGAATCCAAATCAGAAACTAACAGTAACCAAAAACATACTAAAGAAGTAACCAAATATTTATATGATAGTAACCAAAACATGTTTTAATGGTAACCAATACATAAACAACATGTACACCAAAACCAGTTTAGTCAACCATGTATACTAAGCAAATACATGGTAACCATAACAACATAAAAAAGTAACCAAATTACTAAATCAAGGTAACAAACATGGTATCCGAATCTTAAGCTAACAGTAAACAAAACATAATGCAGAAGTAACCAAACAATTATATGATAGTATCTATTTTTTATTGCTTAACGTAGCTACAACGTAAGCATTACATCAAGCCCCCAGAAATTTGTCTTGTGGTCAGTATATGATGCAGAAGTAAAATGGCAAAATGAAGATGAGACGATCATGATTATTCAAAAGCAGACTAGATATGTTAAGAGCCTAAACAATTTGAAAATAATTATCCACTTTAGCAAATATTATGTTGTTAAATGATGTCTATCACAAATAACCCAGTCATAGAGATAAAGAAAAATTCATTCAATAAAATAATTAACATAAATGTCGCCAAAAGTACAGACTCATAGTATGACAACAACACTTCAACCATGTACATACCACATGGTAGGTTCCAAAAGGAGGCGGTTCTACCAAAGCAAGAACTCCATCGTCTGAAGAAATATATTCAGTCCGCTGACGACGAGTGACTTCAAGAGAAGAAAGAGAAGTAGTAAGGGCGGAGAGAGAGAAACCAAACGAGAATTAAGGGCGGAGAGAGAGAGAGACCGAACGAGAAAGGAATGTTTGAGGAAGATGAAAACTAATTCGCCATGTCAGCCCATTAATACTAATCCCTTAATTTAAGGACTTTTAATTGTAATAGTATTATAAATAAAAATGATGAACTGTAATATTTTTATAATTATTTTATGAATGTATGATTTTTATAATTATTTTTAAAAATGTACTAATATATGTAATTAACCCAAATTATAAAGAGACGGGAAGGGGAAAGGTCATATACCCATCTAACATCTTATCCTATTTTTGGTAATGCTAATTAATTGCTCTATCTATAAGATATTGGCACAAGCTGAAGGGTGATGTTATGTTAGGAGTAGGCCTAGGGTCAAAACGGTTCAAATTTTTGTGACCTTAAAATAAGAGGTTCATGACTTAAGGAGATCCGCGGTGTTATCATATTTCTATTTTTTAGTTTTTTATGTATTCAATCAATTTAATTCATTCTTTATATTAAGTATTATAAATTTTATAAATAAATCAACATAATATATGTACAAAATAAAATAATTCTATAAAAAACGATAGTTATTCCGTTCGAAAACATCATAATGGATTGTTAAGTTCTATTTTATTGTTTTTTTAGTAGGTGGGTTACTCATGTTAGTAGAAAAAAAATAAATAATGGGTGGACTATTTGTAGAAAATTATCATTAGTATTATGAGATAAATCTTAAGCATATAAAGTGCAATAAATTTATCAGAAGAAATGAATAAATAATAATAATAAATTAATTAATTACTTGTCATACGAAAAGGAATAAATAATAATAATCAATTATTTATAACAAGATTTCACCATGCTTTTGAGTCTGCACTCCAATAAATGATTGAATGAATAAAACCTGATTATCATCTTCTATTTATAGTGTTTTAAATCCTATGAATAGTAAAAATCCGTAAGATTTCTCACATAAATATGTGACCTATTTACTATTCATGTGAAAAGAATCCTCTCAAGACTCAAACTATAACTTTTATGTAAGGGTGTAAACGACTCGAACCGGAGTGAACAGAGAGCTACTCGAATTCGACTAGAAATGATAAATTTGTACTCGAATTCGACTCCAATTCGAATTATATTTGAAAAATCCTACTCAGATTCGACTCGACTCGAATATTTATTACTCGAATTCGATCCGACTGGATTCGAATATTTATTCAAACTACTCGCGAGCTTCAAATTCAAGCTCGAATTCGAGTCTCCACATAATAACTAGTTTTATAATAAATATAATTATAAATTAAATTTGTTATTTTACTTAAAAATGAGAAAATATATTTATTACTACACTTTACAAATATAAAATCACAATTAAAATTAAAAACAAAACAAAACAAAATAATAACTAATTATCCTAATTTGATTTAAATTTGTATATATTATAAGAGAATGTATCGAACATCTAATCAAATATGTATTAATCGAGTATGTATCAAATCACAATAAAAAATTCGAGTAGTTTGAATTTTAAACGAGTCGAGTATAACCTTGCTCAGATTCTACTCATATTTTTATTCGAACTATTTTTAATGCTCAGATTTGGATCATATTATTAACAAATCCGAATCTCGCTCGTATTTTTTCGAATCGAGCCCGAATTGAGTTCGAACTGTGTTGACTCGTTTACGGCTTTACTTCTATGTGTGACTTTATCCTTTCCCTGAAAAGAAGACAAAAGACCAAGGAAATGGAGATTTTGTGAATAACATATAGATAGATTGCCTAGGAAAAATTCAAATGTATATCATATTATCATGCCAACACAGCGCCACGTTATACTGGTATGAACCACAAGTTGATAGCTACACTAGACACTAAAATTGTTCATATCTTACACGGACGAAAATCTTTATTTTAATTTTTGTTCTCTGTAAACCAAAATTCAAAGGCCGAAAATAGACGGCTGGACTGGACTGTATTGTGCTGACCGATGCGGTAACAAATTCTCAGCCTTCTCAATGAAGCCCCACCACCACTATCACCGAGGCTTCATTTGCAAACCAGCCCATGTACATTTACATATTTATCCTGCCCGGCGTTATCTCTCCATTCTACCGGAAAACCAAGAATTCAGACTTCTGTCGGCTAAAAAGCACCGCCACGTCATCGCCTGCGCCGGTCAACGCCGTAATCCGGGTGAGATTGCGGAGTATAACGGCGAAAGCCGTCAGGATTCGATTACTAGACGGAGAAATGTTCTTGTAACGCCGTTGATTGCCGTTGGAGTTTGTGTATTGAAGTCTGCGGTGGCGAGAGCGGATGAGAAGCTGCCAGAGAGTGTTGGGACGACGACGGCTGTGCCTCCGGTGGTGAAGGTTGAGGAGAAAAAGGAGGAGGTGATAAATTCGAGAATTTATGATGCGTCTGTGATCGGAGAGCCGATGGCGGTGGGGAAGGATAAGGCGAAGGTTTGGGAGAAATTGATGAATGCTCGGATTGTCTATTTAGGCGAAGCGGAGCAGGTTCCTATTCGCGATGATAAGGAATTGGAGCTTGAGATTGTGAAGAGCTTAAGGAGAAGGTGTTTGGAGGCCGAACGTACAATTTCCTTAGCTCTGGAAGCGTTTCCGTGTAATTTGCAGGGGCAGCTCGATCAATATATGGACAAAAGGTTCAATTTATCACCTTAAACTAACTGCCTTTAACATACTCTGATTTTTGCTGAACTTGATTATTTTAGAGTGCATTGTGATTTGAACTTTGAAAAGGAGTGAATGATAATTGGTAAATTGACTTGTTGGAGAAATTGGCCAAGCCAGTATAGTTTGTTCGAGTGGTTATAGTTTTTCTTGTTATATTCTGTATATTCTTTTTTTGTTTGCACTAAATTGTTATGCCATTTGATTGTGATTCATGAACTTTTCATCTGTACAGCCTTCATTTCATTTCAATTGATAAGTAAACAATTTTTAGGAGTGTGTGTTTATTATTTGAGGATGGGATAACTCCATGCTTTCAGTTCACCTTTTCTAGATAAGTAATAAGGATTTAGTATTAATTCTCGTTTGCAATTGAAACTAAATGATTATCATAATAGCTGGATAATTCAAATGAGTGAAAGTGCTGGACATTGACGGTCTATTCCTACTTTCCAACAACTCGCTAATTTCTTTGTACTTGTGACTTCGTACTTGTCTTGTGATGAGACTTAATGCAATTGTAATCTTGATGCTATTGTAATTTGCTATTATATGATTATCACGTTGACTGTGAAAACTTTTAATTGATAATAATATTATTAGTGAAACTATATTTGGTTATATACATAAACGACTTCATAATAATAAAAAATAATCAAATCATGCCTTTTGCATATGTACAGTTGGATTGATAAGTAAATATCATCAAAGCTATTTCGTATTTGAGGAGTTGGCACTTCGATAGTTTTTTGTTTCAGCTGTGTCCTGAGGGGTGTATGGGTTTTTGTAGGATTGATCCCCTGTAGGCAGTTTTTTTTTGGAGAAGTACAGTATAGGTTCTTGATATTCATTCTGAGAGATATCTTTTGTTTTGGACTGCTTTTCTTGGGTTCCTCTCCCTTGGTGGATTTAGAAATTACTTGTGAATAAAATAAAATAAATTATGTTACAGCTCTAAAAAAGAACTATTTTTATGTTTAGCACTTTAGCTTTTAATTCCTGTGTTTATTGCGCATACTGAAGCTTGTATTTCATGGCAGAATGGATGGAGAAACCTTAAAGTCTTTCGTGCCACATTGGCCACCTCAACGCTGGCAGGAATATGAGCCTCTTCTAAGTTACTGTTGTGATAATAGAGTACGGCTAGTTGCTTGTGGTACACCACTTGAGGTAATTGTACATTTCTATGAGAATCAGCGAACATATTAAAATAATTCTCTTCATGTTCTATACTCTAGTTCTACATATTAAAAATATCTTTTTGAATAAGTAAAATATAGGAAATAAACAGAGTGCAAATAAAAAAGATAATTGACTTATATAAACTAATGTAGTTAAATAACATGCTCCGAGTAATGGGTAATTATTTAGAGCGATCTACTTATTTGTTTAGAGATACGAATATTTTTCTTGCATCCTGTTGGGATTTTGCTACAAGGTAATCCTGTGATTTCTGTGACTTATCTGTGTAGAGATTTGAGGGCTGCACTGTTAAAGGCTCCTTTTATTTTGTGTTCCACTAGTCTGGTCATGGGGGAACTTCTTGTCCCCCTGTTTTTCTTCTATCCTCTCTTCTCTGTTACAATTTTTTTTAATCAATATCATAGAAAAGAGATCTGATCTAAATGAATATTTCTGCATACAAGTATGCTCTTTGACTAGAGGTTCTCTTACTCAAGAAGAAGATTGAGTAATTTAACACCTCTGATGTCTACTAATAAGTCATTCCAAATAATGTGTCAACTATGTTTAGTGAAACGTCATCTTATATTCTTTTAAGAAGTATTTTGGTATCCCTTCAGAGTAATGGACTATGCTGATGTAGACAACTTTATGTTTGATTTCCTGAATCTTCTAATATATTATCGCAGTGTAGATATTTTTTTTATATTTCCAGCTGTGGCGTTTTCTCATAGATTTTCCAAAGATGGAAAGTTTTAACTTTTAATCAATATCTCCATGATTTCAAAATAATTTAGTTGAAGGTTGAATTCTTTCTTAGTTGTTTAGTCTTGAGTAACTTTTATAAGCATTACCTTTTTGTTTCTTTTCCAATGTTCTCTTTGTGTAATGTCTATCTGTAAACTCATATATGTTGATAACGGAGAATTTGATATCACATAATAACAGTAGGACTCTTTTATTAGATTCTGAGGACTGTTCAAGCTGAAGGTATTCGTGGGCTCTCTAAGGCTGAACGCAAACAATATGCTCCTCCAGCTGGTTCAGGATTTGTATCTGGCTTCTCTTCTATCTCGCGCAGATCATCTATGGATATAAGTTCTTTAAACCAATCTGCTACATTTGGGCCAAGCTCATATTTATCTGCACAAGCTAGAGTCATTGAGGATTATACTATGTCTCAATGTATATTACAAGAAGTTTCGACTAGAGGAGCTGCTGGTATGCTGGTTGTGGTGACAGGCGCAAGTCATGTTACATATGGATCAAGAGGGACTGGGCTGTCTGCAAGAATTTCAAAGAAGATGCAAAAGAAAAATCAAGTTGTTATACTACTTGACCCTGAAAGACAATACATTCGGAGGGAGGGTGAAGTTCCTGTAGCCGATTTCTTGTGGTATTCTGTGGCCAGACCCTGCAATAGAAATTGCTTTGATCGTGCTGAAATTGCTCGAGTGATGAATGCAGCTGGCAGGAGCCGAGATGCCTTACCCCAGGTTAGTTGTCTTAATTGTTTGCTTAATTATATGGTGACTTTCTAATACTCCCTCGATTTGATTAGGCTTGTATACAAGTCCTTTGATGCAATAAAGCAATGTTTAGAATTTGTTTTTATCAGAACTTGAATTATCACTTAGTTCAGTAGGTTTTCTGGTGATAGTCTTTGAAGATTTGCTTATCTTTCAAGTAAATTGTTTTTCAACTGAGTTATTATTTTCACTGAGTTTAGTAGTTATGTGAATGTTTTTCTCAATTATGGCTGCTGGTTTATGTAGATGTAAGCTTTGACACGATAAGGAAACTCATTGCTGAACCTGTACAGTTTTTATGTTGTTATTTGTTCTATCAATTTTATTTAGAGTGACGGTTAAAAAAAAATTGAACTTACTTCCAACTCATCAGGAAAAAAAGAAGAAGCAACCTTCTCTTCCAAAACTGAGGCAGAACTGCAGGAGGTTCAAAATGATTACTTTATTAAATTTGTAATCTTTGTTTTGTTTGCGGTCCTCAATACTATTACTTTCCTATTCTTAAAAAAAATTTATATTCGTGTCCATTTATCTTTAGGTTGACATGCACTTCTTATTGTTTGTGTACTCCCAAGGTCATGGAAGGTTAGAGGTTCAATTGCTGTATATATATCCACGATCAATATTTAATATTACTATTACTATATAACCATGCTACACAGATGGTGATCTAATGATATGGTTATTTAATTGTTAAACAAACATCAGTAATTGAAAAGTGATGTATCTTGAATTGAAATTGGACACTGTATGTTACTTGAATTTCTAATCATCGATTAGATCATATATAGAATTTCAGTAATTTGTTTCTCATGTGATTTTCCTTATCTCAAAACAAGTATCGAGTTACTGTAGTATTCGTGCATTGTTTTCTGCTAAATGGTAATCTCTGTAATTGATGGTGATGAGATAATTTACTTTGTGCAGTTTGACACTTCTGGTTCTGTGAAAAATTAATACATCCTGATTTTGTTATTGTACGCTTTATCATTATTTTGTGATTTATTTTAAAAAATTAATATGTTATTGGAATAAGGTTTGAATTAAAAACGATTATACAAGATGGAATGCTTTTCCTTCAATCGAATTAATCTTGACGTCGACATTATAACTTACTTTTCAGGACATTCAGAGAGGACTTGATCTTGGTCTGGTATCTCCAGAAGTACTTCAAAATTTTTTTGATCTGGAGCAATATCCTCTCATTTCAGAACTCACTCATCGTTTCCAGGTAAACTTGTTTTCTGTAAATCAAATATTGTCCGTAAGACGAACATATGTTCATCTTTAAACCTTTTCCAGGTTAAATGTGTTTTGCAGAAGACATTATCCATCTTTCCCTCCGTTATTTTGTGTTTGAGATGGAATATGTATATTATTTGGTAATAGAGATTATTTTAATAGATACTATATGTTGACCTTAGCTATCTTGATGCAGGGTTTCAGAGAAAGATTATTAGCAGATCCCAAGTTCCTACATAGATTAGCCATAGAAGAAGCTATATCGATAACAACAACGCTCTTAGCACAGTATGGTAAGCGTAAAGAAAATTTCTTTGAAGAGATTGATTATGTTATTACAGACGCTACCAGGGGAATTGTTGTTGATTTCTTTACCGTATGGCTTCCTGCTCCGACATTGTCGTTTCTTTCAATCGCTGGTGAGGCTAACGTACCTGATAGCATGGAAGCACTAAAGGGTCTTCTTGGCTCCATTCCTGATAATGCATTTCAGAAGAATCTAGCTGGGAAGGATTGGAATTTGAGTCATAGAGTTGCTTCAGTGCTCATTGGTGGCTTGAAGCTTGGTAGTGTGGGTGTTATTTCCAGCATTGGAGCTGTGGTTGCCTCCAATATCTTGTATGCAATGCGCAAAATACTTAATCCGACCCTTGTCAATAGTCAAGTGAATAAAAGATCACCCATCTTCAAAACAGCAGCAGTCTATGGAGCCTTTCTTGGAACATCAGCCAATCTCCGGTACCAGGTAGAGAGCTAGTACTTTATGCTCAACGTAAGCTTCTATTTCCATATAATACGGTTGCCTTGGTTTTGAACCAGATCATTCATTGATAACTCATGACAATACCTTCTCTTGTCATTCCTGTAAAGATGAAATAATACATTGTAATCATAGGATATTAACCGACAGGCATCAACAACTTGTGGCGCAGCTTCCATATTTGTGAGGTTTATGGGCAAGGTGGTTCACTAAACCAAGGTCAACTAATAAGGAACATTTTTAAGTGAAATACTACAAAGATGAGCTTGATAAACTGTTGGTCAGATGTTGATATAAAGCACTACCCAGTTTATTTTTGAAATGATTAAGCACCTTGATAGCTACTTTATTGATTTGTAGTTTTGTGCATGAGCTGTGACCAAGTGTTGCTAACTGACAGCAACTACTTCATTTAGCCTATTCCCTAAAGTGCTTGCAGTAATATAGTCAACCTTTTTCAGTCTTCTTCTTTTTGGATTCCCTTTCAAGTTCCAAGATAAGCCAGAGGTTTATCTTGCCATCTGTTATACCTGTCTGAGGTTACTTTTCTAGAAAGAAATGCAGCATGGTTTATTGATGCTAAAATTATATGTCAATGGTCATAGCTACAATCTTGAACTGTTCTTGCAGTTAACCACTTATTGGATGCATTTTAAATTTAACATTTTTGGTGCTTTTATCAATGTACTTGACTTTAACAATAATATCACTTGCAATGCAGGTTATTGCCGGAATAGTGGAACATCGAATTTCAGACCAATTTTCAGATCAAACATTTTTCGTAAATATGCTATCTTTTATCGTCCGAACAGTCAACTCCTATTGGGGAACCCAGGTTAGATGCTTCTACTTACTAAATAACTTTTTCTGTTTTTGTTTGTTTCATTAATTCGATTTCTGGTAAAGATGATGGCGTGAAGAATTCAATGGCACACATATTATTACTAACTGTGAGATACATACACACACACACACAAAAGCTTATATATATACATATATATGTATATATTATTCCATCTATAGCACAATTACTGTGTCCTAAATTATGTTGCTGAGGTGATTGTAGTTTGTGTACTTGTTGAAGGGGACAAAGAGGTATATAAAGTGTTTATGACCAATGTTTTTTTCATGTTGTGCTAGATTGATAGGACGGGCATTGATTAGTTGTAGCCTTTAAACTTTCCTCTTTTTGGGATAAAATAATATTAATCCAACTTTATGTCTATTATTTGGTGCAGCAATGGATCGATCTTGCGCGATATACTGGATTACAGGCTAAGAAGAGTGAACCTTCCTCTGACCAAACTCCAGATTCTTCTAATACTGTTGCATTGGGTTGCAACACTCCAGAAGATGCCAATATTGATGAAATCAACAATCAGTGAGATCTTAATCCTGCAGTCATTCTGTGTTCATATAGCTGCCGGAATGCTCTGTAAGGAGATCATTACATTTTACATGTTTTGTATGGTTTTCCTGTGGCTTAAAATTGTATTACATTCATTGTAGATCTTCCAAATTCTAGTGAGCATACAACGTAGGGACTAGATTAATCTGCTGAGGAGATAGATTAAAGTTTTGTTTGATCTTGTTAGGCACAATTGACTACAATATTACACAGAAATCCATACACGAGATAATCAAACAACTTTAACGTTTAGTAAAAATATGTATTGTCATTTGAGGTACTGGTGTTGATTTTCCATCTCTGTATACTATTTAAGCAATTGTTCTCTGATTTTCCATAAAAGTGCACACTTTCTCTATTTGTCTGGTATCTAAGTATCCTGCCTATAGAATCACATATTCTAGATAATTATTACTGCTACTTTAGAAAAAAGGTAATCCAATCAATACCAAATTAGAATTTGGGTTTTTCTTGGCAAAAATTTATCACCTGTTGTTCTCTCTCTTATCTGAATCCAATAGGATTATTTGTTATTGAAAATTTATAAAAAAAACAAACAAACGAACTAAATTTTACTGGAACTTGGCGAAATTGTTAAGTTCAACTTTCTAATACTCCATCTTAGAGGCTTGGAGGGGTAATGTGTCCAGTTTGAAAGTACTTACTTGCATCTGGCAACTAAATATGCTGCTAATAGGTGATTGATTGAAACGCTTAAAACCTTTTGTGTGGCAATTACAGTTAAAATTATAATCTTAATTTCTAGTTTGTTTGATGTTTACTTTCTAAATTACTGGAATTTAAAGGGGAAATTAAGTAAGATTAACAATAACATGTTGCACAGAAGCAGATAACGGACACAAGACATGATCTGGCTAGTCCTTTATACTTCCAGAGAATACTACAACCATCTGTCACTACTATATGTATATTAGCAATGTTTTTCTTCTGCGTGATGATTTGTCATCCTCGAAACAAGCTTCTGTTTAACTTTCTCAAGGGCAAGTTCTAAATTCTTTAGCTGCATCATTCAGTTTATTGAATTAGTTACTACTACATAGCAAGTGTTTATAATAGACTGTAAAACATAAGAGCAGTTCCATATATACCTGCTGGTTGGCAAACTTATTATATATGAATAATCCACTAAACAGGTCAAAGCTATCTCTCGTTGTGCTCTCTTTCTGCAAGTATATGAAAACACATTTATACATCTTAACTTCATAGCTGTAGCGTGTTTAAAATCCATGCCAAGACTATTGTGAAATATGTACAAGACTGAACATACCACTTGAAGAAGCTTCTGATAACTTTTGGTGTCTATGGGTGTTGATTCGATCTCCATTTCTGACAAGGTCCTGCAAAAAAGCTGGAATATTAAGTTCCATTCCCTCCCTCCTCCTGGTAGTTGGTTGCTTATATTTGGTGGGTGAAAACTGTGTATACCTTCCAATGGTGTGTGTGAGAAATTGACTTCTCGCAGCCAATTTATCATGCTCTTCGCAAGTCATCTCCAGCATTTCACAGCCCTGGATCAGCCATTGCACTGTTATTATCATCATTAGACCTATTAATTAATATTAAATAAAGTTACAAGTACAATTTTGAATTTTTTTTAGAGGGATAAAATAATAAAAATATGTTATTCAGATATTTCAGACATATTAATTATGAAACAATTTTTTTATTCAGATTCAGCTCATTTAGTTTTTATCAAGCACCTCTAGCTTTGATTAGATAACATCTAATCTATATTTTAGGCGTCCTGTAAAATAATAGTAAAAAAATAATGTCAAATTAAAATTTTTATATCATTTTATAATTTCAAAATAAAAATATATCTTAAAGAAAAAAAAAGAGTAGTAACGCAATCATTGAAGATTACCTCAGTTTGAAAAATGTGGAGGAAAGAAGAGCAGGTAACTTCATCCCTTATCCGAACTCTATCGTACATAAAATTCAGGCCATTCCAGCCCTCACTCCCGCTTTCCGGCCCAAACATGGGATGAGTGCATAGCAAGTCTGATTCCTCCGGTACGACTTGCAATAACACTTCTCGCGGGTGTTCTTTAACCGAGAGTACATCAACAAAGAGAGTTGGCCGGTTAAGATTTTGAAGCGGCATTGACTTGACAACACTCGATAGAGATACGATTGATGTGCACAGAAGTATAACATCGTTGTCCGATTCGATAAACGTTCCCATATCTCTACACCAACAAAATATATATTGAGCTTTAACGGTGAACGCTCTCATATCTATATATTGATCTTCGTCTGTTCTAAATTAGAAATATATTTGTAAAATCATGAATATAACAGTAGATAGAAATAATGCTAGTGCTAGTGGAGGAAGAGGACAAAAAGGAAAAAAGAAAGGCGTGTGTACCTGAAGAATTGGACACCCATATGTGAACATAGTTGAGAATGATCTGATACTGAAGTTGCCTTTAAGATATGGCCTTGTTTGATCATGGTTTTCGCCAGGAATTGTCCGAATGTGCCGAAGCCTACTATACCTATCTTCAAACTTCTTGTTGACAAGGAAGATGGAGATGAAGTACAAGACATGATCTTGTTTCCTAAATAGTTTGAACTTTGATGAATCCCTGATTTGTCTGCAAGCTGCATATATATATATATATATATATATATATATATATGGCAGTCATAATTATCATCAAATTTGTACAATATGGGGAATGGGAGTGGAATATCGATTTTTTATTTATTTGTCAATTAAAATAGACCGATCAATCTTTACTTATCGTGATAAGATAGAATAAGAATTCTTTAAAATATATGATTAGACATTTTATTGAATTAGTCATTTCTTCTCCTTTTAAATAACCAAACATAAGTAGAGATGTTCATTCCTTTCTCCCAAACCAAACAACCCATATGTGTTTAGTAGGTTATAACCTTCAACATATAAAACATATTCATTGAAAGAAGGTTATAATTTAAAAAACTTTTATTACTAAGAAAATAAATATTGACTTTCCAATTTCAAATCTTATAGGCCAAAATATTTCCTCCTTTTCTTTTAAATAAAAAAACAAACAAGACGGTGCTCGATATTTTGAAATATAAAAATCAAATCCTAATCAACAAGAGGGCTGGATGGTTATCAGTTTCCTAAAAAAAGGGGTTAAAGACTAATTAATGACGGAGACACCAAACAAAGAATATAAGGATAAAAATATGGAAATTGTTAAATCCACAATAGAAAATGTTATTTCCACAACAAAAGTGTCGTTATAGATCCTATAACGACGATTTTCACCGTAATTATACATCTACAGCGACACTTTTATTGTAAAAATAACAAAAAATATTTTAGGATTTAACAATTCTCTAAAAATATCTCTCACATAAAAATCTTCCCCATCGCTTCTTTTGAAATAGATTTTTTTTTCTTTTTGGGATTTGAATTTCAAAAAATTGGATTTGAGAGTAATTGTTAACAAACTAGAGAAACTAGTAATTGTTAACAAACTAGTACTAATTGTTAACAAATATCTATGCGTCAATTCCAAAATTATCCAAGATGTCAAAAGAAAAAGTAATTCAGAGATGGAGGTGGTTCAAAACGGCCAAGGAAGAGCAAACTAGAGAGTACCAGGATTTCGGAGACGATCACCAGGTATTATCGTTGTTCCAGCTCACCGGAGCCGCCACTGCTGATGAATTCGCCTCGCTGAAATTTGCAAAATCAAATATGGATCCTGTCTCCTCCATTTCATCATCTTCCTCCAATTCACTACACCCAACAACTCCTCCCTTTACGCTCTGAATGAATTTGAAATGTATATTTTGAAGAGGGTTGACTTCTTGTTAGAGTTAGGATCACACACACGCACACGACAATAGATAATTAACACACAGATTCTCTAATTTGGATACTCTACATACGGCTTGTTGTTTTATTGATGATTTCTTATTACTTATGCTACGTTTAGATCGATGGAATAGGAGGGAGAATGGAATGAATCATTCCATTGGAATGATAAAAATGTTGTTTGGTTTGTTTATTCCAACGGAATAATGTATTCTTCCTGGAATGATAGTTAACTTAAAATTTTAATTTTCATTCCTTGAGGGGTGGTCAGGAATAAATCATTCCATCCATTATTTTTAAGTACTTGATAAATATACCCCTAAAGATATAATAGGGCTTTTTACATATTCATTCAATTCGATCGATCTGGAAACGACGAGAGAGAAGGGGCCGAGATTTGATAACTCCACCCCACCCCACTTATCCCACCCCACCCCACCCCACTCCACTCCCCTCACGCACCCCATCCTCCCACCCCACCCACCCCACTCCACCCCACCCCATCTACCCCACCCACCACCCACGCACCCACCCACCCCACCCCACCCCATCTACCCACCAACCCCACCCCATCCACCCATCCCCCACCCCACCCCATCTACCCCACCCACCCCCACCCCCCCACCCCACCTCACCCCCACCCACCCCCACTCCACCCCACTCCACCCACTCCCACCCACCACCCCAACCCACCCACCCCATCTACCACCCCACCCACCCCCACCCCTCACCAACCTACCCCCACCCAAGCCTCCCCAATCCACCCACCCCACCCACCCTACCCTACCCCACCCACCCTACCCCCACCCACCCCTACCCCACCCACCCACCCCACCCCACCCCACCCACCCACCCATCCCCCCTACCCCACCACCTCACCTCACCTACGCCCACCCCATCCCACCCCACGCACCCCACCTCCCTTGCCTCCCTTTATTTCTAAGAATGAAATATGTGTTAAATTTTTAATATAAATTGAATTTAAGTTAAATTTGAACATTTAAGGGTATTTAGGTCACTTTCTAATTATTTATTTCATTCTTAGATGTATTCCTAACATCAACCAAACATGTACATGGAATATTAAAAAATCATTCCATTCCATTCCTTATTCCATTCCCTCATCTATTCCATTCCATACTCTATTCCATTCCTTCAATCCAAACATAGCATTAGGGTTTTACATGTAATAGATAGTATTTATAACCACTAATCCTATTCTAACTCTATTTCACTTTATGGTTCAAATACCTATAATGTCTTTTCAAAAAACAAACCATTAAACTTTAGTCCGCCGATCGACGACTCATCGTAGCTTCTAAATCATTATTGGCGCCCGCCACACATAGATAGAAGTTGCATCGATCTTTGCGCGCCCTACCAGTTGTGTCCAATAAAGTTCTGAGCTTATTTATACAAGGAGTTTTTGTAACTAATTGAATAATTTATTAATAAAAGAGTCTTCAATATCTGTTGGTATTGGACGTGAATTATACCACTAGATTAGAGGGCAGAGGCCGAACCACGTAAAAATATTAGTATTTATGGTTTGTTGATTTTCTGATTTGTTATGCTTAATTCTGCATTAGACCTCTATACATTCATTTGCATCGTTGAAACCAAAGTTAACATAAAGAAAGATCTGTTTAACAAGGTCATTCAAACATTTAAACAGACAAATCATATCTGTCTGGATAGATAGCATCAGTAACAGAAAATTTAAAATTATCATTAATTATTATCACATATACATATTCAACCCCTTCTAAACGTACACACATTAATTTCAGCCACGACCGACCTTGCTAACCTCATGGTTGAACCCTTTAATTAACTAGAACTAGTTTAGCTAATTAATAAATACATGGGGTTTCCCCTTTCTATGTTTAAATCATATTCCTCACCCTATCTATGACTGGGACAGAACTTTTAAATTCTAAACCAACTTTTAAGCTCATTTATTTGAAAAAAGGAAAACGAAAATGATCTATCTAGACATTGATTTTTTTTAATTAATTCTTGTATGTTTGCTTTGTTTAGGTTCTCAAATTTAATGAAAAAAAATAATAATTAAGAAGGTGGTGAGTGGATAGACTTGAGAGAGTTCTATTTATAAAATTTTAAAATTTGTGAATATTATGTTATTTTAAACTATTACACTAAACAGTGGACTCTTTAGTTATTTTTTTTTATCTTTTTAAAAATAAACTCTTTTTATGAAATAAAATTAATATCGTTTATGATCTTTATATGTAATAATATACTCCCTCCGTTCATGATAAAAGTCTTTATTACTATTTTGGGTAGTCCCGTGTTAAATGTCCATTTTTCTTTAATAATCAAACTTTTACACATATTTTCCAATTATACCCGTAACATTAAATATCTCATACTTTTCTTATTCTAATTCTCTTTGCATATTTAATGATATTATTATAAATAATTTTTTAATTTTATTCATCTTCTTAATATGCGTGAAAAGTCCACCATAATTTTTATAATACATATTTATTAGTAAAATCAATGATAGAGAGTTGCCTCCGATGATGCTTTGAGGGTTGGACGTACTAGTGTAGTGCCAAAAAGTCATGTTCTAGAGAGATAAGGGCGTCACACGCGCCTAAAGTGAAGGTGGGGCAACCATTAATTAGAAAAGTGTTGCCAAAGCCAGCCGACGAAGCGTTGACCCCACGATTTTAATAGCTCGCCAGATCAAATCTTCATCGGCACAAGTCACCGCAGTAAAAATTAACCACAGAGCCTTATCACCAATCATTATCAACCACGTGTTCATTCCCTCCCCTGATTCGTTCCCTTCCCCCGTTCTTCAACTTTCTTACCTGCAATTCAGAGATAGGAAGGACCCCACAAGAAAATCTAATCCCCCTCCTTTTCCCAATTTTTCTCTCTAACAAATAAACCCATCTGCCTTGAAAAAAAATAAAAAATCAAATCAAATCAAAAACAAAATGGGAAATGCTCTGAGATTTCTAAGCCATTGTTGCAAGCCAACATCAGATTCAGGGGATCATACATTAGGCCACCATGGAGTCTCAGTTTCAACTGTCGGTCTTTCGGCACTCGCCCGCGATCTATATCACTATGAAATTACCTCTCAGGTATTTTTCTTCTTCACCTTAATTCAAGATTTCTGCCATAATTTTCTTGGAAAGCTTTTACTGCTTTGAATTGGGTTAGCACCATACATGCTGTAATTGAGTTTTTTAGGTCGTTATTCGAGTTTTCGGAGCTAAATTGGAACTGGGTTTACTCTAATTTTACTCAAAATAGATTAAAGATTTGATTTTTTTGTTTTGGGATCAAGGTTCCTGAAGGACTGAGTAAGCATGTGGTCTCTTCCAAGAAGGCTCAGGCTAACTGGTAATTTCATTCACTCTTCTGTATAATTTTCTGATTTATAGTCAATTCATTGTTCTTTACAAATTAAATTTTGTTGGTTTAATGAGAATAAATGAATAATCCTAGTTCAACTACTTGGCTTTTATTTCCTTTTAAATTTCAAAATTATAATGTGGAATTTACCCTTTTCATTCCCTTTTTTTTTTTTTGAAGGTATAAGAAACTTTCAGATGCATGGAGAGAATCAAAACTATTGGGATATTTCACATGAATCCCACATTGGATAAATTCAAGAGTGTAGATGGGTTAATAAGTATGATAGAGCCTCAACCTAATAGGTTAACCTTTTAGGTAAAGAGGTGGTCTAACATGCTTATTGTACCCGTTTACACAGATGTGTGTTACATGGTGATGAATTGATGTGGGATGGATAGTACAATTCCGCTACAAAAACCTCCACCAAAAACACCCGAAGAAGCTTCAAGGCTTATTATTCAGACCTTAAAGAGACACCAAAAGGCAGATGTTGAGGTACTTGCATTAAATAGTCTGTTTTCAGAACAACTGATTCAGTATGTTTTTTAGGTACTTAATTAATTCAGTATTTTGGATGATCTTGATGAATATTAGGGTTTGTTGGCCTTTTATGGTCTCCCTCTTCCTCATTCACTGGTTGAACTTTCTACCGGAGTACCACAATCACGGCCAGAAGGACTCAAATTCGAATTGCAGACCCTCCCGGTGAGAACAAATTAATTTTATTGCATTTGTAAAGTTTGTGTTTAGTTTTTCATTTCGTGTATTTGTTCAAGTTTGATGGAAATATATTCACATAAACTAGGTGGATGTAAAAGCTGTAGCAGATGGCGATACAGTGACCGTTTATGTTAGTACCATGGATCCAAGGGAGTCTGCTTGTGTTCCAAGAGAAGTACAAGTTGCAGCAGTTCAACGATCAAAAGCTCGAGCCCAGAAGAATTATCCAGAGGCAGATGCACTCCAGAAAATCATTGATATGGGATATCGGTTCGTCTTATGATTAACACTTGATTTCTGCTAAATATTTCCATTTGTTGCTGCTAATTTTACATTTGAATGACGAATTTTGTTCCACAACAGGATGTTGAACATTCAAAATGAGGAAATTCTTGCTCGAAAGTATCGCATCCGGCTCAGGTATAACAAAGTCTTTTTTACCAATGAAATGCCATTGAAATGTTGTTTTGTGTATGATATGAACAACTACTGATATTTTAAAGGAAACAGGGGAATAGATGCACCAGAAAGCAAAATGTCATATGGGCAAGAGGCCAAGGAGGAGCTGGTTAAGCTCGTACAGGGCAAGTGCTTGAAAGTGCTAGTCTTTACAAAGGACCGTTACGGACGAAGTGTTGGGGACATATATAGCAATGGCATTTTTGTACAGGTAAAACCTTTTCAACCCTTTGATTTTCTAAAATTTATATTATTACAGTAAGGCGGTCTTCGGTTTCTGAATGCTCAGATAATGCTTGATACAGGAATCACTGCTAAAGAAGGGGCTTGCATGGCATTATACTGCCTATGACAAACGGCCGGAATTGGAAAAGGTTACCTCTTCTGTTTGATTGGTTTGCTCTTTTGTTAAGAAAATGCTCTGTTTTCTGAACGGTGATGTATATTTAACAGTGGGAGAAAGAGGCTCGGGTAAAGAGGGTTGGCTTGTGGGCTTCATCAAATCCTGAAAAGCCATGGGAATGGAGAAAGAACAGGCGTGAAGGCAATTAAAGCTGTGTCAATAATAGAAGCTACCACTTGGCACTTGGACAAGAATTCATGGCATCCTCTCTAAACAAGTTGGCACGAAAATATAGCCATCACCAGCCTCTATCACAGATTCACAATCATGACAAGGACACTGAGTATCAAGGATGCTGGCACAGCGGAGAACAAAACGGTGAAACCAAGGTCAAGACACAGGGCTATATAGCATAGCTTGTAGATTACTGGCAATTAAACATTGATTTATGCTGTTGTAAGCTTTATGTCGAACTATACTATCTAAGTACAAGGTTTTGTAAAGATATCTCAAGCCTATGAATTATTAATCGGAGACGAATAGAAAATTTAGTTTACACGTAATTTAGCCACAATGTCCTTCGGTACAATGAACATGAGTACCCACCAACTCTAGCACACAGAGAAATGGCCAAATTTTTTAGCTGAACAGATTGGTGGTTAGATTGATTGAAAGTAATACAGCACCATAAAAGATTAACAAAACAAAAAATAAGAGATTTCATTCAAAACTGCAGTAGCCGTCTTTATCAGTTCAATACAAAAGAGGATATCAGTCCACCAGGAGAAATACACAAAAAACTAAGCAAAAATTATCTAGGCCCGCATAGGAAAACTTTCAACAAGTGTACAGCAAGAACAATTCCAGTGGACGGAGCAGGATTCAGCCAAGCATTGGAGTGAGAAGAGCGGCAAGCGTGAGAACTGGTGCAAATTCACTGCAGAAGACAAGTAATAGTATATAGCAGAATGCTTGTAAGAGAAAAAAGAAGAAGAAGATAGGTGATCGCTTTAAAACTCAGAAAAACAATAAGTTATCAGCAACAACCAAAAAAAATGAAAAAGGAAAGAAAAAACATAAAAACAGAAAGAAGATTATCATTAAGTTAATCGTAGGTATAGTCAACAGCCCATTTGAGATACGAAATTTGACATTGTTATCACTTCTCAGATCCTTGAATCCAAAACAGCAGTAAAATATATTGGGAGTTTCTCATTCTAAAATCTCCTCCTGTATTCCATTCCCCAAATTAATTACAGAATGTACAGTCTGATTTACAGCTCATTGAACATAATAATTATGTGTTGCATCCACATATTTAAAATTGATTTTTATTGTAAGAGATGAGAATTGAATTTCTGACTTGGTCGCTTCATTTGAAAGCCAAATGAACATTATACACTGGTACAATGCTCTGGCTACAACTATCAAATGACCTAAATTTATTACAATTTATATGGACCTGTACTCTCCAGTTTTGCATTCATGAAATGTTTTATCAAGAAACTTATCATCACAATCCATCAACCCCTTGGCGATTAGCAAGACAAACATTATCATGTTAACGAAGGACACAAAAGCATCCAAGTAACACATGTTTGCAACCATCACAAGAACTAGGACTAGAAAGCAAGGAATTGGGGTGGATTCGGGTTTCTCCATACGGGGGCGGTTCGAAAGATCTCCAAAAAATAAATTGTTGGGAAGTTAAACCAAATTCTTGGTAGTCTACATTCATGGATTAATTTGGTTCTTTGAATATTCCTAAACAAGTGTTGAAACATTTAGTATTTTGTATTGGGTATATCAAGGGTCATTAGAAATCTCTAGAATTTTATTCTTCTTGAGCTAAGTATTCTAGAATGCTCTTGTAATCCTATAAATACCAATGGTTGCAATCACTTTTATGTTCAAGAGAGAAGTAGTAGAAACAAGAGTTCAGTTAATATAAATCACATCTTCTCCTTCTTTTAGACTACAAATTGGTATCAAAGCCAGTTAAAAAAAATATAGAGGATCCGGAGTCTCAATTGGCAACTAACAAGTCAAGAAGACCACGAAGCATATCAGCAAGCTGCTTATCTAAAGTAATTGATCTGTCTGCACGGGTCCACCACGAAGACAAAGCACCGAGTGAATTCTGAATGTTGTAATCAGTAAGGGTCCACCACGAAGAGGAAGCAGACTTGTCCCCAAGTAAAGAGCAGGCCAATTTTATCTTTGTTGTTTTTCAAAGTAACGTGGTGATGGCAAATTCCAACAACATGACTTCACTTATTCCTCGATTTGGTGGAAAAAATTATGATTATTGGAGAGACAATATGATGTTATTGCTCAAGTCAATGGATTTATTGAATATTGTGGAAGAAGGATATGAGGATTCAGAAAACAAAGATGCTTTGACACAAAAAAATAATTTGAAGGAAAATCGAAAGGACAGCACGACGCGTTTCCAAATTTATCAAACAATTGAGATGTCGGTGTATGAAAGAGTTGCTAAAGATAAAAGTTCAAAGCAAGTCTGGGAGATTATTCAAGTTACATACAAAGGTGAGGAAAAGGTAAAAAAGGTACGCCTTCAAACCTTAAGAACATAATTTGAAAAATAAGAAATGAAGGTGGATGAAAGTATTTCAAATTATTTTACAAGAGTTAATTCAGTTGTAAATCAAATGGCATCCAATGGTGAAGTTTTAGATGATGAGAAAGTTGTTGCAAAAATTCTTCATAGTTTAGCACCAAATTTGATTATGTTGCGATAGCTATTGAAGAATCAAAAGATCTTTCATCTCTTACTATACAAGATTTGCAAGGGACCTTGAACGCTAATGAAGTTAGGATAAATCAAAGAAATCCTTCTCTTCCTGATCAAGCTATTAAATCCCAATTTTCATTTACGGGAGGCCGTGGTTTTCACTGTGGTCGTGGTGGTAATGGCAACTTCAGAGATAAAGACTTTCATTTTCAAGGCAGAGGAAGAGGCTGTGTAAACAAAAATGATTCAAATGAGGGTGGAGAAAATCTGATCAAAAACTTCCAAAGAGGAAGAGGTCGTGGCTATCAAAGAGGTAGTGGCTATCAAGGAGGAAGAGGTCGTGGCTATTTTGAATGTTACCATTGTCATAGACCCGGTCATAAATGTCGTTTTAGAACGAAGGGAACACAAAATGAGACCGGATTGATGCATGAAAACAAAACTGACGAAAAAGATGTGCTAGATACTTTGTTGCTGGCATTCCAAGGTGATGATATGGATGATGTTTGGTATTTAGACAGTGGTGCAAGAAAACATATGACCGAAAACAAGAACTTATTTTCAGACTTGGTTGAATCTAACCATGGACAGGTAAAAATGGGAGATGATAGGGCCTACAAAATTCAAGGTGTTGGTGAAGTTATCTTTCAAACAAAATATGGTAAAATAGAGAAGATGTCTGAATTCTGAAGTTTATTATGTTCCTGGGTTAAAAAATAATTTGCTTAGCACCGGTCACCTTTTGAAGAAGGGGTTTGATATTCATTTTCATGATAATGCTTGTTTTTGTCGAAGAAAAATCAACTGATAGCAACAATTGGAGTAATTTCTTTTTCCTATAAAACTTCAAGTTGCTAACATTTATTGTTTCTGTATTGTTGATAAAGGGATTTCCAAGTTGTGACATGACATGTATGGTCATTTAAATTATGACAGCCTAAAATTGCTAGCAACAAAGAAGATGGTTGAAGGACTTCCTCAAATTAATCAAACAAATAAGATTTGTGAAGAATGTCAACTTGGAAAACAACATAGAGAACCGTTTCCTCAAAAATCTTCATGGAGATCAAAAAGGTTGTTGGAATTAGTTCATTCAGATTTATGTGGACCAATGTCGGTTACTTCTCATGGAGGTAACAAATATTTTATTACATTTGTTGATGATTTCTCAAGGAAAGTTTGGGTTTATTTTCTCAAAGAAAAATCTGAATCGTTTCAAGCCTTTAAGGAATTCAAAGTTGAAGTTAAAAAAAATTTTGGTTGTCAAATTAAAACAATAAGAACCGACAGAGGTCGTGAATATCTTCCCATTGAGAAATATTGCAAAAATGATGGAATTAGACATGAATTGACAGTGAGGCATACACCACAACAAAATGGTGTTGGTGAAAGAAAAAATCGCACCATCATAGAAATAGCAAGATGCATGCTGAAAATGAAAATACTAGATAAAGAGTTTTAGGCATAAGCTGTATCATGTGCTGTTTACTTGATTAACATGTCTCCTACAAAAAGTCTGAACAATTACACACCTCATGAAGCATGGTTTGGATTGAATCCAAAAGTTAGTCACCTTAGGACTTTAGGATGTGTTGCTGCGGAATGCATTGAGGAACAAATTGGATGATAAAACAGAAAAGTGTATTTTTATCGACTACAGTGAAAAGAGCAAAGCTTACAAGCTGTACAATCCAGTGACACAGAAGATCGTGATTAGTCGAGATGTCCGATTTGATGAAAATTCTTCATTTAATTCAAAAGTTGGTTTTCCTGAAAATTGGCCAAGTATTTGTAATACTAATGATGATTCCCAAGACGAAAGTGAGCCTATTTCTCCAAGATACTCTTCTCGTGGAAACTCCCCTCAAAGCACTCCTCAAAGAAGAACAAAAAGCTTACGAGAAATTTATGAGTCAATTGAGCAAATTGATCTAGATGATACTGTATATTTTTTGCTTTCTTTGCAGGAGAAGATCCAATTTCTTATGATGAAGCATCAAAAGAAGAAAAGTGGAAACAAGCCATGAAAGAAGAAAGGAAAGCCATAAAAAAGAATGAAACATGGGAGCTTACAAATCTACCTCCGAACAAGATTTCTATTAGTGTAAAGTGGGTGTATAAAACAAAAATGAATTCAGATGACTCCATCAACAAAAACAAGGTGAGACTAGTTGCAAAGGGGTATAAGCAAAAGGAAGGAGAAAACTTCACTGAGGTATTTGCTCCAGTTTCTAGACTTGACACTGTCCGTTTGCTTATCTCACTTGCAGCTCAAAATAATTGGAGTATATATTTCAAATGGATGTGAAATCTGCGTTTTTGAATGATTTTTTGGAAGAAGTTTATGTTGAGCAACAACCTGAATTTGAAAAGAAGGGAGAAGAAAACAAAGTTTACAAATTGAAGAAGGCATTTTATGAACTGAAAAAGTCACCAAGGGCTTGGTATAGCCGAATCAATTCATACTTTGAACAAAATGGTTTCTGAAAATGTCCGTACGAGCCCACTCTCTACATCAAAGGCACATCACAAGAAAGCTTCATGGTTGTAAGTCTTTATGTTGTTGATCTCATTTTTACAGGAAATAATTTGAAAATGTTAAAAGATTTTAAAGCCTCCATGATGAAAGAATTTGAAATGACAAACTTGGGAAAGTTGCATCATTTTCTTGGCATTGAAGTTCATTAAACTAAGAAAGGGATTTTCATTTCACAAGAAAGTTATGCAAAAGAAATTTTTAAAAAATTCAGAATGGAGAATGCAAATCATGTATCAACTCCATGCATCACAGGGTTAAAATTAAGTAAAGAAGGTGAAGGCAAACTTGTGAATTCCACTGTGTTTCAAAGTTTGGTGGGAAATTTGATGTATTTGACTGCAACTAGATCAAATATCATATTTGCAGTAAGTCTAGTAAGCAGGTTCATGGAGAAACCATACTCTAATCATTGGAAGACTGCAAAAAGAATTCTGCGAAATGTCAAAGGAACCATTGATTATGGTATTTTTTATCAAGCTAGTATTCCGATTAATTTTGTCAGATATACTGACAGTGACTTAGCGGGAAGCGTTGATGATAGTAAAAGCACTTCAGGCTATGTTTTAAGTCTTGGAAGTGGCCCAATTTCATAGAGTTCGAAGAAACAATCTATTGTTGCTCTTTCTACAACAGAATCTGAATATAACGCTGCTTCTTTAGCAGAATGTCAAATTGTTTGGCTCCAAGGAATTTTGGAATGTCTGAAGCATAAGCAGATCAGTCCAACAACACTATTTTGTGATAATAGTTCAACCATTTCAGTAACAAAGGATCCAGTACTTCATGGAAGAATGAAACATATTCGTATTCGATTTCATTTTTTAAGAGAGTTGGTAAAAGAAGGCTTTATTCAAGTGGAGTATTGCAGGACGAAAGATCAGTTAGCAGATATTTTCACAAAGCCTTTAAGCAGAGAAGTCTTCAAAAGAAATGTTGCAAGATTGGGAATAAAAAGCAAATTTGGTTTACGGGAGGCATTGTTGGGAAGCTAAATCAAATTTTTGGTTGTCTACATTCATGGATTAATTTGGTTCTTTGAATATTCCTAAACAAGTATTGAAACATTTAGTATTTTGTATTGGGTATATCAATGGTCATTAGAAATCTCTAGAATTTTATTCTTCCTAAGCTAAGTATTCTAGAATGCTTTTGTAATCCTATAAATATCAATGGTTGGTATCACTTTTATGTTCAAGAGAGCAGTAGTAGAAACAAGAGTTCAATTAATATAAATCACATCTTCTCCTTCTTTTAGACTACATAAATAATTGGGAATTCAACACATATTTACATATAAATAGATTTTAGCTTTGCATATAATTATATATACATACATACACTAAAAGTTCAATACCAAAAAATATTAATTTATGATAAAATGTAAAAGAAATCAATTAACACAAAAATTTTTATAACAAAAACCATCTAGGAATTTAGGAAATATATAATCTATACATACATACTGTTTGACATGTTACCAGTATGTCCGTATCCTATGTTTATTAAAAATTGTCGGCGTGTCATGGTAAGTGCTTCTTAGGGTATTCTCTCCTGAAGCTCTTGTTAACCCAAATGAAAAGACTTTTCAAATAAAAAATAATTAAATAATATTGAAGAAACAAAATAAGGTTTCTAATGCACAATAGATTACAGGTAAAAAGTTAAGCGTCCAGGCTTTGAATCCATATAGTGAATATAGAAATTGATGTTCAAGCAAACGGCCTAACAAGAAGAAAGATTTGTTGACGCAACCCATATGCAGGGAAGAGTAAATTTAAGGCAGCAAAAATTATTGAAGATTGGCTAAATTCAAGGAGAAACCTTACAGGGACCTTGCATACCGAAATGGAAGCTTAATTTTTTTTTTTTTTCAACTATAGTACTTGGATAGGATGGGTAGAGTGGTTTGGGTGTTTTAGTAAGTGCAGCATATGACTTTATTTGTTTGTGTACGAAAGACTATACAAAGCCTTTTCTTTTCTTTCTTTTTTTGATGAGTAAACATGGTTGTTCATGTGGTCAATGTACAAGATAGAATGGGTCAGGAGTGTACTGGCTCATAATCCTTCCACTGGTCAGAATGGATCAGGAAGTTCTCATTGTTCTGTGAACCAGCCTAACGCAGGCACTTTATGAACCAGGCCACCCCCACCTTTGCAAGAGTTACATGGTCCAACTCATAACTAAGTACGGGAAAGCCGCAAGCCAAGAACTGCATACCCGCTGACCCTACCTGGCAAAGCCAGATACTAGTCCAACTATTTAACGCCCTTGCTCGAGTTACACGCTCACGCTACTTATCCCGGTGAAAGGGCGTGAACACGAGGATTTCCCAATGGATCGCCCATTCTAGTACTACTAGCCCAAGCATTCTCAACTTCGGAGTTTTGATGGGATAAGAGTGCAATAATAATTTTGAAGAAAATATAAAGCCTATCTGAACTCTTTATTTTCAATTTCCATTGGAAGTCTATATAAAGCCTTGTTACTCTATCTATTCAATAGTATGGATTCTTTCATATGATGTATTTAAGATTCTGAGATCCGGGTCAAACCATTAGTGTAATGCCTATGCCTATGGGATTGCTAGGCGACACCTAGATTCTTCTTTCTCTTCTCATCTTCTATTAGCATGTTCAACACTTATAACTCATTATCAAATTTGAATTTTTTTTTCCAACCCCACCTATCAAAATTTACAAAAGCCAATCATTGCCTTAGAACTCAAAATAAAAATATTATTCAAAATTTAATGTTCACAGAACAGTACAACTTCTGATCTCTTAGAATTTCTAACTCTACACCCTACCCTATAAGACCCATACTAGTTCCTAAGACCCCCATAACATTTGGGCATTCCATCAATACTGTATATGCATGAAAAATTATCTACAACTATTAGATTTCATCAACATTATAACTTGTATAGTTGTATTCTAGAACATCAGCCCCCTTCTTGTATGACCCACAAGTTCTCCACACACTATAGCCTTTTTTAACCACAGATCAACATTTATTTGACACCTAAAGTTGTAAGATAGCTTTCTGTATTTTCAGGCTTGTCCCTACATTATTTAAGAAAGCTTGCGCATAAGAGTTTTTGTGATAGGGTAAAGATGAGAAGCATAGTCTTTTCAAGCCCTTCACCTCTCCCTTGGGGCTTGCGGATAATGACTTTTAAGAAGCATAGTTTTTTCAAGCACTATTTCTTGGAACAAAGTCATTCTAGAATTTACACGTAAAAGAATCCTATCTTAAACATAAATTCTCAAGTTAATTCAATTTCAATTAAACATTAAACGGGATGGTAAACAACAAATAATAAGCTAAATTTCTTTTTAATCAATGAAGGGTGCTTAAAATGTAAGTCTTCATATTATAATAAAAAATAATTCTAAAAAATAGATCACAACCCCAAACCTAATCATGTCCAAATTCTTACTTGTCAAACGAATAAAAATTATCTTACTAAATAAAACAAGAGCAATAGAAATGTTAGATCTTCACTCACATGGTCATTGCCAACTTAAGAAAGAACTTAAATTTTATTTTGCATCAGCTTTTACATGATCTGAATCCGAGTCACTGGCATTGTAGCCTAAAGCAACAAAAAGTACACCAACATCAAAACAACAACACAGCATAGCAACTAGTCTAATGGTAGTAGTCTAGAGAGCAAAAAAGAGGCACTAATCACCTGGACGTTTATCACCAACTCTCCATACAGAAGATCGACTCCTTGAAGCTCTATTAATCCAAGCTTTTCCCTATATTCCCAGAAATACCAAAATCAAAACTTTTAACAAAAAATACAACAAATCCCAACAAACTCTAAATAAAATTCTGGCTGAACCCAATATCTTAAATTTTTTACTTAAATTCATAAAATTCATATATTTTATTGACAACACAGAAAAAGGGAAAGTCAAATGCCCTTAATTAATGAAAATAAGTATAACAACTAATTGAAAACAACTGTGACTGAATAAATCGCCGAACACCTTCTGTGCATTCATTGGAACGCCATATCCACTATTATACATCTGACCCACCAACACTTGCATGGTTGTGTCGCCCGCTTTGGCCTCCTTCAGGGTGTCTTGAAACCACCGCCTCGCGCAATCGGAGACCACGGACGCCAGCGGCAATCTTTCCCGTATCTCCGACGAGCTCTCTTCCATTTTCAATCTCGGACGCTCCGATTCAAGCCGGACACCCCTGGGCTTCGCCGGTTCTGGCGGGGGAACGACGCTGGTTCTGGATACGGGGTTTAGGATATTGTAACGACGATATCTGTCGGAGGTGATGATTCTGGAAAATTCTTGGAGCTTGGTGGTAGATGGAAGTGATTTTCCCATCTACACAGACAAGGAGAGAAAGTTTACGCTTGTAGAAAACAGTTTTGCGAGGGTTATTGGGTATGGATGAGGAAGAAATTGCTTGGATTTACTTTTGCCGTTTTTAATTTTAATTTTTTTTTACATGTATACATTTATTTTCTTATTTTTCTCCATCCTTCCCTTTTTCCTATTTTTCTGCCTATTTAAACTTATTTTATTTATACTAATTTAATACTTATAAATAATTTTTTATCCTTGAATTATAATGACAATTTCATATAATATTTTTCTACTAAAAATTTAAATTAATGCACTAACTGTATATGTAAAAGTGATTTTATAACATGTCATTTAAATAAAAATAAATTTATCTAACACAAATATTTTATTTTAATATTATTCAATACTCATTTAATCCATCAAATCTATACTCTTTTACTAAGGCCATGTGATATAAAAGGGTAATCTTACGTTTGGATTGGAGTAATGAAAGTAGAAATGGAATGAAAAAAATTGTGTTTGTTTGAGTTTGAAATGAATTAAACCATTCTTATTTTTTCTAAATTTATGAACTTTATTCTTTAGAAGAGGACGAGTGGAATAATTCATTCCAACTAGAATAAAATGAATTATTACACTCTACATTTTATTCCTTCAATTCAAACATAACATAAGAGTATTATATTTTAACTCACATTTCTCTTTGAAATGATATATCCCTTCATAAACAATTCTAGAAATAAAAAATATAGTCCATAAATGTTTTCATTTTTGGACAAACATTCTTTATTGTTCCAATTTAGGCAAAAAGACTCATTTAGTCCCTATAATCATGGTTTAGTTTCCTTTTCACCATTACACATTTTTTTTATGCAAAAATCTTTGTACTATTTTACAGAATATTACTTTAGTCCTCAGCATTTGTCACCTCATTTAAAAAAGCTAACATATCATAATTTTTCTCATAAAAGTGCTTGAATTATTCAAAACAATATACAAAGTTAAATTAATCAAATATGTTATTAAGATGTTTTGAAAAGTTCAGTTATCAAACAAACTTTTTTATTTTATCTTTGTTTCAAACAGACACTCTATTTTATACAGATCTCTAAATTATAAGATTTTTAAAGACTTTTAAAGACTTTAAAAGTTTGGTTGTATTCAATCAAGACATTTAAAGAGTTTATAAAAATTTACTGATATTTAATTATAACTTTTGTAATGTCTTTAAAAGTTAGGTGATATTGAAATGAGACTTTTACAAAGTCTATAAAAGTATTTTGGTATTTAAAAAGTCATAGATTTTTTAATTTCTATCAAATGGTAGAGTTTGACAGACTTTAAAAAAAATAGACTTTAGAAGAAAAAAAATACTTATATCCAAAGTCTGACCTTATCTCTAAAGACTTTTAAAGTTAAATACTTGAGAAAGTGAGAAAATGAACAAAGTAGAAAGAGAAAGAGATAGAGGAGATCAAATAAAGAAGAGAAAACAAAATTATATATATATATATATATATATTTCTCACTTGCTCTCTCTGTCTACCTCGGTCATTTCAAAATAAAAATTCTAAAAGGAAAAATAGCTATTATAGCAGGTGAGGAGAGAGAAAAAGGAGGAAGGGTTAAAAAAGGAGTAGCGTTAAGGGTTCCAAATAGAACCAATTGTATAAATAGAGATAACAAATATTTTAATATTATTTTATATTTCTTCTCTCCCATAAAATAAATCTCATTTATTATATTTGTAAATATTAAAGAGGTATTTTTTTTATGTTTATTTTTAAAATTAATAAATTTGTTAATTTTTTATTTGTTGAAAATTATAAATTGTTAGTTTAGTAATAATGACTTGATAGAAAAACGACAATGAACAATTTTAAAATCGAAAATTTTATTTTATATTATTGTTGGTAGAATTTTTTTTTTTTATGAAATATAACATTTTCTTATAATAGACTGGGTATGATATAATAATTCAACTTCAACAATGCCTTTTGTTTCAAATTAAGTTGTGACATTGTCAAAATATTTAATATTAGTTAATATCATACTCATTTCATCTAAGATATTTTTTGGCTTTTTAACAATTAATATAAGCTGCAAGATATATTAGAAGTATACAAAAGTATATCAATGTCTTGGTAAAAAGTTTATAAAAATCTGTCACTTATTTCATGGAGTCTTTAAAAATTATTAAAACCCATAAACTCTACAAAAGTCTGTCACTTAAAAAAAGTATTTAAAAGTCTTTATTGAATACACCCTCCTTAATTATAAAATTTTATCAACCGCTACCTAATACTCTCTCCTTTCCTATTTATTTCATGTTGTAAAATATTTCACACATATTAATTAAGGAAGTCATTTATTACTCTAATTCTATCATTAAGATTGATATGTATTGCCACATGTATTGCCACAGTTATCTTTGTATGCATTAAGAAAATATGTATAAAGTTGTTTAGTTAAATGAGAGAGAAATTATGAAAAAAAATTACTTGAGGTAAGTACAGGAAAGATTGTAATTAATACTTTCTAGAAAATTGTTAACCTCAAATATTTAGGAAACTTTTGAACTCCCTAAGAGTATTCACAATAGTTTTCTTATCCCTATCCCTACCCTGTAGTGTCATCGACCGGGTCATTTTACAGGATATAGATTCAATTGTTTCACTATATACCCAACATGTTCCTTATATTAATTACTTAAATAATGAAATTTGAAAGTTACAACAGTCAAAATATGTTTTGACCGTTGTAACTATTTCACCTTTGTATTGGCTTCATGCGTTAGAACTTATGATATATGTAATATACTACACATTCTTGTTTTTAATTATAAAATCGCTATTAATTTATTAATCTTTTTTGAAGTAAGTATGTGATATTTTTAAATTTAAAATTAACATAAATTTAATCAATACATATTGTAACTTACTTAGCAAAGAAAAAAACTATTACTTATAAAATTTATTATTTTTACAATTCTTAACTAAATTATTAAGTTTGAGAATGCATCAAATTGACTTATAAAAATTAATAATAATCTTATAATTTATAAAAGAGTATAATTTATCAATTGTATTCCTTTGTAAAATAACTTTTATTTTATTTTAAATTTTAAATAATTTATGGAGTGGGTATTGAATGGATTGTATTATAAATGTACATAAGATCAATATTAACTTTTAAAAAGTTAATTTATGATATTTTAAATTTAAATTTAATATGATTCATTTAAAATTTAAAAATAATAAATTTTATAATTAATAGTAATTTTATAATATTTATAATTATTTGGACATAAATTAAATAACTTTATATCAATTTTAAATTTGAATACTTTTGAAATTAATTTTTAAAAAATAAGTCAATATTAATTTATAGAATACAATAGACAACAAGTTTTAGATCAACAACTGTAGCGGAATAAGCAATCCATTAGGAGAGTCAAGTAGAACATGATATCTACCATCTTCTATGATTTAAAAGTTTATCATCAATTTTATCGCTGAGACAACTTAATAAATAATCTACATCACTGAATTATCCATGCATTACGGGCTAATGATATTCATTAGTATCATGACCACGAATTATCCATGCACTACGGGCTAAGGATATTCGTATTTTCACCAATGGTCATGAACATGGCAAACAACAATTCATCTTTGCACCCTTGGGCGAAGAGAACACATGATCATGATCATACCAACAACTGTCCACCAATTCACTACGGGCCAATGAGGACTTTTACCACATCGTTTGTAACATCCCTGGTCATGATTATACTGAATAATCCCTGGTCATAATCATACCAATCAACAGTCCATCAATGCACTACGGGCCAATGAGGACTTTTATCACAATATAAGCATGAGGATGATGACAATGATATAAGAATTTAATTAAAAGAAAGCAAATGATAAATTTCTAAAGATTTATAATTTAATTTATCCAGAATTCAATAATGTCCAAATTATCAACATGATACTGCTTTGTGGAGTAAAATTCAAGAATAATATTGTATCAAAAATGATTTGGACAGAAAAGAAATCAATTTTTGTCATGAATAGCACCCCGAGTGAATAGTAACCGAGTGAATAGTACTCCGACATGAAAAAGTTAAAACACATCAAGAATGTTTATAATAATATTTCCATGAAAAAATACTGGATGAAGCGCAAATTTCAAGGATATTCTACTAATTTCATGGAGTATAGAAGCCAAAACTTAACAAAACGAGTGTAGAATTCAAAATCTGAAACGAAATAATATTATTTACATACTACAGAGTAAGGAAGAAAATATTATTTCTTACGAATATTGAACAAAAATAACATCCCTTACAACTGTTGAACGAAAATAATATTACTTACGAATATTGAACGAAGATAATATTCTTTATGAATTTTGAAAGAAGATAATATTCCTTACGAATATTGAACGAAATAAAATTTCTTACGAATACGAAAAATAATATCGTAAACGAATATGAAATAAATAATACCCCTTACCTTAAAAAGAAGAGTATTTCAACTGGTATAACGGTGATATTCTTGAAGAAAACTTTCACTGATTTTTATACTTGAAAGAAATACGCTCAATATTATAGAAAAAGAATTATCTGATTTTGGTGTGATTTTCAATTCTAAACTAAGCATTCTATTTATAGGAGAATGCAAAGGATACTATTTGAATAAAATCACGGGTGCACAATGTTAAAACTCATGGGCGCAACTTTTGTCTGAATTTTTTTATGATTTTACTATGTAAATACTATGCATAATAAAATATAATATATTTTATTTTTCATAAAAAATAAAACTTATTATAATATATGTAATAATAATCACTCTTTCACACCAATTTCCCGCGACCATTCCAGGATTCCACCCCCCATTTTCATTATTCCACCAACATATGGGCCCCACCTGACCCACTCGTGGCCCCCACCATTAATATATATATATATATATATATGTATATATATACACTAAATAATTTTTTACCGATTATTTTGAAAAATGGGTAAATGGGGGTCCATCTAATAAGCAAAATTTACAACAAATACTTTATAAAAATCTCCTCAATAATTTTAACAACATTTATTCATCATTATTATAACTCATAATATTAACAACCAGATCGTTCCCAGGAAAGATGAGGCTTTCTGATAAAGATTTCTCCCTATTGGCGCGTAATTAGGTGACCAAACCCCTTTTCTCGACAGAACTTTCTAGACATTGTTAATTATACAAATAATAATATGAATAACTTGTCATCTCAATTATTGATTTAATAATATAAAATATTGTGACAATAATTGAATTAATAACGTGAGATACTATGCAGCAATTACTGTGGCAATAATTGAACAAAACTGAGTAACTTCTCACGTAAGCATAAATAATCAATATCGTGTGCTACTATGCAACCACGCAGACATCGTACTTTTATCATAGGGTAATTCAACGTTAATTCGGTAAAACTTTCGCCGTTATTTTCATAAAAAGATATTTCTGTCGTTTTCTAACTCCGATAATAATTCTGTTGTGGGGTCCACCAATGATTACGCCGTTGTACAAATATTCCCTGATAAAACGAATATTTTCCAACCAATCGAATATTTTATAACAAATTGCATAATTTGCAAAATTTGTAAATATTACCCACAACTATAATATTATATCAAATTCACACCTTAATATTCAAAAAAATATTTCGACAAAATTAAATCTTTAATAATAAAAGTTAGGGTCTTACATATTCTTCAAAATTGGGGATACAAAGTTTGTTAGGAAAATTGTTGTGAACGCTCTAAAACCTCTAGTAAATAGGAATGGAGGGAGTCCAAAATAGTGCAAGGATTTTTGCGTTAAAAAAAATGCAGGGACAAAAATGAAACCAAACAATGAGTACAAAGATTAAATGGGTATTTTCCCTCTAATCAATCTTTATATATCAAGGCATCAAGACCGATCCTTTTAATTTCAAAATTGGGTGAGTCAACTCACTTAATTTTAAATTCAGCTGCCTTTCATAGGGGTGATCATTCGATTATAACCGAACCGAATACCGAATTATTGATAATTTTACTATCCGAAACACTCAAGCAAAATTCAGTAATTAACAAGATTATCGAATCATCGAATTACCGAATTTACAATTCGATAATTCGGGTAATAACCGAATTTGAAACTCAACCCAAAAACAATAACACACCTAAAATGTAAGACCCCAACTTATTATAAATAAAATCGAATTTCCTCTAATTATATTTGTGAATAATAAGGTATTAATTTGATATAATTCTCTACGGTTATGGGTGAAATGTGCAAATTTTGCAAAATATGCAAGTGGTTATAAAATAATCATCATTGTTGTGGGGAATATTCGTTTGGTCGTGGAATATTCTTGTTGTCGAGGAATATTTGTCTGACGGTAGCAGTCATTTGTGGGCCCCATAATGTAATAACTATCGGATGAAGAAAATGACAAGTTTGAGTTTTTAAAAATAACGGCGTAGTTATTCTCAATTAACACCGTTGGAATACCCGTGTGGTTAAAATACAAAGAATACGCGCGTGGATGCATGCAAAGATTGATGAATTATTGATCCTTACGTAGAAAGGCTTTACTCAATAATTGTTACGGTGAGTTCTCGTTCAATATTTTATTTTATTGATTCAATAATTGTTGCGTTGATATTTTATATTATTGTTGTTTCAATAATTGTCATCGCGACAAGATTTCCCATTATCGGATCAATAATTCATATTATTTGAATAATATTATTAGATAGCATTATTGGCAATGTCTAGAAAGTTACATCGAGAGAGGTTTGGTCACCTAATTGCGCGCTAATAAGGAGAAATTCTTATTGGAAAGCCCCTCTTTCACGGAACGATGCAGTTTGTCATAAATGTGATTCTCGTAATATTATTTGTGAATAATTAATTATTGATTCATATGATATGAAATATTTATTTTATGTGGATATAAATGTTGGATATATTTATTGTGGTTAAAAATGAAGGAGTTAATGTTGAGGTGTTTTATCAAGATTTTGTTGGAATGAAGGTATTAAAAATTAAACCAAGTGTTTTTGAGATATATTGTGTGAGTTATAATTTTTAATCCAAATAGATTGGATCGTTGTAATTTTTGGATATGTTATACATATATAAATTGAGTATATGTCCACAAATTTTGAACCGTTAAAAATGAACGTATGATTTGTTATGAATTTTAAGAGGTGGTGATTCGTAAATTAGGTTTATAAATGATTTTGGTAGAATTCTAGAATTGAGTGGCCCCTCTTGTGGTTGGTGAAGAAATGTGCTGAATTTATTTCAAATATGGTGGGTGAGAATAGTAGTAGAAGGTAAAGCCATCGAGTTCTTGGTCAAGTCTGCTAACATTTTCCTATAAATAGAGGGCTAAGTTAGAATTGAAAATCACACCGTAAATAAGTTTTTCTCTTTCTCTCTAGATTATTGAGTGTATTTTGTGAGTATTTAGATACTTTGTGAGTTTCTATTCATCGTCTGCAAGTTTTCTTCAAACTTATATACCGATATTTCGATCAAAAAAGATCGATATTTTGAGGTAAGTGGATGTTATTTTCTTCATATATGATATTATTTCTTCAATATCATTTATGTCAAGTATTGATCACGAATTTTTATCAAATTTGGAACTTTTTGTTTTGGGAGTTACTATTCACGATATCGACCTTTATTCACGATATCTGAGATTATTCACGAATCACTGACTATTCATAGAAAAATGAAATTTTCTTTTTTTTGTCCAAGATGTCTATTATGGTTACTATCTTTGATTGTATCCATGTTTTGATCTTTATTTTTGAATTCTTTTTCAAAATTGGTATTTATGAAGTATTATTGATCTTGGATAAACTGTTATACGAATCCCTACTATTTGTCCTTCCGTTTCAATCGGATTCGTTTTCTTTAAAATATTTTTCATCATCCTCACCCTAAATGATGATATTACTAAATATCTTCTACTTTTGTAGTGCAAAAGATAAATGATTAATTGATGAATATCTTTGGCCCGTAGTGCAAAGATGAACAAAGTGTTGAGATGAACATGACCAATTGGTGATATAAAATGAATATCTTTGGCTCTGTAGTGCAAAGATGAATATTGATTAAAGATGTATATTGATTGTTGTTCTGTGGATAAAATTGATGATGGACTTTTAAATCTTAGAAGATAGTAGAACTCATTCTCTCTTGACTCTTCTAATGGATTCGTCATTTTCCATCGCGCAATTGTTGATCTAAAACTTGTTGTCTATTATATTTTATCGATTTTTCCTGTTGAAGACTAACGATAATTTGTTGTATATTATCTTAGTCATAATATTCTTTCTTGGGCTAGTTGAGCTCACCCTTTTCCTTTTTGTTCTATTTTTTCGGGAGGAGAGAACATAACAGAACTAAATTAAAGTGCGGAGTGATGGTTCTAGAAAGATGTTTTAGCAGTCCTCACTATTTCTGTAAAATAGTGTTTGAATAATTGTAATGAGGACTTATTTTAGTGTGGATATTGTCTAGAAGACAATATTTGTATTTAAACTCACAGTATGTGTTGTCGTATTTTGCACGACAATTGTATTATTGAAGTTGTATTTTGCTTTCTGTACCATGTATATGGCAACTTAGAATGGGTGTTGTATACCTATTTTGGGGGCGTCACATAAAACAACCCACATCATAAAACTCAACCCACATGAAACTTAACCCACACCAGCCAACAACCCATCAATAAAACTCAACCCACATGAAAGCCCAACAATAATAATAAGCTAAAGATGAAGATAATCCTCCACCTAAGAAGCAAAAACAACTTTCTTCATTCATATCAAAAACAGATACAGAAGAAGTAGTGGTTGTTACAACGCCTCCAAGACCCACTTCGAAAACCATAAGAACAACAATTACAGCCTCTACTAGCACATCATCAAAGAAATCTAAGAAGAAGAACAACAATGTGTGGACAAAACCCGCCTCGAGGAAAGGTAAAAAGAAACCCAAGAACAACATCAACATCACCCCAATTAGCCAAGCAGAGGATAGAGCTTGGTATTTTGAAATTAAGGTGGATAAAATGGGAGTAACAGGGCATACAAGATTAGGGTGGTCAACTGATAAGGGGGATTTGCAGGCACCAGTTGGGTATGATGGGAATAGTTTTGGGTATAGACATTTTGATGGGTGTAAGATACATAAGGCGTTAAGGGAGAAGTATGGGGAGGAAGGGTATGCAGAAGATGATGTTATTGAGAAGTATGACCATTGTTTTCGTTTGGTTGGCCGAAAAGTTTGAGATCGGGAAAATAGGTTTGACTTTGTGAGATAAAGAGTAAATTAATAGGAGGGAGAATGGAGATGGAGATCGAGTCGGTCTAATATGGGAGATGAGAAATCGAGATCTGACTTCTGTTAAATTAGATTTGGGTTGAGACTCTGAGATACTACGAGAGAAAGATAGAGACGAAGAGACTGAGAGAGCAAGGGCTTCAGTTATTAAGATAAAGCTTAATTTATTTAATACTACCTCCGTCCCACAATAAGTGCTTATTTAGGCTTTAATAGTTTTTCCCAAAATAAGTGATGTGTTAGAACTCCAATACAATTTTTGCAATATTTTCTCATATATGCCCTTATGCATTCAATGGTATTTATTGCATCTTACCATCACTATAATTAAATGACACTCATTAACTCTTCAACTTCAAAGAAAATATATTAAGGGTATTTTTGTCATTTTAGCTTGTGTATTGGTATGTGTGATTTAAGCTAAAAAAACACTTATTATGGGACGGAGGTAGTAACTTATTCGGTATTCGGGTAGACCGAATAATACAAAAATTAAATCCGAACCGATAACTGTAAACCAAAAAAAATTTCGAATATAACCGAATTGTAAAAATATCCAAATTATTAAGAAATTTCAGTTAAATTATTTCGGTTTGGTTCGGTTATTCGGTTATACCCATTTTTTGCTCGGTCCTGGCCTTTCAATTAGAATTCCAGCACGAGTTAACTCGATTGATTTACTTTCGCGAATCTGCGTCGCTTTCTATTCTGAATTTCAAATCCCATATATACAATTGGTAATCATCCTCATCCACCGATCGCACAAAACTCTTCGAATTTCCCTCATTTTCCTCTTCTTCTTCCATTTCTCAATTATCTCATGCTCTTATATTTCCTCTTTCAAAACCTAACACTTCCCCTTCCCCTCCCCCTTCACTCTTCCTCTCAGAGAATTTCTCTGAAACTCACCCAGTTGAGAAGATTCAGTTCCGATCAATTAATCGATGAATACGAAAAAAAGATGTAGAATCATCGAAGCTAAACCTAGAATTATGACCCCCAATTCAAAGAGAACCGACGTTATTGCTGTCAAATGTGGGATATACGCTCTTTGGGACAAATGGCGTGAGCGAGTTCCTATCATTGTTCTTTGGTTGGATGAAAACATTGTCTCTCAGGTCAAAACCCCAGATAAAGAAGGAATCACTGCCCTCCAGGTTCTATCATTTATCCTAATTCAGCATTGGTGTGTTTTAATTCAGCTTTTTATATGTTATTATTGATAGCACAACAACAGGTTTTATCTGTATTAGATAATTAATGGGTTATGTTACTTATGTCAATATGTTTGAAGTTTTGGTATTTTATTTATTCATCAAGAGGTTTATTTTATAAGTTTTCTACGAGGCAATATGGATTTGTATTTTTAATTTCTTTGTTTAAGAATACACCCCCTCTACATAAAGTCTTAAGAGTCCCATTTACAAAATTTGTGAATATTAAGAATATATTATTCTTACATGTATACCCCAAATTCTTAAGTTGTAATATTGTTGTATGATAATGAAATTATGATGTTAAATTTGAGGACATTGCGTCATTTTATTCACTACCCAAAAAATGGACTCTTCTGGGGAACAATAAATTTGCACCCAGAAAAATAGACTCTTTTTAGGGAACAAGATAAATTTACAAATGAAACTCTTTTTGTGGGACGGAGGAGGGAGTATTAATTTCAAGGCTTTGTTTTTATTAGAAAGATGATGCTTATTTGTTAAAATGTGAATTTGTTTGTGGTGTTAATTAGATTGGTTGCGGGCATAAAAAGGAAAAAACAGTTGACCAAACCCGAAGTGGGTCATTTTAGAGCTCAAGGTGTTCCTATGAAGAGGAAATTAAGAGAGTTTCCAGTGACAGAGGACGCTCTTCTTCCCGTTGGTACATCAATTGGCGTTCGCCATTTTGTTCATGGCCAGTATGTTGATGTGACTGGAATTACTAGAGGAAAAGGTTTCCAGGTGAAGCTGTCTTCTCTTTGTTTTTTAGATTCAGCTCTTATCCTCTCTTTTGTTTTACTTCTGTTGCTGTTTTATGTAATGATTCAAAGTTAACACTTTCAGTATGAACATTACACTAAATAGATTCAGAAGCTCCTCTTTGTTATGGACACAAACTACTATGATTATTATTATCATCTTACTTATATTCATTATGATAGAGTTACATTGCTCACAATTATTAAAACTTTTCCCCTAAACTATGCATTCCTTGCTGATGCAATGGAATTCAAAATAGAAGATAAAATGTTATTGTTAATTTATTAATCAAGGTTATGTTGTGCTTGTGCATTGCATCACAATTTCCTTGCAATAATGTTTGGAGACTGAGAGGCCTGACAAAGAGAAAGGAGAAAAGACGGGCCAAATGAAATTCTTCTATTCTTTTTTAGGTACACATCACTTATATTTCGCGAATACCATTTATGTTTTTCACAGATTTATGGTCGATCAATGTAACATAAATTAGATAGAAAATCAAAATAATAAAGACGGTTTCCCTCGCTTTGAGCTCACACCCCAGATATGCGGAATTGCAAGGGAACTTTATATTTGACTTCCAAGATGTTTATTCTTTGATTAATTAGCTAATTATATTAGTATGCTATAAAGGATGACACTTTTCTTCAAGTATTTTTATTTAGCAAAAAAAATGATGCTTTTCTTCAAGTATTTGTGTTTGGTGTGGGTTTGATTCTTTTTCTCTCATTTTAAGCTTCCCATGTAATAATTTTTGTTAAAGCTTTTCTTTTTAATGGATCATGAGGATTATTGACACTTCATTTCTGGTGATTGCAATGATTGTGGGATTAGGATTGTAATTTGTATGTTTATTATTCTCTTTATGCTTTTATTGGCTTCTTTGGTTTCAATTATGAAGTTGATAAATAAACCATTTTATGATTTGGCTGACCATGCCTATAGATTTAATTTCTCGCAAAGCTGATATCTATGACTATGCATGCAAGTTAATTGTGTCTGCTCAAATAGTTGATCACGACTAAAAGGAAAATCAAGCAACTTCCAATTTTTGCCACCATAAATTGAAAATATCTATATCAAGACTATGACTATGTATGCCGTGTATCATTATCATGTTGTCAAGCTCCACATTTACTTTTACCCAGTTCCTCCATTATTTAAAATCAATAATATGAAAAAGCAAAAATATTTGATCAATTTTAAAGGTAGGAATTATATGAGATGAAGATGAGGACACTAGAGCAGAAATTAAAAAAATGCAGGCCAAAGTTGCACAAGGTTTGTTTATTTATTTATTTTTTTTCATTTTTTAAGGTTTTGAAAAGAATATATAACATTATTTTCGTTAGGGTTTATTTGTATCCATGAATACACTTTCATTAGTGTGATTTATGAATGCTAATTTTATACTTCATGTGGAATTGGATGAAACATTACATATTGCTATGTACTTTTTTGGGCTTTAATGCAAATAAAGTTTTCACATTTTAGGTGGGAGTGGTTAAAAGTGTGAAGAAAGAAGAGAGTAATGGCAATGGGCCTGAAGAAAAGGACCTTGAAGAGAAATTAGAAGAAGGAGAACCTGAAGAGGTAGTGGAAGGAGAAGAAGATGATGAAGGTGAATGAGAAACAGGGGTAAATTTATTTTCCTTACATTTTCTTGATTTTGTTTTTGGTTTCTAAGAAAATGGGGGTTTTTAATATATAATTGATATTTTGGTACTTCCATTTTCTGATATTGGAGTTTAGCAGATACCGAAGGGGGACAATAATTTTTTGTTTTTTTGTTATGGTTTATATTTGTTTGATATAGAATGTGTATTAGAGTTGTTGATAGACTACAAATCTAATCCTAGACACAAGTTTAATAAAAATCATTTATAGGTAGGTATATATCATTTCTGCATTGCAGATAACTTCAACGAAATCAATCCAATTTATCTCCATTGTTGTTGTCGCCTTAATTATCACTCTTATTATCTCAATTGTTCTACTGCTTTTTGAATGTACTACTGTTATTGTTTTTTTTATTGTTTGGCTTTTGTAGTTTTCAATATGTTAATATATTCTCAATTGGATTTTACGCTCTTTGCTTCCGGAATTAGTCAACTACTCAACCTTCTATTGGTTCTCTTGAAAGCATTCATTTTTTTCCAAAGGCAACTTGATATAATGACTTCTATGAAAGATTGAAAGCCAATTATATAGCATAAACAACTATTATTTTGCTTCTACATCTAGATGATGATATATGGCCAAGATATTGTCTGATTGTTGGTTTATTTTTTTTGATTCTTATAGAGTGGTAAGTTATATTAGGAACCCACACCCCAAGTTGAAGTGCAAGTTGGTGAGTCAATTAAATATGTTTGGTAATCTGTTAAAAATTTGACCTTTACTAATGAATGAATGAGTTGTTTTTGTTTGGAGTTTGTAATGATAGAACATTCTTCATTTGACCTTTATTGATGAATGATTGAGTTGCTTTTGTTTGGAGTTTGAGATGATAGAACTTTCTTCGTTTTGTTGGGTAATTAATGAATTTATTATCCGTTTTTGGGTTGTTTAGGATTGATAGATTTTCAAAAGTAAGTTATAATTCTTTTATGGAGCTCATAAATCTTATTTTTGTAGTAAAAGAGGCCTATAATATAGTGGGATGGTGTTATGGGAACTTCAGATTCATAATGTTATGAATTCAAATTGCTTGAATCACATTGAACTTTGAGAACTTTTAAAGAACTATACATTCTTAAGAACTATTTTGCATGTCTAAGCTATGTTAAGTCAAATTTGAGGAGAAATAATTAATATCCTATCAATTATTTTATTGTATGATAATTTTGAACCTCTTCTAGGAGTTTTTTTAGTTAATGTTTATGTTGCATTTTAGTTACAAAAGCAACCTACAAGGGAGTAGTCCTTAGAAATTGGCATTGCCTTCATGTAAAAAACCTAAGATTACAACTTTACACGCAATAAATCTACCCTACTTTCAGATAATGAAAGTTAATGTTTAACGAAAATAAGACATGAATGGTTGACAAATTATACTATTCAAACTAGCCCGTGCATTGCACGAGCTATCACTAAGTTTACCTTAAGTCAACAAAGGACAATAATAATAAAATTAAAAATTACAAGGAGGTTAAACGATTAGGGATAGAGATATCCAAGTATTGTTGAATTAACGTGCAAAGTATGGGACGATGATAGCAGCTTGATGTGGTTCAATTTTGGGTTTTGCAGATTCTGTTTTGGCCGAGGCGATTAGCTTTAGGGAGGCTTTAAGTTGGCTTAAAAGACTTGGTGCTTCACAGATAATTTTTGAATCCGACTCTTCCATGTTAATACAAGGTATTCAGGCTTCATCTTCCTCTCCGAATTATGTGGGTTTGGTGGTGAATGAATGTAAGGATTTGGTTGCTTCTATAGTCGATTGTTGCATCTATTTTGTTAGGAGGTCGGTGAATTCTGTTGCACATCTGTTAGCTCGTGTTTCGAATTCTATGTCTGATGTCCAGGAATGGGACTCTATTCCCCCTCTTTTTATTTGTAATGCTCCAAGCTTTGATCTCCAGTTATGAAATTCAATTTCTCCTAAAAAAAGAAGAAGCAGATACCTTGCCTATTAATTAGATGCTTATAATTTATTAATTGGTCTAATTCAAGTTTGTTTTGATGTTCTGCATAAAAAAATTATTTCAAAGATGTGACGTACTCGATTTCATATGCATGTTTGTTGTAATACTTTAAAGTATTATAGCCAACTAGCTAAATCATCTACTAATTTTTAAAGACCCTCAACAATTGACTTTCACTCACACGGAGTTCGATTCGATTAGGGTGAAGTTAGCACCAACTTCATTTTAATAAATTCATATAATTTTTTATTGTATTTTGTATAGAAAAATGTTACATTAACCATTGCAATAAAAAATTATAAAACTTATCAATACAATTTTTTATATCTTGAATGCAATAATAAGCTATAGAACTTATTAGGGAGAAAGTTAGTGCCAACTTCAACTGCGAGTTAGATTGGTTATCATATACTTATCCCGTTCTGGAAATAATATCTAAAGAATAATTTTCATATATATTAAAAAAATTAAAGTTAAAAGACGAATTTTCTATCATAAACTAATGGATCTTACCTTTAAGGGTAAATTAGCCTTTATAACATATTTAATATAAACTTTTATATTTTTACACATTTTTTTGGTGATTAAAATTTATTGTACTTTGAGACATATATTTGAGGATGTATATGTTTACTAGTTATTCCTTAGTTTATGAATGCATTTTATTTATTAAGACATGTTGGGGTTTGACTTGTTTTTATCACTTAATTAAGACAATTTTTGTTTTTTGTTTTTGGACAAGGCAAATGTATTTTGGCAAGCGAATGTGAGTGGGGTTCATGTGTGGAACTATCACTTTTAATTTTTGAAATTTTCAATTTTTCTAGCTACATATTAATTCAATTCAATAGCTAGTTGTGTGTGGAGTTGAATAAAATTTAGGGTTAAGTTCAGATGACCACCTGGGGTTTGAGCGGTTTCTCACATAACCATCTGTAGTCAGTAAAACTACATTTAAACTCCCGACTTTTTGAGTTGAAGTGAAAACGTTACTTTTTCCATCCAAATTAACCGTGCATGCATGTCAGACGCCAAAAACGCGTAAAAAGAGGGTGTAACAGAAAAAAAAAACTAGAAAATGTCTAAAATACCCTTCTTCTCTCTCCCTGCCTCCCTTTCCTTCTCTTCGGCCCACCATCTCTTCTCCTTCCTCTCCTCTTTATCATGCTGGGTGCTATTCATGCACCTTCCCGAAATTCGTTTTCCGATCTATGATAAACCAAGTCCGTGGGCTTTTAGATTGTGGGGTTTCTCTGTTCGGATTAGTAGGGGGTTTGATTAAGATGAATCTCTCATCCTAGAAGTTATGATCCAAGTGGTGGCTTTGTTTTCATTTGGTTGGGTTTGAGATCTTGATGATTTGATGAGGTTGATGGTTTGGAAGAGGATGCGTTTAGATCTGTTATGTTCTCCTTATTCATCTTTCCATTTCTCAGATCTTGAACTGATTTTAGTTCTGGTGATTTTTGATCCGGTGATTGTTTGTGTTTTTCGATCTCAATTTATTCGTTATTTATTCCGTGTTCTTTTTTCTCAGTGTGTTTATTTTTTTAGTTTACTTATTTTTTTTCTCTCCTATATATATGTAGGTAGTGTTCTATTTGGGATTCTAGGGTTTCTGTTGGGGCTTATGATTGTTTTTGGTGTTTTCCCTAATTGGGTTCTTGATTTTGGATTTGAATTTTTGGATGGATTTGGGAAGTTTCTTTGTTTAGGTTGGTTGGAAATGTGGGTATGTCGAGATTGGACTTTGACAAGTTTAGGCTATGGTGTTTGTTGGTTTCGGGTGTTTTGCAAATGGTGACTTTGCGTTCGAATTTGGAGATATTTTTGAATGAATCAGTGTTATCTTGGTACTAGAGATTGCAAATGCTAGCAAGGTTCCAGACTTGGGCATATACAACAGAGGTGCGAGTCGACAACAACGCTAATAAGTTTGCTGCCAGGTGAATCTAGCTCGGGCATATACAACACAGGTGCGATTAGCATAAACCTCAGAAGCTCTCTTTAAGAAGGTGACAGGAGTTAGCGGTACATAATTTGTTGCACATAAATGCTCGATCTGTTCTTACACTGTAGAGAGTAGAATGAATAAAGACCTTTTGACTTGAAAACTCATGTGACTTTAATTTACATAGAATTCACACTATTTTAGGCTGCCTGACTTCATCACTTCAACCTGTCTTCTTCCTCACGCATAACCATCTCCTTTGTGACAAGTGCTTCCACCCAAAAAATGGGTTGTTGTAGTTATTATAGTTTTATTAGGCAATCAATTTTGTACTGGGCTAAAAATATGACCTCTGTTTACACTATTGAAAACATAAACAATATGAGGTTGACAATGGCAATCAATTGGAGGGTTTTGTTTTTCAATCATTTTGTTTGTTTGATTTGCTGTTATCTTCCCTTAAATTTGTGTGCAATGGACTATTTTAGTGATGTTTGTGCCGGATTGATTGATCTTCCTTTAAATTTGCAGATATTTTTAAATTTGTTTGATTGATTTCCTCCCTTTATGTTCTTCCCTCGCATATCCCAGCATCTGTCCTTCATATATAAGGAGGGTAATTAAATCTTTATCCAACTTAACTAACAGAGTTATGACAGAAAGCAGTTATTCACTTTAACTCAAAAAGTCGGGTGTTTAAATGTAGCTTTACTGAGTACAAGTGGTTAAGTGGGAAACCGCTCAAACCCCAGATGGTCATCTGAACTTAACCCTAAAATTTAATGTATTCCCAACTCGATACACGTCCAAGTGTTAAACGCTGTAAGTCCAAACAAATAAAACAAACTCAACAATAATACTAACAATAAGTAAACATCTTAAACTAAAAACTTCAACTATTTATAATGTATCAAACAATTATTCAATTATTAACGATGTAATCTGTAAAAATTTATAATAAGGGGTGAGTGTCTGAGCGATAAAACTTAGCCAGTAATCTTTATTGGAGTATTTAAGTGAATTATAAGTATAATTTACAAAATTATATTTTTCTACCAAAATGAATCATTCTATCTAAAATAGCTATGCTTTTCAAAAACCAACAATAAACCATATTATTTCAGTTTAATGTTCAAAATGAAACAGGGAGTATATATATATTTAATCAACATCCCTATCGATTAATGTTATAATCACCCTGTATCACGGTCTAAAAATTCGATAATGTCAATCATGATCACAGTCCCTACTAAGGTATTTATAAAGTGCATGCTCCTCGAAGGTCATCTAATTAAAATGTGTATTTTAGTAGGGTATTTATATTAATTAGTTCCGGAACTAAATGTAAACACTAACATATTTTGTACGTAGTTGGACTAAGAATTTCAAAAAGTTTTCTCAATATTATCGATGTTCTAAACTATATTTGTTTCAGAATTCAAAATCATATAATCTCATTTTTTAAATCAAAATTCTATTTTGATACTTGATTCAAATTTTAAAATAAAAGAGTAACGTTTTTATTAAAATGGAAACCTTAAATAAAACATAACCAATTTTGAAACAATATATTTAGACATCTGAGTAATTATTAAGACATAAATAAATGTAAACGATAATTAAAAATGCTAAATAATTTGAAAAACTACTTACGTCAATATTTCGAATTAACACAATAATAGCCGTACAAATTCTAACTACAAATTTAAATGAATAAAACTAATTAGGACAAACTATCTCAACTCAAATGTATTTTTAATCGAAATGCTATAGTATAACAGCTATACACATCGTTACTTAATTTTTAATTCAATTTACATTTAGTTAATATACCTGAATTTTAATGAGTTTCTGGAATTATAATAATCTAGGTGTTGAGCTAAAATATTTAAATTAAAGCAAATATTTTTTTATTACTAATTTAAAATTCATTCTGTTTATATACATATATATAAACTAATCAATCTCATTAACAATCTAGCATATAAGATACTTACATAGATATAAGTATTGTGACTTCCCCAAAATCGGTATACATCAGCTATTTTGAGTCGTCAAATATATGGTACAAAATTCAAATACAACTTAATTATACAACAGTCATGTAAAATACGACTAAATATATGCTGTGGGTTTTAATACAAATATTGTCATCTAGACAATATACAAATTCAATGGGGTTTTCATTATATTTATTATCACACTATTTCATAGAATAGTGAGGACTACTAATACTATTATCTGGACCATCACTCTGTTCCCCGACTAGTTCCTGCTACTTTCTCATTTCCTGAAAAGAACAATGAAAGCAAAAAGGTGAGCTCAACTAGCCCAGTAAGAAATATTATGACTAAGATAATGCAGAATAAATTATCATTAGCCTTCAACAAATGTTAAACCGATAAAATATAACAAACATCAAGTTTAAGCTGCAGGTTGAACAAGCAATCCATTAGAAGAGTCAAGTAGAGAATAAAATCTACTATCTTCTATGATTTAAAAGATTTTCATAACTTTTATCATTTGGGACTCATTTTAATAAATAATCCACATCATCCCCGCACTACTACCAAAGATATTTATTAGTATCACAACCACAAATTATCCATGCACTACATTGTACCAATGATATTCGTGGTATTCATCAATGGTCATGATTATGCCAACAATCGTCCATCAATGCACTACACGGGTCAATGAGGATTTTTTTCACATCATTTGTAATATTACTACCATGATTACACCGAATAATCCCCCGCCATAATCATACCAAGTCCATCTATGCACTACTGTGCCACAAATGACTTTCAACATAATATAAACATGAGGATGATGACAATGATATAAGAATTCAATAAAACAAGTTCAAGAATTAATTTATCCAGGAACTAATAATGTCCAAATTGTTAACATGATACTTCTTTGTAGAGTAACACTCAAGAATGCTCAGAAGAATATTTTTATGAAAAGATACTGAATGAAGTGTAAATATCAAGGATATTCCACTAATCTCATGGAGTATAGAAGTCAAAACTTTAACCAATTGAGTATAATAAAGAATGAAATAACAAAAGAAATTACCAGGCATGCGATAGTAATCGCATGCATGAGTTATTCCAACATAATAATAAATAATGGAACCGGTCGTGCGCAGAACGCAAGACAAGATATTCCAATGTAATAATAAATAATGGAATTCAGTCATGCGAACGCACGCATGAAGAAGATGTTCCAAAGAATAATAAATAATGGAATAATGTAAGAATTTCACCAAGAATAGGGTATCACAGATATAAAAGTTATTCCAATGTAATAATAAAGAATGGAATAACAAAAGGATTTCACCAATAAAAAAGAAGGAATACCCCTAACGAGTACAACAAATAATATCCCTTACCGTAAAAGAAGAGTATTTTGACTGGTAGAGCGAAGATATACTCAAAGAAAACTTGCATTACGTTCAAAGCTTTCTTAAACTCTAAAGAAATACGCTCAAGATTATAGAAGAAGAACTCTCTATAGTTTTCTCTCTAGAGTTCAGGTTAATTCATAAAAATAATGAAGGAATGAGCTTCTTTATTTATAGAAAAATGGACCGATAGTAACTAATTCATGAACGGTCAGATTGATTTCTTTTAAGCAGACGATCCGATTTGTTTACAATAAAATATAATATATTCTATTTATAATCTAATAAAACGAATAACTTTATAAAAGTATTCTGTTTTATATAAAAAGTTTTTCTATTTTACTACATTAATAATACTAATAAAACAAAGCTCATCATCATTATTATAATTCACAATATTAATCGACCAGGTCGTTCCCAGGAAAGAGGGGGTTTTCCAATAAGGATTTCTCCCCATTGGCGCGCAACTAGATGACCAAACCTCTCCTCGATGTAACTTCAGACATCGTTAATATTGCAAATAATAATATTAATAACTTTGTCATCTCAATTATTGATTATAAAATATTGACAATAATTGAATCAAATAACGTGAGATACTATGCAACAATTATCGAATAATAATTGAACAAAACTGATCGACTTCTCACGTAAGCATCAATAATCAATACCGTGTCTCATTGTGCACTCACGCCAGACATCAGTACTTTTAACACCGTGTGTTTCAATGATTAACGGTAAAACTTCCACCGTTATTTTCGTAAAAGTATTTTTGTCGTTTTCTCAATCCGATAATAATTCCATTGTGGGGTCTACCAATGATTGTGCCGTTGTGCGAATATTTCCTGTTAAAACGAATATTCCCCGACCAATCGAATATTATGTAACAACTTGCGTAATTTACAAAATTTATAAATATTATCCATAATTATAATATTATATCAAATTCATTCTATAATATTCAAAAATGATATTTATAAAAAATTCATCTTTATTCATAAAAGTTGGATATAACTACGGAGAATAATTGCAGGAGAAATGCCACTGATGCCGCTATAAACACACCTATAAATACAAGTTAAACAAAACAAAAATGACATAAATGATACATTAATATTCTGACACAATCACTGGTACACTATTATTAAAACTTTTACATACATACATCAAAATATAGATATACATATACTGTTTTAAAAAATAAAATAATTTCTATTATTCACATAGATTACACACACACACACACACACACACATATATATATATATATATATCATTGTTTTCATGAATTTATTACTATAATTATTGTTTATAAATTTAATTATATATATATATATATATATAAGTATTGTCTGATACTTGATAAATTTATTTATTTGGGGGAGAAGAAACTTAAACTTAATTAAGAGTATATAAACTTCCCACTTGTATCTAAACCATTTTATTATCTTTGTTCCTAAAATATTGTCGTTTAAAGTTTTGACACATGGATTAAGGAAGTCATTTAATACTATCATTTAACAATTAAAATTTGTTTGAAACTCTATCACTACCCCTATTGAAAACTATTACTCCCTCCGTCCCAAATTAATTGTTTAGTTTTGACTTTTAAAGTCAAATTGACCATTTTTAAAACTAATCTTTTTACTATTTTTTCTAAAATATAGGTGAAGAGATTATAACCAAAAGTAAGTATATACAATTTATTACTAACCCCAATTTTTATAATTTTAGAAATATATTTATATATGTTTAATTATTAATTCTAAAAATAGTCAAAACTGAGCAATTAATTTGGGACGGAGGGAGTAATACAAGGGAGAATTTCTTGGAACAATGAGAGAAGGTAGGGGTAATATAAGAAAGTAAATAATTTATTCTCCTCGAGAGTTGTAAACAATAAATATTTTGGATTAAATTTTTTATTCTAAAATAAAAATCTTTTAGGAAGGGAGTAAACCGACAAAGTTCATCTTTAATAAATGCAAGGGAGAGAAGAAAAAACTTAGTATAGAAACTTCCTATTTGTTTCCAAACCTATCCACACGGGTTTGACAAAGTCATTGTTCACCCCATTCAATAATTAGAATTTTAGAATAGAAATGTTAATATATGAGTAGTGGAGTATATATATGTAGGTTGTTTAGGTATGTGGTTCAATAAGCATTATTATCCTTTGAACCCAACAAATTAGAGTGTCTGCACTCTTTCAAATTCTAAGAGGCGATGGAGGATTCAGCAGTTAGAGCCGGACTACATTCCAGACGTAGTCAACCAAATTCTTCGGCACAAACTCGAAATTCTCCTCGAACAATATCTCAAATACATCCATTACAAAGATCTCAAACACCAAATCAAATTTTTTCGCACTCTGAATATAGTCAATCTATATCTCAAATACATCCGTTACAAAGATCTCAAACACCGAATCAAAGTTTTTCAAACTTAGAGTATAGTCAATCGATTTATTCAACACAATACGGAAGTTATTCTCGATCTGTATCTCAAATGCGCCCGCCAGATAGGTCTCGAGTACCAACAAATCAATTTATTCCAGACCCGAACCATAGTCAATCAAATCATTTAGCACTTAACCGGAATTTTTCTCAATCACAGTCTCAAATACATCCTTCAGAAAAGTCTCAAACATCAAATCAAAATTTTTCACACACCATGCATAGTCAATCGAATTATTCAGCACAAAAAGGAAGTTCTTCTCAATCAACATCAGAAATGCGCCCGTCGAGAAGATCTAAAAGTACTGCACGATCTGAACATGCCGACTCTAGTACTGTATTCGACGGCATCAATAAATCCCGGTATCTTCAAAGGAGTTCTAGCCTTGAAAAATTCGAAATGGCCCTACAAGATTTTTCCTATAACTATCTCCAATAGTAATTTATTCTTATTTTCATGCATTGGTGAAATCTATATATCTTGTTTGGTGTTTGATTATGGTTTTAAGGTAGTGGGAGTTGGGGATTTTCTTTATTGGGTAATTTTCATTGTCATAAAATTGTGGTGTAATCGATAATTATTGAATGATCAATGACGACACTTTGTTTGATTTAGTACGGTTGACTATGTTTCATGCTCATATTTTTGGGTACACCTTTTGTTGGAATTTGAGCCTAATTTAATATGGGTATCATTAATTAATTTTGATAATTCTATATATTAATGTGTTCTACTCTATGAGTATATTAAATTAAGTATTTGGAAACTCAAATCCATGTAGTAATGAATGAGATATTAACTCACAAAAATCACACTTGGAAATGATAGGTAATAAATACATGTGGAAAAAATCAAGTCCCACATAGATTAAGAATTAAATATTCTACTACCCCCGTCCTATAATAAGTGATTTTTTAGTTTAAATCACACATACCAATACACAAGCTAAAATGATAAAAATACCCTTAATATATTTTCTTTGAAGTTGAAGAGTTAATGAGTGTCATTTAATTGTAGTGATGGTAAGATGCAATAAATATCATTGAATGCATAAGGGCATATATGAGAAAATATTGCAAAAATTGTATTGGAGTTCTAACACATAACTTATTTTGGGAAAAAAATACTAAGCCTAAAAAATCACGTATTGTGGGACGGAGGTAGTATATGTTTATATAAAAGGAAAGTGATTTTGGGTTTGGGCCCCAAGGGCCACCCCACTTTTGTGGAAGGGAGAGGACCTAGCCAAGGTTAGGTTCGAACCCGCGTCGTCGTTCGGCCTGGGTCGTGTATATAACTTTTTAGACAAAATTTATTTACACTTTTTAATTAAAATTTATTAAAATTTTATTTATTTAATTCTTTTATCAAAACTATGTCGTTTTGAGAATTATCAAAACTGTGTCGTTTTGAAGAGCGATATTTATTAAAATTGTGTCGTTTTGAGAAGCGGTATCTGCTGAAAGGGTATAAGTCTGAACGGGCAAGCCAAAACTACGTCGTTTTGGTCGCCTTTTCTACTAAACTAAAACTACGTAGTTTGGGCTCTGTTAATACTGAAACTATGTCGTTTTATATGTCCGAATGGACGCGTCTATACTGTATATGATCAAAACTACGCCGTTTTGACCAATGAATGCCATATATACCTTTTTAGTGGCATCTCATGCCCTTCCAAAGGGCTAGGCACCCATCCGAAGGGTCAATAACCCTCCTATAAATAGATAGGAGGGGCCAACCATTTTACTCACTCAATTTTCACAAGCAATTAGCATTAATAGTCATTTTAGTATTCTGTTTTTATCATTTTCATAGTTCTAAAAGAGAGAGAGTTAGAACATTCAGTTTGGTTCGTTGTGTATATCTTTTGTAGTGCTGCTAAGGTATACGAAGTCATTGTATCTTGGAAGACAAATGTTATCAACTCTGAGCACCATACAAAGGACATAATTATCTTAAGGACATAGTACCAAATACTAGCCTTGACAAATTATTTTTTACGAGATAAGTTCATATAAATATATATATAATTTCCTTTAAAGGTTACTAACCCCTTTACCATTAAGATTTAAATAATTTGACACTTAATTTTGACAAAATGCAAAACAACTCTTTTCGTGCAAAGAAAAATATGCTTGCAATTAAGTGAACTAGTTAAGTGCATTTATTTATGTCCACATGTCACTTCTTTGTCAAAGAAAGTTAACATTATTGTACTGCAAGATGCGAGACAAACCAAGGGAAGAGGATATTTCACTTTTTTATGTATTTTTTTTATAACAGTATATATGCACGATCAGTGTTAGAATCATACCACATTATTAAAATTAGGTTAATTTTGTTGAACACAAATATTTTATTATTGATATGCCATGATCCTAATATGATTAATAAATATATTTTTATGAATCGATTTGAGATCGTGCTCGACTTGGTAGATAAACGAGCTTCAATCAAACCTTATTTTATACTCGATAAATTTTGTGAACTAAATCTGAGTAACTCAATAGTCGGCTCGACTCGACTTATTTATACTCTTATTTACAAGGAGTTTAAACAATTATTGGCAGAGATATACAAGTATGGGTTGAATTAAATTGTAAAGCATGGGCATGCACAATTATCAGATGATTGATCTATTAATTGGTCTAATTCTAGTTTATTTCAAAGTTCTCCAAAAAAAAAAGTATATTTCAAAGTTTTGACTCACTCGATCGATTTCATATGCAAGTTTGTTGTAATATTAGGTAAGAATTAGGACAGCTAGATTAGTCTTCTTCTAATTTTTAAAGACCTTTAACAATTGACTTTGACTACCCACTCGGAGTTCATACCTATTACCATGAGATTTTAAATTACGGTTATCCATATATTATACTCCTCCGTCTTAAAATATATATATATATATATATATATATATATATATATATATATATATATATATATATTAGTCCTTCCATAAAGAAGTTCATATGAGTATTATCTAACACCCCTTTTTGTCACCGTTGATAAAATGAATTAATAAATTGAGATTAGCTTTTGTATTTGATAAGCCTAAGACAGTTGTTGTGCCTAATTATTCACTGTCTTATTTCTATTTTAATAAGTGAATATTAACTTGTCAATTATAGTTATAAAAAGTGAATATTTATTATTAAAATAATCAGTAAAGATGCATCGATACTATTTGGTACATTTTTTTTTTTAATTTTTTTATTTCTCCTACGTGCATAAAGCTCATACTATTTGGCATTAAAATAATAAAGTAATCCCATTCGGTAAGACAGTGATACTAATTTGTACACATTTTTTTTTAATTTTATTTTTATTTTTCCTACTGAAGACAGTGCTCATACGGCTGACATTAAAATAATAAAGTAATCCGTACTTAAGACAAAAGCTAATACTATTTGGTACATTTTTTTAATTTTATTTTTATTTTTCCTACGTAGACAGTCGATATTTTACCGACACATTTTTTTTAATTTTTTTTCCGTACCAGATAGGCTCATACGGCTGACATTAAAATAATAAAATATCCTACGCATGACAGTGACACTACCGGTATTAAAAATTGAAAAAACCTACAGTAAGACAAATTTTGTCACTACCGGTATTAAAAATTGAAAAAATGATTTTATTCAAGCAATTCACCGCTAAAATGATTCGAACTCGCAACCTCAAACTCTAAACACTCATCATATGACCACCGAGCACCAATGCCTAAATTCATTAATTTCAACCAAAGATATGTCTTTATATTAAAACTTCACCATCCCCAAAATCTATATTCTTGCATTATTATTATATTACGATTTATTATTATTAATAATAAGTCTATATAATACATATGGGGGTTTGATATTTAGAAATAAGTTAATATCTATATTTATTAAGCAATGATTATTAGTAATGATTTTATATATTAAGTAATGATTTTATTATTAAGAAATAATTTTATTATTAATAAAACTAGTTCAATTAGTCTAATAAGTAATGATGATAATTTTTCAAGTCATTTTCAGAAATTAATTTACTTATCGAATTTATAAAAGTAATGAAGTATTATTATAATAATAATAATGTGATTATCAATATTAGAAGTCTGAGAATATACCAATACTAATCTTGATAACATTAAGAGGAATAGACATATTACATGTTCATTTTCATAAAAAAAAAAAAACATAGAATGATTAATACAACCGACGCTTTATATCTCGTAGAGTAGGAAGTAATCTTATGATTTCTTGTAGAGCTCTATGCGACGCAGAACGTAAAGACTGTGACATCTTCCAAGGACCACTTCTCTTCGTAAATATTACTATTGGCCCTAACTAAATAAATTCAACATACTTGCGGACAAAAATGCCACGATCTGCGTGGTTGTGTTGTTTCTATTCGAATCTTTAAAGGTCTGCGCAAAGAGGATTACCATTTGGGCCACTCATCGCTTGATCGGATTACCATTTCGCAAACAAAATGGTATCAAATGTACCTACATGTAAAAAAGTAGTTGGTTAATAATTTTTTAATATTAAAGGACATTATAAAATTAAAATATTTTAAAACTAAACATACCGCAACTTTAACGAATTCGAAAGTACATTTCATGTAACTTAATATACTTAGTGTCATCAGAAGTGCGGGTCAATTATGGTAACCATCCAATCTTCAACTGCGAATCAGAACAAGACAAAATGGCATTGATTGGTACTACACAATCGATTATGAATATGTATTTGCATTCGTGTAAAGGTGGACCAACATCTTCAAGTTAACATATGGATCGCAAAAACTCCATGCAAGATTCACGTTAGTCGTGATGACATACATAGCCCTTCGCCTAAGATGCATGAAGAATGAATTCATGAAACCAAATTGGGACCACCTTTGTATTCCCGCGACTGTTGTATTCTCTCTCGCCTCGTAGCAACAACATATAAGTGTCGATGACATGCTCGAATATCCAACTCCCAGGCCCTAAGGATTGCACTACATTGTGTTCTAATTCATATAACTGGCGCGGATGTGATAAAGGATATAAATCCCCTTCTGGTGCCACCACGTTTCCAAACATATGTTTATTTCCAAATGTCTCCTTCCAATCTTTAAGTCTTTTGGATAAGGACCCTTTTGGTCCATAAGAGATGTGGTCTCCCGCATCTTGTACCTGATTGAGACCCAAATGTACATTATTATTATATAGCAATAATAATTAAAACAATCACTATTAACATAACTATATATACCTTTTGTGAACTAGATCCCTTGGCCTCAGAAAGTCCCGCAAATGAAGACTTGGTTGGAATGTAACACTCCTCATAGGTTTGGAAGGTTGGAATGTAACACTCCTCGTAGGCTTGGGTGGTGGGAATGGAGCTCTCCTCGATTACTTGTGGGGTGGGTATGTGTAGCTCTCTTGTCAACATAATCAGCTTTGTTTTCCAAGCCCTTCATTGAGTTGTGTGTATTGGGACTGTGTTCCAAAATTTGTGGGACCCCTCTGTCGAGGTATTTGTTTACCTCTTGCTTCGAAGTCGTATAGGGCGTATTAGAAATCCCAATTATTTTTTTTTGAGTAACCAACTCTGGAGGCAAATTGAGTAAATCTTGAAAATTTATCAAGTAACGACTTTTGCACTCTCAACTGTCATGTAAGATAAACACAAACAAATATTATTAACAATAAATATGAATAAATGTAATATTAAGTATTTACTCCAATACATGATTTATTAAAGAAGAATATAATTTTATACCATTTGAATAAGGTGTTGTTGGTTGTAAATGGCCCGAGGCTCATAACAACTATCGTGGTCGTCGCTTTGCTCGTCGAGAAGGTCGGTGAATTTTCCAACGTGTAATTTTCCTATACCGCACCATGTAATCATCTATTGGGACATAATCGGCAATTTCGGTTTGTTGTCCTTCGAGATGATCCATGTATGCCTCCCACATCGAAATATATTCCCTCTCAAGGCCACGCAATCCTCGACATCAATAAATTTAAACTTTTTCTCCTTCCTAAGGTCACCGTGGTTTTTGGTCAGTGATGGTATGCCTTTGATGAACCCATTCTCATCACACGATCCGACATCCGAAATTCCACAATATCAAAGTGGATCGAGGGACCCCACCAGATCCCAACAATCTGCCTTCAAAATTAAATCCACTGATATCATCATCCCACATTATGTAAGGCCGCCAAACCACATCCCACATAGACTTAATATCTAACTCCCCCAGTAAAATGACAAATGGTGATGGGGATTCTCACGTCTCACTGTGGTAACTGGGCTCCAAAATAGGACCATGCTAAAGCCCTAGGTAACCATAAGGATGATTGTGGCCAAGGGTTTGGCTTTCCAATACTTACACGCTCATAAGCCCAAATTTGTAACAATATAACACAACCATTAATGTATTTAACTCCTTTCCTAGTAGCAGTATATAAAGATCTGTACAAATATGCTAACATTGTTGCACCAAGAGTAAGTTACACAATCTTGACATTGTCAATAAAAGACATATATCGTGGGTGCACACTATTTCTATTCCTATTAGGGAATAATATTGCCCCACACAACCACAATATGTATGCCTTTGTGTGTCGCCCTACAACATCTTTACTTGCATTCTCGGGACAATTATTAAAATGTTCGTGCAACCACACTAATGAAAGCTGCACCGCTTTTTTTGAACTAAAATATTCATCGCCTAATTTATCTCCAAAATAATCCCTAAAATAATTCAAATTGGTGATGCTAAGGGGACCTGTTAAGGGCTTTCCACCACCGGTGAACTCTAAAAAATAAAGTGAACATCCTCTAACGTGATTGTTATTTCTCCATAGTTTAAATGAAAAGTATTGGTCTCAAAGCGCCATCTCTCGACTAAGGCGGATATCGGACCAAGATCGGTTTGGTGTACAACACCTTGATAACTAAATACCCAAATCCACATTTATCTAAAAGGATTTTTTGTTCTTTTGTCAAAGCCCACCGATTATATTTCGATCAAGATATTGATTTGAGCTTAGTTTTCCCTATCTCTCCCATGATATATGTCATCGATACATGATCTTGTTGATCATGCAGAACACTTGGATCAATTGGCCCATATTCCCAACTATCCATCTTTTACCTAAAAAAATACATCAATTCCATATTAGTATTAAGATGCATGACAAAATCAAGTTGAAAGTAACATGCTGCAAAATGACAGTAATAACAATAACATGCATGTATATAATGTAATAATATTAACATGCATTAAAAACTAGTAAAAACAGAAACTATTAAAAACAAAAACAATAAGAAGAAAAATAAATTAAAACAATAAGTGAACAATTGAGTACACTGGAATAAAATAAAAACAATAAATGAAACATAATAATAAAATAAATACTTATCAATGCATGCTATGCTGCAAAAGTATTTTTTTTTTCCGGCCGGTACAGCTTAAACCGGCTTAGCTTTTTTAATTTTTTTTATCTTCTTTTCTCCATTGTATAATGATGACTCAGCAAATTAAAATAAAATAATATATATATATATATATATATATATATATATATATATATATATATATCCAAATTTAGATACTTTTATCCCAAACACAAATTAAAATAAAATAAAAATCCCCGGTAAGACAAAATTTGTTCTTACCGACAATTGTCTCAAAAAAAAAAAAATTTGGTATGCCAAATTTGTTCATTGCTTAAACAGATTCAAATCGCGACCTCAAGCACCCATCATCATCATTATATGACCACCCGAGCACCACCTGCCTAGTCGCTAATTTCTACCAAGGATATATCTTTATAGTAAAACTTCACCATCCCCAAAATCTATTAATTGGTTTTTTTAAAATAGAAATAAGTTAATATCTATATTTATTATTATCCCCTCTAATATTTTTTCTTATTTTTGTAAAAATATGTCCAATTAGTCTAATTAATATATTAAAAATAAATATCATTCTTTAATAAAATATAAAGTGATCATTATAAATCTTAGATTATTTTGTTGTTATTATACTGAAAATAATAACAACAATAAAGAATAACATACATGCATAATATGCGTGTGATAACATGCATTAATGACAACAAAAATAAATACATGCATGGTATTATATCCCTTTAATTCGGTAATAACATGCGTTGATAAAAAATAACACCAATGTAAACTATTAAAACTCGAACAAATAACAATAAATAAAAACTTACTTGTTGAAGTTTTTTGCTCCTCTCTTCCGAAATACTCCCTCTCTACTCTTTGTTATTTTTATTTTATCTAGCTTGGCAAGTGAACTTTAGTTTGAACAACATATGTTCTCAATAGACGTTTAAATAAGGTGAGTAAGTCCGGTACATGAATTATTTTAGGACCAAATTCAAACATTAATACTGTTATGGGTCACATCTTTTTATATTACCGAGCTTTTGTGTGTTCTTTCCCGAGGCGATGTGGCGTAAAAAGTAGTCAAACATGGCGGGTAAAAAGTTTTGTTGCTTTGTTTCGTTAAGACAAAGCTTCACCGGGTTTACCCTTTGTTGTTTTGTTTCTTTTATTATATTATTAATAAAACTCGCTTAGTAGGTAGAGGCTATACCGCTTATATGAAAAAAAAATTATATTATTAATAAAACCGTTTTACTTAAGACAAAGTTATAACTGGCTTGTAAATGAATTTTTTTTTTTGTCGCTAAATGCAGAACTCGAACCCGTGACCTCAAGCACCAATCCTCGTCAAATGACCACCCGAAGCACTGATTTTGCCTAATTGCTTTTAATTTACCTTGAATTTGTATATATCTTAAAACAGTTCATTTCCCCCCAAATTAAATTTCTCAATATTTTATTATTATTATTATTATTATATTATTATTATTACGAATTGAGTATAAAGCCGTTCCATATTGTATCGGCTTATGTACTTTTTTATTATTTTATTATCATTATTATTATTATTATTATTATTATTATAAAGTTGTATCGGCTGGTCTTTTTACCTTTAGCAGCAAGTTGCTTGAATAATATATTTTTTTTTATTTTTTTAATACCAAGTGATGTAAGTCAGATTCTACTGCTTTTTTTTTTCAATTTTCTATTACCAACCGATGAAAGGTTTGATTCTACGTACCAGTAGTATAAGCTTTGTCATCGTGGAAAAAAAAAAATGTACCAAATTTAATGTTAAAAAAATTATTTTATTCAAGCAACTTGTCGCTAAATGACTCGAACTCGCAACCTCAAACTCCAAACGACGCTATATATGACCACCCGAGCACCACCACCGGGCCTAGTCATTAATTTCAAATGCAATGATATGTCTTTATATTAAAACTTCACCATCCCCAAAATCTATATTCTTGCATTATTATTATATTACTGAAACAAATATTATTAATAAGTTTATATAATACATATGGGGCTTTGATATTTAGAAATAAGTTAATATCTATATTTATTAAGCAAATGATTATTAGTAATGATTTTATATATTAAGCAATGATTTTATTATTAAGAAATGATTTTATACATTTGATACATTTTTTATATATTTTATACATTTGATACATTTGATACATTTTTGATATATTTTTGATACATTTGTGATAATTGATACATTTTGATAATTGATATATTTTTGATACATTTGATACATTTTTGATACATTTTATATACTTTTGATATATTTGATACATTTGATACATTTTTGATACATTTGATCTGATTGATACAATTTTGATACATTTGATATATTTTGATATATTTGATACATTTTTGATATATTTTTGATACATTTGATACAATTTTGATACATTTTGATAATTGATATATTTTTGATACATTTGATATATTTTGATATATAATTGATATATTTTGATATATTTGATATATTTTTGATATATTTTTGATACATTTGAACAATTGATCAAAAATATCAAAAATATATCAAATGTATCAAAAATATATCAAAAATGTATCAAATGTATCAAAAATATATCAATTATCAAAATGTATCAAAATTGTATCAAATGTATCAAAATATATCAAAATGTATCAAATATATCAAAATATATCAAATGTATCAAAATTGTATCAAATGTATCAAAATATATAAAAATGTATCAAATGTATCAAAATATATCAATTATCAAAATATATCAAAATATATCAAATGTATCAAAATATATCAAAATGTATTAAATGTATCAAATATATCAAAAATATATCAAATGTATCAAAAATATATCAAATGTATCAAAAATGTATCAAATATATCAAAATATATCAAATGTATCAAAATGTATTAAATGTATCAAATATATCAAAATATATCAAATATATCAAAAATGTATCAAAATATATCAAATGTATCAAAATTATATCAAATGTATCAAAAATATATCAAATGTATTAAATATATCAAAAATGTATCAAATGTATCAAAAATATATCAATTATCAAAATGTATCAAAAATATATCAAAATGTATCAAATGTATCAAAATATATCAATTATTAAAAATTTATCAAATGTATCAAATATATCAAAATGTATCAAATGTATCAAAATTGTATCAAATGTATCAAAAATATATCAAAAATGTATCAAATGTATCAAATATATCAAATGTATCAAAAATGTATCAAATGTATCAAAAATATATCAATTATCAAAAATGTATCAAAAATATATCAATTATCAAAAATTTATCAAATGTATCAAATATATCAAAATGTATCAAATGTATCAAAATTGTATCAAATGTATCAAAAAATATATCAAAATATATCAAATGTATCAAATATATCAAAATATATCAAAAATGTATCAAATATATCAAAAATATATAAATTATCAAAAATGTATCAAATGTATCAAAAATGTATTAAATGTATCAAATATATCAAAAATATATCAAATATATCAAAAATGTATCAAATATATCAAAATGTATCAAATATATCAAAAATGTATCAATTATCACAAATGTATCAAAAATATATCAAAAATATATCAAATGTATAAAATATATAAAATGTATCAAATGTATAAAAATTTCTTAATAATAAAATCATTTGCTTAATATATAAAATCATTAATAATAATCATTGCTAAATAATATAATATTAACTTATTTTTAATATCGAAAATATATATGTCAGTTATTATATTGTTTTTTTTTTAATTTTTATTATTTTAAATTAATATAATAATAATGCGAAAATATAAGTTTATACTTTGAAAAATAAAAAAATGTACCATTTAATACCGTTAAAAAAAATTATTTTATTCAAGCAACTTAATGTCGCCGAATGCATCGAACTCGCAACCTCAAACTCCAAACACACGCTATACGTGTGTACCCGAGCACCACGAGCCTGAGCTTCAATAATTTCACCCAAGGATATGTCTTTATATTAAAACTTCACCATCCCCCAAAATCTATATTCTTGCATTATTATTATATTACGTAAACAAATATTATTAATAAGTCTATATAATATATATGGGGTTTGATATTTAGAAATAAGTTAATATCTATATTTATTAAGAATGATTATTAGTAATGATTTTATATATTAAGCAATGATTTTATTATTAAGAATGATTTTATATATTTGATTTATACATTTGATATATTTTGATATATTTTGATACATTTGATATATTTTTATATATTTGATACATTTGATACATTTTGATACATATTATATATTTTTGATATATTTGATATATTTTTGATATATTTTGATACATTTGATACAATTGATACAAAAAATATCAAAAAATGTATCAAATGTATCAAAATATATCAATTATATATCAAAAATGTATCAAATGTATCAAAAATATATCAATTATCAAAATGTATCAAAATTGTATCAAATGTATCAAAAATATATCAAAAATGTATCAAATATATCAAAATATATCAAAAATGTATCAAATGTATCAAAAATATATCAATTATCAAAATGTATCAAAAATATATTAAAAATATATCAAATGTATCAAAAATATATCAAAAATATATTAAATGTATCAAATATATCAAAAATATATCAAATGTATCAAAATGTATCAAATGTATCAAAAATGTATCAAATATATTAAAAATATATCAAATGTATCAAAATATATCAAAAATGTATCAAATGTATCAAATATATCAAAATGTATCAAATGTATCAAAATGTATCAAATGTATCAAAAATATATCAAATGTATCAAAATTGTATCAAATGTATCAAAAATATATCAAAATGTATCAAATGTATCAAAATATATCAATTATCAAAATTGTATCAAAATGTATCAAAAATATATCAAAATGTATCAAATGTATCAAAAATATATTAATTATCAAAATTTATCAAATGTATCAAATATATCAAAAATGTATCAAATGTATCAAAATTGTATCAAATGTATCAAAATATATCAAAAATGTATCAAATGTATCAAATATATCAAAAATATATCAAATATATCAAAAATGTATCAAATGTATCAAAAATATATCAATTATCAAAAATGTATCAAAATATATCAAAAATATATCAAATGTATCAAAAATGTATTAAATGTATCAAATATATCAAAAATATATCAAATGTATCAAAAATGTATCAAATATATCAAAATGTATCAATTATCACAAATGTATCAAAAATATATCAAAAAATGTATCAAATGTATAAAATATATAAAAAATGTATCAAATGTATAAAATCATTTCTTAATAATAAAATCATTGCTTAATATATAAAATCATTACTAATAATCATTGCTTAATAAATATAGATATTAACTTATTTCTAAATATCAAACCCCATATGTATTATATAGACTTATTAATAATATTTGTTTCGTAATATAATAATAATGCAAGAATATAGATTTTTGGGGATGGTGAAATTTTAATATAAAGACATATCCTTGTTTGAAATTAATAAATTTAGGCCCGTGGTGCTCTCGGGTGGTATATACGACGTGTGTTGGAGTTTGAGGTTCATGAGTTCGAGTCATTTTAGCGAAGAAAGTTGCTTGAATAAAATATCTTTTTAACAAAACGGTAATTTGGTTCATTTTTTTTTAACGGTAGTAAAGAGCTTGTCCGGTTGGTATTTTTTTTTTTTTTTACAGTAGGAAGAGCTTGTATTTTTATAATTTTTATTTGCTATTTTTATAAAAATAAAGAATATAAAATATTTTATAACAAATAAAGAATATAAAATATTTGCTATTTTTATTTTTATTTGTTATAAAAATATTTTATAACAAATAAAGAATATAAAATATTTTATAACAAATAAAGAATATAAAATATTTGTTATTTTTATTTCTTTATTTGTTATTAAAATATTTTATAACAAATAAAGAATATAAAATATTTTATATAAAATAGCAAATAAAAAATTATAAAAATATATTTTTATAAAATAGGATATTATTTTTATTTGAATTATAATTCTTTATTTGTTATTAAATGAAAGAGTTATAAAAATAACAAATATTTTATTTGGAATAGCAAATAAAGAACTTGAGAGCTTGTGTGCAATAGTAAGAGGTTGTCTTGGGTTTGGATTTGTTTTGTTTTGTTTTTTGTTTTTGTTTTTTACGTACGTAGTAAGAGAACATAGAAAAAATTGGGAGTATTTTATAAAAAGGCACACTGTACCAATCTGTTGTCTTGGGTCAGAGCATTATTTAATATTAAAAATTCATTTTATTTCAATAAACTGACAACATGTTGACTATGGTGGGGTCCTCATATTAAAATAAAAAAGTTTTTTAAGTTTGTGGCTTAGGATATTTATGTTTCATCTCACCTTAGATAAGTTTATCAACAGTACAAAAAGGGGTGTTGCCAGACAAGACTCACAAAGAACCTAAGTTCTTTATGGAAGGTTCCTTATATATATATATATATATATATATATATATATATATATATATATATATATATCTATCTATCTAAAGAAATACTTTTCATACATATTAAAAAAATTAAAATTAAATACAGAATATAAATCATGTTTTAAATTAACTAAAGGATCCTACAAAAGTATGATTAGTTATTTTAATTTCTTAAACTAGTGAGCCCCTATTTTAAAAATAAATTAGTCCTTGTAATATACTTAATATAAATTTGTATACTTTTAGGTGTTAGTGGTGTTTATCGGTAAAAAAATCCTAAAAAAATGTTAGATATACAATATTAACAGCTTCATAAAATTTAATTATGAGACGTATCTACCGACTACCATTTACCAATGTGAAGAAAAAACTTAGTATGGAGTATAGAAGCTTCCCCCTTGTATCCAAACCATTCTACTTGTACATGAGCCATGCCAGGGAGAGGGAAAAAACAAAAACTTACAATAGAAACTTCCCATTTGTATCGAAACCCGTCCACACGGGTTGACAAAGTCAATGTCGACACGCCAGCGGCCCCAATCAATTAGAATTAAAAATAGAAATCTTAATATGCATGTGAGTGGAGTATATATATTTTGCTTGTTTAAGTATGTGGTTTAATAAACTTGACGGTAGAAAGAAAGAATTGCAGCATTTGTATAAAGACTAAAGTAATAGCAGCAGCATGAAGTATGAATCCCAACAGCTGAGGAGTTGAGAGTTTTTTGAAGTTTTGGTGCAGCAAGGTATGCTCTCAAGTTATCAAGTATATATACTTCTTATCTTCTGGATTAGCTTATTTAATATGAGGATTGTAACTTTAAATTATGGTATGAGTATGTTATTTTATTATCAACTTTCATGTATTCTGTTGACAATGTGTAATTTTTATTCCATTATATATTTCTTATATGGAATAAATTTTCAGTAATATATCATTCTTAGCCTTTTGCCAGAATTATTTTTTTAAAGTGTTTGCACTCTTTTGTTAGATTAAATTCACAGACTCCATTGTCTAGAAAAGCGCAACTGAAACTGATGGAGAATTCAGCAGATGGAGCCAGACTACATTCCGAACGTAGTCAACCAAATTCTTGGGCACGAATTAGAAGTTCTTGCCAATCACTATTGTCTCAAATACGCCCTAAGGAAAAGTCAGCAAAGCAAAGTTTTTCACCCTCCGAGCATAGTCATGACAAAAGTTCTGCTCAATCACTACTGTCTCAAATATGCCCTAAGGAAAAGTCTGTATTAACAAAGCAAATTTTTTCACCCTCCGAGCATAGTCAATTAAATCATCCGGTACATAACGAAAGTTCTTCTGAATCACTACTGTCTCAAATACGCCCCAAGGTAAAGTCTCTATTAGCAAAGCAAATTTTTTCACCCTCCGAGCATAGTCAATCAAAGCATCCAGTACGTAACGAAAGTTCTTCTGATTCACTATTGTCTCAAATACGTCCTAAGAAAAAGTCTCTATTAGCAAAGTAAATTTTTTCACCCTCCGAACATAAGTCATTCAAATCATCCAGTACGAAAGTTATAATCAATCACTACCGTACCCTAAACTCACTATCCGAAGAGTCTAATACTGCATATGATGGGATAAATGAATCCCAGTATCTTCAAAGGAGTTCTAACCTTGAAAATTTCAAAATGGGCCTTGAAGAATTTTCCCATAAATATCTCGAGTAGATATTTATTCTTATTTGCATTGATGATACATCTTGTTTTGAGTTTTTTTTTGTTTTTTTTTTTTATGGTTTTAGGGTAGAGGGAGTTGGCGATTTTCTTCACTGGGTGATTTTCATTGTCATAAAGTTGTAGTGTAATCGAAAATTTAATGAATGATTAACGAGTAGACTTTGTTTGATTAGTATGATTGACTCTTTTTTGGAAGACCTTTACCATTAAATTTTGGATATTTTAATTGGCACTTAATTTTGACAAAAAAAGCAAAACAGGCCTTTTGGTGCAAAGAAATATATTTTAGCTTGTTTATTTTTATCAACTTTTCATCCTTCGCATTTATTCATCTTAATCATGATTTGAGTAAAACAGAGTTTACGAGTTTAAATTAAAGTTATATAATACAAAGAAATTTGCTCTTGCCCAAATAACTGCACTCATATCTGTTCTTGACCAATCAAAGTACTGGTACTTAATTCCAACTTAAATAAAAATAAATTATAGTAGCATATTTTATTTTTTTGTCAAGTGATTTGGGACAACTATTACAAGTGATTTAATATAAACAGATTTTTAAAGGCAGTTCAGATTCTTGATGCAACGATGCTTAACATGCGAGGCAAAAATAATAAGTACTCAAATGTTGGCATCGAAGACTATATATCTATGGACTTACGAGCCATGATTGTACTATTTTGGTGTAAATTGGAAGCTAACGAAACCAAATGAGCCATGGACTTAATTATGAGACAAGCACAAATCCAGAAAAATATTTTCCACAACATAGAGACGAATACGGGTGGATGGAGATGGAACTTTGGGAGTTTGTTAATGATTACACGAGGGATATATGAGCATTTTGAGTTTTAATTATGGCATGGGGGATGAATCAGAGTCAGCACCGGCCCTGGGCTAAAGTCCAAGGTGTCCGGACTTTAGGCCCACTAAAATTAATAAATTTTCGCGTACGATAATACGTATTTTTGTTATGTATATATATATCCAAATAAAAAAAATTGGATTCACGCCACTTTAAATTTAAAGCGCCTACAAAAAATTACCCAATGAAATAGACCCAAATTTCAATGATGACTTAGTGATAATGTGATATCTAAATGATGCTTTAGAAATATTGAAATAATCGGTTATTATATTTGGTATTCATTTGTATTTATGCTCTTTTGTTCAAGAAAAGTTCTTAGTTTTTTTTATGTCTATCTTAATAGTAATTAGCAAAAGGCCCATTTTTTTTTTGTCGCTTTAAGCCTTTAAAAACTCAGGGCCGGCGCTGATCAGAGTTATGGCATCATCCTCAGGTCAATTGAGCTTCGGCCTAATTAAAGAACTTGTAAGTGAAAGTGAATCGGCAAATCTCTCCATGTCAAATTTGTCAAGCGATTATCAAGACATACTAAAGATGTTTTGAGTTTTGTGATGATTAATTATTCCTCCAAACACGAAATTTACGTGCTTTAGCCAAAGTCCTCATCCCTTGTGTACCAAGACGGTAAGAGTTCAATTCTTGAGCGTGGCTAAGAGAAGAGGATCTTTCACTCTTTTATGTAAATTTTCTTTATAACAGTGTATATACACGATTATTATTTGTTATAATCGTAGTTTAGTAGAGTTAAAATTATTATTGAAGACATGACACGGGTGATCCATGTCCTTAAGGTCTTTATCGTCCCACCACGATTGGTTTCTTTAAGAATTCTGAGACGCATTTATATACCTCAGGGATATATGTCAAGCTTGGTGAATTATCTCATGATAGCTATTCACAGAAAATTCCAATAGAACACTGCTTTGTAGTAGTTATTTGTTTGTCAGAAGAATAGGCGAAAATAGAATAAAGAGAAAAAATACATGTGCAAAATCATATATGTAAATTTATATCTTACATATGCATATATCTAATCTTATACACACACACACACACACACACACACACACACATACACACCACGGATCAGGTCCGGACTCCCGGACCCTAATTTTTTTTTTAAAACAATTAATTTTTTTTTTAATATTTTATGGAGCTGAAATTTTTTCATAATACAATGTTTTGGGGGTGATTTGAATACATATACCAAAAAATGTATGTTCAGTCTGCACGGACTGTACATACCTATTTTGTTATACGTATTCAAATCACATCCAAAACACTGTATTATATAAAAATTTCAGTTCCATAAAATATTAATTTTTTTTAGTTTTAAAAAAAATAAAAAATAAAAATTAAAAAATCTGTATTTTAAGAAAGTCCGGACTCTATACATACATATATAGATTAGGGGTGTTCAACCGATTTTTTTAGGGAATGAACCAAGCTTAAACCGAAACCGCCTAAATCTTAATCACTGAATCTAAGTCTTGGGTTGGAAGATATCTTAATAAAGCGATATCTGGTTTGGTCTGCACTTTTTCTTAGAAAAGTAATATATTTATTATATTTATTATTATTTTATTATTTTTATTTTTATTTTTATTTTTATTATTTTTATTATTATAATTATTATTTTATTATTATTATTTTTATTATAATCATTATTTATTATTATTATTATTAATAAATTATTAATAATAATAATAAATTAAGAAATATAGATAATCTTATTAGGTTGATTTTTCTAGAACCATAAAAAAACCGAACCAAAAGCAGATCTTAGAAAAGCGGGTATATACCGTTTTTATGTCTTAGAACTGAATCAAACTCTTTTATACTAAACCAATTAGGTTCGGAAACCGAAAAACCGAAAAAATCGAAAAAAATGAACAGCCCTAATATAGAGACATATATGTAAGTTATATAATATATTATTTAATTCTATATTTAACCATACTTATTAATACTAAATATGTAAGTTACATACTAGTTAGTATTAATGTAGTGGTTAATTAGAATTTAAATAGCACTCAATATTTTTCTTTTGTTCCAAAAAATAAAATAAAATAGACTTCTATTAAATGGAACTAAGGAAAAATAGATTTATCAAACAATTTTGCACCTTATTAAATGTCTCACTATAGACACTAATCAATTGATTTCTACACAAATTAAATAAAATTCTCTTTTATTCTTTACGTTGAGGACATTAATTTACACCTTTTATATATACTTACATAAATTATGTCCACAAATGAGTTTTATCAAACTCAAATATGATATATTATAAGTCACAAAAGTATAAAATAAGGTGTAATATATAACAATCCTCCACTTGTTTGGAAAAACTATTTTTCATCCAAACAATTTCCTATCAAACAACTCTAAGGCATGTGTGCATAAGAGAGGGTGTGACGAACATTGAACCCTTCCCTTAGTGTAAACAACTCAAAGTCACATTGAAATTGAAGGTGTCCGTAGATTGAACCTCTACTTCTATATGATATGATCGAAATTGTCACACACACGCAAAATCCTCCTACCACGATGAGTATTCTCAATTGCTTTGCGCAAATATAGCCATGCGCAATACCCTATTTCATGAACCTCTAAGAGAGTAAACCACAACCCTCTATAAGAAGCGGCTCCACTTTTAGTTCATATAGGCAAAGTGTTTCACATGTGTTTCTATTGCTAAGAACACAACAACTTTGTTAAGAGTATAACTCACCTTTCTGGCGATGCAATGACGTTACTTATCTTAAACTACATATGGAACCACATTGATAGTAACACAGTCAATAACTGTGACTTGTTTTTCCCATTGAACCTATAAACTAGGGGTAACCTAGGAAGAGGTTGGGTTCCCATCACCCCTGACTCAAAGTGGTTTAAGTTTCATATCACAAGTAGTTAAACTTACTAAGATCTTGTCAAAGTCTTAGTAAAAAGATAAGTCAAGTCGTCACTTGACTTTCTCATAGATAAATATTATAATACCTTCTTGTATCAATTATCTAACAAAAATTATGTCTATGACCAACATGTCAAGACTTACCATTAAAGGTAATCTCATATTCTCTACACAAAACAATTTCATTATCACATCATAATGAACTAAGCAAAAGAAGTGGCCACAATTTGATGTTTTAACAACAAATTTCGATTCCGTTTGCTTTCTCCATCATATAAAGCAATAGTATTACTTGCTACTCCAAGTAAATTATTCCCCTCAGTAAGGGTAATAATATATCCACCTACTTGTAAAAATATAATTATATATTCACCTAGCTACTTGTGAATATTTTCATACTTATTCAAGATCACAACTAGTTATGAATCCAAGATTAATAATGTGTACTACATAAAAAAATTCACTAACACAATATTGTAAAATATGAGGCTTTAGACTAGGCTGCAATCAATGTTTTAATAAACACCCTAATTCATTAAACTTTTCTCATAAAATAATAATATTAGATTCATATTGTGAAATGGAAAATATTCATTTGTTTCTTACTCATCTAAGAAACAAAACCTAAGATTGGGTGAAAATTCACCTACTTGTAAATTTATAATTTTCCTCACTAAAATATAAGTGACACTTATGTGATCTATTAAAACATTGAGAGATCTAACAAAAACCAATGTAAATTATTAGTATACTAAGTTTAAAACTGTAAGTAATATCTGATATGGTGCATTGCATATCAAATACAAGGCTCCCACTAGTGAATGTGTACTTCAGCTATACAATAGCTATATCAAAATTAACTTGATGGAGTACCACGTGAGCTGATGCCAGATTGAACTTGAAGAAATTAATGGAGTTCCATTTTGTGATGCCAGATTGAACTTGAAGAAATCTTACCTCATCTGAAACTACCAAGAACGAAGCATCGCCAGCTGAGTACCACGTGAGCTGATGCAAGTTTCAGCTATCCCCTTTATTTTTCTAACTACTCATTAAAAGTTGTCCAGGACGATGGGTTGATAAAGTCAATGTCGACACAGGTTCTCATTTTTAATTGAAAATGACTTCTGAATCCTAAGGGACCGGGGGAGGGAGGTGCTGCCGTAGATTTTTTGAATTTTTTTTAAGTATATAGATATTTGATATTTTTACTTCTGATATATTCCTCTAAAATTTATGAAAAAAATAAGATAGGTATATGATGCGAATTCTATACTAGACCGTAAGGAATAGTCCCACATTAATTACAAATGCAACATAATGTGGGTTGATATAGGCCTTAGCCTCTCCCCTTGAGTAGTCAAAGGGGCTAGCTAGCTTTTCATGGTGGATCAAAGGGGTTAAGGTTTGTATTGATGTTGGTTGATATAGGCCTGTACCTAGCTTTTCCATTATCGTGGAACTGTATACAAAAGAGGAATAGAATAATAAATCAAAGATGGCACCAGCTCTTTCAGTATTTATATAATAAATCAAACTGATAACCCCTTCATTTTGTCAAATTCAAATCTCTCTCCTCACATTCATCTCATATATCTTGCACGAAAGGTTCCACTCCCAACCACTCCCAACCTTAGCATTTGTCGCAGTAGTTTAAATGAGATATTGGGTTGATATTGGGTGAACCATAAATTCGGACGTCCTGAATTCGAATCGCAATTATGTATGAAAAGTCTGGTCTGAACTGGTGATATTACTCTGGTTGCGGTCGAGAAACTCTACATTATTCAAAAAAAAAGAAAAAAGGTTCAGCTCCTTGTCCAAGGGTTTCCTAAACTTGAGAATTCCATTTACCATTTACTAATGTAAAGAAAAAATTTAATAAATACGATATAAACTTCCCACTTGTATCCAAACCATTCTACTTCTACATGAGCTGACAACGACTACCATTTATTAATGCGAGGGAGAGGGAAAAAACTTGCAATAGAAACTTAGATATATAATATTAACAGTTTCATAAAATTTAAAATTTTTGTGTAACTAACACTTTTAATGATGTTTAATTGTGAAAATATCATATATTTTTAGTACATGCATGTATAATTCAAATAGATAGCCGCGTGTAGAGTTGGACTATTATCTACCGACTACCATTTACTAATGTGAAGAAAAGACTTACTATAGAGTAAAGAAAAGACTAACACTTTTAGATGACTAATACTTTTTTACTAATGTGAAGAAAAGACTTACAATAGAAACTTCCCATTTGTATCGAAACCCGTCCACACGGGTTGACAAAGTCAATGTCGACACGCCGGCGGCCCCAATCAATTAGAATTAAAAATAGAAATCTTAATATGCATGTGAGTGGAGAATATATATTTTGTTTGTTTAAGTATGTAGTTTAATATATTTTGTGCATTAACAGTTTCATAAAAATTAATGGAGTTCCATTTTGTGATGCCAGATTGAACTTGAACAAATCTTACCTTATCTGAAGCTACCAACAACGAAGCATCGCCAGCTGAGTACCACGTGAGCTGATGAAAGTTTCAGCTATCCCCTTTATTTTTCTAACTTTTCATATTAAAAGTTGTCCAGGACGATGGGTTGATTACTCTGACTGCGGTCGAAAAAGTCCACATTATCAAAATAAAAAAAGAAAAGAAAAAAGGTTCCACTGTAACACCCCCTTCCCAAAAAGAAAAGGGAGGTCACGTGCAAAACACAACAAAATTCAAAATAAGTAAACAAAGCACTAATAACTTTAAAATATTAATAATGGTGATCCCTTAATAAAGTACTAAATACAATTCTCCAACTAGAGTCAAAATAATCAAACTTAAAATCGAAAAACAACCTAAATGGTCAAAGGCAACACTCTCATCACAAGAGTACTGAATCACCACTATGCAAACTGCTTAGGAAGAAAAACACGGATGAGCCAATTGCCCAAAGACGGATATAATTTATAAAAGATATCTAAGCGATATCACGAAAACAAGCGAGACAAAATATCGAACAAAGCCTCAAGTGTAAATCTTGACGAAAAAATATAATCTCCAAAGATCTCGAAAGAAATATATTTAAATCAATGTAATTGGACGAAACCAATGAGCGAATAAAGAAATAACAAAGCAAGTAACTAACTTCAATGAATTGAATCAAGCGAAACAAACAAAATTAATACAATAAAATAATAGGCTGAAACAAATGGCTGGGGTTATTTCATACCAATTGAGCTCAAAAATATATCTTGCCACACAAACAAGTCAAACTAATGCCACACAGGCAACCAAAATAATGCCACACAGGCAAATCACACATTGGACCGCGAATCCAAATGTATGCAAATCAGATAGTGTGTTTGGCACAACATCACCAATTCGCAGAACAGAAAACTAGGGTTAACCCATACGCCTCCCACAACAAAACACCAAATAGCCCACTTCCTCCGGAGCCCAAAACGGAGACGCCGTGGACTAATCACACCGCCACGGAAAGTGTCATGTCTCTCGTGCCAAGACGACATGCCTGTGGTACCCCCACAGGTGGTTATAGCTCAGGTATACCCTACGGTATATTCTAACAAAAATATCATATCACAACACATGCGACATAATACCAACAAAAGGGTTCTATATGTACATGTTGAACCAAATCAAATTATAGTCACAAGGTTTCAAAAAGAAGGTAGCAAGAATAATGCGCTCTATAATTATCAAAATAAATATTAGACATGATAACCTCATTCAAAGAGTACAAGTACGAGTCCAATGTGTCAACTCCAAAATGAAATAAATATATCAATTTCACAAGAAACAATTATGTGAAATAATAATGTAAATCAAACGAAGAACAAAACGAACAAATCAAAATTAACAAAGGTATCATTGAAAAGAGTACGGAATCCAGACGATACTTCCAAACCATTTATAAAGACACTCCACAAAATCTTACCTCAAATGCCAACGATATCAAATACTGTAAACGTTATTCATCACCTAAACATATTCACCTTTAAATTAAATATAATCCAATTCAATAATTCCAAAATAATTCATAATCTATTTAATATGCCTTTAATCATCGTCTTATATCAATTATTAATACTCCAAAATTTATATTCCAAATATAACTCTTTAAGTTCCTTCCGTCCGAACTAATTACACAAATTAATAATACTAAATGTAAGTACATTTATAAAAATATGAACACTTCTATTTGGTACGACTATAAAATATAATTACTTATAATATTAAGATTTAATTCATTCCATATAATCTTACATATTTATTTGTATAACATCTCTTGCAAATTATGCAAGTTTTCGTAAACTTTAATTACTACTGCTATATATATATTTTTATTTAAAAAAATCATCAATTTATTATTTTAGGATCTCCAAAACAATCATAGACTACTCCCTCCGTTCAATCTGATTGGAATAAAGTGATAATAATAATAAGTATATCCGTATAAGTATTACATTAATAAATAAACTCTCCCATCTTTAAAGATCGCTCTTAGTTCTTGAATTACAAAAGTACTTGCTCATGATGAAAAAAAACAACATACTAAATTTAATAATTTAATATGGAACCACGTGATTAACCCTACTTTATATAATGTATAATATACTTACTTATTACTGATGAAATTTTCCCACTAGTGATCAAAATCTCTAGTCTTTCTTCACCTGAGCCCCTTTGTAGTGCTTTCCTTTATCTCCAAAGTAGCCACCTCTTCTTATTCAGGTTTGTATAATGAAGTAATATTAGGTTTAGCTATTTATTAATTAGGTTTGCCCTAATAAACTTCTATTTGGGTTAAATTAATATTAAGGCCCAAATTTTAACCACATAATATTATCTATCACTTATTAATATTTATTAGCCCACATAATTTAAATAACTAGTTTGACCCAAATAAATGACAAGTTCCAAACAATATGTTTTAAGAATATAAATTTAATATTATTTTATTATTTTTTTCGGGATATTACATCCACTCTCTGTCCAAGGGTTTCCTAAAATTGAGAATACCATTTACCATTTACTAATGTGAAGAAAAAACTTAATAAAGAGTATATAAATTTCCCACTTGTATCCAACCCATTCTACTTCTACATTAGCTGACAACAACTACAATTTATTAATGCCATGCCAGGGAGAGGGAAAAATAAAAAAACCTACAATAGAAACTTCCCATTTGTATCCAAATCTGTCCACACGTGTTGACAAATTCAATGTGGACACGTCACCGGCCCCAATCAATTAGAATTAAAAATAGAAATTTTAATGCGAGTGGAGTATATATATATTTAGCTTGTTTAGGTATGTGGTTTAATTTAATAAACTTGATGGTATAAAGAAAGAATTGCAACATTTGTATAAAGTAATAGCAGCAGCAGCATCATGAAGTATGAATCTCAACAGCTGAGGTGCTGAGAGTTTTTTATAGTTCTGGTACAGCAAGGTATGGCTCTCAAGTTATGAATTATACTTCTTATCTTCTGGATTAGCTTATTATGAGGATTGTAACTTTAAATTATCGTATGAGTAAGTCATTTTATTATCAACTTTTCATGTATTGAGTTGACAATGTGTAAATTTTCAGCAATATATCATTCTTAGCCTTTTGCAAAAAAAAAAAAACAATAAATAAATAAAATTTTTGCACTCTTTTGTTAGATCAAATTCTCAGACGCCATTGTCTAGAAAAGCGCAATCGAAATTGATGGAGAATTCAGCGGTTGGAGCTAGAATACATTCTGAAAGCAGTCAACCAAATTCTTTGGCACAAATTAGAAGTTCTCGCCCGTCTCTATTTACAAATCAAATTTTTTCATCCTCTGAGCATAGTCAATCAAATCATCCAGCACATAACGGAAATTCTTCTCAATCACTACAGTTTCAAATACGCCCGAAGGAAAAGTCTCTATTAGCAAAGCAAGTTTTTTCACCATATGAGCATAGTCAATCAAATCATCTAGTGCATAACAAAAGTTCTGCTCAATCAATACTCTCTCAAATACGTCCCGAGGAAAAGTCTCTATTAGCAAACCAAATTTTTTCACCCTCCGAGTATAGTCAATCAAATCATCCGGTAGATAACGAAAGTTCTTCTGAATCACTACTGTCTCAAATACGCCCCAAGGAAAAGTCTCTATTAGCAAAGCAAATCTTTTCACCCAACGACGAGCACAATCAATCAAATCATCTAGTACATAACAAAAGTTCTGCTCAATCAATATTGTCTCAAATACGTCCCAAGGAAAATTCTCTGTTAGCAAAATTTTTACCCTCCGAGCATAATCAATCAAATCATCTAGTCCATAACGAAAGTTCTTCTCAATCACTACTTTCTCAAATACGCCCTAAGGAAAAGTCTCTATTAGCAAAGCAAATATTTTCACCCTCCGAGCATAGTCAATCAAATCATCTAGTACATAACAAAACTTCTGCTCAATCAATAATGTCTCAAATACGCCCGGAGGAAAAGTCTCTATTAGCAAAACAAATTATTTCACCCTTTGAGCATAGTCAATCAAATCATTCCGCACATAACAAAAGTTCTTCATATTCACTACTATCTCAAATACGTCCCAAGGAAAAGTCTCTATTAGTAAAATTTTCACCCTCCGAGCATAGTCAATCAAATCATCTAGTACATAACGAAAGTTCTTCTCAATCACTATTATTGTCTCAAATACGCTCTAAGGAAAGGTCTCTATCCGATCAGTCTAATACTGCATATGATGGCATAAATGAATCCCAACATCTTCGAAGGAGTTCTAGCCTTGAAAATTTCGAAATGGGCCTTGAAGAATTTTCCCATAAATATCTCCAATAGGTTTTTATTCTTATTTGCATTGATGAAATCTATACATCTTGTTTGGTGTTTGTTTATGGTTTTAGGGTAGTGGAAGTTGGCGATTTTCTTCACCGGGTGATTTTCATTGTCATAAAGTTGTGGTGTAATTGAAAATTTATTGAATGATTAACGAGCAGACTTTGTTTGATTAGTAGACCTTTACCATTAAGATTTGGATGTTTTGGCACTTAATTTTGACAAAAAGGCAAAACAAGCCTTTTCGTGCGAAGAAAAATATTTTAGCTTGTTTATTTTTATCAACTTTTCATCCTTCTCATTTATTCACCTTAATTATGATTTCAGTAAAATATAACATGAGATAAAGAGAGTTTACGAGTTTAAATTGAATTTATATTAGCAAAGAAATAAGTTCTTGTCCAAACAACTGTTGTTCGTGATCAATCAATGTACTCGTCGTACCTTCAACTTAAAAAACAAAATAAATTATAGTAACATTTTATTTTGTTGTCAAGTGATTTGGGACAACTATTAATTACAAGTGATTTAATATAAACAAAATTTTAAAGGCAGTTCAGATTCTTGATGCAACGATGCTTAACATGCGAGGCAAAATTAATAAGTACTCGAATTAATGTAATAATAGAATTCAGTGCAAGTGATATTAATTATTTTTAATAATTAAATAATGTTCATTGTATCCACTTTTCAAATTACATTCACATTTTATTTCAAAAAAAAATTATATTCACATTAAGTTTAATTAATTTGTATATATAAGTTCATTGTACTAGAATTTAATACATTCTATGTATGATGATAAAGAGAACTACTATATAAACATCAACAAAAATTCTTCAAATCATACTCAACAACTCTTCACAAGTTTTTATTACAATTCAAGAATGCAACACCTGAACTTTTGGACGCAATGAGAAAAATTAAGGATGAAATTCAATTAAATTTGAATTTCAAGACAAAACAAACGAGAATAGAATCATATATTACAAGATTACCCTAGATATATTTGTAATTTAAAAGAATTATTAATTTATGATTTTGATGGGACCATATATTTATATAAGGGTCTTTTTAAAAATTATTATTTTATTGAAATTATTAATTTATTCCATTAGCCCAAGTCCGGACTGGGAAAAAAAATTACTATTTTAGAGAAATGATTAATTTATAGAAATTCTACTTTATGTATCTATGTATAGCTTATTTGGTGTTCAAGCTTCGCTTTGGGAGGATTGATGATCCAGTGACCGTAAATTAGAAGCTAACAAAACCAAATTTATGAGCCATGGACTTAATTATGAGACATACACAAATCCAGAAAAACATTTTCCACGACATAGAGACGAATACGGGTGGATGGAGATGGAGCTTTGGGATTTTGTTAATGACATGAAGGATATATGAGCATTTTTTAGTTTTAACTAGTCCTTCTACATGGACATGTTTATTGGACATGAATATTGGATATTTTCATTTTTTATTTTTTTTTGCTTGTGACTCTCAAAAAATGTATAGTATTTATTCTAATTAGAATTTTTACAAATTATAATGTTTTAAGTGTAATTTAGATATATATACAAAAACAGGGTTATACAGATTGTCAATCTATATTACCTCCCTAACTTAGCATATATATTGTCCATTAATCAGATGATTGATCTATTAATTGGTCTAATTCAAGTTTATTTCAAAGTTCTTCAAAAAAATTAAGTATATTTCAAAGTTTTGACTTACTCGATTTCATATGCAAGTTTGTTGTTTATATTAGGCAAGTATATTGGACACATATATTTAGACTTGGCAAAAAATAGATTTGTGTTAGTTTTGGGTTATATAAAATAGATTTGGGTTAGTTTTGGAACCAAAACTATATTACCTATATTTAATATGAGCTATATGGTTTGGATTTAAATGGGTATAGGTCGAATTCAGGTCGATCTATTTTTTAAATTATAGTTTTACTAAAATCTTAATTTCTGTTATACTAAAGAAATCTTATTTTATTTTTTTGACCCAAGTTTGAAACTAAAAATTTTAATTGATGTGACTAATTTGAGTATTAAAAATATTAATTTTGTGATTATAGGCACTTTCAAAAAAAATTACATTAATAATTATTATGTTAATTAAAATTAATGAAATTATTTAGAATTTTATTACAATAATCATTAAATATTATTTTTTTTGAAATGTATATGTGACGCCCCCAAAATTAGGTATACATCACCCATCTTGAGTCGTCAGATACATGGTATAGAATTCAAATACAACTTAATAATACAACTATCGTGTACAATATGACAAAACATAAACTGTGAGTTTGAATACAAATATTGTCTACTAGAGAGTATACAAACTCAAAAGGAGTCCTTATTATAATTATTATCACACTTTCACAGAATAGTGAGGACTACTAATGCACCATCTAGGACTATCACTCCGTTCCCTACTCGTCCCAGCTATATTCTCATTTCCTGAAGAGAACAGTGAAAGAAAGGGTGAGCTCAACTAGCCCAGTAAGAAATATTATGACTAAGATAATGCGTAATAAATTATCATTAGCCTTAAGCAGTGTTAAAGCGATACAATATAACAAACATCAAGTTTAAGCTGCGGAATGAACAAGCAAACCATTAAAAGAGTTAAGTAGAGAATAAAATCTACTATCTTTTATGATTTAAAAGTTTTTCATCACTTTTATCATTTGTGACTAATTTTAATAAATAATCCACATCATCGAATCACCCTCGCACTACGACCGAGGATATTCTTTAAAGTATCACGACCACGAATTATCCATGCACTACGACTAAAGATAATAATGTTTTCATCAACGGTCCTTATCATGCCATAAAATAATTCATCTTTGCACTACTACGGCCAAAGAGAATCCATAGTCATAATCATACCAAAATCATCCATCAATGCACTACGGGGCCAATGAGGATTTTTTCTACATCATTTGTAACATTACGGTTATGATTATACCTAGAAAAATCCTCGGTCATAATCATACCAAGTCCATCTACGCACTTCTACAGTCACAGATGACTTTCAAAAAATAAACATGAGGATGATGACAATGATATAAGAATTCAATAAAACAAGTTCAAGAATTAATTTATCTAGAACCGATAACGCCCAAATTGTCAACATGACATCGCTTTGTAGGGTAAAATTCAAGAATGCTCGGAAGAATATTTTCATGAAAAGATCTTTGGATGAAGCTTAAATATCAAGGATATTCCACTAATTTCATGGAGTATAAGTCAAAACTTTAACCAATCGAGTATAATAAAGAATGGAATAACAAAAGAAATCACCATGCATGCGGTACTTAGCGCATAGACAAGTTATTCAACATAATAATAATAACGGAACCGGTCGGTAGAAATTTGCAAGCGGGATATTCAATGAATAATAAATAACGGAACGGTCGTAGTAAGAAACGCATGACGGGATATTCAACGGAATGATAAATAACGGAACCCGGTCAGGCGTAAAACGCGCGTAGACAGGATATTCAACAGAATAATAAAGAATGGAATATTAGAATAATTTCACCATGTATGCAGTACTTTGCATAGGCAAAGTTATTCCAACATAATAATAAAGAATGGAATAACGGAAGAATTTCACCAAGTATAGGGTAGGCAGTATCTGAGTTATTCCAACAGAATAATAAAGAATGGAATAACAGAAGTTCTCTTCATAAATAAGAAAGAAAGAGTACCCCTTACGAGTACAACAAATTATATTCCCTACCTCAAGAAGAAAAGTACTGGATATATAAGTAGTGAAGTAGCGAATACTTTTCTTCTTCTCTCTATATTTTATCTCTAGAGTTTCAAAGTGAATTTGTAAGAAAATAATGAAGGAATGAGCTTCATTTATAGAAAATGGATTTGCATAGTAACTAACTCATGAAGCGGTCCAGATTGATTTACTTTAATCTGACGGTCCATATTTAAAGCAAAATCTTTTAAATAAAATATAATATATTCTATTTATAATCTAATAAAACGAATAACTTTGTAAAAGATTTTACTATGCAAAAACTATGCATAATAAAATATAATATATTCTAATTATTGTCTAATAAAAGCAGATAACTTTATAAAAGTATTACATTTTTTATATAAAAAGATTTTACTATGCAAAACATTATACATTTATGTAACACTATGCATAATAGAATATAATATATTCTATTTATAGAATAACTTTATAAAAGTATTCTATTTTATATAAAAGATTTTCATATTATTACATTAATAATACCCACTGGCGAGTGATTTATCACGTAAGCATAAATAATTAATCAGGTGTGTGCTACTTATGCAACCACGCGTATTCTTATCTTTTAACACGGGTGTTTCAGCAGTTAACGGTAAAACTTCCACGTTATTTTCATAAAGTATTTTTGTCGTTTTCTTAATCCGGCAATGATAATTCCGTTAATGGGGTCCACCAATAATTGTCTTGGTTGTACGAATATTCCTGTTAAAATGAATATTTCCCGACCAATCGAATATTATATAACAACTTGCGTACTTTGCAAAATTTATAAATATGACCCACAACTATAACATTATATCAAATTCACTCCATAATATTCAAAAAAATATTTCGAGAAAATAAAATCTTTATTCATAAAATCTGGGGTCTCACAATCTCCCCTCCTTATGAAATTTCACCCTCGAAATTTACGTGCACGCACTGGTATGTCAAGAGGTGAGGATCCTCGACTTCATTTCAGATTCTAATTCTTGAGGTATAACCTTTGAGTGTTGAATACGATCCTTCTTATTCAAGATTTTAACACGTATCTCCTCATATGTTAAATCTTCTGCTATATCGTTTAGTTCTAATTTAATAATGTGGTTCGGATCGTCCACATATTTACCTAACATCGATACGTTAGAAACGTTCTGAACACGCAACATACTTGGCTAGTCTATAGGCCACAGTTCTTACTTCATCGAGGATTTCAAATGGGCCAATTAAATTGAGGGTTGAGATTTCCTCTCTTCGTCGAATCTTTCTTCTAGAATAACGCCCTCTTGAACCATCTTCTTCACATTCATCAGCTCCGGGTGTGTAGCTTGAGCGGCTTTAACTTTATCGATTAAAGTCGATTCTACTCGTATATTCATTATCTTCACGTGGGTTCGTATATTCGCACTTGTAACCGCATACGATCTTTGTGAGACCCCAAATTTTATGAATAAAAATTTTAATTTTCTCGAAATATTTTTTTAATATTATGGTGTGAATTTGAGATAATGTTATAGTTGTGTGTAGTATTTATAAATTTTGTAAAGTATGCAAGTTGTCATATTATATTTGATTGGTCGGGGAATATTCTTTTTGTCGGGGAATATCCGTACGACGGCACACTCATTGGTGAACCCCGCAACGGAATTATTTTCGGATTAAGAAAACGACAAAAATATTTTATGAAAATAACGGCGGAAGTTTTACCGTTAATATTGTTGAACTACTCGGTAGTAAAAAATACGATGAATCTGCGTGGTTGCATAAGAAGTACACTGCGGTATTCATTATTGATGCTTATGTGATAAGTCACTCGGTTTTGTTTTATTGGTATTATTAATGTAATAAAATGAATACTTTTATAAAGTTATTCTATAAATAGAATATATTATATTCTATTACGCATAGTATCTACATAGTATTTTGCATAATAAAATCTTTTTATATAAAAATGTAATACTTTTATAAAGTTATTCTATAAATAGAATATATTATATTTTATTATGCATAGTGTTGTATAGTGTTTTGCATAGTAAAATCTTTTTATATAAAATAAAATACTTTTATAAAGTTATTTATTTTATTAGATAATAATTAGAATATATTATATTTTATTATGCATAGTATTTGCATAAAGGTTCCATATAGTGTTTCAGATAGTAAAATTTTTTATAAAGTTATTCATTTTATTAGATTATAAATAGAATATATTATATTTTATTTAAAATATTTTGCTTTTAAATATGGACCGTCAGATTAAAGTAAATCAATCTCGACTGATTCATGAGTTAGTTCTTATGCAATCCATTTTTCTATAAATAGAAGCTCATTCCTTTATTATTTTCTTACGAATTCACTGAAACTCTAGAGAGAGAAACTATAGAGAGAAAGAAGAAAAGTGTTATGCTACTTCACTACTTTTATATTTAGTACTCTTCTTCTTAAGGTAGGGAATATTATTTGTTGTACTTGTAAGGGGTATTCTTTCTTTCTTATTCAAGAAGAGAACTTCTGTTATTCCATTCTTTATTATTCATTGGAATAACTCGTATCACGGATACCCTATACTTGGTGAAATTCTTCTGTTATTCCATTCTTTATTATTATGTTGGAATAACCTGTTTATGCGAAGTACCGCATATATGGTGAAATTCTTCTAATATTCCGTTTCTATATTATTCTCATTTAATATCCGCATGCATTTATTCTTGACCGGGTTCCATTATTTATTATTCGCTTGAATATCCATGTCTGCGTTTATCTGGGACCGGTTCCATTATTTATTATTCTCGTCGAGTAATATCCCGTCATAAGCGCTTACGACTGGCGGGACACGGTTCCATTATTTATTATTACATTGGGAATAACCCGTCTCATGCGGTTTATCGCACGCACGGTGAATCCTTCGTTATTCCATTCTTTATTATTCTGTTGGAATAACTGCCTATATGGATTACCACATGCATGGTGAATGATCATTTGTATTCATTCCTTATTAAATTGTGGAAATGATCCGCTTCACGTGGATTACCGAATGGCGGCGTAAAATCTATTCATAGTTTCATATATTCTATTATACTCGGTTGGTTAAAGTTTTGACTTCTATACTCCATGAAATTAGTGGAATATCCTTAATATTTGCTACGATCCAAAGATCTTTTCATGGAAATATTCTTCCGAGCATTCTTGAATTTTACTTTACAAAGAAGTATCATGTTGACAATTTGGACATTATTAGTTCTGGATAAATTAATTCTTGAACTTGTTTTATTGAATTTTATATCATTGTCATCATCCTCATGTTTATATATTATGTTGAAAGTCATCCGTGGCCTGTAGTGCATGATGGACTTGGTATAATTATGACTGTGGATTATTCTAAGTATAATCATAACCGTAATGTTACAAATGATGTGAAAAAGTCTTCATTGGCTCGTAGTGCATTGATGGACGATTTTTGGTATGATTATGGCTATGGATTCTCTTTGGTCAGTAGTACAAAGATGAATTGTTTTATGGCATGATCGGGGACCAGTTGATGAAAACATGATTATCTTTAGGCGTAGTGCATGGATAATTTGTGGTCGTGATACTAAAGAATATATATCCTTGGCCGTAGTGCAGGGGTGATTCAATGATGTGGATTATTTAATAAGCTGAGTCCCTGCGATAAAAGTGATGAAAAACCTTTTAAATCATAGAAGATAGTAGATTCTATTCTCAGATTTGACTCTTCTAATGGATTGCTTGTTCATTGCAGATTAAACTTGATGTTTGTTATATTGTATCGGTTTAACATCGTTGAAGGCTAATGATAATTTATTCGCATTATCTTAGTCATAATATTTTTCTTCGGGCTAGTTAAGCTCACCCTTTTGCTTTCATTGTTTCTCTTGAGAAATGAGAACGTAGCTGGGACTAGTCAGAGAACAGAGTGATGGTCCTAGATAGTGCATTAGTAGTCCTCACTATTCTGTGAAATAGTGTGATAATAAATGTAATGAGGACCCCATTGAGTTTGTATATTGTCTAGATGACAATATTTGTATTAAAACTCACAACATATGTTTAGTCGTATTTTACACGACTGTTGTATAATTAAGTTGTATTTGAATTTTGTACCATGTATTTGGCGACTCAAGATGGGTGATGTATACCGATTTTGAGGGCGTCACAATCTTCTATTCAACGCTTTAGCTACCATGTTCGATTTTCCTAGGATGGTATTGCATGGTACAATCGTAATCTTCAACAGCTCGAGCCAACGTCTTTAGCGCATGTTACGTTCATTTTAGTTGAAGAAATATTTGAGGGTTTAAGAAATGGATTTTGTACCGGGGTCAATACAAAATTCGATTTCATGCTCTAGGGGTAGGCTAAGAAATCTTCAAGAATACGTCAAGAAATTTATTAACAATAGAAATATCATTCAAACTGTGACCCTCATCCAAGACTTGGATAGTACGTCACATTGATACCTATCAACTTGCCAACGTCATTCACGACATCGCCTACAGAAAGTCTGGCTTCTATGCATTCCACATAAGAAAGTCAACAACGAAAGGACTGGGGCTCTTTACTTATGGCTTGATATGACAATGATTGACTTTAGTAGTTTGGTTTCTTGAATTCGCATAACAGGTTGGTTAGGAATATGAAAGCTAACAACCTTACAAAAAGCATGATGAGTAGTTAACCAATCGATTCCTAAAATCGCATCAAAGGCAAGTATTTTCAAAGAGACAAGATCTACACGTAACGTTAAAGTGTTGATTTGAACAAGATTTATAAATAGTGGAGGTAACGAAGGTTTCTCCGAACTGAGTTTAAACAGATATATCAAAGTCTAACTTCTCCAGAGTTAAATTCAAACATTGAACACAACTAGGTGAAATAAAAGAGTGAGTAGAACCGGTATCTAACACGGTATAGACTTCGCAAGAGTTTATGACTAACATATCTGTGATAATTTTATTCAGGTTCCTTATCACGAAAAAAGAAGCTCTTTCTTAAACTACCGGCTTTAGCTTGTCTGGGACATCCTTTGGCATCACTATCCCAGCTAGAATTGACGTCACCATACGACAAAATTGAGCTAGGTGACATTCTCTTCCGCAATTAAAACACGTTTTGGATTCTGTGCGTCTGATTTTGACGGATGTGTCCCTCTTCAGATTTGAAACATACGACTGATGGTCGTTCTTCTTCCTTTGAAACGGGTGCTGGTGCCGACGTCTTTACGTCATTGTTGAACCTTCTCTTCTTGAAATGTCCATTCTTATTGTTTTGGCCATGATTACTACCGAAGCGGTTACCATTTCTGACATGTTGATTCCTCTATGCTTATTATCACCGCTTTGATGATCGTTATCACCAGATTATCATTTTGTTTGCTTGCTCTCTTTTGGTTTGGTTGACTCATTATCGCGCTCCAATAACTGAGCCCTATTAACAACATCTGAATACAAACACAGTTTATGAGAAATAAGATATTGACGTATCTCCAGTTTCAAACCTCTTAAAAACATTCGCGACATTCGCTCCTCATTATCGACCAAATGGGATGCAAACCGGGATAACTCCGCAAATTTAGCCTCGTATTGCGACACGGTCATATTGTTTTGTTCGAACTTGATAAATTCCTCCTCCTTGATGTGACGAATGCTTTCGGAAAAGTACTTGTCATTGAACAGCTCTTGGAACTTCTCCCAAGACATCTTGAAAGGCCGTCAGTGGTACGCTTTTCTGATTCCACCAAGAATCGCCTCTTCACGCAACATGAAGGTGGCAAAGGGAACCTTTTGCTCCTCGGAGCATCACAAGACATCAAATATCTTGGTGATCTGCTTTAACCACGTCTCTTCTTTAAGTGGTTCTGAATTTTCCAAAAACTCCGGTGGTCCCAGCTCCTTGAATTGCTTAGCGGTGACCAACCGTGGGTTGCCATTGTTTCCTCCTGCATTATGAACAGGAGCCATTACCGATGTTGCATGAATTCTAAAAGCTCTTAAACGTACCGTCGTTCGTCAATTGATCAGTGTTGTTGTTTACAGGAGGATTATCGCCATCCTGTTGCACATTGTCCTAATTATTGATCTGTGGAGACTCAACAGTCTCTTGTGCTCCATTGCTTATCTAAACATTTTCAGATGCTATTTTCAAATACTGCCACAAAACAAGGGTTAATTAATTAACTTATCCTATATTATCTCTATACTCTGACCGACCAATTAAGTACCAAATAAACTTAGGTAGGTCATACTAGCGAAGGAATTCCCGTTCTCTCCCTCCTAGTTCTTGTCTCACATCTCGTACCAAGGATCATATCCTAAGCTTTGATACCAACCGTGGACGCCCCCAAAATTAGGTATACATCACCCATCTTGAGACGCCGAGACATGGTATGTAATTCAAATACAACTTAATAATACAACTGCCGTCAGGTACAATACGACAAAACATAAATTGTGAGTTTGAATACAAATATTGTCTACTAGAGAGTATACAAACTCAAAAGAGTCCTTATTACAATTATTATCACACTATTTTACGTAATAGTGAGGACTACTAATGCACCATCTAGGACCATCACTCCGCTCCCCGAGGTCCCAAATTTATATTCTCATTTTCTCAAGAGAACGGTGAAAGAAAGGGTGAGCTCAACTAGCCCAAGAAGAAATATTATGACTAAGATAATGCGTAATAAATTATCATTAGCCTAAAACGAAGGTTAAACCGATACAATATAACAAATATCAAGTTTAATCAAGTAGCGGAACAAGCAAACCATTAAAAAGAGTCAAGTAGAGAATAAAATCTACTATCTTTTATGATTTAAAAGGTTTTTCATCACTTTTATCGCTGGGACTCAGCTTAATAAATAATCCACATCATCGAATCACCCCTGCACTACGGCCAAGGATATTCTTTAGTATCACGACCACAAATTATCCATGCACTACGGCTAAAGATAATCATGTTTTCATCAACGGTCCTCATCATGCCATAAAACAATTCATCTTTGCACTACGGCCAAAGAGAATCCATAGCCATAATCATACCAAAAACTGTCCATCAATGCACTACGGGCCAATGAGGACTTTTTCCACATCATTTGTAACATTACGGTTATGATTATACCGAATAATCCTTGGTCATAATCATACCAAGTCCATCTATGCACTACAAAAGCCATGAGATGACTTTCAAAAAATAAACATGAGGATGATGACAATGATATAAGAATTCAATAAAACAAGTTCAAGAATTAATTTATCTAGGAACCGATAACGTCCAAATTGTCAACATGATATCGCTTTGTAGAGTAAAATTCAAGAATGCTCGTAAGAATATTTTCATGAAAAGATATTTGGATGAAGCTTGCAAATATCAAGGATATTCCACTAATTTCATGAAGTATATGTAAGTCAAAACTTTAACCAAATGAGTATAATAAAGAATGGAATAACAAAAGAAATCACCATGCATGCGGTACTTCAGACAGACAAGTTATTCCAACATAATAATAATAACGGAACAGTCAAAGTAAATTGCACACCGGCAGGATATTCCAATGAATAATAAATAACGGATCCGGTCCCACGTAAACGCATGCATGTGAGGATATTCCAACGGAATGATAAATAACGGAACCACGGTCCGACGTAAAACGCATAGGCAGGATATTCCAAGCGTAATAATAAAGAATGGAATATTAGAATAATTTCACCATGTATGCAAAGATTGCATGTAGAAAAGTTATTCCAACATAATAATAAAGAATGGAATAATGTAAGAATTTCACCAAGTATAGGGTAGTTCAGCATGATACAAAGTTATTCCAATGTAATAATAAAGAATGGAATAATGTAAGTTCTCTTCATAAATAAGAAAGAAAGAGTACCCCTTACTTAGTACAACAAATTATATTCCTACCTCAAGAAGAAAAGTCTTTGGATATATAAGTAGTGAAGTAGCGAGTAATACTTTCTTCTTTCTCTCTATATTTTATCTCTCTCAGAGTTTCAATTGAATTTGTAAGAAAATAATGAAGGAATGAGCTTCTATTTATAGAAAAATGGATCTGCATAAGAACTAACTCATTAACGGTCCAGATTGATTTACTTTAATGATTTATCCATATTTAAAGCAAAATCTTTTAAATAAAATATAATATATTCTATTTATAATCTAATAAAACGAATAACTTTGTAAAAGATTTTACTATGCAAAAACTATGCATAATAAAATATAATATATTCTAATTATTGTCTAATAAAATGTATAACTTTATAAAAGTATTCTGCTTTTTATATAAAAAGATTTTACTATGCAAAACATTATGCACACTATGCAACACTATGCATAATAGAATATAATATATTCTATTTATAGAATAACTTTATAAAAGTATTCTATTTTATATAAAAGATTTTTTCAGTATTATTACATTAATAATACCCACAAAACTGAAAGTGACTTATCACGTAAGCATAAATAATTAATACCGTGTGCTACTACGCAACTAATGCCAGACATCAGCATTTCTTTTTAACAACCTAGGTTGTTTCAACAGAGTTAACGGTTAAACTTCATTGCTTTTTTTTGATAAAGTATTTTTGTCGTTTTTCACAATCCGACAATAATTCCGCGTTTAATAGGGTCTACTTAATGATTGTGCCGTTGTATTTAATATTCCCCGTTAAAATGAATATTCCCCACTAATCTAATATTATATAACAACTTCACATGATTTTGCAAAATTTATAAATATTACCCACAACTATAACATTATATCAAATCCACACCATAATATTTAAAAAATATTTCGAGAAAATAAAATCTTTATTCATAAAAACTGAGTCTCACAATATATATAATCAAGTAAATATTATTTTTTTTTTGGGTGGAGAGTGGGTAGAAGGGGGGTGTGGGGTGTGTATACATAATCAATAAATAATATTTTTGGTGGGGGTGGGGATGGTGGCGTGGGGTATACATAATCAATAAATATTATTTTTTTGGTGGAGGTGAGGACGGGAGGGTGGGGTGGGGTGGGGTGGGGGGGGGGTGGGGGTGTTAGAACTGTAGCTTCATAGAGTCAAGATTGTTGTAGAAGACGTGACATGGGTGATCCATGTCCTTAAGATCTTTATCTCCCCCACCACGATCAGTTTGTTATGGGTTGCAGACGATATACCTCCAAGATATATGTCAAGCCTCAAAATTGAACAAATTTGTGATAGCAATTCACATTTATTCCACACGAACACTTCTTTGTAGTAGTTATTTGTTTGTAAGAAAATAACTAAAAGAATGAGAGATTTTCATAGTGCAAAATTATTATGTCTAAAAATTATATATAATACTTCTCTCAATATATATATATATATATATATATATATATACACACATATAGATACATACATATATCTATAATAGTTTCACCATTAAACTATTATTTATTTCTATTTTAATTATATTACTTATTACTACTAATGATGTAACTATTAATGATGTAAGTTACATATTAGTAATAAAATTATAATTAAAGAGAATTTCAAAAGTCTCACAAGAATATCTCTTGTTCCAAAATAAAATAAGACTATACACTTATACTTATAAAGTGTCAAGTAGTATTTTTTATTAAATGAGACAAAAAATAATAGTTTTATCAAACAAATTTGCACCTTATTAAATGTCTCACTATAGACATTAATCAAATAATTTCTACACAAATCAAATGAAATTATCTCTTATTCTCCACGTATAATACATTAAGCTACACATTTTATACTTACTTAAATTATGTCCACAGATGAGTTATCAAACTTAAATATGACATATAATAAGTCACAAAAGTATAAAATAAGGTGCAATATATAACAATCCTCCACTTGTTTGGAATACTATTTTTTATCCAAACAACTTCTTATCAAACAACTCCAAGGCATGTGTGCATAAAAGAGGGTGTGACGAATATTGAAGCTTCCCTTAGTGTAAATTAACAACTCGAAGTCACATCGAAGTTGAAGGTGTCCGTAGATTGAACACCTACGTACTTCTATATGATATGACCAGAATTGTCACACACACACAAAATCCTCCTACCACAGTGAGTATTCTCAATTGCTTTGCGCTAATATGGCCATGCACAATACCCTGTTTCATGAACCTCTAAGAGAGTAAACCACAACCATCTATAAGAAGCGGCTCCACTTCTAGTTCATATAGATAATGTGTTTCACAAATGTTTCTGTTGCTAAGAACACAATAACTTTGTTAAGAGTATAACTCAGTCTCGGTCGTGCAACAGACGTTACTATCTTAAACTACATATGGAATCACATCGATAGTAACACAATCGACAATTGTGACTTGCTTTTCCCATTGAACCTATAAACTAGGGGTAACCTAGGAATAGATTGGGTTCCCATCTCCCCTGACTCAAAGTGGTTTAAGTTTCATATCACAAATAGTTAAACTTACTAAGCTTTCGTCAAAGTTTAGTAAAAAGATATGTCAAGTCGTCACTTGACTTCCTCATAGACAAAAATTATGATACCTTCTTGTATCAATTGTCTAACAAAAATATGTTTATGACCAACATGTCAAGACTTGTCTTTAAAAGTAATCTCATATGCTCTATACAAAAACAATTTCATTATCACAATATAATGAACAAAACAATTTTGGAAGTGGCCACAATTTGATGTTTCAACAACAAATTTCGATTCCAATTGCTTTCTACTTCATATAAAGCAATAGTATTACTTGCAGTAAATTATACCCTTCACAAAAAGTAAAAATATATCCACCTACTTGTGGAAATATAATAATATATTCACCTACTTGTGCATATTTTCTTACTTAATTAATCAAGATCACAAGCAAGTATGAAAGATTAATAACATTAGATCCATATTGTGAAATGAGAAATACTCATTTGTTTCTTTCTCATCTAAAAAACAATACTCAAGATTGGGTGAAAATTCACCTACTTGTAAATTTATAATTTTCCTCACTAAAATATAATTGACATTTATGTGATCTATTAAAACATTGAGAAATCTAACAAAAACTAATTTTAAATCATTGATATACTAAGTTTAAAAATGTAGGTAGTATCTAATCTTGTGCATTGCATATCAAACATAAGGCTCCCACTAGCGCATGGGTACTTCAGAATTACAATAGCTATATCAAAATTAACTTCCAGTGTACCACTACTATTAAAGAATTATTAAATTCTTCAATCTCAAGGTTTATCAAACTTAGTTTAGTATAGCCTCTCAATACAATTAAATTAGTTTAATTGAAATCCTCACTATATGTTTTTTCATGATAATAAGATAACATCTATTTTACAAGTCTTTCAACATAAAGACAAAAATAGATATTTCTTAAATTCATTTACGTTAACAATACTATGTAAAATGATCAACATATCATTAATATACACAAAATCTACACATTATAGTTTATACAGTTATATTGTTAGTGTAAACATATAAATAATTCAATATCCGATAGAATCTCAAAGTTAATATGCACATATTATCACCTAATATGTATCCGCTTTAATATTTATAACTTAGTTTCAATCTCACTATTGAAATAAATCACAATAAATATTTTGGATCATATTTAGGCTAATAAAATAGGTATTTTATTTACCAAATTATTATATTGATTTCCTTCACCAAATCAATATTGTTCTTTAATTTCTAGGTTCAGTTTATAACTTTGTAGAACCTTAGATAATTAATTAAGTGAAATAAGTTCACACTTCAATATTATTCAAAAGTTTATGTTTCAAAGACATTCATTTCATAGGATCACACAATCAAATTGAATCTCACAACAAGAAATTCACAATCCTTACTATATATTCTTACATAAATAAATCTATGCTCCAAATAGTTCAAAAAGCAAAAGTCAAATTTAGTCCATAAATAACAATCTTAAAGAATCACCCCCACAGTTTTAAAAAATTAAAATCTCATTGAATAATTTCACTTCACAATATTATGCTCACCACTTAAAATAAATTTTAGATTAATTGACGTTTTATGTGACAATGTTCCTATAAATATTACTTCCACGTGAGAATATTAAGAAACAATTCTCAAAACAAAAATAAGTCTTTTAGAATGCCCCATGCAACATAAGAAAACAAGCTCTTATTTTATGAATTACATAAAATCTCAAATCCAAAAATTATTTAACTTGAGAACTTAAAATTATACATGTACATTGTTCAAGTATACCAACACGTACGTAACACTTGACTCTATGTAAATAGTATAAAATTCATTATATACAAATTATAGCACAACTCATCATATTGCACAAATTTATTTGCATATAAAATATAAAAATTTATATTTACTTTCTTAGAAATTAATTTATCACACAAAATTAATTTATATAGAAAGCAAATAAAATTCACACACATGAATTAGTATATCCTCAAGTATTTTCTTGTCCCAACTTGGATAGAAAATATTATAAACAATATACCTTTTGACATTTACAATATAGAATTCAAGACAATCTTCATAATAATATGAACTTCACTATATTTATAAAAATTCAAAAAATAAAATATTTATCTCAATTAGAATATACAAAATTCATATGATCACATTAAAATTTAATACTTCTTGGACAAGAAGTACACATAAAAATAAATCAATATATATGATCAATTATGATTATCCCCAAAACATTAAGAAAATCATTTCTAAGTGTTTTTTTAACTTCAAAATCATATTGTATAAAAGATTTACTCAACCAAATCTACTTCTACAATATCTTGTCTAACTAGTAGTTGATAATTAATTTATTATCCACAAAGTAATTTATCTCAAAATTCATGCATACAAATACCAAGTAATATTACACACTAAATATTACCTCTAACTTTTTATGCATAATTTTGTTCAAGAAGAACATAAATTTACCTTATTCTCAAAATAAATTAATTTACAACTAATTTGTTATCCATAGAGACAAGTAAACTTCTCAAATTTTACTACAACTTTCTCATAACAAATTAATCTCAATTAGTGTATAAGAAAAATAATTGTCTCAAATTTCATACATACATATACACATCATAATATTTTATAAACTCATAAATATTATAAACAGAATACATATGCACAAAATTAAATTTATTCCACCATGAACAAAATTTTAATTACTTTTCTTATCCCACAAAACTAATTAATTAATTTATTACAACAAAATGTAGGTAAAATAATACTCAAACATATAATATCTCATCTACACATGATATAATAAATAAAACATATACTTTCAAGTATATACACATACAAAATGATACACAGTTATCATTTATAAAAATAAAGGCAATCGTTAAAAAATACACCTTTTGAAATTAATCCGAAGAACACCACAATCTCTTTAGAAAAAAATTTAGACATCAACATTTGGTGTTTTCCATGATGACTCTTCGTCTCCTCCACATCAATTTACAAATTTGTAAATTGCAAATCTTTTTCAATTTCATTTTTCTCTCCAATCCATATTCTAACAGGAATTATCAATAAAAATAATTAGCTTAATTTATCTCAATATATTACTAATTATCATAAAAATTCCATTGATAAAATAGATACAAGAAAAATGACACTTATCTTTGAAATCCGTGTTGTCTTCCATCTCACCAAAATCATGACTCCAACAACTAAGATATATACCTTAAGATTTTAGAACCGTAGCTTCGTTAAGTCAATATTGTTGTAGAAAACGTGACACGGGTGATCCCTGTCCTTAAGGTCTTTATCGCCCCCACCACGATCGATTTTTATGGGTTATGTATTTATATACCTCCAGGATATATGTCAAGCCTCAAAACTGAACAAATTTGTGATAGCAATTCACATTTGTTCCACACGAACACTTCTTTGTAGTAACTATTTGTTTGTGAGAAAATGGCTAAAAGAATGAGAGATTTTCATAGTGCAAAATTAGTATGTCTAAAAAGTATATATATAAGACTTCTCTCAATACATATATATATATATATATATATATATATATATATATATATACACACACACATACACATATATAGATACATACATATATCTATAATAGTTTCACCATTAAACTATTATTTATTTCTATTTTAATTATACTTATTACTACTAATGATGTAACTATTAATGATGTAAGTTACATATTATTAATTATTTAAATTAAATTAGTAGTCCGTTACATTAAAATATGGAAAATTTTTGTTCTGACTTTGAAGCCTCGTCAGCAAAATAAGGCCATGTCTGAGCAACGTTAGTTTATGTGGCAACTCTGTTCGGGCTAGGGGCACAATTGTAAGACCCCAACTTTCATAAATAAAGATTAATTTTTCTCGAAATATATTTTTGAATATTATAGTGTGGATTTGATATAATGTTATAGTTGTGGGTAATATTTATAAATTTTGTAAAGTATGTAAGTTGTTATAAAATATTCGATTGGTTGGAGAATATTCGTTTTAACAGAAAATATTCGTATGATGGCACAATCATTGGTTGACCCCACAACGGATTTATTGTCGGAGTTAGAAAATGACAGAAATATCTTTTTATAAAAATAACGGCGAAAGTTTTACCGTTAACTGTCGAATTATCCGGTGATAAAAGTATAAGTAATGTCGCGTGGTTACATAAGAAGCACACCGGTATTTGATGCTTACGTGGGGAAGTCACTCAGCTTATACTCAATTATTGCTACAATAATCACGTGATAAGATCTCACGTTATTTGATTCAATTATTGTCAATATTTTATATTATTAAATCAATAATTGAGATGACAAGTTATTCATATTATTATCTGCATAATTAATTAACAATATCTAGAAAGTTTTATCGAGGAAAGGGGTATGGTCATCTAATTGCGCGCCAATAGGGAGAAATCCTTATCGAAAAGCTTCATCTTTCCTGGGAACGATCTGGTTGTTAATATTGCGAGTTATAATAATAATGAATAAATATTGTTAAAAATATTGAGAAATTTTTTTATGAAATATTTGTTATAATTTTGGCGTATTATTTAGACCCCCACTTACTTATTTTTTTCAAAATAATCGGTAGTAAATTATTTAGAGTATATATATATATATATATTATAAAAGGTGGGGCCCACATGTGATGATAATATATGGTGGGGCCTATTAGTGGAGGACTTTTTTTTGGGGTGGGGGTGGGGGGGGTTCTTAGGATTTTTGGTCACGAGAAGATTTACGTGTGTATATATATATATATATATATATATATATATATATTATAATAAGTCTTTTTTATGAAAAATAGAATATATTATATTTTATTACGCATAGTATTTGCATAGTAAATCCTAAAAAAAAATTTAGCCGATGTTGCGCGCCTGTGAATTTCCCCACCGTGCGTCCGAGATTTTTTCTAAATAGTATCTTTCCATTCTCCTATAAATAGGATGCTTAGTTTAGAATTGAAAATCACACCAGAATTAGAAAATTCTTCTTCTATAATATTGAGCATATTTCTTTCGAGTTTTAGGAAGCTTTGAGTGTAGAAAACAATAAAAATTTTCTTCAAGAATATCTTCGCTATACCAGTTGGAATACTCTTCTTTTTAAGGTAAGGGATATTATTTTTGTTCAATATTCGTATGAAATAATATTTTCTTCCATACTCTGTAGTATGTAAGTAATATTATTTCGTTTCAGATTTTGAATTCTACACTCGTTTTGTTAAGTTTTGGCTTCTATACTCCATGAAATTAGTAGAATATACTTGAAATTTGCGCTTCATTCAGTATTTTTTCATAGAAATATTATTCTGAACATTCTTGATAAGTTTTAACCTTTTCATGTCGGAGTACTATTTACGGGGTATTATTCCCGAAGTACTATTCACGAGATACTATTCACCCCGGAGTACTATTCATGACAAAAAATTGATTTCTTTTAAGTCCAAATTATTTTTGATGCAATATTATTCTTGAATTTTACTCCACAAAGCAGTATCATGTTGATAATTTGGTTTTTGAATTCTGGATAAATTAAATTATAATTTTTTAAATTTATCCTTTGCTTTCATTAAATTGAATTCTTATATCATTGTCACCATCCTCATGCTTATATTGTTATGAAAGTCATCTTTGGCTTACGTGCATAGATGGACTGTTGATTGGTATGATTATGACCATGGACCATTCAGTATAATCATGACCTGTAATGTTACAAACGATGTGATAAAAGTCCTTATTGGCCCGTAGTGCATTGATGGACAGTTATTGGTATGATCATGGCCATTGATGATTACACGAATATCATTGGCCTGTAGTGCATGGATAATTCGTGGACACGATACTAATAAATATCCTTGGCCCGTAGTGTAAGGCCCCAACTTTTTACAAAATAAAGATTTAATTTCCTCTATTTATCATTTTGAAATAGTAAGGGTTGATTTGATTAATATGGTTAGTTATGAGTAAAAATGCGCAAATATTTTAAATAAGCAAGTGGTTATAAAATATTCATTGTTGTCGGAGAATATTCGTTTGGTCGTGGAATATTCTGCTTGTTTGGGAATATTCGACGACGGCCTGTGAAAATTGTGTGGGCCCCATAACTAAAAAGCGATTGGATGAAAAAACGACAAGTATAAGTTGTTTATAAATAACGGCGATTTGTTACCAATTAATCTTCGTTGGAATACCCAGTGGTTAAAACATAGTAATACGCGTTGTTGCCGCGAAGAATAATACCTGATCGCACCAATTATTGATTCTTACGTAAGAAGGCACTACTCAATAATTGTTATAATAATTATCGCTCGTAATTTTATTTTATTGATTCAATAATTGCTGCGTTGATTTTTTATATTACTGTTGTTTCAATAATTGTCACTACACAGTATTTTTTATTATTGAAGCAATGATTCATATTATCTGAATAATATTATTAGAAAACATTATTGGCAATATCTAGAAAGTTCTGTCTAAGGAGATGTTTGGTCACCTAATTGCGCGCCAGTAAGGAGAAATTCTTATTGGAAAGCCCTCTTTCCACAAGGCGAACACGGTTACAAAGATTGTGATTCTGTAATATTAATTGTGAATAATTAATTATTGATTTATATGATGAGAAAAATATTGATTTTATGTAGATATAGATGGAGAAAATTTTTAAAGTGACAATTGTTAAAAATTGATATTTTATCTTTTCTGATAAAATAATATTTTATTATATTATTATAATATAATAATGGTGATAGTTTTACAATGAATGTGAGATATATGAGTATATGAGGAGAAATAGTATTTTTGTTGCATTAAATGATTAACACATGTTTTGTGTGTTGGTGGACCCATTTCTTGACTGAAATTTGATTATAGCCTGTAAAATCGCCCGTATGTGGATTTCGGTCAATTTCTGTTTGGAATTTGGAAAAACTTTCTTCTGTAGAGAATTGAATTTCCTATACAAAGTCGCGAGATTCGAATTTTTGATAAAAGGGTTATTTATTATGAATTATTGAAGTTCTGAAGTTCCGAAATAATTGATTTTTGGAAGTTTAAATATTTTATTTATGAAAAATATTTTTCTTATTTTTTTTTGAGTGGGTGGTTGATGTCGAATTCAAATTGGTGTAAGTAGGAAAATTTAATATATATATATATATATATATATATTAATATTTTATTAAATTTTTCGCTTTGGTGTTCTAAGTAATTTCTATAAATAGGGTGCTTAGGTTAGAATTGAAAATCACACCGTAAACTAAAGATTTCTCTCTTTTCTATCTATATATCGAAAGCGTATTTTTTGTTAGTATTTTAGTACTTTGAGTATTGCTATACTGATGCAAGTTCTTTCAAAGACTATATCCAAAGATTCCAATGTAAGTACTATTTTCATGAGGTAAGTGGATGTTATTTTATTCAAAAATGATATTATTTCTTTAATATCATTATGCCGAAATATTGGTTGGAAATTTTTATCAAATTTGAAACTTTTTCATGTCGAAATTACTATTCACAAGTTACTATTCATGAGTTACTATTTATGAGTCACTATTCACGAGTACTATTCACGAAGCATGATGATTTTTTTGTGAAATTTCTATCTTTTAGTGTTGGAGTTACTATTCACGTATACGTAACTATTCACGATACTCAAGACTATTCACTTAATACGATACTATTCACAAAAAAATTAAATTTTCTTTTCTGTGTCCAAGATCGTCTGTTATGATTCCTATCTTTGATTGGATCTATGTTTTGGTCTTCATTCTTGAATTTTACTCCACTTTGGTTATTTATGAAGTATTTTTGAACTTGGATTGTTTAAAGTACTAATCCTTAATATTTGTTCTTTTGTTTCACTGGATTCGTTTTCTTTAAAATATTTTTCATCATCCTCAGTCCTAAATGATGATATAACTGAATATCTTTGGTCTGTAGTGCAAAGATGAATGATTTTATGATGAATATCTTTGGCCCGTAGTGCAAAGATGAACAAGTGTTTAGATGAACATGACCAACTGGTGAATATCTTTTGCCTGTAGTGCAAAGATGAATATTTGATTTAAGATGTATATTGATTGATGTTATAGGGATAAAATATCGATGATGGACTTCTAAATTCATAGATGATAGTAGATTTCATTCTCTACTTAACTCTTCTAATGAATTGTTGTTTTCGCTGCAGTTGTTGATCTAAAACTTGTTGTCTATTGTATTCTATCAAATTTTTCCCTATTGAAGACTAAGGATAATTTGTTGTACATTATCTTAGTCATAATATTCTTTACTGGACTAGTTGATCTCACCCTTTTCTTTTTTGTTCCATTTTTCTTCTCAGGAGACGAGAATATAGCGGGAACTAGTCGGGGTGTGGATTAATGGTTCAAGACAGTTGTTTTAGTAGTCCTCACTATTTTGTAAAATAGTGTATCAATAATTGTAATGAGAACTTATTTGAGTGTGGATATTATCTAGAAGACAATATTTATATTTAAACTCACAGTTTATGTGTTGTCGTATTTTGCACGACAATTGTATTAATGAAGTTGTAGTTGTTTCTGTACCATGTATTTGGCGACTCAGAATGGGTGATGTATACCTATTTTGGGGGCATCACACGTAGTGCAGGGATGATTCGATAATGTGGTTTATTTATTAAGCTGAGTCTCAGCGATAAAATTGATGATAAACTTTTAAATCATAGAATATAGTAGATATCATGCTCTACTTGACTCTTCTAACGGATTGCTTGTTCCGCTGTAGTTAAACTTGATGTTTATTATTTTTTATCAGTTTAACACTGTTGAAGGCTAACGATAATTTATTATGCATTATCTTCGTCATAATATTTATTACTGGGCTAGTTGAGCTCACCTTTTTGCTTTCATTGTTCTCTTCAGGAAATGAGAACGTAGTCGGGACTAGTCAGGGAACGGAGTGATGGTTTGAGATTGTTGTTTTAGTAGTCCTCACTATTTAGTGTGATAATAAATGTAATGAGGATTGAATATGAGTTTGGATATTGTCTATGAGACAATATTCGTGTAAAAACTTAGCTATGTTTTGTCATATTTTACACGACAGTTGTATAAATTAAGTTTGTATTTTAATTATGTACCATGTATTTGGCGACCCAAGATGGGTGATGTATACCTATTTTGGGGGCGTCACAACAGTCCACTCAAAAAATGTAACGTTATAGGCATTTTTTGGGAAAAAAAATATAGGGTGCTCGGTAGACATCGGAATAAACGTCAGGGATATTTTTGGACCTTTGCCCTTTATTTATGTGCACTTGTCACTTCCTTATCAAAGAAAGTTAACATCTATTATATATACTAAAACACAGTACATAACACAATAAGTTGACACATGTCATTCTAAAAAATCAACACATGTCCATCCTAATTAATGCTCCTAATTACCATTTACACAAATGCCCATCTAACTTAATTCTTAGGACTCTTTTACTTTGACTTCTTTTTTAGTACCTATAGAGTTCTATGTTTGATATATATATATATATATATATATATATATATATATATATATATATATATATATATATATATAGTATCCTTAAATTTTTGATTGTATTAATATTAGGTCATCAATTTTGTTAAAATAAAATTATTTATGTTAAATGTCATTAGAACAATTATCAAAATTTTATCCAATATATTTTGTTTGGATAAAATGAATATTTTTATTTCTATGACGTACATCAATATTTAGTACATGTTCTAAATGAGTTATAAATTAAAGATATAATTTAATTTTTGAGATCAAACGACTAACATATTAAATTTTAAATTAATGGGAATTGTATAGTAAATATATATTAAAAACAATTAAATATAAAATTTATTCTAATTTAAAATTTTATAAATTATACTATTTTAAAATTTAATATATCATTATTTAAATTCAAAAATCAAATCGTAATGAATAATACTTTAATTTAGTAAGTTGAGAAATCAAGTCGGAATTAACTTCCCCATATTAAGGCATAAGTGGCGTGAAGGACTGAAACCTTTTTAGAAAGTTTTTGCTTTCATTAGAAACTACATTTAAGGATTGTGATAATAATATAAATAATAACAAATTAATTATTTTAATTATATCCTATCCTTTTTTAAATTATGGAAAAATAATAACAAACCAATTATCTTAATTATATCCTATCCTTTTTTAAATTATGGATAAATAATAACAAACCAAGTAGAATTTAATGTCTTTAACAACCAATGAGCAAAATTTTATATGGATAAAACTTCCTAATTGAATTAAAGTTTGAAATAATGTTAATAATCACCTGACCTAATCCTTCATGCATATACATACATATATATACGTATATTAATCAGGCTAATTATTTATTCTCATAAGTGAATAGCAACCATGACTTCTTCTTCTTCACGGTCAATTTTCCTCTTCTTTTTCGTTTTGTCTACACCGCCTTTCTTCTATTATATACACACATTATTACTTACTTATGATTACTCCTATATGTTGGAGTGTGAAACATAACCTGTAAGCGGGTGGAATTATTTCATTGGTTTACCTATTTTCTAAATTTTAGATATTATGTGCTAAAATTTGAGATTATTGCATTTGCATTTAGTTCTTGCGATATGCGGAATAATGTTTGCAATTGATTTGATTGATCTGATATTTGTGTTGTCAATCGCACAATAATATACTATTTTCTTATTATATTTTAATTTATTAATTTTACGCACACATTTATTATTAAAATTTGAATAATCCCTCCGCAACGCGGGGGTTTGTATCTAGTTATTGTACTAAATGTGTGTGTGTGTATGTATATATATATATATATATATATATATATATATATATATATATATATATATATATATATATATATACACGATTAGTGTTAGAATTATACCACATTATTAAAATTAGATTTATTTGGTTTTACACAAATATTTTATTATTGATATATATGCCATGTGAAATTTACAGTGTGTACACACCTTAAAGGGGAGGTTGAATAGGTGTATCAAACTTAACTGATTAACAATGATAATTTTAATTTTTTTGTTAAATGACTATCCAGACATGTTAATGTATGTCAGCTTAAGGTTTATATGACTCTTGATATGCAGAGACAAATACTCAAATATATAGACAAGGTAAAAGTACCCGTCTGCTTAGTGCATGATATGAATTGAAATAAAGTGCTTAATTAATGCAATGAAAGCAAGATAACAGAAAATTACAACACTAAGATTTTTTACGTGGTTCAGTCCTTAACCTTTAGGGGGGTGTATTCAATTAAGATTTTTAAAGATTTTTTTTAAGTGACATACTTTTGTAGAATTTGTGGGATTTTAATGACTTTCAAAGACTTTAAAGACTCTTTTTAAAATGACTTTTATAGATTCTATGAAATAAGAATGATTTTTATAAACTTTTATCAAGACCTGTGATAGACTTTTGTATACTTCTAATATATCTTGCAACTTATATTAATTGTTAATTAGCCCATGTGTACAACATCTCTCCCTTTTTTTATGAACTAGAGTAAATCTCATTATATTATTGTGGCATGAGATTTTATATATGTTGAAAGCGTTCATATTATTCTACTCATTTCATAATACATTTGGATACTCGGATACCAATAAAACTTTAGAAACTACAGACGCAATACAAAAATTAAGCTCAATTTTCATTGAGCTATATATACTTTATGCATATGCGTACGCTTTTTAGTAGGAATACTAAACTCTATTTTTCACAAAATAATATGACAATAAAAATCTATATGATCAAAAGTTGCAAAACTTCATACATGTGAGTAAACCACATGTAATTTTTATATATAATCATTTTCATATATTTTCAAAAATTAACAGTAATTTTATATATTATACATACATAATCATATATTAACAATAACACATGCACATAATATATTTTCTATTTTCATATATTATACATACATAATTTGTACAATTGATATGAGAGTTTCATGATTTTATCTCACTTTTGTTGAACAAGAAGCTTTCGAATGGCTACTTTTCCCTCACCTAGAGGTGGCAAGCAGTGGCGTGGTAGGTAAAATAAAAAAGTAAGCCCATGCTCTGTGGGCTCACGGATACTGGGTCATTTCGGCTGGATGAAAGTTGTTTATGCCTATTTTTTGGCACTTTTGAGCCTTAAAGTCCATGGCTGGTCGAACCTTGAGCAGTAGGAAAAAAAAAGCCAGGTTTTTTTGTGGGCCAAAAAATGCTACCAAAGTCTGTTTTGACGATGACAGACGTCGGGTCGGTCCATGAGCTTGGGGGTCTGCTTTGCAGTCTACTACCTCACCAATTCAGATTCAGTTTATTTGTTTACTTATTAATATATCTTTTTAATTCTATTATTATAATAAATCTAATTATTTTTACGCCCAAATTTTACCAATTTATATATCCATCACATATTAATATTTATTAGCCCATATAAAATAAATAACTAATTTGACCCAATAAAAGATAAAGTCCAATTAATAACTAGTTGTATCCACTTTTGTGTTTATTTGGAAGTCTTTAAAAATCTTTAGAGATGAGGCAAGACTTTGGATATGGATTGATAGTTATAATTTTTCTTCTAAAGTCTGTCAAACTCTACCATTTAATAGAAATCTTTAAAATCTATGACTTTTTGAATACCAAAAATACTTTTATAGACTTTGTAAAAATCTTAATTCAATACCACCTAACTTTTAAAGACATTAAAAAAGTTGTAATTGAATACCACTAAACTTTTATAAAATCTTTAAATGTCTTAATTGAATACACCCAAACTTTTAAAGTCTTTAAAAGTCTTTAAAAATCCTAATTGAATACACCCCCTTAATTTAATGGCTTAATCAACATCTAATACCAACTGGTATTGAAAACTCTTTAAAGTCTGCTTTGTACAGTCCTATCCATAACTGGATCAATCACAAATCATAGTAGGCTTGTACAATTTTAATCAAAAACGAATATGATTACAATATCTTTGAATGTCCATAAATCAAAGCAAAATCAGATTGCTAGAAGTTTTTGTATAAGAGCACTGTTATATATGAATTTCAATTCGTTGGTTCTGAAGCTTACACCGAGAGAAATATATAGAAAAGAAAACAACTGCAATTAAAGATCAATTTCACAATTTCAGCAATTCTAATAGAATCAAGAAGTTATGAGAGGATTTTTGAATTTGAAAAATATATAGCTTGAATTATGACAGATTGAATCAAGGGAAAATATTTCCCCAAAATTAGTAGCTTGAAATAAGGAAGTAATATCCCACCAGAATCAACAATTTGAATAAAGGGAATCAACAACTTGATCAAAGGGATAATATCTTTGATATTAAAATACTTTTGAAAAAATATGGTGATTAATTCCTCAATTGATTTGATATGATTTCCAAAAATTGTTTCTTTAAAGGATTCAAAATTTTAAGCACATGAAACCTTTTTTTAAGATTATTTCCAGCACAATAAGATTGCCTTAAAATTAATAACTTACACTCTGTTTCTGAGTTTTGAACATAAAAGAAAAGAATAGAAAACTTAAATTAGAACATAAAAGAAAATAATAGAAAACTTGAAGTTTTCTTTTGTGTTGTTTCTGAGTTTTTAATAGAAAAGAATAGAAAATTTAAAATTGAGGACATGTGTTGTAATTTAAAATTTATTATATTAAAAGTTGAGGATAATATGAGAATTATAAAAATATTACTTATTCCAATTTCTTTTCTGTCCAAATCAGGCCAATTTTGGACGGAAAACTTTGGCAAAAAAAGTGACCAAGTTTTCTATCCATTTCTTTTCTTTCCGTTTATTAAAAAACTCAGAAACATAATAATTGGAAAGAAAACTTAAATTTTCCGTCTATTTCTTATCTTTTATGTCAATTTTAAAACTTAGAAATAAAGCGTTAAGCTAGAAATCCTTACATATATATTTCCTAGGTGAAGTCCTAGGGACTTAACCAAGTGGTGGTTTTAAAAATCTTTTCTTCATGCATGATGATCCACCAGAAATCAGGATACATGTATGATTAATTCAAAATTTGAAAATCACAAGGTATTTCCATACAAAATATATGTTGTCATCATTAAAATAAAAATTTATAAATCAACATCATGATCCACATGCACAAGGGCATGCATATATGGCCATTTATAGGCACCCAACACACAACCCAAGAGAAATATAAAAATTTCAATATAATAAGAAATAAACAATAACGAATGGATGTAAAACCAATAAAAAGTACCAGTTTTTATTCAGGATGGTTGTGTCAGTTGGGGTCCGAAACTACCTAATTAATTACTTGTGCAGCTGTGCTTCAATACTTCCCCTCTAATGATGTTTGAATTCACAATTTTTAAGGTTATCAAAATTTCTGATTTTGTTCTTATTTATTTGAAATTTAGATAGGAGTTATTTTGAAATAATATATATACATTTTTATAGTTGCACAAAAACTAAATTTGGCAACTAAAATTAGAGTGGGTTAGTCCAGGCAAAATCCCATTCAAAACTAGAGTGGGTGTGGTGAGTTTACCTTTAATATGTATGTTTGTTGTTTGTGAGCAAAAGAACACAGATGTGGTACCTGATTTAGACCAGAAACCACACAATATAGTACCTCTTCGCTATAAAGAAAAGAAAAGTGATCACTTTTCATATTTTACCCATTTATTAATTTTTCTATTAATTTTTCAAAGGTGTTAGGTAGAGCTAGACATTAGAACCTTCCATAAGATATTTTATGCTCTCCACTTTAACCCAACCCCCATTTTTCTCACTCTCAGCTAAAATTGCTTATACTGTTTTTATATATATGTGTGTGTGTGTGAGAGTATATATTGGGTTTACAACGCAGTTAGAAAGTAATGTAAAAGTTTCAATTAGTGAGAGGAAATCTAGCAAGTAATGGACTGTTAATATATATAAAGGAATTATGCTAGAAACAAGTTTGTATAGAGTAAGTTTCACAAATCAAACAATGAAACCAGGTAAGACTATGTTTGTGAGTTGTTAAAACTGTTAATGTCAAAAAGAACTGTTTTGGCATTTAAAGAAAATGAAAAGAAACAACAGGAATGGTTAGCATTAAGCATCCTGTAATAAATCTATAACTATAGATAGAAACTATAAATTGCTAAACCATGTGTACTTGTGAAATTTAAGGCCTATAGAGGACTGTTTTTAACAAAAAACTTAAGGCCTTGCATCTATGTGTTTTAAACCATGAATTCATTGTATATAACAATTACAAGATGAAATAATGCTTTGTATTAAAAGGCTTGGGGACTGTTATGTTGGTTTAGTGCTAAATCCTACTAAAATGTCTAGTATGGATTGTTTTGGTGTTAGAAAATTAACAGATTGTTGCAAGCATGTTAAGGAATATAATGTTATGTAATAATCATGTTTTAAAGTTGTTAGAGTACCTAAAGGCTGCTTGAATCATACTATGGACTGTTGTGAGTTAGGAGCCAAAATTGTGCCTATAAGGGACTGTTATGGCCAATTTGTGTAACTGGTGTTGTTAGAGAGTGAGGAGTACATACATTACCTATAAATAACATGTAAAAATGGTTCCGTAAGTTAGTTAATTAAGGTCTACAAGGTGGGTTGAGCAATTTCATGCTTAAAAAGACAATGAAAGTAAGCTTTAAACAGCAATGAGCACTAAAATGAAGAACCACTATAGCTGGACCTTGTAAGCAAATTTCAATAGCTATTATATGATCTAGGTAAGCTACACAAGCTAGAGAAATCATGTCTAAACTGTTTTGAATGATAGACTTGTTGAAATCACATTTTAAGCCCAAAAGTGAACTGTTTTGAGTGATTTTTAGTACCTGAACTTGTAAGACTGCAATGAAGTCATATAAAGTTGCTAATTCATGTTGGTGATGATTCCTAATCATTGCCATGACCAAAGCTAGTAAGGAAACCAAGTTAAGATTTCTTTTTCAAGCCTAAAGTGAGCTTTGATAGGTCAAAATGGGGTAGATGATAAAATAAAGTGTGGTGATGCTAAAAGTAACCTTAAGTAACTTAAATATACATGCCTAGACTATCCTAGTGGCCAGAAATGGAAAATTTTGAAAAAAGTACAAAATCAATTTTGTAAAAAAAGTAAACAAATGGCTAAGTTTGAGCCCTATTTTGGGGAGCTTAATGGGCATGAAGAAGAAACTTAAACCTTGATTAAAATACCTTGTAGTATGTACTAGAAGTAGTGTGACGCCCCCAAAATAGGTATACATCACCCATTCTGAGTTGTCAATACATGGTACAGAAACAACTACAACTTTATTATTACAACAAGAAATCTGTGAGTTTGAATACAAATATTATCTTCAGACAATATCTATACTCAAATAAATCCTCATCACATTTATTGATACATTATTTTACAAAATGGTGAGGACTACTAAACAACTCTCTCTAGAACCTTCATTCCATACCCCACTCGTACTTCATTATATTCTCGCTTCCTGAGAAGAAAAATGGAACAAAAAGGAAAAGGGTGAGCTCAACTAGCCCAGTAAAGAATATTATGACTAAGATAATATACAACAAATTATCGTTAGTCTTCAATAGAGAAAAATCTAATAGAATACAATAGACAACAAGTTTTAAATCAATATTCGCAGCGAAAATAATAATTCATTAGAAGAGTTAAGTAGAGAATGCAAACTACTATCTTCTATGTATGAATTTAAAAGTTCATCGCTCATCTTTTATTCCCGTAACATCAATCAATATATATCCGAAATCAAATATTCATCTTTTTGCTACAGCCAAAGATATTCATCGATTGGTCATGTTCATCTAAACACTGCTCATCTTTGCACTACGGGCCAAAGATATTCATCGAAATCAATAATCTTGCACTACAAAGCCAAATATATTCAATAATATCATCATTTAAGACTAAGGATGATGAAAATATTTTTAAAGAAACGAATCCAGTGAAACAAAATGACAAGGATTAAGGATTAAGGATTCGTACTTTGTTTTATCCATGTCTAACAATACCTCAAAAATAATCATAGTGGTGTAAAATTCAAGAATGATCAAAACATGGATACAATCAAAGCTAGTATCCAGAATAGATATTTTGGACGAAAAGGGAAAAATTTTATTTTTCGATGAATAGTGCCGTATTCGTGAATAGTGTCGTATACGTGATTAGTGTCGTATACGTGATTAGTGTCGTATACGTGAATAGTAACTCCGACACCAAAAGTTTCAAATTTGATAAAAAACTTCAGATCAATATTTCAACATAATGATATTGAAGAAATAATATCATTACGAAAAAAAATAATATCCCTTACCTTGCAAAGACAGTACTTCTAGTTGAAACACCGGATATAAGCTACGACTTGAACTCGCACCGTATAGCAACACTCAAAGTATTAAAATACTCACAAGAATACGCTCAATATATCGAGAGAGAAATAGAGAGAAAACTTCAATATTCGATGTAATTTTCAATTCTAACCTAAGCACCCTATTTATAGGAAAATGCTTAGAACACCAAAGCAGAAAATTTAATAAAATAATAATATATATTATAATTTCTACGCCCACTTTTAAGGATCTGAATTCAGCAAATTCCAACACATGCAAGACCCACAATAATGACAAAAAACATTTTTTATATTTAAAATATTTTAAACTTCCAAAAATTAATTATTTCGGAGCTTCAGAACTTCAATAATTCATAATAAATAGCCCTTTTGTCAGAAAATTCGAAACACGCGACTTTTTATAGGAAATTCAATTCTCTACAACTTTGCAGAAGAAAGTTTTTCCAAATTCTAAACAGAAATTGACCGAAATCCATAAACAGACGATTTTCTGTGCTATAATCAAATTTGAAATAATAAATGGGGTCCACCAACATGTTTAACATGTTTTAAACAATTATTGCAACAAAAATACTCTTCCTCCTCAGATACTCATATATCCCACATTCGTTGTAAAAATATCACCATTATTATATTATTAAAATATAATAATATATTTAAATGAATTATTTTATCGTAAAAAGATAAATTTCAATTTTAACAATTGTCACATTAAAAATTTTCTCCATCTATATCCACATAAAATCAATATTTTCCTCATCATATGAATCAATAATTAATTATTCACAAATAATATTACAGAATCACAATATTGACAACTGCACGGCCTTCCAGGAAAGAGGGCTTTCAATAAGAATTTCTCCTCATCAAGCCAAGCAATGATTAGGTGACCAAACCTCTCCTTAGGCAGTAACTTTCTAGACATTGCCAATAATGTTATCTAATAATATTATTCAGATAATATGAATTATTGCTTCGATAATGAAAATATTGTGTAATGACAATTATGAAACAACAAAGAATATAAAATATCAACGCAATGACAATTATTAAATCAATAAAATAAAATATCGAGCAAAGAATTATCAGAACCATTATTGAGTAGTGCCTTCTTATGTAAGAATCAATAATTGGTGCAATACTGCGTGCCATCGTGTTTTGTTTTAACCGAGTATTTTAACAAGATTAATCTGTGAATAACTACGCCGTTATTTTTAAACAACTTATATTTGTTGTTTTTTCATCCAATCGCTTTTTTAGTTATGGGGCCCACACATGGTCGCTGGCCGCATTTAATATTCCCGACAGCATTTAATATTCCACGACCAAACTAATATTCCCTAACAACAATGAATATTTTATAACCACTTGCTTATTTCAAATATTTGCGTATTTTACCCATAACTATCCACATTAATCAAATCAACCCTTACTATTTCAAAATAATAAATAGAGAAAATTAAATTTCATTAATAATAAGTTGGGGTCTTACAAGTAGGGCCAAGTGGTTAAGCTCTTAGCTTAACCAAGGAGTCTAAACAAATCACCAAACTAGCATGGAAAATCACTAAAACTGTAGTTTTGCAAATTTGTCTAAGTATGAAATTTTGAGATTTTTCTATTCTACTTAAAACTCAATTGGGACACCTTAGACAAGTGAGTTAGAGTTATTCTAGGCTATTCCAAGTGTTGGAATGCTAATAGATACAAGAACTTGTGAAGTTAGTGTTACCTGTAATATATAGTATTATTTAATATATATAAATATGATAAAACAGAACATAATTATATATATATATATATATATATATATATATATATATATAACACAGAAAATATTAATAAATAAATTCGAGTCCTTTGAATTCACAAAGTTTCCTTAAAGCAAATTTATTCCCTCATTGGTGCTAAGGATTAAATGAATAATTGTTTCCCAAGATAAAACGGATTTCCTGTTCTTAATTAGAAGCACTTCAAAATTAAGAACACTTCGAACCAATTTTTATGTAATGTACTGAACTTACAAAATGATGCATGAAAAATAATGCATGTATATACTTACACAGAAACGGGGAATTATACAGAACGGGACTAGAAAAACAGGAACGGGACTGCAACACTTTTGCAGAGAACGGGATTCTGCAGAATGGACTTTTACAGAAAAAGAACGGGAATTGCAAAAGGGAAGGAACGAAATTTTTCTTACTGCAGAACGGGGAAGGAAAGGGAAAATTTTTACGTACTGTTTTAGCGCCCCCATATGGATTAATTTATAGACTAATCCGACAGTTTATTACTGTTAGGATGCGTCAAAACTACGTAGTATTGATAATAACTTAAAACAAAATCTGATAATTTATTAAATAAATTTTGTCCAAAAAGTTATATACCCACGACCCCGGCCGGACCGGACGGACGGCGGCGGTGCGCGCGGGTTTGAACTATGCATTGGCTAGGTCCTCTCCCTTCCACAAAAGTGGGGTGTCCCTTGGGGCCCTTCCCATTGAGCAAACATCCCATATATATGTTCTTCCTTTTTCCCTCTAATGTCCTATATGAGACTTATGCAATTTACAACTTCAAGTATGTGACTTTGGAGTCAATTTTCTCATTCAATTCTTAATGAATTTGAACATATAAATATATCAAGTTATACTCCTCATGAAGGAGAACACATTGGTGCAAAGACCCGATATTTTCGGAATGTGGGTCCCTCGTTTAATTGAGCCTCAAAATGCTCTAATATTTAATGTTTTCAAATCCCATTTCCAACAGTTAGTGTGTATAAGCTTGAAAAAACTAGGTTTAAAGGGTCAAAACTCAATCTATGCTTGGTAAACCTAAAGGAATGCTAGAACTAGTCTTAACTAGATAAAATTCAAGTATTGGAATGAACTAAAGTGGCTAGAAATGAAATTGGCAAGGATTGACCAAAACTAGTGAACTCAAGAACACATGAACCCTTTATGTTCTAAATCCTGAATAAGATGTAAATGATAACTTTAAAGTCATTCCTATTGCATGATATAAGCATGTCAAACCCCATCAAAGTGAAAAATGACTAATGAGAAAACATGGATGATGTATTTGAAAAATGTATACAATATCTCAGATATAGAAATCTAAACTACAACCATGATAACTGAAATTACGTGTTTTGTTATCAATCCCACATACGATGTAGGTTGTGCAAGAAACGCAAAAGTTGGTGTAATGGTAAAATCCCGGTACAGGCAAGTTTCTCAGTTTATTTATGTGGTCTTATAATTGCTATAAATAATTGTTAGCATGATTTATGTTTATAAGTGGGTTAAATGCTTTCTAGGTCACTGTACTATAGGTCGACTTACAAATGGGTCACTGAATTTTTTTTTCTTAGAGTCAACTCACTGAACTTTAGTTTACTAACAAAAAGTTAACTATTCCGTTAAGTATGTTGACTTTGGACGAAATTTGCCACGTAAGCTGCTGACGTGTAAATTTTTTTTGATGTGGCACAGATCAGTCCCATGTGACTTTCATGATGTGGAAATGGAGAAAAATTTACAAATGTAATAATATAAATGTACATAAAACGCATTTTTTTTAATAAAAATTTTAAAAAATGCAGCTTTTTATAATAAAAAAAACACAGTTTTTTATAATAAAAAAAAGCGCAATTTTTTTTAATAAAAATAAAAAAAATTATTTTTATTAAAAAAAAAAAAACAAACAACGCCTCTCCTTCTCCGTCACAACAATGCAGTTCGGTTTTTAAAAAATAAAACGCAGTTTTTTTAATAAAAATAAAAAAAGCACAGTTTTTTTAATAAAAGTAATTATGTTTAATAATAATAAAAAAACACAATTTTTTTTAATAAAAATTAAAAAAACACGCAATTTTTTTTAATAAAAATAAAAAAACACAGTTTTTTAAATAAAAAAAATAAAACACAGTTTTTTTGAATAAATTTTTTTTTTAAATAAAAATGCAGTTTTTTATAATAAAAAACACAATTTTTTATTTTATTAAAAAAAGCTGCTTTTTTATATAAAAATCTGTAAATGAATGATACGTACAAAACATATGTAAGATGCTATGGTATGATATTCTTACCTGCCAGAGGACATAAATGTGATAATGCATTTGTAATATGCTTGAACACCAAGAATATAAATGTATGAACTGAATGTGAAACATATGTGCTACATGATGCATGATAGACTGTTAGACTTGTTGGGCCGTCGTGCTCAATCTCGCTTAATTTGCATGTTAAAGCTATGATGCGATCTATCGTGATTAGGAGCGCATAAAAAGAAGATTAGTGATTTAATTGAGATTGTGTTGAATCATTTGATGATATTTTCATGTGTAAATCACAGATGTGTAAATTTTTGAATTATTCGATAGATGAAGATTATTTGTTCTAAAAAGGAGATATGGTTGAAAGAATGAATTGTATATATATACTCATATCTACTCAGGCTAAATAAGTCAGATAATAAATATGATTCTAGTATAAAGAAGAATTGCGATTCAGGGAATGAATGAATGGAAAGAAAAAAAAAATTATTCCGCATTTTTAGCTATTTTAACATTAAATAATGTTTTAAAGCTAGAACATGTTAATATTAACGCACAAGATCGGGGAGAGAAATTATCCCGATTTTGGGGGCGCTACAAGTTATACATGTGCATTTTTCAAGAATAACAACACGTAACACTTGACTCTATGTAAATAGTATAAAATTCCTTAAATACAAATTATAGCACAACTCATCATATTGCACAAATTTATTTGCATATAAAATATAAAAATTTTATATTTACTTTCTAAGAAATTAATTTATCACACAAAATTAATTTATGTAGAAAACAAATAAAATTCACACAAATAAATTAGTATATCCTCAAGTATTTTATTGTCCCAACTTAGATAAGAAATATCATAAACAATATATCTTTTAACATTTACAATATAGAATTAAAGATAATTTTCATACTAATATTAAAAACTTGAACTTCACTATATTTATAAAAATTCAAAAATAAAATGTTTATTGCAATTATAATATACAAAATTCATATGATCACATTAAAATTTACTACTTCTTGGACAAGAAGTACACATAAAAATAAATCAATTATGATTATCCCAAAAACACTAAGAAAATCATTTATAAGTGTTTTTTTTTTCAACTTCAAAATTATATTGTATACAAGATTTACTCAACCAAATCTACTTCTGCAATATCTCTTCTAACTATTAGTTGATAATTAATTTATTATCCACAAACAAAGTAATTTATCTCAAAATTCATGCATACAAATACCAAGAATATTACACGCTAAATATTACCTCAAACTTTCTATGCATAATTTTGTTCAAGAAGAACATAAATTTATTTAATTCTCAAAATAAATTAATTTGCAACTAATTTGTTATACATAGAGACAAGTAAACTTCTCAAATTTTACTTCAACTTTCTCAGAATAAATTAATCTCAATTAGTGTATAAGAAAGTAATTGTCTCAAATTCATACATACATATACACATCAAATATTTTATCTACTCATAAAATATTATAAACAAAATATATATGTACAAAATTAAATCTATTCCATCATGAACAAAAATTTAATTACTTTTCTAATCCCACAAAACTAATTAATTAATTCAAACATACAATATCATCTACACATGATATAATATATAAAACATATAGTTTCTAGTATATACACATACAAAATGACACAATTATCATTTATAAAAATAAAGGCTAATGTTAAAAAACACACCTTTTGGAATTAAATCCGAAGAACACCACAATCTCTATAGAAAAAAATTTAGGCATCAAAATTTGGTTTTTTCCATGATGACTCTTCATCTTCTCCATATCAATTTACAAACTTGTAAATTGCAAATCTGTTCACTTTTATTTTTCTCCATAATCTATTTTCTAACAGGAATTATCAATAAAAATAATTAGCTTAATATCTCAATATATTACTAATTATCATAAAAATTCGATTGATAAAATAGATACAAGAAAAATGGCACTTATCTTTGAAAATCGTGTTCCCTTCCATCTCACCAAAATCATGACTCTAACAACAAATATAAAGACCTTAATATTGTTATAATCGTAGTTTAGTAGAGTCAAAATTGTTGTTGAAGACATGACACGGGTGATCCTTGTCCTTAAGGTCTTTATCGCCCTCACCACGATCGGTTTGCTAAGAGTTACAGACGATATACCTCCAGGATATATGTCAAACCTTGGTGAATTATCTGTGATAGCAATTCACAGAAAATTCCAATAGAACACTGCTTTGTTGTAGTTATTTGTTTGTCAGAAGAATAGGAGAAGATAGAATAAAGAGAAAAAATACATGTGCAAAATCATATATGTAAATTTATATCGTACATATGCATATATCTAATCTTATGTATATATATCAACATATATATATATATATATATATATATATATATATATATATAAGTTATATAATATACTATTTAATTCTATATTTAACCATACTTATTAATACTAAATATGTAAGTTACATACTAGTTAGTATTAATGTAGTGGTTAATTAGAATTTAAATAACACTCAATATTTTCCTTTTGTTCTAAAGAATAAAATAAAATAGACTTCGATTAAATGGAACTAAGGAAAAATAGTTTTATCAAACAATTTTGCACCTTATTAAATGTCTCACTATAGACACTAATCAAATGATTTCTACACAAATCAAATAAAATTCTCTTTTATTCTTCATATTGAGGACATTAATTTACATCTTTTATACTTACATAAATTATGTCCACAGATGAATTTTATCAAACTCAAATATGACATATTATAAGTCACAAAATTATAAAATAAAGTGAAATATATAACAGTATTAGCTAGAATCATACCAGATTATTAAAATTAAGTTAATTTTTTTAACACAAAAATTTTAGTATTGATATGCCATGATCCTAATATGGTTAATAAATACTTTGATTTAAATCTTCTGACTTTTTGATATTTAAAAGGATAGTATTTAAACCGACATTTCTTCTTAAAATTACATATTTCCTTCTAATAACTTTCAAAATAATAATAATAATAAAAACAAATAGTCCGTAAGCTCCTCATTCTTTTAACTATTTATTTTTTCATTCTAATTAATCTTATAAGTCAACAAAGGAAAATAAGTAAAATAAAAATTACTGTTAGAATGCATGCATGTGATTCCCTATGGAGGGAATCTTTCCCCACCCGTGATCTCCTTTTCTTCTCTCCTTTTTCCCGTGACTCTCCTCTCCTCTTCTCTTCCTTCTGCTTCCTTGCCTATATAAAGGCAATGATAGTGAAGAAAATATATGAATTCCTCTGAAGGTTTTTCTCTCTTTCTCTCTTGCTCATTATCTCTAAATTTATGCAGCAATTATAAAAGTATATTTATACACTTCGCTAAAGTTTTATAACACGTTATCAGCACGAAGCTCTAACCAATGAGGAGATTAAGAAATTAAATTTTTGCAATTCATTATTATACTACAAAGTGTTGGGCTATGCCACCAATAATATAATTTTATTCTTATAATTGCATTTAAATTCTGTTATTTACAATGGTACCATCTATCTTTGTTGATCTTACAAGACTTGGTGGGAACCTTTTTACCGCTTATTAAATTATGAAAATAACCTGTATACGCGTACTACCCTATACATGGTGAAATTCTTATGTTATTCCATTCTTTATTATTCTGTTGGAACATCCGCATGGCATGTAATTTTTTGCACGACACGGTTCCGTTATTTATTATTATATTGGAATAACACATCTGCATGGATTATCGCATACATGGTGAATGATCCTTTGTATTCATTCCTTATTAAATTGTGAAAATGATCTGTCTACGTGGATTATCGCATTCAGTATGTGTGAAGATACATTTGCAATTTTGTATATATATATATATATATATATATATATATATATATATATATATATATTTTGTAGTTGTATATATACATTAACGATTATATATTCTTTTTACTAAGATAATATGCTAATAACATATATATAAGAATATTTATATTATTTATATTTGCACTTTATCACCACCTGAAGTCGTGATTTAGTTTATTTTTATATATATAATACATGCAATTATTTATTATTTTAATAAATAATAATTGTGTTTTAACCCAGAATAGATGGCAAACTTGAAAAAAAAAAGATTTTTCTATTTTGAAAATATCTGGAGACAACTAGTTGGCTTGGGCACTTGAGGCAGAATTGCACCTTAGTGCAAATGAGTTAGAAAAGACAATTACGGAATATAGTTCTAATATTTATAAAATAACCTCTACTTTGACTTTATGTGGAGATCCAGTTTTTGAAACCCAAATGTTAGATAAAACACTCTCAATTTTGTATCCCACCAACATTATTCTGTCACAACAATATAGACAGAGTAAGTTCACAAAATTCAATGACTTATTATTTATCCTCATTGTTACAGAAAAGAATAATGAATTGTTGTTGAAAAACTATCAAGTACGGCCAACGGGTGATACCCCATTGCCGGATATTAACAGCACGTCATTCCAGCAGAATTAACGTGACAATAGATGGCCATATAATAAGAAGCCTTGGGGGCGAAAGAATAAACAAGGCCATCATAACAACAAATTCCAGAATAAACCAGATGTTTGTTTTAGGTGTGGGATGAATGGGCATTGGTCGCGTACCTGTCGTACGCCGAGGCATCTGGTTAATTTATTCCAGGAGTCTCAAAAGAACAAAGTAATGGAGGCAAAAACAAACTTTGTTAATCATCAATTGGATATTGTTGATGATCCACCAATGACCAAAAATGAGGAAAAGGTTGTTGATATTGTTGAAAGTATCTTTTGGGATAACGTTTAATTTCTGTTTTAATTAAACATCCTGCATATATAATATTATTAGTTTTCATTATATACGTGGTATGTATTTATCATGAATAAAATTATATTATGAAATGTAACATTTCTTATTTATGTTTTTATATGTGTCAGACCATTTTTAATGGATATGGAGGATATATGTTTAGCAGACAGTGCAACAACTCATACAATACTTCGAAATGAGAAATACTTTTCACAACTGATCAGAGCTAAGTGAAATGTAGGAACTATCTCTGGCACATCAAATTTAATCGAGGGATTTGAAAAAGCTAGTTTCTTTCAACCAAATGAGACACAAGTTTTTATCAAAAATGCTCTATATTCTAGTAAATCAAGAAGAAATTTGCTTAGTTTTAAAGATATTCGACTAAATGATTTTCACATTGAAACAACCAATGAGAATGATAATGAATATCTTCTCAATACTTCTACTATTTCTGGAAAAAAGAATATCTTAGAAAAACTTCATTCAATTTCTTCTGGATTATATATTATGAAAATTAGAGCAATTGAGTCTCATAATGTTATGATTCCAAAAATCGTAGATCCCAAATCCTTTATGCTTTGGCATGAAAGACTCGGTCATCCAGGTACTTCTATGATGCGTCGTATTATTGAAAATTCTATTGGTCATCCTCTCAAAGATAAAAGGGTTTTTCCTAGTAGTGAATTTCCTTGTACTGCGTGTTCTCGAGGAAAATTAATTGTTCGACCATCACCAGTAAAAGTTTATAAAGAAGCCCCAAAATTCCTAGAGAGAATTCAAGGAGACATTTGTGGACCTATTCATCCATTGTCTGGCCCATTTCGATATTTCATGGTTTTAATAGATGCTTCAACTAGATGGTCTCATGTTTGTCTTCTCTCTTCTCGAAACTTTGCCTTCTCAAAACTTCTTGCTCAAACAATCAAGTTACAGGCCCAGTTCTCTGATCATCTAATCAAGTCAATTCGACTTGATAACGCAGCTGAATTTTCTTCAATGACTTTTAATGATTTTTGTATGACTATTGGAATTTCCATTGAGCATTCCGTTCTTCATATTCATACACAAAATGTCTTAGCTGAATCTTTAATAAAAAGACTTCAACTAATTGCACGACCATTAATGTTAAGGGCTAACTTACCTACCTCAGTTTGGGGTCATGCAATTCTTCATGCTGCAACCATCATTCGAGTAAGACCAACGGCTCTTCATAAATTTTCTCCTCTGCAGTTAGTTCTTGGACAAACACCCAACATATCACACTTTTGAGTTTTTGGGAGTGCGGTATATGTTCCAATTGCACCTCCACAAAGAACTAAAATGGGAGCCCAACGAAGAATAGGTATTTATGTTGGTTTTGATTCTCCTTCTATTATCAGATATCTTGAACCTTTTACTGGAGATGGCTTTGGAGTTTGAAGAAATATTCTTCCTCCACATTCCTCAGAATAGGAATGATTTTGTGGATGCGCTAGCAACCTTGGCCTCCTCGATTAACATACCTGACAAGGAAGACATGCCAACCCTCACATTTCCCCAACAAAAGGCTCCAGCCTATGGGAATTACATTGGAGAAGTATCAGATGACCTACCTCCTATCCAACACCTTTGGTATCAGCATATCAAGGAGTACTTACAAGATGGATCTACACCCGCTAAGGCGAACCCGACTGAGAGAAGGCAAATCCATCGACTGGCTATGAAATTCTACCTGAGCAGAGATGCACTCTACAAAAGAGATGCAGGATTAGGTCTCCTCAGATGTCTGGACAAGGACCAAGCTCAGAGGCTCATGGATGAGATCCATGGTAGATTATATGGCCCACACATGAGCGGCCCTCTATTTGTAAAGAAAATCCTCATAAAAAGGCATTACTGGCTCTCTCTCAAGGCTAACTGTGATGATCACGTCAAGAGATGTTATCAGTGCCAAATTCATGGGAATGCTATCCATGCCCCTCCGAGGGAGCTCCACTATATGAGTTCACCCTGGCCCTTCTCAATGTGGGGAATGGACGTGATCGGGCCCATCGAGCCCAAAGCTAGTAATGGGCATCAGTTTATCTTCACCATGATCGACTACTTCACCAAGTGGGTAGAAGCAACCTCCTTCCCCAGGGTTACCAAAGAAGTCATCATCACTTTCATCAAAAACAATGTCATTTATTGATATGGACAATCAGAGGTAATCTGTATTTCCACCATTAGGAGAAGGGAAAGTTTTAAATAAAAAACCCTCTGAAATATCATGGAATGCATCATATTTAAATTCACTTGATCATCGTACAGGACAATGTGAAATTGAAGTTCAAAGAATCATTCAATTACAAAATATTGCAATTCAAATGCCAGATGCATTTAATGATGCTAGAAAAGTGATAAAGTCACATACACCTACAGTGAATACTCCAGCAATGATAGAAATACCTATTGAAAAATCAATTCTCGGAGAATTGATTTAATAAGGTAATAGAAGAATCTAAACCGGAGCCGGAAGCGTGGAAGACCGATTGGTGCAAAAGACACTGCACTACACTAAAATCAAAAGCAAATAAGAAATCCGGAAGGAATACCCGCTCCAGAAGTAGCACTTATTCCAAGAGTGAGAATAGCCCCAGAAGAGGTACAAATCGCTCCAGAAGTAGCACATATTCCAAGAGTGGGAATAGCCCCGAAGAGGTTCAAAATCTCGGTGAAGGATAAGAGATGAACACCAAGAGATCTCAATAAATTATGTACATGATGAGAAAATATGGGATCAAGCAAAGTCATGATCGATGATATATTTGCTTTCTATAGCATCGATATTACTTTGATTTCGACACGGATCCCGAACCACAAAACGTGGAAGAATGTCGGAAAAGAAAAGATTGGCCAAAATAAAAAGATCTTTATTCAAACCGAAAGCTACAATCTCTATTGAAAAGAGAAGTATTTGGACCGAGAGTCAAACACCACTTTGGGTGTAATCCGGTTGGAAACAAATGGGTATTTATACTGAAAGCAAAATGAGAAAAATAAAATTGTGAGATACAAAGCCCGATCTTGTAGCTCAAGGGTTTTCACAAAAACACGGTATTGATTATCGAGGATACATACTTCCAAAGAATGGATGGAGTCACTTTTCGCTTTCTAATAGGTATGACAACCATGGAAGGTTTGGAAACACGTCGATGGATGTTGTAATCAAGATACTCTATATGGCTCACTTGACAAATTGAGATTTACATGAGAATCCTCAAGGATTGAAAATGGTGAATCACAAAGGCCCCGCCACATATATTCAATCAAGTTACAACGCTCATTGTATGGGTTGAAAAGTCTCGGTCAGATGTGGTATAATCGACTTAGTGATTATTTAATAAAAGATGGATATATAAATGATCAAGTATGTCCATGTATTTTTATTAAGAAATCACAAAGTGGATTTTTCATCATTCTCAGAGTATATGTGGATGATTTGAATCTTGTAGGTACTCTGAAGAGCTCACAAGAACTCGCTACTTATTTAAAATATGAATTTGAAATGAAAGATCTTGGAAAGATAAAATTACATTTGGGAATACAAGTGGAGCATTTAGCATCCGGAATTTTTGTTCATCAATCCACATATCTTTGAAAAAAGATTCTCAATCGTTTTTCATATGGATAAAGCTCATCCTTTGACTACTCGATGGTTGTTCGATCTTTAGAAGTTGATAAAGATCCATTTTACCTCTAGAAAGTGGGGAAGAAGTTCTTGGACTCAAGTTCCATACCTAAGTGCAATAGTGCTCTTATGTATCTTTAAACCCGTATAACGACACGATATTACTTTTTGTGTCAACTTGTTTGTAAGACCTCGAATTTTATGAAATAAAAGTATTCAATTTTTCTTATAATTACTATTCAAGTAAATGGTTAAATTGATAAAAGTTAAATTTAAGGGTGATATATGAATTTTTTTCAAAATACACAAGTGGTTATAAAATATTCATTGTTGTTTGGGAATATTCGTTTGGTCGTGGAATATTCTTTTCCGTCGGGGAATATTAAATGCGAATGCCTTGACCATTTATGGGCCCCATAATGTAATAAGCGCCGGATGAAAGAAAGCGACAAAATTAAATTTTTATAAATAATCTACAGTAATCGTTATCGTTAACATCGTTGGAATACCCGGTTGGTAAAATAAAGTAATCTGGCGTTGTTGCGCGAGAAGACACGGTATTACACAAGATTTTTGAATTATTGATTCTTACGCATACGAAAGGCACTACTCAATAATTGTTCTGATAATTACGGTCCAATATTTTATTTTATTGATTCAATAGTTGATGCGTTGATATTTTATATTATTGTTGTTTCAATAATTATCAACGCATAATATTTCTCATTATCAGATCAATAATTCATATTATTTGAATAATATTATTAGATAGCATTATTGGCAATGTCTAGAAAGTTCTGTCAAGGAGAGGTTTGGTCACCTAATTGCGCGCCAGTAAGGAGAAATTCTTATTGGAAAGCCCCCTCTTTCCTGAGAACGGCCTGGTTGTCATAATTGTGATTCTGTAATATTATTTGTGAATAATTAATTATTGATTTATATGATAAGAAAATATTTATTTGATGTGGATATAAATGAAAGAATTAATGTTGAGGTATTTTATCAGTATTTTTGTCGGAATAAAGGTATTAAAAATTAAACCAGTGTTTTTGAGATATATTGCGTGAGTTATAATTTTTAATCCGACCGTTGGATCGTTGTAATGTTTGAATATGTTATACATATATAAGTTGAGTATATGTCCACAAATTTTGAATCGTTAAAAATGAACGTATGATTTGTTATGAATTTTAAGAGGTGAATGGTTCAGAAATTGTTGGAGTATCCGAATTTAGCATTTTGGTGGAAAATTCTAGAATTGAGTGGGTCCCATTTGTGGTTGGTGAAGAAATGTGCTGAATTTTATTTCAAATGTGGTGGGTAGGAATAGTAGCAGGTAAAGCCATCAGGTTGCAGGTCAAGTCTGCTAAAATTTTTCTATAAATAGAGGGCTAAGTTAGAATTGAAAATCACACCAGAAACAAGTTTTCTCTCTTTCTCTCTAGATTATTGAGTGTATTTTGTGAGTATTTAGATACTTGGTGAGTTGATATTCATCAGTGCAAGTTTCCTTCAGCGTCATATCCGATATCCAGTCAGAAGTGCTGCTCTTTTGAGGTAAGGGATAGTAAGGGATTTTAAGGGTTATTATGTTTTTCAGTTCGTACTTCTTCTGACCTTCAGAAAATTCTGGAAAAATTTGAAATGATATGTTGATGAGTTTTATTGATTGTGTCCAAAAATGGTGATTTTTGGATGTATAGATTAAGAGTTATGAATTTTATGAGAAAAGACTATTTTAAAAGTAATCGCTTATAACTCCTTATGGTTAACTCCAAAATTGATGAAATTTTTATTGGGAGTACATCTATATAATATCAGTGTACTGTGAATTTGAATTTTGGATAAAAGTACAATTTATGATAAATGTCTAAATATTATTCGGTTTTGCCGTATATGAAAAATAGTAAATGAATTTTAAAATTTAAGAAAAATATATGTTCAATATGGGACTATATTCTGCTAAATCCCAGAAAAGAAATATTTTTGGAACTGATTTGGTATTTTTCATGAAAATGGACTAGTTATGAATAAATGAATTAAATATGTTATGTGAAGGAAGAAAATTGGAAAATATGATTTTATGGCTTGAGAATCCTATATGAGGTATATGCAAATTTTTGATGATGATTTTGGTTATTGGTGATGAAATCTAATGAGTTTGGCATTTTAGGATGATTAAATGCATTATTTAGTAAAGTGTAAACAATTAAAATAAATTGTTTATAAGTTTAAGAAATGTTATTCTTTCAATATCATTATACCGAAATATTGGTATGGATTTTATTGTAGAATTTCTACCTTTTTGAGTCGGAGTTACTATTCACGAGTTATTATTCATGAGTTACTATTCACGAGTTACTATTCACGGAGTTTCCACAGATAGGTCAAAGTCTAATTTTTCCGGAGTCAAATTTAAACGTTGAGCACAAGTAGAGAGATAAATGAATGGGTAAGACCTTAGATTCAGTAAAGTATAAACTTCACAAGAATTTATGATTAAGCTTACCCATGATCACCTCGTTTGGGTTCTTCGCATTTTGACCAGCCACAACAAACGCTCTTCTAGGAACCGTTGACTTTGACTTTTCTGGGACAATCTTTTGAGTCACCGTCTCCTCACTGAACTAGGTTTCGCCACTGCATAATCCTCGGCGATATGTCCTTCCTTTCCACAATTATAGCATACCTTGAACTGTTGTGGGCAGTTTGGACTGATATGTCCCTCTTTTCCGCATTTGTAGCATATGACCGATGGTCGTTCTCCTCCCTTAGAACCGATTCTCACGCAAGACCGTAAATCTTCACATGGTCGTTGTTAAATCTCCTCTTTTTAAAATCTCCTCCTGACTCGCTTCTTCTATTTTCATGGCCATGATTACCACCAGAGTGGTTACCATTTTTGTCCATCTTTTTCTTTCTCCATTTGGTTATCGTTGTTTTGTTGTTCGCCATCTCCAAAGATGATCCTGGTTGTGGTCCTCGATTGACCGTACTCGTTATCTCGCCTAATAATTGAGCCCTGTTTACAACATCCGAGTAGAGAGAAAATTTATGAGAAATGAGATCTTCGACGTATCTTGGGTTTTCAAACCTCTAAGAAACTATATCACCCATTTCGATGATCGGAGTCAATACACACTGCATGTAAACAACTACAACTTTATTATTACAATAGTAAAAATCGTGAGTTTGAATACAAATATTATCTTCTCAAGACAATATCTATACTAAATAAATCCTCATCACATTTATTCGATACATTATTTTACAAAAATGGTGAGGACTACTAAACAACTCTCTCTATAACCATCATTCCATACCCGACTCACTGCACTCGCTACATTCTCGCCTCCCGAGAAGAAAAATGGAACACAAAAAGGAAAAGAGGTGAGCTCAACTAGCCCAGAAGAAAGAATATTACGATAAGATAATATACAACAAAATTATCGTTAGTCTTCAACAGGAAAAATCTAATAGAATACAATAGACAACAAGTTTTAAATCAATATTCGCAATGAAATAATAATTCATAGAAGAGTTAAGTAGAGAATGCAAACTACTATCTTCTATGTATGAATTTTAAAGTTCGTCCGCTCATCTTTTATCCCCGTAACATCAATCAATATATATCCGAATCAAATATTCATCTTTGCACTACAAAGCCAAAGATATTCATCACTTGGTCATGTTCATCTAAACACTGCTCATCTTTGCACTACGGCCAAAGATATTCATCGAAATCATTCATCTTTGCACTACATGTGCCAAAGATATTCCATAATATCATCATTTAAGACCGAGGATGATGAAAAATATTTTTAAAGAAACGAATCCAAAGGAATCAAAATGACAAGGATTAAGGATTAAGGATTCGACTTTGTTTTATCCACGCCCAAAAATACCTCAAAAATAATCATAGTGGTGTAAAATTCAAGAATGATCAAAACATGGATACAATCAAAGCTAGTATCCGTAATAGATATTTTGAACTAAAAAGAAAATTTTTATTTTTCGATGAATAAAGTGCCGATTCGTGAATAAGATCAGATACGTGAATAAGACCAGATATACGTGAATAAGAACCCCAACACTAAAAGTTCCAAATTTGATTAAAAAGTTCAGATCAATACTTTTTGCATAATGATATTAGAATAAATAATATCATTTTAAAAAAAAATATATCCTTACCTCGAAAAGACAAGACTTTTAGTTCAAACGCTTGATATCGACTATGACTTGAACTTGCACCAGATATAGCAATACTCAAAGTATACTCAAAATACTCACAAGAATACGCCGATAATATAGAGAGAAAACTTCAGCTCGTGTAATTTTCAATTCTAACCCAAGACCCTATTTATAGAAAATGCTTAGAACACCAAAGTAGAAAATTTAATTTAATAATATTATTATTATTTCTACAACTTCCCACGATACCAACTGAATTCAGCCATTAAAACACATGCAAGACCCACACTCAAATCACCAAAAACGTTTTTCATATTAAAATATTTTAAACTTCCAAAATCAATTATTTTGAGCTTTTAACTTCAATAATTCATAATAAATAGCCCTTTTATCGTAAAATTTTGAATCTCGCGAGTTTTTATAGAAATTCAATTTCTACAACTTTGCGTAAGAAAATTTTTCCAAATTCCAAATGTAAATTGACCAAATCCAAAACCAAGCGATTTTACAAAAGCTATAATCAAATTTCACCAAGAAATGGGGTCCACCAACATGTTTAATATGTTTTAAACATTTATTGCAACAAAATACTCTTTTTCCTCAGATACTCATATATCACACATTCATTGTAAAAAATATCACCATTATTATATTATTAAAAATATAATAATATATTTAAATGAATTATTTTATCGTAAAAAGATAAAATTTTAATTTTCAACAATTGTCACATTAAAAAATTTTTCCATCTATATCCACATAAAATCAATATTTTCCTCATCATATAAATCAATAATTAATTATTCACAAATAATATTAGTAATCACAATATCGACAACTGTGCAGCTCCAGAAAGAGGGGCTTTCCAATAAGAATTTCTCCTTCATCGCGCGCAATTAGGTGACCAAACCTCCTCCTTAGATGTAACTTTCTAGACATTGCCAATAATGTTATCTAATAATATTATTCAGATAATATGAATTATTGCTTCGATAATGAAAAATACTTGTGTAATGATAATTATCAAACAACAAAGAATATAAAATATCAACGCAACAATTATTAAATCAATAAAATATCGAATAAAGAATTATCAGTAACCATTATTGAGTAGTGCCTTCACGTAAGAGTCAATAATTGGTGCAATACCGTGCTATCGCGGCAACAACGCCAGACATCGTGTTTTAACCACCGGTATTCCAACAAACAGTACACTCAGAATAACTACGCTGTTATTTTTAAACAACTTATATTTGTCGCTTTTCTTCCTCCAATCGCTTCCTTATAGTTATGGGCCCACACATGGTCTACGCCATCGCATTTAATATTCTCGACAAAGCATTTAATATTCCACCACCAAACTAATATTCCCTAATAATAATGAATATTTTATAACCATTTGCTTATTTTGAAATACTTATGTATTTTACCCATAACTATCCACATTAATCAAATCAACCCTTACTATTTCAAAATAATAATTAGAGGAAATTAAATTTCATTTATTAATTATTTGGGGTCTTACAACCTCCCTCCTTATGAAATTTCGCCCTCTAAATTGACATACGACTGGTGTTTCAAAAGGTGAGGATACCTCGCTTTCATTTCCGCTTTCCAATTCCCTGTGTCATTTCCTCTATAGATGGTTCCTCCACAAAACTTTAACTTGTGGTATGACCTTCGTGCGTAGGACATGCTCCTTCCTATCCAAGATCTTGACAGGTACCTCCTCATACGTTAAGTCTTCGGCTATCTCGTCCGGTTCTAACTCAATAACGTGGTTCGGATCTTTCACATATTTACGAAGTACAGATATGTGAAACACATTATGAACACGAGACATACTTGGAGGTAACGCGAGTCTATAGGCTACATTTCCTACTCTGGCCAAGAATTTGAAATGGACCAATAAATCGTGGATTGAGCTTTCCTCTCTTCCCAAATCTTGTAACTCCCTTCCATGGAGCAACTCGCAACAATACATGATCCCCTATACTAAATTCCACGCCCTTTCGATGAAGATCCGTGATAACTCTTTTGTCGATCTTGTGCCGCTTTGTATACGCTTGTTAATCATTTGGATCTTTTCAAGTAGTCATACGCATTTTAACTCGGGTCCCAACAATGTTGCTTCACCCACCTCATCCCAACATATTGGAGAGCGACACTTTCGTCCATATAATGCTTCAAATGGAGCCACACCTATACTTTGCTCGATAATCGTTGTTGTAGTAGGAGAATTCCACCAATGGTAAATACTTATCCCAACCGCCTTGAAGTCTAGGACATGTAGTCTTAATAGATCTTCAAGAGTTTGAATAGTCCTCTCGATTGTCCGTCTGCTTTGAGGATGGTATGCCAATCAATCGTAAACCGCGCCCATAGCTTTTTTGCAAGCTAACCCAAAATCTTGAAGTGAATCTTGGGTCACGATCCGAAACTATGGATATCGGCATGCCATGCAACCTCACAATCTCATTTATATATATACTAGCAAGACGCTCAAGGAATAAGTCTCCAGACGGCAAGAAATGAGCAGACTTGGTTAATCTATCAACAATAACCCAAATAGCATTGATGCCTTGAGAAACCGTAGGAAGACCCCAGAACAAAATCCATGGTAATGTGTTCCCACTTCCATTTCGGAATCTCAAGTGGTTGCAACGGACCCTTAGGTACTAGATGCTCCGCCTTTACACGTTGACAAGTTAAACACATCGAGATAAACTTTGCAATCTCTCTCTTCATATTGTTCCACCAAAATGTATGTCGAAGATCACGATACATTTTGGTACTTCCAGGATGGATTGCAAACGGTGTATTGTGTGCCTCCATCATGATCTTGTACTTCAATTCAGAGTCGTTAGGAACACAAAGTCTGGAGTGGACTCAAGTATTCCTTCATCATCGATTCTCGCCTCCTAATAGCACCTTCTTGTACTTTCTTCTTCATACGCGATCACCCCGGCCTGGTGGCTTCGAGCAACCTTAACTTTTTCTATTAAAGTTGGCTCTATGCGATACTTGACATCATCGCACTCTGCTCCTCGTGATATGATCTTCTACTCAACGCGCCGCCTACCACGCTCGCTTTTCCGTGATGGTATGAATAGTGTGGTCGTAATCTTTCAACAACTCAAGCCAACGTCGTTGCCGCATGTTGAGTTCCTTTTTGCGTGAAGAAATATTTGAGGCTTTTTATGGTTTGAATATATCTCCACTTTCTCCCCATATAGATAAGGCTCCATATCTTTAGCAATGAAAAACAATCGGGCCGCTAACTCTAGATCATGAGTAGGATAATTCTCTCTCATATTCTTTAAGTTGTCGCGAGGCATAGGCTATGACTTTCCCACGCTGCATGAGAACACATCCTAACCCTTTGCCTCAAGCATCGTCAGAGATAACAAATCCATCCGCATTCAGATGGTATTGTTAGAACAAAAGTAAATAAGTCTCCTCTTAAGCTCTTGAAACTCTTCTCGCATTCCTCGCTCCATACTTAATTTTATATCTTCCGAGTCACCGAAGTTAATGGAGTAGCGATTCGAGAAAATCCTTCCACTAATCTCCGATAATAACCAAATTTAAGCCCGTAAAATCACAGATTTGGCCACCGACTTTTGCTGTTGTTCTAACTTTGTATTGCTTCAATCTTCACGGATCAACAGATACTCCATGTTTCGACACCACGCGCTCCAAGGAATGCTACTTCCTCAAGCCGTAACTCGATTTCTTTAACTTGGCATAAAGCTTGTTTTCACGAAGCCTTTGGAGTACCAAATTTTCAAATGGTGCTCATGATCTTCACGGCTTTTGGAATATATGAGGATGTCATCAATAAAGACAACAACGAATCGATCCAAATATTCCTTGAATACTGGGTTCATCATATCCATGAAAGTCAGCAGAGAGCATTAGTCAATCCAAAAGACATGACTAAGAATTCATAATGCCCGCATCGAAGTTCTAAAGGCGCCTTTTGAATATCCTCGCTTCTAATCTTCAAATTGATGATATCCGTAATCTAAGATCGATTTTTGAAAAGAATTGTGCTCCTTGCAATCGGTCAAACAGTCATCAATACGAGGTAGAGGATACCTATTCTTGATGGTGACATGGTTCAATTCCCGATAGTCAATATTAAAGTCGCATACCCGCTCTTTCTTCTTTACTTAATAAAACAGAGCACCCCAAGGAGATGTACTAGACTAATGAAACCGATGTCCAACAACTCCCGTAGTTTGACCTTTAACTCCTCAAGTTCAATAGAGCCATTCTATGGGGTTTTAGAAATGGGCTTTGTACCGTGTTCAAGATCAATAAAGAATTCAACTTCACGCTCGGGGTAGACCGGAAGTTCTTCAGAAATACGCCAGAAAGTCAATAACAACAGAATATTATTCAAATTTGACGTGTCTTTATTCAAATCCATAACATGGGCTAAGAAAGCTTGACATCCGCTTTTTCAATAAACGAATAGCTTTATGATTAGATATGATGTTGATTGATTTTAATGGTTTAGTTGCTTGAATTGCATAACAAAAGTTGTTTAGGAATATGAAAGCTAACAACCTTATTTAAAACAATCAATTTTTGGCATGATGAGTAGTTAACCAATCAATCCCTAAAATCACATCAAAAGCAAGTATCTTTAAAGAGATAAGGTCAATGTGTAAGGTGATGGTGCCAACTTGAATCAAACAAGATTTATAAACAAATGGATGTGATGAAAGTTTCTCCTAACTGAGTTTCCACAGATAGTCAAAGTCTAATTTTTCCCGAGTCAAATTTAAACGTTGAGCACAAGTAGAGAGATAAATGAATGGGTAGCACCCAGATTCTAGTAAAGTATAAACTTCACAAGAATTTATGATTAGCTTACCCGTGATCACCTCGCTTTGGTTCCTCGTGATTTTGACCACCACAACAAACGCTTCTTCCAGAACCGCTGACTTTGACTTTTTCGGGACAATCTTTTGAGTCACCGTCCCCGCTTAAACTAGGTTTCGCTACTGATAATCCCGAAAGCGATATGTCCTTCCTTTCCACAATTATAGCATACCTTGAATCTGTCAGGCGGTTTGACCGATATGTCCTTTTTTCCGTGATTTGTAAAGATATATGACCGGTGGTCGTTCTCCTCCCTTAGAACCCGCTTGATGCCAAGACCGCTGCCTTCACATGGTCGTTGTTAAATCTCCTCTTTTAAAATCTCCTCCCGACTCGCTTCTTCTATTTTCATGGCTATGATTACCACCAGAGTGGTTACCATTTTTGTCCATCTTTTTCTTTCTCCACGGTTATCGTTGTTTTGTTGATCGCCATCTCCCAAGATGATCCTCGGTTGTGGTCCTCGTTTGACCATACTCAAGTATCTCGCTTCTAATAATTGAGCCCCATTTACAACATCCGAGTAGAGAGAAAATTTATGAGAAATGAGATATCGACGTACGCCGGGTTTCAAACCTCTAAGAAACATCCGCCATACGCTCCTCATTCTCCACCAAATGAGGAGCAAAAACTCGATAACTCGCAAACTTTGCCTCGCATCGAGAGACACCGCCATGTTGTTTTGCTCTAATCTGATGAACTCCACTTCCTTCATATGATTTAACACTTTCGTGAAAGTATTTGTCATTAAATAGTTTCAAATGTCTCCCAAGACATGCCGAAAGCGGCTGGATGGGTACGCTTCATGCACTCCCACCAAGAGTCTCGCTTTCACCACGTAACATAAAGGTGGCGAATGGAACCTTCTTTCTCCGCATCCCAAGACATCGAATATCTTGGTAATTTGCTTGACCCATGTTTCCGCCATGATCGGATCCGCTTTCCCTTAAATTCGTGGTCCCAACTCTTTGAATCGCTTGGTGTGTGACAACCCGTGAATTGCTATCATTTCCTCCTCAGATTTTGAACACGAAGTCTCCTCGTCTCGATTTTTGCATGAAGCGCAAAAAGCTTCTAAACATCCCCTCGCTCATCATTTCGCTCAAGTGGTGTTGTTGTTCAGGAGGAAATATGACAAATTCTATTGCACGCTCTCCTCGCTGGTGAGTACAAAGCGCTCTCACTGGCCTCATTTCCACTATTAATATTCTCACGACATTCTCAAACACCGCCATAAAACAAGGGTTAATTAAGCAAATCAATATATCACATAATATCCCTATATATCGACTAACTAACAAATAAGCTTAGTAGTAGACACACTAAATAAGGATTTACTCTGCTCTCCCTCCTAGTTCTATTCCCCGATCTCCGCCAGAGATCATATCCCTAAGCTCGATACCAACCGTGACGACCCCAAAATAGGTATACATCACCCATTCCGAAAGTTGTCAATACACTGCATGTAAATAACTACAACTTTATTATTACAATAGTAAAACTGTGAGTTTGAATACAAATATTATCTTCTAGACAATATCTATACCCAAATAAATCCTCATCACATTTATTGATACATTATTTTACAAAAATGGTGAGGACTACTAAACAACTCTCTCTATAACCATCATTCCATACCCCGACTCGTACTCGCTACATTCTCGCCTCCTGAGAAGAAAAATGGAACAAAAAGGAAAAGGGTGAGCTCAACTAGCCAAAAAGAAGAATATTATGACTAAGATAATATACAACAAAATTATCTTTAGTCTTCAACAGGGAAAAATCTAATAGAATACAATAGACAACAAGTTTTAAATCAATATTCGCAGCGGAAATAATAATTCATTAGAAGAGTTAAGTAGAGAATGCAAACTACTATCTTCTATGTATGAATTTTAAAGTTCGTCGTCTATCTTTTATCCCTGTAACATCAATCAATATATATCTGGAATCAAATATTCATCTTTGCACTACAGGCCAAAGATATTCATCAGTTGGTCATGTTCATCTAAACACTGCTCATCTTTGCACTACGCCAAAGATATTCATCGAAATCATTCATCTTTGCACCACAGCCAAAGATATTCCATAATATCATCATTTAAGACCGAGGATGATGAAAATATTTTTAAAGAAACGAATCCAAAGGAATCAAAATGACAAGGATTAAGGATTAAGGATTCAGACTTTGTTTTATCCACGCCCAAAAAATACCTCAAAAATAATCATAGTGGTGTAAAATTCAAGAATGATCAAAACATGGATACAATCAAAGCTAGTATCCGTAATAGATATTTTGAACTAAAAGAAAAATTTTTATTTTTCGATGAATAAATCAGATTCGTGTATTCGTAATAAATAGTGAATAAGATACGTGAATGAAAGAACCCCAACACTAAAAGTTCCAAATTTGATTAAAAAGTTCAGATCAATACTTCTAAGATAATGATATTAGAATAAATAATATCATTTTAAAAAATAATATCCCTTACCTCGAAAGACAAGACTTTAGTTCAAAACGCTTGGATATCGACTATGACTTGAACTTGCACCAGAGATAGCAATACTCAAAGTATACTCAAAATACTTACAAGAATACGCCGATAATATAGAGAGAGAAAACTTCAGATTTTCGAGTAATTTTCAATTCTAACCCAAGACCCTATTTATAGGAAAATGCTTAGTAACACCAAAGTAGAAAATTTAATTTAATAATATTATTATTATTTCTACAACTTCCCACGCATACCAACTGAATTCAGCCATTAAAACACATGCAAGACCCACACTCAAATCACCAAAAATGTTTTTCATATTACAAATATTTTAAACTTCCAAAAATCAATTATTTCGGAGCTTTGGAACTTCAATAATTCATAATAAATAGCCCTTTTATCAGAAAATTCGAATCTCGCGAGTTTTTATAGGAAATTCAATTCTCTACAACTTTGCAGAAGAAAATATTTCCAAATTCCAAACAGAAATTGACCGAAATCCACAAACGGGCGATTTTACAAGCTATAATCAAATTTCAGTCAAGAAATGGGGTCCACCAACATGTTTAACATGTTTTAAATATTTATTGCAACAAAAAAATACTTTTCTCCTCAGATACTCATATATCACACATTCATTATAAAAATATCACCATTATTATATTATTAAAAATATAATAATATATTTAAATGAATTATTTTATCAGAAAAAGATAAAATTTTAATTTTCAATAATTGTCACATTAAAAAATTTTCTCCATCTATATCCACATAAAATCAATATTTTCCTCATCATATAAATCAATAATTAATTATTCACAAATAATATTACAGAATCACAATATTGACAACCAGGCAGTTCCTAGGAAAGAGGGGGCTTTCCAATAAGAATTTCTCCTCATCATGCCGCAATTAGGTGACCAAACCTCTCCTTAGATGTAAATTTCTAGACATTTCCAATAATGTTATCTAATAATATTATTCAGATAATATGAATTATTGCTTCGATAATAAAAAATATCGTGTAATGATAATTATGAAACAATAAGAATATAAAATATCAACGCAACAATTATTAAATCAATAAAATATCGAGCGAAAGAATTATCAGAACCATTATTGAGTAGTGCCCTTCACGTAAGAGTCAATAATTGGTGCAATACCGTGTGCTTACTACGCAACAACGCCAGACATCGTGTTTTAACCACCGGTATTCCAACAAAGGTACACAGAATAACTACGCCGTTATTTTTAAACAACTTATATTTATCGTTTTCTTCCTCCAATCGCTTTCGTTATGGGGCCCACACACATGGCTACGCCATCGCATTTAATATTCCCCGACACAGATTTAATATCCACCACGACCAAACTAATATTCCCCGACAATAATGAATATTTTATAACCATTTGCTTATTTTGAAATACTTGCGTATTTTACCCATAACTATCCACATTAATCAAATCAACCCTTACTATTTCAAAATAATAATTAGAGGAAATTAAATTTTATTTATTAATTATTTGGGGTCTTACACTATTCACGAGTTATTATTCATGAGTTACTATTCACGAGTTACTATTCACGATTTACTATACACGGGTACTATTCACGACAAAGTTGGTTTCTTTTTCTGACCAAATTATCGTTGATTTATGAATATTGCCCTTAAGATTAAATGCAGTTGTTGTCATATTATTTTTTATTATCATATATAATATTTTTATAACCCTGATGTTGAAATTCTCTTTCACTTGAGTATAAAGATGGGTAGATTATTGGTATGATCATGACTAGGGTTCTCTTTGGCCGAGTGAGTGAAAAGTTGAATTGTGGGTATGATGATCATGACCATTGAATTTATAATTGAATATCTTTAACTTAAGTGCAAAGGTGAATTGATCAACATGGTTATAATTATTGTTTATATAAATTCTGAAATGATTATATATTTCTTTGAGATATTAATATATTTGGCCTGTAATGCAAATATGAACTGTTGATGAATATATTTCGCCTGTAGTGCAAATATGAACCGTTGAGAAATATCTTTGGCCTGTAGTGCAAAGATGAACTGTTAATGAATATCTTTGGCCCGTAGTGCAAAGATGACCTGTTGTTGAATATCTTTGGCCAGTGGTGAGAAGATGAACTGTGGATGAATATCTTTGGCCGTAGTGCAAAGATGAATTTATTAGTATGATTATGAACAGGAACTGTGATTTGGTATAACCATGATCTTTGATGTTTCAGGTAAAGACATGTGATGAAAATTATATTCGTTCTGGGTATGAAGAGGAATTTAGAATTACAATTATGATTATGAGATATTCATATAATTGTGGAAAGGAACTGTTGATTGATGTTACAAGGATAAAACATTGTTGGTGGACTTTTAACTTGGAGAAGATAATAGACTGTATTGTCTATTTGACTCTTCTAATGGATTGCTTTCGTTCATTTGCAACTATGGTTGAAATTTTTATCATCATCCGCCATATGTTCTAAATCTCGATTTGTTATTGATGAAGGCTATTGATAATTTAATTATCTTTAGTCATGATATTCTTTATCGAAGCTAGTTGTGCTCACCCTTTTGCTTCACAATTCCTTTCGTGTAATAAAATTGTAGTCGGGTCGAATCGGCCGGGGTAACAAGTGAATAGAAGCGGTGGTCTCTAGTTGTGGAGTTCTCCTAAACAAGATATAGACAAGTGTGTTGTATACATTTTTAGTAGTTATATTTGGTGAATCATATAGGGAGGCGAACCCAATGTTGGAAGGGTGTTTTGCTACTATCATACATGATGTCTAATGACATATAACTTCGTGTCATCATAAGACAGGGTTGTGCTCATCCACTTGCTGAGTATATTTACGAGCACTACCTATATAATCTTGGTGTTTGTTTGAAGTATAATTCTCAATTTGAGACAGTGGAGATAATGATAAATCAAGAGAAGACTCACCATTGGAAAGAATATGATAGTAATCTTCTCGTTTTTCTTTGGGGTCTATTGGGTCAACTAAGGATAATTCTGTGGCCATATGATATCTATCATAACCTAGAAGTAAGGCCTCCCATGTACGAAGGTTTCCTTGAGCACTTCCCAAAGATTTTAGTTTCTAAAACAGTTTTTGACTATACCTTTATGTAAGGTGTCACTGTGAGGTGTTGTCCACGGTTGGGACATGTGTTACATTTGGTATATATTTGTATCCAAACTCACAGTATATGTGTTGTTGTATTTTGCACGACAATTGTTGTAATAAAGTTGTAGTTGTTTTCTGTACCATGTATTTGGCGACTCAGAATGGGTTGGATGGAATGGACCTATTTTGGGGTTGTCACATTTGGTATCAGAGCTTAGGGATATGATCTCTGGCGGAGATCGGGGAATATAACTAGGAGGGGAGAGATGAGTAAATATTTCGCTAGTGTGTCCTACCTAAGCTTATTTGTTGGTCAGTCATAATATTGGGATATTATGTGATATGTTAATTTGTTTAATTAACCCTTGTTTTATGGCAGTATTTGAGAATGGCTGCTGAGAATGTTAACAATGGAGTGAATGAGACCGTGGGGATACCTCTAATCACTAACCATGATAATGTGATGTCAGACGAAGAAGGAATTAGAGATATCCTTGTGGTGAGTGAAGAATTGATAGTTGCACTCGAGATAGTCACAGAGGTAACAGCTGAGAGTGAGGAAGAAGAGGAAGAAGAGGTACCTAAGGAGAGTTTATTAGAGATATTATATGATCAAAATGTAGAATTTCAAAATCGTATTCATGAGTTAGAAGAGCAGGCTGAAGAACGACAGACGGTCGTGGAACAAAAGGATGCAACAATTCAAGCTTGTGTTACCCGATATGTGATGCTTGAACAGAAGCATTCTTTGGCAGAGTATAAGATGATAAAGATGGAATCTGAGCTGAAAGAAGAAAAAAACTGAACGAGTAAGAATGAGTGATGCATGGGTAAAAGCCACACGACACGTGGATATTGTGGAAAGAGATGTCCGATCTAAGAAGGCCAAAATAGATGACATGAATTTCTCTTTTTGGAAAGCAATTGGGAGAACCCAACATCGAGTTTTGAATTACCCTGTACATAGCGGTCAACCTGAATTTGATATGGATCGAAGATTGATGATTCAGATCATGAAACAGGAGTACGACGAGGAAGTTGAGGGAGGAATATGTCCTATAGAAAAATATATTCCAACGGTAGTGATGACGCCAAATGATGCCCCAGACAAGTCAAAGCCGGGTATTTCGAGGGATGACGGTTGTCATGACTTTCCAACAAATGAGGAACCCAAATGAAGTTATCATGGGAGATGGAGAAATCATGATGACCGGGGAGATAGAATCTGAAATGGAAGCAAGGTATTCTCAACTTTTCGAAATACTAGGTACGTAAATTTCGGGGACGAAATTTCATAAGAAGGGGAGATTGTAAGACCGAATTTTATGAAATAAAAGTATTCAATTTTTCTTATAATTACTATTCGGTAAATGGTTAAATTGATAAAAGTTAAAGTTAAGGGTGATATATGAATTTTTTTCAAAATACACAAGTGGTTATAAAATATTCATTGTTGTTGGGAATATTCGTTTGGTCGTGGAATATTCTTTACGTTGGGGAATATTAATGCGAGTGGCATGACCATTTCAGGCCCCATAATAGAATAACTGTTCGGATGAAGAAAATGACAAAATTAAGTTTTTATAAATAACGGCGTAATCGTTCAAATTAATAATTGTTGGAATACGGTTGGTGGTAAAATAAAGTAATACGCGTTGTTGCAAGAAGGCGCGCGGTATTTATTAAAGATTTTTGAATTATTGATTCTTACGTGAAAGGCACTACTCAATAATTGTTACGATAATTCTTTATTCAATATTTTATTTTATTGATTCAATAGTTGTTGCGTTGATATTTTATATTATTGTTGTTTCAATAATTATCACCGCACAATATTTCTCATTATCGATCAATAATTCATATTATTTGAATAATATTATTAGATAACATTATTGGCAATGTCTAGAAAGTTACATCAAGGAGAGGTTTGGTCACCTAATCTTGGCGTCGAGAAGGAGAAATTCTTATTGGAAAGCCCCTCTTTCTCGAAAAGCAGCGAGTCATCATAATTGTGATTACGTAATATTATTTGTGAATAATTAATTATTGATTTATATGATAAGGAAATATTTATTTGATGTGGATATAAATGATGGATTTATTTATGTGGTTATAAATGAAGGAATTAATGTTGAGGTATTTTATCAATTATTTTTGTCGAGAATAAAGGTATTAAAAATTAAACCGGTGTTTTTGAGATATATCATGTGAGTATAATTTTTTAATCAAACCGTTGGATCGTTGTAATGTTTGGATATGTTATACATATATAAGTTGAGTATATGTCCACAAATGTTGAACCGTTAAAAATGAACGTATGATTTGTTATGAATTTTAAGAGGTGAATGGTTCAGAAATTGTTGGAGTATCCGAATTTAGCATTTTGGTGGAAAATTCTAGAATTGAGTGGACCCCATTTGTGGTTGGTGAAGAAATGTGCTGAATTTTATTTCAAATGTGGTGGGTGGAAATAGTAGCAGGTAAAGCCATCAGGTTGCAGGTCAAGTCTGCTAAAATTTTCCTATAAATAGAGGGCTAAGTTAGAATTGAAAATCACACTAGAAGCAAATTTTCTCTCTTTCTCTCTCTAGATTATTGAGTGTATTTTATGAGTATTTAGATACTTGGTGAGTTGATATTCATCAGTGCAAGTTTCCTTCAGCGTCATATCCGATATCCAGTCAGAAATGTTGCTCTTTTGAGGTAAGGGATAGTAAGAGATTTTAAGGGTTATTATGTTTTTCAGTTCGTACTTCTTCTGACCTTCAAAAAATTCTGGAAAAATTTGAAATGATATGTTGATGAGATTTATTGATTGTGTCCAAAAATGATGATTTTTGGATGTATAGATTAAGAGTTATGAATTTTATGAGAAAAGACTATTTTAAAAGTAACCGCTTATAACTCCTTATGGTTAACTCCAAAATTGATGAAATTTTTATTGGGAGTACATCTATATAATATCAGTGTACTCTGTGAATTTCGGAATTTTTGGATAAAAGTACAAATTATGATAAATGTCTAAATATTCGGCGGTTTTGGCCATATGAAAAATAGTAAATGAATTTTAAAAATTCTAAGAAAAATATATGTTCAATATGGGACTATATTCTGCTAAATCCCAGAAAAGAAATAGTTTTGGAACTGATTTGGTATTTTTCATGAAAATGGACTAGTTATGAATAAATGAATTAAATATGTTATGTGAAGGAAGAAAATTGGAAAATATGATTTTATGGCTTGAGAATCCTATATGAGGTATATGCAAATTTTTGATGATGGTTTTGGTTATTGGTGATGAAATCTTATGAGTTTGGCATTTTAGGATGATTAAATGCATTATTTAGTAAAGTGTAAACAATTAAAATAAATTGTTTATAAGTTTAAGAAATGTTATTCTTTCAATATCATTATACCGAAATATTGGTATGGATTTTATTGTGGAATTTCTACCTTTTTGAGTCGAAGTTACTATTCACGAGTTATTATTCATGAGTTACTATTCACGAGTTACTATTCACAGGTACTATTCACGACAAAGTTGGTTTCTTTTTCTGACCAAATTATCGTTGATTTATGAATATTGCTCTTAAGATTAAATGCAGTTGTTGATCATATTATTTTTTATTATCATATATAATATTTTTATAACCCTGATGTTGAAATTCTCTTTCACTTGAGTATAAAGATGGGTAGATTATTGGTATGATCATGACTAGAGTTCTCTTTGGCCAGTAGTGAAAAGTTGAATTGTGACTGGTATGATCATGACCATTGAATTTATAATTGAATATCTTTAACTTAAGTGCAAAGGTGAATTGATCAACATAGTTATAATTATTGTTTATATAAATTCTGAAATGATTATATATTTCTTTGAGATATTAATATATTTGGCTGTAATGCAAATATGAAGCTGTTGATGAATATATTTGGCTGTAGTGCAAATATGAGCTGTTGAGAAATATCTTTTGGCTTTGAGTGCAAAAGATGAAGCTGTTAATGAATATCTTTGGCCCGTAGTGCAAAGATGACTGTTGTTGAATATCTTTGGCGGTGGTGAGAAGATGAAGCTGTGGATGAATATCTTTGGCCATAGTGCAAAGATGAATTTATTAGTATGATTATGAACAGGAACTGTGATTTGGTATAACCATGATCTTTGATGTTTCAGGTAAAGACATGTGATGAAAATTATATTCGTTCTGGGTATGAAGAGGAATTTAGAATTACAATTATGATTATGAGATATTCATATAATTGTGGAAAGGGCTGTTGATTGATGTTACTGAGGATAAAACATTGTTGGTGGACTTTTAACATGGAGAAGATAATAGAATCGTATTGTCTATTTGACTCTTCTAATGGATTGCTTTCGTTTATTTGCAACTATGGTTGAAATTTTTATCATCGCCATATGTTCTAAATCTACGATTTGTTATTGATGAAGGCTATTGATAATTTAATTATCTTTAGTCATGATATTCTTTCTTGAAGTTAGTTGTGCTCACCCTTTTGCTTCACAATTCCTTTCGTGTAATAAAAGTAAATTTGGGTCGGCGGGGGTAATAAGGGAATAGAACGGTGGTCTCTAGCTGTGGAGTTCTCCTTAAACAGTATAGACAAGTGTGTTGCATACATCTTTTAGTAGTTATATTTGGTGAATCATATAGGGAGAGGCGAACCCAACGTTGGAAGGGTGTTTTGCCACTATCATACATGATGTCTAATGACATACAACCTCGTGTCATCATAAGACAGGGTTGTGCTCATCCACTTGCTGAGTATATTTACGAGCACTACCTATATAATCTTGGTGTTTGTTTGAAGTATAATTCTCAATTTGAGCAATTGGAGATAATGATAAATCAAAGAAGACTCACCATTGGAAAGAATATGATAGTAATCTTCTCATTTTTCTTTGGGGTCTATTGGGTCAACCAAGGATAATTCGTGGCCATATGATATCTATCATAACCTGAAGCATGGCCTCCCATGTACGAAGGTTTCTTGAGCACTTCCCAAAGATTTTAGTTTCTAAAAGCAGGTTTTTGACTATACCTTTATGTAAGGTGTCACTGTGAGGTGCTGTCCACGGTTGGGACATGTGTCACATTTGGTATATATTTGTATCCAAACTCATAGTATATGTGTTGTTGTATTTTGCACGACAATTGTTGTAATAAAGTTGTAGTTGTTTTCTGTACCATGTATTTGGCGACTCAGAATGGGTTGGAAGGAATGGACCTATTTTGGGGTTGTCACATTGTTAGCAAGATACAGTTTTTCTCCTACTAAGAGACATTGGGATGGGATCAAACACATTTTGAGATACCTCCGTGGAAGTATAGATCTTGGGTTATTTTATCCAAGAAATTCAACATCGTAATTGGTTGGATATGCCGATGCAGGATATTTATCAGATCCACACAATGGAAGATCACAAACAGGTTATGTATTTACATATTGTGACACGGATATATTCTGGAAATCCACAAAGCAAACCATGACAGCTAAATCTTCAAATCACTCCGAGATTCTCGCTATACATGAAGCAAGCAGAGAGTGTGTTTGGTTGAGATCAATTATTCAGCATATTCAAAAATCATGTGGATTACCATCAATCAAAGACATTCCTACAATTCTGTATGAGGATAACGCCGCATGCGTTGCTCAACTTAGGAGGTTACATCGAGGAGATAGAACAAAGCATATTTCACCTAAATTCTTCTTCACACATGAGCTACAAAAGAAGGGTGATATAGATGTGCATCAAATTCGATCATGTGATAATCTAGCCGACTTATTCACAAAGTCGCTACCAAATGCAACGTTTGCAAAACTTCGGAAAAGGATTGGAATGTGTCGACTGAAAAACTTGTGACAACATTTCTTCCAGAAGTAATGAATTCTTGTTGAGGGGAAGACTGTACTCTTTTTCCTTAGTCACGGTTTTTATCCCAATGAGTTTTTCCTGACAAGGTTTTAACTAGGCAGTCAATTAAGATATTTATGTAAAAGATATGTACTCTTTTTCCCTTCGTTAAGTTTTTTCCACTAAGTTTTCTTAACAAGGTTTTTAATGAGACATAATCTTCTATTATAGGGAATCAGAGGAAGTGTTAGAATGCATGCATGTGATTCCCTATGGAGGGAATCTTTCCCCACCCGTGATCTCCTTTTCTTCTCTTCTTTTTCCCTTGACTCTCCTCTTCTCTTCTCTTCCTTCTGCTTTCTTGCCTATATAAAGGCAATGATAGTGAAGAAAATATATGAATTCCTCTGAAGGTTTTTCTCTCTTTCTCTCTTGCTCATTCTCTCTAAATTTATGTAACAATTATAAGAGTATATTTATACACTTCGCTAAAGTTTTATAACAATTACAAGGAGGTTAAACAATTATTGGTAGAAATAGCCAAGTATGGGTTGAATTAAATTGCAAAGCATGGGCATGCACAGGTATCCCTAAATATTAAGCCGACAATTTATATTACCTCCCTAACTTAGCAAATATATTGTCCATTAATCAGATATTTGATCTATTAATTGGTCTAATTCAAGTTTATTTCAAAGTTATTCAAAAAATATATATTTCAAAGTTTTGACTTACACGATTTTATATGCAATTTTGTTGTAATATTAGGTAAGTATTAGGACAGCTAGAATTGACTTGGATTACCCACTCGGAGTTCGTACCTATTACCAGAAAATTGCAAATAATCCATATAATATACTCACTACGTCTTTAAATAAATAAAAAAAAATCAAAAGTATTATGGACAGCTAGATTAGTCATCTTCTAATTTTTAAAGACATTCAGCAACTGTATATATATAAAATGACAACTAAGATATAGAGATTTAATATATAATTTGAGAGGCTACTACACTCATTATCAATTGATTTTGAGTTGAATGTTTCAATATGGTATGAGAGCAAATATCATTCATGTGCAGACCCAACAACCCACATGCTCTACGTCAGTACTCAATTAAAATTGTTCAATATACTTGAGAGGTCATTCCGCTCATTGAGTATTTTTATTTCTTAATTAGTGAACCCCTATTTTGAAAATAAATTAGTCTTTGTAACATATTTAATATAAACTTATATACTTTTGGGCGTCCTTTGGCATGTTTAGAGGTGTTCATCGGTAAAAAAAAAAAAAAAAAAAATGTTTCTTAAAAATTAATGGAGTTCCATTTTGTGATGCAGTCATGCCAGATTGAACTTGAAGAAATCTTACCTTATCTGAAACTACCAAGAACGAAGCATCGCCAGCTGAGTACCACGTGAGCTGATGCAAGTTTCAGCTATTCCCTTTATTTTTCTAACTACTCATATTAAAAGTTGTCCAGGACGATGGGTTGATAAAGTCAATGTCCACACAGGTTCTCATTTTTAATTGAAAATGACTTCTGGATCCTATAAGCAAGGACCGGGGGAGAAGGTTGCTGCAGTAGATTTTTTGAATTTTTTGAAGTATATAGATATTTGATATTTTTACTTCTGCTATATTCCTCTAAAATTTATGTAAAAAATAAGATAGATATATATATGTATGAATATAAAATTATCCATTACAAGGTTATAATAATGATTCTATACTCCCAACCAAAAAAAATCATAATTTTCATACCATCTTCAAAATACATCACGTTTAACGATACAAATAAATTTTTCGTGGAAGTGTATACAAAAGAGGAACATAATAATAAATCAAAGAAACATATCATGATCAAAGATGGTACCAGCTCTTTTAGTATTTATATAATTAATGGAATACTGATGGCCCCTTAATTCATTTTGTCAAATTCAAATCTCTCTCCTCACATTCATCCCATAATCTTGCACGAAAGGTTCCACTCCCAACCTTAGCATTTGTGGCAGTGGTTTAAATGAGACATCGGGTGAACCGACGCCCTAATATTGAATACCACTAGTTACAAGTGTCAAGCCTTAAAGGGTCATGGGGTCACGGAAACGCAAACGCAAGTCAGTATGAAAAGTCTGGTCTGGGGTGGTGAGATTACTCCGACTGCGGTCGAAAAATTGCACATTATTCAAAAAAAAAGAAAAAAAAAAAGGTTCCACTCCCTGTCCAAGGGTTTCCTAAACTTGAGAATTCCATTTACCATTTACTAATGTAAAGAAAAAACTTAATAAACAGTACTATATAAACTTCCCACTTGTATCCAAACCATTCTACTTCTACATGAGCTGACAAATTAAGACTACCATTTATTAATGCCATGCCAGGGAGAGGGCAAAAACAAAAACTTACAATAGAAACTTCCCCTTTGTATCTAAACCCGTCCACACGGGTTGACAAAGTCAATGTCGACACGCCAGCGGCCCCAATCAATTAGAATTAAAAATAGAAATCTTAATATGCATGTGAGTGGAGTATATATATTTTGCTTGTTTAAGTATGTGGTTTAATAAACTTGATGGTAGAAAGAAAGAATTGCAGCATTTGTATAAAGACTAAAGTAATAGCAGCAGCATGAAGTATGAATCCCAACAGCTGAGGAGTTGAGAGTTTTTTGAAAGTTTTGGTGCAGCAAGGTATGCTCTCAAGTTATCATGTATATATACTTCTTATCTTCTGGATTAGCTTATTTAATATGAGGATTGTAACTTTAAATTATGGTATGAGTATGTTATTTTATTATCAACTTTCATGTATTCTGTTGCCAATGTGTAATTTTTATTCCATTATATATTTCTTATAGATTATGGAATAAATTTTCAGCAATATATCATTCTTAGCCTTTTGCCATAATTTTTTTTAAAAAGTTTTTGCACTCTTTTGTTAGATTAAATTCACAGACGCCATTGTCTAGAAAAGCACAACTGAAATTGATGGAGAATTCAGCAGATGGAGCCAGACTACATTCCGAACGTAGTCAACCAAATTCTTGGGCACAAATTAAAAGTTCTCGCCAATCACTACGGTCTCAAATACGTCCCAAGGAAAAGTCTATATTAGCAAAGCAAAGTTTTTCAGCCTCCGAGCATAGTCAATCAAATCATCTAGTGCATAACATAAGTTCTGCTCAATCAATATTGTCTCAAATACGCCCCGAAGAAAAGTCTCTATTAGCAAAGCAAATTTTTTCACCCTCCGAGCATAGTCAATTAAATCATCCAGTACATAAGGAAAGTTCTTCTGAATCACTACTGTCTCAAATACGCCCCAAGGTAAAGTCTCTATTAGCAAAGCAAATTTTTTCACCCTCCGAGCATAGTCAATCAAATCATCTAATACAAAAGGAAAGTTCTTCTGAATCACTACTGTCCCAAATACGCCCCAAGGTAAAGTCTTTATCAGCAAAGCAATTTTTTTCACCCAACGACGAGCATAGTCAATCAAATCATATAGTACATAACAAAAGTTCTGCTCAATCAATAGTGTCTCAAATACGTCCCGAGGAAAAGTCTCTATTAGCAAAGCAAATTTTTTCACCATCCGAGCACAGTCAATCAAATCACCCCGTACATAACGAAAGTTCTTCTGAATCACTACTGTTTCAAATACGCCCCAAGGAAAAGTCTCTATTAGCAAAGAAAATTTTTTCACCCTCCGAGCATAGTCAATCAAATCATTCAGTACATAACGAAAGTTCTTCTGAATCATTAATGTTTCAAATACACCCCAAGGTAAAGTCTCTATTAGCAAAGCAAATTTTTTCACCCTCCCAGCATAGCCAATCAAATCATGTAGCACATAATGAAAGTTCTTCTCAATTACTACGGTCTCAAATACGCCCTTCAGAAAAATCTATAAATTTTTTTTCACCCTCTGAGTCTAGTCAATCAAATCATCTAGCACATAATGAAAGTTCTTCTCAATCACTACAGTCTCAAATACGCCCTTCAGAAAAGTCTCTAAATTTTTTTTCACCCTCTGAGTATAGTCAATCAAATCATCTAGCACATAATGAAAGTTCTTCTGAATCACTACGGTCTCAAATACGCCCTTCAGAAAAGTCTATAAATTTTTTTTCACCCTCCGACGATAGTCAATCAAATCATCTAGCACATAATGAAAGTTCTTCTGAATCACTATGGTCTCGAACACGCCTTTCGAAAAGTCTCTAAATTTTTTTCACTCTCTGAAAATAGTCAATCAAATCATCTGGCAAATAACGGACGTTCTTCTCAATCATTGTTGTCTCAAATTGATGTGGTTGAAGAGCAAGCGTGTCAGTTTATGGAAAGATTTGATCCAGTGACAATCTGGTAATTTTTGTCAAGTTTGGAGTGTCGGATTTTGGCATTTTCGGAGCCTAATTTTATTGGAAACGGGTCAACGATCAAAAGTCACCAACTACATGATTATTTGGTCAAATTCTATCGTTTAGGCCTTCAAAATTATATTTTATTATTTTCGGGTTATTTTTGTAATCTTCTTTATTAGTTTTCCTTTTCCGTTTTGGATTCCGCTTTTAGGATTTTGTTATTTAAGTGTTTGTTATGATGGGATCAAGCTGTTTTTGATGAATAATAGATTTCTCTTATTTTTCAAAATTCTTTAAATTAGAATTTTGTTGCCTATTTCCTGGAATTCGTAGAATCAACAGGTTGTAGAAGGTTATCGTTGGCAACCGTGCGCAATTCAACAATTGATATCGATTTCTGTTTACTTCCGCTACGTCACAAATGCACCCGTCGATTAGATCTAATAGTATTGCACGATCGGAATACAATTATCAGCCAGAAATGCAGTATGTTAATCTAATAAAAGAGAACGGGTTAAACAACTGCAGTCACATATCTGTTCTTGATCAATCAAGGCAGTGGTACTAAATTCCAACTTAAAAAAATAAAAAAATTATAGTAGCATTTTATTTTATTTTTGTAAAGCAATTTGGGACAACTATTACAAGTGATTTAATATATACAGATTTTTAAAGGCAGTTCAGATTCTTGATGCAACGATGCTTAACATACGAAGCAAAATTAACAAGTACTGGACTTACGAGCCATATTTTGGTGTAAATTGGAAGATAACGATACCAAATTAATGAGCCATGGACTTAATTATGAGACAAGCACAAATCCAGAAAAACATTTTCCACAACATAGAGACGAATACGGGTGGATGGAGATGGAACTTTGGGAGTTTGTTAATGATTACACGAGGGATATATGAGCATTTTGAGTTTTAATTATGGCATGGGGGATGAATCAGAGTTATGGCATCTTCCTCGAGGCAATTGAGTTTCGGCCTAACGAGCTAGTAAGTTAAAGTGAAGCAGAGTAATGGCATCTTGTTTGGTGTTTGTTTATGGTTTTAGGGTAGTGGGGGTTGGGGATTTTTTTTATTGGGTTATTTTTTTTGTCATAAAATTGTGGTGTAATCGATAATTTACTGAATGATCAACGATCACATTTTGTTTGATTAGTATGGTTGACTGTGTTTCAGGCTCATTTTTTGGGAGACCCTTACCATTAAGATTTGAATAGTTTGGCACTTAATTTTGACAAAAATGTAAAACAACTAGTTTCGTGCGAAGAAAAACATACTTGCAACCAGGGCTGAGCAAGTAATCAAATTGGAATCGAAACCGTACTAAAAACCGTACGAACCGCACCAATTAAAACTGCACTAACGGTTCCGGCGTATGTGGCGGTTTTAGATGGGTTGAATAACCAAATTTACGGTTCCGGTTTGGTTACTAGCCAAAACCAAACCGCATAAAACCGAAATCGCACCATGTGTGTGTGTGTATGTATTATCTCTAGTAAATTCTAAAGTTACTTTTCACTTGAACACGTTCAGAGAAAATCCCAGTCTTGCATTGTCATTTTTTCACCAATTGAAAGAAGATGTTAGAGGTTAGAGTCAAAAATTAAGCAATTGGGTTTTGAAATTTTGAATTTGTTTGATGCGTTATTGGAGGGGCTTATAGTTGACGGGCTCGAGCACTTGATGCATTGGTTAATGTCAATGCTATAATTGTAATAGTCTAATAGATTATTTTTAGTCCTCCCTGCAATATATTGTATTCTATCTTCAGTATATACTTTTAATTTTTGGGGAACTAGATAAACATTCTTGCTTGTTATCGAATAGTCTCCGTTATTTTATATAGCGCATATTTTAGTTTTAAAGTATGCTTGATATAATTTTCATTGTCGACTTTGTCACTAAGTTAATTGCTCGATATAAGTTTTATGTTAAATTTTATTGAAGGCTTAAATTTTTTTGTTGTTTCAATTGGTTTTGGAACCGAAATCGCACCAATTAAAATCGCACCGCACACTTTAAAACCGAACCGCACCAATCACAAGCGATTTCGGATGCGATTTTGAATTTGTCAAACCGCACCTAAACGATTTCGGATACGATTTAAATTTTAAATCGCACCAAACCGCACCATGCTCATCCCTACTTGCAATCTAGGGCCTCCGGCCTTGTACCAATAGTTGTCTCCACCCCTGGGTCACAGTTCAAAACTTTGCGTTGACAAAGTAATGTGTGTGAGTTTAAATTCTGTAAAAAAATGCTTGCAATTAAGTAAACTAATCAAGTGCATTTGTTTATGTGCAGTTGTCACTTCCTTGTCATTGCAATTAAGTGAACTAGTCAAGTGCATTTATTTATGTGTAGTTGTCACTTCCTTGTCATTGCAATTAAGTTAACTAGTCAAATGCATTTATTTAGTTTCAGTTGTCACTTTATTGTCATAGAAAGTTTACACTATATTACAGTATTTAATTCATTAAAATTAATTTTATACTAACCACTCTCATATCTACAAAATTATCATTTATTAATATGAAGAAAAAAAGTTATTATTTTCATTTTTAAATAAGTGACGTTTTAGAGGGTTTTACACTTATTAAAGAAGTCATTTATTATTTTAATTCTATAATTAAACCGTTGTTATAGTCGGTTCGTTCTTAATTCACTCCTTTCGATTCGCAGGAAAAACGGACTATATATATATATATATATATATATATATATATTGAAATTTGAGGTATAATGGTGCAAAGTAAGTTGAATTGAATGCATAAGTAGGGTAGGAACAAGTAGTGCAACAATCAAGTACAAGAGGGAATTATTTATTTATTTTGATTTCTGCTCCAAAGCATGACCCGGCCTCTTCAACAACTACTCATTATTTAATTTTAATTTCAGCACTGTCCCTCGATCCTTCTTTAGTGGTCTAAAGCTTACTTTAAAGCTAGGTAATCTACAATTAAAGAATAATTGCAACATTTGTATAAAGTAATAACAGCAGCATGAAGTATGAATCTCAACAGCTGAGGTGCTGAGAGTTTTTTGAAGTTTTGGTACAGCAAGGTATGCTCTCAACTTATGAATTTTTCTTCTTATATATGACCAATGTAGCTTTAAATTATGGTATGAGTATGTTATTTTATTATCAACTTTCATGTATTCAGTTGACAATTAGGAAATAAATTTTCTGCAATACATTATTCTTAGGCTTTTGCCAAAAAAATAAAAATCTATAATTTCTTGCACTCTTTTGTTAGATCAAATTCTAAGAGACCATTGTCCAAAGAAGCGCAATCAAAATTGATGGAGAATTCAACAGTTGGAGCTGGACTACAATCCGAAGATAGTCAAACAAATTCTTTGGCACAAATTAGAAGTTCACATGAATCTCAATCACTAATACGCCCTTCCAAAAAGTCTATAAATTTTTTTTCACCCTCCGAGCATAGCCAATCAAATCATGTAGTAGATGAGGAAAATTCTTCTCAATCACTGCGGTCTCAAATACGCCCTTGGAAAATGTCTATAAATTTTTTATCACTCTCCGAGCATAGTCAATCAAATCATCTAGCACATAATGAAAGTTCTTCTCAATCACTACAGTCTCAAATACGCCCTTCGAAAAAGTCTCTAAATTTTTTTTCACCCTCTGAGTATAGTCAATCAAATCATCTAGCACATAATGAAAGTTCTTCTCAATCACTATGGTCTCAAATACGTCCTTCAGAAAAGTCTATAAATTTTTATTCACCCTCCGACTATAGTCAATCAAATCATCTAGCACATAATAAAGTTCTTCTCAATCACTACGGTCTCAAATACACCCTTCAGAAAAGTCTCTAAAAAATTTTTCACCCTCCGACTATGATACACTTAACATGTCTAAAACAATGCAAATGTCTACTGAAATTGATGGCATAGATCAGACTCAACAAACTCAGAACAATGAAGCTAAAAATATGATAGAAGACCAAGACAAGACTGACCATGAAGACAATGTGATGGTCCAAGACGTGACTAACCAGAAAAAGCTGATGGAAAGGGAAATTGCAGATCAGGTGGAAATGGAGGAGAATGAATTAGAAGATTTAATTACACTAAACAAACTCAGAAGATCAAGGAGGGAAATTAGAGAACCCACTTGGATGAGAGGATACGTAAAGGGCAAAAAGGGAAATATTTAAAGTAGTAAAGTATTTTGTAGAAATGACATCTAGGCTATCCATGTGATGTAATAAAGAACCAATCAAAATCTGGAGTTCATTATCTAGATTTGTGTACCAATGGTGGTATTATAGCACTCTCATGTAATTAGAAATGGGTATTGAATGAATATAAAACTTTCCTTTTTTATCTATCTTCATTAGGTTGTGTTTGATAAACCTAAGAATTAAGATCTGAATGATTATGATGTCTTAATAAATTAGATCATCTGAATAGTTATGAGGTCTGAATCTAAAAAAATATTTGATAACTAAAAAGTAAGTTGTCTTTTAATGACACTATTTTACCATTTGAAAGGGTAAAATTTTATTTAATAATTTTAAATATTCAATTTAATAAAAATGAGTGCTTAATATTGTTAAATATATTTATATAAAAAAATATCAAAAAAATTCATTAAGAGGTACCTCTTAATTATTAAGATTTCATTTTTTGTCTTACCAATTAAGAGGCATTCAGATGTTAAAAAAAATAGCATCATGCCTCTTAGCGAATAACAGACAGTCCATTAAGAGGCAATCAGATGTAAACAAACAGCAGAAGATTAAGGAGGGAAATTAGAGAACCCACTTGGATGAGAGGATACGTAAATGGCAAAAAGGGGAATGTTTAAAGTAGTAAAGTATTTTGTAAAAATGACATATAGGCTATCCATGTGATGTAATAAAGAACCAATCAAAATCTGGAGTTTATTATCTAGATTTTTGTACCAATGGTGGTATTAAAGCACTCTCATGTAATCAGAAATGGGTATTGAATGAATATAAAACTTTCTTTTTTTATCTATCTTCACTAGTCTAGCTGTAGACTGTAAACTACAACAATATTTGGTGGGGTTAAATGCAAAGTCGACCACTGAACTTTTTTTTGATATTTGGGTATTGATCCTCTTTCTTCCGGTCAAAGCAAACTGATCCCCTTTCTATTCAAAATTTGGACTTTGAACCCCCAGGCACCAATGTGCGTTGACATGCTGACGTGGCACACGTGGCAGGTCTGATGTGGTATTTAATATTGTAATTTTACATGTGTCAGCTGTTGACGTCTTTCCTCATATTCGAACTCGCAACCTCTTGTTTGGAATTTTGGTCATATGACCGCTGGAGCACCACAAGTCATCTGTTAATATCTTGTAAGGATTAATATTTATATCAAAACTTGATAGTTCCCTTTTATATATTCATTTCTTTTCCTTCACTACATACTATGACTAATTGCGTGATAATAATAATAATAATAATAATAATAATAATAATAATAATAATAATAATAATAATAATAATAATTAATAATAATAATATTAATAATAATAATAATAATAATAATAATAATAATAACAACAACAACAACAACGACAACGACAACGACAACGACAACGACAACGACAACGACAACGACAACGACAATCACAATAACAATAACAATACCGGGAATACTCTTGGCCATCTCCGCTGTATAAATATGAGTTTAAGTAGTTTTTGTCCCCACATGGAGAATCTAACAAAATCTCAGCAGCCAAGTTTCTTCCCAAATGATTGCTCAAAATCCACTGACCTCAATCATCTCATTAAGGGGGGTATATTCAATTAAAATTTTTAAAGACTTTTTTTAAGTGACAAACTTTTGTAGAATTTGTGGATTTTAATGACTTTTAAAGACTTTTTAAAATGACTTTTATAGACTCCATGAAATTAGTAACAGACTTTTATAAACTTTTTTATCAAGACTGTGATAGACTTTTGTATACTTCTAATATATAAAATTGAAAGATTATTAGATTTAAGATTAAAATTTTGTTACACAGTTAAATTATTTATTATATTTTTTAGTGCATATATTATAAATAATAATCCACTGCTTATGATAACAATTTTCAGAAAACATATTATACAAAAATTTTAAGTTCTGACAATATTATTTTATCTAAGCATTAGAATACATATATATTATAATATATTTATTACATGGCTTCTGATCATTCAATTATTGGCTCCATGATTTCATTATTTTTTCCTTCACAGAAAACGAAATTCACATTCTTGTGTGAGCGTCTGATTCAATACCATATTGATTGTTTTACTACAATATATATATATTCTCTCCTTTTACCAAATCATGCAGTATAATTAATAATAAGACAAAAGCTTTAAATATATATACATACATAATCTTCACAATTGATCTAAGAGTTTAATGTTTTATCTCACCTTTATTAAACAAATTTTTTTCGCCTTTGTATTCAAGCTTTCGAACTACCGCTTTCTCCCTTACCAATTTAATGTGCATTTTCCCTCTTTTCTCGTTTACACGTACCGCGAGACAGATTAAGTCTTTAGTTATTTGTTTACTTGTTAATATATCTTGTTAATTCTCTTAATTATAATATGATTTAATTTTAGGGTTCTTTACATAAATATACAACAATTAGAAAGTAATTACATCATTAGTGCATCAAAAAATAATTATAAAAATAATACATTTTTCCATATTTATTTACAATATTAGTGCAATTAGAATTTCTTAATTTAGGGAATTAGTATATGATTCAATTCATAATAATAAGGAAACCTAAAATCAAGAAGAAATAACTGCCATAAATAATAATTCAAATTTAAATATCTTGGATCTAACAACAAAAATAAATTCAAATTCAAAATAATAATTCAAATTCAAATATTCAAAGTTACCAAACAAATCGAAAACAAAACAAAGAGGAAATCACGAACAACCAAAACAAATCAAAAAAGAAAAAGTCAGAGTTACTAAACCAGCAAGAACAGATCCAAAACGAATTCGAATTAGCCGAACAAAAAGGAAATCACGAACAACCAAAACAAAACAAATCGAAGAAGAAAAAGAAGAAATCGGAGTTACCAAAATAAATCAAAGAAGAAGAAGTCGGAGTTACCAAACCAGCAAGAACAGATTCAAAACGAATTCGGAGTAGCCGAACAAAGAGGAAATCACGAACAATTTTTTTTTATGGATATTTGGTTACCCACGAAAACTAAAATGGTTGCCTTTGTATGAAGGTTTGACTACCAATTGCACCATATTCAAAATAATTTTATTTTTAAAAGGTTATTAATAAGTAACTAACAGCTACATAAATGGAAACTTAGACATGGCATTTCGGATACCATCTGCACGTAACACTTGAAAACTGTTCTTAAATTTTTTTATAAACGCACAAACAGGATATTCCAACAGAATAGTAAAGAATGGAATAATAGAAGAATTTTACCATGTATGCAGTACTTTGCATATACAGGTTATTCCAACATAATAATAAAGAATGGAATAACAGAAGAATTTCACCATGTATACTGTATTTCGCATATACAGGTTATTCCAACAGAATAATAAGGAATGGAATAACAATAGCTTTCTTCATGAATACGAAAGAAATAATACCCCTTACAGGTACAACAAATAATATCTTTTAGCTTAGAAGAAACTGGATATTGGAAAGTGAAGTAGCAGAATACTTTTCTTCTTTCTCTCTATAGTTTCTCTCTCTAGAGTTTCAGTGAATTCGTAAAAAATAATGAAGGAATGAGCTTCTATTTATAGAAAAATGGAAAGTGGCTATTGGTCTTAACGAAAGGTCAAAATGACTCTCAGTAATATTGAAGAGACAACTACTATTTGCGAAGGGGCAATTAACTCTTGAAACACCGAAGGGGCAAATAACTCTTGAAACACTGAAGGGGCACATAACTCTTGGAAAACTGAAGGGACAAATAACTCTTGGAAAACTGAAGGGACAAGTTACTATTAAAACTTTAAATCAACGATCCATATTGATTTACTATTATAATTTCAACCAATGGTCTGAAAAATTAGCACATCTCCTCATAGAATAATATTGTACCCAAAAATTGTCGATCAATGCACTACGGGCCAATAAGGACTTTTACCACGTCATTTGTAACATTACGGCCATGATTATACCGAATAATCCCTGGTCATAATCATACCAAGTCCATCTATGCACTACAGGCCACATATGACTTTCAACAAAATATAAATATGAGGATGATGACAATGATATAAGAATTCAATAAAACAAGTTCAAGAATTAATTTAACCAAGAACTAATAACGTCTCATTTACTCGTAACTAGATTATTTTCATAAAAAATACCAAATCAGTCCCAAAAATTATTCTTTTCTGGGATTAAGCATAATATAGTCCCATATTGAACATATATTTTTCTCAGAATTTTTAAAATTCATTTACTATTTTTCAAAAATCAATTTCTAATTAATTCCTTAAGAAATTAGCTACCTTAAGTTTAACTCCAGAAATTCCCAAATCTTAGCAGGATCTTACACATGTTAACATGAGCTTCCAGTTTAAATTTCATGGTCATCGGAGTTATAGAACTCCGGTTATAGAGTTTTTCGTCGAAAAAACCTAAAAATTGAAATGGTCATAACTTGTTCATTTTAAGTCGGAATGAGCTCATTTTTGGACAGGAGGTACTTTGTACCATATACTTTTATGTCCCAAAAGGCCATAATTTTTCTCACAAATTAAGTGGCTGAAAATGCCCTTTTAAATTTTCTGGCGGTAACTTTTTGGCACTTTTCAGTTTTTGACTCCTTCGCTAAAATCAGTCTACACGAAAATCTACAATACCTTTTCCAGTGATTTCACTTGGATAAGTTAGGAAACTCATAGATCTAACTCTAGAACTTGACCACACTTAAAAATTCAAAATATAATAGGAGATATGGTCAATTGAATTTCATGTTCTATTTTCACCAAAATCTGATTTTCAACCCTTTGTGATTTCTAAGAAACTTTCCTGTTTTCACATAATAACCAACATAACTCATCATAACACTTACTAATACCACATATACCCATGATTTTCATTAGTCCAATGCTTTTATTATGACTTTCACCATAATCCACGTAAACAGATCATTTCCACAATTTAACAAGGAATGAAATACAAAGGATCATTCACCATGCATGTGGTAATCCACATAGACAGGTTATTCCAACAGAATAATAAAAAATGGAATAACAGAAGGATTCACCATGCATGCGATAGAGACCGCACAGACATGTTATTCCCCACAGAATAATAAAGGCGGAACCGGTCAAAGCGTGATACTGCACCAAGCGAGGATATTCAAACAGAATAATAAATAATGGAACCAGTCCAAACGTAAATGCATGCAGACGAGGATATTAAACCGAATAATAAATAATGGAACCGGTCCGGCGTAAAAACGCATGCAGCGAGGATATTTAAACGAGAATAGTAAAGAATGGAATAATAGAAGAATTTCACCATGTATATGCGATTACTTTGCATAAGCAGTTATTCAACATAATAATAAAGAATGGAATAATGAAGAATTTCACCATGTATACGGTATTTCGCATATACAAGTTATTCCAACAGAATAATAAGGAATGGAATAACAATAGCTTTCTTCATGAATATGAAAGAAATAATACCCCTTACAGGTACAATAAATAATATCCTTTACCTTAGAAGAAACTGGATATTAGAAAAGTGAAGTAGCAGAATACTTTTTTTCTTTCTCTCTATAGTTTCTCTCTCTAGAGTTTCAGTGAATTCGTAAGAAATAATGAAGGAATGAGCTTCTATTTATAGAAAAATGGAAAGTGGCTCTTGGTCTTAACGAAAGGTCAAAATAACTTTTGGTAATATTGAAGAGACAACTACTATTTGCGAAGGGGAAATTAACTCTTGAAACACCAAAGAGGCAAATAACTCTTGAAACACCGAAGGGGCAAATAACTCTTGGAAAACTGAAGGGACAAATAACTCTTGAAAAACTGAAGGGACAAATAACTCTTAGAAAACTGAAGGGACAAGTTACTATTAAAACTTTAAATCAACGATGCATATTGATTTACTATTATAATTTCAACCAACGATTCGAAAAATTAAAGACATCTCCTCATGGAATAATATTGTACCCAAAAATAATTTGGACCGATAAGTAAAATATATTTTTTTTGAATAGTACTTTCAAGTGAATAGTACTTGAGAATAGTACCACCTTGAATAGTACCCCGACACTAAAATATCCCAAATACCCGAGTGAATAATATTCGGGTAAATAGTAACTCATGAATAGTAACTCGTGAATAGTACTCTAACACAAAAAGTGCCCCAAATACTCGAGTGAACAATACTAGAGTGAATAGTAACCGGGTATTTTATGACAACTTGTCAACTTTGAAAAATTTTCACATATCACCCTTAACTTTAAACTTTTATCAATTTAACTATTTACCAAAATAAAAAAATTGAATACTTTTATTTCATAAAATTCGGGGTCTCACAACAGGCTACCACTACCCTAGTAAAAAATCACCAGTAAGAAGAAGGGGTCTCAAATTTCCAGAACTTAAAGATCCCTGAACAACAGTAGGAGGGGAAAGAGTATTTTCAGATGCCGCACTCTGAGTGGCGTAAGTTCCATCGAAAAGTATATCTGGTCTTTCAGATGAAACAGTAATGGAGTTTACTTGCTGAGATTTCATTGAAGAATTAATAGACTCCCCTTCTTCAGAAGCCGTGTAAAAGGGAAGGTCTCCAAGGTATATATATATATATATATATATATATATATATATATATATATATAATACGTTGAATGAAGAAGAAGGGTGATGACTATGCAGTTGTTCTAGATGAGGAGAGAGAGAGAGAAGAAATCATGGGGATAACTAATTCCTAAATTAAAGAATCTTAATTGCATACTAATTCCCTAAATTAAGGAATTCTAATTGCACTAATATTGTAAATAAATATGAAATTATATTAATTGTGTAAATATTTTATGAGTACATTATTGGTATAATTATTTTCAAAAATGTAATAGTATATGTAATTCATCCTTAATTTTATCCACATATAAATTAAATCTAATTAGTTTTAAGGCCCAAATATTATCAAATTAATTTATCCTTCACATATTAATACTTATTAGCCCATATAAAATAAATAACTAGTTTGACCCAATAAAAGACAGAGTCCAATTAAATTATTTAAAATATAAATATAAATGTTATTTTTTTATTTTATTTTATTTTTTTATTATTATTTTTTATGGGTATTACACTGCGAATTTGTATTTACACAACAAATTTTTGGGTTCCCTCTTTACTGGCTATCCGGATTTCCACCTTTGTGTTTAATATTTGGAAGTCTATAGAAGTCTTTAGAGACGAGGTCAGACTTTAGATATGAGTTGATAGTTATAATTCTTCTTCTAAAGTCTGTCAAACTCTACCATTTGATAAAAATCTAAAACATCTATGACTTTTTGAAGACCAAAATACTTTTATAGACTTTGTAAAAATCTTAATTTAATACCACCTAACTTTTAAAGACATTAAAAAAGTTGTAATTAAATACCAGTAAACTTTATTATTATTATTATTAATATTGTTATTGTTATTATTATTATTATTGTTATTGTTATTGTTATTATTATTATTATTATTATTATTATTATTATTATTATTATTATTATTATTATTATTATTATTATTATTATTATTATTATTATTATTATTATTATTATTATTATTATTATTATTATTATTATTATTATTATTATTATTATTATTATTATTATTGTTATTATTATTGTTATTGTTATTGTTATTGTTATTATTATTATTATTATTATTATTATTATTATTATTAGTAGTAGTACTATTACTATTATTATTATTATTATTATTATTATTATTATTATTATTATTATTATTATTATTATCATCATGCAATTAGTTATGGTATGTAGTGAAGGAGAAGAAATGAATATATGGGGAAAATCTCAGGTTTTGATATAAATATTAATCCTTGCAAGATATTAACAGATGACTTGTGGTGCTCCAGCGGTCATATGACCAAAATTCCATACAAGAGGTTGCAAGTTTGAATTTGAGGAAAGATAATTTTTGGAAAAAATTCAAAAGACGCCATGTCAGCAGTTGACACATGTCAAATTACAATATTAAATACCGTACGTCAGACCTGCCACGGATGCCACGTAGGCACCACGTGTGCCATGTCAGCAGGTCAACGCACATGTGGCGCCTGGGGTTCAAAGTCCAAATTTTTGAATAGAAAGGGGCTCAATTTGCGTTGACCGGAAGAAAATGGCTCAATACCTAAATATCAAAAAAGTTCAGTGGTCGACTTTGCATTTAACCCATATTTGGTGTAAGACCCCAACTTTTATGAATAAAGATTTAATTTTCTCTAAATGTTATTTTTAATAATAAGGTGTGGATTTGATATAATGTTATAGTTGTGGGTAATATTTACAAATTTTTCAAAGTAAGCAAGTTGTCATAAAATATTCGTTTGGTCTGGGAATATTCGTTTTATCAGGGAATATTCGTACGACGGCACAATCATTAGTGGACCCCGCTACGGAATTACAAATGGATTTAGAAAGCGACATAAATAACTTTTTATAAAAATTAAAGCAAAAGTTTTACCGTTAACTGTTGAAATACCCGGTGATAAAAGTACAATATTACGCGTGGTTGTACAGTAGCACACGATATTGTACAATATCTTTGATTATATTCAATTATTGCAATAGTAGTTGTTGCATAGTATCTCATATTATTGATTCAATTATTGTCACTGTATCATTTTCACAGTATTTTATATTATTAAATCAATAATCGAGACGACAAAGTTATTCGTATTATTATTTGCATTATTGACAATGTCTAGAATGTTCTGTCGAGAAAAGGGGTTTTGTCATCTAATTCCGCGCCAATAAGGAGAAGTCCTTATCGGAAAGTCCCTTCTTTCCTAGGAATGATCTGGTTGTTAATATTGTGAGTTATAATATTAATAAATGTTATTAAAAATGTGTTTAGTGAAGTCAAATGAATTGTGATCAATAGGGTTTTTTTTATTAAGTATTTGTTGTAAGTTTGGCTTATTACATGGACCCCCACTTACTCATTTTTCAAAATCGTCGGTAGAAAGTTATCTCTATTACTCCCTCAAAATAGGTATACACAACTCATTCTGAGTCGCCAAATACATGGTACATAATTTAAATACAAACTTCTTTATACAATACGACAAAAACGTAGCTGAGAATTTTAACACGAATATTGTCTTGTAGACAATATCCAAACTAAAATGGAGTCCTCATTACAATTATTATCACACTATTTTATAAAATAGTGAGAAATACTACAGCCACAATCTCGGACCGTCACTCCATTCCTCGACTAGTCCCGGCTACGTTCTCATTTCCTGAAGAGAACAATGAAAGCAAAGGGTGGGCTCAACTAGCCTAGTAAAGAATATAATGACTAAGATAATGCAGGATAAATTATCATTAGCCTTCAACAATGTTAAACTGATAGAATATAATAGACAACAAGTTTAACTGCAGCGAAACAAGCAATCCATTAGAAGAGTCAAGTAGAACATGAAATCTATTATCTTCTATGATTTAAAAGTTCATCATCAATATTTTATCGATGTAACACAGCTCAATAAATAATTCACATCATCGAATTATCCATGCACTACGGGCCAAGGATATTCGTTAGTATCACATCCATGAATTATCCATGCACTACGGGCCAATGATATTCGTTATTATTACCAATGGTCATGATCATGTCAACAGCTGTCCATCAATACACTACGGGCCAATGAGGACTTTTACCACATCATTTATAACATTACAAGTCATGATTATACCGATACATAATTCCTGGTCATAATCATACCAATCAACAGTCCATCTATGCACTACGGGCCAAAGATGACTTTTATCACAATATAAGCATGATGATGATGACAATGATATAAGAATTTAATTAAATGAGAGCAAGGATAAATTTTAAATAGTTATAATTTAATTTATCCAGAGTTCAAGAATGTACAAATTGTCAACATGATACTGCTTTGTGGAGTAAAATTCAAGAATAATATTATATCAAAAATAATTTGGACAGAAAAGAAATCAATTTTTTTCATGAATAGTACTCCGGGTGAATAGTACCCGAGTGAATAGTACCCCGTGAATAGTACTTCGAGAATAGTATCCCGTGAATAGTACCCCGACATGAAAAGATAAAAAAAGTATCAAGAATATTCAGAATAAAATTTCCATGAAAAGATACTAGATGAAGCTCAAATTTTAAGGATATTCTACAAATTTCAAGGAGTATAGAAGCAATACTTAACAAAATGAGTGTAGAATTCGGAATCAGAAATGAAATAATATTACTTACATACAACGTACAGAGTATGGAAGAAAATATTATTTCATACAAATATAGAACAAAAATAATATCCCTTACCTTAAAAGAAAAGTACTTCTGAACGGTATAGCGAGGATATTCTTGAAGAAAACTCGCACTATTTTCCACACTCAAAGCTTCCTTAAACTCTAAAGAAATACGCTCAATATTATAGAAGAAGAATTCTTTGGTTCTGATGTGATTTTTATTTCTAAACTAAGCATCCTATTTATAGGAGAATGGAAGGATACTATTTAGAAAATAAAATCATAGACACACAGTAAAACCATCACGGGCGTTCAACCGACGAGAAATTTAATTTACTATGCAGCACTATGCAATACAATATTCTAATAAAACAAAAATTTTAAATAAAATATATATAATATATTCTATTTATAATCTAATAAAACAAAACTTATATATATATACTACGTATATATATATATATATATATATATATATATATATTATAACTTTCTACCGATTATTTTGAAAAATGAGTAGGTGGGGGTCCATGTGATAAGCAAAATTTACAACAAATACTTCGTAAAAATTCCCTCTATTTATATAAATTCATTTGGCTTCACAAAACACATTTTTAATAACATTTATTCATCATTTATAACTCACAATATTAACAACCAGATCATTCACAGGAAAAAGGGGGGCTTTCCGATAAGGATTTCTCCTTATTGGTGTGCAATTAGGTGACCAAACCCCTTTCCTCGACAGAACTTTCTAGACATTGTCAATAATGCAAATAATAATATGAATAACTTTTTCCCCTCAATTATTGATTTAATAATATAAAATATTGTGCAGATGATACTGTGACAATAATTGAATCAATAATGTGAGATACTATGCAGCAATTACTGTGACAACAATTGAATAAAACTGAGTGATTTCTCACGTAGGTATCAATAATCAAAGATACTGTATAATACCGTGTGTTACTATACAACCACGCGTATTACTGTACTTTTATCACTGGATAATTCAACAGTTAACGGTAACAATTTTGCCGTTATTTTTATAAAAAGTTATTTCTGTCATTTTTTAACTCCGACAGTAATTTCGCTATGGGGCCCACCAATAATTGTGTCGTCGTAAAAATATTCCCTGGTAAAACGAATATTCCCCGACCAAACGAATATTTTATGACAACTTGCTTACTTTGTAAAATTTGAAAATATTACCCACAACTATAACATTATATCAAAACCACACTGTGACGCCCCCAAAATAGGTATACATCACCCATTCTGAGTCGCCAAATACATGGTACAAATTCAAATACAAATTTAATTATACAACTGTCGTGTAAAATACGACAAAACATAGCTCGGAGTTTTAACACGAATATTGTCTTCTAGACAATATCCAAACTCAAATGGAGTCCTCATTACAATTATTATCACACTATTTTATAAAATAGTGAGGACTACTACAGACCACCATCTTGGAAAAATCACTACATTCCCCATTAGCATTTAGCCCATTGCCACGTTCTCATTTCCAAAAGAGAACAATGAAATCAAAAGAGTGAGCTCAACTAGCCCAGTAAGAAATATTCTGACTAAGATAATGCAGAATAAATTATCGTTAGCCTTCAACAGTGTTAAACTGATAGAATACAATAAATAACAAGTTTAACTGTAACGGAACAAGCAATCCATTAGAATAGTCAAGTAGAGCATGATATCTACTATCTTCTATGATTTAAAAAGTTTATTATCAATTTTATCGCTGAGACTTAGCTCAATAAATAATCCACATCACTGAATTATCCATGCACTATGGGCCAATGATATTTATTAGTATCATATCCACAAATTATCCCTGCACTACGGGCCAAGGATATTCGTGTTATCATCAATGGTCATGATCATGTCAACAATTGTCCATCAATGCACTACGGGTTAATGAGGACTTTTACCACATCTAGAATTCAATAATGTTCAAATTGTCAACATGATACTGCTTTGTGGAGTAAAATTCAAGAATAATATTGTATCAAAAATGATTTGGACAGAAAAGAAATCAATTTTTATCATGAATAGTACCCTGAGTGAATAGTACCCCGTAAATAGTACTTCGTGAATAGTACCCCGTGAATAGTACCCCAGTATGAAAAGATTAAAAATTATCAAGAATGTTCATATTTCCGTGAAAAAATACTAGATGGAGCGCAAATTTTAAAGATATTCTACTAATTTCACGGAGAATAGAAGCAATACTTTAACAAAATGAGTGTAGAATTCAGAACCTGAAACGAAATAATATTACTTACGTACTACATAGTATGGAAGAAAATATTATTTCATACGAATATTGAACAAAAATAATAGCCCTTACCTTAAAAAGAGAGTACTTCTGACTAGTAAGGCGGGGATATTATTGAAAAAAACTTTCACTGTTTTCTATACTCCAAACTTCCTTAAACTCTAAAAAAATACGCTCAATATTATAGAAGAAGAATTCTCTGATTCTGGTGTGATTTTCAATTCTAAACTAAGCATCCTATTTATAAGAGAATTGAATGATACTATTTGGATGCACAGTAAAGGAAAAAAATCACGGACTGCACAGTGTATTTCACAGATAAATTCTAAAAATCATATAATTTACTATGCAAACACTATAGAGACACTATGCAAACATTAAACATAATAAAATATAATACATTCTATAAAAACCAAACTTATTATAATATATATATATATATATATATATATATATATATATATATATATATTATCATAATAAATATACTCCTTCTCGTGACATTATGTCACCCCAATTTACATATATATATATATATATATATATATATAATTGAGAGAACTTTCTACCGATTATTTTGAAAAATGGGTAAGCGGGGGGGGTCCATATAATAAACAAAATTTACAACAAATACTTCATAAAAATCCCCTTAATATTTTTAACAACATTTATTTATCAATAATATAACTTGCAATATTAACAACTAGATCATTCCCAGGAAAGAAGGAGCTTTTCGATAAGGATTTCTTCCTATTGGCGCGCAATTAGGTGACCAAACTCCTTTCCTCGACAGAACTTTCTAAACATTGTCAATAATGCAAATAATAATATGAATAACTTTGTCGTCTCAATTATTGATTTAATAATATAAAATATTATGACAATAATTGAATTAATAACGTGAGATACTATGCAGCAATTACTATAGCAATAATTGAGTATAATTGAGTGACTTCTCATGTAAGCATCAAATAATGTGTGCTACTATGCAACCACGCGTATTACTGTACTTTTAACACCGGGCATTTCAACAGTTAACGGTAAAACTTTCGCCGTTATTTTTATAAAAAGATATTTATGTCATTTTCTAACTCCGACAATAATTCCGTTGTGGGGTCCACCAATGATTGTGCCGTCGTAAGAATATTCCCTGACAAACGAATATTCCCCGACCAAACGAATATTTTTTAACAACTTGCTTACTTTGCAAAATTTGTAAATATTACCCACAACTATAACATCATAACAACTTCACGCCTTAATACTAAAAAATATATTTCGAGGAAAAATTAATCTTTATTCATAAAAGTTGGGGTCTTACAACCTCTCATTCTTATGAAATTTCGTCCTCAAAATTGGGGTACGTGTCTGGTATGTCAAAGAGGTGAGGATACCTTGATTTCATTTCAGATTCTAACTCCCAGGTCATTTTCTCAATATCGTGGTTTCTCCACAAAACTTTGATTTGAGGTATAACCTTGGAGCGTAGAATATGTTCCTTCTTATCCAAGATTTTAACAGGTACCTCTTCATACGTTATATCTTCCACTATATCGTCTGGTTCTAACTCAATAATGTGGTTCGGGTCTTCCACATATTTACGTAACATAGATATGTGAAAAAAGTTATGATAACGAGACATACTTGACGGTAAGGCGAGTCTATAGGCCACAGTTCTTACTCAATCGAGGATTTCAAATGGGCCAAAGAATCGAGTATTGAGCTTTTCTCTCATTCCAAATCTTGTAACTCCTTTCCATTGAGCAACACGTAACAACACATGATTTTCAACATTGAATTCACGTCCCTTCGATGAAGATTAGCATAACTCTTTTATCGATCTTGTGAGGTTTTTATACGTTGCCGGATCATTTGAATCTTTTCCATTGTCATGCGTACTAATTTCGGTCCCAACAACGTTGCTTCACCCACCTAATCCCAGCATACTGGAGAACGACACTTGCGTCCATACAACGCCACGAATGGAGCCGTGTCAATACTTGTTATAGGAAAATTCCACTAATGGCAAGAATTTTTCCCAACTTCCTTTGAAGTCTAGGACACAGAGTCTTAATAGATCTTCCAGAGTTTGAATAGTCCTCTCCGACTGCCCGTCCATTTGAGGATAATATGTTGAACTGAATCGTAAATCTGTACCCATAGCTTTTTGCAAACTAACCCAAAATCGTGAAGTGAATCTTGGGTCTCAATCAGAAACTATGGATACTGACATACCATGCAGTCTTATAATCTCATTTATGTTTATATGAGCAAGACGTTTAATTGAATAATTTTCTCGTATAGGTAAGAAATGACCAGACTTGGTCAATCTATCAACAATGACCCAAATTGCATCTATGCCTTGAGAAACCTTGGGAAGACCAGTAACGAAATCCATGGTAATGTGCTCCCACTTCTATTCTGGAATTTCAAGTGGTTTCAATGGACCTTTTGGCACTTGATGTTCCGCCTTGACTCGTTGACATGTTAGACACCTTGAGATAAACTCCACGATCTTTCTTTTCATATTGCTCCACTAAAATGTATGTCGAAGATCAAGATACATTTTGGTACTCCTAGGATGGATTACAAACGGGGTGTGTTATGCCTCCATCATGATTTTATACTTTAAATCAGGGTCGTTAGGTACACAGAGTCTGGAGTTGACTTGAAGTATTCCTTCTTCATCGATTCTTGCTTCTGGAATAGCACCTTCTTGCACTTTCTTCTTCATACGCATCAGCTTCGGGTCTATCGCTAAAAAAGCTTTAACTTTATCAATTAAAGTCGGTTCTACTCGTATATTTGACATCATCACGTGGGTCCCTAGAGTCTTTAACTCTATCTCCATCTTTTGTAAGTCATACAAAATGGGCCTTTGTGTTGACGATATTGCACTCGTACTCGCATATGATCTTTTGCTCAACGCGTCAGCTACCACGTTCGCTTTTCCAGAATGGTATTGGATGGTATGATCGTAACCTTTCAATAGCTCGAGCCAACATCGTTGCCACATGTTGAGTTCCATTTGGGTGAATAAATATTTGAGGCTTTTATGATCCGTATTGATCTCCACTTTCTCCCCATACAGGTAATGTCTCCAAATCTTTAGTGCGAAAACGACAGCTGCCAACTCTAGATCATGAGTAGGATATTTCCTCTCATATTCTTTGAGTTGTCGTGAGGCATAGGCTATGACTTTTTAATGTTGCATGAGAACACATCCTAGCCCTCTGCCTGAAGCATCGTTGTAGATGACAAATCCTTCCGAACCAGATGGTATTGTCAAAACAGGTGCTGAAATGAGTCTCCTCTTGAGTTCTTGAAAACTCGTCTTACATTCCTCGCTCCAACCGAATTTTGTATCTTTTCGAGTCAGCTGAGTTAACGGAGTAACGATTCGAGAAAATCCTTCCACGAATCTCCAATAATAACCAATTTAAGCCCGTAAAGCTACGTCTTGGCCAACGACTTAGTTTACTTCCAACTTTGTATTGCTTCAATCTTTGATGGGTCAACAGATATTCCGTGATTCAATATCACGTGCCCAGGGAATGCTACTTCCTCAAGCCAGAACTCGTATTTCTTCAACTTGGCGTATAACTTGTTTTCACGAAGCTTTTGGAGTATCGGCCTCAAATGTTGCTCTTGATCTTCATGGCTTTTGGAGTATATGAGCATGTCATCAATAAATACAACCACAAAATAATCCAAATATTCCTTGAATACTCGGTTCATCATATCTATGAAGGCAGCAAGAGCATTAGTCAATCCAAAAGACATGACTAGGAATTTGTAATGCACGTACTGAGTTCTGAAAGTAGTCTTTGGAATGTCATCAGTTTTAATCTTTAAATTATGATATCCGGAACGAAGATCAGTCTTTGAAAAGAATTTGGCACCTTGCAACTGGTCAAACAGGTCATCAATGCGAGGTAACGGGTACCTATTTTTTATGGTGACATGATTCAACTCCTGATAGTCAGTACAAAGTCGCATACTTCCATCTTTCTTCTTTACGAATAGAACAAGAGCACCCCAAGGAGACGTACTAGGACGAATGAAACCTATGTCTAACAATTCCTGCAGTTGGGTTTTTAACTCTTGAAGTTCAATAGGAGTCATTCGATATGGGGCTTTGGAAATGGGTTTTGTACCGGGTTCAAGATCGATACAAAATTCAATTTCACGCTTTGGGGGTAGGCCAGGAAGTCCTTCAGGAAATACGTCAGGAAATTTATTAACAATAGAAATATCATTTAACTCTGACGTATTTTTGTTTAAATCTGTGACATGGGCTAAGAAGGCTTGACATCCGTTTTTCAATAAATGAATAACTTTATGGGTTGATATGACAGTGATTGACTTTAGTGGTTTGGTTGTTTGAATTCGCATAATAGGTTGGTTAGGAATATAAAAGCTAACAACCTTACAAAAATAATCAATTTTAGCATGATGAGTAGTTAACCAATCAATCCCTAAAATCACATCAAATGCAAGTATTTTCAAAGAGATAAGATCGACAAGTAACGTGCGATTGCCAATTTGAATCAAACAAGACTTATAAACAGTGGATGTAATGAAGGTTTCTCCCAACGGAGTTTCAACTGATAAGTTAAAGTCTAATTTCTCCGGAGTTAAATTTAAACGTTGAGTACAAGTAGGAGAAATAAAAGAATGGGTAGAATCGGTATCAAATAAGGTATAGACTTCGCAAGAGTTTATGATTAGCTTACCCGTGATAACTTCGTTCGGGTTCCTCTCTTTTTGGGAGGTCACGACAAACGCTCTCCCTTGAACTACCGACTTTGACTTGTCTAGGACGACATTTGGTGTCACCATCCCAACTGGACTTAGCTTCACTGCACGACAAAATCGGGCTAGGTGACCTTTTCTTCCATAATTATAACATGCTTTTGACTGCTGTGTACAGTTTGGACTGATATATCCCTCCCCTCCGCATTTGTAGCATATGATCGGTGGTCATTCTCCTTCCTTGAAAACGGTTGCTGGTGCTACCGTCTTTCCATCGTTATTGAATATCCTCTTCTTGAAATTTCCACTTCTATTGTCTTGGCCAGGATTACCACCGAAGTGGTTACCATTTATGGAATGTTGATTTCCTCCACATTTGTTGTCACCGCTTCGATGACTACTACCACTTGTATTATCATTTTGCCGGCTGCTCTCTCTTGGTTGGGTTGACTCATTATCGCGCTCCAATAACTGAGCCTTATTTATAATATATGAATACAAACACAGCTTGTGAGAAATGAGGTATTGACGTATTTCGGGTTTTAAACCTCGCAGAAACACTCATGTCATTCTCTCCTCATTATCAACCAAGTGGGACGCCAACCGGGACAACTCGACAAATTTAGCTTTGTACTGCGACACGGTCATATTGTTTTGTTCCAGCTTGATAAATTCCACCTCCTTTATGTGACGAATACTTTCGGGAAAGTACTTTTCGTTGCACAGTTCTTGGAACTTCTCCCAAGACATCTTCAATGCGGCAGATTGAGTACGCTATACAAATTCCCACCAGCAATCTGTCTCTCCTCGTAACATGAAGGTGGCAAAGGGAATCTTTTGCTCCTCAGAGCATCCCAAGATATCAAATATCTTGGTTGTGAGACCCCATATTTTATGAATAAATATTTAATATTCTCGAAATAATTTTGTGAATATTATGGTGTGGATTTGATGTAATGTTATAGTTGTGGATAGTATTTATAAATTTTGCAAAGTAAGCAAGTGGTTATATAATATTTGATTGGTCGGGGAATATTCATTTTAACAGAGAATATTATACGATCAAGCACAATCATTGGTGGACCCCACAATGTAAGTATTACGAAGTAGTTAGAAAATGACAAAATTATCTTTCTATAAAAATAACTACGGAGGTGTTACCGTTAAAAGCGTTGAACTACCCGGTAGTAAAAAAAGTATAAAGAATGTCTGGCGTGGTTGCATAAAGTAGCACACCGGTATTGATTATTGATGCTTATGTGAGAAGTCACTCGGTTATACTCAATTATTGCTACAAGAATAATTCTGCGTAACATATCTCTCATATTATTGATTCAATTATTGTTACAAAGATCATCTCGCATAATATGTTATATTATTAAATCAATAATTGAGACGGCAAGTTATTCATATTATTATTTGCAATATTGACAATGTTTAGAAGTTCTCACGAGGAGAGGTTTGGTCACCTAATTGCGCGCCAATAAGGAGAAATCCTTATCTGAAAGCCCCTCTTTCCTGGGAATGACCTGGTTGTTAAATATTGTGAATTATAATATTAATGATGAATAAGTTCGTGTTGATTAAAGATGAATTTTATAGTTCCATTGTGTTGGAATTATTTGTGTTAGTGGAAATCGACATTTGTTTCGATAATAATTGATGTCCGGAGGTTATATTGTTCAATCGAAGTATTCGGGCTTTTTTCATGTCAGAGTACTATTCACGAGTTACTATTTAAGAGTTACTATTCACGAGTTACTATTCATGAGTTACTATTCACGAGTTACTATTCATGAGTTACTATTCACTAGTTACTATTCACGGGGTACTATTCACCCGTAAAATATATTTCTTTTCGGTCCAAATTATTTTTGGGTACAATATTATTCCATGAGGAGATGTGCTAATTTTTCAGACTGTTGGTTAAAATTATAATAGTAAATCAATATGGATCATTGATTTAAAGTTTTAATTGTAAATCAATATGGATCATTTGGTTTAAAGTTTTAATAGTAAATCGGTAGATGGACCGTTGCTTTAAGTTTTAATAAGAAACCAATATGGACCGTCCAGTTTAAAAGTAAATCAATCTGGACCGTTTCATGAATTAGTCTTATTCAGGTCCATTCTCTTATAAATATAAGCTCATTCCTTCATTATTTCTTACTTAATTCATTGAAACTTTAGAGAGAGAAACTATAGAGAGAAAGAAGAAAAGTATTCTCGCTACTTCACTACTCCAATATCCGCTTTCTTCTAAGGTAGGGATATTATTTGTTGTACTTCGTAAAGGGTATTCTTTTCTTTCTTATTCATGAAGAGAACTTTCGATATTCCATTCTTTATTATTCTGTTGGAATAACTTTTATCGTGGATACCCTATACTTGGTGAAATTCTTTTGTTATTCTATTCTTTATTATTATGTTGGAATAACTCGTCTACATAAAGAAATCTTTGCATACATGGTGAAATTCTTACATTATTCCATTCTTATTATTCATTGAATAACATGTTTATCGCCAATACCGCATACATGGTGAAATTCTTCTAATATTCCGTTCTTTATTATTCGTCGAAATATCCTGTTTTGTGCGTTTACGCTGCACTGGTTCCATTATTTATTATTCATTTAATATCCGTCTACGTGCATTTACGCCTGGGACTGGTTCCATTATTTATTATTCTATTGGGAATAACACATGCATGCGATCTACCGCACGCATGGTGAATCCTTCTTTTATTCCATTCTTTATTATTACATTGGAATAACTTTGTCTATGTGTATTATTACCACATGCATGGTGAATGATCCTTTGTATTCATTCCTTATTAAATTATGGAAATGATCTCAGATATCGTGGATTACTGCATGGCGGGTGAAAATCCATTTGCGATTTTATACATTCTATTATACTCGATTGGTTAAAGTTTTGGCTTTTATACTCCATGAAATTAGTGGAATATCCTTGATATTTGCGCTTCATCCAAAGTATCTTTTCATGGAAATATTCTTCTGAGCATTATTGAATTTTACTCTACAAAGCAGTATCATGTTGACAAATTGGACGTTATTGGTTCCTGGATAAATTAATTTATAAATATTTAAAATTTATTCTTGAACTTATTTTATTGAATTATTATGTCATTGTCATCATCCTCATGGTTATATTGTGATGAAAGTCATCTTTGGCTTAAGTGCATAGATGGACTTGGTATGATTATGACTAGGGATTATTCGGTATAATCATGATCGTAATGTGACAAATGATGTGGTAAAAGTCCTCATTGACCTGTAGTTCATTGGTGGACAGTTGTTAGTATGATTATGACCAGGGATTATTCTCTATAGTCATGACCATTGATGATTACATGAATATCCTTGGCCGTGGAGCAGGGATGATTCGATTTTATTTATTAAGTTGAGTCTCAGTATTAAAGTTGATAAAAAAAATTTTAAATCATAGAAGATAATACATTTTATACCTTACTTGACTCTTCTAATGGATTGCTTGATCCGCTGCAGTTAAACTTGTTGTCTATTATATTCTATCAGTTTAACATTATTGAAGACTAATGATAATTTATTCTGCATTATCTTAGTCATAATATTTCTTACTGGGCTAGTTGAGCTCACCCTTTCTTTCACTGTTCTCTTCGGAAATGAGAGCGAAATGGTGGGACTAGTCGGGAACAGTGATGGTCCTAGATGGTGCATTAGTAGTCCTCACTATTCTGTGAAATAGTGTGATAATAAATGTAATGAGGACTCCATTGAGTGTGGATATTGTCTAGATGACAATATTTGTATTAAAACTCACAACCTATATTTTGTCGTATTTTACACGACTGTTGTATAATTAAGTTGTATTTGTATTCAGTACCTTGTATCTGGCGACCCAAGATGGGTGATGTATACCTATTTTGGGGGCGTCACATTGGTGATCTGCTTTATCCACGTCTCCGCCTTCAGTGGTTCTGGCGTTCCCAAAAACACCGGTTGTCCCAGCTCCTTGAACTGCTTAGCGGTGACCATATGATCGGTGATCATTCTCCTTCTTTGAAAACGGTTGTTGGTGCTACTGTCTTTCCATCATTACTAAATCTCCTCTTCTTGAAATTTTCACTTCTATTGTCCTGGCCAGGATTACCACCGAAGTGGTTACCATTTCTGGCATGTTGATTTCCTCTATATTTGTTATCACCGCTTCGATGACTACTACCACTTGTATTATCATTTTGTCGGCTGCTCTCTCTTGGTTGGGTTGACTCATTATCGCGCTCCAATAACTAAGCCCTATTTACAACATCTATACACAAACACGGTTTGTGAGAAATGAGGTATTGACATATTTCGGGTTTCAAACCTCGCAGAAACATTCACTTCATTCTCTCCTCATTATCAACCAAGTGGGACGCAAACCGGGACAACTCGGCAAACTTAGCTTCGTACTGTGACACGGTCATATTGTTTTGTTCCAACTTGATAAATTTCACCTCCTTTATGTGACGAATACTTTCGGGAAAGTACTTTTCGTTGAACAGTTCTTGGAACTTCTCCCAAGACATCTTCAGTACGGCAGGTTGAGTACGCTTTATAAATTCCCACCAGTAATTTTCCTCTCCTCGCAACATGAAGGTAGCAAAGGGAACCTTTTGCTCCTCGGATCATCCCAAGATATTAAATATCTTGGTGATCTACTTTATCCACGTCTCAGCCTTCAGTGGTTTTGGCTTTTCCAAAAACTCCAATGGTCCCAGCTCCTTGAACTGCTTAGCCACCATCTCGGAACGTCACTCCATTCTCTGACTAGTCCCAGCTATGTTCTCATTTCCTGAAGAGAACATTGAAACAAAAGGGTGAGCTCAACTAGCTCAGAAAGAAATATTATGACTAAGATAATGCAGAATAAATTATCGTTAGCCTTTAACAGTGTTAAGCTGATAGAATACAATAAACAACAAGTTTAACTGCAGCGGAACAAGCAATCCATTAGAAGAGTCAAATAGAGCATGATATCTACTATCTTCTATGATTTAAAAATTTTATCATCAATTTTATCGCTGAGACTCAGCTCAATAGATAATCCACATCAATGAATTATCCATGCAATACGGGCCAAGGATATTCATTAGTATCACATCCATGAATTATGCATTCACTACGGGCCAAGGATATTTATGTTATCACCAATGGTCATAATCATGCCAACAGGCTGTCCATTATTGCACTACGGGACAATGAGGACTTTTACCACATCATTTATAACATTACAGGTCATGATTATACCGAATAATCCATCGTCATAAGCATACCAATCAACAGTCCATCTATGTACTACGGGCCAAAGATGACTTTCATCACAATATAAGCATGAGGATGATGACAATGATATAAGAATTCAATTAAATGAAAGCAAGGATAAATTTTAAAGATTTATAATTCAATTTATCTAGAATTCAATAATGTCCAAATTGTCAACATGATACTGTTTTGTGGAGTAAAATTCAAGAATAGTATGACGCCCCCAAAATAGGTATACATCACCAATTATGAGTCACCAAATACATGGTACAGAATATAAATACAATCTTAATTATACAACAAGAGAGCTGTGAGTTTAAATACAAATACTGTCTTCTAGAAAATATTCACTCTCAGAATGAATCCTCATTACATTTATTGTCACATTATTTAATGTAATAGTGAGGACTACTAATAATACTATCATCCGGGACCATCACTCCATTCCCCGACTCGTCCCAACTATATTCTCATTTTCTCAAGAGAAACAGGTTGAAAGAAAGGGTGAGCTCAACTAGCCCAGTAAGAAATATTATGACTAAGATAATGCAGAATAAATTATCATTAGCCTTAAACAGTGTTAAATTGATACAATATAACAAACATCAAGTTTAACTGCAATGGAACAAGCAATATATTAAAAGAGTTAAGTAGAGAATAAAATCTACTATCTTTTATGATTTAAAAAGTTTTTCATCACTTTTATCGCTGAGACTCAGCTTAATAAATAATCCACATCATCGAATCACCCCTTCACTATGGCCAAGGATATTCTTTAGTATCACGACCACAAATTATCCATGCACTACGGGCCAAGGACATTCGTGTATTCATCAATGGTCATGATCATGCCAACAATGGTCCATCAATGCACTACGGGTCAATGAGGACTTTTTCCACATCATTTGTAACATTACGGTCATGATTACACCAAATAATCCCTGGTCATAATCATACCAAGTCCATCTATGCCCTATAGGCCACAGATGACTTTCAACAAAATATAAACATGAGGATGATGACAATGATATAAGAATTCAATAAAACAAGTTCAAGAATTAATTTATCTAGAACCAATAACGTCTAAATTGTCAACATGATACACGCTTTGTAGAGTAAAATTCAAGAATGCTCGTAAGAATATTTCCATGAAAAGATATGGATGAAGCGCAAATATCAAGGATATTCCACTAATTTCATGGAGTATAGAAGTCAAAACTTTAACCAACCGAGTATAATAAAGAATGGAATAACAAAAGAAATCACCATGCATGCGATAGATCAAGATAAAAAAGTTATTCCAATGAATAATAATTAACGGAACCAAGTCCCACAGTAAAATGCACAAAACAGGATATTCAACAATGTAATAATAAAAGGCGGAATCAGTCCCAACAAAAACGCATGCATGGATATTCCAATGTAATAATAAAGACGGAATCAGTCCAACGTAAAACGCATGCATGTGATGATATTCCAATAGAATAATAAAGAATGGAATAATGTAAGAATTTCACCAAGTATATAGGGTAGCAGCGTGACATCGTGTGTTATTGCAACCGAATAATAAATAATGGAATAATGTAAGAATTTCACTAAGTATATGGTAGCTCATGAGACAAAAGTTATTCCAACCGAATAATAAATAATAATGAAGAATTTCACCAAGTATAGGTAAATTCGCATGATACAAAAGTTATTCCAACCGTAATAATAAATAATGGAATAATGTAAGTTCTCTTCATGAATACAAAAGAAATAATACCCCTTATCGTAAAAAGAAACCGGATATAAGAGTAGGGAAGTAAGATAATACTTTTCTTCTTTCTCTCTATAATTTTCTCTCTCTAGGGTTTCAGTGAATTCGTAAGAAATAATGAAGGAATGAGCTTCTATATATAGGAGAATAGAAAGGATACTATTTGCAAAAAAATCACGGATGCACAGTTAAAAGAAAGAAAAAGAATCGAACAAAAGTTCACGGGTTATCAGTAATTGGTGTAGGCAATTTAAGAAGGACAACACATGCCAATTTAAAGAAATAATTCAATGAAAACATCTCCCCACTCATAAGTTATCAAATAGTAATAGCATAATTTGAGATTTTAGTCAACAAACTACACCCTGCTAATTGAAATAGATTACCCACTTGGAAGGAAATTGATGATTGTCCCTTTCATCACATAATACGCCCACTTTCAAAATTTAATAGAATAAATATTAATTTAGCAAGATAATAGAATAAACATCTATTGCTTATTAATTAATATTCTTTTTCTTAAACAACACGAACATAATCTTCAATAAAATTATAACTCATAATATTATATAAAATATCGACAATAATTAAATCAAATAAAGTGAGATATTATGCAGCAATTACTGTAGCAATAATTGAGCCAAACTAGGTGACTTCTCACGTAAGCATCAATAATCAATACCGTGTGCTACTATGCAACCACGCGTATTACTGCACTTTTAACACCGGGTGTTTCAACAGTTAACGGTAAAAACTTCCATCGTTATTTTCATAAAGTATTTTTGTCATTTCTCAATCCGACAATAATTCCGCCAGGATCCACCAATGATTGTTGTCATTATTTAATATTCCCCGTTAAAACGAATATTCCTCGACCAATCGAATATTATATAACAACTTGCGTACTTTTTAACATTATATCAAATTTACTCCATAATATTCAAAAATGATATTTATAGAAAATTCATCTTTATTTATAAAAGTTGGGGTCTTACAACCTCCCCTTCTTATGAAATTTTGCCCTCAAAATTAGGAAATACGATACGGTATGTCAAAGAGGTAAGGATACCTTGATTTCATTTGATTCTAACTCTCGTGTCATTTCCTCAACATCGTGGTTTCTCCACAAAACTTTGACTTGAGGTATAACCTTGGAGCGTAGAATATGTTCCTTCTTATCCAAGATTTGAACAGGAACCTCTTCATACGTCAAATCTTCCGTTATTTCGTCCGGTTCTAACTTAATAAAGTGGTTCGGGTCTTCCACATATTTACGTAAGATGGATATGTGAAAAATGTTATAAACACGAGATATACTTGGCGGTAAAGCGAGTCTATAGGCCATAGTTCCTACTCGATCAAGGATTAAAAATGGGCCAATGAATCGAGGATTGAGCTTTCCTCTCTTTCCAAATCTCGTAACTCCTTTCCATGGAGTAACTCGTAACAACACATGATCTCCTATATCAAATTCCACATCCTTTCGATGAAGATCAGCATAACTCTTTTGTCGATCTTGTGAGGTTTTCATACGTTGTCGGATCGTTTGAATCTTTTTTGTAGTCATACTTACCAACTCTGGTCCCAACAACGTTGCTTGACCCACCTCATCCCAGCATACTGGAGAATGACACTTTCTTCCATACAACGCCTCGAATGGAGCCATGCCAATGCTTGCTTGATAACTGTTGTTGTAGGAAAACTCCACCAACGGTAAGAACTTGTCCCAACTTCCCTTGAAGTCAAGGACACAGAGTCTTAATAAATCTTCCGAGTTTGAATAGTCCTCTCTCGATTGTCCGTCCGTCTCGAGGATGATATGTCGAACTAAATCGTAAACCGTGCCCATAGCTTTTTGCAAACTAACCCAAAATCGTGAAGTGAATCTTGGGTCTCGATCGAAACTATGGATCTTGGCATACCATGCGATCTTATAATCTCGTTTATGTACATATGAGAGCAATACGCTCAAGTGTATAAGTTTCTCGATTGGTAAGTGAGCAGACTTGGTCAATCTATCAACAATGACCCAAATCGGATCTATGCCTTGAGAAACTTTGGGAAGACCAGTAACGAAATCCATGGTAATGTGCTCCCACTTCCATTCTAGAATTTCAAGTGGTTGCAATAGACCTTTTGGTACTTGATGCTCCGCCTTGACTTGTTGACACGGTAGACACCTTGAGATAAATTGCGTTATCTCTCTCTTCATATTGCCTCACCAAAATGTATGTCGAATATCATGATACATTTTGGTACTCCCAAGATGGATTGCAAGCGGTGTGTCAGGCGCCTCCATCATGATTTTATACTTTAAATCGTGGTCGTTAGAACACAAAGTCCGGAGTTGACTCAAGTATTCCTTCTTCATCGATTCTTACTTCCAAAGATAGAACCTTCTTGCACTTTTTCCTCATACGCATCACTCCTGTGTCCAGTGCAGTAGCTTGAAAGCGCTTTTAACTTTATCAATTAAAGTCGGTTCTACTCGTATATTCGTCATAATCACATGGGTCCCTGGAGTCTTTAACTCTATCTCCATCCTTTGCAAGTCACACAAAATGGGCCTTTGCATTGTCAATATTGCACTTGTACCCGCATATGATCTTCTACTCAATGCGTCAGCTACCACGTTCGCTTTTCCAGGATGGTATTGGATGGTATGATCATAATCTTTCAACAGTTCAAGCCAACGTCGTTGTCGCATGTTGAGTTCCTTTTGAGTGAAGAAATATTTGAGGCATTTATAATCCGTAAAGATCTCCACTTTCTCTCCATACAAGTAATGCCTCCAAATCTTTAGTGTGAAGACAACAGCTGCTAACTCTAGATCATGAGTAAGATAATTCCTCTCATATTCTTTGAGTTGTCGTGAGGCATTGGCTATGACTTTCCTATGTTGCATGAGAACACATCCTAACCCTTTGCCCGAAGCATCACTGTAGATGATAAATCCCTCTGAACCAGATGGTATTGTCGTAACAGTCTTTGAAATGAGTCTCCTCTCGAGTTCTTGAAAACTCTTCTCACATTCCTCGCTCCAACCAAACTTTGTATCTTTCTAAGTCATTTGAAGTTAGTGGATTAGCGATTCGAGAAAATCCTTCCACGAATCTCCGATAATAACCAGCTAAACCGAGAAAGCTACATACTTCGATCACTGATTTAGGTTGCTCCCAGCTTTGAATAGCTTCAATCTTTTCTGGGTCAACAGATATTCCATGACTTGATACCACGTGCCCAAGGAATGCTACTTCCTCAAGCCAGAACTCGCATTTCTTCAACTTTGCATAAAGCTTATATTCACGAAGCTTTTGGAGTATCAGCCTCAAGTGTTGCTCATAATCTTCACGAGTTTTGGAATATATGAGGATGTCATCAATAAAGACGACCATAAAGTGATCCAAATATTCCTTGAATACTCGGTTCATCATATCCATGAAGGCCGCAGGAGCATTAGTCAATCCAAAGGACATGACTAGGAATTCATAATGCCCGTACTGAGTTCTGAAAGCCGTCTTTGGAATGTCATCGGTTCTTATTTTCAATTGGTGATATCCTAACGAAGATCAATATTTGAAAAGAATTTGGCGCCAGAATCGGGTCAAACAGTCATCAATACGTGGCAATGGGTACCTATTTTGATTGGACATGATTCAACTCCCGATAATCAATACAAAGTCGCATACTCCCATCTTTCTTCTTCACGAATAGTAACAGAGCACCCCAAGGAGAAGTACTAGGACTAATAAAGCCAATGTCTAACAATTCGCAGCATTGGGTCTTTAACTCCCGAAGTTCAATAGAGCCATTCGATATGGGGCTTTGGAAATGGGTTTTGTCTTTGGGTTCAAGATCGATACAAAATTCAATTTCACGCCTGGGGTAGGCCGGGAAGTTCTTCTGTGGAATACATCAGAAATTCATTAACAATAAAATATCATTCAAAATCGACGTATTTTTGTTTAGATCCGTGACATGAGCTAAGAAAGCTTGACATCCGTTTTTCAATAAACGAATAGCTTTATAGCTTGAGATGACAGTGATTGATTTTAATGGTTTGGTTGCTTGAATACGCATAATAGGTTGATTAGGAATATGAAAGCTAACAACCTTACGAAAATAATTAATTTTAGCATGATGAGTAGTTAACCAATCAATCCCTGGAATCACATCAAATGCAAGTATTTTCAATGAAATAAGATCAACAGGTAATGTGAGGGTACCGATTTGAACCAAACAAGACTTATAAACAATGGATGTAATGAAGGTTTCTCCCAACGGAGTTTCTACAGATAAGTCAAAGTCTAATTTCTCCGGAGTCAAATTTAATCGTTGAGTGCAAGTAGGAGAAATAAAAGAATGGGTAGAACCGGTATCAAATAAGGTATAGACTTCGCTAGAGTTTATGATAAGCTTACCCGTGATGACCTCATTCGGGTTCTTTGCTTTTCGGGAGGTCACTACAAACGCTCTCTCTTGCACTACTGGCTTTTAACTTTTTTTTTGGGACGGCCTTTGGTGCCTCCATTCTAGCTGAACTTGTCTTCGGTGAACGACAAAATCAGGCTAGGTGACCTTCTCTTCCACAATTATAACATGCTTTGGACGGCATCGCGCAGTTTGGACTGATGTGTCCTTCCCCTCCGCATTTGAAGTATATGATAGGTAGTCATTCTCCTTCCTTAACAATGGGTGCTGGTGCTGACATCTTTCCATCATTGTTGAATCTTCTCTTCTTGAAATGTCCATTCTTATTGTTTTGGCCCTGATTACCACCGAAGTGATTACCATTTTTGGCCTATTGATTCCTCCACACTTGTTGTCACCGCTGATGATCGCCTCTCATTGGTATTATCATTTTTTTACCGCTTCTCTTTTAATTGCGTTGACTCGTTATCGCGCTCCAATAACTGAGCCCTATTTACAACATCTGATACAAATATAGTTTATGAGAAATAAGATATTGATGTATCTCCAGTTTCAAACCTCTTAAAAACATTCGCGTCATTCTCTCCTCATTATCAACCAAATGGGACGCAAACCGGGACAACTCGGCAAACTTGGCTTCATACTGCGATACGGTCATGTTGTTTTGCTCCAGCTTGATGAATTCTACTTCTTTCTTGTGACGAATACTTTTGGGAAAGTACTTGTCGTTGAACAATTCATGGAACTTCTCCCAAGTCATCTTCAGTGCGGCAGGTTGAGTATGTTTTACCGATTCCCACCAGTAATCTGCCTCTCCTTGCAACATAAAGGTGGCAAAGGGAACCTTTTGCTCCTCGGAGCATCCTAAGACATCAAATATCTTGGTGATCTGCTTTATCCATGCTTTCGCCTTAAGTGATTTTGGCTCTCCAATAAACTCTCGTGGTCCCACTCCTTGAATCGCTTTAGCGGTGACCGTCCCGAGAGTTTCAAAGTGTTTCCACCTACATTTTGGATAGAGCCGCTCTACTTTGATGTTGCATGAATTGCATAAAGCCTCCGAACATTCCATCATTCATCATTTGGTCAGTGTTGTTGTTTGCATGAGGATTGTCGCCTTTCTGATGCACATTCTCCTGATTATTGATATGTGGAGACTCAACGGTCTCCTGTGCTCCATTGCCATTCTAAACATTCTCGGATGTCATTTTCAGATACTGCCACAAAACAAGGGTTAGTTATCATATCACATATTATTCATATACTCTGACCGACCAATTAAATACCAAATAAACTTAGGTAGGTCATGCTAGCGAAGGAATTCCCCGTCTCTCCCCTCCTAGTTCTTGTCTCACATCTCAGCCAAGGATTATATCCCTAAGCTTTGATACCAACTGTGACGCCCCCAAAATAGGTATACATCACCTATTATGAGTCGCCAAATACATGGTACAGAATATAAATACAATCTTAATTATACAATAAGAGAGCTGTGAGTTTAAATACAAATACTATCTTCTAGACAATATCAACTCTCATAATGAGTCTTCATTACATTTATTGTCACATTATTTAACATAATAGTGAGGACTACTAGCTAATACTATCATGGGACCATCACTCGGTTCCTCGACTCGTCCAGTACATTTTATTCTCATTTCCTAAAGAGAATAAATGAAAGAAAGAAAGGTGAGCTCAACTAACCCAAAGAAGAAATATTATGACTAAGATAATGCGAATAAATTATCATTAGTCTCCAACAATGTTAAACTGATAAAATATAATAGACATCAAGTTTAACTGCAGCGGAACAAGCAATCCATTAAAAGAGTCAAGTAGAAAATAAAATCTACTATCTTTTATGATTTAAAAAGTTTTTCATCACTTTTATCGCTGAGACTCACCTTAATAAATAATCCACATCATCGAATCACCCCTGCACTACGGCCAAGGATATTCTTTAGTATCATGACCACAAATTATCCATGCACTACGGGCCAAGGACATTCATGTATTCATCAATGGTCATGATCATGCCAACAACGGTCCATCAATGCACTACGGGCCAATGAGGACTTTTTCCACATCATTTGTAACATTACGGTCATGATTACACCGAATAATTCCTGGTCATAATCATACCAAGTCCATCTATGCCCTATAGGCCACAAATGACTTTTAACAAAATATAAACATGAGGATGATAACAATGATATAAGAATTCAATAAAACAAGTTCAAGAATTAATTTATCCAGGAACCAATAACTTCCAAATTGTCAACATGATACTGCTTTGTAGATTAAAATTCAAGAATGCTCAGAAGAATATTTCCATGAAAAGATATTGGATGAAGCGCAAATATCAAGGATATTCCACTAATTTCATGGAGTATAGAAGTCAAAACTTTAACCAACTGAGTATAATAAGGAATGGAATAACAAAAGAAATCACCAGGCATGTGATAGATCAGACATGCATAAAGTTATTCCAATAGAATAATAATTAACGGAACCAGTCGTCGCAAAAAAACGCATGAGCATGTGATATTCCAACAAAATAATAAAAAGAATTTTAATGAAAGTCCAATGCACAGAAATGCATGTATGTGATATTCTAACAGTAATAATAAAGAATGGAATAATGTAAGAATTTCACCAAGTATAGGGTATTCCAATGTCATAATATAGATGAAAAGTTATTACAACCGAATAATAAATAATGGAATAATGTAAGAATTTCACCAAGTATAGGTAAGCAGACAGCAGTACATGAGTTATTCAACCGAATAATAAATAATGGAATAATGTAAGTTCTCTTCATGAATATAAAAGAAATAATACCCCTCACCAGTAAAAAGAAAGTGGATATAAGAGTAGGGAAGTAGCAGAATACTTTTCTTCTTTCTCTCTATAATTTTCTCTCTCTAGAGTTTCAGTGAATTCGTAAGAAATAATGAAGGAATGAACTTCTATTTATAGGAGAATAGAAAGGATACTATTTGTAAAAAAATAATGGATGCACAGTTAAAAGAAAGAAATAGTATCGAACAAAAGTTCACGGTTTATCAGTAATTGGTGTAGGCAATTTAGGAAGGACAACACATGCCAATTTAAAGAAATAATCCAATGAAAACATCTCCCCACTCATAAGTTATCAAATAGTAATAGCATAATTTGAGATTTTAGTCAACAAACTACATCCTGCTAATTGAAATAGATTACCCACTTGGAAGGAAATTGATGATTGTCCCTTTCATCACATAATACGCGCACTTTCAAAATTTAATAGAATAAATATTAATTTAGCAAGATAATAGAATAAACATCTATTGCTTATTAATTAATATTCTTTTTCTTAAACAACACGAACATAATCTTCAATAAAATTATAACTCATAATATTATATAAAATATCGACAATAATTAAATCAAATAACGTGAGATATTATGCAGCAATTACTGTAGCAATAATTGAACCAAACTAAGTGACTTCTCACGTAAGCATCAATAATCAATACCGTGTGTGTGAAACCCCAGATTTTATGAATAAAGAATTAATTTTCTCGAAATAATTTTTTTATATTATGGTGTGAATTTGAGATAATGTTATAGTTGTAGTAATATTTATAAATTTTGTAAAGTATGCAAGTTGTCATATTATATTCGATTCAAGGGAATATTCATTTTAAACAGAAATATTCGTATTACTAAGACAATCATTGGTGGACCCCTATTAGCGGAATTATCATCGGATCGAGAAAACGACAAAAAATATTTTATTAAAAATAACGGTGGAAGTTTTACCGTTGATCATTGTTAAACTACTCGGTAGTAAAAGTACGAAGAATACGCGCTTGTTGTTGCATAGTAACACACAGTATTGATTATTGATATTTATGTGAGAAGTCACCGCTTTTGTTCAATTATTACTACAATAGTTGTTTGACAAGATCTCACATTATTTGATTCAATTATTGTTAATTTAGAAGTTTTGTTTTATTCAGTATTATTAACGTAATAAAATAGAAACATCTTTTATATAAAATGTAATACTTTATTAAAGTTATTCTATAAATAGAATATATTATATTCTTTTATGCATAGTATTTTGCATAGTAAAATCTTTTATATAAAATAGAATACTTTATTAAAGTTATTCTATAAATAGAATATATTATATTTTATTATGCATAGTGTTTGTATAGTGGTTCAAGATAGTAGTTTTTGATATAGTAAAAATCTTTTTATATAAATAGAATATATTATATTTTATTTAAAAGATTTTTCTTTAAATATGGACCGTCGATTAAAGTAAATCAATCTGGACCGTTCATGGATTAGTTACTATGCATTCCATTTTCCTATAAATAGAAGCTCATTCCTTCATTATTTTCTTACTTAATTCATTGAACTATAGAGAGAGAAACTATAGAGAGAGAGACTATGTAGAGATAGAAGAAAAGTTTTCTCGCTACTTCACTATTCTTATATCAAGTATTATTTTACGGTAAGTGGATATTATTCTTTTGTATTCAAGAAGAGAACTTCATTATTCCATTTCTTTATTGTTCATTGAATAACTCAGATACGCTGCTACCCTATACTTGGTGACATTCTTCTATTATTATTCATCTTTATTATTCCGCTTTAATATCCCGCTCTGCATCTATACTGTAGGACTGGTTCCATTTTTATTATTCCGCCTTTATTATTCTCGGTTTAATATCCTCGTTCGTAGCTATACGGACTGGTTCCATCATTTATTATTCCGCATTTATTATTCTCATTTGAACATCCGCTTGCGGTGTGAATTTCACACGACCCGGTTCCGTTATTATTATTCATTGGAATAACTGTCATGCTAAGTACCACATGCATGGTGATATCTTTTGTTATTCCATTCTAGTATTATACTCAATTGATTAAAATTTTGACTTCTATACTCCATGAAATTAGTGGAATATCCTTGATATTTGCGCTTCATCCAGTATTTTTCATGGAAATATTCTTTTGAGTATTCTTGAATTTTATTCTACAAAGAAGTATCATGTTGATAATTTGGACGTTATTGGTTCCTGGACAAATTAATTCTTGAACTTGTTTAATTGAATTCTTATATCATTGTTATCATCCTCATGTTTATGTTATGTTGAAAGTCATCTGTGGGCTCAGAAGTGCATAGATGGACTTGGTATGATTATGACCGAGGATTATTTAAGATAATCATGACCGTAATGTTATAAATAATGTGAAAATTAAAAGTCCTCATTAGCCCGTAGTGCATTGATGGACAGTTTTTGGTATGATTATGGCTATGGATTCTCTTCAGCCAAGGGAGCAAAGATGAATTGTTTTATGGCATGATCAGACAGTTGATGAAAACACGATTATCTTTGGCGTCTGTAGTGCATGGATAATTCGTGGTCGTGATACTAAAGAATATCCTTGGCCCGTAATGCAGGATGATTTAATGATGTGGATTATTTATTGAAATTTGAGTCTCGCCGATAATGATGATGAAAAACCTTTTTAATCATAAAAGATAGTAGATTTTATTTTCTACTTGACTCTTTTAATGGATTGCTTGTTTCACCGCAGATTAAACTTGATGTCTATTATATTTTATCGCTTTAACATTGTTGGAGACTAATGATAATTTATTCTGCATTATCTTAGTCATAATATTTCTTACTGGGCTAGTTGAGCTCACCCTTTCTTTCACTGTTCTCTTTAGGAAATGAGAACGTAGCTGGGACTAGTCGGGGAATGGAGTGATGGTCCTAGATGGTGCATTAGTAGTCTTCATTATTCTGTGAAATAGTGTGATAATAATTATAATGAGGACTCCTTTTGAGTTTGTATAATCTCTAGTAGACAATATTTGTATTCAAACTCACAGTTTATGTTTTATCGTATTGTACACGACAGTTGTATTAGTAAGTTGTATTTGAATTCTGTACCATGTATCTGGCGACCCAAGATGGGTGATGTATACCTAATTTTGGGGGCGTCACAGTTGGTATCAAAGCTTAGGGATATGATCACTGGATGAGATGTGAGACAAGAGCTAGGAGGGGAGAGACGGAGAATTCCTTCGCTAGTATGACTTACCTAAGTTTATTTGGTATTTAATTGGTCGGTCAAAGTATAGGGATAATATGTGATATGTTAATTAACCCTTATTTTGTGGCAGTGTTTGAAAATGGCATCCGAGAATGTTGAGATTATCAATGGAGCACAGGAGACCGTTGAGTCTCCACAAATCAATAATCAGGACAATGTGCAACAGGATATCGATAATCCTCCTGTAAACAACAACACTGATCAATTGACAAACGACGGTACGTTTAGGAGCTTTTTAGAATTCATGCAACATCAGACAAAGGCGGCTCCTGTTCATAATGCAGGTGAAAACAATGGCAACCCACGGTTGGTCACCACTAAGCAGTTCAAGGAGCTGGGACCACCGGAGTTTTTGGGAAACCCAGAACCACTTAAGGCGGAGACATGGATAAAGTAAATTACCAAGATATTTGATATCTTGGAATGCTCAGAGGAGAAAAAAGTTCCATTCGCCACCTTTATGTTGCGTGAAGAAGGAGATCATTGGTGGGAATCTGTAAAACGTACCCAGCCTGACGCACTCAAGATGTCTTGGGAGAAGTTCCAAGAATTATTCAACGACAAGTACTTTCCTGAAAGTATTCGTCACATGAAGGAGGTAGAATTCATCAAGCTGGAGCAAAACAATATGACCGTGTCACAGTACGAGGCTAAGTTCAAGGAGTTATCCCGGTTTGCATCCCATTTGGTCGATAATGAGGAGCAAATGACGCGAATATTTTTGCGAGGTTTGAAACCCGATATACGTTAATACCTCATTTCTCACAAACTTTGTTTATATTCAGATGTTGTGAATAGGGCTCAGTTATTGGAGCGCGATAATGAGTCAGCACAACCAAAAGGCAACGACCAACAACACGATAATAATTATACCGGTGGCAACGGTCATCGGAACAACGATAACCATCGTGGGGGATATTATCATGCCAAGAATGGTAACCATTTCGGTGGTAATCATGGCCAAGATATAAGAATGGACATTTTAAGATGAGAAAGTTCAACAATGACGTGAAGACGCTCGCATCAAAGACCCGCTTCAAAGGAAGAAGAACGCTCATCGGTCAGATATGTTTCAAATGCGACAAGAGGGACACATCCGTCTCAAATCGCACGCAACAATCCAAAGCGTGTTTTAATTGCGGAAGAAGGTCACCTAGCTCGATTTTGTCGTATGGTGAAGTCAAGTCCAGCTGGGATAGTGATGCCAAAGGATTTCCCAGACAAGATAAAGCCGGTAGTTTAAGAAAGAGCATTTTTTTCGTGACAAGGAACCTGAATAAAATTATCACGGGTATGTTAGTCATAAACTCTTGCGAAGTCTATACCGTGTTAGATACCGGTTCTACTCACTCTTTTATTTCACCTAGTTGTGTTTCAATATTCCTGAGAATTTAGACTTTGATATATCTGTTTGAACTCAGTTCGGAGAAACCTTCGTTACCTCCATTATTTATAAATCTTGTTCAAATCAACACTTTCACGTTACGTGTTGATTTTGTCTCTTTAAAAATACTTGCCTTTGATGCGATTTTAGGAATCAATTGGTTAACTACTCATCATGCTTTTCGTAAGGTTGTTAGCTTTCATATTCCTAACCAACCTGTTATGCGAATTCAAGAAACTAAACCACTAAAGTCAATCATTGTCATATCAAGCCATAAATAAAGAGCCCTAATCCTTTCGTTGTTGACTTTTTTGTGTGGAATGCACCAAAGCCAGACTTTCTGTAGGCGACGTCGTGAATGACGATGACAAGTTGATAGGTATCATTGTGAGGTGCTATCTAGGTTAAGGGATAGAAGTCACAGTTGGTATCAATGTGACGTACTATCCAAGTCTTGGATGAGAGTAACAGTTTTGAATGATATTTCTATCATTAATAAATCTCTTGACGTATTCCTGAAGACTTCTTAGCCTACCCCAGAGCGTGAAAATTTATATAACAACTTGCGTACTTTGCAAACTTTATAAATATTACCCACAACTATAACATTATATCAAATTTACTCCATAATATTCAACAATGATATTTATAGAAAATTCATCTTTATTTATAAAAGTTGGGGTCTTACAAATAGTATCCTGCATCCAAATAGTATCATGTTATTCTCCTATAAATAGGATGTTCAATTAAGAAATGAAAATCACACCAAAATCAGAGAATTCTTCTTCTATAATATTGAGCGTATTTTTTTTGAGTTTAAGGAAGCTTTGAGTGTAGAAAATAGTGAAAGTTTTCTTCAAGAATATATCCGCTATACCAGTCGGAATTGCACTCTTTTTTAGGTAAGGGGTATTATTTATTTGATATTCGCTTACGATATTATTTTTCGTATTCGTAAGAAATTTTTTATTTTCGTTCAATATTCGTAAGGAATATTATTTTCATTCAATATTCGTAATGAATATTATCTTTGTTCAATATTCGTAATGAATATTATTTTCGTTCAACAGTTGTAAGGGATATTATTTTTGTTCAATATTCGTAAGAAATAATATTTTCTTCCATACTCTGTAGTATGTAAGTAATATTATTTCATTTCAGATTCCGAATTCTATACTCATTTTGTTAAGTATTACTTCTATACTCCTTGAAATTAATAGAATATCCTTAAAATTTGCGCTTCATCTAGTATCGTTTCACAAGGATATTTTTTTGAAAATTCTTGTTAAATTTTAAGCTTTTCATGTCGGAGTACTATTCATGGGTACTATTCATACGTACGATACTATTCACGAAGTACTATTCACGGGGTACTATTCACGATGAAAAAATGATTATTTTCTGTCCAAATTATTTTTGACACGTGAATATTATTCTTGAATTTTACTCCACAAAGCAGTATCATGTAGACAATTTGGACATTTTTAAATTCTTGATAAATTTAAAGTCTTTAATATTTATCCTTGATTTTCTTTAATTGATGCTTATATCATTGTCATCATCCTCATGCTTATATTGTGATGAAAGTTATCTTTGGCCCGTAGTGCATAGATGGACTGTTGATTTGTATGATTATGACTAGAGATTATTCGGAATAATCATGACCTGTAATGTTACAAATGATGTGATAAAAGTTCTCATTGGCCCTAGTGCATTGATGGACAGATGTTGGTATGATCATGACCATGCGTTCTCTTCGGCCAAGGGTGCAAAGATGAATTGTTGTTAGACATGATCATGACCATTAGTGATAACACGAATATCCTTGGCCCGTAGTGCATGGATAATTCAGTGATGTGGATTATTAATTATTGAGCTGAGTCTCAGCGATAAAATTGATGATAAACTTTTAAATCATAAAAGATAGTAGATATTTTGCTCTACTTGACTCTTCTAATGGATTGCTTATTCCGCTGCAGTTGTTGATCTAAAACTTGTTGTCTATTGCATTCTGTCAGTTGTTATATTGTTGAAGGTTAACGATAATTTATTCTGCATTATCTTAGTCATAATATTTCTTTACTGGGCTAGTTGAGCTCACCCTTTGCTTTCATTGTTCTTTTCAGGAAATGAGAACATAGCCGGGACTAGTCGGAGAACGAAGTGATGGTCCGAGATGGTGACTATAGTAGTCCTCACTATTTTATAAAATAGTGTGATAATAATTATAATGAGGACTCCATTTTAGTTTGGATACTGTCTATGAGACAATATATTCGTGTTAAAACTCTCAGCTACGTTTTTGTCGTATTGTATAAATGAAGTTTGTATTTAAGTTCTGTACCATGTATTTGGCGACTCAGAATATGTGATGTATACCTATTTTGGGGGCGTCACAAATATCATTGGCTTGTAGTGCATGGATAATTTTTTGATTTGAAACATTTATTGATTGGTGTTACAGAGATAAAATATTAATGATGGAATTTTAAATCATAGAAGATAGTTGACATCATGCTCTACTTGACTTTTCTAATGGATTGCTATTTTCGTTGCAGTTGTTGATTTATAACTTGTTGTCTAGCTATTGTATTCTATCAGTTTTTTTTCTGTTGAGGACTAAAGATAATTTATTCTGCCTTATCTTAGTCATAATATTCTTTACTGAGCTAGTTGAGCTCATCCTTTTCTTTCATTGTTCTCTTCAAGAAATGAGAATATAGCTGGGACTAGTGAGGGAATGGAGTGATGGTCCAAGATGGTTGCTATAGTAGTCTTCACTATTCTATAAAATAGTGTGATAATAATTATAATAAGGACTTTATTTGAGTTTGGATATTATCTACGAGACAATATTTGTATTAAAACTCACAACTTATATTATGTCGTATTTTTCACGACAGTTAATAGTTGTATAAATAAAGTTGTATTTGATTTCTGTACAATATATTTGGCGACTTAGAATGGGTTGTGTGGACCTATTTTGGGGACGTCACATATTGGCTTTGAGCTTATATTATAACAGTTAAAGTTTTTCAGTTACTATAAATATTGTTTGGTGTGTGAATCATTGTAAAGCGTGTGAGACATCTAATGAATATATAAGATAATCTTGACTAGTTAAACTAGTGAACCTGTGTATTGTCATGATTCTTAAATTCTAACAAAACTCCAAACACACTTAAAAATCTTATTCGCCTAGGAGTAGATTATCTAAAACTCAGCTCAATAATATTTTTTCTGGCTAAAGATTAGCAACACCCCTAAAATTAATGGTGTGATGCGTTTCGAGGTCTAATTTGAAATAACTTCGAAGGCTGATCAAGAGCACACCAAAAATGGTGTGATCCGTTTCGAGGTCTAATTTGAAGGAACATCGAATAATAACAATAATTAATAATGCAAAAGGGAAAAAAAGGTTTGCTTTAAAAAGAGAGAAATGATGGTTGTTGGGAAGTTGAAATGTGAGTTTGTTATATGTGGAGACAGATGATGAGATAGATTAGGTTGGGGTACTAAAAAGAAGTATGGCCTCGTTTTTGAAGGGATTAAGTTTCTACTAAACCCGACTTTTTATCGACCACCAAATTTTACAATATTGGTTGTATGTTGGTATGGATTTTAGGAGGCTGTTTTTGTTGCTTTTTCTCTGAATTGCTTGAGGGTTGGTTCTTGCTTAGTTTTGTTATGAGTTGATCTTGTTTGCTAGCTAGCTCTCTCTCTATATATATATATATATATATATATATATATATATATGTTAACGCTGTAATCTTTCTCCACGCCCCAATCACATAAGACGTCCCGATCCTCGACAAGAAACACAAATAACACCAAAAGCTTGATTAGGGGCCAGACCGCTTGGGATAGCTCCGGCGTGAGAGTCAGTACAAGCGATCACAAGGTTAACAATGGAGGAATAAATATCTAGTGACTTGAGAGCAATAATTTATGAGTTACCTTTCACCGTGTGTCATCCTTGCTTTATATCCCCAAAGTCCCGGTTTGTCAGATGAATCGACTTTTCTAGCCCACTGACTTTTAGACGACTAAGCCCCGTCTAATCCTCATTAAATGCAATGCAGAGATGACAATCAAAGTTCTATCCCCAATCTACCCCCAAATCCCAAGTGGAACCATACTCATCTAGTAATTCTACCATCGTGATCCAGGACCAATAGGCAAGAATAATCATAACCCTGGGAGGAGCCCATTAAGTCCGCCCAATAAGGAAAAGGAACATGGCCCAACATTTCCCAGCCTTTTTTATTAAACAGAGGTTTAATGAAAGAGTATAAGTGGAATCGGTCCAGAATAAAAGGAATTATAATGAGATCAACAAAGGCCCAAGATACAACTTACCGAGGCCCAAAAGAGAAACCCACTCCGGTAAACAATAAAGACTAAAACCGCACGCTACTTCTTTAACTTCATAATCACCGTTGGCATTAAATGAGCCACCCCTGAACCTTATGAAAAGTTGAAGAGAACTCTAGTATAAAAGCTGCTTTCTCCCAAATCTGACAGTTTTACCAACTCAATTCGAAATTCGGATATTCCTTACTCCTCTTCTTCTCCAAATTTCTCTCTGCAAACTTCAGAAGTATTTCAACGGAACGAGTGAGAGAAATGGCGAGCCTTCTAGAGAAGATTCACATTAAGGAAGGGAGCTTCGAACTTCTGAGTAAACAAACATGATTGTATAACCATAACTGTAAGTCTCGAACCCACTCTATTGTTTAAATCCCAATTTCCATCAGTAGTTCTCGCAAACAATTGTTCTTCATCTGTTGCAGTGTCTCTGATCAAACCAATGTCAATCGACCGAAGGGATCTAGACAGATTTCTTTCTGGTACATCTTCGCCAACCTCTACCGATGTACCAACTAAAGAGCTTCAAGCCACCGAATCAACTCCTATTGAAGGGATAAGCCAACCTCGCCAAGAAAGAAAGTCAAAAAAACCCAAACACACACCCCACACGCAAAATCACACCGAAAGTGCCTCCTCGATATGCCCTCCGATTTAACGGACCGAATCTTTTGCGTCAAAAGAGGAAAACCCAAGCAAATTCTCCCATTCAAGGACCACAAGTACCTCTAATGTAAACCGATCCTCCGCCAACCTCCCCGGGTTGAAATCGTTGTTTCTAACGAAGAGTAGAAGAAGAACAAGTGGTACGATCACCCAAACTTGCTTGAAAAAGACAACCAACCTCCTTGGACTTCAGGCCCGAAGAGAACTTCCCAATTGAGCTCTATAACTCCTTCGTCCATAATACCGACAACCACCAGTTCAGAGAATAGCTCTATCATGGACTGGATCAACGAGGGATGAAGTACCAAGCTAGAGTAAGCTTAACTTATCCATTTACATCTCGGCCCATTAATTTTGAACTGATAGACTAACATTGATCATCCGCAGACAAAGACCTTTTTCTTGGATGCCTCCGCCTTAAATACCAAGAGGCAAGTCAAGAGAAAAGTCGTCAAGAGAGAATACCCTGCTTAAGTCTGCTTTGACGAAAGATAGAAGTAGTCTCAAAGTTGCTTTTCACGATAATGAGTGCCTTCAGAAAGACCTTGCCCAAACCAAAGAAGATTTGAAAACGACCCTGGCCACTCACTAAGTCATCACCGATATAAATATTGATACATTAATTTAGAGGATCAAAGCATCCGGTGACATCGTGGGAAGTTCAAGAAGAGCTCAAAGAGCTTGGGCCCTTAAGAATTTGAGTCCGCCATCGATCAAGAATTTCGTAGGGATATCCGGAAGAATCTGAGAAAATTCGTCGAAATTTGAACAATAAGATCGTCCATATGTATGCGAAAGGATATGAAATCTGCGCCAAGTAAAGGCAAGAAAAGCTCAAAGCCAAGGTAGATCCATCTCTTCTAGACTCTTTAGATGGTGACGATGACAAGGAAGAAGCCTGAAGATGACCTCTCCTTATCTCTAGTTGTAGAACTTTCTGTGAAAATTCTAACTTTATGTAAACAGTTAATATTTAATGAAATATCAACTTCATGCCTTATTACTTCTGTGTGAACATTTCTTGTCAATAATGGATCATCAATCAACTTGAAAACTGTGCAAGTGCCTCTTATTTTAAACCGTTAGTCAATAATTAAGCAAACTATATAACAGTTAAGAACAATGATAATATAATCCGAACTCAACACTTGAACAAAATAAAGTAATGCATACTTATCGTTACCGAAGTGTGAGATCGGTCATATGTGAAGTGAATTCGGCTGATCCTCCTTGTACCATCAAGATCTTGCTCACCACTCGGGGTAGAACAAGTATATAAGGACCAAGATATAAGGATCAAGATATAAGGACCTTTGTCTACCACTAAAATTCCGACAAAATCTAAGAATGACACTTGCCTACCACGAAGGGCCTGACAAAGTCAAAAGATGACATTCGCCTACCACGAAAGGCCTGACGAAGTCAAAAGGATCACCTGCCGAAGAGGCTACCATCGAATGGTCAGCGAGTCCTCCCGAACCTCCTATCAAAACCAAAAGATGACATTCGCCTACCACGAAGGGCCTGACGAAGTCTAAGTGGCGATAATTGCCTACCCCGAAGGGCCTGACAATGCCAAAGTGACGACAATTGCCTACCCCGAAGGGCCTGGCAATGCCAAAGTGACGACAATTGCCTACCCCGAAGGGCCTGCCAATGCCAAAGTGACGACAATTGCCTACCCCGAAGGGCCTGACAATGCCAAAGTGACGACAATTGCCTACCCCGAAGGGCCTGACAATGCCAAAGTGACGATAATTGCCTACCCCGAAGGGCCTGACAATGCCAAAGTGACGACAATTGCCTACTCCGAAGGGCCTGACAATGCCAAAGTGACCACCTGCCGAAGAGGCTACCATCGAATGGTCAGTGAGTCCTCCCGAACCTCCTAACTCCGAGGTGGCATTTGCTGTGCCTGTCAGAATATGGATGAGCTACGGAAGTTCCTTATGAATGTTTTAAACTTCGATCCCATGAGCTGGCATTTGTTAACCTGATCCCTATGCAATGGACCCAGTACGACTACCCCCCAGACAGCAAGAGGTATAGGAGATAAAATCGAAATATAGCATTTTGGTGGCTGATGTGGGATCGAACCATTTGGCTGACAAATATCCACATGAACCCTCCAAACAACATTTGCAGCTTCGGACGGCGCCTGAAATTCCTCAATAGTGGGAGATGGGTCCAAAGTAGAATACCCGAAGTCTTTCTGTGCTGAATCCCCAGTTCTTTCAAGAATATCGCTGCCGAAGTGCTTTGTAGGTCAACAACTTCGGGCCAAATAATTGTCACGAATATCTTTGTGAACTTCCCGAAGAACACACCCTGCTTCGGATGGAACCAAATGTTTAAGTAATGATGACGAAAAAGGTCCTTCGATAAAGATTCTCATCAATGAGAACAAAATGGACACTCTTGTACTTGGTCTTCTTTGCCAGCATCTGATCCGAAGAAATGACGCCATCTGTCGTCAAAGTTATAAGCATCTGTAGTGGCCAGCTTCGATAATGCACCGGCGGTGGAATTATTATTGTGATCGACTCCTTGATAACCTGCTATACTGATGTCCGAAATAGAATATCCATCTGCATGCAATATCCACGAACTCGTCTGTCAAGAAGCTCAGAACGGCTTGTTCGGACTCCTCACCGCTTTCCATCTAGAAATGCAACCTTAGATGGATTTCCGAAGACAAGTGCCTGCATGTATGTGTGCCTTAATGGACTCTGGAGTGTGATTTCGGATCTACTTGATGAAACTTTCATCCATCGTGGTGAGCCTTCGTCTCACGCGACTATAATCCCAAAGACCAATAGGCGGAATACCCTTCTCACCAATCAATCAGAAAATGGTTGTTGGGTCTTCATCTACTCTGCTTCGACCATAATCCCGAAGACTAATAGGGCGGAATACCTTCTCGGTCACTCAATCGGGAAAATGGCTATTGGGTCTTCATCTACTCGCTTCGACCATAATCCCAAGACCAATAGGGCGAATACCCTTCTCGATCAATCAATCGGAAAATGGTCATTGGGTCTTCATCTACTCGCTCGACCATAATCCCAAGACCAATAGGCGTAATACCCTTCTCGCTTAATCAATCAGAAAATGGTCATTGGGTTCGCTTCGATCCCGAGGAAGGCCTCGAGACATGTCTTTAAAGTGTAGACTTCTTTCTAACTTGACGGCATCCGTCCCCGACCACTTTGGAGATAAGATTCTAAGCAAGATGCCTTCTACCCTTTTTCGACCATGGTCGTATTCTCCGGCAAAGAAAAATTAATCTTCTTCTAAAGATCATCCCGAGCTCTCGAACGAGAACCCTCGTAAAACTCGCTTGAAGCGATATCAAAGCATGAGCATTCTTTGAAGGACCCAATCAATCCTTGCAAGATACTCATTGTGTAGACGAAGTCATAGCCATCGGGTATCCTTTAGAGGTAACTGTTCTACTCTTCTTCACCATGGATTCCGACGTAGAGCAGCTACAATTTGTGATTGAAAACTTCAAGAACACTAGAACACGCCCTCCTTCTAGCGCCAATGTTAACGCCAGAATCTTTCTCCACGTCCCAATCACGTAAGACGTCCTGATCCTGCACAGTAAACACAGTCAACACCAAAAGCTTGACGGCTAGGACCGTCGGGGGATAGCTCCGGCGTGAGAGTCAGTACAGGCGATCACAAGGTTAACAATGGAGGAATAAATATCTAGTGACTTGAGAGCAATAATTTATGAGTTACCTTTCACCGTGTGTCATCCTTGCTTTATATCCCCAAAGTCCGGTTTGTCTCGGATGCAATCGACTTTTTCGGCCCACAGCTTTTAGCCGACTAAGCCCTATCCAATCCTCATTAAATGCAATGCAGAGATGACAGTCAAAGTTCTATCCCCAATCTACACCGGTCAAAGCCCAAGTGGAACCATACTCATCTAGTAATTCTACTTACTCGTGATCCTAGGACCAATAGGGCAAGAATAATCATAACCCCAGGGAGGAGCCCATTAAGTCTGGCCCAATAAGGAAAAGGAACATGGCCCAACAATATATATATATATATATATATATATATATATATATATATATATATATATATATATAATAATAATAATAATAATAATAATTTTTAGAAAATAGTGATACAAGTGAATCGGGTTAAATCAGTGTTTCTTCATCTTAGGCTTACTAGATTATATTCCCTCCATTTTCACAAAAAAAACCCTATTTATAAAAAAAAATTGTTCGACGACAAAATAGTTTACTTTTAAGCATGAGCATATAATATTTGGGATAAGGTCCAAAAAAACCCCTGAACTATACACGGATGTCCCACTTCCACCCTAAACTATTTTTTTTTCCAAAAGTACCCTTAACGTTAGTAAAAGTAGACCACCCGCACCCTCTTTGCCGGTGACACCGCCACTTGGACTAACTCATTAACACGTGGATATTTTTTTGCCGACTAGGCACTTAGAGAAAAAAGAGAGAACAAAAGCGATCGTTTTGAATCAAAAGGGCAAAAAGCCCTAATTCCTTTCACTCCACACACGCATTTAAATCGAAGAGGAGGAGAAGAAGACGCGAGAAGCTTGAAGACCAGTTCGGCTAGAGGAAGGTGGAACCCAGTTCGACAAGAAGAAGAATCGACATGGCTTACTATTCGTCATCATCTTCATCATCCGTCAAGACGCGTGCCATTGATCTTGATTATGAAGCTATGCCACTGTGTTATTGTGGGTTAAGGGCTCCTTTGTGGACCTCATGGAGTGAAACAAATCCTGGCAGGAGGTTTTTCTCATGCTCGAAATTCAGAGTAAGTTGTTATAATTTACTTTGATTTTGTGTTTGAAACAATTCCTAGCAGGCTAAGTATGCATTGGTGTGTTATTTTACTAACAATGAGTTGAATAATACTTAATATTTTGGATTCGGGAAAGGGGTTGTGGGTACTTTGTATGGCATGACCCACGAGATGTGTGAGAGGGCAAAAGTTGTGATAAATGATCCAAGAGGAGAACAAAATTTTCTTTGAATAAGGAATCGAACAAATTCTCCCCCGGTTGAAGGGGCATCTGAAGGGCATTTGAATTATCTGAATTGAAAGAATTGGTTCATGAGTTGAAGAAGTTGAAGTTAAATGGAGATGAAGTTTGTGTGAAACAAATTAAAGAAGTAGACTATTTGAATAGAACTGCATTGGTGTGTTATTGTTAGTTATATTCATACGCATTTACGTAATGCTACTTAGGTAGATAAATGGTTAGATGAATTAATAGTCTTGTGAATTGTAATGTCTCGCAGCTTGAAATATGCAGTTAACTTAATGTAATTGGTGAAAATGGTTAATGGAAGTCAGTGTTTTGTAATCCTTGTTTGAGTTATGCAAGTTTTGTTTTTAGCTCTGTCTGCTCTTGTTTGATTGTAATGTTTATTTTACCTGAATGTCAAAGAATTGTGTGACATATGATCAGTACAATTGTTTTGGTCTTGGTTAATGTTGATTGTAATGTTGCTCTTGGTTAATGGAAGTCTTATTTGTCTGTACAATTGTGTGACATGTGATCAGTGCCAATGAGTTGAGCATTTTTTTTTGCTAAATTTTAAACTGTATTGAAAAAAAAAACATCAAGAGACAGACATGCCTAGCTTAAACCAAACACTCATCTGCTCAGAAGCTAGCAACAGTAAACCCAGCAGTAGACCAACCCTATTATAAGAACTGCCTAGCTTAAACCAGTCCAAACCAAACCAAAACCATGGGCAGATTACAAGACATAAAGTTACACTGCATCACATATATCTGCACTACAGAAACCAAATCAAAACCATACTCACCACCCATCGCAGTTAGAACTCAATACCAAAACCATTGCGGTGAGAACTTAAAAACCATCTTGGCCAGAACTCATGAAAACAACAAGTGTAATAAATAGCTCAAAATATGAATCCAAAAGATAGTGCCAAATTATATTGCCAACATATAGGCTTGAGCATAAACAGCATGTTCATTACATTCAAAGTTGACTGAGCATAAACACTTTTGCCATAAGACCAAAATATATTCCCAAAATAAGCTCGGCCCAAAATATCAACCTGGAAGAAGTAGAATTACTAAGTAGTCTTTAATTACAAAATAAGTCTAATGGTCGGTTATCTCACGCCGGTTGGGTGGACTTCCTCGTGACTTGCTTGAATTGTTGCTCATACCAATCCTTTCATCCCTATCGCCATAAGCGTGTGGTAGTGATGCGACTTCTTCCCATCCATTCGCAACTTCCTTGAGGTCCGAAGGGCATGTTGGACATGTTTACAGGGTCACCATCACCTCTATGAGTTATTTTTCTATTGCCAACTGAAGAGGATGCTTTGTTTTTAGCTTTGTCTTCTCTTAGTTGAGTTTCATTAGGGATTGCAAATTTGGTGTTAGGGTCAACCAAAGGTGGTCAGACTTGACTTCCTTCATTGACAATTGTTGATGATGTGCCACTCTGCATGTACATAACACAACATAACATAACACAACATTAAGCTTACACAGACTGCATTTCTTAACAACCCAAAAACAGAGAAATTACCTTGAATGTCACTGAACCAGTTTTGTCATTATATAACAACCCAAAACCTTCACCATGGGCAGATTGCTTCCTAGAATGAGCTCTTGAAGTAGGAGGTGCACTCATGGATGAACTTGTATTAAGCCCTATAAAATGCAAAAGACATAAAGTATATCAAATCAGATTCGCTTTCAAGACATAAAGTATAAAATAAAGAAAGTATCATAGTTGACATATCACAAGAGACATAGATGGGCCACCTTGTGCTTGAGTTTGGGATTGCGGTGGGGATTTGAACTTCCAGTTTGTGACCGAGATGGAACCGAACTCCTCCTTCTCCTTGACTTTGATTACGGTATATAGGCAAAATGTTAATATGTATACACTATATAACATGTTGCACATGAGTAAATAATTGAATTACCTTTGAACAAACCGCCTTTGTTGTGTCTCGTTCTTTACATGATCGCATGTGATAACTTTGCTTTTCTCGGATAGCTTTGTGATTTTATTTGTAGGTCCGCCTCGATTTCCTCTCTTCTTCTCTCTTAGTCTTAGGCCTTCCCCGTTTTTCTCAACAGTTGGTGCCTCGACAGTTGATATTTGTCCATGTCATAGAATCTCTTCCTCTCATTTGGCAAAATTTTGTACCGTAAGTAGGTTTGGTATACATCTTTATGGTACAACTTTAAAATATGGTTCATTGGGTCCTGCTTTTTGTTGTGAACTAAAAGCATATATAGCATGTTGGCAAGGAATTCCAGTGAGATCCCATGCCCTACATGTATAAGAGTTCTTGTCCAAGAACACAGTGTGGGTATCCTCACCCTCCCTTATTTCATAACCAGTGTCTCCATTAAAGAGAACAGTGCACCCAACTGCTATGCTTTTATTTGTCTGAAAAATGTCATTGCAGTAAGGACTAAAACAATTTATCCACTTCTCACATGCTGACCCAAGAGTTCCCAACCTGTCCATGGTTTTTTGCCTAATGTATTCCATCATAGTCCTTATGGGCTTGTGCCTAGCTTCAAGAATCCAAGAATTGAAACTTTCCACCATATTGTTATTCATCGCCCATGATTTACTTACATTATTAAAGTAAGCTCTCGCACCATGTATGAGGTGGATAACTCATGAGATCAATCTGCTCCCTTTGAACTCATTTCCCCAAGCAACTTCATGTTGTCCTTAAATTCTTCCTCAAATGTAGACTGTGTCACGCCCAAAATTTCTTCTTCAACTCTCCACCTCTGGTATTTCTTACACCAATTTGCATATATATGGCGAGCACACCATCTGTGTTCAGCCTCAGGAAGTACATCAATAATAGCTTGTATTAAACCCTACAAGTAAAAATTGCAGAGTATTACATTCAAAGTTGCATAAATAATTTGACATAAAAAACATTAAATATTAAAATTCAAATACATTCATACCTTTTGCATATCAGAAATGATGGTATACCGATCGCCATCCCCAAATCAAGTTGTTCTTTGCAACAAAGTCGTAAACCAGTCCGCTTTTCCTTAGTTTCACTCTTCACATGCCCAAGCTATAGGAAAATTCTCGCTTCATCCCCATCTCTTCCCAAATCTTACAAGCAATTTCCCTTATATCTGCGTCTTCAAAAAAAACACCCATCAAGGCCAATAATAGGCCTACATCCTTCCTTCCAACCTCTCTTGCAAGCATCTAAACAAACAAACATTCTTCTAAATACTCTTCTCCCTTCCCTTAATTCATCCGTGGATAACTCCACTTGCACTTTAGACCCTCGGATTACTCTCACCGATTCACAAGATAAGCCTCCAAACTCGAGAAAACTCAGTAGTAAAGCTCCCTGAGAATTCATCCATGACCATCCTCCTGGCTCTCTTGCACTTGGAAAATCCAACATTCACTTTCCATTCTTTCTCCACATCTTTTTTGAGGTCTTTGATCTTGTAGTCATGCTGCTCAAGTATTTTTTGTTTGTAAAGCTTGGCCAAGAACTTTGTTGAAACCCTAGGGTTGCTGAAAATCCTATAACACTTGTGTTTCTTCGTTTAATGTCTTAATGTACCAACCTGTGGTTACAACCGTCCTTTGACACATACAAGCCAAATGGACACCCAACCTCACATTGGACCCTTATTCTATATGGTTCACTTTTCACATATTTCAATGCCACTCCCCTAGATATAGCATACTTTGATATGGATTCCCTAACATCAACAGACTAAGCAAATGTCATTCCCAAGCTGAAATAGGGTGTCTGGTCATTTACATTGAAACGGACAGGATGTCTTCTCTCACATGGCACCTGACCCTCATCCCCTTCCTCACTATCACTATCCTCACCTTCATCACTAACATCACCTTCCTCAGTATCTTCACTTTCCTCACTCTCCTCACTCTCCTCTACATATGTAACATCTTGACTGTCCTCACTATTATCTTCCTCACCAACCCTGCTACCCTGTGTGTTTAACCCTGTTTCATGTGCTCTATTAATGCTATCAAAAGCATTAAGTACTTCATCACTTTCCATGAAAGGGTCATCACAATCAGGAGCTGGTTCTTCATTCAATATAGGTTCATTTATCTCATGTTTTGCAAAGAAATCTAGATACCAGGTTCGATTTTATTTTACTTAGAGTCTCCTAATCCCATGGTCACCCTCAAGTATAAAAAGTCCTTCTTCAATACTCACCTGAGTTCCAGATAATATATTTGAGATACATTGGCATAATTCAATTCCTCTTTATATGTATTCTTAATGCAAATAACAGACAGGTAATCAACATCAAAATTCTTACATGTATAAACATCTCCTCCCACATATCTCCAAACAGAGTCCTTTATCCATATGCCCCCATGATGTAATTGTACATCTACACGCCCAGCCATTCTGTCAGTTAAAAAAAAAACAGACTTCACATAACAATAAAAAAATACAGAACAAGACAAAAGCAAACTACAAAGTATTAAGAATCTATCAAGAATAATATAAGGGACCACATGTTCCCTACCAGTCAACACCAAACTTAAACATGGACCACGTGATGTTCCCTACCACATGCACTTTATTAATCAAAAGGGTAGATTAAAGTACCTGAGAGATTCCTTTTCTTCTTCATCCAAAGCTTCCTTATACTTCGATTAGACTCAAGTTCGTTCGACGAACTTATTGCAGAGCCTTCGCCTTCTTCTTCTCGCCGAAAAGTAGTTGTCGATTCTTCTTCTCGCCGAACTGGGCTCCACCTCCTTCTCGCGTCTTCTTCTTTTCCTCTTTGATTTCGGCTCGTATGTGGGGTGAAAAGAATTAGGGCTTTTTGCCCTTTTGCAAAGTACTGAATGCTTTTGTTTCTCTCTCTCTCCTAAGTGCTTAGTCAAAGAAAAATATCCACGTGTTAACAGAGTTAGTCCAAGTGGCGAGTCGGTTGATGTGAGGGCACGGTGGTCTACTTTTTACTAACGTTAAGGGTACTTTTGGAAAAAAAAAAATAGTTTAGGGTGGAAGTAGGACATCCGTGTATAGTTCAGGGGTTTTTTTGGACCTTATCCCTATAATATTTTATCATATCACACTATTAAACTAACTTTTATTTTTAACCATAAACAGATTAAAAATATATAACATTTATAAAATTTGCAAATAAGACCTGCTCAATTGAAATAATATATATAGTGTTTCAATATGTCTTTCCATATGTTCATGTCTTTTTAATTTTTATATATATTGTGGAAGAGAAAGCGAGAGAAAAAAAGGAGAAAGATTAGATATATTTGTACGTGCCTTTGCGTATTTCAAAGGAAAGTGATTTAAGAACTGTTTTCTTTTCTTTTATATTGCTGTTTTTTTATTATTATCAAACACTCTCCCTTCCAAATATAATACTATTGGTGACTTTTGAAAGTAAATTTAAAACATTTTTATACTTAAATTTGAAATAATTTATTAAAAATTTGAAACAATAAATAAGTAGTATTTGTTAGATAATTTATAATATTTATCGTTGTATTGACTAAAATTAAAGGAATACATGTCAATTTTAAATTTAAAAATATCTTAATTTAGATAAAAAAAATAATAATAATTTAATATTCTGAACGTATGAATTATTACTCCAGCCATGTCCTAATATTCATAACAATATGTTTGTTTTAAGTAAATAAATAAAATGATAAAAACATAGACTTTCTTTCTTTCTTTTTTCCAACCCCAGAGAAAATGAGGGAAAGTCATCTTAAATCCATTTCTTCTCTTCATAAGCCTTATGCTGCTTAACGCCTCCCATTCAACGTAGCCGGTCTATAAGAAATGAAACATGCCGTGTTTAACTTATCCCACATGAAAGAGACTTTGCAATAGTTATTCTTTAAAGATCGAATAAGTACTCAGATTAAATTGATCAACATGACACCCCTACTTAATTTGATATAAGCCACTTGCATGCCCAAGAAAATAGGAATTTGAAAAAACTTAAGAGAATAAATAGCCAATACCGAAATCTAGCTAGTTAACTCAAGTTTTTTAATAAAACTGAATAAAAAGTTCTGAATGTATAGGAGAATCCAAATGAATTGGATACAGTAGAAACTATGAATACGGAATGAAATGATATGCTTGATAATTGTCTGTCTAAATCATTTGAATACGTATAATTTTCTATTTTAACCTTCTGGATTGTTATGAATAAATTTATAATGTAATTACAAATAAAAAATGTAATCTAAGAAAAAATAAATATAAACTTTTGAACAATCTTTTGATGGAGTATATATAATATTAGTAATATAATTTTAGGAATAAAACACTAAAAATATTAATAAAATTCTATCATTCCATAAACTCAAAACAAAAGACCACAACAACATTTATTAAATCGGTTATTGACCTATTTGTTTCAAAAAAAAAAATCAAAAACAATTTGTATATAACAAAATTTATTTACAATAGTTAATAAAACAAGATAGATATTAAATGTAATTTTTAATTTTCAATGAAGGTATGTAAGTAAAAAAGTTATTGAGCACTACTTCTTACTCATTCAACATTTTTAGGAGAATCATCGTTCAGACATATTCAGACATATTCAGACGCTTTTAGAGCTTACATATTCATATGTTTAATTTTAGAGCTTAAAAATTACAAAACAAACGATTTGAATAACTTATTCGGTTAGATTTAGACTCGCTAAGAAATAAACAAACAGCCCCTTAGTTGTATTCTTGGCATCATAGCTCTTATAAATATTTTGGCTGAATATTCTGCCTTCTTAAGTTGTTCAGAAAATAGATTCTACAAAGCTGCAAATGGAGGAATATGCTTATGTCAATACAATATGCTACTCTCCTCGGTTCAAAACTTGACATACACTTATTTCAGTGAATTCCCAAATTATAGATAAATTTCTATAAATGATATGATATTCATAATTTGTATCTCATCTGTGAATTATAAAACAATCTCTTCAGTGTGTTCAAGTGTGTTCAAGTATGGTAACTAAAACTTCATGGCGATAGTAGTATTGTGAAGTCTAATTAAACAAAGACCGAGTTACTTCCCCACCGTAAAGAACGTAAGACATACGTGCTTTTAACAGGTTACTCCATATATGATTATTAGTTGTGTCACGTGACTCCGGCATTATATAGACGGTAGAATTTATTCTAAATTTTGGACGACCCAGAAGTGACGAAATCAGAATATTTTTAGAGGGGGTTCAAAATACATCAATGAAAAAAATTATTTATTAACGCTTGCAGTGCTTCTTTCAAATTTATTTTGCCCAATTATAGTATTTTACAACATCTTATTCTAACCATTGTAAACCTATGAGTTGTGAGTCTAATAACTTTAAATGTATATATATATATATATATATATATATATATATATATATATATAGTAATTTCTCCTGAACTATGAGACTATTAATCAGACTTTGAATTTTTTAGTCAACTGATTAGCTACTTTTATAGATAAATGACAAATTATAATATTATATATTCAAAACCTTATATTGTGGTTTTGGTTATCTTCTTTGGAGACAACTGAGAGTAACCACTCAAAGCAAGAAAATAAATTAAGTTATTCTAATTTACAAAAAAATTGATATCAATGTATGATTAAGTCAGTAAGACAAATGAGTGTAATATTAATTAATTAATTATCAAACTTATTTAATATTATTTTATCTTATAGTAATATTATTAATTTATTATAGGTGAAAAGACATGAAAAAGCAAATAAATTAATATCATCTCATAACAAAGATCAAATTTAACTAATATTAACATGTTTCAAATTCTAGGGTTATGGGTCATATGACCCCCTCGCCCTCTCCCTAGTTCCGTTTATACGGCCCAAATAATTTATTAGGGTGAACGAAAAATTCAAAATCAATTATATTTTGCTAAATAGATTGATTTTAATCCCTTTTTTTTTTGCGTGCTAGTACATTGTATAATTATACATAAAAAAAATCCTTGTGGAGTAAATGGACTTGTCATGGTCGCTGTCAATATGCAAAAAACATTTCACTAAATTATTCATTGAAGATGGAATAAGTGCTCCAAAATTCAATGAAAATGACATATATATATATATATATATATATATATATATATTTGGTATTATTCTTCCCACCAACGTTAACTCTCTTATAGACTTGACAATTTAGATTAAAAATTATATAATAATTAATTAAAATTATTTGAATCTATTGAGTTGATTACTAGTTTTTATGTTGTGGTTATTATTATAAATATAGGTTGGATCTAGTTTAACTAGTTTTGACCCATATTCTATAATAATTCTGGACCAATGGTTCTGAAATATGAAAACTTTGACAATATTTTTATTATGGACATAGTTTCATCAACATTTTATCTGGAGTAATTTTATCTGATTATGTATACGCCCCCATCCCAACCCAAAAAAAAATTTAATATTTAGTTAATCTAAAATAATATTTAGTATATTTTTATCAATATTTTATTAATCTATTTTAGAGATAATTAATTAAAGGAAGATGGGAAGAGAGAGTACATTTAGCACAAAAGAGAGAGAGAGAGTACATAAATATCAAAAAAGTAAAATATGAGTCGACCTATATTAAAATTATAATTATTTGGGTTCAATTCATAAAAACATATTAAAAATAGATATATGATTTTAATTTTTATTTGAACCCATAACCATTTTATATAAACTAAAACCAAACAAAACTCATATTTTGCCAATTCTACTCTCTTATAATTATGCAGCTATCATATTTTGTTGTTCTTATCAGTATGATAACGATCAGGTTTATATATCGATCATCATCTCTTTTGGGGGGTTAATAAATTACTTATTGAGAAGTAGACATGACAAAGGTGCAAATGGAGGGGAATATTATTATATGCCTGCCTCTAAATTATCAATGCAACTATATAAGCACCATTTCGGAATTAATACTTATAAAAGATAAATTTTATAAAAGATAAATTTATTTTATTATATCGATGTAATCAAACTTATCTTATTTTTATATTATGTATACATGGGTACATCCTCCATCTCAAAAATAAGATAAGTTTGAATTATAAAATTTATATAAATTATTTTTAGATTTAAAATTCATGTAATTTATTTTTAATTTTTAAAAATATAATAAATTTATCTTTTATAATAAAATAATTTTATCTTTTATTCAAACTTATCTTATTTTTATATTATGTATACATAAAAATAAATTTATCTTTTATTCAGACTTATCATTATCTTTTATTTTTACATTATGTATACCTAAAAATAAACTCATCTTTACATTATCTTAATATGGGGGGAGAGCCACACTGCTATTCACTTTGTATTTTATGGCAAAAGTGTATTAAATTGTTAGGGACAGGAAGGTAAATTGCTAGCACGGATTGAGGGATGTGGACTGCCGCTACAAGCTGTAACGGCAGGGAGAAAATTTGACAAATCTCAGCCTTTATTGTCCAGATCAACGATCATCAACTTGTTTGCTAAACAGTGTCCATGGCTAACGTTTGCCATAGATGAAAACTCATATATATATATATATTCCTTGTGTGAGGTTAGAGTGATTATTTAAAAAAAAAAACTGCTAGTTCAAGTTTACTGTTATTATTGTTATTTTGAATATAATTTATTTAACTTGTAATGGTTTTCCCTTAAAATTGGGGTTTTTAATTTAAAAGGTAAAAAAAAATATTAAAAAATAACAATTCTGTATCTTATACGGATCAACTTGCTCACTCACATAAAATTCAGATGAGTTGGACATAAAGAGTAAAAAAATTAACCCAATTTAATTCAGTTAATAAAAATATGTTAAACAAGCGTATTATAAAACCTTGATAAATCAATTAGTATTTGACTATTCGATGCATGATAAGAGGAATGTCGCAGTCATATACTCATGGCTTCTAAGCTTCGTGACAAAATAAACATTTTCACTTCAAATCAATCTAACTAGCTATGATAATTACATGACATGGACTGATTCAAACATGACTAAAAAAATGTATTAAAATCGTGTCAGTTGAATCAATTACAAAGGTTAAAACTAAAATATTCAAGTGAGGCCTGAATGGATTTATCTAAAATATTTGGACTGTACCTAACTCAATGAAATCTAAATTAGAGGAGGTTAAAGAGCATGAGATGTTTGATACAAGTATAATTCAAAAATTAGAGAATATTTTGTTTCCTAAAATATTATATTATATTATATTATATTATTTTTTTAGATAATTTAGCATTATTCTCGGGGGTTATGATTTATTTTGATTGCAAATATTCGATAGACTTCTATTAGAGTAAAATTAGAGCAACATTATTAGGGTTTTTATTACCATATATAATTAAGTCATTGTCTTAACGATGTGTCTGTGGCGATCAATCTGGCTTATCAGACATCAATTCATAGGTATTTATGTCGAATTCTATGATACAGCAACCATTGATTGTACCAAAGTTACCGCTTCAATATAAGAGAATGGTCAATATATCATTTATGTTCCACCCATAATTATTGATAGAACGATCCGGACAGGGCCGGCCGGCCCTGAGTTTTTAAGGGCTTAAAGCGATAACAAAAAAATAGGCCTTTTGCTAATTACTATTAAGATATGCACAAAAAAAACTAAGAACTTTTCCTGAACAAAAGAGCATAAATACAAAAGAATACCAAATATATTAACCGACTATTTCAATATTTTCAAAGCATCATTTAGATATCACATTATCACTAAGTCTGTCATTGAGATTCGGGTCTATTTCATTGGATAATTTTTTTGTAGGCCTTTAAATTTAAAGTGACGTGGACTGGGCTCTTTTATTTGGGTATATATATACATAACAAAAATACCTATTGGAGGCCCTAAAAATTTATTAATTTTAGTGGGCCTAAAGCCCGGTTGTAAGACCCCAACTTTTGTGAATAAAGATGAATTTTCTATAAATATCATTTTTGAATATTATGAAATTAATTTGATATAATGTTATAGTTGTGGGTAATATTTATAAATTTTGCAAAGCACGCAAGTTGTTATATAATATTCGATTGGTCGGAGAATATTCGTTTTAACAGGGAATATTCGTACAACGGCACAATCATTGGTGGACCCCACAACAGAATTATTGTCGGATTGAGAAAACAACAAAAATATTTTACGAAAATAACGACGAAAGTTTTACCGTTAATCTGTTGAAACACCGGTTGTTAAAAGTACGATGTCTGCGTAGTTACAAGATGAAGACGCGGTATTGATTATTGATGCTTACGTGAGAAGTCACTCACTTTTTTTCAATTATTATTACGATGAATTCTTTGCGATAAGATCTCACGTTATTTGATTCAATTATTGTCAATATTTTATAATCAATAATTAAGATGACAAAGTTATTAATATTATTATTTGTAATATTAACGATGTCTCGAAGTTCTGTCAATGAAAGGTTTGGTCACCTAATTGCGCGCCAATAGGGAGAAATCCTTATTGGAAAGCCCCCCTCTTTTCTTGGAACGACTTGGTCGATTAATATTGTGAATTATAATAATGATGATGAGTTTTGTTTTATTAGTATTATTAATGTAATAAAACAGAAAAGCTTTTTATATAAAACATAATACTTTTATAAAGTTATTCGTTTTATTAGACTAATAGTAAAATCTTTTTATATAAAACAGAATACTTTTATAAAGTTATTTGTTTTATTAGACAATAATTAGAATATATTATATTTTATTATGCATAGTGTTTGCATATAGTAAAATCTTTTTATATAAAATGTAATACTTTTATAAAGTTATACATTTTATTATAACAATAATTAGAATATATTATATTTTATTACGCATAGTGTTTGCATACTACCTGCATAGTATTTGCATAGTAAAATCTTTTTCTTTAAAACAGAATACTTTTATAAAGTTATTCGTTTTATTAGATTATAAATAGAATATATTATATTTTATTGTAAACCAATCTGGACCGTCCGTTTAAAGTAAATCAATCTGGACCGTTCATTAATTAGTTACTATGCAGTCTATTCTTCTATAAATACAAGCTCATTCCTTCATTATTTCTTACAAATTCACTGAAACTCTAGAGAGAGAAACTATAGAGAGAGTTCTTCTTCTATAATCTTGAGCGTATTTCTTTAGAGTTTAAGAAAGCTTTGAAGCGTAGTGCAAGTTTTTTTTGAGTATATCCTCGCGCTTTACAAATCAAAATACTCTTCTTTACTTGTAAGGGATATTATTTGTTGTACTCATTAGGAGTATTCCTTCTTTCTTATTAGTGAAATTCTTTTGTTATTCCATTCTTTATTATTCTGTTGGAATAACCTGTATACTCGGGATACCCTATACTTGGTAAAATTCTTCTGTTATTCCATTATTTATTATTCTTTTGGAACATCCTGTCTGTGCGTTTACGCATGACCTGGTTCCGTTATTTATTATTATGTGGGAATATCATGTCGGTGCGTTTACGCATGACCTAGTTCCATTATTTATTATTCTGTTGGAATATCATGTCGGTGCGTTTATGTATGACCTAGTTCCATTATTTATTATTCTGTTGGAATAACCTGTCTGTGCGGTCTATCGCATGCCTGATGATTTCTTTTGTTATTCCATTCTTTATTATACTCAGTTGGTTAAAGTTTTGACTTCTATACTCCATGAAATTAGTGGAATATCCTTGATATTTGCGCTTCATCCAGTATCTTTTCATGGAAATATTCTTCTGAGCATTCTTGAGTGTTACTCTACAAAAAAGTATCATATTGACAATTTGGACATTATTAGTTCCTGGATAAATTAATTCTTGAACTTGTTTTATTGAATTCTTATATCATTGTCATCATCCTCATGTTTATATTATGTTGAAAGTCATACGTATTCAGAAGTGCATAGATGGACTTGGTATGATTATGACCAGGATTATTGATTGTAATCATGACCGTAATATTACAAATGATGTGGAAAAAGTCCTCATTGACCCGTAGTGCATTGATGGATAATTGTTGGCATGATCATGACCATTAATGAATACACGAATATCCTTGGCTGTGGTGCATGGATAATTTGTGGTTGTGATATTAATGAATATCCTTAGCCAGAAAGTCTTGAGGATGATGTGGATTATTTATTGTCGAGTCTCAAATGATAAAAGTCATGAAAAACCTTTTAAATCATAGAAGATAGTAGATTTTATTCTCTACTTGACTCTTCTAATGGATCGCTTGTTCATTGATTAAACTTGATGTTTGTTATATTTTATCGGTTTAACTAACTTTGTTGAAGGCTAATGATAATTTATTATGCATTATCTTAGTCATAATATTTCTTATTGGGCTAGTTGAGCTCACCCTTTTGCTTTCATTGTTCTCTTCAGGAAATGAGAACGTAGCAGGGACTAGTCGGGGAACAGAGTGATAGTCCAGATAATAGCATTAGTAGTCCTCACTATTCTATGAAATAGTGTGATAATAAATATAATGAGGACCCCATTGAGTTTGTATATTGTCTAGATGACAATATTTGTATTAAAACTCACAGCATATGTTTAGTCGTATTTTACACGACTGTTGTATAATTAAATTGTATTTGAATTTTGTACCATGTATTTGGTGACTCAGAATAGGTGATGTATACCGATTTTGGGGGCGTCACAGTTGGTATCAAAGCTTAGGGATATGATCCCTGGCTAAGATGTGAGAATAGAACTAGGAAGGGAGAGACGGAGAATTCCTTTACTAGTATGACCTACATAAGTTTATTTGGTATTTAATCGGTCGGTCAGAATATAAGTATAATATGTTACATGTCAATTAACCTTTGTTTTGTGGCAGTATCTGAAAATGACATCCGAGAATGTTGAGAATAGCAATGAAGCACAGGCGACCGTTGATTCACCACATATCAATAATCAGGATAATGTGCATCAAGAAGGCGACAATCCTCATGCAAACAACAACACTGACCAAAAGATGAATGATGGAATGTTTAGAGGCTTCATGCAATTCATGCAATAGCTGGCGAGAGCGGCTCCTGTCCAAAATATAGGTGGAACCAATGGAAACTCTCAGACGGTCACCGCTAAATAGTTCAAGGAGCTAGGACCACCAGACTTTATTGGGGAGCCAAAACCACTTAAGGCGGAAGTATGGATAAAGTAGATCACCAAGATATTTGATGTCTTGGGATGCTCCGAGGAGCAAAAGGTTTCCTTTGCCGCCTTTATGTTGCGAGGAGAGACAGATTACTGGTGGGAATCTGTAAAGCCTACTCAACATGTCGTACTGAAGATGTCTTGGGAGAAGTTCCAAGAACTATTCAACGACAAGTACTTTCCCGAAAGTATTCATCATATAAAAGAGGTAGAGTTCATCAAGTTGGAGCAGAATAATATGATCGTGTCGCATTACGAAGCTAAGTTTGCCGAGTTATCTCGGTTTGCGTCCCACTTTGTGGATAATGAAGAGAGAATGACGCTGATGTTTTTAAGAGATTTAAAGCCGGAGATACATCAACATCTTATTTCTCATAAACTGTGTTTGTATTCAGATGTTGTAAATAGGGCTCAGCTAGTAGAACGCGATAACAAGTCAACACAACCAAAAGATAGCAGCCGACAAAATGATAATACCAGTGAGAGCAATCATCGAAGCGGTGACAACAAGCATAGAGGGAATCAACAGGCCAGAAGTGGGAACCACTTCGGTGGTAATCAGGGCCAAAATAATAAGAATGGACATTTCATAAAGAAGAGATTCAACAATGATGGAAAGACGTTAACACCAGCACCCGTTGTTAAGGAAGGAGAACGACCACCTATCATATGCTTCAAATGTGGAGGGGAGGGACACATCAGTCCAAACTGGGCTATGCCGTCCAAAGCATGTTATAATTGTGGAAGAAAAGGTCACTTAGCCCGATTTTTGCGTTCATCAGAAGACAAGTTCACTCGGATGGAGGCACCAAAGGTCCCGAGAAAAGTCAAAGCCCCAGAGTAGTAAGGGAGGCGTTTGTTGTGACCTCCCGAAAGCAAGGAACCCGAATGAGGTCATCACGGGTAAGCTTATCATAAACTCTAAATAAGTCTATACTTTATTTGATAATTTGGGTTCTACCCATTCTTTTATTTTTCCTATTTACGCTCAACGATTAAATTTGACTCCGGAGAAATTAGACTTTGACTTATCTATGGAAACTCCGTTGGGAGAAACTTTCATTACATCCACTATTTATAAGTCTTGTTTGGTTCAAATCGGTACCCTCACATTACCTGTCAATCTTATTTCATTGAAAATACTTGCATTTGATGTGATTCTAGGGATTGATTGGTTAACTACTCATTATGCTAAAATTGATTATTTTTGTAAGGTTATTAGCTTTCATATTCCCAATCAATTTATTATGCGAATTCAAGCAACTAAACCATTAAAATCAATCATGGTCATCTCAAGCCATAAAGCTATTCATTTATTGAAAAACGGATGTCAAGCTTTCTTAGCTCATGTCACGGATCTAAACAAAAATACGTCAGTTTTGAATGATATTTCTATTGTTAATAAATTCCGACGTATTCTCAAGAACTTCCTGGCCTACCCCGCAGGCGTGAAATTGAATTTTGTATCGACCTTGAACCCCAGATAAAACCCATTTCCAAAGCCCCATATCGAATGGCTCCTATTGAACTTCAGGAGTTAAAGACCCAATTGCAAGAATTGTTAGACATTGGTTTCATTCATCCTAGTACGTCTCCTTGGGGTGCTCCTGTTCTATTCGTGAAGAAGAAAGATGGGAGTATGCGACTTTGTATTGATTATCGGGAGTTGAATCATGTCACCATCAAAAATAGGTACCTATTGCCACGTATTGATGACATGTTTGACCAGTTGCAAGGAGCCAAATTCTTTTCAAAGATTGATCTTCATTCCGGATATCACCAATTGAAGATTAGAACCGATGACATTCTAAAGACGGCTTTTAGAACTCGGTACGGGCACTATGAATACCTAGTCATGTCCTTTGGATTGACTAATACTCCTGCTGCCTTCATGGATATGATAAACCGAGTATTCAAGAAATATTTAGATCACTTTTGTGGTCGTCTTTATTGATGACATCCTTATTTATTCCAAAAGTCGTGAAGATCATGAGGAACACTTGAGGCTGACACTCCAAAAGCTTCGTGAATACAAGCTTTATGCCAAGTTGAAGAAATATGAGTTCTGGCTTGAGGAAGTAGCATTCCTTGGGCACATAGTATCAAGTCATGGAATATCTGTTGAACCGGCAAAGATTGAAGTAATTAAAAGCTGGGAGTAACCTAAATCAAATGATCAAGACGTAGCTTTCTCGGCCATTTTGGTTATTATCGGAGATTCGTGGAAGGATTTTCTCGAATAGCTACTCCATTAACTCAGCTGACTCGAAAATATACAAAGTTCGGTTGGAGAGAAGAATGTGAGAAGAGTTTTTAAGAACTCAAGAGGAGACTCATTTCAGCACCTATTCTGACAATACCATCTGGCTCGGAGGGATTTGTCATCTACAGTGATGCTTCGGGCAAAGTGTTGGGATGTGTTCCCATGCAACATGGAAAATGTAAGACCCCAACTTTTTGAATAAAGATTAAATGTTCTCGAAATATATTTTTGAATATTATGGTGTGAATTTGATATAATGTTATAGTTGTGGGTAATATTTACAAATTTTTCAAAGTACGCAAGTTGTTATATAATATTCGATTGGTCGGGGAATATTCGTTTTAACAGAGAATATTTTTACAACGGCACAATCATTGGTGGACCCCCACAACGGAATTATTGTCGGATTGAGAAAATGACAAAAATACTTTATGAAAATAATGGCGGAAGTTTTACCGTTAACTGTTGAAACACCCAGTGTTAAAAGTACAGTAAAACGTGTGGTTGTATAGTAGCATACGGTATTGATTATTGATGCTTACGTGAGAAGTCACTCAGTTATACTCAATTATTCTTTTAATAATTAACGCGATCATATCTCTCTATATTATTGATTCAATTATTGTCACAGTATCATTTGCATAATATTTTATATTATTAAATCAATAATTGAGACGACAAAGTTATTCATATTATTATTTGCAATATTGATAATGTCTAGAAGTTCTATCAATGAGAGGTTTGGTCACCTAATTGCGCGCCAATAAGGAGAAATCCTTATCGAAAAGCCCCCTCTTTCCTGGGAACGACCTGGTTGTTAAATATTGTGAGTTATAATATTAATGATGAATAAGTTGTGTTGATTAAAAATGAATTTTGATAGTTCTATTGTGTTGGGATTATTAGTGTTAGTGAAAATCGACATCTATTCCGATGATAATTGATGTCTAGGGGTTATATTGATAAATTGGATAATTTATCGGATAAATGAGCAATTAATTACTACTAATTCATATACTTATATAACTATTTGTTCACATGTGTGTACTGTTGAATCACATTATTTACTATTAGGGGAGTTGGTGCAAGATTGATAATACTTGCATAACTAAGTTAAAAATGGAGGTATAGATGGAGGTATTATACTGTAATTCGTATTTTTCACATGATTATACTATTGATTCACATGATTGAACTATTGATTCACATTATTTACTATTAGGGGAGGTGGTGCAAGTTTGATAATACTTGTAGGACTAAATTAAAAATGAAAGAAAAGTTGGAGGTATTGTCTTTGTAATTTTTCGAGCCCCAAAACGCAATTATCGAAACTATATTTTCCTATAAATAGAAGCTCATTCTTCTTTCATTTCTCACCAATTCACAAAAGCTTTAGAGCGATTATTATAGAGAGAAATTATAGAGAGAAAGAAGAAGAGAAGTCTGCTACCTCACTATTTCAGTATCCAGTTTTTCCAAGGTAGGGAGTATTATTTTATTCTTATCCATGAAGAGAACTTCTGTTATTCCATTCTTTATTATTCTACTAGAATAACTCAGTATCATGCAGGCTACCCTATACTTGGTGAAATTCTTCTATTATTCCATTCTTTATCATTCGTTGGAACATCCATGCGTGCGTTTTTACGGACCGGGTTCCATTATTTATCATTCACATTGGAACATCACACATGCATGCGTTTTCACTACGGACTGGTTAAAATCTTTATTATTACATTGGAATATCTCTATCATGCGTTTTACGCCGAACTCGATTCCGTATTTATTATTCTCATTGAAATATATCGTATGCATGCGTTTCTACGGGACTGATTCCGTTATTTATTATTCGTTGGAATAACTGCGCATGTGCGGTCTATCGCATGTACGGTGATTTCTTTTGTTATTCCATTCCTTGTTATACTCAAATTGGTTAAAGTTTTGACTTCTATACTCCATGAAATTAGTGGAATATCCTCGATATTTGCGTCTCATCCAGTATCTTTTCATTGAAATATTCTTCTGAGCATTCTTTAATTTTACTCCACAAAGTAGTATCATATTGACAATTTGGACGTTATTAATTCCTGGATAAAATAATTCTTGAACTTGTTTTATTGAATTCTTATATCATTGTCATCATCCTCATATTTATATTATGTTGAAAGTTATCGTGGTTCAGAAGGTGCATAGATGGACTTGGTATGATTATGACCGAGAGATTATTATTTGTAATCATAACCGTAATGTTACAAATGATGTGGTAAAAGTCCTCATTGGCCCGTAGTGCATTGATGGACAGTTGTTGGCATGATCATGACCATTAATGAATACACAAATATTCTTGGCCCGTAGTGCATGGATAATTGTGGTCGTGATACTAAAGAATATCTTTGGCCGTATTACAGGGGTGATTTGGTGATGTGGATTATTTATTAAGCTAAGTTCCAGCGATAAAAGTGTTGAAAAACCTTTTAAATCATAAAAGATAGTAGATTTTATTCTCTACTTGACTCTTTTAATGGATTGCTTGTTTCGCTGCAGTTAAACTTGATGGTTGTTATATTATATTAGTTTAACACTGTTGAAGGCTAACGATAATATATTCTGCATTATCTTAGTCATAATATTTCCTACTGGGCTAGTTGAGCTCACCCTTTTACTTTCATTGTTCTCTTCAAGAAATGAGAACGTAGCAGGGACTAGTCGGGGAACGGAGTGACGAACCAGATGATAGCATTAGTAGTCCTCACTATTCCGTGAAATAGTGGGAAAATAAATGTAATAATATTGAATTTGAGTTTGTATATTGTCTAGACGACAATATTTGTATTAAAACTCACAACTTATGTTTTGTCGTACTTTGCACGACAGTTGTATAATTAAGTTGTATTTGTATTCTGTACCATGTATTTGGCGACTTAGAATAGGTGATGTATACCTATTTTGGGGGCGTCACAGTTGGTATCAGAGCTTAGGGATATGATCTCTGGCTAAGATGTGAGACAAGAACTAGGAGGGGAGAGATGGGGAATTCCTTCGCTAATATGACCTACCTAAATTTTTTTGGTGTTTAATTGGTTGGTCAGATTATAGAGATAATATGTTGCATGTCAATTAACCCTTGTTTTGTGGCAGTATTTGAAAATGGCATCCGAGAATATTGAGAATAACAATGGGGCACAAGAGACGTTGAGTCTCCACAGATCAACAATCAGAATAATGTGCATCAGGAAGGCGACAATCCTCATGCAAACAACAACACTGACCAAATGATGAATGATGGAATGTTCAGAGGCTTTATGCAATTCATGCAACATCAGGCGAGAGCGGCTCCTGTTCAAAATGCAGGTAGAAACACTGGAAAATCACGAACGGTCACCGCTAAACAGTTCAAGGAGCTGGGACCACCCGAGTTTATTGGAGAGCCAAAACCACTTAAGGCGGAAGCGTGGATAAAGCAGATCACCAAGATATTTGATGTCTTAGGATGCTCCAAGGAGAAAAAGGTTCCCTTCGCCACCTTCATGTTGCGTGAAGAGGCAGATTACTGGTGGGAATCTGTAAAACGTACCACGCCTGACGCACTCAAGATGTCTTGGGAGAAGTTCCAAGAGCTATTCAACGACAAGTATTTTCCCGAAAGTATTCGTCACATGAAAGAGGTGGAGTTTATCAAGTTGGAGCAAAACAATATGACCGTGTCGCAATACGAGGCTAAATTTGCAGAGTTATCCCGATTTACATCCCATTTAGTTGATAATGAGGAGCGAATGACACGAATGTTTTTAAGAGGTTTGAAACCGGAGATAAGTCAATATCTTATTTCTCATAAATTGTGTTTGTACTCAGATGTTGTAAATAGGGCTCAGTTATTGGAGCGCGGTAACGAGTCAACGCAACCAAGAGAAAGCAAAGCAAGATAATAAAAAATACCAGTGGTATCACCATCTTGAGCGGTGACAACAAACGTGGAGGAATTAACATGCCAGAAATGGTAACCACTTCGGTGGTAATCATGGCCAAGACAGTAAAAATGAATATTTCAAGAAAAAGAGATTCAACAATGATGGAAAGACATCAAAGACCAAAGCAACCGTGGTTAAGGAAGGAGAACGACCACCTATCATATGCTTAAATGCGGAGGGAGGGACATATCGGTCAAATCGCAGCGATGCCATCCAAAGCGTGTTATAATTATGAAAGAGAAGGTCACCTAGCCCGATTTTGTCGTTCACCAAGACAAGTTCAACTAGGATGGAGGCACCAAAGGTAGTCCCAAAAAAAGTCAAAACCGGTGGGTGCAAGAGGAGAGCATTTGTTGTGACCTCCGAGGAAAGCAAGGAACCCGAACGAGGTCATCACGGTAAGCTTATCATAAACTCTAGCAAAGTCTATACCTTATTTGATACCGGTTCTACCCATTCTTTTATTTCTCCTACTTGCGCTCAACGATTAAATTTGACTCCGGAGAAATTAGACTTTGACTTATCTGTTGAAACTCCGTTGGGAGAAACCTTCATTACATCCACTGTTCATAAGTTTTGTTTGGCTCAAATTGGTACCCTCACATTACCTGTCGATCTTATTTCATTGAAAATACTTGCATTTGACGTGATTCTAGGGATTGATTGGTTAATTACTCATCATGCAAAAATTGATTGTTTTCGTAAGGTTGTTAGTTTTCATATTCCTAACCAACCTATTATAAAAATTTAAACAACTAAACTATTAAAATCAATCAATGTCATTTCAAGCCATAAAGCTATTCGTTTATTGAAAAATGGATGTCAAGCTTTCTTAGCTCATGTCACGGATCTAAACAAAAATACGCCGATTTTGAATGATATTTCATTGTTAATAAATTTCCGACGTATTTCGAAGAACTTCTGGCCTACCCCCAGAGCGTGAAATTGAATTTTGTATCGACCTTAAACCCAGACAAAACCCATTTCCAAAGCCCCATATCGAATGGCTCTATTGAACTTCGTGAGTTAAAGACCCGATTCACGAGGAATTGTTAGACATTGGTTTCATTCGTCCCTAAGACGCTCTCCTTGGGGTGCTCTCATTTCTATTTGTGAAGAAGAAAGATGGGAGTATGCGACTTTGTATTGATTATCGGGAGTTGAATCATGTCACCATCAAAAATAGGTACCCATTGCCACGTATTGATGACCTATTTGACCAGTTGCAAGGCGCCAAATTCTTTTCAAAGATTGATCTTCGTTCAGGATATCATCAATTGAAGATTAGAACCGATGACATTCCAAAGACGGCGGCCGTAACTCTAAGACGGGCATTATGAATTCCTAGTCATGTCCTTTGGATTGACTAATGCTCCTGCTGCCTTCATGCATATGATGAACCGAGTATTCAAGGAATATTTGGATCATTTTGTGGTCGTCTTTATTGATGACATCATTATATATTCCAAAAGTTGTGAAGATCATAAGCAACACTTGAGGATGATACTCCAAAAGCTTCGCGAAAACAAGCTATATGCCAAGTTGAAGAAATGAGAGTTCTGGCTTGAGGAAGTTGCATTCCTTGGGCACGTGATATCAAATCATGGGATATCTGTTGACCCGGCAAAGATTGAAGCAATTCAAACTTGGGAGCAACCTAAATCAGTGACCGAAGTACATAGCTTTCTCGGCTTAGCTGGTTATTATCAGAGATTCGTAGAAGGGTTTTCTCGAATCGCTACTCCATGAACTCAGCTGACACGAAAAGATACAAAATTCGATTGGAGCGTGGAATGTGAGAAGAGTTTTCAAGAACTCAAGAGGAGACTCATTTCAAAGACCTATTCGACAATACCATCCGGCTCGGAGGATTTGTCATCTCTGATGATGCTTCGAGCAAAGGGTTAGGATGTGTTCTCATGCAACATGGGAAAGTCATAGTTTATGCCTCACAAGAACTCAAATAATATGAGAGGAATTATCCTACTCATGATCTAGAGTTGGCAGCTGTCGTTTTTGCACTTAAAATTTGGAGGAATTACCTATATTGGGAGAAAGTGGAGATCTATACGGATCATAAAAGCCTCAAATATTTCTTCACTCAAAAGGAACTCAGCATGCGGCAATGACGTTGGCTCGAACTGTTGAAAGATTATGATCATACTATTCAATACCATCCGGAAAAGCTTAACGTAGAAATGGATGCTACCGAGTAGAAGATCGTATGCGGGTACGAGTGTATTATTGTCAACGCAAAGGCCCATTTTGTATGACTTGCAAAGAATGGAGTTAGAGATAAAGACTCCAGGGACCCATGTGATGATGGCGAATATACGAGTAGAACCGACTTTAATCGATAAAGTTAAAGTCGCTAAAGCTACTGACACTGGAGTTCGATGCGTATATAGAAAGAAAGTACAAGAAGGTGCTATGCCGGAAGCAAGAATCGATGAAGAAGGAATACTTCGAGTCAACTCCAGACTTTGTGTGCCTAACAATCCTGATTTAAAGTATAAAATTATGATGGAGGCGCACAACACACCATTTGCAATCCATCCTGGGAGTACCAAAATGTATCGTGATCTTCGACATACATTTTGGTGGAGCAATATGAAGAGAGTGATATCAGAATTTATATCAAGATGTTTAACTTGTCAACGAGTCAAGGCGGAGCATCAAGTACCAAAAGGTCCATTGCAACCACTTGAAATTCTAGAATAGAAGTAGGAACACATTACCATGGATTTCGTTACTGGTCTTCCCAAGGTTTCTCAAGGCATAGATGCAATTTGGGTCATTGTTGATAGATTGACCAAGTCTGCTCATTTTCTACCTATACGAGAAACTTATTGTAAAACCCCAAATTTTCGAATAAAGATGAATTTTCTATAAATATTATTTTTGAATATTATGGAGTGAAATTGATATAATAGTTGTGGGTAATATTTATAAATTTTGCAAAGTACGCAAGTTGTTATATAATATTCGATGGTCGTGGGAATATTCGTTTTAACAGGGAATATTAGTACAACTAAGCACAATCATTCGTGGACCCCACAACGGAATTATTGTCGGATTGAGAAAATGACACAAAATACTTTATGAAAATAACGGCGGAAGTTTTACCGTTAAGCTCGTTGAAACACCCGGTGTTAAAGAAAAAGAATATCTGGCGTGGTTGCATAAGTAGCATACGGTATTAATTATTGATGCTTAAGTGATAAGTCCTTTCGGTTTTATTGGTATTATTAATGTAATAATACGAGAAAATCTTTTATATAAAATAGAATACTTTTATAAATTTATTCTATAAATAGAATATATTATATTCTATTATGCATAGTGTTGCATAAGTGTCTCTGCATAGTGTTTTGTATAGTAAAATCTTTTTATATATAAAATGTAATACTTTTATAAAGCTATCTGTTTTATTAGACAATAATTAGAATATATTATATTTTATTATGCATAGTGTTTGCATAGTAAAATCTTTTATAAAGTTATTCGTTTTATTAGATTATAAATAGAATATATTATATTTTATTTTGCTTTTAAATAAGGATAGTCGATTAAAGTAAATCAATCTCAATTGTTCATGAGTTAGTTACTATGCATTCCATTTTTCTATAAATAGAAGCTCATTCATTCATTATTTTCATTTAATTCTTTGAAACTCTAGAGAGATAAACTATATAGAGAAAGAAGAAAGTATTCGCTACTTCACTACTTATATATCCAAGACTTTCTCCTTAAGGTAGGAAATATTATTTGTTGTACTCGTAAGGAGTGTTATTCTTTCTTATTCATGAAGAGAACTATTGTTATTCCAATCTTATTATTATTCATTGGAATAACTCAGTATACGCTGATCTCACCCTATACTTGGTGACATTCTTCTATTATTTTGTTGGAACATCCGTTCATGCATGTTTTACACAGGACTCGGTAAAATCTTTATTATTATTATTCATTTGGAACATCCACATCATGTGTTTTACTAATTGGACTGGTTAAAATCTTATTATTATTCTCGTTGGAACATCTTGTTCGTGTGTTTTACAATCAACTCGGTTTAAATCTTTATTATTCTCATTGGAACATCCTGTTGTGCAAATTTTGCTCGACACGGTTTCGTTATTATTATTCATTGGAATAACTCGTCATGCCAAGCACCGTATGCATGGTGATTTCTTTTCTTATTCCATTCTTTATTATACTCGGTTGGTTAAAGTTTTGACTTCTATACTCCATGAAATTAGTAGAATATCCTTGATATTCAAGCGCTTCATCCAAAGATCTTTTCATGGAAATATTCTTCGATCATTCTTGAATTTTACTCTACAAAACAAAGATCATGTTGACAATTTGGACGTTAATAATTCCCGGATAAAATAATTCTTGAACTTGTTTTATTGAATTCTTATATCATTGTCATCATCCTCATGTTTATATTTTGTTGAAAGTCGTAATCATTCTGTAGTGCATAGATGGACTTGGTATGATTATGACCGTGGATTATTCGGTGTAATCATTTAACCGTAATGTTATAAATGATGTGGTAAAAGTTCTCATTGGCCCGTAGTGCATTGATGGATGATTGTTGGCATGATCATGACCATTAATGAATACACAAATATTCTTGGCCCGTAGTGCATGGATAATTGTGGTCGTGATACTAAAGAATATCCTTGGCAGTAGTGCGAGGGGTGATTCGATGATGTGGAATATTTATTAAAATTCGAGTCTCGGCGATAATGATGATGAAAAACCTTTTAAATCATAAAAGATAGTAGATTTTATTTTCTATTTGACTCTTTTAATGGATTGCTTGTTCGCTATGCAGCTTAAACTTGATGTCTATTGTATTTTATCGGTTTAACATTGTTGGAGACTAATGATAATTTATTTCAGTATTATCTTAGTCATAATATTTCTTATTGGGCTAGTTGAGCTCACCCTTTCTTTCACCGTTTCTTGTGAAATGAGAATATAGCTGGGACGAGTCTGGGAAGCGGAGTGATGGTCCAGAGGATAAGATTAGTAGTTCTCACTATTCGCGTGAAATAGTGTGATAATAATTGTAATGAGGACTCCTTTTGAGTTTGTATAATCTCTAGTAGATAATATTTGTATTCAAACTCACAGTTTATGTTTGTCGATTGCACACGACGATAGTTGTATTAGTAAATTGTATTTGAATTACGTATGTATCCGGACGACCCAAGATGGGTGATGTATACCTAATTTTGGGGCGCCACACTTATACACTTGAACGTCTTGCTCGTATGTACATAAACGAGATTGTAAGATCGCATGGTATGCCAAAGATCCATAGTTTCGATCTAGACCCAAGATTCACTTCAAGATTTTGGGTTAGTTTGCAAAAAGCTATGGGCACGAATTTACGATTTAGCTCGGCATATCATCCTCAAACGGACAGACAGTCAGAGATGACCATTCAAACTCTTGAAGATCTATTAAGACTCAGTGTCCTTGACTTTAAGGGAAGTTGGGATAAGTTCCTACCATTGGTGGAGTTTTCCTACAACAACAGCTATCAACCAAGTATTGGCATGGCTCCATTTGAGGCGTTGTATGGAAGAAAGTGTTGTTCCCGGTATGTTGGGATGAGGTGGGTGAAGCAACGTTGTTGGGACCGAGTTGGTACGTATGACTACGGAAAAGATTCAAACGATCCGACAACGATAAAAACCTCACAAGATCGACAAAAGAGTTATGCCGATCTTCATCGAATGGACGTGGAATTCGATATTGGAGATCATGTGTTATTACGTGTTGCTCCATGGAAGGGAGTTACGAGATTTGGAAAGAGAGGAAAGCTCAACCCTCGATTCATTGGCCCATTTTTAATCCTCGATCGAGTAGGAACTGTGACGTATAGACTCGCTTTACCGCCATGTATGTCTCGTGTTCATAACGCTTTTCACATATCTATGTTACGTAAATATGTGAAAGACCCGAACCACATTATTGAATTAGAACCAGACGAGATAGAGGAAGATTTAACGTATGAAGAGTTACCTGTTAAAATCTTGGATAAAAAGGATCATATTCTACGCTCCAAGGTTATACCTCAAGTCAAAGTTTTGTGGAGAAACCACGCTGTGCAAGAAATGACCTAGGAGTTAGAATCTGAGACGCAATCAAGATATCCTTACCTCTTCGACATACCAGGTACGCACCCTAATTTTGAGGACGAAATTTCATAAGAAGGGGAGGTTGTAAGACCCCAACTTTTTGAATAAAGATTAAATTTTCTCGAAATACATTTTTGAATATTATGGTGTGGATTTGATATAATGTTATAGTTGTGGGTAATATTTACAAATTTTGCAAAGTACGCAAGTTGTTATATAATATTCGATTGGTGGGGAATATTCATTTTAACAGGAATATTCATACAATGGCACAATCATTGGGCCGGAATTATTGTCGGATTGAGAAAACGACAAAAATACTTTATGAAAATAACGGCGAAAGTTTTACTGATTAATCGTTGAAACACCCGGTGTTAAAAAAGTACTGAATGTCGCGTGGTTGCATAAGAAAGACACAAGATTGATTATTGATGATCTGCATGAGAAGTCACTCGCTTATACTCAATTATTGCTACGAAGAATCACGCATCATATCTCTCATATTATTGATTCAATTATTGTCACAAGATCATTTGCATAATATTTTATATTATTAAATCAATAATTGAGACGACAAAGTTATTCATATTATTATTATTTTTAATATTGACAAATGTCAGAAGTTCATCAAGGAGAGGTTTGGTCACCTAATTGCGTCAATAAGGAGAAATCCTTATCTGAAAGCCCCTCTTTCTCGGGAACGACACGGTTGTTAAATATTGTGAGTTATAATATTAATTATGAATAAGTTGTGTTGATTAAAATGAATTTTGATAGTTCCATTGTGTTGGGATTATTAGTGTTAGTGGAAATCGACATCTATTCGGATGATAATTGATGTCTAGGGGTTATATTGATAAATCGGATAATTTATCGGATAAATGAGCAATTAATTGCTACTAATTCACATACTTATATAACTATTTGTTCACATGTCCGTATTTATTGAATCACATTATTTACTTATTAGGGGAGTTGGTGCAAGATTGATAATACTTGCATGACTAAGTTAAAAATGGAGGTATAGATGGAGGTACTATAACTGTAATTCGTATTTTCACATGATTATACTATTGATTCACATGATTGAACTATTGATTCACATTATTTACTATTAGGGGAGGTGGTACAAGTTTGATAATACTTGCAGGACTAAATTAAAAATGAAAGAAAAGTTGGAGGTATCAGATCGTAATTTTTCGAGCCCCAAAACGTGCAATTATCGAAACTATATTTTCCTATAAATAGAAGCTCATTCTTACTTCATTTCTCACCAATTCACAAAAGCTTTAGAGCGATTATTATAGAGAGAAATTATAGAGAGAAAGAAGAAGAGAAGTCTGCTACCTCACTATTTCAAAGATCCAGCTTTTTCCAAGGTAGGGAGTATTATTTTTTCTTATCCATGAAGAGAACTTCTGTTATTCCATTCTTTATTATTCTATTGGAATAACTCAGATATGCAGTGCTACCCTATACTTGGTGAAATTCTTACATTATTCCATTATTTATCATTCGCTTGAACATCATCACATGCGTGCGCTTACGCCGGACTCGGTTCCATTATTTATCATTCTCATTGGAACATCCGTCACTCATGCGTTCTCTACGCCGGACCTAGTTAAAATCTTTATTATTACGTTGGAATATATATCCGCTCGTGTGTTTTACGTCGGACCGATTAAAAGTCTTTATTATTCTGTTGGAATATCCTGTTTGTGCGTTTTACGCCGGACCTGATTCCGTTATTTATTATTCTATTGGAATAACCTGCTTGTGCGGTCTATCATATGCCTGGTGATTTCTTTTGTTATTCCATTCCTTGTTATACTCGGTTGGTTAAAGTTTTGACTTTATACTCCATGAAATTAGTAGAATATCCTTGATATTTGCGCTTCATTGTGACGCCCCCAAAACAGTATACAACACCCATTCCGGAGTCGCCAAATACATGGTAAAGAAACAACTACAACTTTATTAATACAACATAAAAAAGCGTGAGTTTAAATACAAATATTGTCATCTAGACAATATCCACACTCAAATAAGTCCTCATTTCAATTATTGATACATTATTTTACAAAAATGGTGAAGACTACTAAAATAACTTCTAGAACCATCATTCCGTACCCCGACTAGTACTCGCTACATTCTCGCCTCCTGAGAAGAAAAATGGAACAAAAAGGAAAAGGGTGAGCTCAACTAGCCTAGTAAAGAACATTATGACTAAGATAATACAGAACAAATTATCTTTAGTCTTCAACAAGGAAAAATCTAATAGAATACAATAGACAACAAGTTTTAAATCAATATTCGCAGAGGAAATAATAATTCATTATAAGAGTTAAGTAGAGAATGAAATCTACTATCTTCTATATATGAATATAAAAGTTCATCGCTCATTTTATCCCAGTAACATCAATCAATATATATCTCGAATCAAATATTCATCTTTGCATTACAGCCAAAGATATTCATTACTTGGTCATGTTCATCTAAACACTTGTTCATCTTTTGCACTATGGGCCAAAGATATTCATCGAAATCATTCATCTTTGCACTACATGTGCCAAAGATATTCGGTTATATCATCATTTAGGGTGAGGATGATAAAAATATTTTAAAAAAAAACGAATCCGGTGAAACAAAAGAATAAATATTAAGAATTACGTACTTTTAAACAATCCAAGTTCAAAAATACTTCATAAACAACCAGAGTGGAGTAAAATTCAAGAATGATCAAAACATGGATACAATCAAAGCTAGTATCCATAATAGATATTTAGGACGAAAAACAAAAATTTAATTTTTCTGTAAATAGTGTCGAATTCGTGAATAGTGCCGTATACGTGAATAGTGACTCCGACACTAAAAGATAGAAATTTCACAAAAAAATCATCATGCTTCGTAGTACTCGTGAATAGTAATTGGTGAATAGTAACTCATGAATAGTAACTCGTGAATTGTAACTCATGAATAGTAACCCCGACATGAAAAAGTTCCAAATTTGATAAAAATTTCAACCAATATTTCGGCATAATGATATTGAAGAAATAATATCATTTTTAAAAAAATAATATCCCTTACCTAAAAAGGATAGTACTTGATTGGTATACTAGAGATATAGTGCTAAAAGAACTGCAATAGTATAGCAATACTCAAAGTACTAAAATACTCACAAGAATACTGATTCAATATATCGAGAGAAAGAGAAAGAGAGAAATCTGTAGTTTCTGGTGTGATTTTTAATTCTAACCTAAGCACCCTATTTATAGGAAAATGCTTAGAACACTAAAGAAGAAAATTTAATATAATATTAATATATTATAAAAAATTTCCTACACCCACTAAGACTCCTGAATTCAGCATGTTTACAACACATGGGGGGGGCAACCAAAACAATAAAAACGTTTTTCTTAATAAAAATAATTAAAACTTCCAAAAATCAATTATTTCGGAACTTCAATAATTCATAATAAATAGCCCTTTTACCAAATACATGGTACAGAAACAACTACAAATTTATTAATACAAAATAAAAACTGTGAGTTTAAATACAAATATTTTCATCTAGACAATATCCACACTCAATTAAGTCCTCATTTCAATTATTGATACATTATTTTACAAAAATGGTGAGGACTACTAAAACAACTTCTAGAACCATCATTCCATACCCCGACTAGTACTCGCTACATTCTCGCCTCCTGAGAAGAAAAATGGAACAAAAAGGAAAAGGGTGAGCTCAACTAGCCCAGTAAAGAACATTATGACTAAGATAATATAGAACAAATTATCTTTAGTCCTCAACAGGGAAAAATATAATAGAATACAATAGACAACAAGTTTTAAATCAATATTCGCAGCGGAAATAATAATTCATTAGAAGAGTTAAGTAGAGAATGAAATCTACTATCTTCTATATATGGATATAAAAGTTCATCGTCTATCTTTTATCCCTGTAACATCAATCAATATATCTGGAATCAAATATTCATCTTTGCACTATAGGCCAAAGATATTCATCATTGGCCATGTTCATCTAAAACACTGCTCATCTTTGCACTACACGCCAAACATATTCATCAAAATCATTCATCTTTGCACTACAAAGCCAAAGATATTCGATTATATCATCATTTAGGATGATGATGATAAAAATATTTTAAAAAGAAAGCGAATCCAAAGTAAAACAAAAGAATAAATATTAAGGATTCGTACTTTTTAAACAATCTAAGTTCAAAAATACTTCATAAATAACTTGAGTGGAGTAAAATTCAAGAATGATCAAAACATGAATACAATCAAAGCTAGTATCCATAATAGATATTTTGGACTAAAAACGAAAATTTAATTTTTTCAGTTGAATAGTCTTTGTGATTTCGTGAATAGTGTCAGATATCGTGAATAGTGACTCAGACACTAAAAGATAGAAATATCACAAAAAAAAAATCATCACGCTCCGAATAAGTAATTCGTGAATAAGAACTCATGAATAAGAACCCTAGATATGAAAAGTTTTAAATTTGATAAAAAGTTCTAACCAATATTTCGGCATAATGATATTGAAGAAATAATATCATTTTTAAAAAAAATAATATGTCTTACCTAAAAAGGATAAGATTACATTTGGTATACTCAGAGATATAAGATTGAAAGAACTTGACCGTGATAAAGCAATACTCAAAGTACTAAAATACTCACAAGAATACGCTTCAATATATCGAGAGAGAGAGAGAAAGAGAAATCAGAAGTTTCGTGTGATTTTCAATTCTAACCCTAAGCACCCTATTTATAGGAAAATACTTAGAACACCAAAGCAGAAAATTTAATATAATATTAATATATTATAAAAAATTTCCTACGCCCACTAAGACTCCTGAATTCAGCATTTATACAACACATGGGGGGCCAACCAAAACAATAAAAACGTTTTTCTTAATAAAAATAATTAAAACTTCCAAAGATCAATTATTTCGGAACTTCGGAACTTCAATAATTAATAATAAATAGCCCTTTTATCGAAAAATTGAATCTCGCGATTTTTTATAGGAAATTCAATTTCTACAACTGCATGGAAGAAACTTTTTCTAAATTCCAACAGAAATTGGAAGAAATCCACAAGCAGGCGATTTTACTGTGCTATAATCAAATTTCGGTCAAGAAATGGGCCCATGAGACATGTTTAACATGTTTTAAACAACTTTTGCAACAAAAATACTCCTCATCCTCATATACTCATATATCCCACATTCATTGTAAAATATCCCCATTATCATATTATAATAATATAATAAAATATTATTTTATCGTAAAAGATAAAATATCGATTTTCAAACAATTGTCACTTTAAAAATTTTCTCCATCTATATCCACATAAAATCAATATTTTCCTCATCATATAAATCAATAATTAATTATTCACAAATAATATTATAGAATCACAAGATTGGGCAACCGTGCCGCTCCCAAAAAAAGAGGGGCTTTCAATAAGAATTTATCTCACTCATGGCGTAAATTAGGTGACCAAACCTCTCCTTAGATGTAATTTTCTAGACATTGCCAATAATGTTTTCTAATAATATTATTCAGATAATATGAATTATTGCTTCGATAATGAAAAATACCGTAGTAACAATTATTGAAACAACAAAGAATATAAAATATCAACGCAACAATTATTGAATCAATAAAATAAAATAATCGAATAAAGAATTCATCTTGTAACAATTATTGAGTAGTGCCTTCACGTAAGAATCAATAATTGGTGCAATACTGCGTGCTACTTATGCAACAATGCGCGACATCGTGTTTTAACCACCGGATATTCCAATGTTGTTAATTCTGTAATAACTACGTAGTTATTTATAATCAACTTATACTTGTCGCATTTAATATTCCCTGACAGCAATAATATTCCACGACCAAACGAATATTCCCCGACAACAATGAATATTTTCTAACCACCTGCTTATTTAAAATATTTGCGCATTTTACCCATAACTAACCACATTAATCAAATCAATCCTTACTATTTCAAAATGATAAATAGAGGAAATTAAATTTCATTTATTAATAATTTGGGGTCTTACATTCATCTAGTATCTTTTCATTGAAATATTCTTCTGAGCATTCTTGAATTTTACTCCACAAAGCAGTATCATGTTGACAATTTGGACGTTATTGATTCCTGGATAAAATAATTCTTGAACTTGTTTTATTGAATTCTTATATCATTGTCATCATCCTCATGTTTATATTTTGTTGAAAGTCATCTATGGCCTGTAGTGCATAGATGGACTTGGTATGAGTATGACCAGAGATTATTCGGTGTAATCATAACCGTAATGTTATAAATGATGTGGTAAAAGTCCTCATTGGCCCATAGTGCATTGATGGACAGTTGTTGGCATGATCATGACCATTAATGAATACACAAATATTCGTGTCCCGTAGTTCATGGATAATTGTGGTCGTGATACTAAAAAATATCCTTGGCCGTATTACATGGGTGATTCGGTGATGTGGATTATTTATTAAGCTGAGTCCCAGCGATAAAAGTGTTGAAAAACCTTTTAAATCATAAAAGATATCCAAACCGATTGATTTGGTGCGGACTATCGTAAATCTACTGAGATGAACAACCCTCATAGAAGGGGAAATTATATATTGTCGGGGAACCGACGTGCGCACATGAGTATGATTAAATGTTATGCATAACATAGGGTACTTTAAGTCGATCACCGATGTACTCGTGGATGTTGGATTACAGTGTAATACTGCTAATTCTAGTAAGAGTTCTTGGTCCTTAGTGACTGCTCAGTACCCAATTATGTTGAACCTCGAAATGAGAAAATCCTAAAATTTTGTTGATATCCTTCGGTCCATAGTGACACCTATTGAATACTCTTGATATTCTTGATATCCTTGAACTATCAATTATTATTATACCCATGAAAGATTCAAATGTTATAACTGCTTGTTCTTCTAGCTATATTACTTGCTGGGCAAATTTGTTGCTCATTCTTGCTTCCTAAAACATTACAGTTAAGGTAGAGCAAGATGGTATTTCAGGAAAGAACAAGGGAAAGGGCAAGGCGGCAGAATAACTTAGTCCTTAAGACTAGAAGTATTGTTATTATTGTTATGATGATTATGATGTATTCAAGAATGATTAAGCTATGTTAAGCTAATCATGTAATTGTTGTAAGAATTGATTATGGTACCTTGGGGACGTGAATATTTATATTACATCAATGTAAATTATTCTATTATTTCGTTGTTAATGATTTTGTAAGATATTAAGTAGTAGTAGCGTGATGCAATCAAATTCGAGATATGAGTGTCTCGAAAATTTGGGGCGCCACAAAGTTGGTATCAAAGCCATAGTTATAAACCTTAGGAGCGAGAGCCCTTAGATTATAACTTAGGAGAACTCAGAAGATAGAAAAGGATGAAACTCATATAGAGTTTTCATAGAGATGGACTTAGTGTGTTACAGTATATAACTTCATTTTATACAATGAACTTATGATTCTAATGGAGTTGTTGGTTGTTTTGTCTTGTATCGGTGATTGTAGGATGACTGACATGGGAGGACCTAGCCGAGTAGTAGAAGAGGAGCCGCGTGACATACACGTGGTATATGAGGCACCATTGACAAGCAGAGCCTATATCAATCTGTAGTTCCTATCGATGATGATGACGAGGAAGAGGAGATAGAGCCACACCAAGAAGAGTCGATCCGCAGGAGGGCGTATGGTGGATGAGCCCATGGGGACTCGACGAGGCTACTTTTGAGGATAGGATGTTGGGGAGTATGAGGAGTGATTTTAGAGTTAGGGTGCAGAATTGAGAAGTTAGAGGCTGAGGCCAAAGACAGAGAGTCCGAATTCCAAAAGCTGAAGGACGAAGACCACCAAAGAAAGTTAGTGATGCAGGAGATGGAAGTAGAGATTGCTCACCGTAAGGAGGCAGGAATCCAGATGGGGGCTTTGTTTCACAAGGCGGTGGCTAGGAATGTAGAACTGGCAGGGAAGTTGGAAGAGATGGAGCAGAGGAGTTGAGCGAGGGACGGAGAAGGAAGCTATCCGCACTCAGTTAAGGATGGAAGTAATGGATAGGATCCATTTCGAAGAAAAGTGGAAAGGGCCAATGATAGGGCTAACGATCTAGAAGATGAAGTGAGGTGCAAAAGGAGGAAGATGAATAGGATGAGCTATGCATTGCGTACGGCCATGGAGGGACTGATTGATGGGGTAAATCACTACCGACAGAAGCGAGGATGACATCTTTAAGACACCATAAGCCGAGATGTGGTAGTGCACATTTCTCAGAGGGAGTACCAGAGCGCTGTGGAGCGCGGAATGATAGATTAAGTCTAGGCACTAAAAGTTATTAGTTGTAGTTCGTTGTGTAGTGTATTATCTGTTGTTGTAATCTTTATGTAGAATGTGAGATGTCGTAAACCCCAAACTTTTGAGTTATGTTAGAGGGGTAGTATGTAAATGGTTGTCCCCATCTTTTGTGATATTAGGGGATAAGTTGTGTCATTTATAGAAGTATGCTGGAGATAATCATGTAATGTAACAATTTGGCATATGAATATAAATGATCTTGTTCTGAAATGTATTCCGAAATCTTATTCATTTTATGGAGAATTGTTTAAGTAATATAATTAGATAATAAAAATGGGAGTGTCATAATGTAGGAAAATGCCGCTTTAGGCGTAGATTAACCTGCCCGGAAGTTTCGGTTAATGATGAGAGAGGACAAGTAGATCCCATTCGGAGGCTTGTAGATTTGTTAGGGGAGGCTCTTGGGGAAGAAATGAACAAGTACCACCCGTTCCCCAAGTAGCTCTTATTCGCAAATTTCAAGGACTTCAAGAGTGTAGGACCTCCTAATTCATAGTACTACCGATCCTATCGTAAAGCGCAAACGTGGATCAAGGAAATAGAGAAAGCCTTCGCCATTGCTCGTGGGCGAAGACCAAAAAACCATGTTCGCTGCATATATGATGAGGGGTGAAGCAAACTCATGGTGGGAAGCAAATCAACAATCAGAGAGGCGGGAGAAGGGACTATAACATGGGAAAGGTTTAAGACTTTGTTCTTCGAGAATTACTTCCCGAAGAGCATGAAGAATAGGATGGAGGTAAAGTTTCTAGAACTAAAACAAGGAGAGATGACAGTGGCTCAATATGCGGCCAGGTTCAATGAACTCGCACGATTCGCAACACATCAAGTAGACACTAAAGAAAGGAAATCTCGACGCTTCGAATTTGGACTAAAACCTTGGTTGTTCAACAAGGTGTCGGTCCTTCAAATCGACTCTTTCGCCAAATTATTGGAGAAGGCGATAATTGCTGAAGGAGGTAGCGAGGCATTGAGCCAATACAACAAGGAGAAGAAGAACAAGAATGCTGGAGGAGAGACTCGTGGAGGGAGTAGCAGTGTAGAAGTTATTTAGGAAAGAGGAAATGGGATAACCGCAACAACGACAACAACACCAACCACTGAAGCATCAACCAGTCAGAAAATTATCAAGGAGGGTTTAAGAAAAGAAGCGAAGCTTGCTCGAAATGTGGGAAAAACCATCAAGGGGAATGCTGGAAGGGGAGCAACATCTGCTACAACTACGGCCAAGAAGGGCACATTTCACCTAACTGTCCGAATCCGAAAAGGAGCAAGGGATGTTTCGCGTGTGGCTCAACTGAGCATCAAATCAAGGATTGCCCAAAGAAAGGGAGCAACGGAGGAAGCGGCCAACCGGGAGGGGCCAGCAAGCTGATGATCGGCGGACCAACGCAATCCAACCGGATCAATCGCCCGAACCTTTAACACGATTGTCGAGAGAGACACGTTGAATGAAAGGGACGTGGTGTCGTATTCTCTCAATCAATAATATAAATGCTATGTATTATTTGATTCGGTGCTACCTATTCCTTTGTGTATCGAAGAATTTGCTAATCAACTAAACATACCTCCGAACGTTTAGAAAACTCATTAAACGAGAAATTGCGAATAAGGAAGTAATTCCATAGAATTTGTTTATCAAAGCTGTTGTGCAAACATTAGAGGTCACGAAAGCTAAACGTAGACTTAATTAGATTAAACCGGGAGAGTTTGATGTGATATTAGGAATGGATTGGTTATCCACCCACGCTGCGATAATCGATTGTCGAAGAAGAAGAGTGTGAACCTTCGGACCTCAAATCGGTCTAAGGTAGTGTTTTCACAGTAGCTCATCGCTCAAGCAATCGTGTTGCTTTTACGATGATGCGCAGAAAGCAAGAAATTGTTAAAGAAAGGATGTGTAGGTTATTTAGCCTATATAGTGGACATTCATCAAAAGAAAATAGAAATAAAAGATATATTAGTGGTAAAAGATTTCCAAGACGTGTTTAAAACGAATCGCTGGCCTTCCGCGATGAGAAATTGAATTCATATTAGACTTAGCACCAGGAATCGCACCAATTTCGAAAGCCCCATATCGTATGGCGCCAAAGAGAAATGAAGGAATTGATGATTCAATTGCAAGAATGACTAGATATAAGGGTTACATTCGGCCAAGTGTGTCTCCTCGGGGAGCACCGGTGTTGTTTGTAAAGAAAAGGATGGATCGATGAGGCTCAGATCGATTATCGGGAGTTGAACCGAGTGACAATTAAGAATAAATATCCATTGCCAAGGATAGAGCGACCTTTTTCGATCAACTGAATTGAGCAAAGTGTTTTCCAAGATAGATTTACTGACGGGTTATCATCGGTTGAAAGTGCGAGAGGAGGACGATACAAAAGACAAGCGTTTCAAACTCGCTACGGACATTACGAATTTTTAGTGATGTCATTTGGATTAACCAATGCTCCGGCAGCATTTATGGGCTTGATGAACCGAGTTTTCAGGCCATACTTAGATAAGTTCGTAGTAGTATTTATCGACGACATTTTGATTTATTCAAAGACGAAGGAAGAGCACGCCGAACACCTGAAGATGGTATTGGAAGCATTGAGAAGGGAAAAGATGTACGCTAAATTTTCAAAATGTGAATTTTGGATGGAAAGGGTCCAGTTTCTAGGACACGTGATAGATCAAAATGGAATTTCCGTGGATCCTGTAAAGGGTCCAGTTTCTTGAACTTGTTTTATTGAATTCTTATATCATTGTCATCATCCTCATGTTTATATTTTGTTGAAAGTCGAATTTGGCTCAGTAGTGCATAGATGGACTTGGTATGATTATAACTGTGGATTATTGATTGTAATCATGACCGTAATGTTATAAATGATGTGGTAAAAGTTCTCATTGGCCCGTAGTGCATTGATGGGACGATTGTTGGCATGATCATGACCATTAATGAATACACAAATATTCTTGGCTTTTGTAGTGCATGGATAATTGTGGTCGTGATACTAAAGAATATCCTTGGCCGTAGTGCGAGGGTGATTCGATGATGTGGAATATTTATTGTTTGAGTCTCAATGATAATGATGATGAAAAACCTTTTAAATCATAAAAGATAGTAGATTTTATTTTCTATTTGACTCTTTTAATGGATTGCTTGTTCACATTGTAGATTAAACTTGATGTCTATTATATTTTATCGGTTTAACATTGTTGGAGACTAATGATAATTTATTACGTATTATCTTAGTCATAATATTTCTTATTGGGCTAGTTGAGCTCACCCTTTCTTTCACCGTTTCTTCTCGTGAAATGAGAATATAGCTGGGACGAGTCGGGGAACGGAGTGATGGTCCAGAGGATAGCATTAGTAGTTCTCACTATTCTGTGAAATAGTGTGATAATAATTGTAATGAGGACTCCTTTTGAGTTTGTATAATCTCTAGTAGATAATATTTGTATTCAAACTCACAGTTTATGTTTGTCGTATTGCACACGATAGTTGTATTAGTAAATTGTATTTGAATTCTGTACCATGTATCTGACGACCCAAGATGGGTGATGTATACCTAATTTTGGGGGCGTCACACTTATACACTTGAACGTCTTGCTCGTATGTACATAAACGAGATTGTAAGACTGCATGGTATGCCAGTATCCATAGTTTCTGATCTAGACCCAAGATTCACTTCAAGATTTTGGGTTAGTTTGCAAAAAGCTATGGGCACGAATTTACGATTTAGCTCGGCATATCATCCTCAAACGGACAGACAGTCAGAGATGACCATTCAAACTCTTGAAGATCTATTAAGACTCAGTGTCCTTGACTTTAAGGGAAGTTGGGATAAGTTCCTACCATTGGTGGAGTTTTCCTACAACAACAGCTATCAACCAAGTATTGGCATGGCTCCATTTGAGGCGTTGTATGGAAGAAAGTGTTGTTCCCCAGTATGTTGGGATGAGGTGGGTGAAGCAACGTTGTTGGGACCAGAGTTGGTACGTATGACTACGGAAAAGATTCAAACGATCCGACAACGTATAAAAACCTCACAAGATCGACAAAGAGTTTATGCTGATCTTCATCGAAAGGACGTGGAATTCGATATTGGAGATCATGTGTTATTACGTGTTGCTCCATGGAAGGGAGTTACGAGATTTGGAAAGAGAGGAAAGCTCAACCCTCGATTCATTGGCCCATTTTTAATCCTCGATCGAGTAGAACCGTGGACGTATAGACTCGCTTTCTGCTTATGTATGTCTCTGTGTTCATAACGCTTTTCACATATCTATGTTACGTAAATATGTGAAAGACCCGAACCACATTATTGAATTAGAACCGACGAGATAGAGGAAGATTTAACGTATGAAGAGTTACTGTTAAAATCTTGGATAAAAGGATCATATTCTACGCTCCAAGGTTATACCTCAAGTCAAAGTTTTGTGGAGAAACCCACTGCAAGAAATGACCTAGGAGTTAGAATCTGAGACGCAATCAAGATATCCTTACCTCTTCGACATACCAGGTACGCACCCTAATTTTGAGGACGAAATTTCATAAGAAGGGGAGGTTGTAAGACCCCAACTTTTTGAATAAAGATTAAATTTTCTCGAAATACATTTTTGAATATTATGGTGTGGATTTGATATAATGTTATAGTTGTGGGTAATATTTACAAATTTTGCAAAGTACGCAAGTTGTTATATAATATTCGATTGGTCGGGGAATATTCATTTTAACAGGGAATATTCATACAATGGCACAATCATTGGACGGAATTATTGTCGGATTGAGAAAACGACAAAAATACTTTATGAAAATAACGGCGAAAGTTTTACAGTTAACTGTTGAAACACCCGGTGTTAAAAGTAAAGAATATGTCTGGCGTGGTTGCATAAGTAGCACACACAAGATTGATTATTGATGCTTTGCGTGAGAAGTCACTCCGCTTATACTCAATTATTGCTACGAGAATTACCGCATCATATCTCTCTCATATTATTGATTCAATTATTGTCACAAAGATCATTTGCATAATATTTTATATTATTAAATCAATAATTGAGACGACAAAGTTATTCATATTATTATTTTTAATATTGACAATGTCTAGAAGTTTCATCGAGGAGAGGTTTGGTCACCTAATCGGCGTCAATAAGGAGAAATCCTTATCGGAAAGCCCCCTCTTTCCTGGGAACGACCTGGTTGTTAAATATTGTGAGTTATAATATTAATTATGAATAAGTTGTGTTGATTAAAAATGAATTTTGATAGTTCCATTGTGTTGGGATTATTAGTGTTAGTGGAAATCGACATCTATTCCGATGATAATTGATGTCTAGGGGTTATATTGATAAATCGGATAATTTATCGGATAAATGAGCAATTAATTGCTACTAATTCACATACTTATATAACTATTTGTTCACATGTGTGTACTATTGAATCACATTATTTACTATTAGGGGAGTTGGTGCAAGATTGATAATACTTGTATGACTAAGTTAAAAATGGAGGTATAGATGGAGGTACTATACTGTAATTCGTATTTTTCACATGATTATACTATTGATTCACATGATTGAACTATTGATTCACATTATTTACTATTAGGGAGGTGGTACAAGTTTGATAATACTTGCGGGACTAAATTAAAAATGAAAGAAAAGTTGGAGGTATCAGATTGTAATTTTTCGAGCCCCAAAACGTCGCAATTATCGAAACTATATTTTCCTATAAATAGAAGCTCATTCTTACTTCATTTCTCACCAATTCACAAAAGCTTTTAGAGCGATTATTATAGAGAGAAATTATAGAGAGAAAGAAGAAGAAGTCTGCTACCTCACTATTTCAGGTATCCAGTTTTTCAAGGTAGGGAGTATTATTTTTTCTTATCCATGAAGAGAACTTACATTATTCCATTCTTTATTATTCTATTGGAATAACTCAGATACGTGAGCTACCCTATACTTGGTGAAATTCTTACGTTATTCCATTATTTATCATTACGTTGGAACATCACATGCATGCGTTTCTGGCTGGGACTGGTTCCATTATTTATCATTCGTTGGAACATCCATGCATGCGTTTCTACGCTTGGGACCTAGTTAAAATCTTTATTATTCTGTTGGAATATATATCCTGTCTGTGTGTTTTACGTCGGACCTGATTCCGTCTTTATTATTCTGTTGGAATATCCTGTTTGTGCGTTTTACGCCGGACCTGATTCCGTTATTTATTATTCTATTGGAATAACCTGCTTGTGCGGTCTATCATATGCCTGGTGATTTCTTTTGTTATTCCATTCCTTGTTATACTCAGTTGGTTAAAGTTTTGACTTCTATACTCCATGAAATTAGTAGAATATCCTTGATATTTGCGCTTCATTGTGACGCCCCCAAAACAGGTATACAACACCCATTCTGAGTCGCCAAATACATGGTAAAGAAACAACTACAACTTTATTAATACAACATAAAAACTGTGAGTTTAAATACAAATATTGTCATCTAGACAATATCCACACTCAAATAAGTCCTCATTTCAATTATTGATACATTATTTTACAAAAATGGTGAAGACTACTAAAATAACTTCTAGAACCATCATTCCGTACCCCGACTAGTACTCGCTACATTCTCGCCTCCTGAGAAGAAAAATGGAACAAAAAGGAAAAGGGTGAGCTCAACTAGCCTAGTAAAGAACATTATGACTAAGATAATACAGAACAAATTATCTTTAGTCTTCAACAAGGAAAAATCTAATAGAATACAATAGACAACAAGTTTTAAATCAATATTCGCAGCGGAAATAATAATTCATTATAAGAGTTAAGTAGAGAATGAAATCTACTATCTTCTATATATGAATATAAAAGTTCATCGTCTATCTTTTATCCCTGTAACATCAATCAATATATATCTGGAATCAAATATTCATCTTTGCACTACAGGCCAAAGATATTCATTACTTGGTCATGTTCATCTAAACACTGTTCATCTTTGCACTATGGGCCAAAGATATTCATCAGAAATCATTCATCTTTGCACTACAGGCCAAAGATATTCAGTTATATCATCATTTAGGACTGAGGATGATAAAAATATTTTAAAGAAAAGCGAATCCGATTGAAACAAAAGAATAAATATTAAGAATTCGTACTTTAAACAATCCAAGTTCAAAAATACTTCATAAATAACCAGAGTGGAGTAAAATTCAAGAATGATCAAAACATGGATACAATCAAAGCTAGTATCCATAATAGATATTTAGGACGAAAAACAAAAATTTAATTTTTCTGTAAATAGTGCCGTATTCGTGAATAGTGCCGTATACGTGAATAGTGACTCCGACACTAAAAGATAGAAATTTCACAAAAAAAATCATCATGCTTCGTAGTACTCGTGAATAGTAATTGGTGAATAGTAACTCATGAATAGTAACTCGTGAATAGTAACTCATGAATAGTAACCCCGACATGAAAAAGTTCCAAATTTGATAAAAATTTCAACCAATATTTCGGCATAATGATATTGAAGAAATAATATCATTTTTAAAAAAATAATATCCCTTACCTAAAAAGGATAGTACTTCTGACTGGTATACTAGATATAGTGCTAAAAGAACTTGCACCGTATAGCAATACTCAAAGTACTAAAATACTCACAAGAATACGCTCAATATATCGAGAGAGAAAGAGAAAGAGAGAAATCTGTAGTTTCTGGTGTGATTTTTAATTCTAACCTAAGCACCCTATTTATAGGAAAATGCTTAGAACACCAAAGAAGAAAATTTAATATAATATTAATATATTATAAAAAATTTCCTACACCCACTAAGACTCCTGAATTCAGCATGTTTACAACACATGGGGGGGGCAACCAAAACAATAAAAACGTTTTTCTTAATAAAAATAATTAAAACTTCCAAAAATCAATTATTTCGGAACTTCAATAATTCATAATAAATAGCCCTTTTATCAGAAAATTCGAATCTCACGACTTCTTATAGGAAATTCAATTCTCTACAACTTTGCAGAAGAAAGTTTTCCCAAATTCCAAACAAAAATTGATCGAAATTCACAAACGGGCGATTTACAGGCTATAATCAAATTTCAGTCAAGAAATGGGCCCACAGACATGTTTAACATGTTTTAAACAACTTTTGCAACAAAAATACTCCTCATCTTCATATACTCATATATCCCACATTCATTGTAAAATATCCCCATTATCATATTATAATAATATAATAAAATATTATTTTATCAGAAAAGATAAAATATCGATTTTCAACAATTGTCACTTTAAAAATTTTCTCCATCTATATCCACATAAAATGAAAATTTTCCTCATCATATAAATCAATAATTAATTATTCACAAATAATATTCTGAGAATCAAGATCTTGCAACGAAAGTAGTTTCAGAAAGAGGGCTTTCAATAAGAATTTCTCTCTTCATGGCCTTAATTAGGTGACCAAACACATCCTTAAGCAGAACTTTCTAGACATTGCCAATAATGTTTTCTAATAATATTATTCAGGATAATATGAATTATTGTTTCGATAATGAAAAATACTATGTAGTAACAATTATTGAAACAACAGTAATTTAAAATATCAACACGTGAATTATTGAATCAATAAAATAAAATCTTTGAGCAATAAGAACTGTAACAATTATTGAGTAGTGCCTTCTTACGTAAGAATCAATAATTGGTGCAATACTGCAAGTGTCTTACTTATGCAATAGCGTACATCGTGTTTTAACCACCGGATATTCCAACAGTGTTAACGGTAACAACTACGTCGTTATTTATAATCAACTTATACTTGTCGTTTTCTTCATCCAATCGATTTTCGTTATGGGGCCCCTAAAGACTACGGCGAATAAATACGAATATTCCCAAACAAACAATAATATTCCACGACCAAACGAATATTCCCCGACAACAATGAATATTTTCTAACCACCTGCTTATTTAAAATATTTGCGCATTTTACCCATAACTAACCACATTAATCAAATCAACCCTTACTATTTCAAAATGATAAATAGAAGAAATTAAATTTCATTTATTAATAATTTGGGGTCTTACAACCTCCCTCCTTATGAAATTTAAATCCTCGAAATTGATGACGATTGGTGTTTGAAAAGATGAGGATACCTCGCTTTCATTTCCGTTTCCAACTCTCAGGTCATTTCCTCAATAGCATGGTTTCTCCACAAAACCTTAACTTGTGGTATGACCTTCGATGCGTAGGGACATGCTTTTTCCTATCCAAGATCTTGACAGTACCTCTTTCAGACGTTAAGTCTTCGAATTATCTCGTCCGGTTCTAACTCAATAACGTGGTTTGGGTCTTTCATATATTTACGTATTACGGATATATGAAAAACATTATGAACACGAGACATACTTGGAGGTAACGCGAGTCTATAGGCCACATTTCCTACTCGCTCAAGAATCTGAAATGGACCAATAAATCGTGGATTGAGCTTTTCTCTCTTCCCAAATCATGTAATTCCCTTCCATGGAGCCACACGCAACAATACATGATCCCCAATACGAAATTCTACGTCCTTTCGATGAAGATCCGCATAACTCTTTTGTCGATCCTGTGCCGTTTGTATATGTTATCGAATCGTTTGGATCTTCTATGTAGTCATTCGTACCAACTCTGGTCCCAACAACGTTGCTTCTCCCACCTCATCCCAGCATATTGGAGAGCGACACTTTCGTCTATACAATGCTTCAAACGGAGACACACCTATACTTGCCTAATAACTGTTGTTGTAGGAGAATTCCACAAATGGTAAATACTTATCCCAACTCCCTTTGAAATCTAGGACACAAAGTCTTAATAGATCTTCAAGAGTTTGAATAGTCCTCTCTGATTGTCCGTCCGTTTGAGGATGGTATGCCGAACTAAATCGTAATTCCGTGCCCATAGCTTTTTGCAAGCTAACCCAAAATCTTGAAGTGAATCTTGGGTCACGATCCGAAACTATGGATACTGGCATGCCATGTAGTCTTACAATCTCATTTACGTACATACTAGCAAGATGTTCAAGGGAATAAGTCTCACGTATAGGCAAGAAATGGGCTGACTTGGTTAATCTATCAACAATAACCCAAATCGCATCTATGCCTTGAGAAACCTTGGGAAGACCCGTAACGAAATCCATGGTAATGTGTTCCCACTTCCATTTCGGAATCTCAAGTGGTTGCAATGGACCCTTTGGTACTTGATGCTCCGCCTTTACACGTTGACAAGTTAAACACATCGAGATAAACTTTGCAATCTCTCTCTTCATATTGTTCCACCAAAATGTATGTCGAAGATCACGATACATTTTGGTACTTCCAGGATGGATTGAAAATTGTGTATTGTGTGCCTCCATCATGATCTTGTACTTCAAATCAGAATCATTAGGAACACAAAGTCTGGAATGGACTCGAAGTATTCCTTCTTCATCGATTCTTGCTTCTGGAATAGCACCTTCTTGTACTTTCTTCTTCATACGCATCAGCTCCGGGTCTGTGGCTTGAACAACTTTAACTTTTTCGATTAAAGTCGGTTCTATGCGTATATTTGACATCATCGCACTCGTTCCTGCATATGATCTTCTACTCAACGCGTCAGCTACCACGTTTGCTTTTCCAAGATGGTATTGAATAGTGTGGTCGTAATCTTTCAACATCTCGAGCCAACGTCGTTGTCGCATGTTGAGTTCTTTTTGAGTGAAGAAATATTTGAGGCTTTTATGGTCTGAATATATCTCCATTTTTTCCCCATATAGATAGTGCCTCCGGATATTTAAGCGAACGATCACGCTAACTCTAGATCATGAGTAGGATAATTCCTCTCATATTCTATAAGTTGTCATGAGGCATAAAGGCTATGACTTTCCCACGTTGCATGAGAACACATCCTAACCCTTTTGCCTGAAGCATCACTGTAGATAACAAATCCATTCGAACCAGATGGTATTGTCAAAACAGGTGCCGAAATGAGTCCTCTTGAGATCTTAGAAACTCTTCTCGCATTCCTCGCTCCATACAAATTTTGTATCTTTACGAGTCAGCTGAGTTAACGGAGTAGCGATTCTAGAAAATCCTTCCACAAATCTCCGATAATAACCAAATTAAGCCCAAAAAGCTACGTGACTTCGGCCACCGTCTTTGGTTGCTCCCAACTTTGTATTGCTTCAATCTTCACGTCAACAGACACTCCATGTTTTGACACCATGTGCCCAAGGAATGCTACTTCCTCGCCGAACTCGCATTTCTTTAGCTTGGCATATAGCTTGTTATCATGAAGCCTTCAGTAGTACCGACTTCAAATGGCGCTCATGATCTTCACGACGCTTTGGAATAGATGAGGATGTCATCAATAAAGACAACAACGAACCGATCCAAATATTCCTTGAATACTCGGTTTATCATATCCATGAAAAAGCGGGGCATTAGTCAATCCAAAAGACATGACTAAGAATTCATAATGCCCGTCATCGAAGTTCGAAAGCGATTTTAGAATATCCTCGATTCTAACCTTCATTTGATGATATCCGTAAGCTAAGATCGATCTTTGAAAAGAATTTGTGCTCTTTAATTGGTCAAACAGTCATCAATACGAGGTAGTGGATACCTATTCTTGATAGTGACAATACAAAGTCGCATACTCCCCGTCTTTCTTCTTTACAAATAAAGCAGGAGCACCCCAAGGAGATGTACTTTAGACGAATGAAACCGATGTCCAACAACTCCTCGTAGTTGAACCTTTAACTCCTGAAGTTCAATAGGAGTCATTCGATATGGGGTTTTAGAAATGGGCTTTGTACCAGGTTCAAGGTCAATAAAGAATTCAACTTCACGTTCTGGGGGTAGACCGGGAAGTTTTTCAAGAAATACGTCAGGAAAGTCAATAACAACAGGAATATTATTCAAATCTGATGTGTCTTTATTCAAATCCATAACATGGGCTAAGAAAGCTTAACATCCGTTTTTCAATAAACGAATAGCTTTATACTTGATATGACAGTGATTGATTTTAATGGTTTAGTTGGTTGAATTCGCACAACAGGTTGATTAGGAATATGAAAACCAACAACCCATTTAAAATAATCAATTTTGGCATCTTTGAGTAGTTAACCAATCAATCCTCGAAATCACATCAAAAGCAAGTATCTTTAAAGAGATAAGGTCAACAGGTAATGTGATGGTGCCAACTTGGATCAAACAAGATTTATAAACAGTGGATGTGATGAAAATTTCTCCTAACGGAGTTTCCACAGATAGGTCAAAGTCTAATTTCTCTGGAGTCAAGTTTAAATGTTGAGCACAAGCGAGGAGAGATAAATGAATGGGTAGCATTGTCAGATCAAGTAATGTATAAACTTCGCATGAATTTATGATTAGCTTAACCGTGATCACCTCGTTTGGGTTCTAAGATGTTGACGACCACGAAAAACGCTCTTCGAGGAACCGATGACTTTGACTTTTTCGGGATGACCTTTTGAGTCACCATCCCACTGGACTTGGTTTTTTCTTATGATGTAATCTCAAGCGATATGTCCTTCCTTTCCACAGATTATAACATACCTTAAACTGTTGTGGGACGGTTTGGGTTGATATGTCCTCTTTTCCACATTTATAAGATACGACCGGTGGTCGTTTCTCTCCCTTAAAACCGATTCTTCTTTGGTGCCGACGTCTTCACATTGTCATTGTTGAATCTCATCTTTTAAAATCTCCCCGAGTCGCGCTTTTTTATTTTCATGGCCTACGATTACCACCAGAGTGGTTACCGCTTTTGTTTGAATGTTTTCCCCCATTTGGTTTTCATTGCTCGACGATCGCCGCCGCCAATTATGATGACTCGTTGTGGTCCTTGGTTGAACGTACTTTCATTATCTCGCTCTAATAATTGAGCCATGTTGACAACATTTGAATATAAAGCAAATTTATGAGAGATAAGATATTGTCTAATCTCGGGTTTTAAACCTCTCGAAACATCCTCATCGATTGTTCCTCATTCTCTACCAAATGAGGTTTAAACTGGATAACTCTGCGAACTTCTTACCAGATTAGGACAATCATGTTATTTTGTTCTAGTCTAATAAACTCTACCTCCTTCATATGGGGAATACTTTTCAGAAAGTATTTTTTGTTACGAGATTTGGAAAGAGAGGAAAGCTCAATCCTCGATTCATCGGCCCATTTTTAATCCTCGATCGAGTAGGAACTGTGGCCTATAGACTCGCTTTACCGCCAAGTATGTCTCGTGTTCATAACGTTTTTCACATATATATGTTACGTAAATATATGGAAGACCCGAACCATATTATTTAGTTAGAACCGGACGAAATAGCATAAGATTTGACGTATGAAGAGGTTCCTGTTCAAATCTTGGATAAGAAGGAACATATTCTACGCTCCAAGGTTATACCTCTAGTCAAAAGTTTTGTGGAGAAACCACGATGTTGAGGAAATGACTTGGGAGTTAGAATCTGAAATAAAATCAAGGTATCCTTACCTCTTCGACATACCAGGTACGTACCCTAATTTTGAGGGCGAAATTTCATAAGAAGGGGAGGTTGTAAGACCCCAACTTTTATGAATAAAGATGAATTTTCTACAAATATCATTTTTGAATATTATGGAATGAATTTGATATAATGTTATAGTTGTGGGTAATATTTATAAATTTTGCAAAGCACGCAAGTTGTTATATAATATTCGATTGGTCGAGGAATATTCGTTTTAACAGGGAATATTCGTACAACGACACAATCATTGGTGGACCCCACAACGGAATTATTATCGGATTGAGAAAACGACAAAAATACTTTATGAAAATAACGGCGGAAGTTTTACCGTTAACTGTTGAAACACCTGGTGTTAAAAGTACAAGAATACGCCGTAGTTGCACGAGAGAAGATACCAGATTGATTATTGATGCTTATGTGAGAAGTCACTCGCTTTTTTCAATTATTATTACGATAATTAACACGATAAGTATCTCACGTTATTTGATTCAATTATTTTCAATATTTTATAATCAATAATTGAGATGACAAAGTTATTAATATTATTATTTGTAATATTAACGATGTCTAGTAAGTTCATCAATGAGAGGTTTGGTCACCTAATCATTACGCGCTTGATAGGAGAAATCCTTATCGAAAGCCCCTCTTTTCTTGGAACGACTCGGTCGATTAATATTGTGAATTATAATAATGATGATGAGTTTTGTTTTATTAGTATTATTAATGTAATAAAAGCAGAAAAGCATTTTATATAAAAATGTAATACTTTTATAAAGTTATTCGTTTTATTGACTAATAGTAAAATCTTTTTATATAAAATGTAATACTTTTATAAAGTTATTTGTTTTATTAGACAATAATTAGAATATATTATATTTTATTATGCATAGTGCTCGCATAGTGTTTCAGATAGTAAAATCTTTTTATATAAAGCAGTAATACTTTTATAAAATTATTCGTTTTATTAGATTATAAATAGAATATATTATATTTTATTATAAATCAATCTGGACCGTCCATTTAAAGTAAATCAATTTGGACCGTTCATGAATTAGTTACTATGCAATCCATTCTTCTATAAATGAAGCTCATTTCTTCATTATTTCTTACGAATTCACTGAAACTCTAGAGAGAGAAACTATATAGAGAGTTCTTCTTCTATAATCTTGAGCGTATTTCTTTAGAGTTTAAGAAAGCTTTGAATGTAGTGCAAGTTTTCTTTGAGTATATCCTCGCCCTACCAGTCAAAATACTCTTCTTTTACGGTAAGGGATATTATTTGTTGTACTCATTAGGGGTATTCCTTCTTTCTTATTGGTGAAATTCTTTTATTATTTCATTCTTTATTATTCTGTTGGAATAACCTGTATACGCGGGATACCCTATACTTGATGAAATTCTTCTGTTATTCCATTATTTATTATTCTGTTGGAACATCCTGTCTGTTCGTTTACGCACGACCTGGTTCCGTTATTTATTATTCTGTGGGAATATCCTATCGGTGCGTTTATGCATGACCTGGTTCCATTATTTATTATTCTGTTGGAATATCATGTCGGTGCGTTTACGTATGACCTGGTTTCATTATTTATTATTCTGTTGGAATAACCTGTCTGTGCGATCTATCGCATACGTGTTGATTTCTTTTGTTATTCCATTCTTTATTATACTCAGTTGGTTAAAGTTTTGACTTCTATACTCCATGAAATTAGTGGAATATCCTTGATATTTGCGCTTCATCCAGTATCTTTTCATGAAAATATTCTTCTGAGCATTCTTGAGTGTTACTCTACAAAGAAGTATCATGTTAAAAATTTGGACATTATTAGTTCTTGGATAAATTAATTCTTGAACTTGTTTTATTGAATTCTTATATCATTGTCATCATCCTCATGTTTATATTATGTTGAAAGTCATCTCGTGGGCCTGTGGTGCGTAGATGGACTTGGTTTGATTATGACCGAGGATTATTGATTGTAATCATAACCGTAATGTTACAAATGATGTGGAAAAAGTCCTCATTGACCCGTAGTGCATTGATGGACAGTTGTTGGCATGATCATGACCATTGATGAATACACGAATATCCTTGGTTGTGGTGCATGGATAATTTGTGGTTGTGATATTAATGAATATCCTTGGCCGTAGTGCAAGGATGACGTGGATTATTTATTAAGCTGAGTCTCAGCGATAAAAGTCATGAAAAACCTTTTAAATCACAGAAGATAGTAGATTTTATTCTCTACTTGACTCTTCTAATGGATTGCTTGTTCATTGCAGAGTTAAACTTGATGTTTGTTATATTTTATCAGTTTAACACTGTTGAAGCTAATGATAATTTATTCGCATTATCTTAGTCATAATATTTCTTCTTGGGCTAGTTGAGCTCACCCTTTTGCTTTCATTGTTCTCTTGTGAAATGAGAGCGTAGAAAGGATGACTAGTCGGGGAGCAGAGTGATGGTCCGGATAATAGCATTAGTAGTCCTCACTATTCTATGAAATAGTGTGATAATAAATGTAATGAGGACCCCATTGAGTTTGTATATTTTCTAGATGACAATATTTGTATTAAAACTCACAAGATATGTTTAGTCGTATTTTATTTTTACATCGTTGTATAATTAAGTTGTATTTGAATTTTGTACCATGTATTTGGCGACTCAGAATAGGTGATGTATACCGATTTTGGGGACGTCACACCGGGCACCTTGGGCTTTAGCCCAGGGCCGGTGTTGGATCCGGACGACGACCACCTTATGCAAACGTACTGTGAAATTTATCAAACTTGTACTACTATATACTCCCTCCGTTATTAAAATATTGTCGTTTTAGAAGAAAAAATCTGTTTCAAAATGTTTGTCGTTTATAACTTTCGAGGAGAATAAATTATTTACTTTCCTATATTACCTCTACCTTCTTTCATTGTCCCAAAAAATTCTCTTCTTTGTATTACTAATAATTTTTAACTTTTCATAAAGAGGTAGTAGTTAGGGGTGAGCATTCGGTTATAACCGAACCGAAATGGCTATTCGGTTATAACCGAAAACCGAAGTAACGATAATTTCACTATCCGAACAAAAAACCGAAATTTGAAACTAACCGAATTACCGAATACCGAATTACCGAATGTACAATTTGGTAATTCGGATAATAACCGAACATGTGCTCAATATTAAAATTAAGAAAAAAGCAACAGATTACAAAGTAGCTTAACTTAAGTACTTAACAGTTAACAACAACATGCCAAGTTGCCAACATCCAACATCCAACAACAGACATCCAAATTAACTGTTACAGACTTACAAAGTGACCAATTAAGTAATTAACTGTTACAAGTGACCGTCTGACCAAATTAACTATTACAGACTTACAGCAGCAAACCAAGCAACTGAAGTCTGAAGCCGAACTCGTATCACGCTTGGAAAGCCGACTGAGTTGGTCGAGCGAGATGCGCTTAGACTGTGGGGGAAGATCGGGAGGTTAAGGTTGAGATTAGAGCTTGGGGTTTGGATTGGGTTGTGGTTTTGGCAAGGAGATCAAGTGAGTCCGAGAAGTCTCGAACTCAAGCAAGATGAAGATCTGAAGGTGTGGTTCAATCAAGTCTCAAGGCGTAATGTAAGAGAGTCGAGAGGAAAAGTCGCAAGCATGAAGCATCAAGCAATCAAGTCTCACTCTCAAAATTCTCGATCGAAGGATCAAGCCGAGCTGGTGGAGACGGTCACTTAGGAGGAGTTAGACACTTGGGACTTTCGGATCTGGAGTAGTGGAGTTAGGCTAGGCTTAGTCTTAGAGGAGTTAGATAATAATAATATTATAAATTAATTTTTTTTAAGTATTATGGTTCGGTTATTCGGGTATCCGAATAACCTGTTTTTGAGAACCGGAACCGAAACTGAATATTGAATAATAATTCGGATATAACCGAAATTTCAAAAAAAACCGAAAAATTGAAATAATTCGGTTAAAATTTTTTGGTTCGATTCGGTATTTCGATTTTATCCGTTTTTTGCTCACTCCTAATAGTAATATCATAGTCTGAATATATTGTCATCACAATACCATGACAATCAATCGTAACATCATCACTTTTTTAATTATTTTGATTACGGTGAAAGCTAGACCCCGTGCATATGATATGACCATCATTTATTCATCCGTTTCAAAATAATGATTAAATAAATTTATTTTTTAAAATATTCTCGACATATGATAAAAATTCAATAGAAATGACATGATAATACTCAACTGTAAATGTCATTTCTTTTTATTACTCCTAATTTTAATTTAACTCGTACTATATATATATACTGACCACCTTATTATTAATTATTAGCCCACTTTCCATAAATTAAGAATTAATGTATAACTAACACTAATGTTATAAACTCAACCAAATCCATCACATAATCAACATGCAAACTGATTAGCCAACAAACAGCAACCATTTTAATTATTAGTAGAGACCAAACATCATTATAAACTAATAACCACTTGGGTATCCCCATCGTGGTTCCCAATATTGATGGCACCCAAACAACAGTATCCAAACACCCACTAACGGAATTGAAAAATAAAACACGCACACCAAATAAAATAAAAAGACAAAAGAAAACAAAATCAAACAGCGACAGAGACAAACGAATCCCAACCGTCGATCTTTACATCATCCCCTACGCTATAGACCCCCACCGAACTTCAGCCCATTTGCCTGGTGGGATTGGTGGGTTCTTTATTAGATAGTGGAGTACAAAACTATACTATTATACTTACGGCCACACCTGATCAGCCCCTTAATTATATTGCAAGAACAAGACCCGGCACAGATTTTCCGGCCAGATTCGAGAGACTGCTCTCCCAAACAGAAGGGCAATGTAGGGAGGTAATTGAAGATGAGATACCCGACCCGTTTCCAAAACGGGTAACGGTGAGGGAAGTGTTGAGATACTCCCGGACTTGGGTGATTATCCCATCCGTGATGGTCCAGGCGTGAATCCAGAAAATTGAACGGCCCTGATCACAGCCCTCGACGAGGATGATTGATCCGAAGGCAGCAAAGGACTGGGGGACAAATTGGAACGACTCTTCTGTGGATGATGACGTGTCAGTGCCAGTGAGGAGGCGCATCATAAACTGGTGGGACGGCGGGCCATGGAACCACCACTCGAGGTCGGAGGGCAGGAGCTTGTGGACAGTGTCAACGTCTCGAGCGGTTAACGCTTCGTATAGGGCGAGTACCACCCTTTCGTTTTGTGTTTCCTCCAGAGCTTCCTGAGGGTTAGCCAGTTCTGGTATATTTTCAAATCGAACTTTCTAGAAAGAGAAAGACGGAAGAAGACGAGATTTTGATGAGAGAGCAAGGAAGAGGTGAATAAATGGTGGGAGAATTCGAGTGGGAAGAGGAGGAGTTTATATAGGTAAGGGGAGGGGTATTATTGGTAATTAATTGACCGCTACAAATCTTACAGAAGGAACGTAAGTGTGGGGTCTCGTGCATGTAATGAATGACATAGCATATAGTGGTCCAATAAGTTTAGGCGGACTTTTTTATCGAACCAGAAAAGTGGATTTTTTTATTTTTTTTGTTTTTCAAGTAATTTTCAAAAAATATATAGTATTTATTTTAATTGAAATTTTTATATAATATAGTATTTTAGGTGTAACTTGGATACATACTCTGAGAATAAGGCCATGCAAATCGTATAACTCTAAAATACTACTCCATATTATGTAAAAATTTCAGTTAAAATAAATACTGTACATTTTTTGAAAATCACTTGAAAAACAAAAAAAATAATTAGAAATATCTAATTTTCGGATCCAATAAATAGGTCGTAGAAGGACTCATAATGGTCTAGACTTTCATTGGCTAAAAAGTGGACCCACTTAAAGTTGCAATTTTTCTCCTGATGCAGAATTTAATCACACGGAATTAGGAGCGCTTAAGCAACCTAAACCTTTTTAATAAGAAAAATATTATTTTTATATGTGTTTTTGATATTTTTATATATTTTTTTATTATATGAAGATAGTACTCACTGTATATGTATATGAAGATAGAATTCACTGTATATTTATATAAGAGATAACCATATAGAAATATTAAAAATAAATATAAAAATATCAGTTCTATTTTAATAAAAAAAAGCTTTGAGAAGAGTAAATTAAAGGCAAATTTATAAATTGTGTTTGGGCTAGAAGTAAGTACTTTTGCCGAAAGTATAATTTGAGCTTCTTCTTTTTTCAAAAGTATTTAAGTATTTTTTGGACAGTCTTTACAAACTAAAACAACTTGTGGTTGCTCACCGATCACAAATGTTTCCAAATTTAATATAGAAGTACTTTTATTCCACCTCACAACTCTTCCAAACAAGCTTAATTATTACTGAAAAATATTTTTCTAATTTTGTTTGTAATATATTAATTTGAGTTGTCTGAATTCAAGTAATTTTATAAGGCTCAGGACAAAACCAAGAAAAATATAGAAAAAGATTATTTAATTATACTAAATGGATATATTCAAATTTATGTGTACAATTAAAGGAGAGACGGTTGCCACTGCGTCTCATATATCTGTCAATTTATTAAATCTTATTTTTTTACTATGATTTAATAATGAAATTATAATAATAAATTTAAATATATTATGTTATTTTATACTATTATATTAGCATGCATTTTCTAGAAACGAGACCTTTTACAAAAAGGAAGATAGTACGTGATATTCTTTCCAACACATGATATATAGGCATGCAGGTATTTTCATAAAGAAAAGTTGTAGCACTTATTAATTTGTCAGATGGGAGGCCGTAATTCTAGTTTGGTAAAGAGTAAAGAGAAAGAGAAATGAACGTAGAGAGATGCTTTTCTTCATGATATGTACAAACTCTTTTAATTACCCTAAAAAAGATGAACATAAATAAGGAAAGAGCTAGCTAGATAGCTAGATTCATGGTATAATTTATATCTCTACTTTTAGTATATTAAACTCCTTTTTCAATAAATCTATATGAGCAAAAAAGGGATGAATTAAAAGAGTTGAAAATTGAAATGCAAGTAAGCTAATTTTTATATACTTGGAATTAATTATAAAGTTAAAGGGTCTTATTATCGAAGTATCACAAGGAGGAACTAAACTAAGTAAGTGTGTGTGTGTGTGTGTGTGTGTGTGTCCAAACTCATGCATGAGCTACAGATCGCTAGTGGAGATAACAGTCGTATACAATCACTTCCACACTGGATAGCTTTCTGTGCGTCTGTCTGAGTACTAATAGTTTGTATTTATTTTATTTTAACAAGACTAATGTGCATTACATACCTCTATTATTGATGTTTTCTAATCTGTACTTATTCTCACATCAGAGTTATCATTCAACAGCTCCGACCGTCAAACATTTCGGTGTGATCGTTTGTTCATTGTGCAGGTTAAATTCGTTGTTTAATAATTCGACGAACAGATAAATTTTAACGTAAATACAAATATTATATTCGTTGGTACTGTCACCAAAATTAACGTGTCTCTAAATATGTGTCATCAATGGCTTCACTAAAAATATTGTATTTATTTCTTTCTTGAAAACGAGGGTCTCATCAATCATCATTTAGTTTCTTGTTATGTAAAAAGTGTAGCAGAATTGTACGATCCATCCCACATCAATTCATCATTTAGTAGCGTACACATGTGTGGACGGACCCAATAAGTATGTTGGACCACCTCCTTACCTAAAAGGTTAACCTATTAGGCTGAGGCTCTACCATACCTTATTAACCCATCTACACTCTTGAATTTATCCAATGTGGGATTCATGTGAAATATCCCAACAATCTCCACTTTTCACTTGAATACCCATCACAAGTATCATACTAGAGTATTCACCATTTTAAGCACACCTTCTTTGAATCCTTCAAGAGCTCTGCTCGACTCTAATACTACACCACGCCAGAATCAAACGTGTCTCAGTAATTTCCTAGAGCCATCATGAACCCTGCTCCACCAGATTCAAATACTTCACATTTGAGTCATTCAAGAGCTTTGCTTAACTCTAATATTACTCCACCACGCCCGGGCCAAACGTGTCTCAGTAACTTTCCTAAAGCCATTCTAAGCCCGCTCCACCCGACTCAAATCATCCCGTGTTTCACCTGATTCAATTCTATTTGCTCCACCCACGAGGCCTTGCGAATTTACCCTCGCACCCCCCTCGCACTTTGGAGTTGATACTTGGACTTTATTTGCTCCACCCACAAGGCTTGCGAATTTTACCTTCACACTCCCCTCGCACCTTGGAGTTGTTCTTGGGCCCATCGAACCATGAGCTCTGATACCATTTTGTAGCGGAATTGTACGATCCATCTCACATCAATTCATCACTTAAGAATAAGACACCTGTAGTATTTTAACCCAATAAAGTATGTTGGACCACCTCCTTACCTAAAAGGTTAACCTATTAGGCTGAGACTCTACCATACTTATTAACCTATCTACACTCTTAAATTTATCCAATATAAGATTTATGTGAAATATTACAACAATAAAGTTGATTTCGTGTTTGATGATGGTTAATTAATTATAGGTACGGTACACTCATAATAGAATGCTAGAGATGTGGCATATGATCTACGAAAGCCATTCTGGTGAATTTTTTTATTATTTTTCTGCTTACATCGATTTGTAACGAAATTCAAGTCTTTTTGATTGAATAAATTATTTTTGTCAAAATTTATTTTAAACAATATTCATTAATTCTTATATAAAAACCCAATAATGTATGTACCCACTCCTGGTTCTCTCTTAAAAGAAAATAAACAAATAAATTATAATTAGTGTCTAGTGATGCAACATGAACCAAATGACAAAATCGAACCAACAAAAGAGAAATAAATAAATAAAGTAGTTCAAGAAAATACTTTTTTTATCAAAATAAAAAATAAAAAAACAAAAGGCGGCGCATTTACTTGCTCGTGCCTTGCCGCCATGGGTCGATTAGAAAGACACGTGTCTGGAACTAAAACTCAAATTAATATGTTTGAGTTGCAGTAGTAATAAAAGTAGGAATGGAATGAAGAAAAAAAATGTATTTGATTACGTAGTATTGAAATAAATTGAATCATTCTTATTTTTTGTTAAATTTATAAATTTTATTCTTTGAAAAAGAGAGAGTATAAAATTATTCATAAATCATTTTATTTTATATTTTATTCTTTCAATTTAAACGTAACAATGTATTTGGCTTGGAGTCCAAAAGATATCAACTTTTCTCATTCGTATGCACCACAAAATTAATTTTATTGCCCTCTAAATTAAACATTCATACATGATTGAAAAGTTAATCTTTAAAAATTCAACATGTTAGATTATAAACTCAAATATCATCTAGCATTAACATCTTATTTTGTAATTATAATGATTTTAATAAGAAATTAAAGTTAATTAATCTTTAAAAATTATTCAATATGTTAGATTTTTAAACTAAAATGTCATGCATATGCATATGCATCCAACATTATTCAATATGTTAGTTTGTTTGAAGTAACAATTTTATACTTAATAATTATTTTAAAATTATTTAATATCAACTATTGTATTAATTAAGTTAAATAAATTTGTATTAATTTTGAAATTTGGAATTTCACAAATTAAGTCAGGAACGAAACTCTTTTTGTGTAATGAAGCTAGGAAAATATAAATTTTTTGTTTCATGACAGGAGTATGATAATAATATATGCAACTTAGTGCATTCAAGAATATAATACTCTTTAATTGGTTCTAAACAAAAAAAGAAGAAGTGTAACTTAGATATTTTACTAAAAATGAGTGATGATCAAAAATAGAAACAAAAAATTGTGTGATATATACAAATGAATATAATATTTTTGTAACTGTATATCATTGTCAACAAGCACCATAGTTCTATTCTAATTCTAATTCTAATTCTAATGTTTTCATGATATGGTGATTCGGGTGAACTATTCCTTTGCTAATTCTTTTGTAACAAATAGTTGTTGTTTTAGATAGGGGTGTAAATGAATCGAACCGAACCGAACCGAGTCGAGCTGAATATTGAGTTGCTCATATTTGGTTCACAAAATTTATCGACTATAAAATAAGGTTTGATTATAGCTCGTTTGGCTATCGAGTCGAGCACGATCTCGAATCAAGCCCGAGCAATTTGAACTTTTCGAGCGAATATGATAAAAATTGTAGTTTAAAGAGGTTCGAGTATTTATCGAACTTTAAATTTATTCATATTTAAATCATTTATATTTTAAATCGAGCTCAAATCAAAATTTTAGTCGAGCGAAATCGAAGTCGAACTGTTTGGTTCATTTTACAACTTTAGTTTTAGAGCATCATTAGTTTGTTAGTGTTACTACCACTAGGCAATACCAACATTTAACATTCCAACTGCAATTCAAGTACTACAATATTTATACTCCAACTTTTTGTTAAGAATATATATATATATATATATATATATATATATATATATATATATATATATATATATATATATATATATAGAGAGAGAGAGAGAGAGAGAGAAAGATCAAGTGCATACCTTTATCTCCCTTATCTTATTCATTCAGGTTTCCCCTTTTTAGGCTACGGTTTCGATCATACGCATCAGTAGTCTATCATACTTTTAGCGACACTATATGTTGTCTGTCAAGCTAAAAGTATATATACTTGACATTATGACCAAACCATCGCCTAAAAGGGGGTAAGTATGCTGTAAGTAAGATAAGGGGTATGCATGATTCGGATTATATATATATATATATATATATATATATATATATATATATATATATATATATATATATATATGAGCAAAGATCAAGAACATTCATCTTAAATATCATTCCTTCTTAAATAAAGACTTTTTTATTAAAACTACGTCATTTTGGAGTGACTTAAAAGAGAGTGGTCTCACTTGTTTTCCTTTTATTTACAAAATGTCACTACCATGCTACACTCCAAAACGATATAGTTTTAATAAAGGAGTGTTATTTAAGAAGAAATAATATTTAAGAGAAATGTTCTTGATCCTTGCTCATATATATATATATATATATATATATATATATATATATATATATATATATATATATGAGAGAACTCTAAAGTTAACCTTAAAAATAAACCAAAGATTTAACTGTCGTCTTTGGTGTCTTTGACGACAGTTCACCAAGTCTGGCCGCCAAAGACTACATGGCTATGATGACGGATCGAACCGTCGCCATAGACATAAAAAGACAGTTAGATCTTTGGTTCGCTCTTTAAGGTTAAGCTTTAGAGACGGACCGTGTATATATATATATATATATAAAGTTGCTAAATAACGGTTCAAAACGATGTAATTTTAATTTTTTTATTAATGACCATTTCTCTATTTTGGGCAACCACAATTATATGCCAGTACAACAAGAAGAAAAATGAGTGATTATTTTGTTATTGAATGATGATAGATATTAAAGGATTAATTTTTCACAGATGACTATATACATTGCTCCATCTAACTAATTGTATTATGAACCATAAACATTAAAACCTAGTGCCATATCAAACAAGACATATAAATACAACTATGGAGTTCCAAAATTCATGTCATCCCACTATATATCTTTTTCATTTCGAAACTCTCTTTTTATGCTGTTTAATACTACATGATTGTTTGTGTTTGTCCTTCGTTTTCAAGTTTCATTTAGTTATTACTAATGGACTAATTAATAGTCCATGTTGTTACCTTTAAAAATACAAAAGTTCAATTTACCAAACTGTGTTTAGTTCTACTTGTCTAATGTATTTATATATGTATCTTTTATTATCATAACGATTAATGTCGGACTCATTAAACACGAGTCGATCTTAAAAAAAACAAATAATTAAAGGTGTGAAAGTATAGTATGTAGATATAGGAATAGAGTACTTCTAGGGGTAGTGACCGGCCGGAATTTTTTATTTTTTTTAATTTTTTTTTTTGTTTTTGACTACAAAATAATTAATGTGATTTATTGGAACTGAAATTTTTATAAAATACAGTGATTTAAGTGTCATTTGGATACACGTAAAAAAATGAGGTTATGCATGCATCGTATAACCCTGTTTGTTGTGTGTATTCAAAAGACACCTAAATCATTGCATTTTATAAAAATTTCAGTTCCAATAAATCACATTAATTATTTTGTAGTTTAAAACTAAAAAAAAATAAAAAAAAATTCAGCCGATCACTATCCCGGTCGGAAAATCCCGGTCCCCCTAAACTTTCTGATAGGAATAGGGTCATGGTTCTAAAAATCATTGGGCTTAAATATGCCCCATAAAACGCTCACCAGGTGAAAATTCTGTAGAGAAGATGACCTTTATTAGGCATATACATACATAATTGGAGACCACTAATACATTTGATTGAATAATTGCTAGTAAAATGAAAATCTCCACCAACTTTGATCGCTTTTATACATAAGGACTTGTCCTCTCCTAGAAGGAATGGAAGTTTAAAGGAAAGTCAATGACACTTCGGTTTCTCTAAGTTGTCATTTATTTTTAAAGTCGTTTTTAAAGTTCATTTCTTTTTCAATTAAGTCCTTAAAGAAATATTTTTTGTCAATTATTTTCCTTTACCCGATCTGACATTTTTTGCAATTATGTCCCTCCAAGTTACCCGATTTGTTTTTACCATTATTATATGTATTTTTTATATTAGAAATTTTAAAAATAAACATTAAAATAGAAATTAAAATACAAAAAAATAGTAAAAGATAAATAAAACAAATAATTCAATGAGTTTATGGGCTTTATGCCAAACAAAACATCAACATTAGGTTTCATAGCTTGTCATATACTTAATGTTGAGAGATTCAAGTTATTGAAATTCTTATGTGAGTTATTGTATTTGTACCTATATTCCTCTAAAATGAGGCAGTTAAAAAAAATAAAAATATTCATATATAGCAACATATTTTTGAAGAACTTGTGTAATTAGTTTTCCTTGGATTGTTTTACATCCTTCGTGTTCCCACATGAAGGGGAAAAAGTATGATAATAATGATTATAGTTTTGAATGTAAATGTTTTTCTTCTCACTCGATTGTGAATGTCTTTTTTTCTTTAATATAAATCGTTTTAGAGAAATATTTTTGTTTTTTAATATTTATTGTTTGAGAATTTTAAGTAAACATTAATTCCTTAGTTTCAATATTACTCCAAGTATTAAATATAACTTTGGTTCTCTCACTATTTTCTGTCCAATAAATAATTATTTTTTTTCAATAGAAAGATAATATAAATAATTAATATTATATTTAATATTATACATATGAGTAGTACTTCAGTATTTCTATGAATATGAATATGGAGGTTAATAGTTATAAAAGGCCAGGATAAATCTTGGCATAGATTAAACCTACCATTTGAATGCTTGATTGCTATAAAATAAAACGAAAATCTCCACCACAAACTTTAACTCAGTTATGTCACTAACACATATATGTCTTCTTCAAGCGAAACGGAATTAAAGTTTAATGGAGATTAGTGGCTTCTTTAACAACTCCCATTATCCTCGTCCACATACAAAACCCATGTAGATACAAAAAAACTTGGATGGAGACCTCTCAATTTAATGTACCTAAATTCCATCCGATCCAAAATTTAAAATACATTTCTAATACGACAATATTCAAGAAAAAATATTTTTACCACCATTCAAGAATATAAGATGGATAACAGTATAGCAACGGTGAAAACCAGCGACGATTTTCATGTGATTTATCAGTTTTTCAAAAAAAAAATCCCACAAAATATTCTCCTATTTTTTGAATAAATATAAAGTACAGTGATGACAATAACTTATAAAAATATGCTCCTCATTTTGTTGACTAAGAGCATAACTATCGGAAAAAACATTAAACTTCCAAGTGTTTTTGGCTTCTTTTTCTCTAAAAACTCTTCTAATCCCTACACTGCAACACCTGTAATCGGACATTAAACTTGTAAATCATGGACACGTTTTAAGGAGAAAGAAACATGAAAATGCATGTCAAAAGTCAAATATTAAGAGTAAAAACTTGAATTTCCGGCAACCTTTTGAGTAAAGCCAAATAGTTGAATTTTAAACTTATATAGCATAGGAAAAACGGCCCAACAAATATTGGCGAATGCATTTGTAAAAGGATGTTTATAACTAGAGCTATTAGTTCAAATCCGTCTAAATACAAATTGCAGCATTACTGCAAAGTAAAGGCACCACTAGACTAGTCATTCTTCTAGTGCAAACTCTTATCCTAAATGCTAAAACATGAAAAAAGAGTATCAAACATGTAAGTTCAGTAGCCTTTCTTTTTTCTTCAAGAAGACAGTAATCTTGTTTAATATCATATATAAAGAGAAAGATGCCAAAGAGATACAACCAAACCAATCTATTTGCGCTGAGCGCATGGCTCCGCCCCGTCTACCCAGTTATTTGGGCTTCAGTCTGCAAGAAAACTGATACAAACCTTAATGGTTGGGACTCGTCCCATCTACCCACTTATAAGGAGGCTTCACTCTAAGTTAGCAATTTTCACAGGTCGCCTGATTTACGTGCGCAACCCACAAGCATGGACTCTCAATTAAAACACCAATTGATGCATACCTTAAACACCTTGAAAAGCTAACTATCTGCACCAAAAAGGAAAATCAAACCACACCAAATTGTCCTTATAACTGACGTGGGACTAACTATCTCTTGTTGTATAATTTGGAGTTTGCATCAGAAAACACCCACAATTGCAGGATATTCAACCAGAAGGCTCATTGAACTAGTTATAATTTAGCAGATATTGCATTTCTTCTCACGAATTGTACACAAATAAGATGACTAGCAACCCGGGATACTTCAAGTCTATATAAGAAAAACTAGAAGCAAGGAAAGTGCAGTATAAGAACAAAGAATTTTAGTCATTTGCTCAACTTGATATCTGCTATAAACAACTGCATTACCCCCTTGGAATCAGCTGCAAATAGCAATGAACTACTCATCACACATTCAAAACATTAAGGAAGATTAAAACATGACATCCCATGCTTAAAAGAGAAGGCAAATAGATTGGTGGAGAACATCCGTACTGCTATTGGGATAAATTCAGTATTTATAATCTAACCGTGGTCTGACACATTCACAATTAAGTTAGGAAGCCGCACTCATTGAAAGGAAAAATTTATCAATTGTGGTTTAGTATTATCTAGTTTATTCAAACTGACAAACTTAGAACATGAATAGAACTGTATTTCCGAAAACCTTCTGGTTTGAATTGTCAAACAACTTCTTGTTCTCTGTTTTATGCAAACTTGATGTTGAAAATTAGTCAAAATTCTAGTCATGCCCTAACTCACTAAATTAACTACATTGAACTAGTCTTTTCAAGGCTGCAAAATTAAATTTGAGCGGGAAGTGGTTAAAGGAGTGTCTGGGAAGGGAGCCCTAAAGCCTTGATCAACTATAAGGAGTTTTACTTCACATTCAAGTACAAACAACAGTAAACAACCAGGTAAGATATTGTACATAAAGGACATAATGTACATGAGGGGGGGAGGGGGGCTTACGTAATATTGCTAAAGATATTGATTTACTCAAAATACACATAAATTGAATGGGGACAAGCAGTATTTCATAATGCAATTCACATCTGCATTTCAAAATTATATTCTTTTAACTGGCTTCTCTTTGTATCAATGAAGGAGCAGGTGGTGTCATTGTTTCATCCTTACCTTTTGTATCAGGCTCTTCTTCCACCATAGGAAGCTGCCTGCCTGGACTACGATAATCGTTTGAAAACCTACTAGGACTTGGAGAATTTGATTTGATAATTTGGGCTGGAGAGGAGATGTCCCCCGGAGGAGAAGTCGGGGCAGATCTAATAGGGAAATCTCCATCTTCATGGGGCAAAGGAGAAATTGGCAACTGGGTACTTTCGTCCACTTGTTTTCTGCAAAGCTTATCCTCCACAATATCATAGAAATTCCCAGTCCGCACTTCCTGAGCAAGAGTACACCAACAGCAGAAAAGCCACAATGCGCAATCTGCAACAGCTGGTTTACCACCACAAGAATTATATGGTGGCAAATTGAATCTCTTCCTCATCTGAATCCTCCAAAACCCACCATAGAGTAACCCAAAGAGACAAAGAAAAACACCAGTAAGCCCCAATGTCTCCCTCACAATTTCGTTGTTGATATTAATGGCAGCCAAATTAAAAATCCAAAAAGGAGCCATACAGAAGAGAAGAAAAGTTGTAATGTGAACATACATGTTCCCAAATCCAAGTCTCTCCATATTCCACCCAAAAACACAAAAACTACAGAATAAAGAAAGATATGCTAAAGATATGTCATCCCAAAAGTCAAGTACACCTCCACTCCATTGTGGTCTATTTTCTACTATCCTTTCCTCATCTCTAGATGCAAATGAGAATCGCTTTTGTAATGATTTTGATCTCAGCTGGCTTGGCCTGCTACTGTCAGAAGAGGTACTCTGAAGTTGTTGTGCTTCTTCATCCGGTTCAGAATGGTAGTCTTTCCCAAGGGGGCTAACAATGGAGTAAACACCAGCAATCGCAGGGGCACCAATTGCAACAGAAATAGATATACCAACGCCAATTGCAGGTCGCTCTGATCTCTTGTAACCCACATTAAGACCACACAAAGCATATTGTGCAAAACAATTGAGGTTGAGTAGAGATATAACAACCATCATGTGTGCCCACTCGTGAGGTTTATAAGTCCCATTCTTGCAGTAAATCTTCCTGAGCCTGGAAATGTCTTGTGGTCTCCATCTCAGCAAAAGTACAAGGTGGTATAATCGCTGTGGGTGTTGGTACAGACACATAAGGGTAAATAATGCATTGAGAAATTGGTTATTGACTTCAAACCAGGCATTTCTCTGGGACTTTTTTGGCAGGGCACTGTTTAACATTCCAGTCATGACAAGAAATAGAATTGCACCTGACACAGCAACACATATTATCCACACCAAAAGAACCATGTTCATTGGATTCCTTATCCATTCTTTGCAAATCTTCTTAAGGGAGGTCCAATCAATTTTACGACTAAATACTCTACTTAAGCGTTCTCGAAAAGAATGACTACTGGAAGAAGGTACATTACGTGAAATGTCATCTCTCCCCACCACAATCCTCTGAAATTTTGTAGATGGAGACTCTAAAGAACCAAAATTAAGGAACCTCATGTTGTTGGCAATAGCAGTTGAGCTACCATCAGAACGATTTTGAGGGTTGTCAGAGATGATAAGCTCCCTTCGAGCTGGCGAAATGTGCAGAGGGACACGACCCTTGATTATAGCACCATTAGATTCATCGCTCCCTCCATTCTGTTCACCATTATCAGTTGAAACCATTCTCTTCTGCCCCAATTGTTTTCGGGTAAATTTTGAAGTTTTCAAATCACAACCAGTTTTATTTTTCTTCTCAACCGGAGAAAACCTAATTTTGGAAAGCTTTAAACACAAGGTCCTTCATCAACACTTAGGAGAGGTGGTGTGATCCTGATTTTGCTACAACCACAAGAAAAAACAAATAAAATACGCCCAGTAAATCAAGTTTCTACCAGGTATGAATATTTTGTCCAACAAATGATATTAAAAACAAACAGAATTTTGTTTGCAAGAGTGGTGGGTGGGATAGGACTATTTGTATTAACTTATTAACATTCTGTACTATTATATCCCATGATTAATCCGTTATTTAATATCATGGACTATTTTCCATCATTTCTAAGGTCATTTGTGTTAGGATATCACAAAGAGTTGGAGTCCCACATAAGAGAACTAATGAAAAAGTGAAGTACTAATATACATGAATGGGACCAAGACCTAATGGCTTAAGCTTTTGGGTCAAGTTGGGTTCCAAACATATATGTTGTGTCATGTATATTAATGGCTACGGAAGATTAATCTTGGGTTGGTGAACCTCTTCAAAAAGACACAGAATAGTTCAGAAAATTAATTCCAAACAACCTTTTCAAAAGTCACGTGATGGAAAAACACGGTGATTGAAGAGAAGTGTTCAAGTAAGGGGGAATTCTTTATGTGATAGACTCACTTGTGAGGGGAAGATTGTTAGATATTACAAGTGATTGTAATGAAGATATTATTAATTCAACACAACAAGGATCCATGTCTCACCAAATGTCATGACCCACATGTGATTTCTGCAATAACTAAGACTGACATCCAGACTAAAGAAATTAATCTATATTAAGTGGACTCAAATACACAGGGTCGGCATCACACAATGGGGGTGATTTTCATATACAGCGGTAGTAACACGTATTGATTATTCTTGTATTCAAGGGAGCAGTTAGTAACACGTGTTGCTTATTCCTTGTATTTAGGAGAGCATTTAGTAGTTAGCATAGATAGAAGAGCTCGGACAGTTAAGTCATAACTAACATGTATAGATACAGAATGTATATAGATAGGTTTATAGTTGCATAAATAGAAGTAAGAGATTCATTGTAAAGTAAGTTTTTCTATAAGGTAGTTCCAGTAATTCAGATAAATGAAAATTCATTCATTCAAACATTACTCTACGATTTATTGATTCATTACTCTACAATTCATTGATTCATTACTCTTTGCCAATTGAATCATGAAAATTTTACATGGTATCAAAGCCATATTCAGATCTGAACTGTATCGATTAGCTTCCGCATTTCTTTTTTTGTTCCAGATCTATTTTCTCTATTTCAATTACATTTGTTTTTTTAAGCATTAGATATGTTCATTTTGTTTACAATTTGCCATGGCTGCTTCATCTTCATTGTCTCCTTCATCTTCATCTTCTTCTGTTGATTCACATAATCATCCATTTTATCTACATAATAATGATAATCCTGGAATGATTTTGATCTCTAAACACCTACTCGACATTGAAAATTTCTCTCCGTGGAAGCGATCTATGCAGATCGCATTATTTGCAAAGAATAAAATTGTAATTGGAACCTATGTTGCTCCTGATAAAGCTTCTGATCTTTATCCTCTTTCGGAGCAAGTCAATGATATGGTCATTTCCTGGATCATGAACACAGTTCATGATTCCATCAGTGATCATATGACCTATCTAACCAGTGCAGCTGCTATTTGGCAAGAGTTACATGAACGATTTTCAGGCTTTCAGCTGTGGATACTCACAAGATCTATCAAATTCAGAAAGATCTGCATAAACTTGAACAACATGATGACTTTGTTGAGATTTATTTTCTCAAATTAAAGCACTTGTGGGATAAAAATGATGTTTTAGATCCCTTAGCTGTTTGTACCTGCAATGAATGCACCTGTGGTGTCACTAAACTAAATGAAGAAAAATAACATAATCGAAGAGTCATACAGTTTATCATGGGACTTCATGAAAGTTATACTAATGTCAAGGGACAGACTCTGATGATGCAGCCCCTTCCTAATGTCACACAAGCCTTTAATCTCATCAAGCAAGAAGAGAAGCAACGTCAAGACTATATTTCTAGTCTGTCTCATAATTCTACTGCTTTAGCAAGTAGTTCCAATTATGCACCTCTTCCAGGACATGGTGTCGATTTTACCTCTAAATATCATCCTCAGAAAATGGATCTTCCTGCATCTATGGGAACACATGTTAACAAGAGTGACTTGATATGTTCTTATGGCCATCTCACTGGTCATACCAAAGATACCTACTACAAACTTATTGGATATCCAGTCAATCATCCTGCCATAGGAACAAAAATAGAAAGAAACCTTACAATTTTGGAGGCCATGTGAAGAATATTTCTACCTCTCAGTACAAGCCAATTGCACCCAAAGTGATGGACTTCACGGCACGCTTGCGTGAGGTGGTCGTTGCCCCGATCGTTTCTAGCAAAGTTGTATGGTGAATTGCTCGCAACACCATAACCCCTCACCTATATATAGATGGTAATCTTGGTACAATTGTTCGCGCTAGGAAATTTGAGTTGAATGGACACCAACGACACCTTGACCCTTCGCTTATTGAAGCGGTAATCTTGATACAATCGACGATGGATACGGTAGAAGACGCCACACACAACTATGAATTGTTGTATGATAAGTCAAAGTTGAATATCAAAGAAAACTAAGAATTAACTCAGGAATTCTTCAAAGAACCAAAGAAGAAAATAACCTCACAAGTATATTGAATAATGAATAATGTGTTCTCAATTACAATAAATGTAACCCTTATTTATACTAGTTACAAAAACCCTAATCCTAATAGGAATTACAAACCAATTTGGAATAGAAATCCCTATTTCTATAAAGCAATTAGAAACTTATTATGGTAATAAAAACCCTAAAATTGTTGCCATAATTTTACCCTAATAGAAGTCTCTAGAATTGCAATCTAAATAAATCAAAAAACCCCTAGAATCATGCTAAATTACCTAAAATAAAAGGAAACAAAATATAATATAATCTACCTAATATTTTAGGAAACAAAATCTTTTCTACTTCCTGAACTAGGCTTGTATCAAATTGTCTTTCCATGTAATATATAATCCATGGGCTGCTAGGAATTTATATTAAATCAATTAGTCAATTGGGTCAGCCCAATAATGCTTAAATTGCGCTCCCTTGGTCCAATAATGCTTGGGTCAAACTCATTAATTGAGGCACAACTCTTTTATTGAATTTCCTTAATAACTTTTAGCCCAATTACTTGAAATCATTTGTTGAACCCTTGGAGCTTGATTCGAAAGATTGTCATAAAATTTTGACCCCCTCATGCTTGTGTCACAAAGCCATGCAATTGACTATTTCAGATACTCATATACATCATCCTGATGATTCTTCTGCAGTTTCTCATTCTTCCATGCCAGTTGCTACTGATGATCCTGAGCTAGAAGCATTAAAACAACAATTCACTCAGTTAATGTACAAGTATAATAAGGCTAAAGGAAAACTACCGCAGGATGATCATATTGCAGGCATCTCGTGCTCTGTTTTAGTTCTTAATTGTTTTGGTGCCAATGACTGGATTGTTGACACAGGGGCAACTGATCATATGTGGTCTAATTTGAATATTATGCATGATTTACATACCATTGACTACCCTGTTCATGTTTCCTTTCCAAATGGTACTAAGGTTTCAATCACACAAATTGGAAATGTTAGTCTAACACCTTCTTTACATATTCATAATGTATTTTATGTTCCATCATTTCACTATAATCTATTATCTGTAAGTTGAATTGCTCAGGATTCCAATCTTACTATGATATTCTCACCAAATCACTGCATTATCCAGGACAAACACCAGATGAAGGTGTTGGCTACTGATAAGATGCAAGGAGGTCTTTATCAGTTCACTTTTCCAGCTTCCCAGCTCTTCAATACGACAAGCAATATTACTGGATTTCTCTGGCATCAAAGATTAGGCCATGCATCCTCTCTGCTAAAAAATATTACTGATGGAGCTAAAAGTTTGTCACATGTTTGTCCCAATAAATGCTATGTTTTTCCATTGGCAAAACAGCATAAAATTCTATTTCCTTCTAATAGTTCTGTTACTACAGCTCCTTTTCAACTAGTTCACGTAGATGTTTGGGGTCCATATAGGGTTCCAACTGTGAATGTAATACCCAAAAAAAAAAAAATTAATAATAATAATAATAATAAAATAAAATAATAAAATATTTAAGTGAGTTTTAAAATAGTTAATTGGGCTTTCCTTATATTTGGGTCAAATTGTAATTAATTTATTTGGGCCATTAAAATTATTTGGGTCTAAACTATATTTGTCTAATTTTTACTTCCTAATCAAATTAGAAGAATTAATTAATAAACCAAAACCTAATTCTATTTTCATTAGCTCGCGCAATTTAGAAAGGGTTGGGTGTGAGGCTAAAAAAGAACAAAAACTAAAGAGGTAATCAATTCTACCGCAGATTCTTTAGTATATATATATTTGTTAGCTTATGTAAACTTTTTCTCGGTATATATATATATATATATATATATATATATATATATATATATTATATAAAGACGTTTATATATATATATATATATATATGTTACTTTCTTCTAATATATATGTATACTTGATTCCTTGATTTTAGTTTATATATATATATATATATATATATATATATATATATATATATATATATATATAAACTGATTTTGTTTATATATTTATATCTATAAAAGATATACAGATTTTATTTATTTATTTATTTATTTTAAAAAGGAATGATAATAAATGATAATATAATATAGTTATTATAATTAAAATGTATCTTTTACTTACAAATTGAATATATATATTAAAATTATTGAATTTGTGAAAATATAATTTGTATGAGTTCGTAATTTAATTATATGCTTTATATTTTATTTTGATAATTAGATCGGATTGAGGGAGTTTAATGGCGATATTTAGCTTTTCATGTAATTATTTCGATACTATATTAAGGTACGGATTTTCATTTTTTTTCAAATGAGACTCTTTTAAATATAATTCGCTCGTTTTGTTATCGTTAAAAATTTGGTATCGCTTCTTAGGATTATTCCTTGTTGTCCAATTTATTGTGATAGTTTTGTTTTGGTGTTGATATTAAAATTTGTATTTGTACTCCTTGAACTAGTTAATCGTGGTCAATATATTTTGGAGACTTTATTCGCTTGTACAATTGTTCGATATTTTCGCTCACATTCGGGAGTCATTTTGATCATTGCTATATTGTGATAATCAATAATAATTGTATTTGATAATTCGATCTCATTTGAATATGGTCATGTAAGCCTTGTGATTTGAACCCCTGTTGGCTTACATTTTGTAGTTTGATCCTTAGGGTATACTTGAGCTAACCACCGTGTGGGGGGTACCATGTGCATGTCCTCTCGACACAAGGGCATGACACCTTCCGTGGCGGTGTGATCAAATCCACACTGGCAGATCCTTTTGTATGCTCCGGTATGAGCTTTGGCCATTTGATATATTTGTTCAGATAACGTATGGGTCGCACCCAAAGATTTGATTTGATTCTATTTGTTTGGCGGATTAGTGACGTATGTGTCGTGTGTATTATTCGATTTGATTTGTATACATCATGGTACCGATGTATTTTGTTAGCCTTCGCTATTTGTATTTGAGCTCAAGATGAAATTGTTACCTTACAACCATTTGATTCAAATTTTTATTTATTTGGAATTCTTTTGGCTATAATTATTCGATCGACAAAGTGTTAGTCATTTGTTAATGGACTCTCAAATTTTGATCTATTCATAACTACCGCTTGTAATTTATATGTGTTCATTCATTAACTTTCTTTTAGATTCATTATTTATTGTGATATATTTATTCATCTTCGTATCCAGATCGGGCAATCGCTCACGCTTATGTTCTTTTTCCTAAGCAGTAATCGGGGTGATGTGGATTGTGGGATGAGAGCTACCTTTGATCCAAATGAGTAGATTAGCTTTTGAGATTATTATTAGACTTGGTTTTCCTAAGATTTTGTAATCGGATGTTTTGGGGTCTATTTTGATATTTATTTATTCTTAGTAGAGACTATGTAAATGTGGAGTTCATTCTATTTAAATGGAGTATGTGACATTTGGTATTAAATTTTATTGGAGATATTTTGAGGTTTATTAGAGATTTGTATTTATTATGTTTGTCAGGCGTGACATCCCTTTTTCCTTTCGGGGAAAGGGGTGTTACTGAGTTGGTATCGAGCCTGTGTTATGATCTTGTAGATTGCCTTTTAGGCTCGACCGTGAAAGTTATGGGGGTGTACCATTGGGTAGTTATAAGAATTTGTTATAGTGTTGTATCAAGGCCCGATTTTCGCTCGCATAAATTTGGCCTTGATTATTTGTTTTGATCCGTTTGTTCTTATTGTTTATTCAGATCATAGATGGCTCGTAAGTCTTCGAGAATTGCCGGGAGGCGGTGGTAATAACAGTAGAGGGTCGAGGCGTTTCTGTGTCGAGGTCGTTAATCGTGGTGGAAACGATGGGAACCAGGGTAATGCAACAATAACCCCAGCTATGGTGGCAAAAGAATGGTGAATGAGGCGAAGACAAGCAGCCGTGCAAGAAGTTATGCAGGTATTCCGCAGATGCAAGGAAATCAAGATGCAAACGGCACATGGGGATGATGCAGAGATACCACAACATGAGCATAATGTTCCTCCCGAGGATCAAGTGGGTCACCAAAGGCAAACCATTATATGTGTCATTGAGAGGTTCATTAAGCGTAAGCCCAACTCTTTTCGTTTTGTTCGACTCCAATTGATGCGAGAACCGGATCGCCCACTGGAGAAGATTTTTGATGTTATTGGGTGTACCGAAAATCGTAAGGTGAGATTAGCAAGATATAAGCTAGAGGATGATGCTCAAATGATGGTGGAAATCGTCAAGGCTACACAAGGAGATGGATTTATGGATGGACTCATATGGAGCGGTTTTTGTGACCTTTTCTATCAGCAGTATTTCCCAAACGCTGATAGGGACGCATACATCAGGGAATTTGTGTCCATTCGGCAGAAGGATGATGAGACTATTAATGATTTCATAGCGAGGTTTACTAGATTGGCTGGTTTTGCGGGTACAATAGCTGGGACAGCTGCACAACAGGCAGAAAAATTCAAATGGGCTTTGAAATATGAGTATAGAAGGTCGATCATCCACACCATATTTACAGATGTATCGCAGGTGGCTAATGCAACAAGAGTGTGGAAATGGATACAAGGACTTTCGAGCTTCCAAATCGTCAAGGAGTCGAAAGAGAGATAGAGATGATCAACAAGGGCAAGGATTGGGGCGCTTTGGTAGAAATCGTAATAGAAGGCAAAATAATTGAATGAGCCTCCATCGGGTCAACGATTTAATTCTCAAGGATTTTGCTTACCCAATGCAAATAGGTGGTCGTGGAGGTCGCAGAAGATGGTCATAAGGTGTCGGAGGGCGATCAAAATATGGGATTTCAACGTAATGTGGGTTTCAGCAGAATCGTAATCGTGGTCAAGATCGCCAATGTGGTCAAATCCAGTATGATTCAGACCCAGCAGTGGGGGCAATCCGAACCTTTTGCCACTTCCACTTGCTCCATGTGCTACGGTGGTGGGTATCATGCCGGTAGGCGTCTATATAGAGACGGGGCTTGTTTTTGTGTGGACAAATGGGACATAGAGCAAGGGACCCTGGGGCCAAATGTGGTAATGTGGGAGGCAGAATGCCGGTAATGGTGGTCGCGCAACAACACCGGTGGGAGAGTATTTCAGATCGACACTAATCAGCGCCCAAGCGCCAGTACTATTTCGTGCATTCTTCTTCAGGAAATCGTGAGGCATCGGTTTTGTTCGACACCGGGTCTACACACTCTATTGTTGCACTTTCATTTACTCGTCATCTTGGCGCGCCTTCTCACATATTAGATCCTCATTTGTCTATTGCTACCTCGATGGGGAATTTCGTGATTATTTCGAGCATTTTCGCGAAAGTGTCCTTTGAAGTTAGGGAGGAGGGTGTACGCAGCTAACTTACTTCGATGGTGATGCATGATTTTGATATTATTTTGGGTATGGATGGCCGAGAAAAGCATCGAGCCACTATTGATTGTCAAAGCAGGAAGGTTATTTTTGGAACCCAGAGGCTCCGTAATCTCGAAGTTTCAATGTTCCAAGTCGAATGGTGTTGTAAAGTTGATCTCAAATTTGAAGGCGCAGCAAAATGATTTCTAAGGGACATGATTGTTATTCGCTTATGTGAAGGATACCTCGAGGGATGAGCCCCAACTTAACGACTATCCAACAGGCGAGAATTTCCCGAGGTATTTCTAAGGATCTACCGGATTGCCACCGCCAAGGGAAGTTGAGTTTACTATTGAGCTCATTCTCGGAGCGAACCTATTTCTAAGACACCCTATAGAATGGCTCCATTAGAGTTACAGAGTCAAGGAACAATTGCAGGAGTTGTTAGATCGGGGATTCATTAGACCGAAGCGACGCCACGGGGGTGCTCCAAAGTGTTGTTTGTGAAGAAGAAGGACGGATCTATGAGATTGTGTATAGATTATGGAGCTAAATCGGATCACTATCGTGAATGTATATCCATTGCCACTGGATAGATGACCTTTCGATCACCCAAGGGGCAAAGTTCTTCTCAAAGATAGATTTGAGGTCTGGGTACCATCGCTTGAGGGTGAGAGGAAGAGGACATTCCAAAAACAACTTTTCAGACTTTCAGACGGGCACTATGAGTTTTTGGTGATGTCATTTGGGTCGACTAATGCTCCAAAGAAGTTGTTTATGGGTATGATGAATCGGGTTTTTAGCGAGTATTTGAACCAATTTGTCATCATTTTCATTGATTATATTTTGGTATATTCCAAGTCTAAGGAGGAGCATGAAGAACATCTTCGTATTGTTTTTTGGGAGTTCTGCAGAAGAATAAGTTATATGCTAAGTTCTCCAAATGCCGCTTTTGGTTAGAACAAGTAGCATTTTTGGGGCATGTCGTGTCTGGCCGAAGGTATTAAGGTGGATCCTGCGAAGGTCGAGGCTATCACTAATTGGCCAAGACCTACCACCAGAATCAAGTAAGGAGTTTCTTGGGTTTGGCGTGGTACTATAAAGAGATTTGTGGAAGGTTTCTCTTTGTTAGCTTTGCCATTAACTCAATTGATGAAGAAGGGCATAAAATTTGTGTGGAATGAGGAACGTGAGAAAAGTTTTGAGGAGCTTAAGAAAAGGCTTCAGGTTTCGCCCAAAGGCTTACATTACGCTTCGGGGATAGGAGGTTATCAAATTTACTGATGATGCTTCCAAGAAAGGATTAGGTGTGTTTTGATGCAACATGGTAAGGTAATCGCTTATGCTTCCTGCACAACTTAAACCTTATGAGGTTAATTATCCTACCCACGACTTGGAGTTAGCAAAGCAGCTTATTTTTTTGCCCTAAAGATTTGGAGGCACTATTTATATGGAGAGACTTGTGACATTTTCACCCACCACAAGAGCCTTAAATATATTTTTACTCGTAAGGATCTTAACATGAGGCAGAGGCGCTGGGTGGAGCTTCTTAAGGATTATGATGCCAGATTCAAAGATCACCCCAGAAGGCTAATGTGGTTGCAGATGCTCTTAGCCTAAGAGTTCGTGGAGTGTAGTCGCTTTGGTTACACAACCTCAACTTATCTCTTGATATGGAACGTGGGGTTTGGAGCTATATGCTAGAGGTTCGATGGGTTGTAAAGCAAGTATGAGGTGGAACCTTCTTATTTGCATGATCAAAGAAGCACAAAAGGAGGATGGAGGGTTGTGGGGTCAGAACGCAGTAATATGGATGAGGGTAGTAGCATGAGTTCGCATTGATGAACAAGGTGTGATATGGTTTCGTAAACGGTTATGTGTTCCCGTGGATCCAATGATTCGTGAGGCAAAGGTTGATCAAGCTCATAGTTCGCCATTTTCTATTCATCCCGGTCTACAAAGATGTATAAGGATTTGAAGGAGAATTTTCGTGGAGTGGAATGAAAAGGGATGTAGTGAATTTGTGAGTAAATGTCTTACTTGTCGCTAAGTAAAAATTGAGCATCGCCGACGGTGGCTTGTTGTTGCAACAGCTTAGAGATTCCCGTGTGGAAATGGGATGACATTTCGATGGACTTTGTGATTGGATTACCGAGGACTCTTAAAAAGAATGATGCTATTTGGGTGGTAGTGGATCGCTTGACCAAATTCCACGCATTTTTTGGCTATTCGTGAGGATTTTTCGGTGAATAAATTAGCAGATATTTTTCAACGTGAGATTGTTAGGCTACATGGGACTCCAGTTTCTATTGTTTCGGATCGGGATCCACGATTTACTTCTCGATTTTGGAAAGGATTTCAACGAGCTTGGGGAACTCGACTCAACTATAGTACAGCTTTTCACCCGCAGACAGATGGACAATCAGAGAGAACTATTCAGACATTAGAAGACATGTTACGATCTTGTGCTTTAGAGTGGATGTGAAACGGGATGATTATTTGAGTTTGGTGGAGTTCAGATATAATAATAGTTGGCAAGCTAGTATTGGTATGGCACCTTTTGAAGCTTTCAGATGGTAAGAAGTGTCGAGTTCGACTTGTTGGGATGAGGTTGGAGAAAGGGTAACAGAGGGACCCGATTTGGTTAGGATCACTACGAGAAGGTAGCAAAGTGGTTAAGGAAAATTGAAAGAAGCTAGATCGGCAAAAGAGTTATGCCGATATTCATAGGAGGGCTCTTGCATGATTCACGCGGTGAACACGTGTTTTTGAAAGTTTCTCCATGGAAAGGTGTTCAAGGTTTGGTTTGAAAGGGAAGCTTAGTCCGCGCTTCATTGGCCCTTTGAAGTCCTTGAGAGAGTTGGAGAAGTGGCATATCGGGTGGCTTTTGCCTCCACGCTTATCTCATGTACATAATGTCTTTCATGTTTCAAAGAGTTAAGGAAATATAACTATCATCCGCTTCACGCCAGTGCACTCACCCGCTACATAAGATTCAAGAAGATCTTACTTGTGAGGAAGAAGCCGAGGCGATTCTAGATCGTCAAGAACGGATTATGAGGAGGAAGACAATTTCTTTTGTTAAAGTCTTGTGGAAAAAACCATTCGGAGCGGGAAGCTACTTGGGAGGTGGAGGATATCCACATCTTTTTGAAGACTAGGTACGCTCTGTTCTTTTGATTCCGGGGACGGAATCCCTTTTAAGGGGAAGGTGATGTAATACCCAAAAAAAATAATAATAATAATAATAATAAAATAAAATAATAAAATAATAAAATATTTAAGTGAGTTTTAAAATAGTTAATTAGGCTTTCCTTATATTTGGGTTAAATTGTAATTAATTTATTTGGGCCATTAAAATTATTGGGTCTAAACTATATTTGTCTAATTTTTACTTCCTAATCAAATTAGAAGAATTAATTAATAAACCAAAACCTAATTCTATTTTCATTAGCTCTGCCGCCGCAATTTAGAAAGGGTCAAGTGAGGCTAAAAAGAACAAAAACTAAAGAGGTAATCAATTCTACCGCAGATTCTTTAGTATATATATATATATATTTGTTAGCTTATATAAATATATTTTCTCGTATATATATATATATATATATATATATATATATATATATATATATATATATATATATGTTATAAAGACGCTTATATATATATATATATATATATATGTTACTTCTTCTTCTAATATATATATATACTTGATTCCTTGATTTTAGTATATATATATATATATATAAACTGATTTTGTTTATATATTTATATCTATAAAAGATATATGATTTTATTTATTTATTTATTTATTTTAAAAAGGAATGATAATAAATGATAATATAATATAGTTATTATAATTAAAATGTATCTTTTACTTACAAATTGAATATATATATTAAAATTATTGAATTTGTGAAAATATAATTTGTATGAGTTCGTAATTTAATTATATGCTTTATATTTTATTTTGATAATTAGATCGGATTGAGGGAGTTTAATGGCGATATTTAGCTTCGGCGAATTATTTCGATACTATATTTAGGTACGGATTTCGTACTTTTTCAGCGAGACTCTTTTAAATATAATTCGTTCGTTTTGTTATCGTTAAAAATTTGGTATTGCTTCTTAGGATTATTCCTTGTTGTCCAATTTATTGTGATAGTTTTGTTTTGGTGTTGATATTAAAATTTGTATTTGTACTCCTTGAACTAGTTAATCGTGTCAGTATATTTTGGAGACTTTATTCGCGTTTGTACAATTGTTCGATATTTTCGTTCACATTCGGGAGTCATTTTGATCATTGCTATATTGTGATAATCAATAATAATTGTATTTGATAATTCGATCTCATTTGAATATGGTCATGTAAGCCTTGTGATTTGAACCCCTGTTGGCTTACATTTTGTAGTTTGATCCTTAGGGTATACTTGAGCTAACCACTTGTGGGGGTACCACAGGCATGTCCTCTTGACACAAGGGCATGACACCTTCCGTGGCGGTGTGATCAGTCCATCATGTATCCTTTTGTATGCTCGGGTATGAGCTTTGGCCATTTGATATATTTGTTCGTAATACGTATGGGGTCAACCCAAAGATTTGATTTGATTCTATTTGTTTTCGCGGATTAGTGACGTATGTGTCGTATGCGTATTATCCGATTTGATTTGTATACATCATGGTACCGATGTATTTTGTTAGCCTTCGCTATTTGTATTTGAGCTCAAGATGAAATTGTTACCTTATAAAACCATTTGATTCAAATTTTATTTATTTGGAATTCTTTTGGATATAATTATTCGATTGATGTTGTTAGTCATTTGTTAATGGACTCTCAAATTTTGATCTATTCATAACTCGCTTGTAATTTATATGTGTTCATTCATTAAATTTTTTTAGATTCATTATTTATTGTGATATATTTATTCATCTTCATATCCGTGATCGGGCAATTGGCTCACGCTTATGTTCTTTTTTCCTAGCAGTAATCGGGGTGATGTGGATTTGTGGGATGAGAGCTACCTTTGATCCAAAAATGAGTAGATTAGCTTTTGAGATTATTATTAGACTTGGTTTTCCTAAGATTTTGTAATCTGGATGTTTTGGGGTCTATTTTGATATTTATTTATTCTTAGTAGAGACTATGTAAATGTGGAGTTCATTCTATTTAAATTGGATTATGTGACATTTGGTATTAAATTTTATTGGAGATATTTTGAGGTTTATTAGAGATTTGTATTTATTATGTTTGTGCGTGACATCCCTTTTTCCTTTTGGGAAAGGGGGTGTTACAGTGAATGGTTATTGTTACTTTTTTACTGTGGTTGATGATTTCACCAGATCCACTTGGACTCACTTGTTGACAACTAAGCAACATGTAATAAAATTTTTGCAAAATTTCATTTCTTATGTGCATACTCAGTTTAATTCTTCTGTTAAAGCCTTGCGAAGTGTTAATGGTGGTGAATTTTTTAAAACTCTTTTGAATACCTATTTTTCTGAACAAGGTATAATCCATCAAAGTTCATACTCTCAAACCCCACAGAAAAATGGATTAATAGAAAGTAAACATAAACATTTACTTGAAATCACTAGGGCTTTAAAATTCAAATCTAGAGTGTCTGTTTCATTTTGGGGTTATTGTTTGCTCACAACAACTTATTTTCTCAACAGATTACCTTCTCCAGTTATCAATAATGGCACACCTCATGAAATTTTATTCGGCAAACCTCCTTCATATCAGCACCTTAAAGTTTTTGGATGTCTATGTTTTGCTTCCACTCATAGTCCTAATAAATTACCCCCTCGAGCCATCCCAGCTTTTTTTCTTGGCTATCCTCGTACACAAAAGGGTTATAAACTTTTTAACATTCACACCAAACAATTTTTTGTTTCCAGGCATGTTGTATTTATGAGGATGTCTTCTCTTTTAAAGATAATCCTAATTTGTTAGGTCTTCATGATTTTCAACACAGAACTCTCTCATATGACACGACTACTTCTTGCATAGATGATAGTCCTTTCTTTCATTCTTCTCTCCTGATGATTTTCCATCATCTTCAGTTCCATCTCCAGTTCCTGAACCTACTTCCACTGAAATTAATGTTCCTACAGACATTATTGTTCCCCCATCAAGAAATTCTCAGAGACTTAAAGTTCCTCCCAAATGGCACAATGATTATGTTATGCCTCACTCTAATCATGTTCATTCCAAATATGCTATTTCAAATTATATTTCATATAATGCTTTTACCCCTGCATATCAACATTTCTTATATAACTTGGCATTGATCAAAGAGCCAACAACCTATAATCAAGCTAAAAAGGATCCCAATTGGCACGAAGCCGTGAAAAAGGAAATCCAGGCCTTGGAAGCTAATCAAACATGGATTGTAACTCCATTACCATCACGTAAAGTTCCTGTGAGCTGCAAATGGATTTACAAAGTCAAATATCATGCTATGCTAATAGTACTGTAGAAAGATACAAGGCTAGACTAGTAGCCAAAGGTTATACACAAACAGAGGGTGAAGATTTTCATGACACTTTTGCTCCAGTAGCCAAAATGCCTGCAGTCAGGACTCATTTGGCTATCACTGCTATCAAGAACTGGAATTTACATCAACTTGATGTCAATAATGCATTCCTCCATGGCGATCTCCCTGAAGAGGTTTACATGGATTTACCACCTAGGTATGATACTCAAGGTCAGTCCAATTTAGTTTACAAATTGCAAAAATCCTTAGTATGGTTTGAAGCAAGCATCTAGGCAGTGGTTTCATAAGCTTCAAGAAGCTCTTTTAGCTGCTGGATATGTTCAATCTCTCTCAGATTATTCGTTGTTTACCAAGCATGATCAAGATCATTTCACTGTAGTACTTGTCTATGTCTATGTCGATGTCGATGATATCTTGGTTGCTGGTGATCATCTCCCCACCATTGAAGCTCTCAATCTTTTCTGGGCATCAAATTCAGCATCAAAAATTTAGGTCCTTACCCAAATTCAGCATTAAACTTAGGTCTAGAAGTTGCAAGATCTGAGGCTGATATTTTTCTTAACCAAAGGAAATATGCTCTTGATCTTTTAATACTGCAGATACGACAGATTGCAAGCCTTTGTCCTTACCCATGCTTCAAAATACTAAGTTTAATGCTTCTGGTCCTTTCCATGATCCTTCTCTTTATAGGGCTTTAATTGGAAAACTTGTATATCTCACCATTACCAGGCCTGATATAGCTTATTCTGTTCAAACTCTTAGTCAATTTATGCAGGCTCCTACTCTTGTTCATTTTCAAGCAACCCAGCGAATTCTTAGATATATCAAGGCTACAATAGATTAAGGGATTTTATTGTCAGCCACTTCTTCTCTCACTTTGTATGCTTATTGTGATAGTGATTGTGGGGCATACCCCAACACTGGCAGATCAATCACAGGTTTTTGTATCAGACTTGGCGATTCTCTAATTTCATGGCAAGCTAAGAAACAATTTGTGGTTTCTTGATCTACTGCTGAGGCTGAATACCGTGCTTTAGCAACCACCACTTGTGAATTTCTATGGTTTAAAGGTCTGTTGAAGGATTTTTCCATTGCTATAACTGAGCCTATCTCTATCTATTGTGACAATAAGGCAGCAATTCACATTTCTGAAAATCTTGTTCATCATGGAAGAACTAAACACATTGATTTGGATTACCATTTTATTCAGGAAGAAGTTACTATTGGCATCATTTCTCCAACTTTTATTTCTTCTCGTGTTCGAAAAGTCGGCCTAGTCGGCGACTAAGTCGGGGTCAGAGCCTCAACGAGTCGACTAGGGCCTAGTCCTTTGATTTAGTCGCTGACCGACTTAGTCGAGCTCCAGTCGGCGACTAGTCGGGAAAATCGCCCAATCGGGTAAGTCGCCTAGTCGGAGTAAATCAAAAAATCAGAACAAGTCGGAGAAAATCGGAAAAAATGGGAGCAGATGAGCTCCTTCTACCTAGAAGAAGTGGTATAAATGTGCGAGAACTAGATGAAGACGAGTTTATGTCGGAAGATGATGACAACGAAGAGGAAGATGAGGATTACGAGTTTGAGTCCGATGGAGAGCAAGTCTTGGAGTGATATGGAGAAGAGGAGGAGGAGGAGTGATTGACTATTGATTTTGTGCTACTTAATTTCATTTGGTTAATTGGTTTTGAACTTAGAGTGTCAAACTATTTGGTTTTACTTAGTTTCCATGTTTTTATTTGATGATTTGTGTTACTTGTTATTCTACTTACTCATAACTTATGAAGGAGGAAAGATAATATATATTTTTTAAAAACAATTGAAAATCTGACTAGCCAATTAATCCCTGACTAATCTCTAATCTCTAGTCGGTAGCCAACCGACCTGGGACCGACTAGCGACTTTTAGAATATTGATTTCTTCTGCTCATCAGTTAGTCGACATATTTACCAAGGCTTTAAACAGAGATTGACACTGGCACTAATTGTCCAAGCTCAAGGTGATCAATCCTTTCTCACCTTTCGCTTGTGGGGGGAGTGATGAAGATATTATTGATTCAACACAACAACAATGCCAGGATCCATGTCACACCAAATGTCATGACCCACATGTGGTTTCTGCAGTAACTAAAACTGGCATCCAGACTAAAGAAATTAAAGCATCTATAGTAAGTGGACTCAAATACACAGGGTCGGCGTCACACAATGGGGGTGATTTTCATATACAGTGGCAGTAACACGTACGTATTGCTTATTCCGTGTATTCAGGAGAGCAGTTAGTAGCACGTGTTGCTTATTCCGTGTATTCAGGAGAGCGGTTAGTAGTTAGCATACATGGAAGAAGAAGAGCTCGGACAGTTAGATCATAACTAACATGTATAGATACAGAATGTATATTCCCAGTATGCTACTCAAAGAATGTATTTAACAAACTAAGCTGAAATTAATTGGTATAAAACATGTTCCAAATCAGTTCTTTGAGCTAAAATATAATGCAATATTCAAGAACAAATTAAAAATTCGAATTGAAAAATCAACAATCTTACAGAACAGAGTTCAATCTCTTCTACAGAACAAAAACAGAAATTCTAATAATCAATCAAAACATAGTAATAATCAACAAATACGGGATAAAATATAAATGATATTGAAAAAGAGAGATATCAAAGAAGATCTACTAGCTGGGAGAATAGAATACCTATGGATTGAAACAGAAGCATGGAAGGTAAGAAATCCAGGTCCTTCCTTCCATGGCGATGAGTAATAAATAATAAAGTAGTTGTATAAGGGAAAAGCATTGATTCGTTCCTTCTTCTTCATCTTCTTCTTCCTTTTCTATCCTTCCACCTGGAAGTAAGCAAGTGGGTCGTTGACAATACGACATCGTGTGGCTGTCGTTGCGGAGACTTCACTAAAAGGATCATTTAATATTTATTTATACTAATTAAGTGTCGCGAAGCACGTGTTTGTTTTCAAATAACATAATTTTTAATTTCTTATTATTTTACATATAATAATTATAAATTATTTTTTAAAATTTTACAAATTAACTTATTATTTTTATTATATTGTATACAAACTTTTCTAAAAAATACAAAATAATATGATTAATAAGCTAAATGGATCTTATAATGAATAAAATTATTGTAGATTACTAAGTTACTATTATGATAAAAATTGAAACTAAAATTTAATCATGCTTTAATTTATTTTGATAAACATAATAAGTTTTTTATACTAATTATTATTTAGTCATGATATTTTTATATATTTTTAATATATTTTTATTTAGTAATAGAATTATAGTAAAATAATGAATTACTATTATGATTTTTAGTTTTAAAATTAGTTAACTAAATTTTAATCACTAATATATAATTTCAAATTGATTTTATAATATTAATTAATTAAAGAACTCTTATATGAAATAAAATTAATAATTGAAGTTTAATTATTAATATATTTATAATATATAAAATATATTTTTAATATTAACTATTATTTATTAAGGATATTTCTTTATATTTTCAATGTATAATTATTTAGGGTTTAAAGTTGAGTGAAAGCCTAAAAAAATATGTTTCCTACTTTCTTTCTCCTTTTTTATTTGCACATTAAAAAGTACTTTAATTGTAGTTAAAGTTTAGGCCTATTTAAAATAAATTAAAGCCTAAAAAAAATACTTTTCCACCTTTCTTTTCCTTCTTTATTTGCACATTAAAAAGTATTTTAATTGTAGTTAAATTTTAGACTTATTTAAAATAAATTAAATTAAGGAAATTTTAAAAATATTTTAATAATAATTAAATTCTAAACTTATACTAAAATAAAAATAAAAAAATTATGTTTTGTCATATTATATGTGTGTATATTATAATAATAGTAAATTTTATGATTTAATTTTATTATTAAATAGAGTAAAGTGAATTATTTATTTTATAAATGCTTACGTGGCATGAGGAGAGTAACTCAATTGAATTAAAATTGAAAGTCATTGATGATCGATAAGATAGGTTCATGAAATGTCTTGTGTGACACAATGATGGACTTAGTGAAGGATGATTAAGTATTTGCATGTTTAAAGTCCAAATAATGAATTGGGAGTCTCAGCCCAATAAGTTAATTGATGGATCATTAAGTTAGCCCAATAAACTTGGGATATTTAGAATCCAATTCGGAACCCAACAAAATAGTTAAGCGGGAGTACAAGTATTGGTTAAATTAAAATGTGGCGTGGGGCGATTGGGCACGACCAAGCTAGCCCTCGTATCTATGTCTCGAGATCCATTCTCTTGTCCCCAAATTAGGGTCACCAAGTACAAAGAATAAAGAGCTAAACTCTCTTTACTTAAATTTTCAAGTTCGCTAATCCTAGGCATGCATGGCTAGCTAAGTGGTCGGTATGGAGTGATTGAACAACTCCTTAAATAATCATTGTTCATTTCTATTGCACCATGAATCCCAACATTGGGTAAAAGCAAAGTGTCCGGTCCATGTTTTCTCTTTAAATACAAGCCACTAGAGGCGTCTGTTTTTAGCGACAAGAGTGTTGGAGAAATCGAGTAAAGAATTCTTAGTTCTTTAGCATTACCAAATCGGTGTGTGAGATATCAAGGTTAAAGCTCGAGAAGGTATAATTTCTACTCCGTTCTTAACTTGAGTCTTGTTGATTCTCGATTTTTTTGATTAATAGGTCAAGTATAATGAATTAGCATGATAAAGGGTGTTTAGAAAGTTTACCTTCGATGCGTGAATACGTTAAAATTGTGCGGAATCAAGTTGTGACTACTCTCGCAAAATGCGAGCATGTTCACCGCTTCGAAATCCATGGGGCAACCGCACTGCATTACGTTTAGAACCAACCGATGGGTTCGGTCATGTTAGATCATGCATTAAGAAATTCCCTTAGGTTGTATGCATATAGTAAAGTCTTACTGAAATTAACCCGACGAACTTAAACTTTGTCGAAATAGTGTAGATAGAAGTCTCGAAAGAGTCAGTGTCTTGAGAGAGCGTGATGTCTTGGACAAAGCGCGATGTCTTTGGACGAAGCATGTTGTCTTTGGACAAGTCATATAATATCTTGGACATGGCGAGATGTCCCGGAACCGGAGACGAAGATCATAACTTGATATGAGGATGGATTAATAACTACTCCTATACTATTGTAAACTATTAGTACACGAATAAGTTCTAAGTGGAGAGTTGTACCAACTTCGGAAAATAAATCTAATACTTGCAAACATGCGTAGAAGAAGGTCGGTGGGATTAATAGGCGTTATGGTCTACTTAAAGCAATGAACCTCTTAGAAGAACTCGAGGAAGAAGGATTATGAATAAGCTATTTAGCAAAGGTCAATAGTATGAGCATGTTAAGTGTCACAGATTATGAGTTTTGATGGGTGCAATGAGATAGAAAGAAAGATGTGTTATGTGTACATGTTATTGATATATATCAAGTGTGTTTGGCTAATAAATACTGTCTTTACATGAATAGATGTATATAGTTCGTTGAGGTGATTTTCGCTATTAGTAGTAATCAACGCTAAAGGCAAGTTCCTATCTCTAAAAAAAACTTGTTACTTATATCATGCAAGTTTTTTATCCCTAACTTATTGTTATTGTTGGGCAAGTTCCCTAACCTCACTCAAATTTACATTGAGCAAGTATCCGAACACTATTATTGTTGTGTTGCAAGTTCCTTAAATTCACACACTTTATACGTTGAATTGTTGTCATATCAATCATATTTTATCAAGCAAATATCCGCTTCTATAGAAAATCACTTGTATACCTTGACGTTGTTGTAAGCATTGGACTTATCATTCCTAAATGCATGATGAAAAAGCTATCAAGCCCTTGATTCGGCTTAGACTATTATTATGAGTTAAAGAGCTATCCAAACCGATTGATTTGGTGCGGACTATCGTAAATCTATTGAGATGAACAACCCTCATAGAAGGGAAATTATATATTGTCCGGGAACCGAGCGTGCAGATATGAAAGTATGATTAAATGTTATGCATAACATAGGGTACTTTAGTCGATACGATGTACTTTCGTGGATGTTGAATTACTGATGTAACATCGCTAATTCTAGTAAGAGTTCTTGGTCCTTAGTAGTATTCAAAGACCCAATTATGTTGAACCTCGAAATGAGAAAATCCTGAAATTTTGTTGATATCCTTCGGTCCATAGTGACACCTATTGAATACTCTTGATATTCTTGATATCCTTGAACTATCAATTATTATTATACCCATGAAAGATTCAAATGTTATAACTGCTTGTTCTTCTAGCTATATTACTTGCTGGGAAAATTTGTTGCTCATTCTTACTTCCTAAAACATTACAGTTAAAAGAGGAAGCGAAGGTATTTCAGGAAAGGACAAGGGAAAGGGCAAGGCGGCAGAATAACTTAGTCCTTAAGACTAGAAGTATTGTTATTATTGTTATGATGATTATGATGTATTCAAGAATGATTAAGCTATGTTAAGCTAATCACAGAATTGTTGTAGTAACGGTTACGGTACCTTGGGACGTGAATATTTATATTACATCAATGTAAATTATTCTATTATTTTCGTTGTTAATGATTTTGTAAGATATTCGTAGTAGTAGCGTGATGCACCGAAATTCGAGATATGAGTGTCTGAAATTTTGGGGGCGCCACATATATTCTACTATATTTTAAATGGTAAACGACAAAAAACAAAAATGAAGAAAATGATCACTAAAAAGGACCGATTTGTTAAAAAAGGTGATTCCCTCATGATGAGGGAACCTACTCGCCCGCCCCCTTTTTCCTCCTCCTTTTCCCATGACTCCTTTTTCCCCTTTATTTCCTCTTCGTGTTCCCTCCCTTCTTGTCCTCCTCCTCCTCTCATTTCCTATATAAAGGGAATGCAGAATGAAGAAAAGAATAAGAATTCTTTCTGAAAATTCTCTGAAAGTTTCTCTATCTTTCTCTCTTGTTTCTCTCTAAATATTATTAGAGCAATTATAAGAGTATCTTTATACACTCTGTTAAAATTTTATAACACGTTATCAGCACGAAACTCTAACCAACTGAGACGGTAAAATTAAATTCTTGCAATTTATTATTATATCTTTATAGGTTGAGTATGCCACCAATAATATAATTTTATTCTTATAATTGTATTTAAATTCTGTTATTTACAATGATACCATCTATCCTTGTTGATCTTACAAGACTTGGTGGGAACCTTTTTACCGCTTATTAAATTATGGGAATAACCTGTATATGTGAAATATCATATACCTGGTGAATAATCCTTTGTATTTATTTCTTATTAAATTGTTGGAATAACCTGTATACGCGGACTACCCTATACATGGTGAAATTCTTCTGTTATTCCATTCTTTATTATTATGTTGGAACATCCTGTCGGTGTAATTTACTTTGATTCGGTTCCGTTATTTATTATTCAGCGATAATATCCTGCCTACATGCGTTTACGTATGACTGGTTCCATTCTTTATTATTTCGTTGAATAATCGCCTATCATCTGAACTCTGGCGTCTTAGGGTGAAGATCCATTTGCATTATACTAATAACATAAATATAAGAATATTTATATTTGCATTTTATCACCACTTGAGGTCGTGGCGTAGTTTATTTTTCTATATCATACATGCAATTATTTATTATTTTAATAAATAATAAAATTGTGTTTTAACCGAGAATAGATTGCAAACATGGCAAAAATAGATTTTCTATTTTAAAATCTCTAGAGACAACTATTTGGCTTGGGCACTTGATGCGTAAGTGCACCTTAGTGCAAATGAGTTAGAAAAGACCATTGAATCGGAAATACAAATGACTACTTCAAGACAAAATGCAAAAGCCATAATTTTTTCTTCGTCACCATATTGATGAAGGATTAAAGATCGAGTATTTAACAATCAAAGATCCTTTGTCTTTATGGACCTGTTGAAGGAAATATTTGACCACCAAAAATTGGTTGTTCTCCTAATGCCAAATTTGAGTGGCTTAATTTAAGGCTACAAGATTACAAATCAATTACGTAATATAGTTCCAATGTTTATAGAATAACTCTCTACTTTGGCTTTGTGCGGAGATCCGGTTTCAAACCCAAATGTTAGAGAAAACACTCTCAACTTTTCATCCCACCAACATGATTCTGCCAGCAACAATATATATGCAGAGTAAGTTCACAAAATTCGGTGACTTATATATCATCCTCCCCGTTGCAGTAAAAAGAATAATGAATTGTTGTTGAAAAACCATCAAGTACGGCCAACGGGTGCTAATATTAATAGTACGTCATTCTAGCAGAATAAATATGACAATAGATGGTCATATAAAAAGAAGCCTTGGGGACGAAAGAATAAACGAGGCCATCGTAACAACAAATTCCAAAACCACGACAATCCAGGCCACCAGAAGTGGCAAGTGTCTGGGTCGGGTAAAAATAAAGAAAATGCAGCACCGATAAAGAACAAACCAGATGTTTATTTTAGGTGTGGGATGAAAGGGCATTGGTCGCGTACCTGTCGTACGCCGAGGCATCTGGTTAATTTATTCCAGGAGCCTCAAAAGAACAAAGTAATAGAGATAGAAACAAACTTTGTTAATCATCAATTGAATATTGTTGATGTTCCACCAATGACCAACATTGAGGAAAAGGTTGTTGATATTACTGAACCTTCTGAAAGTATCTTTTGGGATATCGTTTAATTTCTTGTTTTAATTACCCTGCATGTATAATATTATTAGTTTTCATTCTATATGTGGTATGTGTTTCTCATGAATAAAATTATATTTAAAATGTAACTTTTCTTATTTATGTTTTTATATGTGTCAGACCATTTTTAATGGATATGGAGGATATATATTTAGCAGACAGTGCAACAACTCATACAATTCTTCGAAGTGAGAAATATTTTTCACAACTGATCAAAGCTAATAGAAATGTAGGAACTATCTCTGGCACATCAAATTTAATCGAGGGATTTGGAAAAGCTAGTTTCTTGCTACCAAATGAGACACAAGTTTTTATCAAAGATGCTCTATATTCTAGTAAATCAAGAAGAAATTTGCTTAGTTTTAAAGATATTCGACTGAATGGTTTTCACATTGAAACAACCAATGAAAATAATAATGAATATCTTCTCATTACTTCTACTATTTCTGGAAAAAAGAATATCTTAGAAAAACTTCATTCAATTTCTTCTGGATTATATACTATGAAAATTAGAGCAATTGAGTCTCATACTGTTATGATTCTAAAAAATCATAGATCCCAAATCCTTTATGCTTTGGCATGAAAAACTCGGTCATTCAGGTACTTCTATGATGCGTCGTATTATTGAAAATTCTACTGGTCATCCTCTCAAAGATAAAAGGGTTTTTCCTAGTAGTGAATTTCCTTGTGCTGCGTGTTCTCGAGGAAAATTAATTGTTCGACCATCACCAGTAAAAGTTTATAAAGAAGCCCCAAAATTTCTAGGGAGAATTCAAGGAGACATTTGTGGACCTGTTCAACCATTGTGTGGCCCATTTCGATATTTTATGGTTTTAATAGATACTTCAACTAGATGGTCTCATGTTTGTCTTCTCTCTTCTCAAAACTTCTTGCTCAAATAATCAAGTTACGGGCTCAGTTCCCGGATCATCCAATCAAGTCAATTCAACTTGATAACGCAGCTGAATTTTCATCAATGACTTTTAATGATTTTTGTATGACTATTGGAATTTTCATTGAGCATTTCGTTCCTCATATTCATACACAAAATGGCTTAGCTGAATCTTTAATAAAAAGACTTCAACTAATTGCACAACCATTAAATGTTAAGGACTAACTTACCTACCTCAGTTTGGGGTCATGCAATTCTTCATGCTGCAGCTATCATTCGAGTAAGACCAACGGCTCTTCATAAATTTTCTCCTCTACAGTTAGTTCTTGGACAGATACCCAACATATCACACTTTTCGAGTTTTTAGAAGTGCAAAGATATGTTCCAATTGCACCTCCACAAAGAACTAAGATGGGAGTCCAACGAAGAATAAGTATTTATGTTAGTTTTGATTCTCCTTCTATTATCAGATATCTTGAACCTTTAACTGAAGATGTTTTTACTGCACGTTATGTAGATTGTCATTTTGATGAATCTGTATTTCCAACATTAGGAGGAGGGAAAGTTTTAAATAAAAAACCCTCTGAAATATCATGGAATGCATCAGATTTAAATTCACTTGATCCTCGTACAGGACAATGTGAAATTGAAGTTCAAAGAATCATTCATTTACAAAATATTGCAAATCAAATGTCAGATGCATTTAATGATGCTAGAAAAGTGATAAAGTCACATACACCTGCAGTGAATACTCCAGCAAGGATAGAAATACCTATTGAAAAATCAATTCTTGGAGAATTGACGAATAAGGTAATAGAAAAATCTAAACCACGCCAGAAGCGTGGAAGACCGATTGGTGCAAAAGACACTGTACCACGAAAATCAAAAGCAAAGAAGGGAATCCCAGAAGGAATACCCGTTCCAGAAGTAGCACTTATTCCAAGAGTGGAAATAGCCCCAGAAGAGGTTCAAAATCTCAATGAAGGGATAAGAGATGAACACCAAGAGATCTCAATAAATTATGTACATGATGATAAAATACGGGATCGAAGCAAAGTCATGATTGATGACATATTTGCCTTCTCTATAGCATCAGATATTACTTTGATTCCCGACACGGATCCCGAACCACAAAAACGTGGAAGAATGTCGGAAAAGAAAAGATTGGCCAAAATGGAAAGATGTTATTCAAACTGAGCTACAATCTCTATTGAAAAGAGAAGTATTTGGACCGATGGTCAAACACCATTTGGGTGTAATCCCAGTTGGAAACAAATGGGTATTTGTACGAAAGCGAAATAAGAAAAATGAAATTGTGAGATACAAAGCCCGACTTGTAGCTCTAGGGTTTTCACAAAAACCTGGTATTGATTATCAGGATACATACTCTCCGGTAATGGATGGAGTCACTTTACTGCTTTTTCGATAGGTATGACAACCATGGAAGGTTTGGAAACACGTCGATGGATGTTGTAATCAGATACCTATATGGCTCACTTGACGATGAGATTTATATGAGAATCGAAGGATTGAAAATGGGTTTGAAACACAAAGGCCCCCGTCATATATATTCAATCAAGTTACAACGCTCATTGTATGGGTTAAAACAATCACAGTCAGTATGTGGTATAATCGATTTAGTGATTATTTAATAAAAGATGGATATATAAATGATCAAGTATGTCCATGTGTTTTTATTAAGAAATCACAAAGTGGATTTTCCATTATTATCATATATGTGGATGATTTGAATCTTGTAGGTACTCTGAAGAACTCACAAAGCGCTGCTACTTATTTAAAAGATGAATTTGAAATGAAAGATCTTGGAAAGACAAAATTCATTTGGGAATACAAGTGGAGCATTTAGCATCCGGAATTTTGTTCATCAATCCACATATCTTTGAAAAAGATTCTCAGTCGTTTTCATATGGATAAAGCTCATCCTTTGACTACCCCGATGGTTGTTCGATCTTTAGAAGTTGATAAAGATCCATTTCTACCTCTAAAAAGTGGGGAAGAAGTTCTTGGACACGAAGTTCCATACCTAAGTGCAATATAGTGCTCTTATGTATCTTGCAAACTGTACACGACCTGATATTACTTTTGATGTCAACTTGTTAGCAAGATACAGTTCTTCTCCGACTAAGAGACATTGGGATGGGATCATACACATTTTGAGATACCTCCGTGGAAGTATAGATCTTGGGTTATTTTATCCAAGAAATTCAACGTCGCAATTGGTTGGATATGCCGATGCAGGATATTTATCAGATCCACATAATGGAAGATCACAAACAGGTTATGTATTTACATATTGTGACACGGCTATATCCTGAAAATTCACAAAGCAAACCATGACAGCTACATCTTCAAATCACTCAGAGATTCTCGCTATACATGAAGCAGCGAGAGAGTGTGTTTGGTTGAGATCAATTATTCAAAGATATTCAAAAGTCATGTGGATTACCAACAATCAAAGACATTCCTACAATTACGTATGAGGATAACATTTGCATCGCATTGCTCAACTTAAAGGAGGGTACATCGAGGAGATAGAACAAAGCACATTTCACCTAAATTCTTCACACATGAAAGCTACAAAAGAATTGTGATATAAATGTGCATCAAATTCGATCATGTGATAATCTAGCTGACTTATTCACAAAGTCGCTACCAAATGCAACGTTTGCAAAACTTCGGAAAAAGATCGGAATGTGTCGACTGAAAGACTTATGACAACATTTCATCAAGAAGTAATGAATTTCTTTTGAGGGGAAGACTGTACTCTTTTTCCTTAGTCACGGTTTTTATCCCAATGGGTTTTTCTTGACAAGGTTTTAACGAGGCAGTCAAATTAAAAGATATTTATGTAAAAGATATGTACTCTTTTTTCATTCGTTAAGTTTTTTTCACTGAGTTTTCTTAACAAGGTTTTTAATGAGACATAATCTTCTATCATAGGGAATCAGGGAAAGTGTTAGAAAAGGTGATTCCCTCATGATGAGGGAACCTACTCGCCCGCCCCCTTTTTCCTCCTCCTTTTCCCGTGACTCCCTTTTCCCATTTATTCCCTCTTCGTGTTCCCTCCCTTCTTGTCCTCCTCCTCCTCTCATTTCCTATATAAAGGGAATGCAGAATGAAGAAAAGAATAAGAATTCTCTCTAAAAATTCTCTGAAGGTTTCTCTATCTTTCTCTCTTGCTTCTCTTTAAATATTATTAGAGCAATTATAAGAGTATCTTTATACACTCTGTTAAAATTTTATAACTTGATTACAAATTTTTTTTTTCTAAGCTAAAAGTGAGAGACCTGTTTTATTTATAAATTAATTTTATTTTATGTATGTAAAGATTTATAGATGGCACACTCAAATTGAATTTCCAAATAATGTTAATTTTATTAAATTCGGTGATATTAATTTATTAGCTTTACGATTAAATTAATTATTAACTAAATGATGTCATGTCATCAGATGTCATCATCAAATAAAAAGAAAAAGTATATTAAATAGACAAATAATCTAGCTGCGTGCAAACTAATGAATAATGATGCTTTGATTTTTATTTTTTTATTTTTTATTTTTAAATAATTATGTCAATTTTGTATAAGTTTCTTAAATATGTCAATGCTCTATTAGGCATATGTTACAAGTTGGTGTTTAATTATATCTTAATGTATCTGAATAGTATATCTCTTAATGTATTTTAACCACCCACATATTTGTATTAAGAGGTCATTTGAATAGTATAGACTCATATTTGTATCTTGCCTATTTAGAGTACCTCTTAATACAAAGATATGGGTAGTGGGTTGTTAAGATGCATTTAGGTGTTGTTTGTTTACATCTGATTGCCTCTTAATGGACTGCCTCTTATTCGTTAAGAGGCATGATGTTGTTTGTTTTTTTTGTTGTTACCTCTGAATGCCTCTTAATCGATAAGACAGAAAATGAAATCTTAATAATTAAGAGGTACCTCTTAATGATTTTTTTTTGATAAATTTTTTTATATAAATATATTCAACAATATTATGCACTTATTTTTATTAAATTGAATATTTAAAATTATTAAATAAAATATTACCTTTTAAAATGGTAAAATAGTGTCATTAAAAGACAATTTACTTTTTAGTTATCAAACCATTTTTTTAGATTCAGACCTCATAACCATTCAGATGATCTAATTTATTAAGACATCATAATCATTCAGATCTTAATTCCCAAGTTTATCAAACACAACCTAAAAATTAGGCTGCTAAGATGCATTAAGATATAATCAAACACCATATAAGCCATGTGAACGTTCCTTTTTGTTGGTTCACCAAATCTTATTTAATTTTCTTAATTATTTCTTTCAAATAATATGCACAATTTTATTAAAGATTTAAAAAAGTTAATTCTTCAAACTTTGTTCAACCTACTTTTTCTTTTTCCTTAGCAGCTATATTATGTCAAAGGAGGGATATTAAAAACTGAAAAAGAATTTGTCTTGTGCTTGTTTTATCTATTCTCTTTTTCTTTACTCTCAAATCTCAAAAGAGGCAGGGGATATCTACAATAAAATCTCAAAACAATTATAACAGAGGCAAACTTTAAATTTTTTATTAAGAGCGAGCTCTAGTTGTACACTTTGAGGCCCTCTTCATTATTAATTATTATATATGGAACACTAACAAAAATAGAGTCGTAACAAATTTTATATTTTTTTTTATTAGGATAGGGGTAGAAATAAAACTTAATAAACGCAAGAGGGCAGATTTATGAAAAAATTTAATTTAGAGGGGTCAAAAAAAACTTACACTACTACCACATCAGCCATTCACTTCGGTTTTTAGTTCAAAAAAATCCGCCCCTACTGAGAACAGATCACGAATCCACCTTATACATGCACGCATGGAATAAATAAAAATTCAGAATGATCCCATTATAATTATACTTTTAATTATTTTAGTTTCACATTTCCCATAAAAATAATTTCCAAAAGTAATGGAAAGCAATTACTGTAATCCGGCATACATAGAGAATGAAAAAAGTAAAACAAATAAATTTCTCATCATCTCTCTTGAGGGCTAAGTAAAAGTAAAATGAGGTGGTAAATGTTCAGTTATTTCAATCACCTCAAAGATTTTATCTATATTGATAAATTTGAATACAATCCAACACCTAAATCTATTTCAAAGTAGAAGTCTAAACCAAGAAACTAAGATTCAGTTACAAGCATTCTCACTCCAAAGTTGGTACACAAAAATATCAGTGTGTGAAAAAACCATATAAGATATCATAATGACACAGCCCAACACAATCATAAAAAGCAAATGCAGATCATACAGTGTAAAATACAGACGGGCATATTTAAGTAAGATCGTCCTCCTCTAGCTCTTTTGCCTTCAGCGATTCCTTCACTCTCAATAAGAGGGTTGTCTTCCAAGCGTCCTATGGAGCAAAAATGAGAGGCAGCAAAAGGTTTAGGAGATTTTATGGTTGGGAAATTAAAAAAATAGAAGTCGAAGAAAATTGCAAACCGGAGAATGCATCATAAATATCACTTGAAGAAAAAAAGAAGAGAAAGAATTTGAGACAAGCTTGAAATAGAAACTTCAACATACCAATTGTGTCATGCTATCAAATTCCTTTACAGCATCAGTAAACTTGGCAACATCCTCCTCATCAATTGCAGCGGCCAATTCCTGCCACAACAAAGGAAAGTGACATAATAAGCGGTAGTTTGTCAGTCGCATTGAAATAAAGATGCATTACAACTTTGTAAACATTTATGCAAGAAACAGATGACGTATTATGCAGTTGACTGATGCAATAGAAATATGCATATCACAATGCAATGAAAAAGATTTGAAATGGACACCATCAAATCCACTTCAGAACAACCAGATAGTGAAAATCACAATTTCACAAGAATAAGAAGGGTGGACGGGATGGGGATGGGGATCGGGATGGGGAAGGGGATGGGGAAGGGGGGAGAGGGAAAAATCAGATGGAAAACCAATGACAATTTTGCAATCCACAACATACCGCAAGCAATCTGTACTCACGCGTTCCTGAAAAAGTAGGATCCAGCTCCTGCAAATGCAAAATCCACTCAATATTTGACCCATTAGATACAAGTTTAAAACGTTTGCTAGAGTAAAAACTGAACCTGATATCGATCCAAAGCATTTGTAATTGCAACAACATCGCATTTACATAGTTGGCAAATTCCAGCATTAAGAAGATGGCCTTTAACTCCATACTTCAACAAGTTATTGTTTAGTGATTGTCGTGCTATCTCCTCATAAATGTCGATCGCTCTCTGATAACTGGAAAAATATTGTGATACTATTAGTTACCAAGCAACAAATTGTTCATTTATTTTCAACACTTTGCATCAAAGAAAAGCTACTCCTCTGTCCCAAATAAAAGTGAACTCCTTTAAAACAGGTACATGTTAAGGAGGAGAATAATAATTACTTTACTTTCACTTGAAATCCTTAAAAAAGAGAGTGAATTTTGGAATTTGGACGGAATGCACTCTCTTATTTTGGGAGATCCACAAAGGAAGGGAATTCATTTAATTTAGGATGGAGGGAGTAGAGTAGTGTAATTCCAACTAAATAACAAAGTTATGTAATATAGGTCTAGAAAGGTATAGAAATATGTATTGATAAGAGAACATATCCGGGCATGGAATCGGTAGAAGCGCGCACAACTAAAGCAAAATTCTTTAACTCTCAAACCAATTCATAATTCAGGTCTGAAAAAATAATGATAAATTACAATGCTTAAATATAAAACCTAAATTTAGAGAATAAGTAAAAATCTTGATATCTACGTTACACCAACTCGGATGAAGTGTCTAGTTGGATATAGTATTTTGAAGAGTCCGATACAGGTACTCAATTTTTCCACTAAAACAAAGTGTCTAGTACCCATACCCCCTTGTCCGAGTGTCGAAAACGTGTATTTTAGGACAAAATGTAGTTCGTGTAGCATAGCCTAATATAAAGGAAATTAATCCTAATCATAATTTACTACTATCTTTAGACTTAATCTAATCTAAATATAATAGCATTATTAATCAACTATTTATCTATAATTTACAACACAAAATAATAAATAAATAATTTATTTATATTCTTCTTCCGCTCCGCATCATTATGGATTTATAATGTCTATCTGACTTGAGGGGTTTAAAGAAAATGATTTACGATAATGAATTATTAATACTCTGTTTTGGAACTAATGTGACTTGCAAGACAAACAAAATCAAGAAAAGAATATTTTTCAAATGCAAGTTGGCAGCTTGCATAATCAGAAAGAAGGGCAGCCAACAGAAATATCACTGAAAAAGGAACAGAAGAAGATTTATACATTCTCCAACGAAATTCTACATGATATTATATCAACAAGTGTCTCAAAAAACCGACATACTTCAGTTTGATACATTTAGAAATGGACAAAACATAAAGATCAGTAGAAAAATTTGTGGGTCCATACTACATGCATAGAGTATTGCATATATGTAGAATAAACAAACTGCATAATGGGCAGGAATAATACACTAAATGATATCATTGACATTCTGCCACTACTTTAAACGCAGAGCAAAACAGGTTTAAACAGGCAACGGACCTGCACCGTAGAATAAATTTACAACTTGGAGCTTTCAAAAGTTATATGTACGAAAAATAATTTACAACAGACTTACTGTTCTAGTTGAGCAGCAAATTGAGCGACTTTCTGCTTGCATTGATTTGCAGAAGTTGATACATCTTCGCTTTGAAAAAGATCAGCTGCTTTATCATAGAAATGAATAGCCTGCTCCAAACTTTGTTCTTGCTCAAATATTTCGGCAATTTCCTGCATGTACAATAGGCAATTAATCAAAATTACTTTCTTTGATAATTGGTATCATCCCATGCAAAGGTCTCAAGTGTATTCTACGTCAGTTCCCTTTATAAAAACCAAATTATTAAGAACTTCAAAAGGAGCAGAACCTGAACCAAAATAGTAACCAGAAAGCCCCCTAAAGCGAGGAAAGAAAACCCAACAAAACCCTTACCAGGGAACGGCCACTAAATAATAAGCATGTACACCCACTAGACACAAGGGAAACAAGAAACTATTGAAGTGCAAAAAATCCAGAAATGCAAAACATGGAATCCAAGGAAAAGTGCCCAAAACAAAAGCACATAATCAGCAACACCAAGTTGTTCATTTACAGATATCCATAACAAAACTTGGGATGTGACAAAGTTACTTTTCTTCACCAAGACTCGATCCAAAAGCCAACTCCCGTACTATCTCCAACCAAAAAAGACAGCATGTTTCCTGAACTCCTACCATCAGCACATGATTAACTTCCAAAGCCTGGAATTCTACAGTTTGAGGAAATACCAAAGACATTGGAGAAGAAGAATTTGGGAGTACAAGAATATAGCAAATATGGATGCAAGTGATGACTTTCAATATTCTTTCAAATTAAGACATAATATTGTTAAGCTAGTATAGACTGTACCTTATAATATCTTGCTGACATACCAAGCCTTCCAATCTCCAAAAACAAGTTTACTGCTTGTTCTAGGCATGTTACTGATTCTGCAATGCTCCAATGTGTAAGTAAAGATTTTTTTTTACAGTTATGTAATAGTGTAAGCAAAGATAATTTTGTGTATAAAAGTAATAAAATAAATTTATAAATTCCTGAAAACTGCTTCCTTATAAGAACTTTGCTAAGATTAAAATACCAAAAAACTAATATTAACAAATTATCAAATTCTTGAATGTGTATAACTAATATTAATTGAATAAAAGCAATTTATCAGCTATGATCAAACCATTCATCACCTCAGAAACATAGGAGTAACTAAGTGATTCACTGATACTCTTACGTGCTAAACGCATAAAGTCAAGTAACTACTAAATCTATGCATTTGTTTTGTTATAGCTAAAACTAAAATATTAATAGGACTGCTTGGTAGGAACATGGACAAGAAGATGATTATTCCGCTGAAGAACCATGTATCTCGATTGGTGTAGGCATGGCACAGCCCAGTTCTAGCCTCGAAAACCTAGGAGTAATCAAATGCTGATACTCTTACGTGCTAACCGCATAAAATCAAGTAAACACTAAATCTATACATCTGTTATGCTATAGCTAAAAGTAACATATGAACAGGACCGCCTAATTTCTGAATGGAAGAGATCGACAGAAAAATCATATAAGGAGCTTAACAGATTAGAACCTTTAGTATTTGTCTTCTTATAGCAATGGGCAGCGTCAGCATAAGCATTAGCAGCTTCATGTTTGCTATCCAACTGTAAACACAAAAGGATAAGTGTTTTTTTAAGCCTTTAGTACAATACGATTTTGAAACACACTAAAAAAAAGACAAGGAAAGGAGGGGAGCATCTATAACAATCAAGATCAAGCACTTACCTTTATATGACATTGTGCCAACTTAACATACACAGCTCCAGCTTGATCCCCTGAGAAATATGTCATGATTAGCAAGTAGTAACTGCTATCTCATGCAAAGAGGTTTTGGAGAATCTAAATTTTCAAAGTAAGCTGATCCGACTCGCATGCTCTTCTGAATAAGGTTGTGATTGGGATACTGATTGAAAGTAATAACATAAAGCATGTAATAACAAGTCATAAAGATTACTTAGAGCAACTAAGTAATTGGGTTAATATGACTAATATATAATAGCTGGAAAGTAAATTAAAAAAAGGTCCTTTCGATTTAAGTAGTTTTTTAAAAAGTGTAGTTTAGATTGGATTTCAGCATAGAGAGTGTCATAGTTAGATTATTGGGAATCAAATTATCTAGGACATAACAGAGTTTAAGTAATTTTCCTTGAAGATATTATAGTCACCCTCTAAAAACTTCTGGATCATTCCTATTTAAGAAACAATCTGATTAAAATTTATTCATATAAGCTGCAACAAAGACAACAATACCAGTTTAGTTTAAGTTATTAGTTATAATTAGCACAATTAAGCAGCAACAAGTGCAACCTATATATCTTACAACTCAGCAGACAAGGAAGCAATTGATAACAAAAATAAAACTGTAAGAAACACTTTTAAAGAACACTTGCACTTAAACCTATTTTAAAATGCGAACTCATGTCTCCCATTACTAGTTGCCAAAAATTAACTAAATATGAACAAGTTAGATCAATAATCACTTTATAGAAACTGACAATCAAGTTTCAATGATTTAATTTGCATAACTTTATCATATTTGTTTGACTCCCCCCACAACTTTCTCTCTTTAGAATAACAGAGATGGCTCTTCTTCAGCCTACCCTGGATTTGCAGGAATTGGCCAAGTCACATGACGGCCGAACTATTTTTGGGCTTTTCAAGTGTATGGGCTGTCCGTCAAGCACTAGTTATTTCTTTTAACTCTAAGATGCATTCCCAGTTTATACATGTTCAAACTGAGTCTATGACCTCTTTTAAGAAGTCCTGTGCAAGAGATTGGTGATCGGAATTTGCTCCATGACTGTTGCAGCTTGCATTGTGAGAGTTCATCTGTCGGCTTTTCTTAGAGAGGCTAACCGAACAACAGATATTTGACAAATGCAGCAGCTGATAGAGCTAATACGAATGCAGTGTGGATATACTACTGATCCTTTATTAAACAAAGTCCCTCTACTATTCAATAAAAGAAACTATTCCCTTGCACAATCCACTCCCATCAAAATGCAACATATCAAACAACTTAAATACTTAAGTGGAAAGTCACACCAACCCATAGATTGATCAAACAATCCGATCAGAGAACAGATTCCACAAATTCAATGCAACATCAAATCCAAATAAACCCTAATTCATATCATAATTAGTCATCTAACAGCATAAAAAAATAAAAGTTTTCAACAGCATCGCAATAATCAGTCAATCAAAGACTCAAAACATAAATAAATATAAAGATGATCATAATTACAGGATTTGGCGAGTTTGTAGCAATTGGCAGACTTTTCAAACAATTCAGCGGCATCGTCGAAATTAGAACCATACCACCGACCAAGCTTTTTCTCTGCTTTCTTCTCGAAATCTTCCCCTTTCGCTATCTGATCACCCATTTCCGAGTCTCCTTCACAAGTTGTGTGTTTGCCTTGCAGAAATGGTAAATTGAAAAAATAGAGAGGTGACGATATCAAAAAAAGGTGTGGAAATGTTACAATTGCCAGCGTCGAATATTCCAACGCACCAAATGAAAAGGCCCACTTTCTACAAACTAAAAAGGTTGACTGGGTTTTGGGTTTGATTTGGATCATTTAGGCCCGATTCTAAATGGTTGGCTAAATCCGGATCCGGTTCATGGTAAGTGGATCAATTGACCAATACAATATTGACAGGTACCTTCCGATTTACGTGTCAATATTGTATTGATTAATTGACCAAAATTTACTTAATGCTAACTACTCCCGCTAAATCCAAATCCAATTCATTCATAATTTTTAAATATTGAATACTACACTTCTTTAAAGTATAAATAAAATAAGATTTAATAATTATTTAAGTTGGAGTAGTTTTTATTAAGAGTTTGTTTGAAACAGTAATTAATTGAGTTGATCTAAATTTATTATATTACATAAATATGATCAAAATTGACTAGTTTATCTTACAAGTAACAATCATAAATTTTTAGCAACTTGATTTGTTTTACTGTAATACTCTCACATGCATCGGATAAAAATTAGAGAGCATCCAATTCAATAGATATAGTTAAAAGAAAATTTGTTGGTTTGGTTTTAAATGTATATCTCAACATTCATGTCTTGTCATGGCTTATTAGTTATTAGCTGTGTCCTGTGTCTCCGGTATTAGGACGGTGGGATTTATCCCAAACTTTGGATGACCTAGATGATTTATTAAAATGAGCGGAAAATTCAAAATCAATTGTATTTTGTTAGATAGATTGGAGGCCCACGTGGTGTTACACTATATAACATTCTTTAAAATGTTTTTTTATATGTTAGAATTTTTAATAGGTTTTCTTGATTTATTCATGTAATTAATATTTTTATGACTATCTTAGATATTTATGGTATTATTTTAGATAAATTAATTTTAATCGTCCATTAGATTTGATTATAACCATTGATTGTATAACTCAAATCTTTTTTCAAGATAGAGGTAGTAATAAATATTATTATATTTTCTTTTATTTAATATTGTATAAAAACAAAACCAACTGTATACTAAAAAATGTAATCAAATTCATAAACATTCCAAATTTTGACATATACTCAAGAAAATTTAACATATAAAAATCATAATATGAAACAAATGTTACGTTTGGATTGGAGTAATGAATGTGGGAATGGAACTACTCCTTCATATGAAATGAAAAAAATTGTGTTTGGTTGCGATTGGAATGAAAAAAATTGTGTTTGGTTCCTTGAGGGAGGGAGAACATATGGAATAACTCATTCCAGTTAGAATAAAATGAATCATTTCATTCTTCATTCCATTAATTTAATCCAAACGTAGCATAAGAATTCAAATAATAACTTTTGTTGTTAAACACAAAAAAGTAAACTATCAACATACTCGATCACTCTAATTAGAACAACTCCACTAAAAATTTAATTTAAATTATTTAATATTTGTATCACTTATCCAAAAATATGTGTTAATTAAACTAAATTAGTTATTTTATAAGTTACCAACAATTTGAATGAGATAGTCTTAATTACAAATAAAATTATAATTAAAATGTATGGTATTAAAAAAAGATAATTAAACATATATATTTGATAACATACAAGGGTAAATATGTAACTTTATATTTTTAATCAATCTCTAAAATCTTTCAGGGGTATTAACTTTTACTTAAAAAATTAGAAAAAATGTGAATGTTATTATGGTTATCTAGTAAGAGTATCACTGTATTTTACTCAAAAATTTATAAACTTGACTTAAAAAATCAAAAAAATTAACGATAGAAATCGTCAACTAAAGAATAGTGCAAATTCAAGTTCTCAAATTAATTAGCGATTCATTCTCGCTATCTATGGTTAACGGTAAATTGTAACAAATTAAGTTTTTATCTATGGTTAAGTGTAAACTCTAATAAACTAAGGGGGGTGTTTCAATTAAAATTTTTAAAGACTTTTAAATATTTTAAAAGTTTAGTTGTATTCAATCAAGACTTTTAAAGAGTATAAAAATTTAGAGGTATTCAATTACAACTTTTTTAATGTCTTTAAAAATTAGGTGGTATTGAATTAAGATTTTTATAAAGTCTATAAAAGTATTTTGGTATTCAAAAAGTCATAGATTTTAAAGATTTCTATCAAATGATAGACTTTGACAGACTTTAGAAGAAAATTATAACTATCAACCCATATCCAAAGTCTTATCTCATCAGTAAAGATTTCTAAAGACATTCAAATAAACACAAAGGTGGATAAAACTAGTTATTAATTGGACTTTTTCTTTTATTGGGTCAAATTAGTTATTTATTTTATATGGGCTAATAAATATTAATATGTGATGGATAAATAATTTGATAAAATTTGGGCCATAAAAATAATTGGATTTATTATAATAAGAGAATTAACAAGATATATTAATAAGTAAACAAATAACTAGACCTAATCTGAATTAGTGATGGAAAAAGCAACCGTTCGAAAGCTTCCAATAGAAAGAGGGAAGAAATTAGTTCAACAAAAATGAGATAAAATTATGATACAAATGTATGTAACTCTTATGGTGCCTCGACCACAACCTTACAATGGTACTTTACATAAAAGTATAGTCAAAAACCATTTTAGAAACTAAAATCTTTGGGAAGTACTCAAGGAAACCTTCATACATGGGAGGCCCGTGCGTACAGGTTATAATAGATATCATATGGCTACTGTAATTATCATTGGTTGACCCAATAGACCCCCCAAAGAAAAACGAAAAAAATTACTATCATCTTCTTTCCAATGGTGAGTCTTCTCTTGACATATAACTATCTCCACTTGTCTCCAAGTGAATATTATATTTTAAATCAACTCCAAGATCATATAGGTAGTGCCTCGTAGATATACTCAAAGAAGTGGATGCGCATAACCTGTCTTATGATAACACGAGGTTGTATGTCATTAGACATCTTGTATGATAGTGGCAAAACACCCTTCCAAAGTTGGGTTCACCTCACCCTATTTGATTCACCAAATATAACTACTAAATGTTGTATAGAATACAACACACTTTTCTATCTTGTTTAAGGAGAACCTCCATGACTAGAGAGACTACTGTTCTATTCCTCGTTATCCCCGCTTTCGACCCGTAAACACTCTTCTTATTACGAAAGGAATTGTGAAGCGAGAAAGGGTGAGCACAACTAGCCCAAAGATAAAAATATCATGACTAAAGATAATTAAATTATCAATGACTTTCATCAATAATAAATCGTAGATTTAGAACATATGGTAGATGATAAAACTTTTCAACCATAGTTGCGTGTGAACGAAGCAATCCATTAGAAGAGTCAAATAGACCATAAAGTCTATTATCTTCTTTATGTTAAAAGTCCACCAATAATGTTTTATCCATGTAAAATAAATCAACAGTTCATGTCCACAATCATATGAATAACTCATAATCATAATTGTGGTTCTAAATTTCTTCTTCGCAACTAGGACGAAGATAATTCTCATCACCTATCTTCACTGAAACATCAAAAATCATGGTTATACCAAATCGTAATTCTCGCTCATAATCATACTAATAAATTCATCTTTGCACCACTACCAAAGATATTCATTAATAATTCATCTTTGCACTACATGCCAAAAATATACAATCAGTATTTTAAAAGAGTCAAAGTAGAACATGATATCTACTATCTTCTACGCATTAAAAGTGTATAATAAATATTTATCATTTGAGACTCGACAATAAATAATCCACATCATCGAATCACCCCCGCACTACTCTGACCAATGATATTCGTTAATATTACATCCATGAATTTATATTTCATCATTGAGACTCATTTCGATAATCAATCCATATCTTTGAATTATCCATGCACTACTGGCTAAGGATATTCGTTAATATCACAACCACGAATTATCCATGCACTACGGGCTAAAGATAATCGTGTTTTCATCAACGGTCCTGATCATGCCATAAAATAATTCATCTTTGCACCCTTGGCCGAAGAGAATTCATAGCCATAATCATACCAAAAATTGTCCATCAATGCACTACGGGTCAATGAGGAATTTTTCATTAGTATCACAACCACAAATTATCCATACACTACGGGCCAAAGATAATCGTGTTTTTATCAACGATCCTGATCATGCTATAAAACAATTCATCTTTGCACCCTTGGCCGAAGAGAATCCATAGCCATAATCATACCAAAAATTGTTCATCAATGCACTACGAGCCAATGAGGACTTTTTCCACATCATTTGCAATATTACGGTCATGATTATACCGAATAATCCCTGGTCATAATCATACCAAGTCCATCTATGCACTACAGGCCACATATGACTTTCAACATAATATAAATATGAGGATGATGACAATATTATAAGCATTAATCAAACTAAATCAAGGATAAATATTAAAGACTTTAAATTTATTCAGACATTATCAATCACTTAATAAAATCATAATCTAATACTTTTAATACTATAACAATATTTTAATCACTACTTAAACTTATAAACAATTACATTTAATTGTTTACACTTTTTTAAATAATGCATTTAATCATTCAAAATTGTCATACTCATAAGATTTCATCACCAATAATCAAATTACTCATCAAAAATCTGCATATACCTTATATAGAATTTTCAAACCATAAAATCTTATTTATCAATTCTTCAACTCCACATAACATATTTAACTCACCGTAGCTAAACTATTTTCATGAAAAATACCAAATCAGTCCCAAAAATTATTCTTTTCTGGGATTTAGCAGAATATAGTCCCATCTTGAACATATATTTTTCTTAGTAATTTTAAAATTTATTTACTATTTTTAATATGGATAAAACTGTCGAATATTTAGACATTTATCATAAATTCTATTTTTGTCCAAAAAATCCGATATTTACAGGGTATACTCCTGTTATATACATGTACTCCCAATAAAAATTTTACCACTTTTGGAGTTAACCACAAGGAGTTATAAGAGTTTAATTTTAAAATAGTTTTTTCCCATAAAATTCATAACTCTTAATCTATACATCCAAAAATCGCCATTTTTTGACACAATTTAGAAAACTCATTAAATTATCATTTTAAATTTTATCAGAATTTTTGAGGGTCAGAAAAATTATGAATACGCCTCTGGTGTAAAACCCTTTTAATGAAAATACTATTCGTATATGAATCTGAAGGATCATTCACCATGCATTAAGTAATCCACATAGCAAAGTTATTCCAATGAATAATAAAGAATGGAATAATGGAAGGATTCACCATGCATGCGATAGATCGCACCAACAAAGTTATTCCCAATGTAATAATAAATAATGGAACCGGTCCGGCGTAAAACGCATGACGTGATATTAGGCGTAATAATAAATAATAGAACCAGGTCCAGCATAAATGCACAAACAGGATATTTCGACAGGATAATAAAGAACGGAATATTAAAAGAATTTCACCATGTATGCGGTACTTCGCATAAACAGGTTATTCCAACATAATAATAAAGAATGGAATAACAGAAGAATTTCACCAAATATAGGGTAGTCCGCGTATACAGGTTATTCCAACAGAATAATAATAATAATAATAATATCCTTTACGAGTACGAAAATTATATCCCCTACCTTAAAAAGAAAAGTATTCCGACTGGTAGGGCGGGAATATACTTGAAAAAAATTTGCACTACGCTCAAAGCTTTCTTAAACTCTAAAGAAATACGCCAAGATTATAGAAGAAGAAGAACTCTCTATAGTTTCTCTCTCAGAGTTTCGTGAATTAAGTAAGAAATAATGAAGGAATGAGCTTCTATTTATAGAAAAATGGATTTGACAAGAACTAACACATGAAGCTGGTTACAGATTGATACTTTAATCGACGGTCCATATTTAAAAAAACAAAATTTTTAAATAAAATATAATATATTCTATTTATAATCTAATAAAAGCGAATAACTTTATAAAAGATTTTACTATGCAAATACTATGCGAGCACTATGCAAATACTATGCATAATAAAATATAATATATTCTAATTATTGTCTAATAAAATGAGATAACTTTATAAAAGTATTCTATTTTATATAAAAAGATTTTACTATGCAAAATACTTATGCACAATATAATATAATATATTATATTTATAGAATAACTTTATAAAAGTATTCTATTTTATATAAAAAGCTCTTCTGTTTTATTACATTAATAATACCAATAAAATAAAACTGAGTGACTTATCACATAAGCATCAATAATCAATACCGTGCTATTTACCAAAATAGAAAAAAAAATAATACTTTTATTTCATATAATTCGGGGTCTCACAATCACCCCTCCTTATGAAATTTCGCCCTCGAAATTTACGTACGTACCTGATATTCGAAGAGATAAAAATACCTTGCTTTCTTTTCGGATTGTACCTTCCCTGTTATATCCTCTGTATCATAATTTTTCCATTGTTCATCTTCTATATTTCAGATATCATTCTAGAATATATTTTCAAAACAAAGGTTAATTGACATATCACAATTTGTCAACTTATCAAGTAAACAATTTCAGCTTAGGTAAGTCACACACTAGCGAAGTATATAACTCGTCTCTCCCCTCCTAGTTCTAGACTCTTATCTCCGCCAGCGACCATATCCCTAAGCTCTGATACAACTGTGACGCCCCCAAAATTAGGTATACATCACCCATTCTGAGTCGCTAGATACATGGTACAAAATTTAAATACAACTTCATTTATACAACTGTTGAGCTGTCATATAGAATACGACCACAGTTAACTGTGAGTTTTAATACAAATGTATGTAACTCTCATGATGCCTTGACCACCACCTTACAATGGTACTTTACATAAAAGTATAGTCAACGACTGTTTTAGAAACTAAAATCTTTGGGAAGTGCTCAAGGAAACCTTCGTACATGGGAGGCCATGGGTCTAGGTTATAATAGATATCATATGGCCACAGAATTATCATTGGTTAACCCAATAGACTCCAAAGAAAATCGAGAAGATTATTATCATCTTCTTTCTAATGGTGAGTCTACTCTTGACATATAACTATCTCCACTGTCTCCAAGTGAATATTATATTTTAAATCAACTCCAAGATCATATAAGTAGTGCCGTAGATATACTCAAAGAAAGTGGATGCGCATTGACCACATCTTATGATAACACGAGGTTGTATGTCATTAGACATCTTGTATGATAGTGGCAAAATACCTTCCAAAGTTGGGTTCACCTTACCCTATTTGATTCACCAAATATAATTACTAAATGTTGTATAGAATACAACACATTTTTTTTATCTTGTTTAAGGAGAACCTCCATTGCCTAGAGACCTTCGTTCTATTCCCTTATATCCATTTCGACCGGTGACACACTTACTAAGCAACACTCTTATTACTTGACGGAGAATTGTGAAGCGAGAAAGGGTGAGCACAACTAACCCAATAAAAAATATCATGACTAAAGATAATTAAATTATCAATAGCTTTCATCAATAATAAATCAGAGATTTAAAACATATGGTAGATGATAAAACTTTTCAACCATAGTTGCAAATTGAACGCAAGCAATCCATTAGAAGAGTCAAATAGACCATAAGATCTATTATCTTCTTTATGTTAAAAGTCCACCAATAATATTTTATCCATGTAAAATAAATCAGCAGTTCACATCACAATCATATGAATAACTCATAATCATAATTGTGGTTCTAAATTCTCTTCTTCGCAACTAGGATGAAGATAATTCTCATCACCTATCTTCACCTGAAACATCAAAAATCATGGTTATACCAAATCAGAATTCCTGCTCATAATCATACTAATAAATTCATCTTTGCACCACGGCCAAAGATATTCATTAACAATTCATCTTTGCACTACATGCCAAAGATATACAACTGTATTTTAGAAGAGTCAAGTAGAACATGATATCTACTATCTTCTACGCATTAAAAGTGTATAATAAATATTTTATCGCCGAGACTCAGCTTAATAAATAATCCACATCATCGAATCACACCTGCCTACTACGACGAGGATATTCGTTAATATCACATCCATGAATTTATATTTCATCGGCGAGACTCATTTCGATAATCAATCCATATCTTTGAATTATCCATGCACTACAATTTAAGGATATTCGTTAATATCACGACCACGAATTATCCATGCACTATGGGCTAAAGATAATCTTATTTTCATCAACGGTCCTGATCATGCCATAAAACAATTCATCTTTGCACCCTTGGCCGAAGAGAATCCATAGCCATAATCATACCAAAAACTGTCCATCAATGCACTACGGGCCAATGAAGACTTTTTCATTAGTATCACAACCACAAATTATACATGCACTACGGGCCAAAGATAATCGTGTTTTTATCATCAAATTCTCGATCATGCTATAAAACAATTCATCTTTGCACCCTTGGCCGAAGAGAATCCATAGCCATAATCATACCAAAAATTGTCCATCAATGCACTACGGGCCAATGAGGACTTTTTCCACATTATTTGCAATATTACGGTCATGATTATACCGAATAATTCATGGTCATAATCATACCAAGTCCATCTATGCACTATAGGCCACAGATGACTTTCAACATAATATAAATATGAGTATGATGACAATATTATAAGCATTAATCAAACTAAATCAAGGATAAATATTAAAGACTTTAAATTTATCCAGACATTATCAATCACTTAATAAAATCATAATCTAATACAGTTAATACTATAACAATATTTTAATCACTTCTTAAACTTATAAATAATTATATTTAATTGTTTATACCTTTCCAAATAATACATTTAATCATTCAAAAATGTCATACTCATAAGATTTTATCACCAATAATCAAATTACTCATAAAAAAACTGCATATACCTTATATAGAATTTCCAAATCATAAAATCCTATTTACCAATTCTTCAACTCCACATAACATATTTAACTCACCGTAGCTAAACTATTTTCATGAAAAATACCAAATCAGTCCCAAAAATTATTCTTTTCTAGGATTTAGCAGAATATAGTCTCATCTTGAACATATATTTTTCTCAGAATTTTTTAAATTTATTTACTATTTTTCATATGAATAAAACTGTCGAATATTTAGACATTTATCATAAATTATACTTTTGTCCAAAAATTTCGATATTTACAGGGTATACTCCTGTTATATACATGTACTCTCAATAAAAATTTCACCAATTTTGGAGTTAACCACAAGGAGTTATAAGAGTTTAGTTTTAAAATAGTCTTTTCTCATAAAATCCATAACTCATAATATATACATCCAAAAATTACCATTTTTCGACACAATTTAGAAAACTCATTAAATTATCATTTCAAATTTTTCCAGAATTTTTGAGGGCCAGAAAAATTACGAATCTGCCCCTGGCAGAAACCCCTTTTTAATGAAAATACTATTCGTATGAATACGAAAGATTATTCACCATGCATGTGGTAATCCACATAGACAGGTTATTCCAACAGAATAATAAAGAATGGAATAACAGAAGGATTCACTATGTGTGTGATAGACTGCACTGACAGGTTATTCCCAACAGAATAATAAATATTGGAACCAGGTCCGGCGTAAACGCACAGACAGGATATTCCGACAGAATAATAAATAATGGAACCAGGTCCGGCATAAACTCACAGACAGGATATTCCGACAGGATAATAAAGAACGGAATATTAGAAGAATTTTACCATGTATGCGGTACTTCGCATAAACAGGTTATTCCAATATAATAATAAAAAATGGAATAACAGAAGAATTTCATTTCACTAAGTATAGGGTAGTCAGGTATATCTGAGTTATTCAACGAGAATAATAATAAATAATAATAATAATAATAATAATAATATCCTTACGATACGACAATTATATCCCTACCTTAAAAAGAAAAGTATTCCAAATTTGGTAGTGGGAATATACTTGAAGAAAACTTGTACTACGCTCAAAGCTTTCTTAAACTCTAAAGAAATACGCTCAAGATTATAGAAGAAGAACTCTCTATAGTTTCTCTCTCTAGAGTTTACGTGAATTCGTAAGAAATAATGAAGGAATGAGCTTCTATTTATAGAAAAATGGGTTGACAATAACAAACTCATGAGCGGTCAGATTGATTTACTTTTAATCGACGGTCCATATTTAAAGCAAAATCTTTTAAATAAAATATAATATATTCTATTTATAATCTAATAAAAGCGAATAACTTTATAAAAGATTTTTTACTATGCAAAACTATATGAGCACTATGCAAATACTATGCATAATAAAATATAATATATTCTAATTATTGTCTAATAAAAGCAGATAACTTTATAAAAGTATTCTATTTTATATAAAAAGATTTTACTATGCAAAATACTATACCTGATAGAATATAATATATTATATTTATAGAATAACTTTATAAAAGTATTACATTTTATATATAAAAGCTTTTACATTTTATTACATTAATAATACCAATAAAACAAAAAGCGAGTGACTTATCACATAAGCATCAATAATCAATCAGTCTTTATTTACCAAAATAGAATTTTTTTTAATACTTTTATTTCATAAAATTCGGGGTCTCACATCTCTAGTAGAACTCTATATCCAATAACACTAACACTAAATACAACTCCCAATCATCGTAAAAAAACCATTCTTGCAAGTAGTACATGTAAAGGGTAGGGTTGCATTTACAGATTCAGAAATTTTTTGGCGAATTTTAGCTATTTTTTTGTTGAAGTTAAATAAAAGAAATTTGAACTAATTATAATATTAATTAATCATAATAATATCTATAAATTACAATAATTATTTATAATTTAAACTAAAAAAATTCAAATAAAAAATATTTAGATACAATTTAGAAACTTACTTCGGTTACTTTTCCTAATTCAATTTGAATGATTCCACAAATACTTAAAACCTCAAATCAAATTTGTTTTTTATATTCAAACAAACTCATGAATTAATTTTAAAGCGTAAACTAGTTTTTGTATCTTTTTATAAGTTTCAAATAGAGTAAAATATACTGACACCCCCTATAGATAATTATAATAACACTCACCACCCTTCTAGCTTTTCAAATAATAGTCAGTACCCCTCTAGTCTACAACATGTAACATTCACTACCCCTAGAGTGGTTGACCAACTAATATTTAAAAATATTTTTAATATAATGTCTAATACACCCTTCAAGTTATAATGTTTAATTTCTCTACTAAATATATATTTGTATATCATAATTTTTACTTTACTTGATCTAATTAATTAAATTATGAAATTATGCAATAAATAACATAAAAGTCAAAAAATAATAAATATTCATTTTATTAGGAAAATAAAGTCATACAATTTTTACTAATTAAATTTCTCAAATATTAAAATTTACGTGATATATATTCAAATATATTTTTTTGTAATTAAAAAGTATAATGTTAATATGTGACGCCCCCAAAATAGGTATACATCACTCATCTTGAGTCGTCAAATACATGGTACAAAATTCAAAAATAACTTAATTATACAACAGTCGTGTAAAAGACGACAAAATATATGATATGAGTTTTAATACAAATATTATCATCTAGACAATATACAAACTCAATGGGGTCCTCATTACATTTATTATCACACTATTTCACAGAATAGTGATGACTATTAATCCACCATCTAGGACCATCACTCTGTTTTTCCCCGACTAGTCCCTGCTACGTTCTCATTTCCTGAAGAGAACAATGAAAGCAAAAGGGTGAGCTCAACTAGCCAGCAAGAAATATTATGACTAAGATAATGCAGAATAAATTATCGTTAGCCTTCAACAGTGTTAAACTGATACAATATAACAAACATCAAGTTTAATTGCAGCGGAACAAACAATTCATTAGAAGAGTCAAGTAGAGAATAAAATCTACTATCTTCTATGATTTAAAATATTTTTCATTACTTTTTCGCTGAGACTCAGCTTAATAAATAGTCAACATCATCAAATCATCCCTGCACTACAGGCCAAGGATATTCTTTAGTATCACGACCACGAATTATTCATGCACTACGGACTAAAGATAATCGTGTTTTCATCAACGGTCCTGATCATGCCATAAAATAATTCATCTTTGCACCTTGGTAGAAGAGAATCCATAGCCATAATCATACCAAAAGCGTCCATCAATGCACTACTACGGACAATGAGAATTTTTTCACATCATTTGTAATATTACGGTTACTATGATTATACCGAATAATCTCTGGTCATAATCATACCAAGTCCATCTATGCACCATGTGCCACGAGATGACTTTTCAACATAATATAAACATGAGGATGATGACAATGACATAATAATTCAATAAAACAAGTTCAAGAATTAATTTATCCGAGAACCAATAACGTCCAAATTGTCGACATGATCTTTGCTTTGTCGAGTAAAATTCAAGAATGCTCGGAAGAATATTTCCATGAAAGATCTTTGGATGAAGCGCAAATATCAAGGATATTCTACTAATTTCATGGAGTATAGAAGTCAAAACTTTAACCAAAAGAGTATTATAGAATATATGAAACTGCAATGGATTTTCACCCGCCATGCGGTAATCCACGTCAGACGACTCATTTCCACAATTTAATAAGAAATGAATACTGAAGGTCATTCACCATGCATGTGGCAATCCACGTGAGCGAGTTATTCAACAGAATAATAAAAATGGAATAATGAAGGATTCACCATGCGATGCGATAGTATGCATGCGAGTTATTCCCAACGAATAATAAATAATAGAACCGGTCGGCATAAGCGTAAACGCATGCATATGATATTTCCAATGAATAATAAATAATGGAACCGGTCCAGTAAACGCCTTACACGCACGGGATATTAAAGCGAGAATAATAAATAATGGAACCAGGTCCGGCGTAAACGCACAAATAGGATATTTCGACAGAATAATAAAGAACGGAATATTAGAAGAATTTCACAATGTATGCGGTACTTCGCATAAACAGGTTATTCCAACATAATGATAAAGAATAGAATAACAGAAGAATTTTACCAAGTATAGGGTATCCCGCGTATACAGGTTATTCTAACAGAATAATAAAGAATGGAATAAAAGAAGTTCTCTTCACGAATAAAAAAGAAAGAATATGTGACGCCCCCAAAATAGGTATACAACATCAATTCTGAGTCGCCAAATACATGGTACAGAAAGCAAACTACAAATAATATCCCTTACCTTTGAAAGAAGAGTATTCCGACTGGTAGGACGAGAATATACTCGAAGAAAACTTGTACTACGCTCAAAGCTTTCTTAAACTCTAAAGAAATACGCTCAAGATTATAGAAGAAGAACTCTCTCTATAGTTTTTCTCTCTAGAGTTTTATTGAATTCGTAAGAAATAATGAATGAATGAGCTTCTATTTATAGAAGAATGGACTGCATAGTAACTAATTCTTGAACGGTCCAGATTGATTTATTTTTAATCGGACGGTCCATATTTAAAGAAAAATATTTTAAATAAAATATAATATACTCTATTTATAATCTAATAAAACGACTAACTTTATAAAAGTATTCTGTTTTATATAAAAAGATTTTACTATCTGAGAATACTATCTATATACATGCATAAAATATAATATATTCTAATTATTGTCTAATAAAACAAATAACTTTATAAAAGTATTACATTTTATATAAAAATATTTTACTATGCAAAACACTATGCATAACATAATATTATATATTCTATTTATAGTCTAATAAAACGAATAACTTTATAAAAGTATTCTATTTTATTACATTAATAATACTAATAAAACAAAAGCTGGTGACTTATCACGTAAGCATCAATAATCAATATCGTGTGCTACTTACGCAACTAATGCCAGTATTCTTTGCTTTTTTACTACCGAGTAATTCAACAGTTTTAACGGTAAATTTTCATAGTTATTCTCATAAAAATATTTTTGTCGTTTCTCAATCCGACAAAAAATTCCGTTAATGAAGGTCCACAATGAATGTATGTATCGTCACGGATATTCCCGACAAAAAAAATATTCTCCGACCAATCGAATATTATACAACAACTTGCTAACTTTGCAAAATTTATAAATATTACCCACAACTATAACATTATATCAAATCCACACCATAATATTCAAAAAATTATTTCGAAAAAATTAAATATTTATTTATAAAATCTGGGGTCTCACATAATACTAAAAATTACAAATTAACGCAATAATAAAATAATAATTATTTTTTCAAATATTAAAATTTACATAAAACAAAATTATTATTACAATTTAAACGAATCTTATTACTCATATAAAAAAAATTAAAAATTATATTAATTATTTTTTCATATATTAAACTAAACATAAGTCACACTTAAACATAATTATTTACAAGTAAAAATGACAAATGTTGTTACTCAAAAAAATATATTAAAATATTTTTTTTACAAGATAGAGATATTAATAAATATAATTATATTTTTTATTTAGCATTGCATAAAAACAACGTCAATCAGATACTTAAAAATATAATCAAAATCATAAACATCCCAAATTTTTATATATACTCAATAAAATTTAACATATAAAAATTATAATATGAAACTAAAAATTCAAATAATATTTTTTGTTGTTAAGCACCAAAAACTAAACTATCAATATACTCAATCACTCTAATTAGAATAGCTTCATTAATAATTTAATTTAAAATTTTTAAATATTTGTATCACTTGTCCAAAAATATGTGTTAATTAAACTAAATTAGTTTTTTATAAGTTACCAATAATTTAAATGAGATAGTTTTAATTATAAATAAAACTATAATTAAAATATATTGTATTAAAAAAAGGATAATTAAAATAACTTTTACACACACACATATATATATATATGTATATATATATATATATTATTTAGTAATTAAAATTTGATAAAATACAAGGGTAAATATGTAACTTTATCTATTTAGTCAATCCTAAAAACTTGCAGAGGTACTAACTGTTACTTAAAAACTAGAGGGGAGGTGAATGTTATTATAATTATCTAGAGGGGGTGTCACTGTATTTTAGTCTTTCAAATAAGCCTCAATGTATCTTTTTATTATTATTCCATTTTGTGGAGTTTGTTTATGATTATTGTTTTATTTGTCCTAAAAAAGGTAAAAATGAGAGTAGTAGTAAATAAGTACTATAATGATTTACTATTGTTTCTTTTGGGGGCTTATTGTTGTTCAGCTTGTGCTATTTGTACATTTAAGAAAAATGATTGATTTCTTATTTAACCACCTAGTTCTAATACTTGCAGTCAAATTTGAAAAAACATAAAACTATAAGTATTGGAAGAAATCTTGAAAAAATAACACTGATCCAACTTTTTCTTGTATGACTGTAAGAAAAAAATGTGTACAGTTCTAATTTTTTATTCTAGTGTCATATCTTTATCTTTTTAGATAACACAACTCTCATTGAAACTCACATAAAGGAAAGATGTAGAACTGTAGATAAAAATAATTTGACACAAATTCAATTCTCGACGCAATTGCATCATTCCATTTGAACACTAAAACTACATACTCATCCAATATTAACAACAACAACATTTGTACTCACCAAAAGTCCCCAACTCACAAGACCACAACAAATTCAAATAAACTATCAAACAAAAAAGTCCTAATTAGTTAACTCTTAAATCCAAAATAATAACAAATAAATCAAATATGGTTTAACCCCAAGTTCCCAATCAATAACAAATTTTAAATTATCAAACAAAAAAAGTCATAATTTAGTTACATTCTAAATTTGATTGCTCTGATTTGCGCAAGAGGTAATGTCGTAATGGAAATGTAGAATAAGTTGTGGGTCTAGTGGTGAACTCGCGAAGACATAGAAAAAGTAGTGGCGGAGAATGGAAATGTAGAAGTAGTGGTGAAGCCACGAAAGCGGAGATGTAAAAGATAAAAGTAGAATGAATTTACGTTTGTCTATACTTGTACTTAGAATATGAATGAATTTTTTTTACCCCCTTCAAGTTTAATTCTTTCGTTAATCTATCTCCTTAAATTTATTCACTTACATATTTTCCCCTACCTCTATACCTATAAAAAAAATTAGCAGAGACATCTGTCTATGATGACCTTCGCCCCTGTCGAGTTAAATCCCTCCCGGGCTCATCGGATGTAATACATGGATAAATTGGTATGTGATTTTTGTTGAAAATTTTATAATTGATTACACTTGATAATTGAAATAATTAGAAAGATCCATTTGTATCGATTGAAAATAATCCTTGAAGTAATATCAAAACAATTCTTAAAAATAATGTATTCTTAAATATATTTCATCTAATGTTGTTTATCATTTAGAGGGACACTTTTATACTATTATCAATCTCTAATAGTTAAAAGAGTAGAATATATGAAGTTAAAAAATGTTATTTTGAAATAATATGAAAAAAATCAGTATTTGGCTTGACTAAAAGAACTTAAATTTACCATAAAGACGTAAAGATTAACAGTCCAAAATCAATTATTAAATATAAAGAATTTTAAAAAAATGAAAAACATAAACTTGTATGTATTTAAATGGAGGAAAGATACCATCATCCTTAACAAGTTTGATTGATGAACTTTAAGAGGTGTTTGTTACATGTCATGATATATGAATATCTATCTAAACACACATTATTGGGTATTTAATTATCGATAATAGAAAATGATTATATTGTGTCATTTTTATTTGGTAAAAGATACGTGATTATCGATAATTGCTATTGTGAGTGTTTGGTATGAAATTAAGATTAATGGGTGTATTTTTTCTAATATTTATCTTTTACTAAAATATTCTTGTACTAGTTTTAGTTGAATGATTCACCCATATAATTATTGTCAAATGTTGTCAACAATTATCAAGTTACTATCGAACTAATTAATTTTTTAGTACTTAGTAATTGTATTAACATTTTTAATATGTTTATAAAATAAAAATTAATGATTTATTCAATTATTAAGTACAAATTTTCAAGTATGTCGTTAATAATAAATTAAACTTATAATAATAAATAACAAACAGCATCACATACGTTGTATGAACAATGAGTTATTTTAATTAAACTAAACATATCGGGAATTATTATTTTTTAAAATAAATGTAAAATATGTGATTAATAAAGATATTTATGTCCCAATTATTAAATGTAAATGATATTTTTGTCAAAATAAAATTTTCAACTTGACCCCTATGTGGTTATCTCATATTACCATTAATTTTTTGGTTATTTAATTACCGGGAATCTTGACATTACTGATATCTGATTACCGGGAATGTCGAATTACCAATGTAATAAACACGATAAATAAAGATGACCAGCTCAAATTATTATCAATGAAACAAACACACTCTATAAAGATGACCACGTTACCGAATATCTATGATGACCACTTTAGATGACCTATAACAAACGTCTCCTTAAGTTAATATGTGACGCCCCCAAAATAGTTCTACACAACCAATTATGAGTCGCCAAATACATGGTACAGAATTTAAATACAAACTTCTTATATACAACTATTAACTGTCGTGTAAAATACGACAAAACATAAGTTGTGAGTTTCAATACAAATATTGTCTCGTACACAATATCCAAACTCAAATAAAGTACTCATTACAATTATTGTCACACTATTTATAGAATAGTGAGGACTACTATAGTAACCATCTTAGACCATCACTCCATTATCCGACTAGTCTCATCTATAGTTTCATTTCCTGAAGAAAATAATGAAAGAAAAGGGTGAGCTCAACTAATCCAATAAAGAATATTATGACTAAGATAATATAGAACAAATTATGTCAGGAATATGCATGTGAATATTATTCCTTATTTATATAATTTGATGATGAAGTTAATGAATGAATATGCAAATATGTCTGTATTGATAAAAGCTATAAAGTCCTTAATAGATGATAGACAATATGGACAAGGACTGATTGAAATGATCAAATATGTTAGATTGATCTAGTATGAATGAATAGTTTTGTAAAAGTCCTTCAAAAGATCATGATGTACAAGGACTATGAATAGAAAGATCAAACTTGTTAGGTTTATCTTATAAAGTGTAATAGATAAGCTTGTCTGATCGAAGAGCACTGCACCAGTTACAATAGTTTTCCAATAAAGTAAGGCAGAATAGTAGTCTATCGAAGCAGAATTGTAGATTACACTCGGAATCGTAGAAGTTGTCTGCCGAACGCATGCCGAGCTAAAACAAGAATCGTATGCTTCACTAAAAATCGTGAATTCTACAAGTCGTCACCAATTAGAATAGTAGTCTACAGAACCAGAGCCAAAGTCGTAGTCATCCAAGTACTTACATAGCTAAGGCATAATCGTAGAGCAGTACTCTACGATTCTCAACAGATGAGCAATCTTGAAATGTATGCATAGATCTCAACTTCTGATAAGAACAGTCAAGTTTCAGAATGTAGTCTACTTGAAGAATATCATAAAGCATTCTCTGAATGACCTGCAAGCAAATAGAAGATCAAAGCACCAACTCTATCAGCAAGGCTGATTGAGAAGTAAAAAGTCATTCAGAAGGAGTCTACTACAAGCGCTCATCAGAAGACAACGATCGTAGTGTTGGCTATAACGATTGTGACGCCCCCAAAATAAGTTCACACAACTCATTCTAAGTCGCCAAATACATGGTACATAATTCATATACAAACTTCATTTATACAACTATTAATTGTCGTGGAAAATACGACAAAACATAAGGTGGTAGTTTTAATATAAATATTGTCTCGTAGACAATATCCAAACTCAAATAAAGTCCTCATTATAATTATTGTCAAACTATTTATAAAATAGTGAGGACTATTATAATAACCATCTTGGACCATTACTCCACTTCCCGACTAGTCTCATCTACATTTTCACCTCCTGAGAAGAACAATGGAACCAAAAAAAAAATGGTGAACTCAACTAACACAGTAAAGAATATTATGACTAAGATAATGTAGAACAAATTATCTTTAGTCCTTAACAAAGGAAATTTTTTTAATAAAATACAATAGACAACAAGTTTTCGATTAACTACTGCAGCGGAAATAGCAATCCATTAGAAGCGCCAAGTAGAGCATGGTGTCTACTATCTTCTATGATTTAAAAGTCCATCATCAATGTTTTATCCATGTAATATTAATCAATAATTATTTCCAATCAACGAATTTTCTATGCACCACGTGCAAAAAATAAACGTTTGTATCACCAGTGGTCATGGTCATGCCAAATACTTGTCCATCTATGCATTACGGGCCAAACAAGACTTTCACCACAAACCTTTATCTGTAACATTAAAGGTCATGATTATACTTATACACAATTCTTTGTCATAATCATGTCAATCAACAGTCCATCTTTGTACTACGGGTCAAAGATGACTTTCACCACAATATAAATATGAGAATGATGACAATGATATAAAGAATGAATCAAGTGAGATCAATGATAAATATTAGAGATTTATAATTTAATTTATCAAGAGTTCAGGAATGTCCAAATTGTCAACATGATCACCAATTGTGGAGTAAAATTCAAGAATAATATTTAAGATTTAAATTTCAAAGATAATTTGGACAAAGAAAAAAAAATTAAATCCCATCGTGAATAGTACTCTGGCATGAATAGTACCCTAGATGAATAGATTAAAATTTAATAAGAAAGTTCAGACCAATATTCCAGTGAAATGATATTAGATGAAGCACAAACTATTAAAGATATTCTACTAATTTCAGGGATTTTCACCATTTAACAATAATGTTATGAAAATAAACAATAATTTTATACCATAAATGGAGAAAAATATGAAAGAAAACGATATAATTTGACTAGCTAGTATAAAAGAAATGATATCCCATATAAGTATGAAAGAATATACGAAACTACAAATGGATTTTCACTCGTCATGTGGTAATCCGCGTAGACAGATCATTTTCACAACTTAATAAAGAATGAATACGAAGGGTTATTCACCAGGCATGTGGTAATCCGCGTAGACAAGTTATTCTCACAGATTAATAAAGAATAGAATGACAACTGTTATGAGTACGAAGAAAATAACATCGTTTACCTTAGTAGGAGACTAAATATGATTGGTATAACGGAGATTATTTTTAGGAATTCTTGCATTATTTGTTACACTCAAAAGTATCCTTATACTTAAAAAAAAAATACGCACAATATTATAGAAGAAGAATTCTCTGATTCTGATGTGATTTTAATTTCTTAACTAAGTAACCTATTTATAGGAGAATGGTAGGGCACTATTTAAAAGAAAATTACGAACAAACAGTAAAGAAAACTCACAGACGAATTCTGCGAAAATTTAATTTTACTATGCAACATTATGCAATAAAATATTCTAATATAACAAAAACTTTATATATATTATAATATATTCTAATAAAATAAATAACTTTATATATATTATAAAAAGTTTTCTGTTTTATTACTATTATAATAATAATAAAATAAAATTGAGATAATTTTCTACTGATGGTTTGACAAATTGGCACATGGGGGTCCATGAAATAATAATAAAACTTACAACAAACATTTTATAACAAACCCCTCTATTTATATCAAAAATAAATAAATATCTACTAAATTAGAGCATTCAGGAAGTTATTGCTATTCAGGAAGAATCGTAGCAATTCCCCAATCTAAACTAAATTAGAGTATTCACAACAGTTTCTCCAATAAACTCTTTATCCCCAACTTTGAAAAATACATCAATAAATTATTATCCAACAGTTTCATTATCCTTATTTAACTCTATTTTAATCTTTATATAGGATTTTATTCCTCAGGATGATAGATTCAAAAAACCGTTCTCTATGTATGCAAAATGACATTTCACACTTTTATTTAAGTGAACAACTCATCAATCATTATCCAACTCATCTTCATTTTCAAATTATAAAACTAATATTGACTTATTTTTTAAAAATTAATTTCAAACGTATTCAAATTTAAAATTGATATAAATTTATTTAATTCATGTTAATATAATTTTAAATATTATAAAAGTACTATTAATTATATAATTTATTATTTTTAAATTTTAAATGAATAATATTAATTTTAAATTTAAAAATATCACAAATAATTTTTTAAAAGTTAATATTGATCTTATGTACATTTGCAGCCACAATTCATTCAATACTCACTCCACAAATTATTTAAAATTTAAAATAAAATAATAGTTATTTTACAGTGGAATACAATTGATAAATTATATTCTCTTGTATAAATTATAAGATTATTATTAATTTTTATAAGTCAATTCGATGCATTCTCAAACTTAATAATTTTGCTAAGAATTGTAAAAATAATAAGTTTTATAAGTAGTAATATTTTTTTTCTAAATAAGTTCCAAAATGTATTGATTAAATTTATATTTAAAAATATCGCATACTTACTTAAAAAAAAATTAATAAATTAATAAAAAAGATGTAGTATATTACATCCATCATGAGCTCTAAGCCTCTAACGCATGAAACCAATTCAAATGTCAAAAAGTTACAACGGTCAAAACATGTTTTAACTGTTGAAATTTTTAAATTTGAACTTTTAAATTTTAAATTTTATTATTAAAAAAAAAATATAAGGAACCTATTGAATACATAGTGAAAAAAATTGAATCTCTATCCTGACCCAATAGCACTACAGAATAGGGATAAAGATAAGAGAATTATTGTGAATGCTCAGTTGATAGTTTTATAACCAAAATAATATTGTTAGAATAAAATAATATTAAATATCATTAAAATAATTATAAAAATATCATTAAATACATTTTCCTTAATATTTTATATAATTGTTAAATTTAGCATAAATCTCAATATTATCCCTTCTAAAATTTATTAAAAAGATAAACTTAACATTTAATGTTAAGAAGTTAAGTCATTAATCCTACTTTTAAATCTACAAATGATAAATAAAAATAAGCACATTTTTCTCTAACAAAGATAAAAGAAAGAACAGAGGGAGTAATCACTTGGAAGTGCCAATGGCACACACTTGGAAATAAAATTTTCATGAATTATTCTTCCAGTATTAAACATTAAAATCAAATTGTGTTATTGGGAAAATTGTCACAAGCCAACTTTAATACGAGTAAAAATTAAGAACTCATTTTCCAATGAAAGAACAATAATAAATTAATAATGCATCAAAAATGAAGCAGATGAGCTTTACTGCTTTAGTGTTTGCTAGAGCACTAGTTGAAATTTGAAAAACTGTATTTCCAAATTCCAAGTCTCGGTCATTACATGTAAAGTAGGAAACATCAATATATGGTAGTGCTAAAATTGGAAGGCTTAACAACAGAGATTCACTAAAGTAGCAGACTAAATCTGCTGGATAGCACACCAAATCTTCAGGGTTCAAAGGCAGGTCCAACCTCTTGCCCTACTCGATTGTTTAGGTCTTTAGGTGAAAACAATCCCTACTTCCTTCTGCACAAATACAAATTCACATGCAATTGCTATTAATTCTGTATAGTAGTATAAAACTCGTGTACAAACACTTGCATTTAAGCACCTAGGTCGCCTAAATAATCAACTCTGACAAATATGCTTCTATCATGTGACAAATCATGAGATAACTGATGTATGAGACTATATATTAGAAACACAAGGATATTCGGAACAACTACGAGAAAGGGGAGAGCAAAAACAAAAACACTTGCATCTAAGAACCTACGTCACCTAAATAATCAACCTTGACAAATATGGTTTTTTCATGTGGCAAATCATGAGATAATTGATATATGACAATATTTATTAGAAACACAAGGATATTCGGAACAGCTACAAGAAAGGAGAGAGCAATAAAACAAACCTGCTACTCTTAGCTGTTGGCACAATCAATCCTCTTTTCTCTAGGCTCTTAAAACGATCTCTTGCAAGTGTGCAACATCCCTTCAAGAAAGAAGGAGATACAACTTATCTTCACTGAGATAAAAATGTAAAACCTAGTTTGGAAACCTGACTATCATAAGACTATAAAAAGTAAACCTTCAGCTTACGGAGGGAACCAGTGATTTCTTCCGTTAACAAGACTTGAAGTGGGGCAGGCTCAAATCTGAAAAATAGGATATGAGTTATCTATGTTATGTTTGATGCTATTATAGCAGTTCAGCTTCAAACAGAATAAATTGCATGCAACTGGAAGTAATTTCACTTCCCAGGGGAAAAAATAGAATCTTCGATTTTTACTCGAAGTAATACGGAATTATCTAAATAACAATTCTACTATTTGAAATGGCATTTATATTCTAGATATTTGGGAAGTGATTGGGGATGCCCAAGGAAATCTCATTTTAAATCCCACGTAGACTTCAAACTAAAATCAATAATAAGCCAATAGAGTTGCATTCATTTTGTAACTATCATAGAAGCGCCTTTCCATTAATAACCATTCACAACAATTAGCAATAAAATCTCATTAAAGGAATAAATTAGGCTAAAGAAATTTAAATTCTTATATTTTTGCTAAGAAACTACCATACTTGTGTTTCCCAAAACGAGGAGGACGTGATTTTAATCTTTCTTGCTTAGAAACAACACGTCGAAGATGTCTTTTATGCTTATCTTCGTCCTCTTTCGCAATTTCTTGGATTATATCAGGTAAACTGTAAGTAACATGAAAACGAATAATCAGTTGAAGTAAAAAAGGTAAACAGATAATTAAGGAGAACAGAACCCAAAGAAAACAAAATGCCTCTCCATGTAGAAATGGTAGGAGCAAACCCATCATAAATTATACCTGTCAATTTCTTTTGAGAGCTCATCCACTTTTTTTGCTTCTGCTTTCATTTTCAACTGTTCTTTATGTCTAGCCCTCCTATTCAACTGAACTCGTGTCACCCTTTTCGTTTTAGAAGGCCTGGAGAAAGTTTGTGCAGAAGGTATAAATCCCATGTGGCAATTATCTTTAAAAAAATGAAGTACCAATAAAGAGCATCTACAAAATCATGGTTGATCTCAAACCAATAAAGTATGCCGGGTAAAAAGAGTGCTTTCAAACTCGCCAATAACTAATGAAATTAACACACCTCTTCTCAACATCCATATCACCATTTTCATCAAGATTTTCATTTGAATCATCAGCATCACTACCATTGTCGGCATCAAGGAAATAAATCTGAATAGTTGTTTGTTCAGTAAAGTTGCTCAAGACATATGACATCAAATTAAGACCACTTTTTGACATGTAGCAGATTCATGGAACAAATATACTCACATCTTCTTCATTAACAGCTTCTCCAGGAACAGTTAACGGTACAGGTTGAGGCCCCAGCTCATTTTGATATATTTTCTGCATCTCATCTGATATCTGTGAGCTAGAGAATCCTGCGATTGACACCATGTAAAAGTTACAAAAAGTTCCATTTACACGCAGCAAGAGCTATCTAACCAACTTCAAATATTAATATCCAAAAAGTAACCTGGTGACTATCAGAGGAGGGATTGAATGAGCATCCAGAAGGCTCAACTTCTACAGCAGGAATAATCGAAGGCTTGGACATCTGCCAGAAACTGTCAGTGATAAATCCATGGTGGACAATAACTGAAGTAGACACATTATCTTTGAAATACAATGATACTATTTTTACATTAAAGAAGAAATCAATGCCTTTGCCATCCATTTTTGCACAAGAGTAACCATGTAACATCTATGTATTGACAACAGGGGAAAAGAACTGCAGCTAAAGAAGAGGTAACAATATACTTAAATAGTTGCTTTACCTTTTTGGATTTGACTTTTTGTTCACCTGCTGGAATGTAAAAGAGAGTATCAGCTAAAACAATATCACAGCATAGAAACCATAATCACCATCAAATTTTCAATGAAAAAAGAATAAGACCTTTGTCATCCCACAAGTCAACCATGCCGCCACCATCCTGAAAGATATCAGCAAAGGGATTATATACCATAATCTATATCCCATAACTGACCAATTTATATAGTAGAAAATAATGCCAACATGTAACTCACCTTGGCAGCATCTTGAGTAGCGTCTTTTGCTATCTGAACCTCTTTAAGTTTCTTCTTAGATTTTTTCAGAGTTGAAGATGGTACGGGTTGAACAAAGGAGTTTCTTTGAAGTATGCTATCACAACGGAGTACTTTCTCTCTGTGTTTGTCAATCTTCCGCTTAACAGAAAGATCTGAAGGCAAAAATCTAAAGTATAAGTCAACCATTCAATTTGTTTTAAAAGAAGGAAACTAGAATAAAAGTAAACCGAGAGAAAGCAGAGGGATGCTTGGCATATCACTGATCACATAAGAAAGAGAATAATACCAATTGTTTTGAATAGTCATTATTAGACTACTTCATGATAGATAAATGCCAAATTTTAAAAGTAACATCTATACTGAATTTGAGTGCTAGACTGCTAGTAAATATAAATTTTTCCAAAACAAGAAGAGAACCACAATCACCACCACACACCACTTCCACAAAATTGTTCAAATACTGGATGTTGGGTTGTTTGTTTTTACTTTAATTTTTACTTTCTACACTAAAGTTTGCTCAACCTGAAGATATAAATGTTTCCAAAACATGACAAGAGCCCACCAAAAATTCCACAAAATTGTTCACAAAACCAAATTTGGTTTGTTTGTTTTTTGGGCTAATGACAAAACTGTCCCCCCAAGCAAGTTTGGACGAAAATCAATTTGACACTTAAAATTTGGAAATCGTCAATCAATACCAAGTATTTTAAAACAACAATTGTGTTGCCTTTTTTTTTACTTTAATTTTTTTATTTTTTCACTTTTACTAAGCTCAACATGAACACTTCTATCAATTACAATTGCTAAAGGGGTAAACTGAAATGCATTTGTAAACTATAAAATTGCACACATCATATCTAACACATAGCAACACTGAAGCAATCTTCATAATAAATAATTTACTTCAGCAATTCTTACTGGGTTTTTCTTTTCCAAAACAAACAGACCAAAAAAAAGGGAAAAGATAACTGTTTTGTACCTCTGGATTTATCTACGTAAAAGAGAGAATCACTAGGAACAGTAGTAAGGGAACCGCCGGAGAGAGCATCTTTGGTTGATTTCTCAAAGTAATCTTCAATGTCTTCCGTGCTTATGTTTGCTCTCCATGCCTTCTTCCCCTTCCTTGAGGTTTTCGCTCTCTTCCCCATCTCTCTCGCTTCGCTTTTAATTCTACTGAGAAGAAGAAATTGTAGAACACCAGAAGCAGGGCGAGATATTAGAAAGAGAGAGTATAAAGAAACCTGTTTGTCCCCCCAAATGAGAGAGGGAACTCAGAGACGTTAACCCTAACCTAGCACGTGAGAGCCACACGTGTGCCTCACGACTCGAGTTAAAATAATCGGGCCGACTAGAGGGATTGGATTGGGCGCGGTTCCAGTCTAGACCAAAACCAAAAGTAAGAAGCCCCGTAGTTTGTATTTTAGTCTTGGGCTGGGCTGGTCACACTTTGGTGTAGTCCGTTGACAGTGTATGCGGCACACACCTATCCCGTGTGAATATAGTTTTTATATAATAAAGTTTTAAAAGTTTTTAATTACGAGTTAGGGTACAATAACTTATCTATGTAATAGAATATAAATAATTTTGAATTTTTCGTTCACTCAATAAATTATTTGAGCCGTCCAAAGTTTGGGATAAATCATACCGTTCATACAGTGCCGGAGGCACAGCACATCTAGTTTTAAAATAACTTAGAAGTGTCTGGCAATGATTCATAAAGAAAAGTGTTTGACATCATTTTTATTTATAAATTAAAATAAATTGTGAAGGTGTTTGACTAAAATGATTTATAAGTTAAAATAAGTTCTAAAGATAGTTAAAATGAAGGCAAATTTTTTTTTACATTTGGTTAAACTTGTTTATTTTAAAATGACTTGTAAGTCATTTTTTGAGAAGTAAGAAATTATTACTTTTCAAATATATCTTATAAATTATTTTATAAGTTAAAAAATAAGTCACAAATAAACACTTGAATAGTAAACACCTACTTATAAGTTAATTTGAACAACTTATAAGTACTAGGCGATCGGGCTCTAAAAACAAGAAATTAGTTAGTGGACAAGCCAAAGTTGAAAAAACAAGAGAGAGGATAAAGTCAAAATAAAATTTTATTTTGAAATGTTTAAAATTAATTCTAAAATGTCAAAATAAGTTACATACTTTTTATTTATTTTTGATTAATTTATGAAAAATTAAAAATATAATATAATATTTTAAAAGTTTAATTTAAATAATTATAATAATTATTATAAATTAACTAAACAATACTGTTTAATTATTATATTTTTATTAAAATATAAAAAAATCAAATTAGTTTTGAATTTTAAGATTTTGGAAACATACTTTTATATCGTGTAGGGAAAATAATTAAAATCTCTCCAAATTCCATGTTTGTTAGTTTTTTTAGGAAAATGAAAGAGATTTGAAGGTAAAATTGATTTAATTTTTAGCTCAAATTTTCCTCTCAAAAGTGAGAGGATTTAGAGAGATGGAAAATTAATATATTTTACATTATTAAAAATAACCTTATAAAATAAATAATATGACAATTTTGCACTTACTGTTATAAATCTTAATTACGTTATGAAACTCTCATTTTTCTCTCTTTACACTGGTGAAATTTTTCTATCTCTACACTTTGTTGAGTTCAGCGCTTACTCACCGAGTTCTTCCGCAATTTTCGCCGCCGTTGTGGTTCTGCTTCTTTATGTTGAAATCTCTGGTAAAATCCCCAAATCACATGCACAATGATTTTTAAAAGACCCCGAATTTTATGAAATAAAAGTATTTAATTTTTCATATAAATATTATTTGAAATAGTAAGGTGCTAATTTAATAAATGATATAGTTATGAGTGATATATTCAAATTTTACAAAGTAAGTAAGTTGTCATAAATTATTCGTTGTGCCGGAAAATATTCGATTGGTCGGGGAATATATTCCTTTTGTCGGGAAATATTCGTACAACGGCGCAATCATTGGCGGACCCTACAACAGAATAATTGTCAGATATAGAAAACGACAAAAATAACATTTTTATAAAAATAACGGCAAGACTTTTACCGTTAAAATGTTGAAATACCCAGTGATAAAAGTACAGTAATACACGTTGTTGCACAGTAGCACACGGTATTGCACAGTATCTCTGATTGTTGATGTTTACGTAAGAAGTCACTCAGTATTTCATTCATTAATTGCCACAATAGTTGTTGTATAGTATCTCATATTATTGATTCAATTATTGGCACAGTATCATCTGCACAATACTTTATATTATTAAATCAATAATTGACATGACACAGTTACTCATATTATTATTAGCATTATTGGCAATGTCTAAAAAGTTCTGTCGAGGAAAGGGGTTAGGTTATTTAATTGCGCGCCAGTAAGGAGAAATCCTTATCGGAAAGTCTCATCTTTTATGGGAACGATCTAATTGTCAATATTGTGAGTTATAATATAAATGGTGAATAATTATTGAAAAGATTAAAGATAAGTGAATTACAAAAGTTAAAGGGGGGATAATGCGAACTTAGAAAACTTTAGGGGTACCAAACCGTAATAAGTCAACCAATCCATGTGAACTTGAATCAACCAATCAGAAAAGAGATGATGCAAGCATGATGTAAGTATGATATTGTAAGACCCCGAAATTTTTTTAAATAAAAAAGAATTTCCTTTATTTATTATTTTGAAATAGTAAGGGTGGATTTGATTAATGTGGTTAGTTATGGGTAAAATGCGCAAATATTTTAAATAAGCAAGTGGTGATATAATATTCATTATTATCGGGAATATTCGTTTGGTCGTGGAATATTCATACTTTTGTCGGGAATATTAAATGACAATGGTAGTGACCGTAATGTGGGCCCCATGCTGAAGCGATTGGAGGAAGAAAGCACAAGAATAAGTTGTTTATAAATAACCAGTAGTTAGATTATTCACAATAATATCTTGTTGGAATACCCGAGTGGTTAAAACACAATAATACGCGTTGTTGACAAGATGCGTGCTTTGCGGTATTGCACTGATTATTGACTATTATCGGAGATTCGTTGAAGGATATTCTCGAATCGCTATTCCATTAACTTAATTTGACTCGTAGAGATACAAAATTCAAATGGAGCAAGGAATGTGGGAAGAGCTTGAAGAACTCAAGAGGAGACTCATTTATTTACATGTTACGACCATGCCATCTTGGAAAAGCGAACGTGGTAAATTGGCGTGTTGAGTAGAAGATCGTGTCAAAATCACGAGTACGATATTGTCAAAGACTCATTTCAGTATAATTTACAAATAATAGAGATGGAGATGAAAACTCTAGGTACCCACGTGATGATATACCCGGTATAATCGACTTTAATCGATAAAGTTAAAGCTATTCAAGCTACACACCGAGAGTGATGAATTTGAAGAAGGAGGTGCAAGAAGTTGTTATTTCAAAAGCGAGAATCGATTGAGGTGAGGAAAGCTCAAACCTTCAATTTATTAATCCATTTGAAATTCTCGATCGAATAGGAGCGTGGCCTATAGACTCGTTTTTACCGCCAAGTATGATGGCGTGTTCATGCGTTTTCACGCGTGATCGATGTTACGTAAATATGTGGACGACCGAACCACGTCATTGAGTTAGAAGCAAATGCGAGATAGTAGAAGACTTAACGTCTGAGGAGAGGTACTGTCAAGATCTTGGATAGGAAAGAACATGTCCTATGTCGAGGTTATACCACAAGTTAAAGTTTTGTGGAGAAACCATGCTTATTGATGAAATGACACGGGAGTTGGAAACGAAATGAAAGTGAGGTATTTTCATCTTTTTCAAACACACCAGTCGTCGCACGTCAATTTCGAGGACGAAATTTCATAAGGAGGGAGGTTGTAAGACCACAAAATTTTATAAATAAAAGGAATTTCCTTTATTTATTATTTTGAAATAGTAAGGGTGGATTTGATTAATGTGGTTAGTTATGTATAAAATGCGCAAATATTTTAAATAAGCAAGTGGTGATATAATATTCATTATTGTCGGGGAATATTCGTTTGATCGTGGAATATTAAATCATTGTTTGGGAATATTAAATGCGACGGTAGCGACCATGTGTGGCCCCATAACGGAAAAGCGATTGGAGAAGAAAGCGACAAGAATAAGTTGTTTATAAATAACTTGGTAGCGATTGTTACCAATTATCTTGTTGGAATACCCGAGTGGTTAAAAACACGAATCTGGCGTTGTTGCATTAACAATAGCATGCAGTATTGCACGATTATTGACTCTTACATAAGAAGGCACTACTCAATAATGGTTACTGATAATTCTTTATCAAAGTATTTTATTGGTTCAATAATTGTTGTGTTGATATTTTATATTGTTGTTGTTTGATAATTGTCATTACATAGTAATTTTCATTATCGAAGCAATAATTCATATTATCTGAATAATATTATTAGATAACATTATTGGCAATGTCTAGAAAGTTACATCTAAGGAGAGGTTTGGTCACCTAATTGCGGCGCCAAGAAGGAGAAATTCTTATTGAAAAGCCCCCTGCTTTCCGGAACCCGCTCGGTTGTCAATATTGTGATTACTGTAATATTATTTGTGAATAATTAATTATTGATTCATATGATGAGAAAATATTGATTTTATGTGGATATAGATGAGAAAATTTTTAATGTGACAATTGTTGAAAATTGAAATTTTATCTTTTACGATAAAATAATTCATTTAAATATATATATATATATATATATATATTATTATATTTAATAATATAATAATGGTGATATTTTTACAACGAATGTGGGATATATGAGTATCTGAGGAGAAGAGTATTTTTGTTGCAATAAATGTTTAAAACATGTTAAACATGTCGGTGGACCCCATTTATTGACTGAAATTTGATTATAGCCTGTAAAATTGCCCGTTTGTGGATTTTGGTCAAATTCTGTTTGGAATTTGAAAAAATTTTCTTCTGCAAAGTTGTAGAGAATTGAATTTTCTATAAAAATTCGCGAGATTCTAATTTTCTGACAAAAGGCCTATTTATTGTGAATTATTGAAGTTCTGGAGTTCCGAAATAATTAATTTTTGGAAGTCTTAATTGTTTAAAATAACAAAAACGTTTTTTTATATGTTGTAAGCCTCATTAATCACATGCTAGGTGGTGATTTGATTCCCAAAGGATGGCGTGAAATTTTTTTTATAAATATATTATTATATTAAATTTTACTCGCTTTGATGTTCTAAGCGATTTCCTATAAATAGGTCTTGGGTTAGAATTGAAAATCTCACAAAATCAAATTTTCTCTATATTATTATCGGCGTATTCTTGTGAGTATTTTGAGTATACTTTGAGTATTGCTATACGGTGATGCAAGTTCAAGTCATGCTTTATCCAGGTGTTTCAACTAGAAATCTTTGTCGAGGGTAAGGGATATTATTTTTTTAAAATGATATTATTTCTTCAATATCATTATGCCAAAATATTGGTTGAAACTTTTTATCAAATTTGAAACTTTTCATGTATGGGGTTCTTATTCACGAGTTCTTATTCATGAATTACTATTCACGAGTTCTTATTCATGAGTCTTATTCACGAAGCGTGAAGATGTTTTTTTATGAAATTTCTATCTTTTGGTGTCTGAGATTCTTTGTTCACGATATCTGCCTATTCACGATATCGACCTTATTCCGAATACTGTCTTTATTCATCGAAAAATAAAATTTCTTCTTTTCGTCCAAAATATCTATTCTGGATACTAGCTTTGATTGTATCCATGTTTTGATCATTCTTGAATTTTACACCACTATGATTATTTTGAGGTATTTTTGGATATGGATAAAACAAAGTACGAATCCTTAATCCTTAATCCTTGTCATTTTGTTTCATTGGATTCGTTTATTTAAAAATATTTTTCATCATCCTCAGTCTTAAATGATGATATTATTGAATATCTTTGGCCTGTAGTGCAAAGATGAATGATTTATGATGAATATCTTTGGCCTGTAGTGCAAAGATGAATGATTTCTGATGAATATCTTTGGCCCGTAGTGCAAAGATGAACAGGTGTTTAGATGAACATGACCAACTGGATGAATACTTTGGCCTGTAGTGCAAAGATGAATATTTGATTCGGATATATATTGATTGATGTTACTGGGGATAAAAGATGAGCGATGAACTTTTAAAATTCATACATAGAAGATAGTAGTTTGCATTCTCTACTTAACTCTTCTAATGAATTATTATTTCCGCTGCGAATATTGATTTAAAACTTGTTGTCTATTGTATTCTATTAGATTTTTCCCTGTTGAAGACTAACGATAATTTTGTTGTATATTATCTTAGTCATAATATTCTTTTTGAAATCGGGCTAGTTGAGCTCACCCTTTTTCCTTTTTGTTCCATTTTTCTTCTCGGGAGGCGAGAATGTAGCGATTACTAGTCGGGTATGGAATGAAGGTTCTAGAGAGAGTTGTTTAGTAGTCCTCACCATTTTGTAAAATAATGTATCAATAATTATGATGGAAATTTATTTGCGTGTGGATATTGTACAGATGGCAATATCTCGTATTTAAACTCATGATTTATATGTTGTAATAATAAAGTTGTAGTTATTTACGTACCATGTATTTGGCGACTCGAGAATGGGTTGGATGGAATGGACCTATTTTGGGGGCGTCCGCGGTTGGTATCGAGCTTAGGGATATGATCTACGATGGAGATCGAGGAATAGAACTAGGAGGGGGAGAGGCGAGTAAATCCTTGTTAGTGTGTCCTACCTAAGCTTATTTGTTAGTTGGTTAGTATATAGGGATATTATGTGATATATTGATTTCCTTAATTAACCCTTGTTTTATGGCAATGATTTGAGAATGTCGATTGAGAATATTAAAAGTGGAGTAAATGAGACCAAGTGGAGATGCTGTCTTTATCAGCGAGGAGAGCGTGCAACAGTGGCAATGTACCTCTTGTGAACAACACCCTTTGAGCGGATGATGAGCGAGGGGATGTTTAGAAGCTTTTGCGATTCATGCAAAAATCGGACGAGGAGACTCGTGTTTAAAATCTGAGGAGGAAATGATAGCAATTCACGGGTGGTCACATCCAAGCAGTTCAAAGAGTTGGGACCACGAGTGCATTCTGGGAAAACCGGATCCGATTAAAGCGGAGGCGTGGGTTGAAAACAAATTACCAAGATATTCGATGTCTTGGGATGCACAGAAGAACGTAAAGTTCCATTCACTACTTTTATGTTAATGTAACGAGCAGACATTGGTGGGAATCATGAAGCGTACTCCATCCACTTTCGACTCATGTCGTGGGTGGGAGCGTTTGAAGCAGTTCAAATAACAAGTACTTCCCGAAAGTATTCTTCATATGGCCGGAAGTGGAGTTTATTAGTGGGAGCGAGAATAACATGGCGGTGTCCCGATCGAGGCTGAAGTTCGCAGAGTTATCCGAGTTCGCACCTCATTTGGTGGAGAATGAGGAGCGTATGACGCGGATGTTTACGAGAGGTTTGAAACCCAAAGATACGTCGATATCTCATTTCTCATAAAATTTCTCTCTATTAGGATGTTGTCAACAGGGCTCGGTTGTTAGGCGAGATAACGAAAATACGTTCAATGAGGACCATAACCGAGGATCATCAGAAGATGATAGCGATCGTCGAATAACGATAACCGGTAGGAGAAAGAAGAATACGGACAAAAGCGGTAACCACTCTGGTGGTAATCGTGGCCATGAAAATAGAAGAAGCGAGTCGGGAGGAGATTTTAAAAAGGAGATTCAACAACGACCATGTGAAGACATCAAGCCGATGTAATTGGTTCCAAGAGGAGAGAAAGACCACCGGTAGTATATGTTACAAATGCGGGAGAGAGGGACATATCACCCCAAAGCTGCTCTGCAGCAGTTTAAGGTATGCTATAATTGTGGAAAAGAAGGATATATCGCTCGAGATTATACGGTAGCAAAACCAAGTCCGGTGAGGGATGGTGACTCAAAAGGATGTCCGAAAGAAAAGTCAAAGTCAGCGGTTCACGGAAGAAGCGTTTGTCGTGGCCCGGTCAAAATGCGAGGAACCCGAACGAAGTTAGCGCAGGTTAGTTAATTATAAATTCTTGCGAAGTTTATACCTTACTAGAGTGCACCGATTCTACCCATTCTTTTATCTCTTTGCTTTGCGCTCAATGTTTGAACTTGACTCTGAGAAATTAGACTTTGACCTATTTATAGAGACCCAGATTAGGAGAAACTTTCATTACATCAGTTGTTTAGAAATCTTGCTTGATTCAGGTTGGCACTATCACATTACTGTTCACCTTATTTCTATAGAGATATTTGCTTTTGATGTGATTTTAAGGTTAACTACTCATCATGCCGAAATTGATTACTTTCGTAAGGTTGTTAGTTTTCATATTCTAAGCAACTGTTATTGATTCAAACAATCAAACCATTGTAGTCAAACATTTTCATATCAAGCCATGAAGTCATTCGCTTATTACGGATGTCAAGTTTTCTTAGTCCATGTTATGGATTTGAATAAAGACACGTCAGATTTGAATAATATTCATGTTGTTATTGATTTTTCCTGACGTATTTCCTGAAGAATTTCTTGGCTTACTCCCAAAGTGTGATATTGAATTTTGTATCGACTTTGAACCCGGTACAAAACTCATTTCTAAAATCTCATATCGAATGGCTCCTATTGAACTTCAGGAGTTAAAAATTCAACTATAGAATTTGGTACCTGAGCCTTTATCTGGTGACTTCCTTTGTGGAATGCACCAAAGCCAGACTCTCCGTAGGGGACACCATATTCGATGCGATAATAAAGCGATATGTGTCATTGTAACGTCTTTATCAAGGTTGGGATATGAGTCACGATTGAGAACAACCTAAGTCGATAATCGAAATCGTAGCTTTCTGAAGCTTAGTTGGTTATTATCGGAGATTCGTTGAAGGATATTCTCGAATCGCTATTCCATTAACCCGGTGACTCGTAGAGATACAAAATTCAAATGGAGCAAGGAATGTGGGAAGAGCTTGAAGAACTCAAGAGGAGACTCATTTCAAAGATTACGTATTACGACCATGCCATCCGGAAAAAGCGAACGTGGTAGGGCGGCGTGTTGAGTAGAAGATCGGGTGTGCAATCTGAGTCACGATATTGTCAAAGACTCATTCAGTATAATTTACAAATAATAGAGATGGAGATGAAAACTCTAGGTACCCACGTGATGATATACCAAAGTATAATCGACTTTAATCGATAAAGTTAAAATTTATTCAAGCTCACACACCGGAGTGATGAATTTGAAGAAGGAGGTGCAAGAAGTTGTTATTTCAAAAGCGAGAATCGGTGAGGTGAGGAAAGCTCAAACCTTCAATTTATTAATCCATTTGAAATTCTCGATCGAATAGGGCGTGGCCTATAGACTCGTTTTACCGCCAAGTATAATGGCGTGTTCATAGCGTTTTTTTCACGATCGATGTTACGTAAATATGTGGACGACCGAACTACGTCATTGAGTTAGAAGCCGTGACGAGATAGCCAAGACTTAACGTACGAAGAGGTACTGTCAAGATCTTGGATAGGAAAGAACATGTCCTATGTCACAGGGGTTATACCACAAGTTAAAGTTTTGTGGAGAAACCATCTTTATTGATGAAATGACACGGGAGTTGGAAGCGGAAATGAAAGTGAGGTATTTTCATCTTTTGAAACACCAGTATCGTACGTCCAATTTCGAGGACGAAATTTCATAAGGAGGGAGGTTGTAAGACCGAAATTTTTTAAATAAAAAAGAATTTCCTTTATTTATTATTTTGAAATAGTAAGGGTGGATTTGATTAATGTGGTTAGTTATGGATAAAATGCATAAATATTTTAAATAAGCAGTGGTGATATAATATTCATTATTGCCGGGGAATATTCGTTTGATCGTGGAATATTAAATCTTTGTCGGGGAATATTAAATGCGACCAGTATGACCATATGTGGGCCCCATAAGCGGAAAGCGATTGGAGGAAGAAAGCAGCAAGAATAAGTTATTTATAAATAGCAGTGCGGTTATTCACAATTATCTTTGTTGGAATACCGAGTGGTTAAAACACGATGTCTGGCGTTGTTGCTTGATAATAAAGCACGGTATTGCACCAATTATTGACTCTTACATAAGAAGGCACTACTCAATAATGGTTACGATAATTCTTTATTCGATTATTTTATTGGTTCAATAATTGTTGTGTTGATATTTTATATTGTTGTTGTTTGATAATTGTCATTACATAGTAATTTTCATTATCGAAGCAATAATTCATATTATCTGAATAATATTATTAGATAACATTATTGGCAATGTCTAGAAAGTTACATCTAAGGAGAGGTTTGGTCACCTAATTATGCGCCAGATAAGGAGAAATTCTTATTGAAAAGCCCCTCTTTCACAGGGCTGCTAGTTATCGATATTGTGATTCTGTAATATTATTTGTGAATAATTAATTATTGATTCATATGATGAGGAAAATATTGATTTTATGTGGATATAGATGGAGAAAATTTTAATGTGACAATTGTTGAAAATTGAAATTTTATCTTTTTACGATAAAATAATTCATTTAAATATATATATATATATATATATTATTATATTTTAATAATATAATAATGGTGATATTTTTACAACGAATGTGGGATATATGAGTATACGAGGAGGAAGAGTATTTTTGTTGTAATAAATGTTTAAAACATGTTAAACATGTAAATTGGACCCCATTTATTGGTGAAATTTGATTATAGCTTTGTAAAATTGCCCGTTTGTGGATTTTGGTCAAATTCTGTTTGGAATTTGAAAAAACTTTCTTCTGCAAAGTTGTAGAGAATTGAATTTTCTATAAAAGTTCGTGAGATTCTAATTTTCTGACAAAAGGCCTATTTATTGTGAATTATTGAAGTTCCGGAGTTCCGAAATAATTAATTTTTGGAAGTCTTAATTGTTTAAAATAACAAAAACGTTTTTTATATGTTGTAAGCCTCATTAATCACATGCTAGGTGGCTGATTTTTGATTCCAAAGGATGGCGTAGAAATTTTTTTATAAATATATTATTATATTAAATTTTACGCTTTGATGTTCTAAGCAATTTCCTATAAATAGGTCTTGGGTTAGAATTGAAAATCACAATTGTAAAGCTGAAATTTTCTCTCTATATTATCGGCGTATTCTTGTGAGTATTTTGAGTATACTTTGAGTATTGCTATATCTGGTTGCAAGTTCAAGTCATAGCCTTTATATCAGGTGTTTCAACTAGAAATCTTGTCGAGGTAAGGGATATTATTTTTTTAAAAATGATATTATTTCTTCAATATCATTATGCCAAAATATTGGTTGAAACTTTTTATCAAATTTGAAACTTTTTCATGTCGGGGTTCTTATTCACGAGTTCTTATTCATGAATTACTATTCACGAGTTCTTATTCATGAGTACTCTTATTCACGAAGCGTGAAGATGTTTTTTTTATGAAATTTCTATCTTTTGGTGTCTGAGATTCTTTGTTCACGTATTTTGACTTATTCACGATATCGACATTATTCCGAATACGGTCTTATTCATCGAAAAATGAAATTTCTTCTTTTTTCGTCCAAAATATCTATTACGGATACTAGCTTTGATTGTATCCATGTTTTGATCATTCTTGAATTTTACACCACTATGATTATTTTGAGGTATTTTGGATATGGATAAAACAAAAGTACGAATCTTAATCCTTAATCCTTGTCATTTTGTTTTATTGGATTCGTTTATTTAAAAATATTTTTCATCATCCTCAGTCTTAAATGATGATATTATTGAATATCTTTGGCCTGTAGTGCAAAGATGAATGATTTATGATGAATATCTTTGGCCTGTAGTGCAAAGATGAATGATTCGATGAATATCTTTGGCCCGTAGTGCAAAGATGAGCAGTGTTTAGATGAACATGACCGGTGATGAATATCTTTGGCACTGTAGTGCAAAGATGAATATTTGATTCAGATATATATTGATTGATGTTCTGAGGGATAAAAGATGAGCGATGAACTTTAAAATTCATACATAGAAGATAGTAGTTTGCATTCTCTACTTAACTCTTCTAATGAATTATTATTTCAGCTGCGAATATTGATTTAAAACTTGTTGTCTATTGTATTCTATTAGATTTTTCCTGTTGAAGAATAACGATAATTTTGTTGTATATTATCTTAGTCATAATATTCTTTCTTTGGGCTAGTTGAGCTCACCCTTTTCTTTTTGTTCCATTTTTCTTCTCGAGAGGCGAGAATGTAGCGATTACTTAATGGGGTATGGAATGAAGGTTCTAGAGAGAGTTGTTTAGTAGTCCTCACCATTTTTGTAAAATAATGTATCAATAATTATGATAGAAATTTATTTGCGTGTGGATATTGTCTAGATGGCAATATCTGTATTTAAACTCACAGTTTATATGTTGTAATAATAAAGTTGTAGTTATTTCTGTACCATGTATTTGGCGACTCAGAATGGGTTGGATGGAATGGACCTATTTTGGGGGCGTCACAGATATCATCCCTAAATAGATGATGTCACCTGGTGGAAGATGATTGAGGGACCAAGGTGCAATTAATGAGGTACTAAAGTGTAATTAACCTAGGTACCAAATTGTAATAAGCATATCCCCTAACGTGCAATTATCGAAATTATGTTTTTCTATAAATAGAGAGCTAAGTTCATTTGTTCTTCACTAATTTACAAAGCCAATTTATAATCAAGAGTTAGAAAGAGAGAGTTCTTGTGAGTATACTTCAAGTGTAGTGCAAGATTTTCTCAACTCCACTATTCTAGTCATAACTACTCTCCTATTAAGGTAATAAAAGTATAGCTAGGTCGAGCGGGGATAACAAGATAATAGAGCGATGGTCTATGACTGCTGAAGTTTCTCAATACATTATAAAACAACATGACAATATACGATTGTATTGAGGACTTAAAATGTATGTGTCGTATTTTATACGTCATTTAATAGTTGATTTTGGTAAACAACAATATGGTGATGAGAACCCGATTTTAGAAGCGTAAAAAAATGTACCCCATTAGAATGAGGAAGATAGAATTAGACTATGAACTTAAAGGGTGTGTTGCCACGATCATACATGGCGTCTAACCACATACAAATTCTTGTTATCATAATATATGGTTGTGCGCATCCACTTGCTGACTATATCGATGAACATTATCTATATAATCTTGAACTATGATTGGAATATAATCCTCAACTTAAAACAATAGAGATAATTATATAGCAAGAAGATACACAACATTGGAATGAACATGATAGTAATCTTCTCATTCTTCTTTGAAGTCTATTGGGTCAACCAATGTTAATTCTCGAGTCCTCTGATATATATTATAAATTAAATACATGGTCCCATGTATGAAAGTTTCTTGAGCATTTTTGAAATATTTTAATTCCTAAAACAGTTATCGGTTGTACTTTTATGTAAAATATCAATGGTTTGGAGTGTGAGTACTGTTATTTGTATTGAAACTCACATCTTATGTGTTGTCGTATTTTGCACGACAATTTAATAGTTGTAAATAGAAATATTTGTATTTTGAATTTAGTAGTGTATATTTAACGACTCAAAATGAGTTGTGTGGACCTATTTTGATAATGTCACAATTTTGGTCCATGATTAATTGTTAATGTTATTTAATTTCATCTATATCTTTTGAAAAACAAAATTTATGCTCGTTTGTTTCTTGAGGTGTAATCGATGAAATTTTTATTGTATTCTTCTAATTTCTTGTTGAATTGGATTTTTGTGTTTATTCAAATTAAGTATGTCTTTTTAACAAAAATAAATATAGTACAAGTCAAATTACAAACATATTTTTTTTAACAAAAATAAATATAGTATAAGTAAATCAATATATATATATAGAGGCCGGATCAGGTCCGGACTCCCGGACCGGATCAAAATTCAGATTTTTTTTCCTTTTTTGTTTTTTTTAAATAACTAATTTTTTTTATAAATATTTTTTGGAACTGGAATTTTTATATAATACAACCGATTTTCGTTGCTAAAGGTGACAAATTTTGTTGGTAAAGGGTTTTGGCAACGACTTTACTGTCGTTGCATTTTTTCGTTACTTGAATGAAGCGTTGCTTAATTGTTCATAACGAACATATTTTTTTCGTTGCCAAAAGTAATACATTTTGCAACAAAATTTGGCTTTCGAATGAGAGACATCGGTCATTTAGCAACAAAATATATTGTTGCAGAATAATTAAAATATCGTTGCTAAAAACCTCATTTCGTTGCAAAAGCCTGCTAATTGACAACGAAATGATTTCTTTTTTTTTTTGCAACGACCATACATTTTCGTTGCAATTGACACCATTTTGCAACAACTTTTTCGTTGCAGTAAATTATGAAAATTATTGCTTAAGCTTGCTTTCGTTGCGGAATGTAAACTTTTTAGCAACGATTTTCATTGCTAATTATATTATTTAGCAACGACATTATGCTGAATCAACAAAGAAAATATTTGTTGCTGATTATTTTTCAATAACAACGAAAGTCGTAGATTAGCAACAATATTATATGTTGCTGTTTCTTTATATGTGCAACAAAAGTTGATATGATTTGCAACAATATTTTATTTTAGTATTAGCAACAATATCCTCTTCGTTGTTATTAGGTTAATTTTTCATTGCCAAATATTATATTTTTAATGCCATTAGCAATGAAAATTTGTTGCTAAATATATAAAAAATTGTTGCTATATTAAAACTTGTTCAATGCTTTGGTAACGAATTATATTGTTACCAAATCAAAATTTAACATTCATTCTGTGTACCTAGCTGACTCAATATCCTCATAGCAAATAATGGCAAAATACAAAAAACTAAAATATTATTAACTTAATAAAATCATCCACTACATAATCATTCATTATCTTTACAATTAACCATCTAAAGCTACCACAATTCTTCAATCAAAGTATATATCCACATATATAGAAAGAGTACACTTCATAATTTTGTCTCTAAACTACAGGGAGAGAATGCTTGCACTTCTCCAACATGCTCACTATCAAATCTTCCTGCAATTACACAAGAATTCGAATTGATTGCTATTATATTATTTATAATCCATGAACATGTACTAGAACTACACAACAAAATAATCTGGCCAGAAGGAAAATTGCACGGATAGTGTTATATGACTGGCATTTCTATGTAGAGAATCCCCTGCCCTGTTTTCCACATCGTTATTTCCTGTAAGGTGCCTTCTTTCCCAAAAGCGGAAGCTAGTTCATCATAACCTTAAGTGGTCACATGATGAGCGATAATACACCTGGAGGTAATTCTTAAAATGTCACTCAGCAATCACTAAAAATGTTGTGTTACTATAGTTACATCTTGCAGATCAACACAAAGGCTACCCATAAAATCCATGAACCCATGGAAGAGTTCTTCTTTTAATTTTGACTGTTTTCTCACTTGTAGATTACAATAGATCAATACATGCGAATCATTTTCACATGAACAAACTAGATGCAGAAAAAATATAAGATATAAGTTATATTTGTCAAGAAAAAAAATAAAATAAAACGTATGTAACTAACCTTTCCCAGATTTACTTATAATAGAAGCTGCAAGAACAACCTACACAAAATAAAATAAAGTGACATTGAAGTAAAAACTATACCAAGGTTTACAATAGAAGACGTAAATATGACATCAAGAACATTATGCCCTTCTCTGGTGACAAGAGGAAAGTCACCACCTAGTGGATCTGCATGCCCTACGGATGGTCTCCTCCACACCTTCATTTACAAAAAGGAGAATTTTTAGAGTACAAATTTATCACGAGTACAGAACTACTGGCCAATCATGGCTCACCAACTTTAACTTGAAATTCAGGTACAAATTAGAAATTGATTTGATAATTGTAAATTATGCTTAATTCATGCCTTCTAAAATTTGAAATGTTGTTTGGGTGAGATATATTACTTGAACATAGTTGAAACGAATCTGCATATATGAAAGGCAGAAGCTAGCTTATCTCCAGACAGAAAAAATATGATTTCCATAGTAAAATGTGTCCTGACTGATCATATGTATACTCTTTTTTAGGTGATTTTTTTTTCCAATTATTTAGTTGATGTGGCATCTTACACCAGATGTACTCAACCAGGAGTAATCAAAATGTTTTTTTTTATTACTATTGATATTTACTTATTTTTAGATAAAACATGCTTTATGATACTATTATTTATTTTGAACTAAAAAAAACACCAGAGCAGGCAGAACCCAGGAGACAGAAAAAATCAAAATGTTATAGAAGCTTGGCTTTTATTTAGTCTTCTTCCTTAAGTTTGGAGAGTATCTTAAGTTTGATTTTTATTTAACCTTCTCTCCTTAGTTTGGAGAGACAAGATACCTAGTCTTTTACATATGATAAAAAGAATTGCATTGTAATGATACCACAACATATTACCTTAGCATCACCTACGAACAGGTCCTCAATCTCCTCTACAATTTCAATCCAGTTCAACTGAAATGTAACTTTTAAATGTCAAGCTGAGGCATCAATAAAACATTCAAACTTCAGAATAAAATAAAGATTGCAAAACTACTTGTAACAGATTGACACTTGAATTCATCAAATACTAAAGGAACAATCAAATTACCATCTTGATCCAATTAAAACCCAACAGCTACTAATTCAAAAGCGTCAGACCAGCTTAAAAATTAGACACCTGCAAAAATCAAAACAGTTGAATATTGCAAAATACAAGAAAAAAGATCCCCAAACTATTATCAAAGAACGGTGCAATTCAAGTAATTACAATTACACATACAATGATACAAATTAAAAACAATATTAGATCTAAACAACGTAAATTCGGATAGATTTCAACCCTAGCCAAAATTATAGCCGTAGTTATTCGGATCTCAACCTAGATGCGAGAGTGATCGCGAACTAAAATGTAGATCGGATCAGAAACCGTAGATCTAAGTCCAATATTGTGGAAAAATAAACAAAACTAAAGGAATTAAGGATCAAACAGTATCAATCAGTTTAAGCGTACTGAAATTCTCAGTGTGTGTGTTTTGTGTGAGAGAGAAAGTACCTGAAGCGAAAACTGACAGAGGAAATCACCGAATCGGAGCGGGAATAAGCGGGATGAAGATGTGTAGAAGGAAAATGGATGATATTTATTTATTTATATATGAAAGAGTTTAATTTCTGAGGATTATAAATAGACAATGTGAATAGTTTTGGACCTTAGGCCAGTTAAATAATAATAATAATAATAATAATAATAATAATAATAATAATAAAATAATAATAATAATAATAATAACAACTAATAACAATAATAATAACAATAATAATAATAATAATAACAATAATAATAATAATAATAATAATAATAATAATAATAATAAGTATAATAGTAGTAGTAGTAATAATAATAATAATAATAATAATAATAATAATAATAATAATAATAATAATACTAATAATAATAATAATAATAATAGTAGTAATAATAATAACTATGTATGTACTCTTTGTGTCATTCCAGCAAATAAGTAATGTACAACTATAATCAAAACCTTGAGATTCATCATCTAATTGGCCAGTCCACTCCTCCAATCATCTCTAAAAAGTTTACATAAAAAGTACTAAAATTTTATATTCAAAACAACATAAGCTCCTCTGTTTTATAATGAGGGTTCCCATTTAAAAAACATACACATCATATACACAAATCGATAAGCATAAGGTAGAGATGAAAAATAACTACAAATCTAAATTAAAAGTTACCTAAAATTGATGGATACACAAATCAAAATTACCTAAAATTGATGGATACACAAATCAAAATTCACCTTTCTTGTTCTCCTCACGTGATATATATGACACAAACCATAGAGAGAATTAAAGAGAGAGAGAGAGAGAGAGAGAGAGAGATTGATTTGAATGTATAATTAAAGACTCATCATGGTTTGGAATTGAGAGGTTTGGTAGTTAGGAGAGAAAGAAAGAAAATCTCTGAACAGTCAACAGAATCAATTTCTAGCGAACAAATCTCTGAATAAATACATGCATATAAATATCCTACTAATGTATAGAAATTTCTGAAATCAGAACCCACAGATCTGATCCCAAATTTTAGTTTGAAATTCAAAAATATATCAAATTAAAGTTGGAAGCCAAATAGGTGATCCACTACAAGGAGAATGATGTGTTGCATTTGATGTCTACTAATGTAACTAAAGCGGTAAGGAAGCCTCAAGTTATTATTGAAATCTCTTAAAATAATGGGACATGGATGCTTCAAGGTAAGAGACCCTAAATTTGTGTTTGCTTCTGTCCTATTGGGGTGTTGAACTCTCACACCCCAATGTTCCTCTGAATCCATCTGTACACACCAGGCTTATGCATATAGCTATAAAAATAGAAGAAATCACTATAACCAACTCCAATTTAATAACAGTTTCCTTATATTCATATTCCAACACAAAACCAATTGTATGCTACAATTTCATAAATTCCCCAATGTTGTCTTACATTGGTCTCCACAAAGGCACAATCTAAGTACCTGATAATCAAGAAAGAAAATGCCAACACCTTTGAACTAAAAAGGTTCTTAAGTTGATTCCTATATAACAATTTACATCACATATACCTCAAAGTGGTAACTACTGTTGTCTTTTTGGACTAGGCGCGATAGCAAGGAGAATCTTCTTCCTTGGTCCCTACAAATAGAGAAGTCTTCAAAAGAATACAAGCTATTATAGAAATTTTAACGACACAAAACCATACACAATTAACAACATAAAATTAGAAGCAGGTGAGTCTAAAAATAGTAGAAATTATTAAGGAAAATAGAAAACTAGGGCATAATTAGTACATTTTCAACAAATTTGACTACAAAGTAAGAGAATGGGCTCTTCCTATGATGAGCAAACAAGAGGAAAAGAAAAGAGAAGAAATTAGGAAAAGAAATTAGGGTTCCAAATTGTTAAAATAAGAGAAATTAACTGGAAGTTTCAATTTGTGAGAAATAGAGCTAAGTTTTCTATAACAAGCTATTACATAAATTTACGGTATAACATACTAGCGGCAATTTGAGAGCAGAGTTTTCAATTCGAGAGAGGAAAACTTCAATGTAAGATAAGAGAGCTTCAATTTCGAGACTAGTGGCAAGGTAGCGACGACAACAAGGTAGCGACGGCGGCGACAAGGCAGGGAGACAAGGCACCAACAAGATATAGATCTAAAAGGCACCTTGGACAAGGCGGATGCCGAGTCACTGTTTGGGATTTGGGGTTTTGGGTGAGGCTAGAGACAGGGTGAGAGAGACAAAGACTGATTTGGGTAATTGGTAATTGTTGTCCAGGAGTCATGTAGCGTTACAGTTTTAGCTTATAAGTAAAAAAAATTTTATATGCTAAGGAAGATAGGTGAACCCAAATTGATCTCTGTTTCATGAATTTACGGACGACACACACAATTCAAGGACTCTGTTTCAAAAAAAAGAGTGATAACATTTAAAAAAAATCTCTTTTAAAAGTAATATTAAATATTAAATTATTATTTCAAAAACTTAAAAATAAATTTAAATTTAAATTTAAATTTTAGGATATCATAAATTAATTATAACAAGTTGAAATACAACTTTTTTATAGAATAAAAAAGTAATATTTTAATATTTGTAATTTGTTCCACAAAAAAGTCATAATTATTATAATTTTATTTATTGTCAATTTACAATATTTTAAAATTTTAATTATTGTAACTTAATATTTTAATTAATACAATTAATATTGCAAATTACTTAAAAATTATTATTAAAAAAAAAAAATATTCAAAGTTAACTCTTTTTGTAGATCGTGTGAGTAATTTTTTGATATTTGCACTCTATTCCACAAAAGAGCGTCACTATCTTCTTTTTTTTTTTTTTTTTTTTTCATGATCAATGTATGAAATTTAAAAATTTTCTCATAATGTAAAGTTATTTACTTTATAAATTATGAAAAGAAATAGTTGATATTGTAAGTTACTAAAAAGTATTATTAAAAATAAATTTATTACTATAAAAAATTTAACGTATTTATATTACAATTCATATAATAGAACAACTAGATACACTTCCTCGAGTTTTTTAAGTAGCTTTTTAACTTATGCCCTCGATAATCACGAATTATTGATATAATAGAACAACTAGATATAAAATCTCTTCATTATAGTTTATTTAAAGCAACTTAAACTCTTTTTTAATAAATAAGTTTAATAAGCTGGTGCAAAATACAACTAAATTTATAAATAATTTATTAGATAAATTTTAAATATGACATATTTTAATGACAATATTTATAATAATAATTTGATTAATTTTAAGTGATATCATTATAATATATCACTTTAATTGGAATAAGAATATGAAAAAGGGACACCATATATGCATTTGATTTGCGAATTTGAGATTTTATTGTAAGTTTATGAATTTGATAAGCTATTACAAATGAATCTGATGATGCACAAACAAAGATACCAATGAAAAGCGAAAAAACTTTAAATATATTGAATTCGTATTTCTATTTGAAATTTATATTTGAATAACTTTATATATATATATATATATATATATATATATATATATATATATATATATATATATATATATATATAACCTCATTAACTACATACAATTTAGTTTTAATCTTATGTAACATTTCATTTGTTCATGTTTAAAATATCGTTAAATTAATTAAAATTTTCATTAGTAGACTTTTTGAAGAATTACACAATATATTATAATTGAAACTCTCTATAAATATTACGTATAACAAAAATATAATAAAATAATATATGTTGAGGTTAAATAATAAATGAAACTAACTATAAGCATATTATTAATGTTTTAATCAAATATTTTTTAAAAAATAAAAATAATCACATATTCAATGTAAACTATTGAATTTAAGAACTTAAAGAAAATTTTCTTTAAAAAAATGTTGCTCACGAGTATCAAACACTAAACCTCTCTAAACTAGAAACCTTACATTCCAACAAAGCCACTGGACCAATTACATATCTTGCTAAAACTTATGTAACACTAATATTTAAATCACCTAGCATCATTTCTATGCATGTAAAGATGATATAATACACTTTTTGGCCACTGTACTAGGAATTATTATTATAATAATAATAATAATAATTTTAATAATTATTATTGTATTAATAATAATAAATTTAAAATACTTAAAATAATAGGAATAATAATAATTAAAATAATAATTATTATTAAAATACCCTAAAATAATATAAAGCGATTACAAATTAAATACCCTAAATATAAAATTACATTCAAAGTTTTTTTAACCACTAAATCAAAATTTATTTTTATTTTTTTGTACTAGTCACATGGGTATCAATATTTTTCGAATAAAATTTAATATTTTGACATATTTTTCTTTTTATTGTTATAGGACTCGATCAAGTTAAATTTAAATTAAAAAAAAAACCATGGATAAATATAAGAATCAATATAATAAATTACAAAGATGAGTACATTAGCAAATAACAAATATTTATAATAGAAAGATTTGCCATAGTTCAATGATTAAAAATAGTCACTACAATTACAATTATTTTTTTAAAAAAACAATATATTTATCGTTAAATTTCATAATAAAGTCATATTACAACTAAACTCTAATGGATAAGACAAAATAATGATGTATGAGTCCTTTTAATTTTTTTTCAATTCATATATTCATATACATTGACATTTAATACAGACAATTTGTCGGATCACTCTTATTTTAATTTTTTAATTATTATTTTAATTATTATTATAATAATATTAATACTAATAATAATTATTATTATTATTACAATTATTGCAATTATTATTATTATTATAATTATTAGTATTAATAATAATTATAATAATAATGTAATAATAATAATAATTAAAATAATAATAATAATAATAATAAAATTAATAATAATAATAATAATAATAATTAAAATAATAATAATTATTTAAAATTTTAGTTATCGCATTGGTAAACACTTTTGTCTTGTGAACACTTTAGTTTCTAACATTGGTAAATCTGGTGCGCAAAGACACACTTATTTTATTTGACAAATCTATGTTGAAATTTATATCTCAATATATATCATTTTGAATTTTGTTCAATATCTTATCTTTTGTATTTTGTTCCGGGCTTTGCTTGGAGATTAGTACCATAATAATAATAATAATAATTATTATTATTATTTTATTTTATTATTATTATTATTATTATTATTATTATTATTATTATTATTATTATTATTATTATTATTATTATTATTATTATTATTATTATTATTATTATTATTGTTATTATTATTATTATTATTATTATTAAGACCGAATTTTTTTTTATAAAATGGAATTTCCTTTATTTATTATTTTGAAATAGTAAGGGTTAATTTGATATAATTCTTTGGTTATGGGTGAAATATACAAAGTTTACAAAATAAGCAAGTGGTTATAAAATATTCATTATTGTCGGGGAATATTCGTTTGGTCGTGGAATATTCTTTTTTGTCGGGAATCTCAAAATCGTAAAAGGCCTTTACTCAATAATTATTACGATAATTCTTATTCAATATTATATTGATTCGATAATTCTTTGCGTTGATATTTGGTATCTTTGTTGTTTCAATAATTGTAATTACACAAGATTTTTTTATTATCAAATCAATAATTCATATTATTTGAATAATATTATCGATAACATTATTGGCAATGTCTAGAAAGTTTCATCTCAAGGAGAGGTTTGGTCACCTAATTTACTGCGTAGGTAAGAGAAATCCTTATTGAAAAGCCTCCTCTTTCTCACAGGAACCGCATCTGGTTGTTAGTAATGTGATTCTATAATATTATTTGTGAATAATTAATTATTGATTTATATGATATTGATTTTATGTGGATATAGATGGAGAAAATTTTTAATGTGACAATTGTTGAAAATTAATATTTTATCTTTTTACGATAAAATAATTCATTTAAATATATTATTTTAATAATATATTAACGGTGATATTTTTATAATGAATATGGGATATATGAGTATATGAGGAGGTAGAGTATTTTGTGGCATTAAATGTTTAACATATGTTTTGTGTGTTTGGTGAGACACAATTCTTGACAAAAAAAATTGATTATGTAATCGTAAAATCGCTCATTTATGGATTTCGGATAATTTACATTTGGAATTTGGAAAATCTTCCTTACGCAAAGTTGTAGAGAATTGAATTTCCTATAAAAATTCATGAGATTCAATTTTTTCGACAAAAAGGCTATTTATCATGAATTATTGAAGTTAGGAGTTAGAAATAATTGATTTTGGAAGTTTTAATTATTTTATATAAGAAAAACGTTTTTGTGGTTGTTGGCACATGGGTGGCTGATGTTTTTGACCAAAGAAGGCATGCTAGAGTTTTCAAAACATGTGCGTAGGAATTTTGAATAAATAATAATATATTTTATTAATTTAGTCTCCTTTCATGTTCTAACATTTTCCTATAAATAGAGGCTAAGTTAGAATTGAAAATCACACTAGAAACTAAGTTTTCTCTCTTCTCTCTCTATATTATCGAGCGTATTCTTGTGAGTATACTTTGAGTGTTCTTTATACGGTGCGAGTTTACACAAGACTTATACCGAAAAAATACGATTGTAAATACGATTATTTTGAGGTAAGGGATGTTATTTCTTTCATAAATGATATTATTTTCTTCAATATCATTATGCTAAAATATTGGTTGAACTTTTTATCAAATTTGGAACTTTTTCATGTCGGAGTTCTTATTCATGAGTTCTTATTCACGAGATTCTATTATTCACGAGTACTATTCACGAAGCGTGAAGATGTTTTTTGTGAAATTTCTATCTTTTGTGTGTGGGATTACTATTCACGATACGGACTATTCACGTATCTGACCTTTATTCACGAATCACGGCCTTTATTCAATCGAAAAAAAATGAAAATTTTTCTTTTGTCCAAGATGTCTATTTTGGCTACTATCTTTGATTGTATCCATGTTTTGATCGTTATTTTTGAGTTACGCTTCAAAATCGTTTATTATGAAGTATTATCGATCTTGGATAAAGCATTTGTTGTACGAATCCCTAATATTTGTCCTTCTATCTCTTTGGATTCGTTCTTAAAATATTTTCATCATCCTCGGTCCTTAATGGTGATCTTGATGAATATCTTTGGGCGTAGTAGTGCAAAAGATGAGCGATTAATCGATGAATATCTTTGGCCTGTAGTGCAAATATGAGCGGTGTTGAGATGAACATGACCATTTGGTGATTTAAATGAATATCTTCTTTGGCTGTAGTGCAAAGATGAATATTGATTGTTGTTACTGGGGATAAAATATTGATGATGGACTTTTAAACCTTAGAAGGCAAGTAGAATTCTTTTCTACGTGACTCTTCAATGGATTCTTGCTTCCATTGCATTTGTTGATCTAAAACTTGTTGTCTATTGTATTCTATTAGATTTTTTCCTGTTGAAGACTAACGATAATTTGTTGTATATTATCTTAGTCATAATATTCTTCTTTGGGCTAGTTGAGCTCACCACCTTTTCTTGTTGTTCCATTTTTCTTCTCGGGAGGTGAGAACATAGCAGGATCGAGTCGGGGTATGGGTGAAGGTTTTAGAGAGAGTTGTTTAGTAGTCCTCACCATTTTTTGTAAAATAATGTATCAATAAATGTGATGAGGATTTATTTGAGTATAGATATTGTGCAGAAGATAATATTTGTATTCAAACTCACGCTTTTCTTGTTGTAATAATAAAGTTGTAGTAATTTCTGTACCATGTATTTGGCTATTTCGAGAATGGGTTGGGTGGAATGGACCTATTTTAGAAGCGCCACAATTATTATTATTATTATTATTATTATTATTATTATTATTATTATTATTATTATTATTATTATTATTATTATTACTTTTATTGTTATTTATTATTATTATTAGTACTTATTATTAGTATTATTATTATTATCTTAATTTAAGGCAATATGTTAATAGTCGTTGCAAAAAGTTGTATAAAATATGCAACGAAAAAAAAAATGTTGCCAATGAATGGTCCACATTAGGTAACAAAATATAGTAACAAAAAAACTTTCGTTGCCTACGATGAGGAGAAATCTAGTGGTTATAAATTTTGCAACGAATTTCTAACGAATTTTGTTTCCAAATTTTGCAACAACTTATAAATTTCGATTTGCAAAAAAAGTGAAAGCTCGATATATCTGCTTGAACGAAGGACAAGTTTCGTTTGCTAAACATACACTTTTAGCAACGACTTATAAAGTTGTTGCACTGAAAAATCGTTCTTTAAAGCCTCATTTTTAGCAACAAAAAATTTTTGTTGCCCACGATGACGGAAATCAAGTGGTAGAAAAAATTTGCAAAGCTAATTTCTACTAAAAAAAATTTTCCGCCAATGAATTGAAGAAGCGAAATTTTGCAACGATTTATGAATTTAATTACAAAAAGTGAAAGCGACCTGATACTGCAACGAAGGACAAATTTCGTTGCTAAACATATATTTTTAAAGAACGACTTATAAAGTCGTTGCTAAAAAATCGTTCTTTAAAGGCCCATTTTTTGTAGTGGTATAACAAAATAAGTGCATGCGATGCATGCAAATTTGTATATATATTTTTTGGTATAGGTATCCAAATCACGCCTAAAAATACTATTTTATGTAGAAATTTAAGTTTCATGAAAAAAAAAATTTAGTTGTTCTAAAGAAAAAAGAAAAAAATGTTTTTTTGCGCATTTTACTCGGTCAGGACTCCGAATGGATCAATCTAATATATATATATATATATAAATATATATATATATATATATATATATATAAACAAACAAAAAAAAAAAACAAACTAAACAAAATAATTCTAATAGATAGACATTATTAAATTATATCATTTCTTATATTTATATATAAGGATAATATAATAATAATATAATTTAAAAATAAGAATTCCATCAAATTTTTTTCATATTTCTTAACTCACAAACAATAAAAAAATTTAATTAAAATTTCATTACATATCCATTTTAGTCTAAAACTCAAAAACATGACAAACTGAAAACTATAATCCTTTCCGATCCCGTTCCATTCCATTCCATTCTTCTCCTCTAAACTGACAAACGCAGAGTTATTGAAACCGAGATTGCAAAACATTCACAAAATAATTAATGTGATTTATTGGAACTGAAATTTTTACAAAATGCAATGATTTAAGTGTCACTAGATACAAACCCGCGCTTTGCGGCGGGATTATTCATTTTGTTAATAATAAATTTATACATGCAATTAATAAATTAAAATATAATAAGATGGTAGATTGTTGTGGGATTATCAAATTTTAATAGCATATGTTATATAGTGTTACATAAAAATTTTATGTGCAAATACATATCCAAATATATAATTAATCTGATCACTAAACCACAGAACATTACATAACAGTTGTGTGTGTGTGTGTGTGTGTATATATATATATATATATATTAATGTCTTGATTAAAATGTTTATAATGTAACCAATATGGTTAAAAATGGGTAACCCTTTCATTCTAAAGCACTAATAAATATTTAGAAAGTGTCATGCACAATGTCATCGAATTGTTATATTGATATGATTCTTTAGTGGTATATTTTAAGTCATTACACATTACACAAACCTCACCAAGCCTCAAATATCTGACACATGTACTTGATGCATTTTGAAGAGTCCATGTCTCGTATACTCTTACTTGCACCAGAATTCTAACATCCAAACGAAAGGAAAAATAGCGAAAGAATGTCTCAGTTTCGGTCCTCAGACATGATGTGACGCCCCCAAAATTAGGTATACATCACCCATTCTGAGTCGCCAGATACATTCTACAAAATTCAAATACAACTTCATTTATAATAATTGTTGAAATGTCAGTATAGAATCGACCACGATTAATCGTGAGTTTTAATACAAATGTATGTAACTTCTCACGGTGCTTCGACCACAACCTTACAATGGTACTTTACATAAAAGTATAGGCAAAAAAGCATTTTAGAAATTAAAATCTTTGGGAAGTGCTCAAGAAACCTTCGTGCATGGGAGGCCGTGCGTCTCAGGTTATAATAGATATCATATGTCCACGTAATTATCCTTGGTTGACCCAATAGACCCCAAAGAAAACGGAGAAGATTACTATTATCTTCTTTCCAATGGTGAGTCTTCTCTTGACATATAACTATCTCCCATTGTCTCCAAATGAATATTATATTTCAAATAAACTCCAAGATCATATAGGTAGTGCCAGTAGATATACTCAAGAAGTGGATCGCACAACCCCATCTTATAATAACACGAGGTTGTATGTCATTAGACATCTTGTATGATAGTGGCAAAACACCCTTCCAAAGTTGGGTTCACCTCACCCTATTTGATTCACCAAATATAACTACTAAATGTTGTATAGAATACAACACACTTTTCTATACTGTTTAGGGAGAACCTCCACAGCTAGAGACCACTGTTCTATTCCCCTGTTATCTCCGCTCGACCCAACAACACTCTTACGGCAACACTCTTACGGCAAAACTCTTATTACCTGAAAGGAATTGTGAAGCAAAAGGGTAAGCACAACTAGCCCAGTAAAGAATATCATGACTAAAGATAATTAAATTATCAATAGCTTCCATCAATAATAAATCAGAGATTTAGAACATATGGTAGATAATAAAACTTTTCAACCATAGTTGCATCGGAACGAGCAATCCATTAGAAGAGTCAAATAGACCATAATGTGACGCCCCCAAAATAGGTATACAACACCCATTCTGAGTCGTCAAAATACATAGTATAGAAAGCAAACTACAACTTTGACAATACAGATGTCGTGTAGAATACGACAATACAACTGTGAGTTTGAATACAAATATTGTCTTCTAGACAATATACACACCCAAATAAGTCCTCATTAATTATTCATACACTATTTTACGTAAATAGTGAGGACATCTAAAACATCTTCCTAGAACCATCACTCCATACCCAGACTCGATCCTGCTTATATGTTCTCACCCTTTGAGGAAGAAAATGGAACAAAAAGGAAAGGGTGAGCTCAACTAGCCCATTAAAGAATATTATGAGTAAGATAATATACAACAAATTATCGTTAGTCTTCAACAAGGAAAAATCTAATAGAATACAATAGACAACAAGTTTTAGATCAACAAATGCAATGGAATAAAGAATCCATTAGAAGAGTCACGTAGAGAAAGAATTCTCCGTCTTTCTAAGGTTTAAAAGTCTATCATCAATAGTTTATCCCGTAATAACAATCAATATACATCTTTAATCATCTTTTGCACTACAGTGCCAAAGATATTCATTTTATCACCCAGTTGGTCATGTTCATCTCAACACACTGTTCATTCTTTGCACTACTGTGCCAAAGATATTCATCGATTAATCGTTCATCTTTGCACTACAGGCCAAAGGTATTCATTTATATCACCATTTAGGACTGAGGATGATGAAAAACATTTTTAAAGAAACGAATCCAGTGAAACAAAATGACAAGGATTAAGGATTAAGGATTAAGGATTAAGGATTCGTACTTTGTTTTACCCATGTCCAAAAATACTTCGAAAATAATCATATTGGTGTAAAATTCAAGAATGATCAAAACATGGATACAATCAAAGCTAGTATCCAGAATAGATATTTTGGACAAAAAGAAAAAATTTTATTTTTTAATTGAATAAGGCCAGATTCGTGAATAAAGTGTCATATACGTGAATGAATAGTCAGATATCGTGAATAAGTAACCCCGACACAACAAGTTACAAATTTGATAAAAAAAAGTTCATTAATATACTTGACATAATGATATTGAAGAAAAATATCATTTAAGAAGAAAATAATACCCCTTACCTCAAAATAACCGTCTTACGATTGAATTTTCAGATATAGTCGATGTAAAACCAAGATATAGATAAAGAACACTCAAAGTATACTCACAAGAATACGCTCGATAATTTAGAGAGAGAAAGAGAGAAAACTTAGTTTCGGTGTGATTTTCAATTCTAACTTAAAGACTCTATTTATAGAAAATGTTAGAACATGAAAGGACACTAAATTAATAAATTATTATTATTTAAAATTAAATTTCTACGCATGCTAGCCATCAAAGACCAGCATGCCACTCTTGAAAATAATTTTCCAAATTGACCACACATGTTGTCAAACAAGAGTGGGTCCCACCCATTATTTAATAAAAATTATTTTATCTTCGAAACTTCAATAATTAAGTAGAAAATAGCTTGTTTATTAGAAAAATTCAAACTCTGGAATTTTCATGGAAATTCCATTCTCTACAACTTTGCAGAAGAAAATATTTCCAAATTCCAAGCAGAAATTGACCGAAATCCATAAACAGACGATTTTACGCCTATAATCAATTTTTAGGTCAAGAATTGTGTCCACGCAAACACACAAAACATATGTTAAACATTTAATGCCACAAAATACTCTACCTCCTCATATACTCATATATCCCACATTCATTATAAAAAATATCATAGTTAATATATTATTAAAATAATATATTTAAATGAATTATTTTATCAGAAAAAGATAAAATATTAATTTTCAACAATTGTCACATTAAAAATTTTCTCCATCTATATCCACATAAAATAAATATTTTCTTTATCATAATAATCAATAATTAATTATTCAAAATAATATTAAAGAATCACAAGATCGATTGTGACGGCCGTTCCTCAGGAAAGAGGGCTTTTCAATAAGGATTTCTCTCTTCTTACAATGCAATTAGGTGACCAAACCTCTCCTTAGACAGAACTTTCTAGACATTGCCAATAATGTTATCTGATAATATTATTCAAATAATATGAATTATTGATTTGATAATGGAAAATATTGTGTAATGACAATTATTGAAACAATAATAATATAAATATCAACGCAACAATTATTGAATCAATAAGATAAAATAATGAGCAAGTACCATCGTAATAATTATTGAGTAGTTCCTTCTTACGTAAGGATCAATAATTCAACAATATCATGCAATACCGCGCCACTTGCATGCAACTAACGCCAGACATCAGATTTTAACCACCGTGTAACCCAATGTTGTTAAGCGGTGAATAATTTACGTCGTTATTTATAAAACTCAATCTTTGTCGTTTTCCTTCATCCAACCGCTTTTTCCGTTATGGGCCCACTAATGACTGCTGCTGTCAGTCGTGATGAGATTCCCGACAAAAAGAATATTCCACGACCAAACGAATATTCCCCGACAATAATGAATATTTTATAACCACTTGCTTATTTTGTAAACTTTGCACATTTCACCCATAACAAAAGAATTATATCAAATTAACCCTTATTAATTTAGAATAATGAATAAAGGAAAATTCAATTTTATTTATAATAAGTTGGGGTCTTACACATAAGGTCTATTATCTTCTCTATGTTAAAAGACCACAATTAATATTTTATCCTTGTAACATCAATCAACAATTCCCGTCCACGATCATGTGAATAACTCATTATCACAATTGTGACTCTAAATTCCTCTTCGTACCCAGGACGAAGATAATTTTCATCACTTGTCTTCACCTTAAACATCAAAAATCATGGTTATACCAAATCACAATTCCTGCTCGTAATCATTAAATCATCTTTGCACTACGGCCAAAGATATTCATTATTATCACATCCATGAATTAATATTTCATTCTTTGAGACTCGATTCAATAAATAATCCACATCATCGAATCATCCCCGCACTACGGGCCAAGGATATTCTTTAAGTATCACGACCACGAATTATCCATGCACTACGGGCCAAAGATAATCGTGTTTTCATCAACCATCCCGATCATGCCATAAAACAATTCATCTTTGCACCTCGGCGAAGAGAATCCATAGCCATAATCATACCAAAAGCATGGCCCATCAATGCACTACGGGCCAATGAGGACTTTTTCATTAGTATCACAACCACAAATTATCCATGCATTACGGGCCAAAGATAATCGTGTTTTTATCAACGGTCCTGATCATGCTATAAAACAATTCATATTTGCACCCTTGGCCGAAGAGAATCCATAATCATAATCATACCAAAAATTGTCCATTAATGCACTACGGGCCAATGAGGACTTTTTCCACATCATTTGCAACATTACGGTCATGATTATACCGAATAATCCCTAGTCATAATCATACCAACTCCATCTATGCACTACAGGCCACAGATGACTTTCAACATAATATAAATATGAGGATGATGACAATATTATAAGCATTAATCAAACTAAATCAATGATAAATATTAAAGTCTTTAAATTTATCCAGACATTATCAATTACTTAATAAAATCATAATCTAATACTGTTAATACTATAACAATATTTTAATCACTTCTTAAACTTATAAACAATTATATTTAATTATTTACATTATTCTAAATAATGCATTTAATCACTCAAAAATGTCATACTCATAAGATTCCATCATCAATGATCAAATCCCTCATCAAAAATTTGCATATACCCTATACATGATTCTCAAGCCATAAAATCCTATTTTCCAATTTTATTACTTCACATAACATATTTAATTCATTTTCTCATAACTAGTTCATTTTCATGAAAAATACCAAATCATTCCCAACAATATTTCTTTTCTGGGATTTAGCAGAATATAGTACCATCTTGAACATATATTTTTCTCAGAATTTTTAAAATTCATTTATTGTTTTTCATATGGCTAAAGCGCGTCAATATTTAGACATTTATCATAAATTGTACTTTTGTCCAAAAATTTGAAATTTACTGTGGTGTACTCCTGTTATATACATGTACTTCCAATAAAAATTTCACCAATTTTGGAGTTAACCACAAGGAGTTATAAGGGTTTACTTTTAAAATAGTTTTTCCCATAAAATTCATAACTCTTAATCTATACATCCAAAATTGCCATTTTTGGACACAATCTAGAAAACTCATCAAATTATCATTTCAAATTTTTCCCGAATTTTTGAGGTCAGAAAAATTACTAATCGCTTTTGGCGAAACTCCTTTAATGAAAATACTATTCGTATTAATAATGAAGGATCATTCACCATGTATTTGGTAATCCACATAGACAAAAGTTATTCCAAATGTAATAATAAAGAATAGAATAATGAAGGATTCACCATGCAATGCGATAAAGTACTTACCAAAAAGTTATTCCCAACGTAATAATAAAAAAATGGAACTGTGTCCCACAGAACGCATGCACGGTGATATTCCGGATGAATAATAAATAATGGAACCGGTCCACAGAACGCGTTGATGCATGGATATTCGGCAGAATAATAAAGAACGGAATATTAGAAGAATTTTATCATGTATGCGGTGTTTAGCATAAACAAAGTTATTCCAACATAATAATAAAGAATGGAATAATGGAAGAATTTCACCAAGTATAGGGTAATTCACAGATACAAAGTTATTCCAATGTAATAATAAATAATAATAATATCCTTTACAAGTCACGATAATTATATCCCCTACCTTAAAAAGAAAAGTATTCCAACCTGGTAGTATGAAATTTACTTGAAGAAAACTTGACTACGCCAAAGTTTTCTTAAACTAAAAGAAATACGATCAAGATTATAGAAGAAGACTCTCTATAGTTTCTCTCTCTAGAGTTTCAAATTGAATTCGTAAGAAATAATGAAGGAATGAGCTTCTATTTATAGAAAAATGGATCAGATAAGAACTAATTCATGAAACGGTCCAAATTGATTTACTTTAATCTTACTATCCATATTTAAAGCAAAATCTTTTAAATAAAATATAATATATTCTATTTATAATCTAATAAAACGAATAACTTTATAAAAGATTTTACTATGCAAACACTATGCAGGCACTATGTAAACACTATGCATAATAAAATATAATATATTCTATTTATACAATAACTTTATAAAAGATTTTACTATGCAAACACTATGCATAATAAAATATAATATATTCTATTTATAGAATAACTTTATAAAAGTATTCTATTTTATATAAATAGTTTTTTCTGTTTTATTACATTAATAATACCAATAAAACAAAACTGAGTGACTTATCACATAAGCATCAATAATCAATACCGTGCTATTTACCAAAATAGAAAAAAAAATTGAATACTTTTATTTCATAAAATTCGGGGTCTCATACATGAAGGGAAAGCACATGTTACATGTGAAAACTGAAAAACACGAGAATTAATAATTATGTTGGATCTTCATGTCAAACAAACACCATGTCCAAAAACATAGCAATATAGCACCGTGTCATACACAACACAATGTTATAGTTAAAGAACGAATACATTACCTCATTAGTTTTTTTTTTTTTTATCAATTTTTGACAATTGTATAAGTAACTCACAAATATTACCATAATACAAAAAAAAATATTAATGATGATAAAAATGATTTCTGGGATGCTAGTACTTAACAAATCATGCAAAGCCACAATCCATATAATAGAATGCAATAAATGAAGAAGGTTTATAAATATAAACACCGGGATATAGTCCACAAAATGAAGCCATAGCCCCTCCTATTGAATGCACTGTCCCATAATCTGAAGGTACGTATTCATATAACTCCTTTGCACTTTCAATAGTATTTAGAATTGTAGGGTGCAAAATTTTGTTGTGCTAAGCAAAATAAAATCCATGATGCACCTGAAATAATACAAGAAGCATGCCAACAAAAATTTAACTCTGCCAAGAACTGTACACACCAAATTCATTGTCACATTACCATTGAACCATAGGTACCAGAATTATCACAGTTAAGCTTCTTCCAATTTAGGTCTTCAATCCAGTTATATTTATTGAATGTGCAATATATTCACACAAACAAAAATTAGCACTTAAATGATCTTTTTAACGATCGGTAATCTTATAAATATTTCTGACGTGAATCGGACAATAGTGAAATATAAGAATTTAGACATACTTAATAGTTGATTTCAACATTGAATAAACTATCAACCAAATAAATAATTATCTTTCCATAACTCTTTTATAGGAAATATTATTGCCCAAGATAAAAAAAGTCTCACACTTATCTAAAAATTCATGTGTTTGTCGGATTGAAAACTACCAGAACATAAAGAGCTCCTATATTAAATAAAAATGAAAAGAATTAGAGTAAAACACATATGAAATGTGTGACGCCCCCAAAACAGGTATACAACACCCATTCTGAGTCGTCAAATACATGGTACAGAAAATAACCACAACTTTATTACAACAATTGTCGTGCAAAATACAACAACACATATGTTGTGAGTTTTGATACTAAAATATACCAACTGTGACTCTGGACACCAACTTGGATAGCACATCACCATGACACCTTACATAAAGGTACAATCAAAAACTGTTTTAGAAATTAAAATCTTTGGGAAGTGCTCGAAACCTTCGTACATGGGAGACTACGCGTCTCAGGTTATGATAGATATCATATGGCCACGTAATTATCCTGGTCAATCTAATAGACCCCAAAGAAAAACGAGAAGATTACTATCATATTCTTCCCAATGGTGAGTCTTCTCTTGACATATCATTATCTTCACTGTCTCTAATTGGGAATTATATTCCAAACAAACACCAAGATTATATAGGTAGTGCTTGTAAATATACTCAGCAAGTGGATGTGCACAACCATGTCTTATGATAACACGAGGTTGTATGTCATTAGACATCTTGTATGAACGTTGGGTTCGCCTCACCCTATTTGATTCACCAAATATAACTACTAAATGATGTGTAGAATACAACACACTTTTATATACTGTTTAGGGAGAACCTCCACAACTAGAGACCAGATTCTATTCCCTCATTTACCCCGGCCGACCCAAATTTACACTCTTATTACCCGAAAGGAATTGTGAAGCAAAAGGGTGAGACAACTAACTTCAAGAAAGAATATCATTACTAAAGATAAATAAATTATCAATAGCCTTCAACGGTAATAAATCGTAGATTTAGAACATATGGTAGATGATAAAACTTTTTCAACCATAGTTGCAAATGAACGAAAGCAATCCATTAGAAGAGTCAAATAGACTATAAAATCTATTATCTTCTCCATGTTAAAAGTCCATCAACAATGTTTTATCCGTGTAACATTAATCAACAATTTCATCCCACAATCACGTGTATAACTCATAATCGTAATTGTTGTTCTAAATTCCTTTTCTCATCCAGGACAAAGATAATTTTCATCACCTAAAACATCAAAGATCATGGTTATACCAAATCACAGTTCATGTTCATAATCATACTAATAAATTCATCTTTGCACTACGGGCCAAAGATATTCATCAACGCACCATCTTTGCAATACATGCCAAAGATATTCATCGAAATCATTCATTCATCTGCACTACGGGCCAAAGATATTCATCAATAAGTCATCTTTGCCAAAGATATTCATATATCAAAGGAATATATAATCATTTTAATTTATATAAACAATAATTATAACCATGTTGATCAATTCACCTTTGTACTTAAGCTAAAGATATTCAATTATAAATTCAATGGTCATGATCATCATACCACAATTCAACTTTTCACCATCGCCAAAGAGAACCCTATCATGATCATACCAATAATCTACCCATCTTTACACTCCGGTGAAAGAGAATTTCAACATCGTGGTTATAAAAATGTTATATATGATAATAAAATCAATATAATCAATACATAGTTTTAATCTCCGAGTAATATTCATAAATCAACTATAATTTAGTTAGAAAAAGAAACCAATTTTGTAGTGAATAGTACCCGTGAATAGAACTCATGATAAGTAACTTTCGTCATGAATAAGAACTTCGTGAATAGTAAATTATGAATAAGAACTTCGTGAATAAGAACTCATGAATAAGTAACTCGTGAATAAGTAACTCATGAATAAGAACTCATGAATAAGTAACCCCGACATGAAAAAGTTCCAAATTTGATAAAAAGTTCAAACCAATATTTCAACATAATAATATTGAAGAAATAATATCACTTACAAAGAAAATAACATCCCTTTCAATCCCTTACTATCCCTTACCTCAAAAAAAAGCGATTTGGAATGTTCGGATATATTTGAAACGAACTTGCACCAGAGTAAAGCAACACTCAAGATATCTAAATACTCACAAAATACGCTCGATAATATAGAGAGAGAAAACTTCAGTTTCTGGTGTGATTTTCAATTCTAACCTAAGCACCTATTTATAGGAAATTGCTTAGAACACCAAAGCAGAAAATTTAATATAATAATATTATTATTATTACAATTTCTTACGCCCACTTATCAACTGATCTCAGCCACCTTGCACATGATAAAGATGCCCACAAAACAAACAAAAAAACGTTTTTGTTAATTAAAACTTACAAAATCAATTATTTCGGAACTTCAGAACTTCAATAATTCATAATAAATAGCCATTTTATCAGAAAATTCGAATCTTGCGACTTGTTATAGGAAATTCAATTCTCTACAACTTTTCAGAATAAAGTTTTTCCAAATTCCAAACAGAAATTGACCGAAATTCACATACGGATGATTTTACAGACTATAATCAAATTTCAGTCAAGAAATGGATCCACCAACATATTTAACATGTTTTAAACAACTTTTGCAACAAAAATACTCTTCCTCCTCATATACTCATATAACATTTATTGTAAAAATATCACCATTATTATATTATAATCATATAATAAAATATTATTTTATCAGAAAAGATAAAATATCAATTTTTAACAATTGTCATTTTAATATTTTTCTCCATCTATATCCACATAAAATCAATATTTTCCTCATCATATAAATTAATAATTAATTATTCATAAATAATATTACAGAATCATGAGATCGGCAACTGGCCGTTCGAGGAAAGAGGGCTTTCCAATAAGAATTTCTTCTTACTGGCACGCAATTAGGTGACCAAACCTCTCCTTATACAGAACTTTCTAGACATTGCCAATAATGCTATCTAATAATATTATTCAAATAATATGAATTATTGATTTGATAATGGAAAATACTGTGCAGTGATAATTATTAAAACAACAATAATATAAAATATCAAAGCAACAATTATTGAATCAAAAAAATAAAATACTGAACAGTAATTACTGTAACAATTATTGAGTAGTGCCTTCTTACGTAAGAATCAATAATTGGTGCAATACTGCAAGTATCTTCTTGGCAACAACAGCGACATCGTGTGTTTCAACCATAAGGGTATTCCAACGAAGATACTTGGTGAATAACTACGCAGTTATTTGTAAACAACTTATACTTGTCGTTTTCTTCATCCAATCGCTTTTCGTTATGGGGCCCACAAAAGGCTGCGCCGTCGTATGAATATTCCCCGACAGGAAGAATATTCCACGAAAACGAATATTTCCCGACAACAATGAGTATTTTATAACCACTTGCTTATTTTGAAAAAAAATTCATATATCACCCTTAACTTTAACTTTTATCAATTTAACCATTTACTGAATAGTAATTATAAGAAAAATTGAATACTTTTATTTCATAAAATTCGAGGTCTTACAAAATGGACTTGCATAGAATTTTAAATACTATCATCCAAAAAGTAAAAGACAAACCTCGATCGAGATAGCTTTGTAAATGCAAATAATAGATTTACCTAAAAAGATTCAAAATAGATTATAGTAAAAATTTCATGAGATATAATAATAAAATAATCAGGGTTTACACTAATAATGAGCAGCAAAAAGATAATAGCCAGAAACAGTCAAACCTTTATACATTAAATTGTGAAAAACTTTCTGAAAAACTACATTCTTTGTAGTATTGTATGTTTGTCCATCTTTTTCACAAATTAGTATTTTACTCCACTCTTGTTTCAGAACTCTTGACATCGCTACATACAATTGGTCATGGCTAAAAATTGACGCGTGTGAGAGAGATCTGATCAACATGTGAGAGAGATTCCCGACTCTTATTAATTGTCATGAAAAAGAAAACAACCAAAGAAAATTGTCTTTGTTGGAATTTAAAAGGTAATCTAATGTTTGACGGTGTTAAGACCAAGCGATGTATGAAAACTTTGTGTCCAAAATTGCTGACTGAAATTACTTTTGCTTCTATCAGATATTTTCTCAATTGAGTTACTATTAATCTCGTGACATTGCACAAAGCAAATCACTGATATATATTTCAGAGCAACATTATAGGAACCCCAATCTTCAACGTTATCTTGTGGTTTGACATTCCAGAAGATGTAATGCTATTAAAAAATTATAGGGTGTAAATGCCTTCATAGCTGTTTGAGTTTTCATCAACCTTACATAGGACATCTTAGATATGGTATTTCATCACTTGACCATAAATACATCACATATTCGTTCACCTTATTTATAGCATCAAGTGTAGGAGCAAGAATGGCTTGGTCTTGAAAATAAAAGCCATTGTTGAATTTTTTCAATAAATTAGGATATGTGATATCAACAATTGCTGCAAGGGGATTGATCGCATATTTGATAAGAAATTTTGAATAAAGAACGGAGAGTAATGATAATAGCTCAGTAATGATAATATCATAAAGTAGTGATTTTTGGAGATAATAATTAAATTAGAAAGTATAATATCAGAACAGTTTATATTACCAAAATAGTTTAGATTTGTAATGATTTAGAGGGTTATACATTTAATATATTAATTTGGGATTAAAAAAAGTATTGATTTTAGTAGATAATAATTAATTTAGTAATGATAATATTGTAAGCGATTAACATTAATAGTAAAGCAGTTTAGATGTATAGTGATTGAGGGATTATAAAATCAAAATAATAATGTAGGATTAAAAAGTAATGATTTTAGAAGATAATAATTACGTTATGATAATATAAAAATCGTTTAGATTGAAAAAGTAGTGATTTAGTGGATATAAAATCAATATAGTAACTTATGATTTATATTATTTGTTATTTTAATTTTGTTTTAAATGTTTTAATTGTGTAATATTATTTTGTAATATAATTATAAATGGTATAATATTATGTTGTAATATAATTAAATTAGTAATGATAATATTTGCACAGTTTAGATAGGTAGTGATTTTATTATATACATGTATTATAATATTATACCATATATGTATGATATAATGTATGGTATAATTATGAATGTTATAATATTAGAAAAGTAATTATTTTAGGATAGAATAATTATGTTTTAACATAATTAAATTATTAACAATTTAGAAAAATAGTGGATTTTAGGGATTATAAAATAAAAATATTAATTTGGGATTAAAAAAAAATAGTGATTTTAGGATATAATAATTAAATTAAAAGGATAATATAAGAACACTTGACATTACTAAAACAATTTAAATTTGTAGTGATTTAGTGGATTATAAATTCAAAATATTAATTTGGGCTTAAAAAAGTAGCGATTTTAGGAGATAATAATTAATTTAGTAATGCTAATATTAGAACAATTAACATTATCAGAACAATTTAGATTTGTAGTGATTTAGGAGATTATAAAATCAAAATATTAATTTGGGATTAAAAAATAGTGCTTTTAGGAGATAATAATTAAATTAGAAGTGATAATATCAGAATAGTTGACATTACCAAAATAATTTAGATTTGTAGTGCTTTAGTGGATTATAAATTTAAAATATTATTTTAGAATTAAAAAGTAGTGATTTTAAAAGTTAATAATTAATTTAGTAATGATAATATTAGATAAGCTTAACATTATCAAAACAGTTTTAGATTTTGTAGTGATTTAGGGATTATAAAATTAAAATAATAATAATATAAAAACCGTTTAGATTGAGAAAATAGTGATTTATGAGATTATAAAATAAACATAGTAAGTTATGATTGATATTATTTGTTATTTTAATATTGTTTTAAATGTTTTAAAGCTGTATAATATTATGTTGTAATATAATTATAAATGGTATAATATTATCTTTATAATATAATTAAATTAGTAATGATAATATCCACATAATTTAGATAGTAGTTATTTTTTATATATCGTGTATTATAATATTATACTATACATGTATGATATAATGTATGGTATAATTATGAATGGTATAATATTAGAAAAGTAGTAATTTTAGGATATAATTATTTTAAATGTTTTAAACAATATAATATTATGTTGTAATATAATTATAAATGGTATAATATTATGTTGTAATATAATTAAATTAGTGTGGGATGCACATTAATTATATAGAACATGTGTTACAATGCGGGAAAGGCACATGTAATAGATAATAAATAATAGATAGATTCCATTCAAAATCTTACCACATCAGCACAGTCTCATATGAACTCACGTAAATTGTTCATTCCATTTTAATAAAATAATTAAACCAATTTCAAGTTTCATTACAAAATTAATTATACTTCTAGTATCCCATAAAAAAAATCTAGTTTAGATTCTTTTACTAATCAATTAGTGAAAATTACAATTTCAATTCATGTAAATTAATTTGATAATGTAATAGTTGATTTCTTGAACTATTTAAAAAAATATCAGTTACTACAAAATTATTATTTTAAAGATAAAAATAAATATTCACATGAATTTTAAATTGATTGAGTTTTCCATAAATTGGTTAAGCAAATAAATTATCATATCTTTAGAATCAATTAGCGTGATTCAAATAATTGGAAGAATTTTTGAAAGCTAATAGATTGAAGTTTTAAAATGAATATAGAAATAATTTTTAATTGCATGGAACTATGAAAAGTAGGTAAAATAAATAAAAGTCTAATATTAAAGGAAATTTACTTTTCAAATAATTAAAATTAATTTTTCATAAAAAGCAAGTTGGCCCTATCGTGTTTAAATTGATACAATCTGGTTGTTGCCTAAGAGAGTTATCTAATTAATTGATCCTAAAATAACGTGACTGTTGATAATATCTATAAAATAAGGTGATCGGTATATATATCAAAGCAATTGTCAAGGATATTTTTGTTAAGGACAATAAGAAGTATTAATTAAGATGAACATGTGTCAATTTTGTAGAATGACATATGTCAATTTATTGTGTCATGTACTGTGATTTAGTATATATATATAATAGATAATAGATAATAGATTTGGATACATATAAAAATAGGGTTGTACAGACTGTATAACCTTGTTTGTTACGTGTATCTAAAAAGAAACCTAAATCACTGTATTTTATAAAAATTTCAATTCCAATAAATCACATTAATTATTTTGTAATCAAAAGTAAAAAAAAAAAAAAAAAAATCCGTCCGGTCACTGTCCCGGTCGGAAAAGGCCGGTCCGCATAGAAGGACTCTTTATCCTTTTATCTGCTTATCATGGCTTCCCAGTACTCGCACCAAATCACTTCTCTCCCGGGGATTCGCTGGAGAAAGAAAGAACACAAAAAATAGAGCAGGTAATTCCTCGATTTTCTTTTGCCTGTGTGCTTTATATCTTTTTCAATTCATGAGAATCCATTGCCGTCAAATCGTGAAGAACACATAAATTTCTTTAACTTTTGTTCTGTTAAATTTATTGTCTTTATTTCATGTTATATTCAATCTATAGATGGAATACATTGTTATGAATTTATGATGTAATGTGCACTTCTTTCTTTAACTTTGATATGCAAACCAGGTTTTTTATGAAATTCGTAAGAGATTATTAATTTTACTTGATTTTTCATTTTAATTTTTTGTAGCATGCTTTAATGTGTCTTGCTTTGATAGTTCTTGATGATTTCTGTTGGTGTGCATCATACAAACTCAATTATTCGAGGAATTATGAAGGGAGTAACTTGTTCAACAGTTCAAGCCTTAGATGTTAGCAATGCTGTTAGGAATAATTCATGTGGAAATATTCGTAAGGTTGTGAGGAATATGTGGAATAAGCCTAATGTATAGAGTTCATTAGTATTCTGGATTATTCTTTTAGATTATTATTATGGAAAAAAATGGTGCTTTACCCTAAAAATGAACAGGATTTATGGCAGATGGGTCCACTTTGTAGCGTAACTGAACGATTCAGCCTACCAAGTTTGATAATACTGATTTTTGTATGCTAGCGACCACTTTGTATGCTAAAGGTTGAGACCGTACCCAGAAATCTGCGTATGTGGGGAGCAACGGTCAGTAATGAAATTTTAAGGTTACCAAATGTTGTATCTCAGGTATTTTACTTTTACATAAAGCCCTTTCTAATTTGTGCCCCTTATTATCCTGTAAGACTGAAAGCCATGGTACATGTTTTTAATAGAGGCAATGGCTACAAATCTCTCTTTCAAACTCAGATTTCTTGAACCTGCTCCTCAGTGGAAATTGCAAACCCCAATTTTGTATACAAAAGTATGAGTTTCTCTATCTCGTGTATGGTTTTTTTCCACCTGGGAACTATTTTCTTAGCTTAATTGATGCAGTGGTTTCACTTGCAGTTCTTCTTGCAGGCTAGAACAGTAGCTTTACCTCTGACCACTCGAAAGTTTAATGGAGGCATCCAAAGGAAAATGTCGGAATCTACAGCTAGTTATGAAACTTGCCAACCGAGTCAAATCCAAGAACTGGTTGATCTCCTACACGATTGTGCAGAAAATAGGTCAGTTAGAGATTCAGAAGCAGTTCATGGTTATCTGTTAAAATGTAACCTCCTGGATGAGAACTTATTACTATTACTTAATCATGTAGCCTACGCTTATTCAAAATGCTCAGATTTTAGCGCAGCTCAACTAGTGTTTAATAAAATGTCTCAGAGAAATGCTTTCTCTTGGACAGTAATGATTGTAGGATCGACAGAGAATGGTTACTTCAGTGATGGGATCAAGTACTTCTGTGAGATGCAGGAAGATGGAATATTTCCAGATGGATTTACATATTCTGCAATTATCCAGCTGTGCATTTGTTTAGAATGTGTTGGTTGGGGTCGAGCGGTGCATGCTCAGATTGTGAAAAGAGGTTTTGCATCTCATATTTTTGTTAGCACATCACTTCTTAATATGTATGCAAAATTGGGAGAGATTGAGGATTCATGTCAGGTATTCAACAATATGGCAGAACACAATGAAGTCTCTTGGGCTGCACTGATATCTGGATTCACAGCAAATAGTCTTTATCTAGAAGCGTTCAATCATTTTGTTACTATGAAGAGGGAAGGATTTACTCCAAACATATACACCCTCATTAGTGTTTTGAAAGCAATTGGGATCTTAGGCGATGCTGGAAAGGGAAGGCAAGTACATGAGTATGTATCTGAATTGGATATTGTATCTAATGTTCGTGTGGGAACTGCACTTATTGATATGTATTCAAAATTTGGGGCTCTGTGTGATGCAAGGTCTGTTTTTGATAACTTCATCAACTCCGGTGTGAACATGCCATGGAATGCAATGATTTCTGGCTATGCACAGTGTAGGTGTAGCCAAGAAGCGTTGGAGCTCTATGTTAAAATGTGTGAAAATGATATAAAATCCGACGTCTATACTTATTGTAGCGTATTTAACGCAATTTCTGATTCAAGGTGTTTGTGGTTTGGGAGACAGGTTCATGGGAGGGTTTTGAAATCCGGGGTTCACTTGAAGGTCTTAAGTGTTGACAATGCAATTGCAGATGCATATTCCAAATGTGGGTCTATCGAAGATGTAAGGAAGGTCTTCGACAGAATGAAAGAGAAAGATATAGTGTCTTGGACAACCCTGGTGGGTGCTTACTCTCAATGCTCTGAATGGAAGGAAGCACTAGCCATCTTTTCTCAGATGAGAGAAGAAGGCTTTACACCCAATCAGTATACCTTTTCTATTGTTCTTGTTGCGTGTGCTAGTCTTTGTTTTCTTGAATATGGTCAACATGTACATGGACTTCTCCACAAAGTTGGCCTGTATACAGACAGTTGTATAGACAGTGCTTTGATTAATATGTACGGTAAGTGTGGAAGTATAAGTGAAGCAGGGAAGGTTTTTGAGAGCATCTCTAATCCTGATGTTGTTACATGGACTGCCATGATATGGGGTCATGCACAACACGGTTCTGGAGCTTATGCCCTTCAACTCTTCAGAAGGATGGAACAGATGGGTATCGAAGCCAATGCTGTAACCTTATTATGCGTTCTCTTTGCTTGTAGTCATGGAGGTATGGTAGAGGAAGGCCTTCACTATTTTAAGTCAATGGAGGGAACATATGGTTTGGTGCCAGAAATGGAGCATTACGCTTGTATTGTTGATCTTTTAGGTCGTGTGGGTCGCCTTAATGATGCATTAGAGTTTATCAGGGAAATGCCTGTTGAACCAAATGAAATGGTCTGGCAGAGTCTGCTGGGAGCATGCAGAATCTATGGCAATGTTGAGCTGGGGGAGATAGCAGCAAAGAAGATACTTTATATTCAATCAGATTGTTCATCTACCTATGTCCTTTTATCTAACACATATATGGAGACAGGTAGTTCCCAAGATGGACTTAATTTGAGAAATGTGATGAAAGAGCGAGGTGTTAAGAAGGAGCCAGGATACAGTTGGATATCTGTCAAAGACGGAGTCCATAAATTTTACGCAAGAGATCAGCAACATCCACAAAAGGATGGCATATATGTCCAGTTAGAAGTGTTAAGAAAGAACATAAAGGCCATGGGTTATGTTCCGGATTTGAGATATGCATTGCAAGCTGAGGATTGAAAGAGATTTATAAAGTAAAATCTGTGGAAGCAGATATGTTGATCAAAATTGTACTTTTCAAGGATCATTTGATCATCTTCTATATAATTTAGTAGGTCAGAAGTTTGCAAGTCGATAAATCACAAAGATGTGCATTATCTTATGTCTTTACGTGCTACAGTTTATTGAGAACTTCAATCTCTCCAAATACAGGATTAACTTAGAATTGACCCGACAAACTCATTGTTCCCCTAATGAGGAGCTCTGCAATGGCATTTGTGCCCCATGCACATCCCATTTCAAAGCCACCACCTGTCATAAGTGAGAGCAGGCAAATACCTAAAAGCAGGGAGCCAAGAGTATTTGCAAGAGCGACGTTATGGGTTGCGAATGACTTGTGGCTACTGGACAGCTTGGAAGTTGCAGATGCACTTGTGCTGTTAAGGCTCTGGAACAGGTACCTAGAATAGATGTACTAATGAACAAAAATACATTGCTCTCAATTATGAGCAAGAAGTATGAGACTCGTCATGAGAACCATCAGTGTTGGTTTTTCTAATTCATGATTTTCTAAAGAAGAGGAAATTTATCATGAATTGTATGTCATTTATCTTTCAGCAAGTATATACTATATACTAGTACAAAATTCTGCAACTTTCTTCTTTTCTTTTATTTGCTTGTGGCTATGAAAGTTTGTTTGGAATTAAGCTCTCCTAATAAGATAGAGAAATTCCCCGCAACTTTCATGTTTTTATTATTATTTAAGTATGTGTTATTATGTTACTTATATTATCATGTATAGTATAATATGTGATATGGTGATATGTTAAATATAATAATTGATATTTATTATACCCCCTATTTTTATGGAAATGATTTATGGATATTTTACCCAAATTTGTGTAATGCATTTTATTGTGTTTAGTATATGTTATAAGTGATGCAATAAGTGCAGAGAGGAAGGTAATTGGTTATGTTCGCCAAACGCAGCCTTAAAATTTAAGCTTATCAGTAGAAAATCAACACTCAGCGTAATAATGTGGCCTTTAAACGAGAGTTAATGACTCAGTGGGCTAGCGTGTGCTGGCAGTTAATTAATAACCTAGCTCTACAGTTCAGCTTACCTATAATGTGATTAGCCGAACCAGTATGCTTATAAAACAGAGTTTTAAAATTCTTAGGTCAGTTTCTCTCTTAAGTAAACACAATCAGTGGTATGCAAACTCTAAAATTTCTACGAGCTGGGTTAAGCTAATAAGAGTTAGAAGAATACCCAAATTTTGGGATTATTGAGGAAGAAGAGTTGGAACAAAAGACAGCAGAAGCTAACGTCACAGAGAATTTGAATTTTAAGGTAATTTTCTCTCTATCGTATAATATATATACGTGTGTATGAAAGTAGTGTGTTAATTAATGGTTATGGAAATTGATACGGGTTGATTGGGAATGTGTGCTACCGATTAAAGCAGTGTAACCATTCGGGGATAACATGCTAAACACAGTGGGATTTTTCTATTTGGTATAAATGTGTTATCAAAAGTATTGCATGTTATGGAGAGAATAAAATTAATTAGATTATCAACTACTTGACATACATGTGGCTCTGTGTAATTGATTGCTATGAATATAATTTAGGCACAAGGAGATAGGTGGCTGTGGAGCAATAAGGGAGTTAAATTGGGATGTTAAAGCAAATAAATAGCTATGACACTTGTGTTGAAAAACAGTGCCTGCAAAGTGTTTGATAAAATTCCTCAATGAACTGTTTTGCTTAATAATTGCTTATTCGGTAGAATTAAAGCTTGAGCCTGACTTAGTTAACACATGTGATGTTAATGAAAGTATTTTGGTAAGTTACCTTAATCACAGTGCACTTTCTAGGCTAAAGCTAATAGTTAAGATTTTAACGTATTAAGGTATCATGGAGTGCTGTAAAAAGCAGCCTATAGAAACCAAAATATTGATTTAATCCTTTAATAAATGGGTTAAAATACTATCTGCACCATTTTTATAATTGGGCACAAGCAAAGCTAGGCATAACTTATTAATTAAGAAGCCAAAAATGGCATGGACTAAGAGGCAGAGCTGCTGTCCACGACAGCAGCAGTGCGCATGGTTGAGAAAAGGATAATGTTTTCTTTGTTGAATTTTTGTTGAGTATAGTTAGATTATAAAATTTCCCAACTGTTGTGCTTAGATAATAAGTAAATGTGCATCTCTACTTCTATATTGATAATGGATGAGTTGATGGCTGAGTCAATAGGCAAGGGAGGGGAGAATACTGCTGCCCACGGACAGCAGTGGTAGTTAGTTGCACTTGCTAGTAGTTTAAATAGCTTGGAAATCATGATTTAGAAAGCTTAACACTTTTATAAATAGACTGCCAAAATATAAATCAATTATGTTAAGACTTGGGTTAAATAATTGTGCACAACATAAGTTATAAAGTTACAAAACAGGGGGCTAATCAGAGGAGCAGAGCTGCTGCCTTAGACAGCAGCGTTAGCAGCAACAGTTAGCAGCAATGCATTCTTACATAGAGAATATTAATGGGCTAGCATATTATAAGACAAGGCTAAACAAATTGAAGGGTATTGCTCAGATTAGGGGCCGCGAGGCCACATTGAGCTCAGCTAAGCCCTACGGGGCCAAGTGAAGCTTGACTGACCACACAATGGAACTGTTAAGGGCTGCAAGGCCTGCACGACCAGCTGAATAAGCTATTTTAGAAGGTGCAAAGATATAAGGAATAGATTATGTTTTTCTAAATGAATAGAGTTATGATTCATATCATTTAAAAGGGTACAAACAAGTGAATAAGTAAATTTTTTTTTTATGGAAGCTAATGTAAATAAATCTAGAATATAAAGAATTTTATATGTAAATTAGCAAACTCAATAACAAGAGCTATCATAAATAATGGCCAATATTGAAAGTACTAAACTGAGTTCAGTATTGTTAAACCTCAAAAGGTTGATTTAGCATTTCAAGGTAAAATAAGAATTTATGACGAGATGTCATACCAGAATGAGTCTATATATCATGAAAATGCCAAAGAATAATCATACAAGTGAAAATTACTTTTGATATATAAGATATGCTATAGGAACATTAAATACCTTAGGTATTCACCTTGAATACCTAATTTATAGAGAAAATTTGCAAAGTATATTAATGGCAAACAAAGAAGTAAAAGAAATATGAACTAAATTCAATGAGCAGAACTTATGTCAGACCCTATAAAAGAAAGAAAAGGCTATTGTAAGAGCATGAATGAGATATTTGAAAAATGTAAATAAATGTCTCAAGTATGAGGATATAAACTAAAAACATGATCACTGTGGCTATGTGATATGTAAACATACAAGCTATATGACTTATTTATTTGGCTAATATGTTTGTGAATACAAATAATTGTGTAGGATCTGTGAGGATACACAGGTTAAGCTGAAATTATACAAATAGTCTACAAACAAGGCAAGTATCTAAATCTTACTCTTTATTGAGCAAGTATTCTGAGATTATTCATATGTGGACAGATTCTCTAAATTCTGAACTGTCTTTTCTTATTTATGAATATTATAAGATTGAATAACCTTTTTATTCCAATCAGCTTCAAAAGATTGGGTAATGTATTATCATGTATATCAAATGAAATTTCATATGCATGAGCAGGTTGCAAAGAAGTCTGAGTCATTTCTTCGGGCCAGACCGAGATGTAAAATATTTCAATTTCTTTATAATAATTCTTGAAATATTATTGTGCGATGATTTAAGTTATCCAGCTATATTGTTGTAGTTTGGATTCTAAACTGAGATGAACATACCCTTAAATGGGATATTTTTATTACACTCTGGGAGTGGTGATGTAGAACATGAAAATTGTTCTGGAAAAGATAGTATTGATCAATACAGGGCATAAAAGGTCGATCACCCTACGTGCTCAGAAGAAGATAAGGCAGTTCACGATAAAATTTCTGATTGAACCTTTTCAAGAAAAGAAAAATATGTTCATGGTCTTAAAACCTCTCAGTTATTCAATGTTGTTATGATATTCCAGAAATGAGAATGATTCAAGATTTAATGCTTTACAGTTTTGATTCACTGTCAAAGTATGCTTCAAAGAAAACATTTATTTCTTGTTGAGCCTTAAGAATGTTATTACTTCGCTGAGCAATTAAATGCTCATACTTGTTTTATTATAAATGTTTTCAAATTTGAAGCAGGATTTCGGCGGAAAAGTGCAGAAAGGACAAGGGAAAAGGAAAAATAACAGAATAGCTGGGAGTCGTTGTAATAGATAGTTTACATGCTTGTAAATATTAAACTATCATGTAATGAACACTTAAAGGTCTACGTACCTGGGATTAGAATAACTTTGATGTAATAACGTTATAAAGTTTAAGTTATAGTATGTTGAATGTTTGATATCGTGAAGCTCTGAATAGGGGTTTCAAGTACCCGAATTTGGAGCGACACAAGTTCTATTAATGATTAATGATTATGTCTGTTTTTGAGCTTATATTAAATGGCTTGTTGTGCATTATGATTTGACTAAATAGTGTTGATGCAACAAATGCAATTTTTAGCTTTATGATATTTAGTATGAAACATGCTAGTAAGATATTAAAGGGATTTTGCGTATTAGGTACATGTCTTGCACATCGGAACCAACTGACTTGGAGATCAACCCTATGACTACTTCACTAGGATCCTCCACATTGGAACATTGTCTGCTCCTCCTCCTCCTCCTCCTCCTCCTCCTCCTCCTCCTCCTCCTCCTCCAGAAAAATGTGTATCTTTGGTCTTTTTATATTTTTATTTTAGAATTATAATGTGACGTGATATTTCTAACTTATTATTACTCTTTTAATACAATTCATACTATATTGGATTGGAGGGAATATGTTGTAGAGTTGGTCTTGGCATGTATATATACGTTGTTTTTAGTTGTGAATTTTGCTGGTCTTAATTTTAATTTTAATTTTGTGACATGTGATATGTAAGATAGAAGGGACAAAGAACAGTAGTACACATTGTCATGTACGTATTTACTCCGTCTATATTTTGTGCTGATCTAACTAAAATAACGTAAAAACGAAATAATAAATCCTATTGATTAGATGATTAATTGACTAAAATTCGATTCGAACTCGACTCGAAATATTAATGAGTCAAATATGAGCAAATTTTAAAGTTCGATAAATTACTCGAATCTCTTCAAATTATAATTTTTTATTGATACTCGGATCATATTCGTTCGAAAAGTTCAAACTGTTCGGGCTCGATTCGGAATCGTGTTCGACTCTCGATAAATTTTGTGAATCAAATCTGAGCAATTCAATAATCGGATCGATTCGATTCGGTTACGCCCTTAGATCTAACTCATCCAAATCTACACCGTACATGTTGACTAGCTATAAACCGATCCCGTGAACTAAATGTTGCAATCAACTTGTCACAACTCAAAAAGTGGGGCAGAAGGAGGTACATATACCCGGAATTTGGGAAAACTGCCACCATTTTTGAATGGTGCAAATTAAGTTTCTTTTTCAAGGAAATTTTAAAGATTTATGCTACGTTTGGATTGACGGAGAATGGAATTGGCGAATGAATGGAATAGAGAGTGTAATAATTCATTCCATTCTAGTTAGAATGAGTCATTCTATACTCTTTTCCAAGGAATAAAATTCAGGAATGAGACATTCCAATGGATAATTTTTTTTGATTCCATAGGAATAAGTCATTTCATTCTCACCTTCATTCCTACAATTTAAACATATTATATTAGGGTAAATATCATTCGGCATGGTTAGGAATTCAATTCTACTTAATATCAATAAACGGATATTTATGCATAACTATTCGATTGTGTGGTCAGAATTCAATGCAAGTCCACACACATCTTATTGGGATCTAATCTATAATAGATGGTGAATATGATAGCTTATTTAGCAACCAGATCTTGCATCATTCATATTGAAATCTGGTGACCACAGTTTTTTAAAATACACGAAGTCATATGCAATACAGTGTTTCGATGACCGCTACACAATGTTATAGTAAGTTATCACGAAATAATCAAGTCTCCTATGACAACACATTATTGCAATAGCAGAGTACATTTTTAATTTCCAAGGAGGATCTGACACGACTTGAGCTAAAACTCTGTGATTGATGCTAGGTTTGCATTGAAGGAATGTAATAGCGAATTAAAGGGATGGAATAGAGGAGAAAATGGAATGGGGAGTGGATTAATGATTCATTCTATTCGGGTTGGAATGAGTTATTCCATACCCTTCTTAAGGAATAAAATTCATGAATTTGAGAGAAATGAGAATGATTCATTCTTTTTCAATGGAACAACCGGACACAATTTTTTTCATTCTATAGGAACGAGTCATTCCTCCAATCCGAACGTAGCAATATGAGAAACTTAATTAATTTATGACCCTAGAACCTTAAATACCGGCTAGGAGGGGCTGTCTAAACTATATAGCAGGAATGAACATTATATGGAAGGCAAGAGACAAGGTTGGAGCAGGGTATGTACATCTAAATGGAGTGAATTGTTTTTTTGTAATGATTAATGGGCACACATGTGAATAGGGTGGGTACCTTGATTTGTCTCTGAGGAATGGAGACAATGTTACTTGTTAACAACAAACCATTGCCTTGTTAATTATATAAACATCTCGTGATAGAGTCACTGGACATGCATGGATTTGGAGGCACGTAAATTCTTGCAACGTTAAAGATGCATGGTTAGGAGGACTTGGGCCAGGTTAATTTTTTCTATGAGTTGGCAACCCAAACAAGGTTAATTCTTGTACTGCATGCCATTTATTCCACCAACTGGGACATATTTTTGTTGCTTGTGCTGAACTTAAGCATATAATCTTTCCATGGTACAATAAAATAATTATATACCAAACCTAACACAATCGAAGTACAAAGGATTAACAGTACATATTACACATCAACCAACTCCCCTCTCCAAATAATCAGGGATATGGAAAGAAGAGATGGAAATCAGGTTAATTTGTGTGTTCATGCATGCATGTATGTGAGACGGCGACGAACCCTCATACAGAATGATTAGGAGAGTATTTTGAGGATAGATTTATATGATATAATGTTGTTATTGGCGATTGTAGTTAACTTTGATTCAAATGTGTTTGTAAAGTTAACCAAAAGGTGATTGAGTCGTTTTCTAGAACCCTTGGCAACATCTACAAAATATACTCTTGACGAGATCATCTACAAAATTCATGGACTTAATTCGGCTATATGTGATGCATGTCGTGTCAAGGTTGTTTGGTACTCCTTTTGTCTCTCAAAAAACTGACTTAGTTTGATTTTTTTGATCAAATCGATTAATTTGGAATTAAGAAATAAGCATATTTATTTATATTTTTCCATCTATAAATTTTGATTACGAAGTTAGTCAATTTGAACAAAAAAATCAAACTAAGCTAGTTTTTACATGATAAATGGAGTAATATTTAAGCCAGTGGTGGACCCAAGCAGGGGCACCTGCCCCACTGAAATTTCAATGGGGTTAACTTAAAAAAAATTATTTGAGGGGCATTAAATTAAATTATTATGTTTGATTGAAAAAGTAAAAATTATTAGAAAACTTAAACAAATTACTCCGAGTCAGTACTACTCCACTACTTCACAAAATAATTTTAAAAATAATCCCACCATCACAAAATAAGATCAACAATCCCATTATCCCGGTCAAAATAATATTGACGGTACTTTTATAAAATTAGGGCTTTTTACTTCTTAAAGCAATACTGCAACTCAACAATAAAGAGAACTCCATCAAATAAAAGTTATTCAAATATGTGTTCTATTCTATTTTTACTTTCTTTAAATTTTTTGTAATTTATTTTGCAATGTTAATTACTTGTTAGTGGTTTAATTGAGAAACAAGAACATAATAAATTAAAAGGGGAAACATAAATTTAAAAAAAAAAACGAAAAACAAAAAGGAGTAAAAAGAGATCCAAATAAACTTATAATCTATATAGTATACTGTTTAATGTTGATACTGTTTTGATTTTTATATTTGTTGTTTTCATTTGGTTATACATTAGTTATTAATAATATACAACGGTGGATATTGTTACACTTTTTGAGCAAAATCCAACCCCAATAAAACTTATATAATGGTACATTAGTAATTTATATTGAGCGTGATATTTCTACAATTATTAAAAAAATGAGGTTATCATGTAACAATTTCAAGCAATGAAACCTCGAAAAATGTTATTATAAATAATATTTGAGAATTATTTAGTTTTATGATTTATTTTATTTTTAATTTTTTTTCTTCTTCCAAATTTGACCCCACTGCAGGATCCGCCCTTGATTTAAGCAATGTATAGTGTTAGAGGCCTTTATATTAATTTATGGTAAAAGATCGCAGGTTGGAATATGCACCTCCACAGAAGTATGAGCATTTTAGAATTAACCAAGAACCACGCGAATGAGGTAAGTTTTACCTAGATTCCCTCTAGCTCCCCCTAACCCCCTTCCCCAAGTTCCCCGGTAATAAAATAGGTTCTAAAAAAAATAAAGATGTATATATATATATATATATATATATATATATATATAGAGGTGGGTTATTGATGAGTATTAATTCCTGCATGTGGTAAATAAAGTTTATCAGTTTGAATTCCTGATATAGATATGGTAAATAAGGGTAGGATGGCTCGTGTAGAAAGAGAGAGAAGACAAAAGGTGACGGCTGTTTTGAGACAGACAGAGAGAGACAGGTGGAACTCCAAATCCCCCGTGAGGAGTGTTTGGAGGCATCCAAAAAATACAACTAAACCTACATTTTGATGTTTCCTTCTCCCACTTTCGATAAATATATATATATATATATATATATATATATATATATATATTTATTTATTTACATCTTAAATAAATAAATAAATATCTTCCTTGCATAACGCCAAGATCTTTCTCGCCACGTCCCAATCACGTAAAGACGCCTCGATCCCGCATGAAAGAAACACGATAAATACCACAAGCTTCGGTACGTTAAAATTGTGGGGATAATTTCGAGCGTGAGAGTCGAAGATACGTGTTCACAAGGTTAACAATGGAGGATGAAATGCCTAGTGTATTGAGGCGATAATAATTCTCGGTTTGTGTGTATGTTATTATGAATGTGAATGTTAACGCATTACTGTGTAGACCTCTTGCTAAGTTATCTCTCTCTTGGGATTACGTGTGCACACACTACTATATCGACACACTACCGATCGATGGGTTCACGTCATTGCATGTGATCTATCTACTACTTTTGGCCATTGCTTTTTCTCTGGCCACGTACGGTATGATCCCATCCACATTAATGCATGGCAGGTGTTTTAGTCAACCATCATCCTTTTCCATCATTACAAGTCAAAGATAAAGATATTAAAATATCTAATGGGTCGATCCACTGATCCAACCCGATCTTAAAAGGATCCAACAGAAATAATATAATGACTAGGCCCAATAACTTTAAGACTCAATAGTAAGGACCCAATGAACAAATCAAATAAGTAGGCCCAATATACTCGGCCCAGAGAGGAAAATATCATGACCCAACATTGCCCCCTAGTTTTTTGTTGAACGGAATGTTTAATAGAAAACTATAAATGGTCCATGATATTTTACTAAAGGTCCATAATGAGAAATAATCGGAATGTACCCGGTTATTGTTCATGAAATGAAATGAGAGGAGAACGGAGGCCCAAATCAGAAAGGCTCTGCTTGATAAATATCTGGACCCGGAACCGGACGCTTCCCATTCAAATTCTAAATTATTACTATCATTTAATGTCTCATTTCTTGTACAATCGTGTAAATCGATATAAAAGATAACTTTACCAAATTTGTGATTTTACTCGCCCATTTGAAATTCGAGCGCCTTTTTGAGTTTTCTTTCATCCTATGAACTATCTGTCCTCCTCTGCGAACTGTCAAAAATGGCTTCCCAAGATTCTGAACAAAGTTCACCCCTCCTAGTAACACCGATCAACACCGTTTCACCAAACCCTAACACCCGCGAAGGAACCTCAACCTCGAACCCCAAAGGAAAGAAAACTGATAAGAATCTTCCTACAAAAACTCCCAAAACTCCCTCTGAATACTACAAGGATACGGATCGTTTCTCGCATGCCAACACTCCCTCTATTGTCACTGAAGCTGAGTTAAAGAGGATTCGATCTCGGTACCATATTAGGATACTCCATGCATTTAGGGCTCCTGTGTCCGGTGAGAAAATGTACCAATGACGGAGGGTTGGACGGCCGTCCCTGTGACCTTGCTTGAGAAGGGGGTCCATTTTCCTCTGCACATCTTCATAGTGACTATACTGGGGTTCCTGGGCGTGGGGTTCGCCCAATTGGTACCAAATTCTTACATTCACATTTTGGCCTTTGTTGCCTTACGCCATGAGTTGGGCGTTGAGCCTTTCTACCGAATTCTTCTTCACCGTGTACAAGATCGTCCAATCCGGAGAAAGGGTTCAAAGCCCTTAAGAAACACTCTCGAAGTCGGGAGAAAAGTTCGAGAGGCGTTCGTTGGCGAACACTCCTTCCTTGACGATAGGGGATGGCACGAGAAGTGGTTCTTCGTCAAAGGTCCACGAAATCTCTTAATTAATCGGGCCAGCGACGAGAAGATCTCTCTTGACTTGGAGATATTTTTGAAGAACGGAAAGTTGAGATGATGGAGCTTTTTGATAATTTTCCTAAGGAGGAATGGAAGTATGGACTCCTCTCAAAGCAGGCATGGTTATATGACCATAAATGTAAGTATCAGTCTATTTTATACATAATTTTTTGAAAATGTTTTTACGATGTGGAATCTAACATAGGACTGTTTGTTTCGTGCAGTATCTTTGATCAGACCGAGCTCCTTAGAAATAAAGGAGTTTGAAGATTTTTTGTCGGGGAAGTCTTCGGAAGTTGTTGAGAGTCTACCAACAGAGGCTACCCCCGAAGCCGAGCCAACCCCTGAAATACACACTGATGAATTCCGAACGGAAGAGCAAGAAGCTGATGAGGTTCATGTATCGGAAGAGACCCTTCGTCCTCGTCAGAAGAGGAGGGCCACTAGAAAACCCAGATCAACACCTCTACCCAGCCCTTCTGAAGCCATCCCAGAAACTGAGCCAACCACCACATCAATCCCTCGACGAGGAGGCTTCGCTTCGATCGTCTCCGATCGAAGAAGTATCCTCCGGACCAAAAAACTAAAAACCAAGATAACCCCCCTGACCGCCGAAGAACTCAGGGTGCCTCAGTCCTCGATCATCCCACCCTTCGTGCCGCCTGTAGAAATACAAATTGCCGAAGAAGGTGAGCAGATTTAAACTGCTATTCAATATTTGTCCGGAAGAGAAGCGTACACCTGACATCCATCCAAGTTCTGCCTCAGCCGCATCTCCCCGAGAACCCATTCCAAATAAATCTCCTTCTCCCGAAACGGTATATGCGGACCCCACCTCCCTGAGCAATGAAATTTCTTCTCCCGAAGACCGAGACCTTCCCCGAATGACCCGGTCCTTCAGGTCAGGGTTATCATGCTGAGGCTATGGGATCCCCGACTCTGTGGCCTAGATTCAATGCAAATTTCCCATTCGATCTTTTTGGAGCTTTCGTCTGGAACGTTGATGACCACCGGTTCAGCGACCATACGGATGGAAATCTGCTTGACGAGGGGATGAGCTATCTGGCTAAGGAAAATAACAGTTTCTTTATTTTCTATTTCTCTGTTCTTGTTTAGATATCTGAACACTGTTGAACATATGCAGGCCAATGCTATATTCGGACGTTTGCGTCCGAGGCACGTAAATGGGGAGGCCGAAGAAGATTTTATGAGATAGGAGATCAACATGCTGAGATCGACCCTGGCTCGAAAAAGGGCCGATCGCGAAGATGCTCTTCATACCATCGACGACCTTCAAAGATACTTAGATCGAGCTAGGATGGACTTGAAGACGTCTGACGATGAGCTAAGGGCCCTGAGGATGAAATTTGTCAATTGCGTCCAAGCGGTCAACAAGTTTTAACGGGTATGAACGTCGGCCTGGTCGAAGAAAACCTACTCCTGAAGGCCAAAAATGAGGAGTTTTCTTCAGCTAACCGAAGCTTGGCGATTCAACTTGGCGAGGCTCAGGCGAAGGCCCAGGACGAGGGCGAAGACATAAGGCCAAGCGCCACAAACTTCGTCACAAAATAAGAGAGCTTGAGGGACGGGGCCCTCTTACGACCAAGAGGCTGAAAGCGATTCAAAGCGGAATCTGAGGATTGAGGATGAGCTTAATGCCGACATCATGAAGGTCTATTCAGAGGGGTATGAAGACTGCCGAGAACGAGGTATAGAAAAGCTATCTATTTGCCACCAATTTGGATCAAAGCTCTTTTCTTAACTCGAAGAGGCGAAGGTGGTGCCTGAATGTCCTTCCTTCTTTTATTCTGACTATGTAAAAATTAACTGTTTATGTCTTTGGGATTGTTTTGAGACTTTTTTATATGGATTTTGACAGTACTTCTATGCTCGTATAATTAGTTAATGTTATGGATGAATGAATGAATTAATGTTTTATTTTATTGATGAATCTTCAACTTTCTTGATTATGACTTCAGTTTTGATTAGTTTCTTGTCAATAATTCAGTATCAATGAACTGAACTCAAATAGTGAATCATCTAAGGCATATAATGATTAATTTATGAAATGAAGTGAATTGAATTTTATGGGATGTAATTTATTTGAATGAATTGAATGAACTGAACTCAACACTTAAATAAAATAAAGTAATATATACTTCTCCGTTCCGGAAGTGTGAGATCGGTCATGCGTGAGGTGAATTCGGTGACCCTCTTTGCAACAACAAGATCTTGCTACTAGCTCAAGGGTAGAAAAGTATATAAGGACCATTGTGAACTTAGGACAAATAGGACCGAGGATCAATAGTGACCATTGACTTACCACCCTTGGTAAAATCAATATAGGATCATAGGATTTGTCTACCACACGGGGTAACAAATAAGTGGGCTGCCATCGAATGGCCAGCGAGTCCTACCATACCTCCTTACACCATTGTGACCTTAGGATAAATAAGACTAGGATCAATAGTGACCATTGACTTACCACCCTTGGTAAAATCAATATAGGATCATAGGATTTGTCTACCACATGGGGTAACAAATAAGTGAAATTTGCCATCGAATGGCGGGGAGTCCTACCATACCTCCTTACACCATTGTGACCTTAGGACAAATAGGAACAGGATCAATTGTGAAAAAGTGACTTTTTATTGATAATGGACAATCATGTACAGACTTCCGGTAAATTAACTTTTTATTGATAATGGACAATCATGTATACTGATTTCAAATGCCAAAGATGCCAAGTGTTCTTGATCTCGGAACCATCTAATGCTTTTAACCGATAAGTGCTCGGCTTTGATACTTGATCACCTTATCTACCCTTCGATTCGGCATTAACTTTCCGTGTTTTGAGGTGTAGAGGCTTGGCTTCTCGAGGGCGAAGTCCCTACTTCGAATCTGCGAAGTTTGACTCCTTTGTTGTAATGCTTAGCTACTCTTCGTTGATAAGCAGTCAATTTGAGTAAAGCTACCTCTTTGACTTATTCTAGCAGATCCAAATTGGCCTTCAGTCCTTCGTTATTGTAGATCTTTTTGAATTGACTGACCCGAAGACTTGGAGATCCAATTTCGACCGGGACTAAGGCATCAGTACCATAAGCTAGTCAAAAAGGTGAATCCCCTATGGTGGTCCTCGGTATAGTCCGGTAAGCCCACAACACGCTGAGCAGTTCTTCTGGCCATCTTCCTTTAGCTTCATCCAGTCTGCGCTTGATCCCGTTCAGCAGCGTCCTGTTGGTCACCTCAACTTGCCCATTTGACTGTGGATGAGCCACCGAAGTCTTCTTATGCTGAATCCCTAGCTCCTTTAAAAATCCTTCAAATTTTGATCCCACAAAATGGCGTCCGTTGTCCGATATCAACACTCTAGGAATCCCGAAGCGAAACACTACGGACTCTTTTATGAACTTCAAACATTCTTGTTCTGTTATTAACCGAAGTGGCTTCGCCTCTACCCATTTAGTCATGTAATCAATAAAGAACTATAACGGGTGACGACCTTTAGCTTTAGGCAACGGACCCAATATATCTACCCCCCAGACAGCGAAGGGTATAGGAGATAAAATCGAGTATAGCTCTTCCGGTGGCTGATGTGGGATCGGACTGTTGAGCTGACACTTTTCACATCTCTTGACATACTCAGTAGCTTCCTTAAAAATTGTAGGCCAATAGTATCCCTGTCGAAGTACTTTATAAGCCAAAGACTTGGCAGCCATATGATCACCGCAAATACCCTCGTGAACCTCCCGAAGAGCATACTCGGCCTCGGATGGAACCAGACACTTCAGCAATGGTGAGGAAAATGCCAATCGATAAAGATCCCCGTCAATAAGAACAAAATTGGCACTCTTGTACTTGATCTTCTTCGCCGACATCTGATATGAAGGAAGGATGCCATCTGCCAAATACTTGATGTAGGGAGTCATCCAAATAGATTAGATCGCTTCAATACACATCACCGCTTCGTCTTTGAACACTCATTTCGCCGCAAAACTTCCAAATAAAGCGATCTGTTGAAAACATCGCATCCGTAGTGGTGGCGACCGATAGTGCATCGACAATGGAATTGTTGCTTACGCTCTATGCCCACAAACTCATACAGTGAAATCTTTGAAGTCGGTCTTTTAATTTCTCCAGTGCTTGATCATCCAAGGTCCCACGAGCTTCATAATCTCCCGGCAATTTGTTTGACGACCAAGCGAGAGAGTCATTTGTAAATGATCGAACACGGACTTCTAGACTCTTCGCCGATTGAACACCGCTAACATCGCTTCATACTTTCGCCCGTTGTTCGTCGCTTTCAACGAATCGATGGCTCTTGAATTTTGAATCCTCCGGACTTGTCAAAATAATTTCACCTTACTAATAACTTGATCGCCGAGGATCCATCTCGCATACAACGCCCAAGCATTACGATCTGTTGAAGAAGCGCAATCGCTCGATCGGATGTCTCACCCACAGCAACTTCAAGCGTCGCCTTGATGGCGAACATTCCACCATAAAATCGGCCAAGGCTTGACCTTTGATAGCCGTTTGGGGATGGTCCTCAATGAAAAATTGGGACAACTCCATAGTCCATGATGCTAGTCTCCCTGAAACCTCTGGCTTGCCCATCACCTTCTTCAATGGCTGATCCGTGTAGACGACCAGGAGCCGGCCTTGAAAATATCGCCGAAGCTTTCTACTAGCAATTATTAAAGCAAAGGCAAATTTCTCAATATTCGAGTACCTGATTTCCGCATCTTGGAGGACGTGACTGACATAATAGACTGGATGCTGCTTCCCACTGACCTCCCGAACCAGTACTGCTCCAACTGCCAACGAACTTGCTACAAGGTATAAATATAAGGTCTCTGCTGGGTCGGGCTTCACCAATAAAGGAGCAGAAGACAGATATATATTTATGCCTTGGAAGGCGTCTTCACACTCCGAAGTCCACTGGAACGTCTTCGCATTCTTTGGGCCCTTCAATGTATCAAAGAAAGGAAGGCATCTCTCCGCAGACTTGGCGACGAACCTCCTTAAAGCCGCAATCTTACCAGTCAGACGTTGGACGTCTTTGAACGACTGAGGATTCTTCATGTCAAGAATGACCTGGATCTTCTCCGGGTTAGCCTCGATGCCCTTCTAACTGACCAAATATCCCAAAAACTTTCCTGCACCGAGGCCGAAAGTGCATTTGGATGGATTGAGTCTCAGTTGACGATGATGGATAGTCTGAAAGCATTCCTCCAGATCGTCCAAATGCTTCTGAACCTGCATGCTCTTCATGATCATGTCATCCATATAAACCTCCATGTTCCTTCCTAGCGGCCTGTCGAAGATGAAGTTCATCATTCTCTGGTAGGTGGCTCTAGCATTTATAAGGCCAAAAGTCATCTTCTTGTAGGCGTACACCGAACGGTGTGTAATGAACGCTATCTTTGGAATGTCCTCTTTGCACATGGATATTTGATGATAACCTGAAAAAACATCCATAAAGCTTAGTAATGCATACCCCGAAGTGGCATCGATGAGCTGATCGATATGGGGCAGAGGATAAAAGTCCTTCGGATAAGCTTTATTGAGGTCGGTGTAGTCGATGCAGACCCGCCATTTTCCATTCTGCTTCTGCACCAACACCACATTCGCCATCCACTCCGGGTAATCAATTTCATAGATGAAGTCAACAACTAACAGTTTTGCAATCTCCTCATCGATGATCTTCTGTCGCTCTGGCACAAAGATCCGCCTTTTTTGCCGAACTAGCTTCTTCGAGGGATCTACCTCCAGTCTATGCTCAGCTATCTGTCGGCTAACTCCAGGCATATCTTGTGGTTTCCATGAAAAAATATCCGCATAGCAGTGTAGGAGTTCCATAAGGTTTGTCCGAAGAGGCTCTGGTAGGCCCAAACCGATCTTCACTGTCTTGTCCGATTTTTCGAGGATCAACTCGATCTCCTCTATCCCTCCGCGAGGATCACCATGATGCCCGAAATTGCTTCTCGGTGAAGGGTTCGATCTCAATTGCCATTATGCATTTTACATTTTACGACCCCTACCCGGACGAAATAATGAGATTCCGATAACATCGTCGGGCGAGATCCAAGTCCCCACCCCACCTCTCCTACTCCATGCGTGCTGCTGGGAACTTGATTTTGAAATGAGGGATGGAGGTCACGCGCTTGGAGAGCCATCGGTGTAGGTCTTCCCGGTATGGCGTTATGGAAAGAATCTACATGCACAACATAGAATTTACACGTTATTTCTCACCGGTCTTTGTCTTAGAAGATAAGCTGGGGAGTTCAATAGTGCTCGCAACTTTGATTTGGATCGTTCTTTGAAGCCGTATAAAGGAGCCTCATGCCCGACCTCCATCTTTTGCCCATCAAGATACATCCTCTGATAGGCATGGGCATACAGAATATCCACCGAAGACCCGTTGTCTATCATCATGCGTTTCACATCCACCGAACCCACTTGTCTTTGTGATCACCAATGCCCCTTCGTGTGGCTCGATGGGCTCGAAGGATAATCTGCGTCAAGTAAATGATATGACGGTTCTCAGGAATGATCTGTCGATCTTCATGGGAGCATCCGCCATAGACATAACCGAATCTAGGTAGGCCCTTCTCTTCTTCCCTGCCAACTTCCCTACAGACCCACCGGTTATTACATCGATGACGTGCCTTGGCGGCGGTACTGAAGCATTTTGGATAGATGGAGCCATTTGAGCAAATGCGAACGAGACGATTGATATTCTGGCGATCACGTTGATCTTCTCTACCACATATCGAACCAAAGAAGCGCCTTGAATCTTCTTCTCCATGAAATCTTTTAAATTGCAACACTCATTAGTGTCATGGCCCGCGGCTTGATGATAGCCACAATACTTACGAGAATTGCCTTGTCCTGTCCTATAATTATCACGAGGTGGCTCAAAAAAGGCTGGTTTTTGATCTAAACCAAAATCACCGACCTATCTGTGTTCAGTTTGGTGTAGATCTTATTCACCTTCGGGGCGAAAACAGGTGGACGACTACTTCCTTGTCGCCATGAGTTATTGTACTTCTTTGAACTGCTCTCTAGCCGATCATTATACCCCCCTGCTCTCCTCTGATCAACTTCAGCCTTGGGAACTTCTATCTCCTTTAACTGGTCAGAAGAAGGATGCTTCAGGCTGTTCATAGCCTCTTCTACAACAATATAACCTTCTGCCTTGTCGAAGGCTTCTGCCAGGCTTTTCGGATGGTGGAACATCAACTTCTTCACCAACTTCTCGGACTTCACCAGATCTAGCCCGTTTTGGAACAAACCTACAGCCTGGAGATCATTGAGGTCAGACACCTGACCAACCGCTTCTCTGAACCTCTTTACATACTGGCCTAAAGATTCGCTGGTGAACTGCTGGATCTGTGCTAGAGAACCCGTAGGCTTTCCCCTTCTTCGGTTGCTCCCAAAACGTGCATGGAACTTATCACAAAGCTCGGTCTAAGAGGATATCGAATCTGATGGTAAAGTCCTCATCCACTGTCTCACATCTTTTCTCAGCGTCGTGACAAAAGTGTGGCACTTGGCGGCAAAGATCGTTGAAGTCGAGAATAGTCCATCACCGATTCGAACGCTCGACTATGGTCATAAGGATCCCGGACCCATCGTGTAACTCTCCATACGAGGCAACTTTTGGTAATATCGCGCTTCTCCTTGAGAATATCCCGAGGAAAAAGGGGACGCCTTCTTTCCGGAGTGTCCTTCACCCGTTGGACTCTCATTTACCTTTGAGCTCTTTCAACTCCTTTACCAGAAAATCAACACCTTCGGGCTGTGAGGAAGCCTTTTCGTGAACGACATTCTGTTTCTGATTGGATCGACCTCCTCCTGTCGATCCTACCGCCCTCGTGAGGCTTCTTGATCTACTACGACGTGCACTTCTGTCCTCATGATGAGAATGGTCACGTTGATACTCTCTTATTTTGGTTTCGCACGATCTCCTCGACCGCTGCTCCCTTAAATACGTAGTCGTCTCGATGATGAGAACCAACGACCATCGATTGCTTTCTTGGGGCCACGGGAGTTCTGTTCCTCGATCTCCTCCTACTATGAGAACGATCCCTGACACACGTATGCGAGAATGCTCCGGCCTTGCCCTCTCGCCCGTGACATCTCCTTATGCCTACTCCGCCTTTCGGGATGATCATGGCTAGATGCTTCGTCCCTTAATTCCGCCCACCAAGCATCTGCTCGGTATATCTCTCTCTCTGTTTCAATAGAACCTCAAGGCTTTATCCGCCCTCGCCATCCTCTCCAACTTGGCGACTCTGTCTCCCGATCACTTGACGATGAGTCTTGGTGGTGAGCCTTACGCCGCCTACCGACCATGATCACGCCCCTTACCCGCATCAAAAACCAACTTCCGTCTGGCTCCACCATGGATCTTCGAACGGAGATCTCTTGAATTATGCTTAGAGGCTGTGTTCTCGTGAGCACTTTTAGAAGGACCCAGATGATCCTTTACCAAAACACGAGGCAGTGACGAGCTAACAGCCATCGCCTGCCCTTCTGGCGTACCATCTCTACTTCTAATCATCTTCCGAAGTAGGTTAAACAATTGCGATTGAAAATTTCAATGACACTAGAACTAAAAAAGCCCTCCTTCTAGCACCAATGTTAACGCCAAGATCTTCTGCCACGTTCCAATCACATAAGACGCCCTGATCCTGCACAGTAAACACGATAAATACCACAAGCTTGATGGCTGTTCCGTCGGGGGATAGCTCAGGCGTGAGAGTCAGTATACGTGTTCACAAGGTTAACAATGAAGGATGAAATGCCTAGTGTATTGAGAGCGATAATAATTCTCAGTTGTGTGTATGTTATTATGAATGTGAATGTTAACGTACCTGTTTGTGTAGATCTCCTTGCTAAGTTATACTCTCTTTGCCCGGATTATCGTGCCACCCACTACTATCTGACACGGCCTCCTGATCTGATGGGTTCTGCCGACTGCATATGATCTATCTACTACTTTTGGCCATCGCTTTTCTCCTACGTGGGCCATTATGATCCCATCCACATTAATGCATGACGGTGTTTTTAGTCAACCGTCATCCTTTTCCATCATTACAAGTCAAAGATAAAGATATTAAAATATCTAATGGAATCGATCCATCGATCCAACCCGATCTTAAAAGGATCCAACAGAAATAATATAATGACTAGGCCCAATAACTTTAAGACTCAATAGTAAGAACCCAATGAACAAATCAAATAAGTAGGCCCAATATACTCGGCCCAGAGAAAAAAATATTATGACCCAACATTCCTATATACTTGCGTATTCATAATTATAATTCTTATATTTCACCATTCGCATCCAAACCAAATTCACGAGCTCATGATTCCTCTCCATTCCCACAGTTCAGAAACCACCGTCTACAAAAAATAGTTATTTTTACAAAAATTATAAATATTAATTTAAATATATATTTGTACGTGTTCTGTGTTTACTCTATAATTATATGTTGTTACATTTTCTCTCCGATTCAATTTAATAAACAAAATATTTGGAACATACATATTTTGTTGTTCAGAAAGTGAGGCAGTCTTCCAAGTTTTTTTTTTGGTGCAAAGGAGAGGTGGCAGAGTTATATATATATATATATATATATATATATATATAGAGAGAGAGAGAGAGAGAGAGAGAGAAAGAGGATAGAGATAGTAGGGTGAGGAAGAGAAAAGAGAGAAAGAAAGTGAGGCAGTCTTCAGAGGTCGCAGAGTTATATATATAGATAGATAGATAGAAAAGAGGATAGATATAATAGGGAAAGGGAGAGAAAAGAGAAAGAAAGAGATCGAGAGGGAAAAAGAATGGTCTCTAGGGAGCACAAGAAAGCTGCTGCCGCACTGCATGAGAAGCTGCAACTTCTTCGTTCCATTACAAACTCTCATGCAGTAATTCATATATATTTCATTAATTTCTTAATTATATATATACGTATCTATACTTCAGCTTTCCTTTTGCATAGTATTCAAAGACATAGTTATAATATGTATTCTAAACCTGATGAGCAACAAACAAACACTATATATTATCTTCTCTCCCTCTGATCTCTTCATATCTTGTTGGAATAAATTGTACTATATAACTTTGTGTATATATGATCGGCAGCTAAGCGAAACCTCAATTATAGTGGACGCATCAAGGTATATAGAGAAGCTAAAACAAAAAGTAGAGAGAGTACTGAGTCAAGATATTAATACAACCGGACAAAATTCAAGTCATGACCCGATCGATCCATGGCCTGCGGTAATTTTAATTTTATTCATGTAATATTCGTGAAATGAAACATTTTTTTACCCCTAGCTAGCCTATTTTCTTGATTCAAGTACTAATTATGCATTGATTGCATATATATGTAGGTCGCAGTAGAGACCCTAGAAAAAGGTTTTCTAGTGAATATACATTCTGAAAAGAATTGTCCCGGTTTGCTTGTCACCATTTTGGGAGCTTTTGAAGAGCTGGGGCTTATTGTGATGGAAGCTAGGGTTTCTTGTACGGACAGTTTTCGATTGGAAGCCCTTGGTGGAGAAGTAAGATAGTACTAAAGATTCAACTCTTTGCATTATATATAACATACTTGCATATATATCTTATATCCTAACATGAAAAAAATATTCCAAAGGTAACCCTAAATGATTCTATAATTGTCCATATAGTTTAAGATATGATTTGGTTTGGGTAAAGTTGTCAAATGAGTTACATTTGTGTAAAGCTAGAGAATTAAAATTATATGTACAATTCTATATATATAAAAAGTCCATCGAAATGCAAATGAAACTCGTTTTTATCCAACAAATGACGAGTAGTTGGAACACAACTTCACCAAAACTTAATCCATCTAAGACTGAGTGCATATAGTATGCAAGTTTTTTAGTTTGATGCATATGTAGATAAGAATGTAGATATAGAGAATTAATAATGTTTGGTATATATAATTAGGAGTATTTAAATATTTCTTAACTTTTGCAGGATGAAGAAACTGGAGAAAACATCAATGCGCAAGTAGTGCAACAAGCAGTTTCACATGCCATCAGAAATTGGAAAGAAAACAATGACCAAGATTGAAGTAACTATTACATATCTTTTCATTTCTCTTTCTTAACTCATTATATGTGGAGAGAGAGTAATTACAAGTTGGTAGTTTAATTTGAGAATAAGTTGGTAGGATCGATTTGATCAAAGATTCGGATCATAGGGACGAAACAACCCTAGTGAGCTTGAGGACCTTCTTTTTCAATGTATAGTGCAAAGCATTTGCATAATTTTTCTTATCACGATGGCTTTAATTTATAGTAAAGGTATATTGATCGATCCTCATGATGTCAAAGAGCCTTTTGAGTACCGCTTCTGCCATACATATGGAATTATTTCTTAATTTATCGTATTAGTTTTGTTTTTTCATAGTTTTTTTGTTGTGCTAAATGTGTTTTAGTATAAAAGGAACCAAATATACAATGACAAGGGGATCCCCGACTATAGCAGATTCATCTAGAGACAAGTCAAAAGATGAGCCAACTACAATAATATGAACAAAAAGTAGTGGCTCTAACAAAATATTTACAAGTTGAGAGTCTAGAATTGATAATATTTATGACATCTAATGCCAGTCTAGAAGGGGAAATGAAGATATTTTTATGAATCCTTGCATTTCTAGCTTCCCATACTTTGTAGAATGTGACTGCAATTGACATGCAGAGGATGTTCTTTGAGAGCTTTGTACCTTGGAATGAAGTAGCAAAGTCAACGATATCATCCCAATATTGTGAGAGATGTAGTCCCAGTTTCCCAAACGTAAGGTAGCATCAAGTAAAAGTTTGGAGTACGTAGTCACATTTGAAAAAAAGGTGATCAAAGGAATTCGGGTATTGCCGACTGAGAGGGCAAAAATTAAGTAGCATGTCCAGTGTATAGCCTTGTTTCATAGTTTTGCAATTCATATCTGCAAGCGAATCTGAATAAGTTTCAATCCACTCTCAAGGGCATGAGCGTTACTTTTGGTCTACCAAACACCCACTCAAAAGTTATAATAAATTATTGGTATTTTTTATGGTAGAATCGAGACCTTATATACATGCTGTGACCCAAAGTACAAATAAGGGTTCACATACGACCTAAAGAATTGAATGACAAACAGAAAAGTCAAAAATAAATGTGCGAGACCCGAGATAAGCCTCCACGTGTCCCGAGTCAGAAGACTCGTGGAGGCGACTCATTTTGAGAATTGATTGAGGGATTAGATTGGTGGCTAGAAGGACAGGACTAGCTGGGGATTACTCTGATGACTAAGGATATTTCTGGAATTTTCCCGAATACATGTGCCTGTCATGTGACCAGGCCATTTTCCAGGAATTTCTATAAATAGCTCTTCCATTCTATGAAGAAGGGACCTCACTTTTGACTCTTGGACACTTTGGTGACTGAAGACTCGGACATTCCCTCTCAAAGCACTCAAGATATGGACATTCTCTCAACTCAAAGCACTCAAAAAGGCTCTTGGAATCCCTGTTACCCTAACACGGTTCCCGTATTCTAGGAGTTCTGCCACGTGTCGTTGGAGTAATCGCCCACTTATTCTTCTCCCCTCTTCAATCAATCAATCAATTCCGTGCTTTCGTGCATTTTTCTCATCCTCAGCCAATATGAAACCCTAACTAGCAATGCACGATTTCCTTGTCCACATTTCTTTGGCGACTCTGCTGGGGAGGTGTAGAATTCGTGAAGGGTATGCCCACAACTCGAAGTGGGAGAACAACATGAAGAGTTTCACCGACAACGAGCATTACTTCACCAAGTCCAGTTCCAAGGCAAGCAAATCAAGCTTTTCAGGGTGAAAATTTGGATCTCTATTAACCTATTATTGAAGACACTTCGGAAGGAAGTTCAACATCACCATACATGGTCAATCAACAACAAACGAATGCCAGACAAACAGGCACGGGATGGCAAGGTGAGGATGTAAGTGGAGAACAGATAAATGTTGTGCAACTGGAGATGCTCAAGGTGTTGAAAGAAGCACGAGAAGGACAAGTGATGATGATGGCTATGATGCTGGAGATACAGAGGAATCAAGAGAAAACGGGGAATTTTCGCCAACAGTTGATGCAAATCCCCACTTTCAAGGCCATGTTCCCAGACCATTTGCAGGGAGAACAAGCAGGAGTAGAGGACAACAACAACGATAACAACAATAAGGAGAATCAGAATGCACCTCCATTGACGGAGAATCAGTCCATTCCAATCATCCACTTGGAACCTCAGAATAGTGGTGACGTGCCACAACCCAAACTGGAGGTCAGCCAACCTCAGACAAACATCATTCTGACCACTATCCCCACATGATTTTCATAAGTGCAAATACCAACCATCCCAAGCCTCGTCCAACGAACAAGCCCACAAGCACAACTGATACAAAATTTATATGATGCCAGTGTACATCAACCAGTTTCTGTACCACACACACGACCAATGTAACCATACATCATAACACCACAGAGAGTCCATACCACGAGCCAATATATGACAAAGGATGATATGATCGATGTGATCAATCAACTTCACCGACAGACATCCCGACCTTCGGAGTTAGACTTTACTCCACTTTACCCGGAACATATTCGGAGACAACCTTACCCGACAAGGTATATTGAGCATCCCCCGTAATTTCCAAAATACAATGGGGAGAAAGGAAATGCCAGGGGATACATTGCCATGTTTGTGGAGTCGATGTCTCCATGGTTAGGATATGATGAAATGAACGATCACAATTTGTTGATGAGTGAATTCAATAAGACTTTGACGGATAATGCATTCAGTTGGTACTATTGTAAGACCCCGAATTTTATGAAGTAAAAGTATTCAATTTTTCTTATAATTACTATTCAGTAAATGGTTAAATTGATAAAAGTTAAAGTTAAGGGTGATATATATAAATTTTTTAAAATACGCAAGTGGTTATAAAATATTCATTGTTGTCGGGGAATATTCGTTTAGTCGTGGAATATTCTTTCTGTCGGGGAATATTCGTACGACGGCGCAGCCATTTGTGGGCCCCATAATAGAATAACTGTCGGATGAAAAAAACGACAAAATTGAGTTTTTATAAATAACGGCGTAGTTATTCACGAATTAACCTTTGTTGGAATACACGGTGGTTAAAATACGATGTCTGGCCAGAATAAGACAAGCTATAGCACCTTTGTATTGCATGATGATATTTTTTCAATTATTGATTCTTATGTGAGAAGGCACTACTCAATAATTGTTACGATAATTCTTTATTCAATATTTTATTTTATTGAATCAATAATTCTTTGCGTTGATATTTTATATTATTGTTATTTCAATAATTGTCTTTGCACTGATATCTCAATTATCGGATCAATAATTCATATTATTTGAATAATATTATTAGATAACATTATTGGCAATGTCTAGAAAGTTACATCGAGGAGAGGTTTGGTCACCTAATTGCGGCATGATGAGAGAAATCCTTATCTGAAAGCCCCCCCTCTTCCGGAGGCTGCTGGTTGTCGTTATTGTGATTACGTAATATTATTTGTGAATAATGAATTATTGATTTATATGATAATGAAATATTTATTTGATGTGGATATAAATGATGGATTTATTTATGTGGTTATAAATGAAGGAATTAATGTTGAGGTATTTTATCGATATTTTGTCGGATTGGAGGTATTAAAAGATCAAATCGATTGTTCTTACAAACTTTATTGTGTGAGTTATAATTTTTAATCGACCGTTGGATCGTTGTGATTTTTGGATATGTTATACATATATAAGTTGAGTATATGTTCACAAATTTTGAACCGATTTAAAATGAAGCGAATGATTTGTTATGAATTTTAAGAGGTGATTGATTCGAGAAATTGGGTTTATAAATGATTTTGGTAGAAAATTCTAGAAATGAGTGGACCCCACTTTTGGTTGTTGGGAAGATGGCTGATTTTTGGTGGGTGGAATATAGTAGCAGGTAAAGCCATCGGTAATTAGTGAGTCAAGTCTGCCTTGGCGTCTTTAACATTTTCCTATAAATAGAGGGCTAAGTTAGAATTGAAAATCACACCAGAATTCATAAGTTTTCTCTCTTTCTCTCTCTCTCTCTATATATTATCGAGCGTATTTTGTGAGTATTTAGATACTTGGTGAGTTGTTATTCATCAGTGCAAGTTTTCTTGATAATCATATCGATATCCAATGTAAAATCTTGCTTCTTTGAGGTAAGGGATAGTAAGGGATTTTAAGGGTTGTTATGTTTTACAGTTTCGTAATTTTTCTGACCTTCAAAAATTTTGGAAAAATTTGAAATGATAATTTGATGAGTTTTCTTGATTGTGTCCAAAAATGGCGATTTTTGGATGTATAGATTAAGAGTTATGAATTTTACGGGAAAAGACTATTTTAAAAGAAAACCCTTATAACTCTTTGTGGTTAACTCCAAAATTGGTGAAATTTTTATTGAGAGTACATGTCTATAAAAGAAGTATACTTTGTAAATTTTGAAATTTTTGGATAAAAGTACAATTTATGAAAAATTTCTAAATATTCGGCTGTTTTGGCCATATGAAAAATAGTAAATGAATTTTAAAAATTCTGAGAAAAATATATGTTCAATATGAGACTATATTCTGCTAAATCCCAGAAAAGAAAATTTGTTTATGCTGATTTGGTATTTTTCATGAAAATGGACTAGTTATGAGTAAATGAATTAAATATGTTATGTGAAGTAAGAAAATTGGAAAAATAGGATTTTATGGCTTGAGAATCCTATATGAGGTATATGCAGATTTATGATGAGGGTTTTGGTTATTGGTGATAAAATCTTATGAGTTTGGCATTTTAGGATGATTAAATGCATTATTTAGTAAAGTGTAAACAATTAAAATAAATTATTTATAAGCTTAAGAAATATTATTCTTTTAATATCATTATACCGAAATATTGGTATGGATTTTATTGTGGAATTTCTATCGTTTTCATGTCGGGGTTACTATTTATGAGTTACTATTCACGATTTACTATTCACGGGTACTATTCACGACAAAATTGGTTTCTTTTTCTGACCAAATTACCGTTGATTTATGAATCTTACTCTTGAAATTAAATCCGTGTTTTGATCATATTAGTTTTATTATCATATATAACATTTTTATAACCTTAATGATGATATTTCTCTTTGACTTGAGTAAAGATGGGTAGATTTTTGGTATAATCATGACTATGGGTTCTCTTTGGCCAGTAATGCAAAGTTGAATTATTGACTGGTATGATCATGACCATTAAATTTATAATTGAATATCTTTAGCTTAAGTGCAAAGGTGAAATGATCAATATGGTTATAATTATTGTTTATATAAATTACGAAATGATTATATATTTTTTGAGATATTAATATATTTGGCTGTAGGTGCAAATATGAGGCTGTTGATGAATATATTTGGCTGTAGTGCAAATATGAAGCTGTTGAGGAATATCTTTGGCTGTAGTGCAAAGATGAATTGTTGATGAATATCTTTGCCCGTAGTGCAAAGATGACCCGATGTTGAATATCTTTGGCTGTAGTAAGTGCAAAGATGGTGCTGTTGATGAATATCTTTGGCCCGTGGTGCAAAAGATGAAATTGTTAAGTATGATTATAAGCAGGAACTATGATTTGGTATAACCATGATCTTTGATGTTTCGGGTAAAGACATGTGATAAAAATTATCTTAAATCACAGGTGCGAAGAGAAATTTAGAATCACAATTATGATTATGAGTTATTCATATAATTGTGAAAAGGCTGTTGAGTGATGTTACAAGGATAAAACATCTTTGTTGGTGGACTTTTAATGTGGAGAAGATAGTAGACTTTATGGTCTATTTGACTCTTCTAATGGATTGCTTCGTTCATTTGCTACTATGGTTGAAAAGTTTTATCATCTACCATATGTTCTATGTGAAGCCCCCAAAATAGGTATACAACACCTATTCTGAGTCGCCAAATACATGGTACAGAATGCAAACTACAACTTCAATAATATAATTGTCGTGCAAAATACGACAACACATCTTTGTGAGTTTAAATACAAATATTGTCTTCAGAAAATATCCACACTCAAATAAGTCCTAATTACAATTATTCAAACACTATTTTACGAAATAGTGAGGATCTGCTAAAACATCTTTCTAGAACCATCACTCCGTATGCCCGATTAGTTCTGTTATGTTCTCACCTCCACGAGAAAAATGGAACAAAAAAAAAGGGTGAGCTCAACTAGCCCGATAAAGAATATTATGACTAAGATAATATACAACAAATTATCGTTAGTCTTCAACGAGGAAAAATCGATAAAATATAATAGACAACAAGTTTTAGATCAACAAACTGCGGTGAAACAAACAATCCATTAGAAGAGTCAAGTAGAGAATGAGTTCTATTATCTTCAAGATTTAAAAGTCCATCATCAATTTTATCCTGTAACAACAATCAATATACATCTTTAATCAATATTTATCTTTTGCACTACTGAGCCAAAGATATTCATTTATATCACCGGTTGGTCATGTTCATCTCAAAACTTTGTTCATCTTTGCACTACGGGCCAAAGATATTCATCGATTAATCATTTATCTTTGCCTACTGGGCCAAAGATATTTAGTAATATCATCATTTAGACTGAGGATGATGAAAAATATTTTAAAGAAAAGCGAATCCGGTGAGACGGAAGGACAAATAGTAGGGATTAGTATAACAGTTTATCCAAGATCAATAATACTCCATAATAACCAATTTTGAAGTAAAATTCAAGAATAAAGATCAAAACATGGATACAATCAAAGATAGTAACCATAATAGACATCTTGGACAAAAAGAAGAAAATTTCATTTTTCGGTGAATAGTGCCGTATTCATGAATAGTTCCGTATACGTGAATAGTAACCCCAACACAAAAAGTTCTAAATTTGATAAAAATTCGGATCGATACTTGAGATAATGATATTGAAGAAATAATATCATATATGAAGAAAATAACATCCTTACCTCAAAATATCAAGATCTTACGATCGGAATATCAGTATAAAAGTGAAGGAAACTTGCTTCGATGAATAGAAACTCACAAAGTATCTAAATACTCACAAAATACACTCGATAATCTAGAGAGAGAAAAGAGAAAACTTGTTTACGGTGTGATTTTCAATTTAACAGCCCTCTATTTATAGGAAAATGTTAGCGAGACTTGACTGCAACCTTTGATGGCTTTACTCCGCTCCTATTCCCACCCACCACATTTGAAATAAATTCAGCACATTTCTTCACCAACCACAAGTGGGGCCCACTCAATTCTAGAATTTTCCACCAAAATTATTTATAAACCTAATTTACGAATCGATTTACCTCTTAAAATTCATAACAAATCATACGTTCATTTTTAACGGTTCAAAATTTATGGACATATACTCAACTTATATATGTATAACATATCCAAAAATTACAACGATCCAACGGTCGGATTAAAATTATAACTCACACAATATATCTAAAAACCTTTGGTTTAATTTTTAATACCTTCATTCAAACAAAATCTTGATAAAACACCTCAACATTAACTCCTTCATTTTTAACCATAATAAATATATCCAACATTTATATCCACATAAAATAAATATTTCCTTATCATATGAATCAATAATTAATTATTCACAAATAATATTACGTAATCACATTTATGACAACCAGTAGTTCTAGGAAGAGGGGCTTTCAATAAGAATTTCTCCTTAGTAGCGCATGATTAGGTGACCAAACCTCCTAAGAACTTTACAGACATTGCCCTTTATCTAATAATATTATTCAAATAAATATGAATTATTGATCGATAATGACCGTTGACAATTATTGAAACAACAATAATATAAAATATCACCATGATATTGAATCAATAAAATAAAATATTGAGCGATAATTCATCTGTAACAATTATTAGTAGTGCTTATACATAGGATCAATAATTCATTCAAATCCACGCGTATTATTGTATTTTAATTAGGGTATTCCGGTGTTAACGGTAACAACTACTGTAGTTATTTATAAAAACTCAAACTTGTCATTTTCTTCGTTCGACAATTATTACATTATGGGGCTCCTGAATGACAACAATAATATTCTCCGACAACAAGAATATTTCACGACCAAAATGAATATTCAATAATGATTATTTTATAACCACTTGCATATTTTGCAAAATTTGCAAATTTCAATATAACTAGAGAATTATATCAAATTAATACCTTATTATTCACAATAATTAGAGGAAATTGATTTTATTTATAATAAGTTGGGGTCTTACAACCTCCCTCATGAAATTTCGTCATCGAAATTGACATACACGCACACAGTGTTTGAAAAAGTGAGGATACCTCGCTTTCATTTACGATTCAACTCGGTCATTTCTTGATAACATGGTTTTCTCCACAAAATCTTAACTTGTGGTATAACCTTGGTGCGTAGGACATCTTTCTTTCCTATCCAAGATCTTACAGTCTTCCGTCAGAACGTTAAATCTTCGTATCTCATCTGGTTTATAATATGGTTTGGGACTTTCACATATTTCTGAAGCATGGATATGTGAAAACATTATGAACGAGACATACTTGGAGGTAATCGAGTCTATAGGCCCACATTTCCTATCGATTCGTAAGAATCTCAAATGGACCAACAAATCGTGGATTGAGCTTTCCTCTCTTCCCAAAATTCCACGGGATTTGGTGTTCCTTTGTACAAATATCATCTATCTATCTACCCATAATAAATGCAAACCATGCGATAGATAGAAATAATAATAAATCTCCCCTTATGGGGTTACATCAACTACATAATAAATCTGATCGAGTTACTCTAACCTTAAACACATCATCTTGGAATCATAAACAATTAAGTCTTAAACAACATCATTAACTTAAGTCTTAAACAAATACATCATCATATAAAACAACAAGTCTTCATCACTTGTTAACCTTGCCCCTTGCCTTTCTTAGTAGAAGGTTAAATCGGTTCTTTTCGTTCTTAAGCGCAATGCAATATTATTATTACATGAGAGTGAGCACAAATGCCCACAAGTATAACAATGAAATAACGGTATAATAACATGCGAGTGAATCAAAGACATTTGAATAAAAGCTCAACTTTTGAATCAAGAATGAATAACAAGAGAATCAAAAAGATTTACGAGAGGTCGTAAGACCTTGAACTATATATCTAGGTTATCAAGGGTTATACTTGAAACCTTTACTTGATCGTAAGACTATGGACCTTTTCTACTTTCGTACTTAGGGGATCGACCCTTAGTACCATCATCTGTATGCACAATATCTTAGCTTATTAGCAACGCATAAGTAAATCCCTTTGCGGGGTTGTTCATCTCGATTTGACATTGAGTTCGCTTTTGAAAGGAAGTTTGGTTTGGATAATTCATCGAGGTTACGAAATTTAGAGCGCTCATCAACTATGGACTAGTCGAATCAATAAGGGTTAGCTAGTCTAATAAGGATTCAATAATAATGATATTCAAATTGAATAATAATCTGGGGAAGTATCTGATAGAACAATTATTGTATAAGCTGAATCATGCTTTGAAAAGATAATCAATCTTTAATATAACATTTGAACTTGAATAATAGTAATGATAATTTACTCGAGGTAAATAATAAACTTGAACAATAATGACAAGTAGGGTTAGGAAACTTGCCTAAATCGTGGCTTTAGCGATTACTACTTAGTTCACCACAAATCCTACACACATACCGTATGTATTCACGACATTCATTAGTTACATTTTCACTTAATTATTTAATATAAACTCTACTTTATTTAACAAATCATTACCCTTCTAATTTAATTACTTAATTAAATTAGAATATTTTCATTCTCTTACTTATTATTACACTCGAATAAATTATTTCATAATAATTTCCATCGAATATTTATTTTATTCCATAAACATCTCAATTAAAATATTTACTTTATTTTATAAATATTTTAATAATAATTTTCATCGAATATTTATTTTATTCCATAAATATCTCAATTAAAATATTTAATTTATTTTATAAATATTTTAATAATAATTTTCATCAAATATTTATTTTATTCCATAATATCTCAATTAAAATATTTAATTTATTTTATAAATATTTTAATAATAATTTTCATCGAATATTTATTTTATTCCATAAATATCTCAATTAAAATATTTAATTTATTTTATAAATATTTTAATAATAATTTTCATCGAATATTTTTTTTTTTTTTTTTAATTTTTTTATTTATTTTTTTTTTTTTGGCCAGGTAAAATGTAGGTAATATAGTTTAGTAATGCTTGTAAAGGTAAAGTTACCAGAGCTCATTTTACTGCGATTTCTTGATTCTGCGATTCATGCGAATATACAAGGCCAAATTAGGCAAAAAATCAATCTACGTAAAATTATATCATGAATATGGCCATAACTTCCAATTAGTTATTTTTACAATTTAGACTTACCCAATCATTGTAATACATATATAATCATTACTTAACCCATCTAGCATGATTTTTAACAAGTTATAACACATAATTTGCAAAATCAACACATTTACTTCCTTTGTTCTTGATGTTCTTGAAGGTTTTGAAAATAAAAAAAATGAAAATTGTCACTTCTGGATTCGTTTATAACAGAATCCGTTTATTTAAACTTTGGTCTCTTAGTATCAACATGCATAACAACATACGAATGTAAAATTTAGGGATAATATCGTTGATACATGAAATATCACGTATAAGGCCATATGGCAAAAACCCAAACTCTGTAAATTTTGAAATAGCAATTCATAGTATTATAAAGCGATGACATGATAATTCACATAATATATATATAATCAAATACGATTTGATATATCTTAACCCATATATAAACTCATAATCAAACCCTTTTTCAATTCTGAGAGAGATTTTACAAAATATATGAAAGCCATTTTTATAAAAACTAAATGGCGTAACTTTAAAATTTGGGAAGAAGGATTACCCTTGAATACTACCTTAGATTACGGGTGACAACAATTCCCAATTTCTCACACTTCTTCACCTTTAATCACGTATTCGCATGATCTCTCTCAAAGTTCTCAAACTCTCTGCCTCTCTGCTTTTCCGGACTTAGAATAATAATAATAAAAAAAGGCGTAATATAGAGAGAGAGAGAAGAAGCGATCTTGGCGTAATGGTCGATTAACCCGAACATGGGTAGCTGCATCCAACCACTACTAGGGCCTTGTTTGGTGACCCTTAATTGATTCAAAGTCATTTAATTTAATAAAGCTTTATCATATAGTTTGAAAATGTCACACTCTTATAAAATAAATCAATATTTTATTTAATATATTTTAAATAAAATATAATAATTTCTCATAAATTCACATAGTCACATAAATAATTTTCTCATTAATAAATAATGTCAAATTATTAATTCTCTAATTAATAATTAAATTAATTAAAATACCAATATGCTTATTAAATATTTCTTTTAATACTGATAAGCTCACATAATCACATACTTTGATAATAAAAACTCTCTACATTAATTTAATAAATGTAACACATATAATTAAATTAATCTACCAAATGCGTCGATTAATTATTTAATCTAATAATTAAATCATCGAAAAATATTTATTTAATTGATAAATATTAAAATTAATTACAAAATTCTCGTTCGTCACATCTTTCCCCCCCCTTAAAAGGATTACATCCCCGAATCACGACTCGATAAATTCGACCGTTACATTCTTCCCCCCTTACAAAGATTCTGTCCCCGAGAATCGGTTACATATAATTAAGTAAATAAATGAGGTAATTCTTCATCATATTCTCTTGAGTTCCCACGTAACCGTCGTCGTTGTGGTTCCTCCAAATTACCTATAACGGAAGGTATAACTTTATTTACGAGAACTTGTTCTTTTCGATTGACAATTTGGGCGAGGAATTTCTTACGTAAGATAAGTCTTTCTCAAAATGTGGGGTTCGTATTCAATTACATGCTTGTAATCGGCCTTGTAGGGTCGTGTCTGAGAAACATGGAAGGCGTTGTGGACATTCTCGAGTCTTTGGAGGTAAAAGGCTACCTCGTGCATGACTTCTCGATTCTTCTCGGTACTTGAAAGGGTCCGATGAATCTTGGGCTCAATTTCCCTTTCTTCCAGAACTGATCTTCCCCTTCGGGAGAGACCTTGAAAACATAACTACTGATTCAAACTCGATATTTTTTACGATGTGGATCGGCGTATTTCTTCTGTCGATCTTGGCCGCTACCGGTCGTGCTCGGATCACTTTGACTATTTTCTGTAGTCTCTTTGTACCGATTACAGCCCTAGCAATTGTCTTTCACCAACTTCATCCCGATGGCGGAGTTACGCACTTTACTGTAGTATAGCGCTTTACCGTGGCGGCATACTATACTAAGCGTGGTAGCTTGTTGTTGTGGTAGAACTCTACTAATGGTAGGTGATCATCCCAATTTCCTTTAAAGTCCATCACACAGGGCTCTTAGCATATCTTCAATATACGAATCGTTCTCTCTCTACAATAAAATCTGTTTGAGGGTGGTGGTAGGTTGTACTCATTCGCAATTGCGTACCCATGCATTCTGAAAGGCGTTTCAGAAATTTGATGTGAAGCGCGGATCCTATTGAAACAATTGATAATCAGGAACTCCGTGCCTCGAAACAATCTCTTTTACGTATAGCCTACTTGGTGATCTAAGTTGAATCTTATTTTGATCGGAAGGAAGTGTGCGATTTCGTCGGTCGATCAGCGATAACCCCATCTGCGTCGTAGCCTTTACGAGTCGTCGGAAGGCCGACCACGAAGTCCATTGTAATATGTTCCCATTTCCACTCTGGGATCTCTAGCGGTTGTAGCAATCCACTCGGTCTACGATGTTCGCTTTCACTTTTCGGCGGGTCGGACACTTGGCAACACATTACGCAACATCACGCTTCAAATTCGGCCACGAAATGTTGTCTAAGATCTTGGTACATCTTGGTACTACGAGGTGAATCGAATATCGTGAACTATGAGCCTCGCTTAAAATATCTTCCTTAATCTCTTGAGCTGGTGGCGGTACCCAAATTCTATTATCAAATCTCGGTATTCCTTCCTTATCCATCTTAAATCTTGGTTCGGTTCCTTGGATATCTTCTTTGTCACATTTTACATTCTTCGTCACGAAGTTGAGCCTCCTTAACTTTATCGGTAGGGTTATGCAGATTGCATCTAAAATATTTTCTCATCAATCTCCATAGGATACTTCACTTTCGATTCCGGTTTCTCCATTTACGTAATTAGCTCGTCTGAGCGATCGACATCATCAACTTCTCCAGGCCCTTTCTACTTAAGGCATCGGCAGCGACATTCGCCTTGCGGATGGTATAAAATCTCACGATCGTAGTCCTTAATTAACTCCAACCACCTTCTTTGGCGCATATTCAAGTCATACTGCGTGAAAATATATTTGAGACTCTTATGGTTAAGTATATATTTCACACTTCTCCCCGTAGAGATAGTGCCTCCAAATTTTCAAAGCAAAAACAAGCTATGACTAACTCCAAGTCATGGGTGGGATATCCCTTCTCGTAATCCTTTGATTGTCGTGATGCATCTACTTGATGACTTTTGCCGTTTTGCATCGACTGCGCCCAAGTCCTTTATGCGATGCATCACTTATAAACAACAAAATTTCTGTATCATCAGGAAGAGATATACACGGGGGGCCGTACTCAACCTCTTCTTGATTCTTGAAAACTTTCCTCACACTTATCCGTCAAACAAATTTCCACGACTTTTGAGTTAAATTCGTTAGCGGAGTTGCGATCTTGGAAAAGTCTTGTATGAACCTTCTATAATATCACCTTGATCCAAAAACTTACGTACTTGGAGTGGCGTCCTCGGTGATCCCGATTAATCACGGCCCGACTTTGGATGGATCTCAAAATTCCATTTTTTATCGATCACGTGCCCAAGAAATTGCACTTTCGTTCGATCCAAAATTCGCATTTGAAAACTTGGCATACAACTTTTCCCTTCTCGATACTTCAGCGTTAATCTCAAATGCTCTTCGTGTTCTTCTTTGGTTTTGAATAGACCAAAATGTCATCTATAAATACCACTCTGAACTTGTCCAAAAGCGGCTTGAACACACCATTCATTAGTCCCATAAATCTTTGCGGGAGCATTCGTAAGACCAAGCGACATTACTAAAAATTCGTAGTGGTGTAGTATCGTGTTACGAGCGCGGTCTTTGGTACATCCTCGGCCTCACACCTTGATTGATGATAACCGCTTCTCAAGTCTATCTTGGAAAAGTATCTCGCTCCCTTGATTGATCAAGCGGTCGTCGATCCTCGGTAATGGATATATCTGTTCTTAATCGTGACCTTATTTAGGTTCTCGTAGTCGATGCGAGTCGCATCGATCCATCCTTCTTTTCACAAACAACACACGGCGCTCCCCACGGCGATCGCTCGGTTGAATGTACTTCTTGTCCAACAATTCTTGTAGTTGTACCATTAATTCCTTCATCTCTCTTTGGTGCCATTCGGTATGGTGCCTTCGATATTGGAGGCGATTCGGGCGCCAAATCGATTCTGAAATCTACCTCTCTATCTCGGTGGAAGTCACGGTAAATAAATGCGGAAATCGTCGTGAAGTCCCTCACAATCGGTATTTCTTCTACCTTTGGATTCTCTTTTCGATTGTCGACTATGTAAGCTAAGTATCCTACTGACCTTGTCTTAACAACTTCTGCTGCGCATCATCGTCGGACAACTTCGCTCAACATCAGGCGACTTCTTTACCATAAAACCTGACCTTTGATGGAGTCGTAAGGTTTAATCGCTTCTTTGGCAATCAATTCTGACCCGTAATTGAATAACGATCCATTCCCAAAATAACGTCAAATTCCCCAAGTCGAATAGGGATAAGATCTCGTTCATGATATTACCCTTAATATCCACTCTCTGGTTCTTAAACACGTACTTAACAGGAATTATCTCCTATTCGCAATTTCTATATTCATGGGATATTCAACTCATCCATAAGCAAATCTAAACTATTAGCAAAGTCTTGGATATAAAGGAACAAGTAGCACCGAATCAAATAAAACATAAGCATTAATTTCATTGATCGGAATGATACGACACCACATCACGAGGCTGGATTGCATCTGCTGCCGTCGTATTGAAAGTCAAGGCGATTCGATTCGGTTTGTTGCGGTTGGTCGGTGATGGTTAAGGCATTTCCTTTATTATTTCCCGGTTTCCTCGATCACGACCCTCCGATCCCTTCTTGGGACAATCTCTTGCGAGATGGTCCTTGAACCACAAGTAAAACAAGCACCCTTCTTTGGGTTTGGGCGGTTTGGTCTTTATGTGGCCTTCACATCCACAATTTGCACACTCTTTTTCCTTTCATACAAACTCCCGGATGGGCTTTTCCATGAAGTCGGGCATGCTTGATTCTTTTCTTGACTACCTTGCTTGATTCCCAGATGATGAGTTTGTCGTTCCACCTTTTCTTGATTGAAATTTCCACCTCTGTGCCACTTCCCTTGACCTTGTTATTTCCTTCACCTTCACTCTTCTTCTTCTTCTTTTGATCTTGATTGTACTTGGTCGCGCATCGCTTCCTCCTTGGTGAGGATGGCCTTTTCGATACTCAAAATAAGCGTGTTTAAATTTGAAACATTGATACCTTCTTTGTACACCCGAGGCTTTAGTCCTTGCTCAAGCAAATCTCGCCTTCCTCTCATCAAGTGTGAACTTGATACAGGTGAACCTTGCCAACTTCGTTGAATTTAGCCGCATAGTCGAGAGCGCGCTCATATTTCCCTGCTTGACTCTAGAAATTGAACCTCCATACGGTTACGTGAACTAGTTGGGAAATACATTTGAAAAACATCTCTTTAAATCTCTCCCACGTAATTACACCTTCACCTCCTCGCACTTTGTTTGCTTGCCACGATGGCTAGCCTCGGACTTGACATAAGCGTTGCAAAAGCGGTCTTACGGTCTTCTCTAACCCTAGCAGCGTCGAAAACCTTCTCCATTTCCATAACCCACGTTTGAGCCTCGATTGGGTTCATGGAACCTTTGAACTCTGGCGGTCCCCATAGCCTTGAAGTCATAAGCGTTGTGTTTGGTGGAGCTTGAGGTTGGTTATTCATGGCTCGGTCGATAAGTTCACCTGGCTTCTTTGCGGGATTATTGTTGGCATAATTGTTATTATTGGTTGACTCTTTACGGTAGGTTGGCGTTGTTGTCTTCTCCTTGGCGGCATTTTTACATTAAATAAGCGCTTTATTAGAACTTTATTTATTTCTCTAAATAGTTAAGGCATTACTCAACAATTTAACATATCACTTAACACATCATCTCAAACAACTTGATATATTTGCATTGAATCAAAGTTTTAACATTAAGCGATAGCATAAGCGCTATTTACATCAACTATCACGGAATAAAGAATCCACGAGATTTAAAACATTCAAATATTCTTTCGTTCATAAACACGTCGAATTTACATATAAAAACTAATTAAGTCTTTCACATAATTAAACAAATTCTATCCTTTATGCATCGAGTCTTTGAATAGCCTTGCCACGCTCCTCATCCATGATACGAGACATCGTCCTGCGATCCAACATATCGATGGAAGTCCTTGAGCTGGATGGGGTATCTCAAAACTTCGATCTTGGGCCTCATCCATTGCATGATTAAGTGTAGAGTATGTTTCCCCAATCTTCGCTTTCTTTGCACGACTATCATCCTCTGCACGATCATTTCGGCTCGCGATTCTCTTTGACCTTCTCTGCTATATATTGACCTTTCGGATGTTTCCTTGATTCCTTCTTGGTTTCTCTATCTCTTGGTCTTATCTTGATTTGACCCTTCTCATGGACCAAATCCCATTCTACATTTGCGGTCGAGTGAAGAGTGAAATCTCCCTCTCTTACGCTTTCTGAGAGTAATATCTTTGAATAATAGCTTTCGCTCGGTCGAATCACGGACCTCGTCTCGTAACTCCACGTTACGGTGCGTATAACGTGTCATACATCTCGGCATCAGCGGTGTCAAGTGGTAACTCCTCTTCTTCCTCTTCCTCTTCCTCAACAAATTCCTCCTCGGGATCCTCCTCTCGGGATCGGTCTAGGGCTCATGCTCACGACCAACAGCGGTGATCGATGGAGATGACTCCCCCTACATACCATTTGCTCCCTAACGACATGAATGTCTGGGGCTCCTCCTCTGTCGGTCTATATAGGTGCGGGGTTCTTCCTCCCGACTTGACTAGCTTCTCCAACATTCGACATCACGACAACAAAATTTTAAGTTTTAGTTACTAAGTCGTATCATCTAAGCATACTTTAACACATAAACACATAAGGTCTTTTATTATCTTGATGAATTACATAAATTCATTTCTTATAACTCGATAAGAGTTTTCCATCACTATCTTCTTTCTATAAGGCTACTACTAAGTTTGTTCCCCACCTAAGGTTCATAACCTCTGACTTTGATACCAACTTGTGACACCCCCAAATCCAAGGGTACTTGATTCCACGGGATTTGGTGTTCCTTTATACAAATATCATCTATCTATCTACCCATAATAAATCACAAACCATGCGATAGATAGAAATAATAATAAATCTCCCCTTATGGGGTTACATCAACTACATAATAAATCTGATCGAGTTACTCTAACCTTAAACATCATCTTGGAATCATAAACAATTAAGTCTTAAACAACATCATTAACTTAAGTCTTAAACAAATACATCATCATATAAAACAACAAGTCTTCATCAACATTAACCTTGCCCTTGCCTTTTCTTAGTAGAAGGTTCGTCGGTTCTTTTCGTTCTTAAGCTGCAATGTTATTATTACATGAGTGAGCACAAATGCCCACAAGTATAACAATGAAATAACGGTATAATAACATGCGAGTGAATCAAAGACATCGAATAAAAGCTCGACTTTTGAATCGAGAATGAATAACAAGAATCAAAAAAGATTTACGAGGGTCGTAAGACCTTGAACTATGTCTAGGTTATCAAGGGTTATACTTGAAACCTTTAATGATCGTAAGACTATGGACCTTTCTACTCGTACTTAGGGGATCGACCCCCTTAGTACCATCATCTGTGCACAATATCTTAGCAGCTAGCATAAGTAAATCCCTTTGCGGGGTTGTTCATCTCGATTTGACATTCGAGTCACTTTTGAAGGAAGTTTGGTTTGGATAATTCATCGAGGGTTACGAAATTTAGAGCGCTCATCGTGACTATGGACTAGTCGAATCGATAAGGGTTCATTAGTCTAATAAGATTCGATAATAATGATATTCAAATTGAATAATAATCTCGGGAAGTATCTGATAGAACAATTATTGTATAAGCTGAATCATGCTTTGAAAAGATAATCAATCTTTAATATAACATTTGAACTTGAATAATAGTAATGATAATTTACTCGAGGTAAATAATAAACTTGAACAATAATGACAAGTAGGGTTAGGAAACTTGCCTCGTGCGTAGGCTAAGCGATTACTACTTAGTTCACCACAAATCCTACACACATACCATATGTATTCACGACATTCATTAGTTACATTTTCACTTAATTATTTAATATAAACTCTACTTTATTTAACAAATCATTACCCTTCTAATTTAATTACTTAATTAAATTAGAATATTTTCATTCTCTTCTTATTATTACACTCGAATAAATTATTTCATAATAATTTCCATCGAATATTTATTTTATTTCATAAACATCTCAATTAAAATATTTACTTTATTTTATAAATATTTTAATAATAATTTTCATCGAATATTTATTTTATTCCATAAATATCTCAATTAAAATATTTAATTTATTTTATAAATATTTTAATAATAATTTTCATCAAATATTTATTTTATTCCATAATATCTCAATTAAAATATTTAATTTATTTTATAAATATTTTAATAATAATTTTCATCGAATATTTATTTTATTCCATAAATATCTCAATTAAAATATTTAATTTATTTTATAAATATTTTAATAATAATTTTCATCGAATATTTATATTTTATTTTTTATTTTATTTTTTTTTTATTTATTTTTTTTTTTTTTTTTTGTTGGAAAGGTAGGTAATGTAGTTTAGTAGCTTGCATGAAGAAAGAGAGTTACCAGAGCTCATTTCTGCGGTTCTGATTTGATTCTATGATTCTTGAACATAACAAAGGCCAAATTAGGGCAAAAAATCAATCATGCGTAAAATTATACATGAATATGGCCATAACTTCCAATTAGTTATTTTTACAATTTAGACTTACCCGATCATTGTAATACATATATAATCATTACTTAACCCATCTAGCATGATTTTTAACAAGTTATAACACATAATTTGCAAAATCAACACATTTACTTCCTTTATTCTTGATGTTCTTGAAGGTTTTGAAAATAAAAAAAAATGAAAATTGTCACTTCGGATTCGTTATAACAGAATCAGTTTATTTAAACTTTGGTCTCTTAGTATCAACATGCATAACAACATCTGAATGTAAAATTTAGGGATAATATCGTTGATACATGAAATATCACGTATAAGGCCATATGGCCAAAACCCAAACTCTGTAAATTTTGAAATAGCAATTCATAGTATTATGAAAGCGATGACATGATAATTCACATATATATATATATAATCAAATACGATTTGATATATCTTAACCCATATATAAACTCATAATCAAACCCTTTTTCAATTCTGAGAGATTTTACAAAAATATGAAAGCCATTTTTATAAAAACTAAATGGCGTAACTTTAAAATTTGGGAAGAGGATTACCCTTGAATACTACTGCTTAGATTACGGGGTGACAACAATTCCCAATTTCTCACACTTCTTCACCTTTAATCACAGTATTCGCAATCTCTCTCAAAGTTCTCAAACTCTCTACTGCCTCTCTGCTTTTCCGGACTTAGAATAATAATAATAAAAAGAAGGCGTAATATAACGGAGGAGAGAAGAAGCGATGCAGCGTAATAATTCGATTAACCCAAACATGGGTAGCGCATCCAACCACTCTTAGGGCCTTGTTTGGCAACCCTTAATTGATTGAAAGTCATTTAATTTAATAAAGCTTTATCATATAGTTTGAAAATGTCACACTCTTATAAAATAAATCCAATATTTTATTTAATATATTTTAAATAAAATATAATAATTTCTCATAAATTCACATAGTCACATAAATAATTTTCTCATTAATAAATAATGTCAAATTATTAATTCTCTAATTAATAATTAAATTAATTAAAATACCAATATGCTTATTAAATATTTCTTTTAATCTGATAAGCTCACATAATCACATACTTTGATAATAAAAACTCTCTACATTAATTTAATAAATGTAACACATATAATTAAATTAATCTACCACAATGCGTCAATTAATTATTTAATCTAATAATTAAATCATCGAAAAATATTTATTTAATTGATAAATATTAAAATTAATTACAAAATTCTCGTTAACAAATTTTCAACGCGAATCGATCGCCGCTAACTCTAGATCATGAGTAGGATAATTCCACTCATATTCTTTGAGTTGTCGTGAGGCATAGGCTATAACTTTCCCATGTTGCATGAGAACGCATCCTAACCCTTTGCACCGAAGCATCGCCAGATATAACAAATCCATCCGTACCAGATGGTATTGCCAGAACAGGTGCCGAAATGAGTCTCCTCTTGAGCTCTTGGAAACTCTTCTCGCATTCCTCGCTCCATACAAATTTTGTATCTTTCCGAGTCAACTGAGTTAACGGAGTAGCGATTCGAGAAAATCCTTCCACGAATCTCCGATAATAACCAAGCTAAGCCTGGAAAGCTACGCGACTTATTTCACCGACTTTGGTTGCTCCCAACTTTGTATTGCTTCAATCTTCGCCGGGTCAACAGATACTCCATGTTTTGACACCACGTGCCCAAGGAATGCTACTTCCTCAAGCCAGAACTCGCATTTCTTCAGCTTGGCATAAAGTTTGTTTTCACGAAGCCTTTCAAGTATTAGCTTTAAATGGTGCTCATGATCTTCACGGCTTTTGGAATAAATGAGGATGTCATCAATAAAGACATCAACGAACTGATCCAAATATTCCTTGAATACTCGGTTCATCATATCCATGAAAGCAGAGGGAGCATTAGTCAATCCAAAAGACATGACTAAGAATTCATAATGCTGTCATCGGAGTTACGAAGGTAGTCTTTGGAATATCCTCGGTTTTAATCTTCAAATTGATGATATCCGAGCGAAAATCGATCTTTGAAAAGAATTGTGCTCCTTGCAATTTGGTCGAACAGGTCATCAATGCGAGGTAAGCGGATACTATTCTTGATGGTGACATGGTTTAATTCTCGGTAGTCAATCTGAAAGTCGCATACTCCCGTCTTTCTTCTTTCTACGAATAAAACAGAGCACCCCGAGGAGATGTCTTGGGGCCGAATGAAACCTATGTCTAACAATTCCTCAGTAGTTGGACTTTTAACTCCTCGAAGTTCAATAGAGCCATTCGATATGGGGTTTTAGAAATGGGTTTTGTACCGGCTCAAGGTCGATAAAGAATTCAACATCACGTTCGGGGTAGGCAGGGAAGTTCTTCAGAAATACATCGGAAATTCTCTAACAATGTAAATATTATTCAAATCGACTTGTCTTTGTTCAAATCCATAACATGGGCTAAGAAATCTTGACATCCGCTTTTTCAATAAGCGAATAGCTTTTATGGCTTGATATGATAGTGACTGATTTTAGTGGTTTAGTTGTTTGAATTCGTATGACAGGTTGGTTAGGAATATGAAAACTAACAACCTTGCGAAAATAATCAATTTTGGCATGATGAGTGGTTAACCAATCAATTCCTAAAATCACATCAAAAGCAAGTATCTTTAAAGAGATAAGATCAACAGGTAATGTGATAGTGCCAACTTGGATCATGCAAGATTTATAAACAATGGATGTAACGAAAGTTTCACCCAACGGATTCTCCACTGATAAATCAAAGTCTAATTTCTCCGGAGTCAAGTTTAAACGTTGAGCACAAGCAGGAGAGATAAAAGAATGGGTAGAACCAGTATCTAGTAAGGTATAAACTTCGCAGGAGTTCAAGATTAGCTTACCCGTAATCACCTCGTGCGGGTTCCTCACGTTTTGGCGATCCACGACAAACGCTTCTTCCAGAACCTGGCCGATTTCGACTTATCCGGAATGACCCTTAGAGTCACCATCCCCGTTGAACTTGGTTTTTCTACAGAACGATCCCGAGCTATGTGGCCTTCCTTTCCACAGTTGTAACATATCTTGGATTGTTGTGGGACGGTTTGAAATGATATGTCCCTCCTTCCCGCATTTGTAACATCTAAGCGACCGCCGTTCTCCTCCCCTAGAATTTGTTGTTGGTCTTTGGTCTTGCCGCTTTAATGTCTTCCGTCATTGTTGAATCTCCTCTTTCCGAAATTTCCACTTAACTCACCTCTCCTATTATCGTGGCCACAATGACCACCGAGTGGTTACCGCGCTTTGTTCGTATTTTTCCTCTTCGTTGGTTATCATCGCTCACGATGAATGTTGTCACCCCAGTATGACCACAGTTGTGGTCCCTCGGTTGCACATACTCATTATCTCGCTCTAATAATTGAGCCACATTTACAACATCCGGATATAAAGAAAATTTATGAGATATAAGATATTTAGAATCTAGGGATTTAGACCTCTCGAAACATCCTCGTCATTCGTTCCTCATTTTCGACCAAATGAGGTGCAAACACGGATAACTCGCAAACTTCGCCTCTTCTTTGGGACACCGTCATGTTGTTTTGTTCGATCGATAAACTCCACCTCCTTCATATAGCGAATACTTTGAGAAAAGTACTTGTCATTGAATAGTTCTCAAACGTTTCCCAAGACATCTTTAAGTATGCGGTTTGGTTGAGTACGCTTCACAGACTCCCAGCGATGATCGCCTCACCGCGGAACATAAAGGTAGCGAATGGAACCTTCCTTCGTTCCTCCGTGCATCCCAAGACATCAAATATCTTGGTAATTTGCTTGATCCACGTTTACGCCATAATCGGATCCGGTTTTCCCTTAAATTATGGTGGTCCCAACTCCTTGAACTGTTTGGCTATGACAAACCGCGCATTGCTATCATTTCCACCCGTATTTTGTGCACGAGTCTCCCTCGTCTGGTTTTGCATGAACTGTAAAAAGCTCCTAAACATTCCATCATTCATCGTTTGCTTTCGGTAGTGTTGTTTACAGGAGGAATATTGCCTTCTGTTACGCGTTCTCTGGTTTGTAATTAAAGGTTGTTCCACAGTCTCATACACTCCATTGTTAACGTTCTCGTGGCCATTTCTTAAATAGTGCCATAAAACAAGGGTTAATTAAACAAATTAACATATCACATAATATCCCTATATTATGGTGACCAACAAATAAGCTTAGATAGGACACCTTAGCGAAGGATTTACTCATCTCTCCCTCCTAGTTCTATTCCCGATCTCGCCGGAGACCATATCCCTAAGCTACGATACTAACCGTGGACGCCCCCAAAATAGGTATACAACACCAATTACGAAAGTCACCAAATACATGTACATGAAAGCAAACTATAACTTCAATAATACAATTGTCGTGCAAAATCGCACAACACATCATCGTGAGTTTAAATACAAATATTGTCTTCTAGACAATATCCACACTCAAATAAGTCCTCATTACAATTATTCAAACACTATTTTACAGAAATAGTGAGGAGTGCTAAAACATCTTTCTAGAACCATCACTCCGTACCCCGACTAGTTCCTGTTATGTTCTCACCTCTTGAGAAAAATGGAACAAAAAGGAAAAGGGTGAGCTCAACTAGCCCAGTAAAGAATATTATTACTAAGATAATATACAACAAATTATCGTTAGTCTTCAACAGGGAAAAATCTGATAAAATATAATAGACAACAAGTTTTAGATCAACAATTGCAAGTGAAGCTTGAATCCATTAGAAGAGTCAGTAGAGAATGAGTTCTACTTATCTTCTAAGATTTAAAAGTCCATCATCAATTTTATCCTCGTAACAACAATCAATATACATCTTTAATCAATATTCATCTTTGCTTACTGTGCCAAAGATATTCATTTATATCACCGAGTTGGTCATGTTCATCTCAATTTGTTCATCTTGCACTACGGGCCAAAGATATTCATCGATTAATCATTTATCTTTACACTACGGGCCAAAGATATTTAGTAATATCATCATTTTAGGGTGAGGATGATGAAAAATATTTTAAAGAAAAGCGAATCCGGTGAGACGGAAGGACAAATAGTAAGGATTTGTATAACGGTTTATCCAAGATCAATAATACTCCATAATAACAAATTTTGAAGCAAAATTCAAGAATAAAGATCAAAACATGGATACTGATCAAAGATAGTAACCATAATAGACATCTTGGACAAAAAAGAAGAAAATTTCATTTTTCAAATTGAATAGTCTTAAGTATTCATGAATAGTGCCAGTATCGTGAATAGTAACCCGACACAAAAAGTTCCAAATTTGATAAAAATTCAGATCAATACTTGAAGATAATGATATTGAAGAAATAATATCATATATGAAGAAAATAACATCCCTTACCTCAAAATATCAAGATCTTACGATCGGAATATCGGTATAAAATTTGAAGGAAACTTGCAGCGATGAATAGAAACTCACAAAGTATCTAAATACTCACAAAATACACTCGATAATCTAGAGAGAGAAAAGAGAAAACTTGTTTACGGTGTGATTTTCAATTCTAACTTAGCCTACATTTATAGGAAAATATTAGCGAGACTTGACTGCTGACCCGATGGCTTTACTCGCTACTATTCCCACCCACCACATTTGAAATAAATTCAGCACATTTCTTCACCAACCACAAGTGGGGCCCACTCAATTCTAGAATTTTCCACCAAAATCATTTATAAACCTAATTTACGAATCGATCACCTCTTAAAATTCATAACAAATCATCGTTCATTTTAGCGGTTCAAAATTTATGGACATATACTCAACTTATATATGTATAACATATCCAAAAATTACAACGATCCAATGGTCGAATTAAAAATTATAACTCACACAATATATCTCAAAACTTTGGTTTAATTTTTAATACCTTCATTCCAAACAAAATCTTGATAAAACACCTCAACATTAACTCCTTCATTTTTAACCACAATAAATATATCCAATATTTATATCCACATAAAATAAATATTTCCTTATCATATGAATCAATAATTAATTATTCACAAATAATATTACGAATCACATTTATAATGACCGGTAGTTCTCAGAAAAGAGGGCTTTCCAATAAGAATTTCTCCTTATTTAGCGCATGATTAGGTGACCAAACCTCTCCTTGATAGAACTTTCTAGACATTGCCAATAATGCTATCTAATAATATTATTCAAATAATATGAATTATTGATCTGATAATAGAAAATACTATGCAATGACAATTATTGAAACAACAATAATATAAAATATCACGCAACAATTATTGAATCAATAAAATAAAATATTGAACAGTAACTACTGTAACAATTATTGAGTAGTGTCTTCTTACATAAGGATCAATAATTCATCAATCTGTGCATCCACACGTATTCACGTATTTTAACCATAAGGGTATTCCAACGGTGTTAAGCAGTAATAACTACTGTAGTTATTTATAAAACTAAAACTTGTCATTTTCTTCATCCGAAGCAATTATTCTATTATGGGGCCCACTGAATCGCTACTTGTAGCGTACGAATATTCTCCAACACAACAAGAATATTCCACGACCGAATGAATATTCCCAAACAACAATGATTATTTTATAACCACTTGCATATTTTGCAAAATTTGCACATTTCACCCATAACTAGAGAATTATATCAAATTAATACCTTATTATTCACAATAATAAGAGGAAATTCGATTTTATTTATAATATGGTGGGGTCTTACATTCTAAATCTCTGATTTATTACTGATGAATGTTATTGATAATTTAATTATCTTTAGTCATGATATTCTTTACTGAGCTAGTTGTGCTCACCCTTCTGTTTTAAAATTCCTTTCGTGTAATACGAGTGTAAATTGGGTCGAAATGGGGTAATGAGGGAATAGAGCGGTGGTCATCATTTAGTAGTTATATTTGATGAATCCAATAGGGTGAGGCGAACCCAACGTTGGAAGGGTGTTTTGCTACTATCATACAAGAAGTCTAATGTCATACAACCTCGTGTCATTATAAGACAGGGTTGTGCACATCCACTTGCTGAGTATATTTACAAGCACTACCTATATAATATTGGTGTTTGTTTGAAGTATAATTCACGATTAGAGACAGTGGAGATAATGATATGTTAAGAGAAGACTCACCATTGGAAAGAATATGATAGTAATCTTCTTATTTTTCTTTGGGGTCTATTAGGTTAACCAAGGATAATTCTCGTGGACATATGATATCTATCATAACACGGAAGCATGGCCTCCCCAGTATACGAAGGTTTCTTGAGCACTTCCCAAAGATTCTAATTTCTAAAACAGTTTTTGACTATACCTTTATGTAGGTATCACTGTGAGGTGTTGTCCACTGATGGGACATTTATCACATTACAGTTAGGATGAGAGTTACAGTTGGTATATATTTGTATCAAAACTCACAGCATATGTGTTGTTTTATTTTGCACGAAAATTATTGTAATAAAGTTGTAGTTGTTTTCTGTACCATGTATTTAGCGACTCAGAATAGGTTGGATGGATTGGACCTATTTTGGGGTTGTCACATTTGGTATCAGAGCTTAGGGATATGATCTCTGGCGGAGATCCGGGATTAGAACTAGGAAGGGAGAGACGTGTAATATCCTTCACTAGTGTGTGTCCTACCTAAGCTGAAATTTTTACTTAAGTTGACAAATTATGATATGTCAATTAACCTTTATTTTGAAGCTGTATTCTAGAATGATATCTGAAATACAAGAGATGAGCAATGGAGAAATCATGATGACAGGGAAGATGGAATTTGAGATGAAAGCAAGGTATTCTCAACTCTTTGAAATACCAGGTACGTAAATTTTGGGGACGAAATTTCATAAGGAGGGGAGATTGTAAGACCCCAAATTTTATGAAATAAAAGTATTCAATTTTTCTTATAATTACTATTCAGTAAATGGTTAAATTGATAAAAGTTAAAGTTAAGGGTGATATATATAAAATTTTCAAAATACGCAAGTGGTTATAAAATATTCATTGTTATCGGGGAATATTCGTTTAGTCGTGGAATATTCTTTACGTAGGAAATATTAAATGCGATAGTAGTATGACCATTTGTGGGCCTCATAACAGAATAATTGTCGGATGAAGAAAATGACAAAATTGAGTTTTTATAAATAACGGCTTAGTTATTACTGATTAATAATTGTTGGAATACACAGTGGTTAAAATACGATGTCTGGCGTAGTTACACAAAGATAGCACCAGTATTGCGACTGATATTTTTTCAATTATTGATTCTTACATTGAGAAGGCACTACTCAATAATTGTTACGATAATTCTTGTTCAATATTTTATTTTATTGAATCAATAATCACGCATTGATATTTTATATTATTGTTGTTTCAATAATTATCAACTTTTGATATCTCCATTATCGGATCAATAATTCATATTATTTGAATAATATTATTAGATAGCATTATTGGCAATGTCTAGAAAGTTACATCGAGGAGAGGTTTGGTCACCTAATTGCGCGCCAGTAAGGAAAAATCTTTATCGGAAAGCCCCCTCTTTCCTGGGAACTGCCTGGTTGTCATTATTGTGATTCTGTAATATTATTTGTGAATAATGAATTATTGATTTATATGATAATGAAATATTTATTTGATGTTGATATAAATGATGGATTTATTTATGTGGTTATAAATGAAGGAATTAATGTTGAGGTATTTTATCAGTATTTTGTCGGATTGGAGGTATTAAAAGATCAAATCGATTGTTCTTACTGACTTTATTATGTGAGTTATAATTTTTAATCTGAACGTTGGATCGTTGTGATTTTTGGATATGTTATACATATATAAGTTGAGTATATGTTCACAAATTTTGAACCGTTTAAAATGAACGAATGATTTGTTATGAATTTTAAGAGGTGATTGATTCTAAATTAGGTTTATAAATGATTTTGGTGGAAAATTCTAGAAATGGGTGGGCCCCACTTTTTGGTTGTTAGGGAAGATGGCGATTTTTGGTGCGTGGAATAGTAGCGGTAAAAAGCCATAAGGTAGCGAGTCAAGTCTGTTTTGGCGTCTTAACATTTTCCTATAAATAGAGGCTAAGTTGTAATTGAAAATCACACCGAATTCATAAGTTTTTTCTCTTCTCTCTCTATATATTATCGGCGTATTTTGTGAGTATTTAGATACTTGGTGAGTTGTTATTCATCGGTGCAAGTTTCCTTGACGTCATATATCCGATATCCGATCCACAAATATCGCTTTCTTTGAGGTAAGGGATAGTAAGAGATTTTAAGGGTTGTTATGTTTTGATTTCAGTAATTTTTCTCGACCTTCAAAAATTCGGAAAAATTTGAAATGATAATTTGATGAGTTTTTTTGATTGTGTCCAAAAATGGCGATTTTTGGATGTATAGATTCAGAGTTATGAATTTTATGGGAAAAGACTATTTTAAAAGAAAATCCTTATAACTCTTTGTGGTTTACTCCAAAATTGGTGAAATTTTTATTGAGAGTACATGTATATAATAGAAGTATACTCTGTAAATTTTGGAATTTTTGGATAAAAGTACAGTTTATGATAAATGTCTAAATATTCGGTTGTTTTGGCCATATGAAAAATAGTAAATGAATTTTAAAAATTCTGAGAAAAATATATGTTCAATATGGGACTATATTACGCTAAATCCCGTAAAAGAAAATTTGTTTATCTTGATTTGGTATTTTTTATGAAAATAGACTAGTTATGAGTAAATGAATTAAATATGTTATGTGAAGTAAGAAAATTAGAAAAATAGGATTTTATGGCTTGAGAATCCTATATGAGGTATATGCAGATTTTTGATGAGGATTTTGGTTATTGGTGATGAAATCTTATGAGTTTGGCATTTTAGAATGATTAAATGCATTATTTAGTAAAGTGTAAACAATTAAAATTAATTGTTTATATGCTTAAGAAATATCATTCTTTTAATATCATTATACCGAAATATTGGTATGGATTTTATTGTGGAATTTTTATCTTTTTCATATCGGGGTTACTATTCATGAGTTACTATTCATGAGTTACTATTTACGAGTTACTATTCACGGGTACTATTCACGACAAAATTGGTTTCTTTTTCTAACCAAATTACCGTTGATTTATGAATCTTACTCTTAAAATTAAATCCGTGTTTTGATCATATTATTTTTATTATCATATATAATATTTTTATAACCTTAATGATGATATTTCTCTTTGACTTGAGTGTAAAGATGGGTAGATTTTTGGTATGATCATGACTATGGGTTCTCTTTGGCGAAGAAAGTGCAAAGTTGAATTGTTGGTTGGTATGATCATGATCATTGAATTTATAATTGAATATCTTTAGCTTAAGTGCAAAGGTGAAATGATCAACAAGGTTATAATTATTGTTTATATAAATTCTGAAATGATTATATATTTCTTTGAGATATTAATATATTTGGCCTGTAGTGTAAATATGAACTATTGATGAATATATTTGGCCTGTAGTGCAAATATGAACTGTTGAGGAATATCTTTGGCCTGTAGTGCAAAGATGAATTGTTGATGAATATCTTTGGCCCGTAGTGCAAAGATGACCTGATGTTGAATATCTTTGGCCTGTAGTGCAAAGATGGTCTGTTGATGAATATCTTTGGCCCGTAGTGCAAAGATGAAATTGTTAGTATTATTATAAACAAGAACTGTGATTTGGTATAACCATGATCTTTGATGTTTCAGGTAAAGACATGTGATAAAAATTATCTTCGTCCTGGGTGCGAAGAGAAATTTAGAATCACAATTATGATTATTAGTTATTCATATAATTGTGGAAAGGAACTGTTGAGTGATGTTACAGGGATAAAACATTGTTGGTGGACTTTTAATGTGGAGAAGATAGTAGACTTTATGGTCTATTTGACTCTTCTAATGGATTGCTCGTTCCGCTGCAACTATGGTTGAAAAGTTTTATCATCTACCATATGTTCTAAATCTCTGATTTATTACTGATGAAGGCTATTGATAATTTAATTATCTTTAGTCATGATATTCTTTTATCGAGCTAGTTGTGCTCACCCTCTCGCTTTTAAAATTCCTTTCAAAGTTAATACGAGTGTAATTTTGGGTCGAAATGGGGTAATGAGGGGAATAGTACGGTGGTCATCATTTAGTAGTTATATTTGATGAATCCAATAGGGTGAGGCGAACCCAACGTTGGAAGGGTATTTTGCCACTATCATACAAGATGTCTAATGTCATACAACCTCGTGTCATTATAAGACAGGGTTGTGCACATCCACTTGCTGAGTATATTTACGAGCATTACCTATATAATCTTGGTGTTTGTTTGAAGTATAATTCACGATTAGAGACACTGGAGATAATGATATGTTAAGAGAAGACTCACCATTAGAAAGAATATGATAGTAATCTTCTTATTTTTCTTTGGGGTCTATTAGGTTAACCAAGGATAATTCTGTGGACATATGATATCTATCATAGCCTGGAAGCATGGCCTCCCATGTACGAAAGTTTCCTTGAGCACTTCCCAAAGATTCTAATTTCTAAAACAGTTTTTGACTATACCTTTATGTAGGTATCACTGTGAGGTGTTGTCCACTAATGGGATTTGTCACATTACAGTTGGGATGAGAGTCACAGTTGGTATATATTTGTATCAAAACTCACAGCATATGTGTTGTTGTATTTTGCACAAAAATTGTTGTAATAAAGTTGTAGTTGTTTTCTGTACTATGTATTTAGCGACTCAGAATAGGTTGGATGGATTGGACCTATTTTGGGGTTGTCACAACTATAACTTAGAGAAGGGATCAGTCCATGATTGGGATGATCTAAAATTACAATTTGTAAAGAAATTTTTCTATGTGTTGAAACAGGTAACCATCGTAGAGCTCATACGATTCAAGCAGAAGCCAAACGAGGAGCTGTCAGATTACGTGGATAGGTTCAGGGCCTAAGCACAAAAGTACGTGCAGAGCCAATTGAAGAAAAAAACTTGGTTAGCATATGCTACAATGGTGTTTTAGACGTCTTCAATCCCCACCTCATTACCAAGGCTTGTGATTTATTTGCGACCCTCTTATATTTTGTACAAGACTTGGGAAGAATCATGACATTACCCACCAGCCATACGATGGTTACATGGAAGGGAAAAAGGACAACAACTGTGGCTTTGGCGGATTCTCAGTCAAAACCACAAGGGGGGCAAGAGGGAGAAAAATGAGAAATTTGAGCGAAGCAAAGGAAAACATGGGGACACGTATACCAAAATACTAGTTCCGAAGGCTATCACATGTAGTGAGAAGGCGTTAGGGGCCTGTACGAACAATGGATCGATGACAGAGTGGTGAAACCTCCAAGACCCTGGTTGGTTGTGACGGAATAGATTAAAAGAAAGCCGGACTTCTATGTATACCACCAATACGTTGGACACTCTACTATGGACTGTTACAGTTTGCGGATGATATACCATGAGAAGCTAGCGGTCGGAGAGATTGAACTAAGAAAAGAAACGTGCAACACTATTACTCATGGTGCAGTCCGGAAGTCAAGATGATGGACAATCCAAATACTGGCTCTACCATCGAAAGAACTCTGAATTATAAATACAAGAATTGACGAATTAAAAATCCACCCAAGATGGTGGTCCACCAAAAATGGTGGTTCAAGTCCTCAGGAGTATCCATTGCCAAGTAATTGGATGACCAAGGGAGGAGGCACAAGAATTGATGAATAAAAAAAAATCCACCCAAGATGGTGGTCCATTCTAAATGGTGGCCAAGTCCTCATAAAATACACTTGTCAAGAAATTGGACGACCCAAGTGACGAGACACCCAATTTCAAGTCCTCGTAAATCGTACTTGCCAAGAAATTGGACGACCCAAGTGACGAGGCACCCGATTTCAAGTCTTCGTAGACTGCACTTGCCAAGAAATTAGACGACCCAAGTGACGAGGCACCCGAGTGTTACACTTTATCATCAAAAGTGAATGAGGCACCTGACTATAAGTCCTTATACTCAAAAAGTTATACTTTCAACTTTAAAAGTAATCGAGGCACCTGACTATAAGTCCTCGTACCAGACAAGTTATACTTTCAACTTCAAAAGTAATCTAGACACCTGACTATAAGTCTTCGGAAGTTACACTTTCAACTCTAAAAGTGATTGAGGCACCTGAGTATAAGCCCCCTACCCCGGAAAAAAAGTTACAATTTATCTCTAAAAGTGGTGAACGTTATGCTTTCTCCGACAAAAACAAGATTTATTATTTGAAACGTTATGCTTTTCATTAAAAGCAATTTTATTATCAATAAATTGTCAAACTTTGGCTTATGCTTGAATATTTTTTCTAATCTCTTTTTTTTTAAAAAAGTATAGATTCAAGTGTTAGTTTGCATAAAAAAAACATGTTTTTTCTTGAAAAGATTCATGTTTGCTATTTTATGAGGCATATTGTTGTCTTGGAGTCTTAATTTGAACAACTTAAGATTCAATGTTAAATATTGGATTTGAAGGAATCATTCAAATTAAAGACAATCAATAAGGATGAAGAAATTATATTTTGATAAATGAAATATATGTAAATGAGTTTTCTGATACAGGAAATGGAAAATATTACAAAAAGCCATGATCTAAAGGCCAAGACATATCAAGTTGAAGAGGGGGCATAGCTAGAGCCTCCAAGTCAGCAATGGTGGTCTCATGAATATTAAGATTTACGGCTCTCAGCTCCCTAACCTCTTGGGTAGTTGACTATAAGTCACGTCGCTGACACTCTACATCCCGAAGCTTGGACTCTAGATCCCGAGACTTGGCCTCCAATTTTCTTGTGGTTTCTTCAAGATCTGAAAGTTGTACTGAAAAGCAGTCATCTCACACTTCCGTATAGCAACCTCCGAATGAAGACTTGTACATTCCACACTTGTGACAAAGGATGATATGATCGATGTGATCAATCAACTTCACAGACAGACATCCCGACCTTCGGAGTTAGACTTTACTCCAACCTACCCGACACATATTTGGAGACAACCTTACCCGACATGGTATATCGAGCATCCCCCGCAATTTCAAAAATACAATGGGGAGAAGGGAAATTTTAGGGAACACATTGCCTGGTTCGTGGAGTCGATGTCTCCATGGTTAGGATATGATGAAATGAACAATCACAACTTGTTGATGAGGGAATTCAACAAGACTTTGACGGATAATGCCTTCAGTTGGTACTACAACTTGGAGAAGGGATCAGTCCATGATTGGGAAGATCTAAAATTGCAATTTTTTTTAAAAAAAAATCTATATGCAGATACAGGTAACCATCACAGAGCTCATGCAATTCAAGCAGAAGCCAAACGAGGAGCTGTCAGATTACGTGGATAGGTTCAGGGCCCAAGCACAGAAGTATGCAGAGCCAATTGAAGAAAAGAACTTGGTTAACATATGCAACAATGTTGTTTTAGACGCCTTCAAGCCCCACCTCATTACCAAGGCGTGTGATTCATTTGCGACCCTCTCATCTTTTGCACAAGACTTGGGGGGAATCATGACATTTCCTACCAACCATGCGATGGCTACATGGAAGAGAAAGAGGACAACGACTGTGGCTTTGGTGGATTCTCAGTCAAAATCACAAGGGGGCAAGAGGGAGAAGAATGAGAAATTTGAGCGAAGTAGAGAAAAACATGGGGACAAGTATACCAGAATACCAGTTTCAGAGGTTATCACATGCAGAGAGAAGGCATTCAGGAGCCTGTACGAATAATGGGTCGAGCACGGAGTGGTGAAACCTCCAAGGCTCCGGACTTCTGTGTATACCACCAATACGCAGGGCATTCCACTATGGATCACATACGATCATGGAGGATATACCATAAGAAGTTTGGCGGTAGGGAGATTGAACTACGAGAAGAAACGTGCAACACTATTACCCATGGTGCAGTTCCGGAAGTCAAAAACCCAAATACTGGCTCTATCATCGAAAGAACTCTGAACTACATATGAATTAAAAATCCACCCAAGATGGTGGTCCACCAAAAATGGTGGTTTAAGTCCTCAGGAATATCCCTTGCCAAGTAATTGGATGACCAAGGGAGGAGGCATAAGAATTAACGAATTAAAAAAAAAAATCCACCCAAGATGGTGGTCCACTCTAAATGGTGGTCAAGCCCTCGTGGACTGTGTGACACCCCCAAAATAGGTATACATCACCCATTCTGAGTTGTCAATACACGGTACAGAAACAACTACAACTTTATTATTACAACAGTAAAACTTCAGATCAATATTTCAACATAATGATATTGAAGAAATAATATCATTACGAAAAAAAAAAATATCACTTACCTCGGAAAGACAAAGACTTAAGCTGGAATAATTGGATATAGGCTATAACTTGAACTTTCACCAGTATAGCAATGCTCAAAGTATACTCAAAATACTCACAAGAATACGCTTCGATAATATAGAGAGAAAACTTCGATTTACGGTGTGATTTTCAATTCTAACCTAAGCACCTATTTATAGGAAATTTCTTAGAACACCAAAGCAGAAAATTTATTAAAATAATAATATATATATTAAAATTCTCTACGCACCTTCTTGAATCTGAAAATCTGCATTCAACACATTCAAATCACATGCTAGACCCACAAAAAACGTTTTTCATATTTAAATTATTTTAAACTTCCAAAAATCAATTATTTCGGAGCTTCGGAACTTCAATAATTCACAATAAATAGCCCTTTTGTCAGAAAATTCAAATCTTGCGTATTTTTATAGGAAATTCAATTCTCTACAACTTTGCAGAAGAAAGTTTTTCCAAATTCCAAACATAAATTGACCGAAATCCACAAATGGGGCGATTTCTGTGCTATAATCAAATTTCGATCAATAAATGGGGTCCACCGACATGTTTAACATGTTTTAAATATTTTTGGTAACAAAAATACTCCTCCTTCACATATACTCATATATCCCACATTCATCGTAAAAATATCATCGTTAATATATTATTAAAATAATATATTTAAATGAATTATTTTATCGGAAAAAATAAAATATTAATTTTTAACAATTGTCACTATAAAAATTTTCTCCATCTATATCCACATAAAATCAATATTTTCCTCATCATATGAATCAATAATTAATTATTCACAAATAATATTACGTAATCACAATATTGACAACCGTGCGGTTCCCAGGAAAGAGGAGGCTTTCCGATAAGGATCTCTCCTTACTGGCGCGCAATTAGGTGACCAAACCTCTCCTTAGACAGAACTTTCTAGACATTGCCAATAATGTTATCTAATAATATTATTCGAGATAATATGAATTATTGATTCGATAATGAAAAAAATCTTGTGTAATGACAATTATTCAAACAACAAACAATATAAAATATCAACGCAACAATTATTAAATCAATAAAATAAAATATTGAACAATAATTATCCGTAACCATTATTGAGTAGTGCCTTCACGTAAGAATCAATAATTGGTGCAATCCAGTGATCCATCTTGTGCAACAACGCGCAGACATCGTGTTTTAACCACCGGGTATTCCAACAGTCTAAACGGTAACAACTACGCCGTTATTTTTAAACAACTTATTTTTGTTATGGGGCCCATAAATGGTCACCGTGGCCGCATTTAATATTCCCGACAAGCGATTTAATATTCCACGACCAAACGAATATTCCCAAATAATAATGAATATTTTATAACCACTTGCTTATTCGAAATATTTGCGTATTTTACCCATAACTATCCACATTAATCACATCAACCCTTACTATTTCAAAATAATAAATAGGGGAAATTCCATTTTTATTTAAAAAAAAATCGGGGTCTTACAACCTCCCCTCCTTATGAAATTTCGTCCTCGAAATTGACGTACGTACCTGGTGTTTCGAAAAGATGAGAATACCTCGCTTTCATTTCCGTTTCCAACTCCCAGGTCATTTCCTCAATAGCATGGTTTCTCCAAAAAACTTTAACATGTGGTATGACCTTTACGCGTAGGACATACTCCTTCATATCCAAGATCTTGACAGGTACCTCCTTGTACGTTAAGTCTTCGGCTATCTCGTCCGGTTCTAACTCAATGACGTGGTTGAAGATTCAGTCCACATATTTACGTAACATCGACACGTGAAAAGCGTTATTAACACGCGTCATACTTGGCGGTAAAAGCGAGTCTATAGCCCACGGTCCTATTCGATCGAGAATTTCAAATGGATTAATAAATCGAAGGTTTGAGCTTTCCTCACCTCACCGATTCTCGTTTTTGAAATAACAACTTCTTGCACCTTCTTCTTCAAATTCATCACTCGTTGTGTAAGCTTGAGCGACTTTAACTTTATCGATTAAAGTCGATTATACTCAGATATCATCACGTGGGTACCTAGAGTTTTCATCTCCATCTCTATTATTTGTAAATTATACGAAATTAGTTTTTGACAATATCATTATCGTCTTTGTATACGATCTTCTACTCAATACGTCAACTACCACGTTTGCTTTTCCAGGATGGCATGGTCAGAACATGTGCTGAAATGAGTCTCCTCTTGAGTTCTTCGAAGCTCTTCCCACATTCTTTGCTCCATTCAAATTTTGTATCTCTACGAGTCAGCTGCGTTAATGGAATAGCGATTCGAGAATATCCTTCAATGAATCTCCGATAATAACCAACTAAGCCTAGAAAGCTACATATTTCGATTCTGAAACTTAGGTTGTTCTCAAATCGTGACTCATATCCCTACCTTGGATAAAGACATTACAATGACACCTATCGCTTTCTTATCGCACGAATATGGTGTCTCCTACGGAGTTCGGCGGCGGTGCATTCCACAATGGAAGTCACCGGATAAAGGCTCGGTACCATATTCTATAGTTGAATTTTAACTCCTCGAAGTTCAATAGGAGCCATTCGATATTAGATTTTAGAAATGAGTTTTGTACAGGGTTCAAAGTCGATACAAAATTTAATATCGAGCTTTGGGAGTAAGCCAAGAAATCTTCGTGAAATACGTTGGGAAAAATCAATAACAACGGGAATATTATTCAAATCGACGTGTCTTTATTCAAATCCATAACATGGACTAAGAAAGCTTGACATTCGTTTTCAATAAACAAATGGCTTTATAATTTAATATGAAAGAGTTTGACTTCAATGGTTTGGTTGCTTGAATTGAATAAAAAGTTGCTTAAGAATATGAAAACTAACAACCTTACGTAAAGCAATCAATTTTGGCATGATGAGTAGTTAACCTTAAAATCACATCAAAAACAAATATCTCTATAGAAATAAGGTTAACGTGTAATGTGATAGTGCCCAACTGAATCAAGCAAGATTTCTAAACAACGGATGTAATAAAAGTTTCTCTAAGCAGAGTCTCCATAAATAGGTCAAAGTCTAATTTCTCCGTAGTCAAGTTCAAACGTTGAGCGCAAGTAAGAGAGATAAAAGAATGGGTAGAACAGGGTACCTAGTAAGGTATAAACGCGCAAGAATTTATAATTAACTAACCCGTGCTAAACTCGTTCGGGTTCCTCGCATTTTGACCCGATCACAACAAACGCTTCTTCCAGAACCGTTGACTTTGACTTTTTCGGGACATCCTTTTGAGTCACCATTCCGGTGGATTGGGTTTCGATACCGCATAATCTCGGCGATATGTCCTTCTTTTCCACAATTATAGCATACCTTAAACTGTGTGGCGTTTGGTGATATGTCCCTCTTTCCGCATTTATAACATACGACCGGTGTGGTCTTTCTCCTCCTTGGAACCCGATATACTTCTTGGCGCCGACGTCTTCACATGGTCGTTGTTGAATCTCCTCTTTTTAAAATCTCCTCCCGACTCGCTTCTTCTATTCTCACGACCGTGATTACCACCGGAGTGGTTACCGCTTTTTAATCGAATGTTTTCTCCCCATTGGTTTTCATTACTCGATGATCGCTACCACCCCGGTATGATTACAGTTGCGGTCCCTTCGTTGAACATACTTTCGTTATCACTTCTAATAATTGAGCCATGTTTACAACATCCGAATATAAAGAAAATTTATGAGAGATAAGATATTGTCGAATCTCGGGTTCAGACCCCTCAGAAACATACGCGTCATTCGTTCCTCATTTTCCACCAAATGAGGTGCAAACCTGGACAACTCCGCAAACTTCGCCTCTGTAAGACCCCGAATTTTATGAAATAAAATTATTCAATTTTTCTTATAATTAATATTAGGTAAATGTTAAAATTGATAAAAGTTTAAAGTTATGGGTGAAATATGCAAATTTTACAAAATAAGCAAGTATTTATAAAATACTTATTGTTGTCGGGGAATATTCGTTTGGTCGTGGAATATTCTTTCGTCAAGGGAATAATAAATCGTGCCAAGTATGACCATTTGTGGGCCCCATGTGAGAATAAGCATCGGATGAAGAAAAGCGACAAAATTAAGTTTTTATAAATAGCGGTGTAATCGTTCTGAATTAACTTTGTTGGAATACCGGTTGGTAAAATAAAGTAATACGCGTTGTTGCAAAGTAGCATTAGCTCAGACGGTATTACGATATTTTGAATTATTGATTCTTACATGTAAAAGGCACTACTCAATAATTATTCAAAGTAATTCTTTATTCAATATTTTATTTTATTGATTCAATAATTCTTTGCGTTGATATTATATATTATTATTATTTTAATAATTGTCTTTTGACAATATTTTCTATTATCGGATCAATAATTCAAATTATTTGAATAATATTATCGAGATAACATTATTGGCAATGTCTAGAAAGTTACATCTAAGGAGAGGTTTGGTCACCTAATTGCGGCTTGCAAGTAAGGAGAAATCCTTATTGGAAAGCCCCTCTATCTGAGGAAGCTGCACGGTTGTCGATCTTGTGAGTCTATAATATTATTTATGAATAATTAATTATTGATTATTATGATAAAGAAAATATTTATTGTGGATATAGATGGAGAAAATTTTTAATGTGACAACTATTGAAAATTAATATTTTATCTTTTACGATAAAATAATTCATTTAAATATATTATTTTAATAATATATTAGCAGTAATATTTTACAATGAATGTGGGATATATGAGTATATGAGGAGGAAGAGTATTTTGTGGCATTAAATATTTAACATATGTTTTGGGTGTCGGTGGACACAATTCTTAATAGAAAATTGATTATATAATCGTAAAATCGCTTTCGTTTGTTGATTTGGTCAATTTACATTTGGAATTTGGAAACATTTTCTTACTGTAAAGTTGTAGAGTGGAATTTCCCATGGAAAGTCGCAAGTTTAATTTTTACGATAAGCGGGCTATTTTCTATGAATTATTGAAGTTTGAGGAAAATAAAATGATTTTTATTAAATTATATGGTGGGACCCACTTTGGTTGGTGTTAATAACATGTGAAACGCTATATTTTTCAGAATTGGCATGCTTGGATGGCTGGTCTTGGATGGTTGGTGTGTAGAAAAGAAAAATAATATTTTATTATTTTAGTCTCTCCTTCATGCGTTAAAGCATTTTCCTATAAATAGAAGCTTAAGTTAGAATTGAAAATCACACCGTAAACCCAAGTTTTCTCTCTATTTCTCTCTATATTATCAAGTGTATTCTTGTATCTTGAGTGTTGCTATAAGGTGCAAGTTCGATTCAAGTTATTATAAATGTCGAAATACGCTCTTTTTGAGGTAAAGGATTTTAAGGGTTGTGATGTTTTTCATGTTTCGTAACTTTTCAGACCTTCAAAAATTCTGGAAAAATTTGAAATGATAATTTGATGAGTTTTGTTGATTGTGTCCAAAAATGGCGATTTTTGGATGTATAGATTAAGAGTTATGAATTTTACGAGGAAAAGACTATTTTAAAAGTAACGCTTATAACTCCTTGTGGTTAACTCCAAAATTGATGAAATTTTTATTGGGAGTACATATATATAACATGGGTATATTCTATAAATTTCAGAAATTTTGGATAAAATTACAATTTATGATAAATGTTTTAATATTAAGCGGTTTTGGCCATATGAAAAATAGTAAATGAATTTTAAAATTACGAGAAAAATATATGTTCAATATGAGACTATATTCTGCTAAATCTCAGAAAAGAAATATTTTTGGAACTGATTTGGTATTTTTCATGAAAATGGACTAGTTATGAGTAAATGAATTAAATATGTCGTGTGAAGTAAGAAAATTGGAAAATAAGATTTTATGGCTTGAGAATGCTATATGAGGTATATGCAGATTTTTGATGAGGGTTTTGGTTATTGGTGATGAAATCTTATGAGTTTGACATTTTAAAATGATTAAATGCATTATTTAGTAAAGTGTAAACAATTAAAATAAATTGTTTATAAGCTTAAGAAATATTATTATTTCAATATCATTATACCGAAATATTGGTATGGATTTTATTGTAGAATTTCTACCTTTTTGAGTCGGGTTTATTCTATTCATGAGATCTTATTCACGAGATTCTTATTCATGAGTTCTTATTCAGCGACAAAATTGGTTTCTTTTTCTAACCAAATTATAGTTGATTTATGAATATTACTCTGAGATTAAAACTATATATTGATTTTATTATCATATATAACATTTTATAACCACGATGTTGAAATTCTCTTTCCTTTGGAGTGTAAAGATGGGTAGATTATTGGTATGATCATGACTAGGGTTCTCTTTGGCTAGTAGTGAAAAGTTGAATTGTATTTGGTATGATCATGACCATTGAATTTATAATTGAATATCTTTAGCTTAAGTGTAAAAGGTGAATTGATCAAAATGGTTATAATTATTGTTATACAACTTCCGAAATGATTATGTATTTCTTTAAGATAAAGATGAGCAGTGTTGAGGTGAACATAACTTGTTGATGAATATCTTTGCTTTTGTAGTGCAAAGATGAATTATTGATGAATATCTTAGCTTTGTAGTGCAAAGATGAATTATTGATGAATATCTTTTTTTTGTAGTGCAAAGATGAATTATTGATGAATATCTTGCACTTTGTAGTGCAAAGATGAGTTATTGATGAATATCTTTGGTCTGTAGTGCAAAGATGACCTGTTGTTGAATATCTTTGGCCCGTAGTGCAAAGATGACTTGTTGTTGAATATCTTTGGCATGTGGTACAAAGATGAGCTGTTGATGAATATCTTTGGTCGTGGTGCAAAGATGAATTTATAAGTATGATTATGAACAAGAAAGCGTGATTTGGTATAACCATGATCTTTGATGTTTCGGTAAAGGCAATTGATGAAAATTATTTTCGTCTTGGATGCGAAGAGAATTTAGAATCTCAATTACGATTATGAGTTATACATGTGATTGTGGACATGAATTGTTGATTGATGTTACTGAGGATAAAACATTGTTGGTGGACTTTTAACATGGAGAAGATAATAGACTTTATAGTCTATTTGACTCTTCTAATGGATCTTCGTTCATTGCAACTATGGTTGAAATTTTTATCATCTACCATATGTTCTAAATCTACGATTTATTATTGATGGAGGCTATTGATAATTTAATTATCTTTAGTCATGATATTCTTTCTTGAAGCTAGTTGTGCTCACCCTTTTACTTCACAATTCCTTTCGGGTAATAAAAGTGTAATTTGGACAAGCGGGGAATAACGGGGAATAGAAGCGGTGGTCTATAGATGTTGAGGGTGAGGTGAATTCAACTTTGGAAGGGTGTTTTGTCACTATTATACAAGATGTTTAATGACATACTGACCTCGAGTCATCATAAAGACGAGTTGTGCTCATCCACTTCGAAAGTATATCTACCAAAGACTATCTCTATATGATCTTGGAGTTTATTTGAAATATAACTCTCAATTAGAGGCAGTGAGAGATAATGATATGTCGAGAAGACTCACCATTGGGAAGAATATGATAGTAATCTTCTAGTTTTTCTTTGGGGTCTATTGGGTTGACAAGGATAATTACGTGGCCATATGATATCTATCATAACCTAGAAGCATGGTCTCCCATGTATACGAAGGATTCCTTGAGCACTTCCCAAAGATTTTAGTTTCTAAAAATGTCTTTGACTATACCTTTATGTAAGGTGTGTCTTTGTGAGGTGTTGTCCACGGTTGGGACACAACATTTGGTATATATTTGTATCAAACTCACAGTATATGTGTTGTTGTATTTTTGCACGACAATTATTGTAATAAAGTTGTAGTTGTTTTTTGTACCATGTATTTGGCGACTCGAGAATGGGTTGGATGGAATGGACCTATTTTGGGGGTTACATGACCTCGCATCTTTGAGACAAATCATGTTGTTTCTACTCCGTCTAATAAACTCCACTTCCTTCATATGACGAACACTTTCGGGAAAGTATTTGTCATTAAACTGCTTTCAAACGCGTCTCCCTATGACATCTTGAGTGCGGTTTGGATGGGTACGCTCATGATTCCCACCGATGAATCTGCCTCGTTACGGAACATAAAAGTAGCGAATGGAACTTTCTGTTCCTTCGTGCATCCCAAGACATCGAATATCTTGGTAATTTGCTTGACCCATGTTTTCGCCATGATCGGATCTGGCTTTCCCTTAAATTCTGGTGGTCCCAACTCTTTGAACTGCTTGGCTGTGACAACCCGTGAATTGCTATCATTTCGTCTTATGTTTTGAACATGAGTCTCCCTCGTCTGATTTTGCATGAACTGCAAAAAGCTTCTAAACATCCCCTCGTTCATCATCTGCTCCGTGGTGTTGTTCACAGGAGGAACATCGCCAGCCTGTTGTACGTTCTCCTCATTGGTGAGTACAGGCATCTCCACGGTCTCATTTCCATTGTTAATATTCTCAGTCGACATTCTCAAATACTGTCATAAAACAAGGGTTAATTAAGGAAATCAATATATCACATAATATCCCTATATATTGACCAACTAACAAATAAGCTTAGGTAGGACACACTAGCGAAGGATTTACTCTTCTCTCCCCTCCTAGTTCTATTCCCCGATCTCCGCCAGAGATCATATCCCTAAGCTCTGATACCAACTGTGATGCCCCCAAAATAGGTCCATTCCATCCAACCCATTCTGAGTTGTCAATACACGGTACAGAAATAACTACAAATTTATTATTACAACAGTAAAACTGTGAGTTTAAATACAGATATTGCCATCTAAACAATATCCACATACAAATAAATCCTCATCATAATTATTGATACATTATTTTACAAAAATGGTGAGGACTACTAAACAACTCTCTAAAGCCATCATTCCATACCCACTTCGTACTTCGCTACATTCTCGCCTCCCGAGAAGAAAAATGGAACAAAAGGAAAAGGGTGAGCTCAACTAGCCCAAGTAAAAAATATTATGACTAAGATAATATACAACAAATTATCGTTAGTCTTCAAAAGGAAAAATTTAATAGAATACAATGACAACAAGTTTTAAATCAATACTGCAGTTGAAAATATTAATTCATGAAGAGTTACGTAGAGGATGAAATCTACTAATATCTATGAATTTAATGATCCATCATCAATATTTTTATCCTCGTAACATCAATCAATATATATACGGAATCATATATTCATCCTTGCACTACTGAAAGCGAGGACATTCACACGATTAAGTCATGTTCATCTAAACACCTATTCATTTTTGCACTACGAGCCAAAGATATTCATCAGAAATCATTTATCTTTGCACTACAGGCCAAAGATATTCATCAGAAATCAATCTTCTTTGCACTACAGACCAAAGATATTCAATAATATCATCATTTAAGACTGAGGATGATGAAAAATATTTTTTTTTTTTTTAAAGAAACGAATCCAGTGAAACAAAATGACAAGGATTAAGGATTAAGGATTCGTACTTTGTTTTATCCACGTCCAAAAATACCTCAAAAATAATCATAGTAGTGTAAAATTCAAGAATGATCAAAACATGGATACAATCAAAACTAGTATCCCTGATAGATATTTTGGACTTAAAAGAAAAATTTTCATTTTTCGATGAATAGTGTCGATTCGTGAATAAGATCAGATATCGTGAATAAGGCCAGATACGTAAATAGTAACTCCGACACCAAAAGTTCTAAATTTGATAAAAACTTCAGATCAATATTTCAGCATAATGATATTGAAGAAATAATATCATTACTGAAAAAAAAATATCCCTTACCTCGGAAAGGCGAAGATTTAAGCTGGAATCTGGATATATCGCTATAACTTGAACTTTCATAGTATAGCAATACTCAAAGTATACTCAAAATACTCACAAGAATACGCTCGATAATATAGAGAGAAAACTTGATTTCGGTGTGATTTTAATTCTAACCCAAAGACCTATTTATAGGAAATTGCTTAGAACACCAAATCGTAAAATTTATTAAAATAATATATATATTAAAAATTCTCACGTACCTTCTTGAATCTGAAAATCTGCATTCAACACATTCAAATCACATGCTAGACCCACAAAAAACGTTTTTCATATTTAAATTATTTTAAACTTCCAAAATCAATTATTTGAGACTTCAAACTTCAATAATTCACAATAAATAGCCCTTTTGTCGAAAAAATTCAAATCTCGCGCATTTTATAGGAAATTCAATTCTCTACAACTGCGGAAGAAAGTTTTTCCAAATTCAAAACAAAATTGACCAAGAAATCCACAAATGGGCGATTTTACAGGCTATAATCAAATTTCAGTCAATAAATGGGGTCCACCGACATGTTTAACATGTTTTAAATATTTTTGGTAACAAAAATACTCCTCCTCCACATATATTCATATATCCCACATTCATCATAAAAATATCATCGTTAATATATTATTAAAATAATATATTTAAATGAATTATTTTATCAGAAAAAGATAAAATATTAATTTTTAACAATTGTCACTATAAAAATTTTCTCCATCTATATCCATATAAAATAAATATTTTCCTCATCATATGAATCAATAATTAATTATTCACAAATAATATTACAGAATCACAATATTGACAAACCGTGCGTTCTCGTGAAAGAGGGGCTTTTCAATAAGGATCTCTCTCCTTCTTGGCGCCGCAATTAGGTGACCAAACCTCTCCTTGATGTAACTTTCTAGACATTGCCAATAATGTTATCTAATAATATTATTGAGGATAATATGAATTATTGCTTCGATAATGAAAAATCTTGTGTAATGACAATTATTGAAACAACAAAGAATATAAAATATCAACGCAAAGAATTATTAAATCAATAAAATAAAATCTTTGAGCAAAGTAATTATCGTAACCATTATTGAGTAAAGGCCTTCACGTAAGAATTAATAATTGGTGCAATCTGGTATCTTCTTTCGCAACAACGCGTATTCTTGTGTTTTAACCAAGGGTATTCCAACGATTGTAAACCTGTGAATAACTACGCCGTTATTTTTAAACAACTTATTTTTGTCGCTTTCTTCCTCCAATCGCTTTTCAGTTATGGGGCCCACAATGGTCGCTGGTGGTCGCATTTAATATTCCCGAAAAGATTTAATATTCCACCACCAAACGAATATTTCCAAATAATAATGAATATTTTATAACCACTTGCTTATTCGAAATATTTGCGTATTTTACCCATAACTATTCACATTAATCACATCAACCCTTACTATTTCAAAATAATAAATAGAGGAAATTTCATTTTTATTTAAAAAAAATCGGGGTCTTACTGACTGCACTTGCCAAAGATTAATTGGACGACCCTAGTGACGAGGCACCCGATTTCAAGTCCTCGTAGACTGTATTTTCCAAGAAATTGGACGACTCAAGTGATAAGACACCCGATTTCAAGTCTTCGTAGACTGCAGTTGCCAAGAAATTGGATGACCCAAGTGACGAGTCATCCGAGTGTTACACTTTATCATCAAAAGTGAATGAGGCACCTGATTATAAGTCCTCAGACCCGAAAAGTTATACTTTTAACTTTAAAAGTAATTTAGGCACCGGAATATAAGCTCTCAACCCCGAAAAAGTTACACTTTATCTCTAAAAGTTGTGAACGTTATGCTTTCGCCGACTTGGAGTGGTTTTGTTGCATGTAAAGATTTTTTTTTTTTATTTGCCTTCGTGTTTTTCGTCGGAAAAATGCCAAATCTTTCTTTATTATCCGAGGGAAAAAACCAAGATGTAATCAAGGTAATGGGGCTCGTAAGACAAAATAAAGATTGGGGAGTCCTGAAAAAAAAAAAGCCTTCATCCCCCTAGGGTTTGGCTCCCTATAGGGTTCAGCCACCTAGGGGCTGTTTCCTTCATACCTTCAAGGTCCTGTTGCTCCACGAATTAACTGCTTGAAACGAATGCTCATTCGTCGAGAAAATTATAGCCTTTTTCTGATGAATTCCGAGGGAAAAAACCAAGATATGATCAAGGTGATGAGGCTCTGAAAACAGAAAAAAGGCTAAAATTACCTGAAAAGACAAATAGATGAAGAATTCAAGGATAAAGAAGAGCTTAGCCTAATAATTTATATGGATCATTTATATAGCTTCGTTTCTTGCATCAACATCACATGGGTTCGTGGCTCCTAGTGATTATGAGACAATCTTAATTTAAATTTAAAATTCTACTATTGGACACATGCACGCAAACAGCTTTGATGGCTATTAGTACCTAGCAACTTTGATGGCTGTTAGTAGAATAGCATGCATAGCTTCAATGAGTCTCTACTGTAATTTGGATGCATAGCTTCAATGGGTCTCTACTACAATTCAGATGCAAGATATGTGGCCATGGATTATGAATATCGACTCCTTACTTCTCCAAAATAAGATAAGTAAAAAGTTTATTTTTCGAAAAGAATAAAAATAAAATTTGATTTTATTCCCAACAAGGGGTAATTTTTGAAAATGCACTACTACAAAACAGTAAATAGACAACGCGAAAAAAATGTTGTGATTTTCGAGGAAAAACGTCATTGGTTAAGGGAGTTGTCTATTTGACACCCTTACACAACGTTTTTAAAATGTTGTAGTTAAGCACAATACACAACGTTTTTTAGGAAAAAAACGTTGTAGATTTATTTTTCAAAAATTAGCAGATGCTTAAAAACGTTGTAGAAGGTATGATTCCACAACGTTTTTTGGATAAAAACGTTGTTGTTTAGTATACCAGACAACGTTTAAACACATTTACACAACGTTTTAAAAATGTTGTAGATTAAAAAAAAAAAAAAAAAATTGTGGTTCACCTATATTACCAATGCACCTGCAATATGCTAATGCCATGATATATAGCTAAAATTACAAAGAATATTAATACCATGCAAAACGTTTACATCCCAATAATTCTTTTTAATGCCAATTACAAAGAATATTAATACCATACAATACGTTTACATCTCAATAATGCCAAACTATCCATACATCTCAAATTCACTTTTGAGATAAACAATAGTAATCCTGTTAATTTATAGCTAAAAAGTGGGAAAATACAATTGAACTTTGTCAACAACAAAAAAAGAAGCATTACAGTTTCATGCCTTAAAAGTCCACACACCTTTAGAGAGATATTATGTTCAAATGCAGTATAACTTTTCTTCAGACCTTCTTGCTAACAAAGCACCAGAAATTACTTCCTGCCATCGAGCAGTTGCACTAAATTATGGAATTAGTACAAATTCAGCAATAACATCATGTGTTGATGTATGGAATCCCTTTCTGCCCAAATTGTACGGAGCGGACCTTGCAAAGCTTAAAAGAAGGCAACACAGATATAAATTAGAACTTAGAAATATCAAATAAAGCAGAATCTGCATCAATGCTACTAAAATAAATATTAATTAAAGCCAACCAATAAATAGAAATCAGGACTTTGCATATATTGGCTATGAGCTATAAAAAAAATAATTTGCCAAGTTCGGGTGAGAAATATACAAAATATTGGCAAAAGAAGTAAACCACTAAACTTTCATCAAAGTTTACTGCCTTCCTTAATTAAATATCATCTCAGCTATAAAAAATTATTCATAAAAGCATGTGACTACCGACTATAACAGCTGTTGAACAATGAAACCTTATTAAGGCTACCGTCGGGTTCAGTTTGCTTGCATTTTAAAAGATTCAACAACATCCACAAAAATAGAAGGTAACAATAGTACTCGCGTGTATTATTTTTTAAAAGCTAATAAATTATCAAAACATTGCTGAATATTGAATGCAACCAACCTTTGCCTCTTCATCTCTAACTGAGTGCAGACGGAATCGGCCCTTTGTATCATAAAGAAGACGGAAATTCTCATTGGTTTTTGGAATTGACACAACATCTGGACATGAAGATCTTTCTAGCAAAATCAGCTGAACACTTGATAGTTGTATTATGTGATTGCCCCAAATACTTTACTTGGGCTGGGATCAAATGGCCAGATATATGTATACAACGCAGAGAAATTTGAATCATCTCCACGCCCACGATGACTACCATCTTCCTGCAAAGTCAGTGATTTAATATGAAAACTAAATAATGTCAGCATTAAATCATTTTATTAAATAGTTTATGAAATAAACATTTTAGGCTCCATTTAACCTCATTTAGTGTGACTAATTTCTGTTCCACAAACATATTAAGATTTGCTGTACTGAGATTTATATTCAGAGTAGTGGTCACAGCAACAAGTGCTCTTTTCCCAAGTCTTGATGGTGGATGTTCATCTGCATCATATGTTTCAAACCTCCAAGATGCAAAAAGGATATTTGATTAAGGAAAACATATTGACAACAAATGACATAACAATAGGCTGTTAAAGAAAAATACTACAATAATAAATATAAAAACACATATTACTTAAATATCCCATCAAAAGGCTCCACAAGTGGCTCCCACGCTTCCAACTGTGTGTTAAAAGTTGACGCAGCTATAGAAGAAATCAGTACAACATTCATTGCCTCTATTCGACCATGAGTTGCAAGCTTGATATTAGAAATTGTAACATCAAAAAGTGGTGTAATCTGAAAAGGATCCAAATTTATAAGTGAATGATTAATAAAGATAAAATAACTTCCATATCAAGGCAATAAGAGCAAAATCTTCCTTCGGATGCATACCATGCCACATAAGCTGTCTAAAACAGTAACAGAGAAGCCTCTCAATTTCATTTCTGCAGTTATGTTGTCCCGTGTCTTCGGTTTGACTGTTATCAAAACAATTAGGCAAAAGAGACGAGAGCGTAAAGGAGAAACACGTTTGGTTCTAGTTATCACGTTTTATTGCACAAGAACTATTTCTTTATGCTGCTAAAGTACACAGAGCAGTAGTAACATTCGTAAGTGAAAAGGTCTAGCAAAACGGACATTGACCATACCTTAAAAACTTCAGTATCATCCACATATGAAATGTCAATGAGATATTCCAGTCCCAATAGCAACGCAGAGATATTGACCATACCTTAAAAGTGTGTTGATTCTCAGAGCACAGTTCATCTGTCAGTGTGTTGGCCGTATTCCGAATGTGATCAAATACTGTTCTTTCAGTTATGATTTTGCAGTAGTCGTCTTCAATCAAAATAGCAGGCGAACCTGCATAAATTCAAGGCAGCGGTACTACTACTAAGTGGAAAGAGATGGAGAAAATATGTCGAATGCATATAATAGTCTAGTAATTTTACCTTCTTCTAAATCTTCATCTACAAGCTTCAAACTGGGCCTCTTCCTTGCTGAGGACAAGACAGTAGAATTGTTGCACTGTAAGGGCTGCAAACATAACAACAAACTAAGCTAGAAAACATATATGGACCTACCTGGAATTCATTTATGAACAGTCATTAAGCAAAATAAAAATCAAGGACTAGTTATTTGGAATCTTCATACCTTGAAAACTCCTCCACTCTGCTGCGACCAATTTTTTATAAAAGCCTTGCAAGGATGGATTCAATTATGGTCTTTGAATCAAATTAGCAGTTCATAACAGTACCATCTACCCTATTTAGCACAAATAGACATCAAAAAATATTAATAAACAAACACACACGAGATTGCAAGCAGCAATCAAAGGTTCTACATCCAACTCATTATAAAATAACATGTTTTCACTGCACCGCAACACCAGTATTTCACTGCACCACAACACGCACAACAGGTGACACAGAAAACTTCATAGCTTTAATTGGATGGGCATCAAAAAAGAAAGCTAATTCCTGAAAAAATAAGAAAATAAAAATTGGAATTACTATAACTTGTGACACTCTCTCTAATTCCTGCAACAATAAGATGTATGTAGTCTACAGAAAAGGGCAGAAGCACCCCTTTGAGCATTTCAATCATTTTACAATTATAAAAAAAGCAAGTCTCAAAATAAATAGGCTTAATGAATACCAACATAAAAGGAAGGAATTGATGACTCAAAACTGCAACACAAGTTTAGTCTATAGAACTGCACATTTTTTGACCAACAGAATGCTCTGGCATAAAAATTGTGTGCAATGTCAAGTATTTTGGTTATTACGAACCATGCCACACATACTCACCGACTAATGTATAAGCTTCCGGACACAACCAAAGAATCAGCAAAAATTGTTTTTCAACCGACTAATGTATAAGCTTCCGGACACTCCCCGACGAGGGGGGGGGGGGGGGGGGAAGGAGTAAAAATTGTTTCAGGATTCCTCAGATTGGACTGGGAGAAACATCAAGGGTTGTACCCGCTTGAATCTGGCCCCAACCAATAAGACGTCAATGTTTTTCAACCCGCCGGCTCAGTGCAATTTTCTCCCCTTTGCTGGTGCATACCGGAGATGTAAGTTGTAATTTTGCTAAATCGTTCCTTACAGCAAGAACTCGAGAAAGAGAGAGAAGAGGCTGCCTTGTAAATTAGGGCTTGAGCGATGTTACCGACATGCCAAGCAGGGCTTGAGCGATGTTACGGCAGATCGGCCAGTGCAGACATCGCTCTGAATCTTCTCCACCTCTTCCAAGTTCAGTAATCAGAACACAACCAAAACTGCATAACGGGAGAAGAAAACTGAAAGAAAAGGAACGAAGAGAGGAAACTGAAGAGAGAACGAACGAAACTCCGTTTTTTTAATTTTAAGTGTTCAATTAGACCTCCGTGTTTTGTCTGATAGACAACGTTTTTAAATAAAAACGTTATTTAGTTAAAACAAAAAAAAAATCCTTTTAAATAGATAACGTTTTTGCATATATATCTACAACGCTTTTTTAAAAATATTGTGGAAAAAAATATTACAACGTTTTTATAAAAATCGTTGTGATTTAAACGTTGTCTATTTAGTAATTTGTAGTAGTAATGACTGATTTATATATATATATATGATATAAAAAAAATCTCTTGTTGTCAAGATCAAATAAAGAAAGATTTTATTTTATTTTTAAAATAAAGAAAGATTTTATTTTATTTTCAAAATATAAAAAATTAAGATTTGATTTGGTAAAAGGAGAAGAATTGATTTACCAAAAGAAGGATTTTATTAGATTGAAATTTATTTGGTAATACTTGATTATTTTTTCTTGTTTTCAATTTCCAGAAGAATAAAAAATATAAGGAAACAATTCTTGGGCAAGTTATGGAAATATTTTTGGAGGATTTCTCAATATGTCCAAGGAAGAGCCCTGTTAGGTTTTGCCTCCCTAAAGTTTAACCCTAAGGGTTTGGCTCCCTAGGGGTTCCCTCTACTAAGATCATGTAAAGTGAAGTCCCGCAAAATCGTTCAAAGGTTTAAAGTATTCTTACACGATCGTCTATTTGGGAATGCAACTCTCGCGCATAGGGCAAATGTGGGCCCAAGTGCAAAATTAGGACTCACATGACGTAATTGAATTAAATGCACAATTAGGGTTCCACGACCTCATTAAATATACGAATTAAAGTTCGTATAACCTAATGGAATGAAGACGGAAAAGTCAGAATAAAATGTGCTAGATCCGGGAGAAGTGTGACGCCCCCAAAATAGGTCCAATCCATCCAACCTATTCTGAGTCGCCAAATACATGGTACATAAAACAACTACAACTTTATTACTATAATTGTCGTGCAAAATACAACAACATATATACTGTGAGTTTTAATACCAACTATGACTCATGTCCCAACTATGGACATCACCTCACAGTGATACCTTACATAAAGGTACAATCTAGAACTGTTTTAGAAATTAAAATCTTTGGAAAGTGCTCAAGGAAACCTTCGTACATAGGAGGCCATGAATTTAAGTTATGATAGATATCATATGCCCCACGTAATTATCCTTGGTTGATCCAATAGACCCCAAAGAAAAAACGAGAAGGTTCTTGTCATGGTCCTTCCAATGGTGAGTCTTCTTCGACATATAATTATCTCCACCATCGTAATTGAACATTATGTTTCAAATAAACTCAAGATCATATAGGTAGTGCTTTCGTAGATATACTCGGTGAGTGGATTTTGCACAACCTCGTTTTATGATAACGCGAGGTTGTATGTCATTAGATATCTTGTATGATAATCTCGACAAAACACCCTTCCAAAGTTGAGTTCGCTTTCACCCTATTGTTGTTCACCAAAATCAATTATTAAGTGACGTATAATATCGACACACACATCTTAGGTCCTCAATACAATTATATATTGTATGTTATGCCGCTTATAATGTGTTGAGAAACTTTGATGCATCCGAACCATCACACTTTATTCCCCTGTTATTCTCGTCGACGACAAATTTACACTCTTATTACCGAAAGGAATTTTGAAGCAAAAAGGTGAGCACAACTAGCTTAGTAAAGCATATTATGACTAAAGATAATTACATTATCAATAGACTTCATCAGTAATAAATCAGAGATTTAGAACATATGGTAGATAATAAAACTTTTCAACCATAGTTGCAGCGGAATGAGCAATCCATTAGATGAGTCAAATAGACTATAAAGTCTATTATCTTCTCCACGTTAAAAGTCTACCAACAATGTTTTATCCCTGTAACATCAATCAACAGTTCCTTTCCACAATCATATGAATAACTCATAATCATAATTATGATTCTAAATTCCTCTTCGCATCCAAGACGAAGATAATTTTCATCACCTGTCTTTATCTGAAACATCAAAGATCATGGTTATACCAAATCACAGTTTCTGTTCATAATCATACTAATAAATTCATCTTTGCACCACGGGCCAAAGATATTCATCAACAGTTCATCTTTGCACTACATGCCAAAGATATTCAACAACAAGTCATCTTTCCACTATATGCCAAAGATATTCAACAACAGGTCATCTTTACACTACGGACCAAAGATATTCATCAATAATTAATCTTTGCACTACAGGCCAAAGATATTCATATCTCAAAGAAATACATAATCATTTCAGAATTTATATAAATCATAATTATAACCATATATGTTGATCAATTCACCTTTGCACTTAAGCTAAAGATATTCAATTATAAATTCAATGGTCATGATCATACCAGTCACAATTCAACTTTTCACCATCGCCAAAGAGAACCCTAGTCATGATCATACCAATAATCTACCCATCTTTACACTCCAGGTGAAAGAGAATTTTAACATCGTGGTTATAAAATGTTATATATGATAATAAAATCAATATAATCAATATATAGTTTTAATCTCCAGAGTAATATTCATAAATCAACTATAATTTGGTTAGAAAAAGATACCAATTTTGTAGTGAATAGTAACTCGTGAATAGTAACTCGTGAATAGTAACCTGTCGTGAATAGTAACTCGTGAATAGTAAATCATAAATAGTAACTCGTGAATAGTAACTCATGAATAGTAACCCCGACATGAAAAAGTTCCAAATTTGATAAAAAATTTCAACCAATATTTCGACATAATGATATTGAAGAAATAATATCATTTTCGAATAAAATAACATCCCTTACTATCCCTTACCTCAAAAGAGCAGTACTTCTGACCGGAATAACGCTGAACAAACTTGCACCATATAGCAACACTCAAGATATCAAAATACTCACAAGAATACACTCGATAATATAGAGAAAGAAATAGAGAGAAAACTTCAGTTTCTGGTGTGATTTTCAATTCTAACCTAAGCACCCTATTTAAAGGAAAATGTTTAGAACACCAAAACAGAAAATTTAATATAATATTAATATTTTCAAAACATATTCTTACGCACACCTAACCAGCTGATTTTTGCCATTTAACACATGCCCACAATTGAAAAAAACTTTTTTCATATAAAAAATCATTTAAAGCTCCAAAAAAAAATAAAATCAATTATTTCGAAACTTTAATAATTCATAATAAATAGCTCTTTTATCAGAAAATTCGAATCTCGCGACTTTTTATAGGAAATTCAATTCTTTACAACTTTATGGAAGAAAGTTTTTCCAAATTCCAAACATAAATTGACCGAAATTCACAAACGGGCGATTCTACAGGCTATAATCAAATTTCAGTCAAGAAATGGGTCCACCAACATGTTTAACATGTTTTAAATAACTTTTGCAACAAAAATACTCTTCCTCCTCATATACTCGTATATCCTACATTCATTGTAAAAATATCACCATTATTATATTATAATAATATAATAAAATATTATTTTATCAAAAAAGATAAAATATCGATTTTCAACAATTGTCACTTTAAAATTTTTCTCCATCTATATCCACATAAAATGAATATTTTCCTTATCATATAAATCAATAATTAATTATTCACAAATAATATTACAAAATCACAATCATCGATAACCAAAAGTTCCCGTGAAAGAGGGCTTTCCAATAAGAATTTCTCTTTACTGCCGCAGACAATTAGGTGACCAAACCTCTCCTTGATGTAACTTTCTAGACATTGCCAATAATGTTATCTAATAATATTATTTAGGATAATATGAATTATTGTCTCAGATAATAGAAAATACTTGTAAAGTGACAATTATTGAAACAACAAGTAATATAAAATATCAACGTAGCAATTATTGAATCAATAAAATAAAATATCGAAGCAAGAATTATCGTAACAATTATTGAAGTAAGTGCCTTTCACGTAAGAATCAATAATTGGTGCAATACTGGTGTGCATGCCGTCTGCAACAACGCCAGACATCGTATTTTAACCACGGGTATTCCAACGGTGTTAATCAGAAGAATTACGCTAGATTATTTGTAAACAACTTATACTTGTCATTTTCTTCATCCAATCGCTTTTCGTTATGGGACCCACAAAAGGCTGCGCCGTCGTATGAATATTCCCCGACAGAAAGAATATTCCACGACCAAACGAATATTCCCCGACAACAATGAGTATTTTATAACCACTTGCTTATTTTAAAAAAAAATTCATATATCACCCTTAACTTTAAACTTTTATCAATTTAACCATTTACTGAATAGTAATTATAAGAAAAAATTGAATACTTTTATTTCATAAAATTCGGGGTCTTACAAGAAGCCTCCACGTGTCCCGAGGTAGAAGGCTCGTGGAGGTGGCTCGTTTTGGGAATTGATTGAGGGATTGGATTGGTGGCTAGACGGACAAGACGATTTGGGCATTACTCTAATGATTAAAGGGAATTTCTAGAATTTTCCTGAAAGAATGTGACTGGCACATGACCACTTTTTAGAAGACTCTATAAATACCCCTTCCATTCCATTGGGAAGTGGACCTCTCTTCAGACATAGGACTTGGACTCTTGGAAGATCGAAGGACCTGGACATTCTCTCTCAACACTTAAGAACACTCTTGGAATCCCAATAACCCTAACAAGGTTTCCGGATTCTAGGGGTGGAAGGACTCAAGAAGAAGGCTCTTGGAATCCCAATAACCCTAACACGGTTCCCGGATTCTAGGATTTCTGTCACGTGTCGTTGGAGTAATTGCCCACCTGTTCTTCTCCCCTCTTCAATTAATCAACCAATTCCATGCTCTTCATGAATTTCTCTCCTCCTCAGCCAATACGAAACCCTAGCTAGCAAGGCGAGATTTCCTTGCCCACAATATCATAAGCCATTAGAGTCTCGTTTAACTTTTAAAAGTTAGTATTTATAAAAAACAAATACAAGTTAAGCATGCATGCATTCATTCTAATATATGTATATACTAATATCATGATAAGTAGGACATTCGTCTCAAAATAAGAGAGTTTTTGATACATAAGACATCATATTATACATGTAACATCCTCTTTCCAATAAAAAAGGGATATCCGGTACAAAACACAACAAACTTCAAAATAATTAACAAATCACTAATAACTTCAAAATATTAAATAATTGATAATCCATCAATGTCGAATTAAATATAATTATCTACAAATGTATACAATAATCAAAACATAAAATTAAATAAACGTATTCGGTCAAATGTAACTCTATTCACACGAAACCCTAAATCACCTATGCAAACCTGTCGGGAAAAAACACAGTATGAGTCATTTGCCCAGTACGAATAAAGATATATTTAAAAGATGCACAACCGAAATACGGAATGAACTAAACAAAATACTGATTAAAGACTCAAAAATAAATACCGACAGAAGTATAATCTTCAAAGTCTGAATAAAATATATCTAAATCAACAAAATTAACGAAACAAGCAGAAAGTTGAAACAAAGTGGCTAAGTGGTTATTTCATTCCAAACTCAAAACAAAACAGAACCTTACCACATAGACATGTCAAAATAATGTCACACAGACAAATCACACATCAGACCGCAAATCCAAATGCAAGCAAATCAGAAGGTATGTCTAGCACAAACATCATCAATCCACGAAACAGAATATAAATTAGGGCCAACCCATATGCATCCTGAACAAACATATATCAAATGGTCAAAGCTCATGCCCAGAGTAAACATATAAAAGGATACGTCATGGACTAATCACATCGTCACGGAAGGTGTCATATCTCGATGTCAAGAGGATGTCTGTGGTACCCCACATGTGGTTATAACTCAGGTATACTACTTTATCGCTTATTCTATAAAAACATGATGCCACAACACATGCGACATAATATATACCAACAAAAGGGTTTTAAACGTACATGTTGAATCAAAACAAATCATAGATAAAATACTTCCAAAATAACGTAACAACATGTACCACTCTACAAAGATCAAAAAAAATTTATACATGAATAACAAATTCAAAAAATTACAAAATATGAAGTTTGGAATATCTAAACTAAACCAAATTAAAATAAGAATTTAATTAGAAACAAAATAATTAAGTGAGTACCAAAATTCTAAACAACTAATTATATATATGAGAAAAAGAACATTAATTATTGGAAAAACCTTATGTATTGCATATAATTTATGTGTAATATATAGAAGAGTGGAATTAACCTATTTATGTACACTTTACCTACAATCCTTGTGAGCATATATACAAGTTATGTATTTTTAAAATCCTAATTAATATCAACAAATAATACCAGAACTAGTTCTTCTTTTTCAATCAACAATTTTACTTTGTTTTTTTTTTTGGTAAATAAGAAGAGAAAATTAGACTCGTTTTAATTATAGCACATTGAATTTTTCTTCCACTAATATCCTTAGACCTTGATTATGATAACTATCATGTATATCTTGCATTTATCTATTAAAATTGGCAATGCCATTAGGGGTGGACAACAGATAAATATCGGTCCAAACCGAACCGGTACCGATTTTTATCGAATGAATACTAAAAAGTAATATTATTATTATTTTATTATTTTTATGTTTTTATTATTATTTTTTTATTATTTTTATTAATATATTATTATTATTTTTATTATTATAATCATTTTTTTTATTATTAATAATAATAAAATTTGGAAAACCGGTATATACCGGTACGGTTCGGAAAAAACGAAGCATAAAAACTTTGTACCGAAACCAGTACTGAAAAACCGGTATATACTGATTTTTTTGTACCAAAATCGGACCGATTTTTTTTGTACCGAACCCGGACCAGATATTTTTGTACTGAAAATGGACCGATTCGGTCTGGAAAACCGAAAAAACCATTAAAATCGAAAATTATGCCCACCCCTAAATGCCATATATGAAAAATTGGTAAAACCGAAATTTTGTGACTCCAACGTTTTTGTCAACTTCGTACTATTGGAGAAGGATTTGACTCTCCACTAAGAATGAGCATGGCGCGATTTGATAAATCCAAAACCGCATATGAAACCGTTTGTGATTGGTGCGGTACGGTTTTGAACCGTGTGATTTGGTTTCATTTGGTGCGATTTCGGTTTTAAAACCAGTTGAAATAACAAAATCGTAAAATATTTAGCAAAATCATCCACACAAACGTATTACGCAGTGAACACAATCATGGAGCTAATTTAGCAAAATAATTCTAGGTATCAATAATTATATGGTTGATTAATACTATGTTCTCACATTTGATTTAGGAAATATATACCAAGCCACTCTTGATTTGCAAACATAATTGGTACTGTTGATTATTCATTCAACCTTGCAATATCTGTCTTCTAAAATAAAATGAGAAAAATATGTTATTGTAGAGAAATTATATATACTCGTAGCAAATTTGAGAAAACATGATGATTATTTGGTGCGGTTTCGGTTTTATGCGTGCTGTTTTGGCTAGTAACCAAACCAAAATCGTAAATTTGGTTTTTCAATCCACCTAAAACCGTCACATACGCCGGAACCGTTGGTGTGATTTGTGTGATTTTTGGTGCGGTTTCAGTTCCTATTTGATTCCTTACTCAGCCCTACTCTCTACTATTCATTTATATTAATATTAATAGTCCAAATATATTAGTAGATAATTTATAATATTGAGATCAATTTTTTCCAAAAACTATAGTCGTACATCAAAATATATACTTTTATTGTCATAATTGATAAGAATTTTAAACCATCAAAATTTTGATAAAAATGCATATATTCATCAAATAGTGAAAACGTATATTTTGAAGATTAAACAAATATATATAAATAAATAATGTATTGATAATTATTAATTAATGTATTAAAAACACAAACTTAGTTTCATAGATTTTTTATTTCACAAATTTTTGGTCAGTCTTTTTCCTATTCAAATTAGTATAACTATTATCCAAATCTATAACAAAAATACAAATCTTAAGTTCAAATTTTTTATATCTAAATTAGCATAACTACTATTCAAATTCGTAATAGTTAAATATTACCTAATTAAATTTGTAATACTATTTAAATTTTATTAAATATATTGTATAGTAGATTTAATAGTTTTTAAGTTTTAATTCTAAAACTAACATATATATGTCTATTTATATTAACACAAGGTTCATGAAATGTGATTTATAAAGTATATTATACACTAGGCACAAAAAATAAATATTCATTAAGTTCTAAAATTAGAGATATACACTACAAAAAAATGGGCCTTTAACAACGATTTTTCGGGTAACGGTTTTATAAGTCGTTGCTAAAAGTATATGTTTAGCAACGAAATTTGTCCTTCGTTGCAAATTGTGTCAAGCTTTCACTCTTTGCAATGAAATTCATAAGTCGTTGCAAAATTTCGTTGCTAATTCATTGGCGGGAAAAAATTTCGTTAGAAAATCGTTGCAAAATTTTCGGCCACTTGATTTCCCGTCATCGTGGGCAACGAAAGTTTTTTTGTTACTAAAAATGGGGCTTTAGCAACAATTTTTCAAGTAAGTCGTTGCTAAAAGTGTATATTTAGCAACGAAACTTGTCCTTTGTTGCAGATTGTGTCAGACTTTCGCTTTTTGCGATGATATTCTTAAGTAGTTGCAAAATTTGAAAACAAAATTCGTTAGAAAAATTGTTGCAAAATTTCTAACCACTTGATTTCTCCTCATCGTGGGCAACGAAAATTTTTTTGTTGCTATATTTCGTTGCCTAATATAGACCACAATCATTGGCAATAATTTTTATTTTTGTTGCATGTTTTATACAACTTTTTGCAATAACTATTAAAATGTTGCCTTAAATTAAGATAATAATAATAATAATAATAATAATAATAATAATAATAATAATAATACTAATAATAATAATAATAATAATAATAATAACAATAACAACAATAATAATAATAATAATAATAATAACAACAATAAGAGTAATAATAATAATAATAATAATAATAATAATAATAATAATAATAATAATAATAATAATAACAACAATAATAATAATAATAATAATAATAGTAGTACTAATAATAATAATAGTAGTACTAATAATAATAATAATAATAATAATAATAATAATAATAATAATAATAATAAAATAATAATAATAATAGTACTAATAACAATAACAATAATAATAATAATAATAATAATAATAATAATAACAAAAATAACAATAATAATAATAATAATAATAATAACAATAAAAATAACAATAATAATAATAATAATAATAATAATAATAATAATAATAATAATATTAGTACTAATAATAATAATAATAATAATAATAATAATAATAATAATAATAATAATAATAATAATAATAATAATACCATAATAATAATAATAATAGTAATAGTAATAATCATAATAATAATAATAATAATAATAACAATAACAGTAGTAGTGGTAGTAGTAGTAGTAGTAGTAATAATAATAATAATAATAATAATAATAATAATAATAATAATAATAATTTTTTATTTTATTTTATACGTGGACGGGCTGACGTGGCGAATATTAAACTCTATCCCAAAAAATATTTTGATGAAGATTCGAACCCAAGACCTCTAGTTTGAAAAATTAATCTAATGACCACCCAAACACATGGACTTAGTTGCTATTATTTTGCAAGGAATAGTATTTATAGCTAAACAAATCATTTCCTCCAAATAAAAACAGATCCCCTTTTCTTAGATTTGTTACGTACATACATAAATGTACATAACTAATTACGTGATAATAATAATAATAATAATAATAATAACAAGAATAATAATAATAATAATAATAATAATAATAATAATAATAATAATAATAATTTTTTATTTTATTTTACACGTGGACGGGCTGACGTGGCGAATATTAAAGTCTATCCCAAAAAATATGTTGATGCAAAGATTCAAACCCAAGACCACTAGTTTGGAAAATTAATCCAATGACCACCCAAGCACATGGACTTAGTTGATATTATTTTGCAAGGAATAGTATTTATAACTAAACATATCATTTCCTCCAAATAAAAACAGATCCCCTTTCCTTAGATTTGTTACGTACATACATAAATGTACATAACTAATTACGTGATAATAATAATAATAATAATAATAATAATAATAATAATAATAATAATAATAATAATAATAATAACAAGAAAAATAATAATAATAATAATAATAGTAGTAGTAGTAGTAGTAGTACTAATAATAATAATAATAATAATAATTTTTTATTTTATTTTACACGTGGACGGGCTGACGTGGCGAATATTAAAGTCTATCCCAAAAAATATGTTGATGCAAAGATTCAAACCCAAGACCTCTAGTTTGGAAAATTAATCCAATGACCACCCAAGCACATGGACTTAGTTGATTTTATTTTATAAGGAATAGTATTTATAACTAAACATATCATTTCCTCCAAATAAAAACAGATCCCCTTTCCTTAGATTTGTTAAATGCATATACATAAATGTACATAACTAATTACGTGATAATAATAATAATAATAATAATAAGAATAATAATAATAATAATAATAATAATAAGATCTTAATAATAATAATAATAATAATAATAATAATAATAATAATAATAATAATAATAATAATAATAATAATAATAATAATAATAATAATAATAATAATAATAATAATAATAATAATAATAGTAATAATGTGGAGATTTAAGATGGGTATATATATATAGGGAAATGATCCATAGAATACGTCAAAGTGATCTATCTAGAAATGATCATTTTCTATTTCTAGATAGAAGTAGGATATACTTACAAGTACTCCCTCACTCTGAGAATGAAAGTGATGATTATTTTATGGGAATTTAAAAAAAATGTCAAATGATAAAATTATTCATATTTAAATTCTCATCTAATTGCATATTTTTCTATACATGACTAGTGATATTATATAAATATTTATAAATAATAAAATTATGATATTTAATACTAAGGATATTACGCATAAATTATTGTAAAAAATAGATTATTTAATATAAGTAAATATTTAACTTAAGATTACATAAAATAATAAGAATTTTTATTCTTAGACGGAGGGAATAACTTAAATCATGAACATATTTTTAAGTCCAAAAATAAAACATAAAAATAAGAACAGTAATGATGTAAGATCCCGAATTTTATGAAATAAAAGTATTCAATTTTTCTTATAATTACAATTCAGTAAATGGTTAAATTGATAAAAAGTTAAAGTTAAGGGTGATATATGAAATTTTTTAAAAAATACGCAAGTGGTTATAAAATATATTCATTGTTGTCGGGAATATTAGATTTGGGTCATAGAATATTCTTTACGTTGGGAATATTCGTATGACAAATATGACCATTTGTGGGCCCCATAATGAGAATAAGCTGCGGATGAAGAAAAAGACAAATTAAAGTTTTTATAAATAATGGCGTAGTAGTTATCAAGTAATTTGTTGGAATACTGGGTGGGTAAAGTAAAATGTCTGGCGTTGTTGTACAAGATAGCATTGATGTTATTTGCAAGTATTTTTGAATTATTAACTCTTACGTAAGAAGACACTACTCAATAATTGTTACAGTAATTACTGTTCAATATTTTATGTTATTGATTCAATAATTGTTGCATTGATATTTTATATTACTGTTGTTTCAATAATTGTCACTACACAGTATTTTCCATTATTGGAGCAATAATTCATATTATTTGAATAATATTATTAGATAGCATTATTGACAATGTCTAGAAAGTTCTGTCAAGGAGAGGTTTGGTCACCTAATTGCATGTGCAAAAGAAGGAGAAATTCTTATTGGAAAGCCCCTCTTTTTCAGGAGAACTACTGGTTGCCAAATCTTGTGATTCTGTAATATTATTTGTGAATAATTAATATGATGAGAAAAATATTGATTTTATGTGGATATAGATGGAGAAAATTTTTAATGAGACAATTGTTAAAAATTAATATTTTATTTTTTTCTGATAAAATAATTCATTTAAATATATTCTTATATTTTAATAATATAATAATGGTGATATTTTTACAATGAATGTAGGATATATGAGTATACGAGGAGGAAGAGTATTTTTGTTACAATAAATATTTAAAATATGTTTTTCATGTCGGTGGACCCCATTTCTTGACTGAAATTTAATTATAGCATGTAAAATCGTTCGTTTGTGGATTTTGGTCAATTTCTGTTTGGAATTTGGAAAAACTTTCTTCTGCAAAGTTGTAGAGAATTGAATTTCCTATAAAAAAACATGAGATTCGAATTTTCTGATAAAAGGGCTATTTATTATGAATTATTGAAGTTCTGAAGCTCCGAAATAATTGATTTTTGGAAGTTTAAAATATTTAAAGTGTGAAAAACGTTTTTTGTTTTGTGGGCACCTAGCATGTGTTTATTAAGCTAAAATCAGATTTCTAGAGGCGTAGGAATCTTGATTTATATATATTATTATTAAATTAAATTTTCTGCTTTGGTGTTCTAAGCATTTTCCTATAAATAGAGTGCTTAGGTTATAATTGAAAATCACACTAGAAATTGAAATTTTCTCTCTCTATATTATCGAACGTATTCTTGTGAGTATACTTTGAGTGTTCTTTATACGGTGCAAGTTTGTTCAAATATTATTCCAAATCTAAGTTTCGCTTTTGAGGTAAGGGATAGTAAAGGGATTTTAAGGGTTATTTTTGAAATTCTTACGAACCTTCAAAAATTCTGGAAAAATTTGAAATGATAATTTGATGAGTTTTGTTGATTGTGTCCAAAAATGGCGATTTGTGGATTTATAGATTGGGAGTTATGAATTTTATGAGAAAAGACTATTTTAAAAGTAACCGCTTATAACTCCTTGTGATTAACTCCAAAATTGATAAAATTTTTATTGGGAGTACATCTATATAATATCAAGATAGTGTAAATTTCAGAATTTTTGAATAAAAATACAATTTATGATAAATGTCTCGAATATTCGTGGTTTTGGCCATGTGAAAAATAGTAAATGAATTTTAAAAATTTCGAGAAAATATATATTCAATATGGGACTATATTCTTCTAAATCCCGGAAAAGAAATATTTTTAAAACCGATTTGGTATTTTTCATGAAAATGTTCTAGTTATGAGTAAATGAATTAAATATGTTATGTGAAGTAGGAAAATTAGAAAATATGATTTTATGGCTTGAGAATCATATATGAGGTATATCTGATTTTTGATGAGGGTTTTGGTTATTGGTGATGAGATCTTATGAGTTTGGCATTTTAAGATGATTAAATGCATTTATTAGTAAAGTGTAAACAATTAAAATAAATTGTTTATAAGTTTAAGAAATGATTAAAATATTGTGGTAGTATTAATAATATTAGATTATGAGATTATTAAGTGATTTATAACATTTTGATTAAGGTGTTATGAGATTATTGATTTATGAATCTTACTCTTAAGATTAAATCTATATGTTGATTATATTGTTTTTATTATCATATTTAACATTCTTATAACTCTAATGGTGATATTTCTCTTTGACTTGAGTGTAAAGATGGATAGATTATTGGTATGATCGTGATTATAGGTTCTCTTTGGCCAGTAGTGCAAAGTTGAATTGTTGACTAGTATGATCATGACCATTGAATTTATAATTGAATATCTTTAGCTTAAGTGCAAAGGTGAATTGATCAACATATATGGTTATAATTATGGTTTATATAAATTCTGAAATGATTATGTATTTCTTTGAGATATGAATATCTTTGGCCTGTAGTGCAAAGATGACTTGTTGATGAATATCTTTGGCCGTAGTGCAAAGATGAATTTATTAGTAGGATTATGAACATAAAGCGTGATTTGGTATAACCATAATATTTGATGTTTTGGTGATGAAAATTATCTTTGTCTGGATGAGAGAAAAGGAATTTAGAACTACAATTACGATTACGAGTTATACATGTGATTGTGGGATGAGGAATTGTTGATTGATGTCACAGGATAAAACATTGTTGGTGGACTTTTAACATGGAGAAGATAATAGAATTTATAGTCTATTTGACTCTTCTAATGGATTGCTCAGTTTCATTTGCAACTATGGTTGAAAAGTTTTATCATCTACCATATGTTTCTAAATCTCGATTTATTATTGTTGAAGGCTATTGATAATTTATTTATCTTTAGTCATGATATTCTTTATCGAAGAAGTTAGTTGTGCTCACCCTTTGCTTCACAATTCCTTTCGTGTAATAAAAAAAGTGTATTTGGGTCGGCGGGGAATAACAAGCGGAATAGAAGCGGTGGTTCATAGATGTTGAGGTGAGGTGAATTTAACTTGGAAGGGTGTTTTGCCACTATCATACAAGATGTCTAATGACATACAACCTCGTGTCATCATAAGACAGGGTTGTGCTTATCCACTTGCTGAGTATATCTACCAACACTATCTATATGATCTTAGAGTCTATTTGAAATATAACTCTAAATTAGAGACAGTGGAGATAATGATATGTCAAGAGAAGACTCATCATTGGGAAGAATATGATAGTAATTTTTTTCGTTTTTTCTTTGGGGTCTATTGGGTCAACCAAGGATAATTCTGTGGCCATATGATATCTCTACCATAACCTGACGCACATGGCCTCCCATATACGAAGGTTTCTTGAGCACTTCCCAAAGATTTTAATTTCTAAAAGCAGTTTTGACTATACCTTTATGTAAGGTGTCATTATGAGGTCTTATCCACAGTTGGGACATGAGTCGCAGTTGATATATATTTGTATCCAAACTCACAAATATATGTGTTGTTGTATTTTGCACGACAATTGTTGTAATAAAGTTGTAGTTATTTTCTGTACCATGTATTTGGCGACTCAGAATGGGTTGGATGGAATGGACCTATTTTGGGGCCGTTACAAATGATATACCCCTAGCTATTCCTAGTTCTCCTTTTTCTTTTTTTCTAAATATATTATAAAATTAAATTATAATACTATCAGGTAGGACTGAGCAAAAAACGGGTAAATCCGAATTATCGAACCGAACCAAAATAATTTAACCGATTTTTTTTAATAATTTAACCTAATTGATAAACGAATTCGGATACCCGAATAATAAAATAATCTGTTCGTTCGAATAAAATAATTAGAAAACGATATTCTCCATAATCGGACATTATTTTGAATACTGAATACGGATAGTATTTTTAAAATCAGTCGAATATTGGATACGAATACGGATATAATATTATGACTTGAAATGTTTTTTTAAATATTAATTTTTTACATAATTATAGTTAATAAATTGATATATACATTAGTTTACTAGAAATATTTTTTAAATAACAAAGGTATATAATTTTTTTTTATAAAATAATATATTATATGCTATAATAAATTTTATAAGTATATGTACTGTTATCTTGATTAAATATTACAAGACAAAGATAATAGTTGGTAAAATAATTAATTATACAAATAAATTAAAAGTTAATTTTAAAATATTATCTTAATTTTTCAAATTAAAATTTTATATTACTTATGCTTAAAATAAATATGAGCCTTTATAGGTAAAAATATAAATTGATTGGATGAAAAGTTGGTTAATGACAACTATCTAGGATTGTGCAAAAAACGGGTATAACCGAATTATCGAACCGAATCGAAATAATTTAACCAATTTTTTTTGATAATTCGATTATTTTTAACATTTCGATTATATCCAGAATTTTTTTACGATTTTTGATTAATTTGTACGGGTTTCACTTTTTGATTAGAACAAACTTTGCAAAATTGAAATAATAATATAACCGAACAAAACACTTGGTAAAATAATAAGCCCCATTCTGAACTGAAGTCTCAGATCTTGAATTCTCTAGACCCTAAGACTTAGATTTGAACTCTCAAACCTGCACCCAGATCTCGAACTCTCTCTCAAACTCGGATCCGTCACACCTCCTCTCTCGAGGCATGACCCTCTCTCTCTCCTCCGATAAACCCTAGGAATTGTAGAAGATCAAAGGAAGCCCTAACGGTTCCTTTACAATTCGATCATCTTCGAAGCTTATAAGTACCTCTAGATGAAGTTTCATCGGAGAGAGAGAAAAGTTTAGTTGAACTACTGAGATTGGCCCCTTTTCGACGATTAAGGCGACGAAGAGGATCGTCTTTGGTGAGGCACGCAGGCGAGAGCACGTGGAACGAGGAAGGAGGATTCAAGGAAGTTCTAATATCTCCGTGCTCACCGTAGAAGGGAGTCTCGGTAGAAACTTCTCGACAAATGCTTATTGATGATTCCTTTGATATCTGCTTCTCAAGGTTCTATTTTCTTGTTCAATTTCATTTTCTTGAAACTGTGTTTTGTTGTATTGGTGTCTTAATTTTGAATTGCAGAGTTTTCACTAGATCTAGTTAAGTATTCGCCATGTTTGCTTATTCTTTCATCAAGTAGGATATAGATCAATTTTTACGATTTGATTTTGGTACTTAATTTGTTTGGAATCTTCTTATTTGTTTCATGAGTTCAGCAGAGCTAATTTGGTAAAGTCTTAATGAATTTAGGCATAAGCAAATAAAGTAGTGGAGTTGCTCTTCTATACAATCAATAAACAAAAAATGACATAAATTAGGTCGTATTTATAGTGAAGAGTGTAACCATTTTGGGTTTTATTACATGAAAGTCTTTTGGTTTTGTAAAACATTAGAGAAGCTGAGTTGGTGATTTTGAAAATTGGAGAAGCTCTTTTAACTCTTCTATTAATTTAGAACTTGGTGTACTACTTAGTATAACCACATGAAAGTAGTTAAGAGCTGCAGAAACTGATTAAATGGCACCAAACTATATAAAAACATAAACCCATTATCGAACAACTTAAAATTCTTTCTGTTACTTATAAGTTTAATAGTTTGGCTTGGCTCTACTTTAATCTCATATAAGAATTATGATAACTTTCATGTGATTTACAGTTGGTGATTACTAAAATTTAGGTATGTTTCGTCTCATCTCTTAGGTTTTGTTTGATTAACTTTTATGACATTGGTGGAATGAGCATGTGGATTTAATTTATTTTTTTATTGTTGCATCATTTTAAGAGTAACTTGTGTGTGTATGTTCTAAAGCTGTCATTCGAATGTATAAAATGTGTCGAAAGTCTTAACTTTTAGAGATTATTAAGTTTACTTGAAGGTGTACTTGCTCTTTTTGGACCTTAATGTGTGTTGGAATCTGCTTTTTTACCATTTTTTATCAAGAAGAAAAAGAGGTAAAGCGCAGATCACATTGTGCTTTTATTAATGCATCGTGTTGCTTTTTCTAAAATATTGACTACAATGTAAAGTGAGGGTTGTCTACTTGTCTTCAAGTTTACAGCAGAGAACGAAATTTGTTTTAATCTCTCATGAGAAATGTTATAGAACATCATGTTATTTGTGTAATATGTATATGAATATTAAGCTCGTCTCTCATTTTGTAGTTGTAACTTGAAAGCATAATTTTTTTTAAAAGGATCATTATTGAAATTTTGAGTTGTTGATAAGTGATAACTGAATTACTGATTATGATGGCAATAGATAGAAGTATAGAGATTGATCTCTGTTTTTCTTGAATGTTAGGTTCTGAGAGAAAATCCCATGAACAAACAGTTGAATTCAAGGCCTTATCGATTGAGTTAAGTGACCACAAGATAAACAATCAATTGTCGATAGATTCTATACTCATCAAGAAAATGGAAACCACAATACCCGATTAACGCAGATTCTAATTTTGGGGATTCTTTTCGGTGACTTTGAGGAAGAAAGGATGTCCATAATAGAGCAGCTCAAGGTTTTAGAAGATAAGCTTTTAACATTAAGTGAAGATGAACAACATTTGAAGGATTTAAGGCCAATTGGGCGTTTTTATCAAGAGAATGACAAACATTTGGATGAGAGTTTTGATTTCAATGGTGAAGAAGCTAATGGGGTGGAAAATAGTTATTACACCAATGAAATGAATGGGAAACATCACCAAGAAGGAAGAATTATGGGTGCAAAAGCAAAGAGACTTCTTCCTCTTTTTGATGCAGTTACTGGAGAAAATGAAAATGGGGTATTGAATGGACATGACAATGGTTTTGAATCTGTTGTCACGAGATTTGAATTAGAGGACAGGTTAACCTTGAGTCAAATGTACTTTCTATTCTATTGTCGTGGAAATTATTTTTAATCAAAATTTGACCAAGCATGTGAAGCATGACCATCTTTTTTTTATTATTTTGATTCTTACTATCCTTGCAATCATATATGGGATTCCTAAATTTTTTGTTTTGGTGATGTTGAGACGAGATGAGGTTTATGCTCGGATGACTCTGCAACCGCTTAAACCAGATATGTCATGCCGACTTGGTCAAGTTCTCGCTTTCTGCTTGTTTTTATTATTTTTTATTATTAATTATACGTATCTGTGGGAAGAGCAAAAGGAGGCATTCCTTCCAAGCAGACTTGGGTAACCCAAAGAAATGACCAACTAATTATTTCGTAAAACATTGGATTGGCCAATGACACAAGTACTCATGGTGGTTTTAGGTCCTCGTCATGCAAATTTGGAAAAGTTTTCCTCCATTGGTACATCTTTAGTCTAAAAATGGTTTGTTTTGAGATACCTTTCATTTGACTACCTTGTAATGTAACATTATGTTTTTGGCTTACAAGACTTCTCCCAAAGAACCTCATGCTCAAGAGTTGATTGTAAGAGATCTACATGATAATGAATGGAAATTTAGACATATTTCGTGGTGAGTTTTATTAACAAAAACTTATTTTACTGTAATTAGGGAAGCAACAACATCTATTATTTGTTATGGTTATTATCACTTTTAAAAATGTCTTTGGGCCTTTTCGGTAGTAATTTGTTTACAATCGCTTTTATCATTTATTCATATTGGTTTCAAGTCACCTTGTTTTCTCTCACGTATATAGTGACCTTGTTTTCTCTCACGTATAGGTGTTTGCAGGGCGACAATCGTGGATTTGTCTTCTTTTATTGTTTTGCTCCTAAAATTTTCTTTGTTTCAGCTTTTAATAGTTCAAGTCATTTTTTGGTTGATTTTACGATGTTTGGAAACTAGATGGATGTCATTTGAGTTTGTTTGTACTAATTTGTTTCTTGATTAAAATGCATAAAAATGTGAAATATTTGCTTAGTATTCTAAAATGAGTGCGCTTTATACAGTTCATTTGAATTGAGTCTCATTTGTTTCATGATTTTTATGTTAATAATGCATGTTGAAAGGGAATGCAGGATCTTTATATTGAGTGAGAGTTTTGATTGGTTTAGTATTCGCATACCTCACTTTGAATTGAGGTTGTATAAAGATTACTTGATGATAATAGTCATTTGTGTCATGTTTTCCTTTTCCAGTTGTTTGCTTATGATGTTGTGTATGTTTGCTTTACATTTTTTTTGGTGTTTATGTGAGATTAAATGCTGTGAAATGCTTTACAGGGCTATGTATTATTGGGTTTTTAGTTTATGGTTAATTGAATGGTTATGTTTGTAGGGTTATGGAGCACAATCTGCAGAATAGAAACAAAGGCTTTTCAAACTAATGAGAAGCGTTAATCTAAGCAGGGAATCGGTTACGAGCCATATACTCCAACCGCCCAAAGTTCCGGTGGAATTTCTTTGTCGGATGAATTTTATTCTCTAAGTCTTATGAGAATTCTATGAATGCAATAGAAGTGACTTAACTTGATTGTATTGCATAACACTCGTTGTGGGTGATTGTGAGTTTTGATTACCTTGCCATGGTTACATACCACGCTTGGGAGATATGCATTTGGGGCCATAATGCAACAAAAGACAAGGAACTTATTATAAATGAAAGGTGCCTTCGTGCGGACCATCCCGATACTTATTGTATATCTTTTGGTGAATTTTTCTTAAGAATGTCTTTTCTTTATTGATATAATTCACGGGCATCAGATTACTTGGAGCAAGCTCAAGATGACTCTCTGGTAACCATATAGAAGACACGAAAGCGCATTCCTTGATGCTGGCAGCCTACTTAACAATCAAAACTTCAAGTTCGCATGTCCACTTCCATTTGATGAGGCCAAATTATGGCAAGGACAAAATGGTCCTGAATCAAGCAGCAGATTCAAAAGCAATTTAGAGATATTAGGTTTCTACGAATTTTTATTGGAAAAATAAAATAAAATAATGTTTCGCATAAAAGGGCTAACTTGCCTTACTATCCCGATTTTAGAGGACCTTCAAGATTATATTGCAAGCTGTGATATGCTTAACATGACATCAATTGATATATGATTCTGTGAAAGCAGATCCATAATATTGTCATACTCTATTCACTATTCAAGTCATCACAGAAGGCGCATGAAGTTTTAAAATTGTTCCTTTTTATCTTGATAATTTATTTAATTATGTTAAACATAGTTGTAACTATGACTTTTCATTGTAGTACCACGATGGATTTGTGTAGGATGTGAGAAATGTCGCTGTGGGGAAAGCTGCAGAGTTCTTGGTCTTGGAGGCTGCGTTAAACATCTTCTTCTCGGTTGATGGTCAAAATAACCCAACTCAAACGGAAGTGAGTTTATGTCTTTACTTTTTTTTATGGTTTCCAAAATATTCTTGCATCATTTCTACAATCCCTCTTTAGATCAATCCTTGCATCATATGGTATCTTCAGAGATAACACCACCCTAAGTTATTAAGAAAAAAATATTATACAAACTTATTGCATATGTTGACAGAATTAAAGAATGACAAATGACTAACACCTATAACAGCATTACTACATAGATTAAGAAAATAGTTTACCATGATAGTTATCAAGATAAGCGAATAAACTTTAAAAGACGATTACAATTACGGGTCTCATGAAAATAATTTCTTCATTTATTTTTCCCATTTTGAGAAAGCAGGGAAGAGATGAAAAGAGAAGGATTTCAACCTTCTCACTTCAAATGGAAGAAGAAAAAAAGAAAGAAAGTCGTAAACTCTAGGCAAAGTTCTCAAATCGTAAAAGCATTTGTATTGTTATTAAAGCTTTTCGGTCTTCTATCCTAGGTTAATTTTTTCATGTATACATATACATTCGGAAGATATCAAGACTAAAAACATACCATCAATGAGCTCAATCGACAAGAGATTTGCAACACGTATGTAATTTGCTAAAGATCTTAAGCCCTCCGGATCATCGGTAGCATCTTCCGAAATTTCTCCTACATCACACCCTGATATAATTTGAGTCAGCATTATAGTTTTTGATTGAAGAACTGTGGTAGCTTTAGATGGTTAATTTGTAAAGATAATGAATGATTATGTAGTGGATGATTTTATTATGTTAATAATATTTTAGTTTTTTTTTATTTTTGCCATTATTTGTTATGGGGACATTGAGCCAGTCAGGTACACAAAAAGAATTTCAAATTTTGATTTGACAACAATATAATTCGTTATCAAAGCATTCAATAACTTTTAATATAACAACAATTTTTTATACATTTAGCAACAATTTTTGGTTGCTAATGACATTAAAAATATAATATTTGGTAACGAAAAATTAACCTAATAACAATGGAGAGGATATTGTTACTAATACTAAAATAAAAGGCAACATTTTTTATCGTTTGCAAATCATTATTAACTTCGCGTTGCATATATAAAGAAATGGCAACATATAATGTCGATTCTTAATCGACGACTTTCGTTCTTTATTGAAAAATAACCAAGAACAAACATTTTCGATTTTGATTCAAAGATAATGTCGTTGCCGGATAATATAATCAAGAACGAAAATCGTTGCTAAAAAGTTTACATTTCACAACGAAAGCAAGCTTAGGCAACAATTTTCATAATCTACTGCAACGAAAAATGTCGTTGCAAAATGGTGTCAATTACAACGAAAATGCATGGTCGTTGCAAAAAAAAGAGTTCATTTCGTTGCCAATTAGAAGGCTTTTGCAACGAAATAGGCTTTTTAGCAACGAAATTTTAATTATTCTGCAACAATACATTTTGTTGCTAAAGAATCGATGTCTCTATACGAAAATCAAATTTCGTTGCAAAATGTATTACTTTTGGCAACGAAAAAAATACGTTCGTTGCGGAACAATTAGCAACGCTCATCGCGCAACGAAAGACGCAACAACAATAAAGTCGTTGCCAAAACCCTTCTACAACGAAATTTGGTACCTTTAGCAACGAAAATCAGTTGTTGCTGAAGCCCCATTTTTTGTAGTGATAATTTGTTTTTTAAGGTCAAACTACTACATATTAAACTTTAAAATCAGTATAACTCATACAAGTTTAGAATGAAATAAATTTTGTGATTAATATATTATGTTTGTTATATATATACTATACAATTATAATAATTGTATCAATTAAATAAATCCACATCAATTTGAAATTTAATATACCGTCGTTTGATTTCAAAAGTCAAATTGTATCTCTAATTTAATTTGGAACCAAAAAAGTCTAAAACAAGACAATTAAGGTGGTGTTTGATAAAACTGATAAGTAATTAAGATCTGAATTGTTATTATATCGTAATAAATTAGATCATCTATGAGTGAAATAACATCTGAACTTAAAAATATTTTTTATTAACTAAAAGTATAAATTATCATCTGAATGACTTTTAAATTTTAAAATATAAATTTAAAATATAAAAATTAATAATGATTTTAAAATTTGGAATGGAGAGGCTCCATAGATTTAAATTTTTCATTAACACTCTGTTTCTGAGTTTTAAAATGAACAGAAAAGAAAATAAATGGACAGAAAATTTAAGTTTTCTTTCCAATTCTTATGTTTCTGAGTTTTTTTAATAAATGGAAAATAAAAGAAATGGATAAAAAACTTGGCCACTTTTCTTGCCAAAATTTTTCGTCCAAAATTTGCCTTATGTGGATGAATTTTTTTGGAATAAGTAATAATTTTATAATTCTCATATTATCCTAATCTTTTAATATAATAAATTTTAAATTACAATTCATGTCTCCAATTTGTATATAAACACATACGTCTAAACCCTTTTTTATGTTTTACTTACTACTGCATAACCAAACCTGAAACTCTCCCATTCCATGGCATTAATGCCATTAATACTTAACATGTAAGTAGTAGTTGATCAATTCCCCCAACCCCGCCTTCCTAAAGTTAAAAAATGATCATCTCGTCACTAGCACCCATAGCCTATCTGAAGTAGAGAAAGTTTATGTAAGACCCCAATTTTCATGAATAAAATTAATTTTTCTCAAAATATATTTTTGAATATTATGGTATACATGGATTTGATATAATGTTATAGTTGTGGGTAATATTTATAAATTTTTCAAAGTAAGCAAGTTACTATAAAATATTCGGTTGGTCAGGGAATATTCATTTTAACAGAAAATATTCGTACGACGACACAATCATTGGTGGACCCCACAACGAAATTATTGTCGGAGTTAGAAAACTTCAGAAATATCTTTTTATGAAAATAACGGCGAAAGTTTTACCGTTAACTATTGAAATACCCGGTGATAAAAGTGCAATAATACGCGTGGTTGCATAGTAGCACACGGTATTGATTATTGATACTTATGTGAGAAGTCACTCAGTTATACTCAATTATTTTTATAGTAATTGCTGCATAGTATCTCACATTATTGATTCAATTATTGTCACAATATCATCTGCACAATATTTATATTATTAAATCAATAATTGAGATGACAAGTTATTTATATTATTATTTGCATAATTAACAATGTCTAGAAAGTTCTGTCGAGGAAAGGGGTTTGGTTACATAATTGCGCGCCAATAGGAAGAAATCCTTATCGGAAAGCCCCCTCTTTCCTGGGAACGATCTGATTGTTAATATTGCGGGTTATAATAATGATAAATAAATGTTGTTAAAAATATTGAGGGGATTTTTATAAAATATTTGTTATAAATTTTGGCGTATTATTTGGACCCCCACTTACCTATTTTCAAAATTATCGATAGAAAGTTATCTAATATATATTATAATAAAAGTGGGGTCCACAGGTGGGGCCCACGTGTTGAAAAATGAAATGGGAGGAAAAATCTGGTTGTCACATTAGGGTTTTATTAATTTTGTCTTTATTATATATATATAATATATATATATATATATATATATTATAATAAGTTTTATTTTTTTTTATGAAAAATAGAATATATTATATTTTATTTGCATAGTATTTTGCACAGTAAATTCTTGTGAAATCAGAAGTTGCGCCCGTGAATTTCTAAATACGGTTCACCCGTGATTTTATTCAAATAGTATCCTTTCATTTTCCTATAAATAAGATACTTAGTTTAGAATTAAAAATCACACTTGAATCAGAGAATTCTTCTTCTATAATATTGAGCGTATTTCTTTCGAGTTTTAGGAAGCTTTGAGTTTAGAAAACAGTGTAAGTTTTTTTCAAGAATATCCACGCTATACCAGTTGAAATACTCTTCTTTTTAAGGTAAAAGATATTATTTTTGTTCAATACTCGTATAAAATAATATTTTCTTCCATACTTTGTAGTATGTAAGTAATATTTTTTCGTTTCAGATTCTGAATTCTACACTCATTTTGTTAAATTTTGGCTTCTATACTCCATAAAATTAGTAGAATATCTTTAAAATTTGCGCTTCATCCAGTATCTTTTCATGGAAATATTATTATGAACATTCTTGATAATTTTTAACCTTTCATGCCGGAGTACTATTCACGGGGTACTATTCACGAAGTACTATTCACAGGGTGCTATTCACCCGGGATATTATTCATGACAAAAATTGATTTCTTTTCGATCTAAATCGTTTTTGATACAATATTATTCTTGAATTTTACTCCACAAAGCAGTATCATGTTGACAATTTGGACATTATTGAATTCTGAATAAATTAAATTATAAATCTTTAAAATTTATTCTTTGCTTTTATTTAATTGAATTATTATATCATTGTTATCATCCTCATGCTTATATTGTTATGAAAGTCATCTTTGGCCCGTAGTGCATAGATGGACTGTTGATTGGTGTGATTATGATAAGAAATTATTCAGTATAATCATGACCTATAATGTTACAAATGATGTGGTAAATGTCCTCATTGGCCGTAATGCATTAATGGACGTACAGTTGTTGGCATGATCATGACCATTGATGATTACACGAATATCTTTGGCCCGTAGTGTAAGACCCCGAATTTTATGAAATAAAAGTATTTAATTTTTTTAATAATTATTATTCAGTAAATGGTTAAAATGATAAAAAAAATTAAAGTTAAATGGTAATATATGTAAAGATTACAAAATACGCAAGTGGTTATAAAATACTTATTGCTCTCGGGGAATATTCGTTTGGTCGTGGAATATTCTTGCTATCGAGGAATATTCGTACGACGGCGCAGCCATTTTTGGGCCCCATAACGGAATAACTGTCGGATAAAGAAAACGACAAGTTTGATTTTTTATAAATAACGGCGTAGTTGTTACCCTTAAAATTGTTGGAATATCCGGTGGTTAAAATACGCGGTGTTGCACAGTGGCACACAGTATTGCACAATATGTCTGATTATTGATTTTTACGTAAGAAGTCACTCAATAATTGATACAGTAAATTGCACAGTCTTTCATATTATTGGTGCAATAATTGCTACAGTGATAATTGAATAACATTTTGCATTATTGATTCAATAATCGTCACGACACAGTAGCTCATATTATTGAATTAATATTATTGGATAATATTATTGATAATGTCTAGAAAGTTCTGTCGAGGAAAGAGGTTAGTTATTTAATTGCGCGCCAATAAGAAGAAATTCTTATAGAAAAACCCCATCTTTCCTGGGAACGATCTGGTTATCAGTATTGTGAATCTATAATATTAATTAGTAATAATTATTGAGGAATTATAAATAATTGATGAATATGATAAGGAAATATGTAAGACACCGAATTTTATGAAATAAAAGTATTCAATTTTTCTTATAATTACAATTCAGTAAATGGTTAAATTGATAAAAAGTTAAAGTTAAGGGTGATATATGAATTTTTTTTCAAAATACACAAGTGGTTATAAAATATTCATTGTTGTCGGGGAATATTCGTTTGGTCGTGGAATATTCTTTCTGTCGGGGAATATTCGTTCGAAGGCGCAACCATTTGTGGGCCTCATAACGGATAACGGTCGGATAAAAAAAACAACAAATTTGAGTTTTTACAAATAACTACAGCGTAGTTATTCTGAATTAACACTATTGGAATACCCGGTGGTTAAAATACGAGAATAATACGTGGTTGTATAAGAAGACACGATTTTGCATGATATTTTTGAATTATTGATTCTTACGTGAAGAAAGACACTACTCAATAATTATTACAGTAATTACTGTTCAATATTTTATTTTATTGGTTCAATAATTACTGCGTTGAAATTTTATATTATTGTTATTTCAATAATTATCACTACACAGTATTTCCCATTATCGGATCAATAATTCATATTATTTGAATAATATTATGAGATAACATTATTGGCAATGTCTAGAAAGTTCTGCCAAGGAGAGGTTTGGTCACCTAATTGCGCGCCAATAAGGAGAAATCCTTATCGGAAAGCCCCCTCTTTCCTGGGAACTACCTGGTTGTTATAAATGTAATTCTGTAATATTATTTATGAATAATTATTTATTGATTTATATGATAAGAAAATATATATTTTTATGTGGATATAAATGAAGAAAATATTTATTTAATATGAATAAAATAAGGTGGAAGAGAGAAAATAGAATTATGAATTCTTTTTAATAATTATAAATGTTTTAATATATATATATATATATATATATATATATATATATATATATATAAACATGTGGTGGGTGGAGTTGTACTTTTTGGAAGGCTTTGAAAATTCAAGGAAGAAATCTCATGAGAAGAAAAAAAAAGAAGAAGCCTCTGTATGTATTTTGAAAATGTGAAAAAATCATCCGTATGTGGATTTCGGTTATTTTCTGTTTGGAATTTGGAAAAAATTTCTTTTACAAAGTTGTAGAGAATTTAATTTTCTATGGAGTGAACATAAAATTCGTATTTTTTCTGATAAAAGGGTTATTTATTATGAATTAAATGGAGTGAAGATAATCAAATTGAATTAGTTTTCAAATTGAATTTGAATTCTTTTATTAAAAAAAACATGTGATAAAGGTGGAGTGGGCAAGTTGGACTTATGAGCATTAAGGTGTGCTGCAAGTTTCAAAATAAACATACGTATGTAAATTTTGTCAGCAATTGTGGGCTGGCATTTCCCTATAAATAAGATGCTTAGTTAGAATTGAAAATACACCAGAAACATAAGTTTTCTCTCTCTATATTATTGAGCGTATTTTTGTGAGTATTTAGATACTTTGAGAGTTGTTATTCAGTACAAAGTTCCTTCGGCTTTATATCCGATATTCCGGTCAGAAATACTGCTCTTTTGAGGTAAGGGATTATAAGGGTTGTTATGTTTTTTAGTTTCGTAATTTTTTTAACCTTCAAAAATTCTGGAAAAATTTGAAATGATAATTTGATGAGTTTTCTAGATTGTGTCCAAAAATGGCGATTTTTGGATGTATAGATTAGGAGTTATAAATTTTATGAGAAAAGACTATTTTAAAAGTAAACCCTTATAACTCATTGTGGTTAACTCCAAAATTGGTGAACTTTTTATTGGGAGTACATGTATATAACAGAAGTATACTCTATAAATTTCGGAATTTTTGGATAAATGTACAGTTTATGATAAATATCTAAATATTCGGCTATTTTGGCCATATGAAAAATAGTAAATGAATTTTAAAAATTCTAAGAAAAATATATGTTCAATATAGAACTATATTCTGCTAAATCCCAAAAAAGAAAATTTGTTTGTACTGATTTGGTATTTTTCATGAAAATGAACTAGTTATGAGTAAATGAATTAAATATGTTATGTGAAGTAAGAAAATTGGAAAATAGGATTTTATGGCTTGAGAATCCTATATGAGGTATCTGCAGATTTTTTATGAGGGTTTTAGTTATTGGTGATAAAATCTTATGAGTTTGGCATTTTAGGATGATTAAATACATTATTTAGTAAAGTGTAAACAATTAAAATAAATTATTTACAAGTTTAAGAAATGTTATTCTTTCAATATCATTATACCAAAATATTGGTATGGATTTTATTGTGGAATTTCTACCTTTTTCATGTCGGGGTTACTATTCATGAGTTACTATTCACGAGTTACTATTCACAACAAAATTGGTTTCTTTTTCTGACCAAATTATAGTTGATTTATGAATATATATTACTATTGAGATTAAATCTATATGGTGATTATATTGATTTTATTATCATATATAACATTTTTATAATCATAATGATGATATTTCTCTTTGACTTGAGTGTAAAGATGAGTAGATTTTTGGTATGATCATGACTATGGGTTCCCTTTGGCCAGTAGTGCAAAATTGAATTATTGATTGGTATGATCATGACCATTGAATTTATAATTGAATATCTTTAGCTTAAGTGCAAAGGTGAAATGATCAACATGGCTATAATTATTGTTTATATAAATTCTAAAATGATTATATATTTCTTTAAGATATTAATATCTTTGGCCCGTAGTGCAAAGATGATATGTTGTTGAATATCTTTGGCCCGTAGTGCAAAGATGATCTATTGTTGAATATCTTTGGCCCGTAGTGCAAAGATGACCTGTTGTTGAATATCTTTGGCCTGTAGTGCAAAGATGAAATGATAATGAATATCTTTGGTCCAGAGTAGTGCAAAGATGAATTTATTAGTATGATTATAAAGCAGAGGCGTGATTTGGTATAACCATGATCTTTGATGTTTCAGCTAAAGACATGTGATGAAAATTATCTTCGTCCTGAATGCGAAGAGGAATTTAGAATCACAATTATGATTATGAGTTATTCATATGATTGTGGACTAGAATTGTTGATTGATGTTACGGGGATAAAAAATTGGTGGTGGATTTTTAACATGGAGAAGATAATAGACTTTATGGTCTATTTGACTCTTCTAATGGATTGCTCGTTCCGCTGCAAATATGGTTGAAAAGTTTTATCATCTACCATATGTTCTAAATCTCTGATTTATTACTGATGAAGGCTATTAATAATTTAATTATCTTTAGTCATGATATTCTTTACTGGGCTAGTTATGTTCACCCTTCTGTTTCATAATTCCTTTCAGGTAATAAGAGTGTAGCTGGGTCGAGCGGGGGTAACAGGAGAATAGAACGGTGGTCATCATTTAGTAGTTATATTTGGTGATCAAATAGGGTGAGGCGAACCCAACGTTGGAAGGGTGTTTTGCCACTATTATACAAGATATCTAATGACATACAACCTCGTGTCATCATAAGACAGGGTTGTGCACATCCACTTATTGAGTATATCTACGAGCACTACCTATATAATCTTGGTGTTTGTTTGAAGTATAATTCTCAATTAGAGACAGTGGAGATAATGATATGTCAAGAGAAAACTCACCATTGGAAAGAATATGATAGTAATCTTTTCGTTTTTCTTTGGGGTCTATTGGGTCAACCAAGGATAATTCTGTGGACATATGATATCTATAATAACCTAAACGCATGGCCTCCTATGTACGAAGGTTTCCTTGAGCACTTCACAAAGATTTTAATTTCTAAAACAGTTTTTGACTATACCTTTATGTAAGGTTCAATTGTGACGTGCTATCCAAGGTTGGGATGAGAGCAACAGTTGGTATATATTTGTATTAAAACTCACAACATATGTATTGTTGTATTTTGCACAACAATTGTTGTAATAAAGTTTTAGTTGTTTTCTCTACCATGTAATTGGGCGACTCATAATAGGTTGGGTGGAATAGACCTATTTTGGGGGCGTCACAAAATATTTATTTTTTGTGGATATAAATGAAGGAATTAATGCTGAGGTATTTTATCAGTATTTTGTCAAAATGGAGGTATTAAAAATCATCCGTATGTGGATTTCGGTCATTTTTTGTTTGGAATTTAGAAAAACTTTCTTTTACAAAGTTGTAGAGAATTAAATTTTATATGGAATGAACATAGAATTCATATTTTTCTGATAAAAAGACTATTTATTATGAATTATTGAAGTTTCAGAAATAAATGTTTTTATTAAAAAAATAGGTGGTCCCCACTCTTGTCCTTGGTTGGTGAGAAATGTGCTGAAATTTTTCAAAAGTGGTGGGCTTTGAATCTTCAAAGATGGAATGCTTCAGAGAAGCCTCCGTTGGTTCAATTGTCAATTTTGGCATTTTGGCATTTTCCTATAAATAGGGTGCTTAGTTAGAAATGAAAATCACACCAGAAACTGAAGTTTTCTCCCTCTATAATATCGAGCGTATTTTTGTGAGTATTTAGATACTTTGAGAGTTGCTATTCAGTGCAAGTTTCCTTCAGTATTATATCTGATATTCTAGTCAGAAGTACTATTCGTTTGAGGTAAGGGATGTTATTTTCTTCGTAAATGATATTATTTCTTTCAATATCATTATACCGAAATATTGGTATGAATTTTATTGTGAAATTTTTACCTTTTCATGTCGAGGTTACTATTCACGTATATGTTATTATTCACGTATATGACACTATTCACGAATACAGTTCTATTCACGAAGTATGATTTTACTTGTGGAATTTCTACCTTTTCGTGTCGGGGTTACTATTCATCTATACGGTACTATTCACGTATACAGAACTATTCACGTATACGACACTATTCATGTATATGGCACTATTTACATATACGACACCATTTATGTATACAGTACTATGTATGAATACGAGTTACTATTCACGGGATACTATTCATGATAAAATTGGTTTCTTTTTCTAATCAAATTATCGTTGATTTATGAATCTTACTCTTGAAATTAAATTCATGTTTTGATCATATTATTTTTATTATCATATATAACATTTTTATAATCTTGGTGATGAAATTTTTCTTTGACGTAAGTGTAAAGATGGGTAGATTATTGGTATGATCGTGACTATGGGTTCTCTTTGGCCAGTAGTGCAAAGGTAAATTATTGACTGGTATGATCATGACCATTGAATTTATAATTGAATATCTTTAGCTTAAGTACAAAGGTGAATTGATCAACATGGTTATAATTATTGTTTATATAAATTCTGAAATGATTATATATTTCTTTGAGATATTAATATATTTGACATGTAGTGCAAAGATGACCTGTTGTTGAATATGACATGTTGTTGAATATCTTTGGCCTGTAGTACAAAGATGAACTGATGAATATCTTTAGCCTGTAGTGAAAAGATGAATTTATTAGTATGATTATGAACAGGAAATATGATTTGGTATAACCATGATCTTTGATGTTTCGGTAAAAAGGCGGTGGTGAAAAAATTATCTTCATTCACAGGTGCGAAGAGGAATTTAGAACCACAATTATGATTATGAGTTATTCACATGATTGTGGATAGGAATTGTTGATTGATGTTACAGGGATAAAACATTATTGGTGGACTTTTAACATGGAGAAGATAATAGACGTTACAGTCTATTTGACTCTTCTAATGGATTGCTCGTTCCGCTGCAACTATGGTTGAAAAGTTCTATCATCTACCGTATGTTCTAAATCTTTGATTTATTACTGACGAAGGCTATTGATAATTTAATTATCTTTAGTCATGATAATCTTACTGGGCTATTTGTGCTCACCCTTTTGCTTCATAATTCCTTTCAGGTAATAAGAGTATAGGTGGGTCGAGCGGGGGTAACAGGAGAATAGAACGGTGGTCTATAGCTGTTGAAGTTTCCTTTAAAATAGTATGGAAATAATTTTATTAAGAATTTGAGATAAATGTGTCGTATTTTATACGACATTTGACCGTTGATTTTGGTGAACCGAATAGGGTGAGGTGAACCCAACTTTAGAAGGGTGATTTGCCACTATCATACAAGATGACTAATGACCTACGACTTCGTGTTATCATAAGACAGGGTTGTGCACATCTACTTGCTGATTATATCTATGAGCACTACCTATATAATCTTGGAGTTTGGTTGAAATATAACTCTCAATTGGAGACAATGGAGATACAGTAAAACTCCTATTTAGGAATACTCTATATAAGTATAACCTCTATAATATTATAAAATAATTTAGTCCCAATTTGGGCCAGTTATAAATAAGAATAAGCTCTAAATTGTAATATGTTATATACTTTTTAAGTCCCGTATTAAGAAACTATACCTCTATATAGTAATAATTTCATATATATATATATATATATGAGAGAGAGAGATACAATGTTAATTTTAAAATACTATATTTTCTATAAAAGACTACATTTCCTATAAAGAACTATATTTTCCTATAAAAGATTACATTTTCTATAAAGGACTATATTTTCCTATAAAAGACTACATTTCCTATAAAAAAATCATATTTTCTTATAAAAGACTACATTTTCTATAAAAGACTATATTTTTTGAATATGTGGTAACAACTCTAAAGAGTAAATCGTTGAGCCAAACAACTTTGCATAAATATTTTTTGAATAATAATTATTAGGGAGTTCTTATTGATATTTTTGTTAAAGTGTATATTTTTGGGTGTTCGGAAAATATTTTGTATTAATACCACTATTTAGTAATAACCTTTCAATTAGAATACAAATAGTTTTGTCTCAAGTCTATTCCTAAATAGAGGTTTTACTTTAATTATATGTCAAGAGAAGACTCACCATTGGAAAGAACATGATAGTAATCTTCTCGTTTTTCTTTGGGGTCTATTGGGTCAACCAAGGATAATTCTCGAGTCATATGATATCTATTATAACTTAGATGCATGGCCTCCCATGTACGAAGGTTTCCTTGAGTATTTTTGAAAGATTTTAATTTCTAAAACAGTTATTGACTGTACCTTTATGTAAGATATCAATGTAAGGTGCTATCCAGTAAAGGGATGAGAGTCGCAGTTGGTATCCACATTAAATGTGTTGTCGTATTTTGCATAACAATTGTATTAATGAAGTTGTAGTTATTTTTCTGTACCATGTATTTGGCGATCCAAGATGAGTTGATGTATACCTATTTTGGGGGCGTCACACGTAGTGCATGGATAATTTGTGGACGTGATACTAATGAATATCCTTGGCGCATAGTGCAGGGATGATTCGATGATGTGGATTATTTATTAAGCTGAGTCTCAGTGATAAAATTGATGATAAACTTTTTAAATCATAGAAGATAGTAGATATCATGCTCTACTTGACTCTTTTAATGGATTACTTGTTCCGCTGCAGTTAAACTTGATGTTTATTGTATGTTATCAGTTTAACATTGTTGAAGGCTAATGATAATATATTCTTCATTATCTTTGTCATAATATTTCTTACTGGGCTAGTTGAGCTCACCCTTTTGCTTTCATTGTTCTTTTCAGGAAATGAGAACGTAACCGGGACTAGTCGGGGAATGGAGTGGCGATCCGAGATGGTTGTTTTAGTAGTCCTCACTATTTAGTGTGATAATAAATGTAATGAGGATTGAATTTGAGTTTGGATATTGTCTATGAGACAATATTCGTGTAAAAACTCTCAGCTCATGTTGTATAATTAAATTTGTATTTGTATTCAGTATCATGTATTTGACGACTCAAGATGGATAATGTATACTTATTTTGGGGGCGTCACAATTTAAGTTTTTGGCAAGGGAAGGGAAGACACAGTCTACAAAGTACGTCACAACAATAGTGGGGCCGTCTACGCATTAAAGGTGGTTTACGCAGAGTATTCTTAATTCAAATAATATTCACGATGTCCTTCAAGAGATTTAATTACTTGGATCCCTAGATTCACCATTTGTTGTCGGATTTCATGGAGCATTTGATCAGGAGGCCTATTTATGGCTATTAAAAAAATCAAGACAAGGCACGATCAGTGTTTAGATTACCATTAGAAGAGGAGATTGAAATTCTTAAAAAATTTGATGAATAATCTCTGTTAGTATTAATATACAGATTATGTTTGATGACTTTTAGATATGGTATGCAAAGACTTTGTAGAAGTAGTTTTTGCTTAACATTTATTTGGATATTAATATTTTATTATGAAAATTTTTCTTTGATTAAAATTAATTTTGAATATTTTTATTTATAGTTCAATAGTTATAATTAATAAAAAGGTAAATTTGTAAAAGTGATATTTTTCTTTTCTTTTAATTGGAACTAAAAAACGCAAGAAAAGAAATTTTTTAAATTTTCTATTCTTTTTTATTAAAAAATTAGAAACAACACAAATGAAAACTTCAAGTTTTCTATTATTTTCTTTTCTGTTCTAATTATATTTCAGTTTTCTATTTTTTTTTCTTTTCCGTCCAAAACTCAAAAACAGAGTGTAAGAGAACTCTTAATGATTTAGATTTATATTTACATCTTACTCCCTCCGTTCCAAATTAATTGCTCAGTTTTGACTTTTTAAAGTCAAATTGACCATTTTTAAAACTAATTTTTTTTACTATTTTTGCTAAAATATAGGTGAAGAGATTATAACCAAAAGAAAGTATATACAATTTATTACTAATCCCAATTTTTATAATTTTAGAAATATATTTATATATGCTTAATTATTAATTCTAAAAATAGTCAATTTGACTTAAAAAAGTCAAAACTGAGCAATTAATTTGGAACGGAGGGAGTATCAATTAAGAGACAATAAGAGGCAAATAAAATTTTACCAAATAACTTTATTCTTTAATTATCAAATCAGATTGAAAGTATTAAAAAATATTAAGAGGTAAACAAACACAGCCAAGCCCTCTCCGATTCATACCTCTGAAATAAAAAAACCTGCCAATTAATTGAAGTACGTACGTATTTCTCATCAAATTAAACCCGCCCCCGGCCCAGCCCCGCCCCCGCCCCCGCCCCAGCCCCAGCCCCAGCCCCATTTCTTTTGTTTTTGATATCTATAAAGGAGGCTCTTGTTATCTGTACAGTTAAATGCGGATTCTTAAGTGCAAAGGCATCAAACCTAGCCGAAAAAACTACATCCTCCATATTCTTAACTATGAAGTTGAGTGCAGTGTCCTTTAGAGCCTGCAGGTTGCAACAACTGTCCGAGATCTCAAGCACATCAAGCGCATTCCACGAGCTCAAAGATTCCAGCATTTGATTCTCACAAAATCTTTGCAAAAATGGGATTTCGTATTTATCTGCCGCCATTGATAATGCATAAACATGCTTTTCTATTTTTTCTTTTGCCAAGTCTCCACTGTAAAGAAATTCCAACAGAGATTCCAGCTCCTCGTACCTCAGTTCATCAAGTGTTATGCTTTCATTTGCTGGAGCTTTGCATCCGTCGGACTCCAGCATGTTCCTAAAGATATCTGATCTTATTGCCTGTCATGTCATATATATATAATATATATGAGTTAACATGCACTACTGATTGTACACACCCTAAATTCATTATTGCACACCTTTATATGTCAAAAAGACAACATTACCCTCAATAAATGAATTTAAAAAAAAAAAACATTTTCATCAGTTGCTTAATTTTATTGGACTATTATATATGATTGATATGAGAGTTGCTTAATTTTGTATATATTTAAGAGGGGGTGTTACCAGTACTGCTCTATGGGCAGGTATGGAAGGTCCATTATCACCGGGCTTGAGTTGAATATCAGAGTGTGTTCGATTTCTAAAAGCAGCAACAAATCCACCCAAAAATATTAACTTCTCATTCAAATGCTCTTCCATCTCCTTCATTTCTTTCAGCCACTTCAAAGTATTTGCAAATCCCTGAAAAGATAAAGTAAACCACACATGTAACATGAACTTTTTAAATCTAATTTAAGATATTTTTAAATTAAAAATTGATTTTAATTCTTTTAATTTAATTAATAAAATGATGAATATTAAAAATTATCATAAAGTACGTAGATAGTACTCATTATTGTGAGATTTATTATTTCATAATTATCAAAATAATTGCTGCCGTTCCTATATTTGGACCAGCACGGCTGTTGGCCTCTAATTTTTCGTAGATTCTCATTAGATAATGATTCCCAAAACAAAAATAATTTTACGTCTAGACAACGTTATGCAATTATTAACACATTATTTAATTATAAAATAAGGACAATTAACAATTACTTCCTTATCTTCTCTATGATAATATCTTTTTGTTGGATATGGACATATGCTAATTGGCTTAGCACCAACTCCATTAACATACTGCTATGTCTAGTGTGACAATTTTCTAAGCTTTGTACGATTCAATAATTCTATTTCAGTCATTCATCAAAATGTGTTAAACATGTCATCAGCGTATTTATCCCGAGTCCGGATCAAACTTTTTAGGAGATTCATATTCATCAGATTTATATTACTTAAAACTTTAGCGAATTATAAAAAATAATAAGATATTAATTTCCTTTGAACAGATCTGCAATAACTCTAGCTAGTATATATAGTTGAAGGGAATTCAATCTTCAAAGAGAAAATGAATTATATATTGATTGGTCTGACCGCAGACGTTTAACCATTAATGTTGGGAGTAACAGAAAAAAAGAAGTTATGATAGAATGATGGGAATATGGTTACCTTAGAGGAATTTGGAGGAGAAAGTAGTGTAGTGGAGTTACAACTGCTTGACTTGTCGTGGTCAGTACTAGTCGCCTTGTTTGTGAGGGCGATAATGCTTCTGGCTCCCTCGAAACAAGCTCCACATATTGTATTCCTTGGAGGCCTTAAAATTAAAGGCATTGCACTACAGATTGAACAATCCATCTTAAAATTAATTAATAAATATTGCCTTTCAATTTCTTAGCCTTTATTATTTTTTCATAAAATTAACAATAAATAACGCGAAAACGAACTCAAAAGGACGATAATCAACAGTGATTATGATGAACGACGACAAACAACAAATTAACAAGAAGAAGAAGAAGAAGAAGAAGATGATGAAGTTCCTTTTGTCTGTATAGAATATAATGCATGCATGGTTTGTTAGGAAGAAGAAGTTCCTTTTCCTATGAGAAGAAGAAATTCCCTTTTCCTATGTGTTTGTATAGAAGAAGAAGAAGAAGTTCCTTTTCCTATGAGAAGAAGAAATTCCTTTTCGTATGTGTTTGTATAGAAGAAGAAGAAGTTCCTTTTCCTATGTGTTGTGTATAGAATATAATGCATGGTTTGTTAGACCTAATTTATTACTTTGTACCTTGCAATTAAGCTACTTGTATTGCTTTCTTTATTTGTCTACACAGATAGATATACTTATTTGAATAATAATTAATTAATACCTTCATTTAGAAATGAGTACTAATTCATAATTGTTCCTGTGTGTGGGGTACATATTCCTTTTCTTAGAAATATAAGTCGAGTGAAATGACCGTTTCAGTTTCATTTTCTTTCTACGATTAATTTGTTTGTTCATGTTATAAGAGTCGCGTTACATATCTACCGTGACTAGCTAGAGACAATCGTATGATTCCTAAATATTTTTAGGGTTTGCGGGAGATATCCTCGAGGGCATATTAATTATATACTTAAGTTTTATAAAATTAGTTTATTTCAATATTTTTAGTAAAATTTAACCTTAGGGATGGAAATATCATGCAAAAATATGAGTAAAGGTAAATTTTTATTCAAGTTGAGGTTGTGTAACATCATTATTATAACATGGTAAAAGAAGTATATTTTTTGACGACTAAACTTAATTGAACTTTTATTGCCATAAAGTCGATAATGGACATCATCAAATCACATAAAAATTAAATTCATATGTTCAAATATTTTATATGTTCTTTAAATCCGTACGGTTGTATTTATCAAAAAAACACCTTGTGGGGTATATATACTTGTTGGATACCCTCTAGGATATATCATTTTTTTACTATTTTTATCCTTAAAAATATTTTTATAGTGTTTAGTTGGCTTGCAAGTTGGCAAAAAAAGTCTTGATAATATATTATATTTCTATATATATATATATATATAATTATCGATGTTTGCATGCATTTTTGGTTAAGTAAGGAAGAGAGTGTTACATTTTTTTTCTTTTAAACCGTGCACAAATTAAGGTACCGCCTATTTTTGAAGGGGTATAAATTAAATGAATTAGGGATGATGGGGTTAGAAATGTCAATGAAAAGAAAATAATGGGAGGATTGGATGGCCATCACTTTTGAGTGTGTTTAAAGAAGCCACTTGAATAAACAAAACATGAGATTCTAATTTTATTTAATTAGCAAGGAAGGAAAGAAATGGTTGTTAGAAAGGTAGGAAACTGAAAAGGACTTTCCAACCTCGTAACAGCAAAGATGTGGTAAGCTTCCTGCAAGCACGTCTCTAAATTTATGCATAACCACTTTCCTAACATCATGATATGAAATGATATATAGCATATATAGATACATATACACTAACCCTTCACAAATAAATAAATTAGCTTTTGTTTCACCAGACTGGCTAATAATCATCCCATATATATAGCTAGGCATAAATGTGTACGCGTGTGTTCGGTTTAATAGTTTTACATTATTATTATTATTATTATTTGATAATATAGAGTATCCGGTTCGCAGTCCGACTAATCTTCCCTTTTAGGATTCTCACTGGTAAATTGTGAGGTTTCATATAACCTCGTTAAAGAAGAAATAAATAAACTCACAAACAAGTCTGATATAAAAAGGAAACAACCCACCTCTTAATGTATTTTAACAACCCATATTTTTGTATTAAGAGTGTCTTCTGAATAGTTTAGACTTATATTTGTATCTTCACTATTCAGAGAATCTTAATATAAAAATATGGGCGGTTAAAATGTATTAAGAGGTGAGTTGTTAAGATGAATTAAGATGTAATCAAACAAGAAAGTGAGAATTCTAAAGCTCACAATACATCAATCTTAACCACTAGATAAGACCTCATCTGCTAGTTGCTTTCAATTTAATATTATGCCACCTAAATCCAAGAAAATAAAAAGAGCAACTTTTTATTTTCAACTATGCTGATCTTCCTCAAATTTTTTTCGTTTGTTTCTTTGTTAATTGAACAGTATATGATTACTCCATAAACTCTTTTTCTATTAATTAGCAGCCAGCCACTGGGTACATTTTTTTATTGTTCTCAAAAAAGAAAAAGAAAAGAAAAGAAAAGTACATGTTTAAACACCAAAGCTTTAGATCAGTTGGTGTACTAAGCTTCTTACAAATTAAGCAGGAGGTGTCAATGGGCCACCAAACAATTTGTGAAGTTGCTAATCAATTTAATAGGGCCGGCCCGCAAACACGAACCAGCTAAACTCTTAAGGAACAATTACATATTATAGTACATTTATAAAAGTAATTATAAAAATCATATATTTATAAAATAATTATAAAAATATAATACTTTATCATATATATTTACAATACTAATTATATTAGGAGTCCTTAATTTAAGGAGTTAATATTAATTGGCTGACATGACAAAATATTATTTTTTTTGAATTGCGTGATAACCGCCTATCATTTGTTTGGGACTCTTCAGTTACCAAACCATTCTGCATACTGAAACTCTTGTTTCTCTCCTCTATTCGTTCGTTCTTCATCTCTATCGATTGTTTCCGATGATTTAATCTGTTCGTTCATCTCATCTGTTCGTTCGTGATCTTTACTCGTTATCATCTTCATTAGTTGTTCGCCATCTTCGTTAGTTGTTCGTCATTTGTCGTTGTTACTTTCATTGCGATACCGTTCGGATTGGGTTATTTTTCTCCATTGATCGACTCCGTTGTTTATTATTGCTTCAAGTGAGTATTTTCTTAATAGTTTAATATATTATATATTAAAGTAGTTTACTAACAAAATGGAGTATTCATTGTTTTGGTTTGTTTTGTTTTTATGTTTTGTATAGAATGGTTGATACAAGGAAGAAGGATGGAAAGAGGAAAATGATCGTGGATGATGATTCTGTTAAGAACTTGAAGAAGTTTGTTGTGGAGAGCAAGGGGAAGGGAAAGGGGAAGGATGTAGGTAATAAATCGAGTAAGAATGAGAGTAGTTTGGTGATACATAGTGATATCAAATATTTCGAAGTTCAATTATATTCTGATTTTGATGTCCCTGTTAAGAATGAAGCTCAAGTGCTTATCCAGAAGATAATTCCAACTCAAAGAATTTTAAAGGTGTGTTAATTTAAATTTTGTTATTGTTATGATCATATAAATGTTTGGTGTTAGATTTTGGTATGTTATATTTGTTATTGGGCAACATTATAATGTTTAATGTTGTTTTGGTTACTGTTTAATGATGTTTTGGTTACTGTCTAATGCTGTGTTGGTTACTGTCGAAGGTTATATTGGTTACTGTGTAACATTATATTGGTTACTGTATAATGCTTAATTGGTATCGATTAATTCTTGTTTTGGTTACTGCATAATATTAATGATTAATGCTTGGTAACCACATGATTGATTGTAACAATGCATTAGATAAGAACCATCATGTTGCATGAAGGTAACCAAAAAACAACATAAATCGATAAATAATTTATATTGCTTACCTTCACGTAATACGTCTTTAGTTATCGTCTAATGATGTCTTCGTTATCGTCTAACCAATATATTGTCTAAAAGTCGTATTAGTTATCGTGCAACATTGTATTAGATTCTATCGTATAATGCTAAATGGGTTCATCATTAATGTTTGTTTTGATTCTTGCATAATATTATCGATTAATGATTGGTAACCACATGGTTGGTAACCAATGTATTAGACAAGAAATAAAGATGATTCAGTATGAAGGTAACCAAGACAAGATAATCAAGAACCAATTTACATTGGTTACATTCTTCGCAAATATGATGTTTCTTGTAAAATGTTGTCTTGGTTACTGTCTAATGCTTTTTTGGTTTCTGTCTAACCATTATATTGTGTAATGTTGTCTTGGTTACTGTCTAATAGTGAATTGGTTACTGATTAATGATGTCTTGGTTACTGACTAAAGCTATATTGGTTACTTGTCTATGTTGTTTTGGTTACTATCATATATATGACTGGTTTGTTAACTTTGTAAATCTGATTTTGTTTACTTGCAGTTATGGGATCTTTACTATGAGGAATGCAACAGAAAATTTACTGGAAAAGTCATATATTGGTGCGACATGGAAGTCCCCAGCATTATTGCAAATAAATTGAATCAGAGTCAGCTGGATAAGTTTAAGGCAACATGTTTTGGGAATTTTCTAGAGTTTAGTGAGCACCAAATGTATTCCCAGATTATTCACCACGCTCTTGTAAGGGAGATTCACCAGAGGGATAACGGTGAAATGTGGTTTTTGTTCGGGGAGAAAAGGGTCAGGTTTGGTTTACCTGAGTTTTGTCTGATATCTGGATTGAGATGGCAAGGTGAGGATGATATAACTGCATATAAAGGTATGGAGAATACGCTTATTGGTAAGTTTTTTGGGGACGAAGCTGTGACACGTAGTAGTATAGGTAGGGTATATAGGAAGGCAATTTTTGATGATGATGACGAGGCTATTAAGATGTCAATGATTTTTTTGGTCTTTAATTTCATTATGTGCATAGTTTCTGAAAATTACATGGATGGGGCAATGGTTAATTTTTTGTGTTATGGTGATGTTAGTAGTTTTCCTTGGGGGAAAGTCGCGTTTGAGATGACAAAGTACTCTTTATATAATGCTTTGAAGGGGCGTTTTAGGAAAGGAAAGAATGGTGTTTCAACATACAATTTTTACATGGATCATTACACCAAATTGTACAAGTTGAATGGGATTCCTTATGTATTCCAAGTTTTTATGTTTGAAACTATTCCGACATTCAAAACTCGGGTATATCTAATGACGAGCATCAAATCGGATGTCCGATTTATTCAGATGGAAGGAGTTAATGAAGCCCCTTTCAAATGACAAGTTGAATGATTTAGTTTTTTGTTCCGGACAGGTATGCTGTTTTACTACTAATAATGTAATTTGGTTACATTTATATATACGTTTGGTTACTACTAATAATGTGAAGTTTACTATCAACAAAGTAGTTAGTTACCTTTATATATACGTTTGGTTACTGATTATTTTATATGCATGTTAATAATAACAATGTTTTTGGTTACTTGAATATTCACATACGATTACTGATTAGATTACATTCAGGTTACTAATAACAATGTTGTTGGTTACCCGAATATACATATTTGGTTACCTTTATACATTTAGTTGGTTACTACTTATTATACATTTGGTTACCTGTATATATGTATTTGGTTACTGATTATGTTTTATGATTCTTTATTTACTGTTTATTTCACTGTAATTGTACATTGTTTGTTAGATGATATACTAAAGTGTACTTATTATTTTTCAAATTTGAGGATAAGCGGTTTGACTCTACCGAGGACTAGGATCTATTGATTTGGGCGGTTTTCACTTTTTAATGGGAAGGATGGTGACAAGAAAGTAGAAAAAAAAAGTGAAGGTCGACAACATTGGTGTTGATATATCTGTTGTGAAAGAGGCAATTGATGCTGATGCAAGCCGTTGGAGAAGAAAGTTTCGAATTGAAGAAAGAATTTGGAAAGTTCTTGAATCGATATTAAAGATGAAATCTGACTTTTACATGTCCGATTACGAGGACCTTAGGTCCACTATTAGAGATGAGTTACTGCGATCAAAGGCGTGGGGGACAAAAAAGGTTGATGGTGATTCTGATGGTGATTCTGATGATGATTCTGATGATGATTCTAACAATGCTGGTGATGATAATGATGATAATTATGATGATGCCGATGAAGGTGATGAAGGTTGTAAGACCCCAACTTTTTATAAATAAAGATTTAATTTCTCTAATTATTATTTTGAAATAGTAAGGGGTTGATTTGATTAATGTGGTTAGTTATGGGTAAAATGCGCAAATATTTTAAATAAGCAAGTGGTTATAAAATATTCATTGTTGTCGGGGAATATTCTTACTATCGGGGAATATTCGTATGACGGCAAAGCCTTGTGTGGGTCCATAACGAAAAGCAATTGGATGAAGAAAACAACAAGTATAAGTTGTTTATAAATAACTTGGTAAGTAGTTATTCTCAATTATCTTGTTGGAATACCCGGTGGTTAAAACACGAGAATACGCATTGTTGACAAGAAGATAGCTTTGCAGTATTGCACCAATTATTGATTCTTACGTAAGAAGGAACTACTCAATAATTATTACAATAATTACTATTCAGTATTTTATTTTATTGATTCAATAATTGCTGCGTTGATTTTTATATTACTGTTGTTTCAATAATTGTCACTACACAGTATTTTCCATTATCGAAGCAATAATTCATATTATCTAAATAATATTATTAGAAAATATTATTGGCAATGTCTAGAAAGTTACATACAAGGAAAGGTTTGGTCACCTAATTCAAGCGTCGAAGAAGAAATTCTTATTGGAAAGCCCCTCTTTCACAGGGAGCTACCAGTTCATGAGATTGTGATTCTGTAATATTATTTGTGAATAATTAATTATTGATTTATATGATGAGGAAAATATTGATTTTATGTGGATATAGATGGAGAAAATTTTTAAAGTGACAATTGTTAAAAATTGATATTTCATCTTTTCTGATAAAATAATATTTTATTATATTATATAATAATGATGATATTTTTACAATGAATATGGGATATATAAGTATATGAGGAGGAAGAGTATTTTTGTTGCATTAAATGATTAACACATGTTTTGTGTGTCGGTGGACCCCGATTCTTGATCGAAATTTGATTATACTGTAAAATCGTCTGTATGTGGATTTGGTCAATTTACATTTGGAATTTTGAAAAACTTTCTTCTGTAAAGTTGTAGATAATTGAATTTCCTATAAAAAGTCATGAGATTCAAATTTTCTGATAAAAGGGCTATTTATTATGAATTATTGAAGTTCTGAAATAATTCATTTTTGGAAGTTTTAATTACTTTTATTAAGAAAAACGTTTTTTTTATTTGGTTGGCTCCACTTGCACATGTTAGTGGCTGATTTCAATTGTCTAGAGGTGGGCGTAGGAATTTGGTTAATAAATATTATTAATTTATTAAATTTTTTGCTTTGGTGTTCTAAGCATTTTTCTATAAATAGGGTGCTTAGGTTAGAATTGAAAATCACACTAGAAACTACAGATTTCTCTCTTTCTCTCTCTATAATATCGAGCGTATTTTTGTGAGTATTTTAGTACGTGAGTGTTGATATACGGTGCAAGTTCCTTCAAAGACTAGATTTTGTATATTCTAGTCGGAAATCTTATTCTTTCCGAGGTAAGGGATGTTATTTTCTTCGTAAATGATATTATTTCTTCAATATCATTATGCCGAAATATTGGTTGGAACTTTTTATCAAATTTGGAACTTTTTCATGTCGGATTTATTATTCATGAGTTACTATTTATGAGTTACTATTCATGAGTTACTATTCACGAGTTACTATTCACGAGTACTATTCACGAAGCATGATGATTTTTTTTGTGAAATTTCTATCTTTTAGTGTTTGAGTCACTAATCACGATATCTGACTATTCACGTATACAACAACTTTATTCACACGAATCTGACTATTCACATAAAAATTAAATTTTCGTTCTTCGTCAAAATATCTATTATGGATACTAGCTTTGATTGTATCCATGTTTTGATCATTCTTGAATTTTACTCCACTCTGGTTATTTATGAAGTATTTTTGGCACGTAGATGCGGAGATGAAGGATTTCGATGAATATCTTTGGCCCGTAGTGCAAAGATGAGCAGTGTTTAGATGAACATGACGGTGATGAATATCTTTGGCACAGTAGTGCAAAGATGAATATTTGATTCTAGATATATATTGATTGATGTTACGGGGATAAAAGATGGACGATGAACTTTTATATTCATATATAGAAGATAGTAGATTTCATTCTCTACTTAACTCTTCTAATGAATTATTATTTTCGCTGCGAATATTGATTTAAAACTTGTTGTCTATTGTATTCTATTAGATTTTTCCCTGTTAAAGACTAATGATAATTTGTTCTGTATTATCTTAGTCATAATGTTCTTTACTGGGCTAGTTGAGCTCACCTTTTTCCTTTTTGTTCCATTTTTCTTCTTAGGAGACGAGAATATAGCGGGAACTAGTCGGGATGTGGAGTGATGGTTCAAGACAGTTGTTTTAGTAGTCCTCACTATTTTGTAAAATAGTGTATTAATAATTGTAATGAGGACTTATTTGAGTGTGGATATTGTCTAGAAGACAATATTTGTATTTAAACTCAGAGTTTATGTGTTGTCGTATTTTGCACGACAATTGTATTAATGAAGTTGTAGTTGTTTATATACCATGTATTTGGCGACTCAGAATGGGTGTTGTATACCTGTTTTGGGGGTGTCACAAAGGTGGTGAAGGTGATGAAGCTGCTGATGAGGCTGCTGATGTCATGGTGGAGGAGCTCCATGTTGATGAAGATGTTGATGATGGTTCAAAAGTGAATAAGAATAATGATGGTGATGATGTGTTGAATGACGTTGAGGAGAAGGGTGGGAATGAAAATGAATTTGGTAATGAAGTTGAACGTGTTGATGAAGATGTTGATGATGGTTCAAATCTGATTAAGAATAATGATGGTGATGATGTGTTAAAATTCGTTGAGAACGTTGAGAAAAAGGATGTGAATGTAATTAAAATTGCTAATGAAGTTGAACGTGATGTTATGGTTGAAGAACCTGATGAAATAAAAAATAATGATGATGAAGAAAATGTCAAGGTTAGACATATTTGTTTGTTTTGTTATGTGATATTTGTCTTTTATTTTAATGATTAAATGGTTCTTTATTTTGCACAGATTGACAATAATAATGACATGCCGTCTTTTGACATATTAAGCCAATGTACTAGGAAATAGATTGTTGTGTATGATGCTAATAAGGTTAGTGTTATAATTATGTGCCATCATTTTTATAAATTGTATCTATGTTTTGGTTACCATTATATTGTGATTTGGTTACTATTATATTGTGTTTTGGTTACCATTATATTGTGATTTGGCTACTATTATATTATGATTTGGTTACTAGTTTATGTTATTCAGGTTACTAATATAACATGTTCATTTTAGTTTATTGGTTGTTTTACAGTCAGTTTGTTATTGCATATATTAGTTAATTGCATGTTTTTGGATTGAAAATCTAATCGTATATATTACCTTTTTTATGTCAATTAAAAAAGGGGAAGAAAGGTGAGGCAGCAAGCAGGTATGCTCTTGAGTATATGGTTCTGACCACACATGACACAACTAAGTGTGATGAGTTGGAGAAGAGTGTCCACAAAAAGTGGTGGTAGACACAGACGTGAACCGCGCAAAGAGTGCCATTTTATGGTCTCCATATATAGTAAGCGTTCGAATCTATTTGGTTCATCATTCTCTTGTAGTGGGTGCTAGTCGAACACTTGCACGCCTAAATGCATTCCCGAATCATGCATGGATATGCCCTCAAAATTTGAAGAGGCATTGTTTGAACAATGGTTCAAAATTGGATTAAACAATGAGAAAAGGTTTGTTTTTGTTGTTAACAATGCTAAAGTTTTTTATGAAACAAATAAGTTTGTATTATTTTAGTAACATATGGTTAATATTAAATAAATGTTATGGTTACTATTATTTTATATTCAGTTACTATTAAATTATGTTTTGGTTACCTATTAGTTATGTATTAGTTCTTTATTTGATTATGGTTTGATTCTTGGGATTAATGTTTAAAATTAAGTTGTTGATGAGTATGTTAATTATTGAACATATTAAACATATTAAGTTGTTGATTAGTTCTTCGATTTTGGTATGATGTGATTTGGTTCTTTGGGCAACATTATCTTTGTCTAATGATGTATTAGTTTATTGCCTAATGATGTCTTTGGTTATTGTGTAACATTATCTTTGGTTATTGTATAATTCTTAATTGGTTATTGACTAATGATGTGTTAGTTCTTGCATAATATTAAATATTAAATAAATGTTCAACTTATAAATAAATGTTGTGGTTACTTATTAAATAAATGTTATATTACAGTTCTTATTATGTCATATTCAGTTCTTATTAGTTTATGTTTTGGTTGTATTTGATTATGGTTATGATTTTAATTTTTGTTGGTTACCAGGTTAATGTTTAAAAGTAAGTTGTTGATTAGTATGTTAATTATTGAACATATTGAACATGTTAAGTTGTTGATTAGTTTACTGATTTTGGTATGCTCTATTGGTTCTTTGGGTATGATTATAATGTATAATGTTGTTTTGGTTACTACCTAATGATGTATTGTTTATTGTCTATCATCTTTGTATTGGTTATTGTGTAACATTACATTAGTTCTTGTATAATGCTTAATTGGTTATTGACTAATCTTTGTTTTAGTTATTTGATAATATTAAATATTAAATAAATGTTAATATTAAATAAATGGCGTGGTTCTTATTAAATAAATGTTATAGTTATTTGTTACTTTATATTCAGTTCTTATTAGTTTATGTTTTGGTTACCCATTAGTTATGTATTAGTTCTTATATGATTATGGTTATGATTTTAATATTTGTTGGTTAGCAAGGTCTTTGTTTAAAATTAAGTTTGTTGATTAGTATGTTAATTATAGATATGTAATTTTGATTTGTAGTAGTGTGTATACTAATCGTTAATTGTTAATGTTAGCGTGTATATACTAATATTATGCTCTTATCTTTGAAGGACGGACAAATTTCCTGAAAGAAACGATATTATCATGCCTTCTTTTGTATTTGGATCTATCGCAATATCATCGAAAATGTGATTCTATAAATTAAAGACTCCTGGGCAGTGGTTAGACGACGATGTGAGTATTTTAAAAAAAATTATGTTTTTGTAGTTATGTTTACATTATTTAGTTACATTCATTACATACTTGCATTTTTCAGCAACTGTTAATATCCAATAAAGATTCCACCAACTGTTTATATACTTGCATTTAGTATTAGTCAATAATATTATGCAATAAAGATTATAATTTTATCCAGTAACCAAGTTACTGTTAGTCAGTATAATGTTACATAGTAACCAACTCAGTAATAGCCAGCAACCATTATATGGTTACAGAGTAACCAAGTCAGCAATAGTCAGTAACCAATATAATGTTGCACAGTAACTAAGTTAGCATTAGTAAGTAACCAAGTTAGTAATAGTCAATAAATTGCAAATGCAAATTAGGATGCAATAATTTAAATCAAGTATTAATTACCTTAAGTATCTTAATTTGATTTAAAGATATTAGATTGCAACCTTCTCTCAGCTGTTATGGAAAGTGTTGTGAATGTTGATATGGCTGCTTGTTTGTTTGTAAAATACCATCTTTGAACCAAACAACGTAGGCATTCAATCATTGTCGCAACTGGAAGATCCCTGATAAAGTTGATTGCATTGTTAATAGATTCGGCGGTGTTTGAAGTTATTGTTGAGTACACTGCCATACGCCCTCGTGGAGCTGATGTACTATCCAACTTGACCTCTTCCTCCGGATATGTCCTTATTCGAGGATCAATGGCATCAAGTTGACCATGTGTTTGTTGAATTGTTCAGCGATTGTAAGCTCTACAAACCCTGTTGTAAGCTTTGTTTAACTTAACTCCTTTCTTTTTGAATCTGTTTTTTATATTTTTCAGTATATGATATGTGCAGGAACCATGCATGATATCCGGAAACACAAAATTCAGTCCTTGTATAATGGCTTCATGCCTATCTGAAACAATACATTGACCTTCCCTAACTCCACAAGCAATTCTCAAATTTACGAAAAACCATCTCCAAGACAATTCATTTTCGCTGTCAACAACTGAAAAAGTAATCGGAATAATGTTTCAGTTTGCATCTTGTGTCTTCTTTATCGATGTAGTGTCCCCGTAAGTTGATTGTATGAACGTGCCATTGATTACATTGATTGGAAAACAATGGTGCCATGCTTGAATGGATGCTCCAATGGCAAAGAATAGATACTTGAAACGACCATTTGTTTTCAACTCAAGGGTCGTGGCGGAACTCGATATGAAAATCGGCATTATCATTAGAATTACAAGTAGTATACGATATCAAATCACTAAGTAATCGAGAATCGTTCATGTGGTTAATGGTATACAACTTGTATATTACATTTAGTAACTAAACATGCATATTAAGGTAACCAAACATGTATAATAACCAGTATACAAATGGTATAAAGATTTAGTAACTAAACATGCATACTGCTTAGTTATATTGTCTAAAGTTGTATTGGTTACTGTGTAACATTATATTGGTTACTGTATAATGCTTAATTGGTTACTGACTAATGCTGTTTTTATTACTGCATAATATTACTGATTAATGATTGGTAACCACATACTTGGTTACCAATGCATTAGACAGTAACCAGTATGTTGCATGAAGGTAACCAAGACAGTATTAATCATTAAACAATTTACATTGGTAACCTTCTAATGTGTAATGATGTCTTGGTTAATGTGTAACATCATATTGTTTACTGTCTAATGCTGTAAAACCAATAAAATGTTTTAAAGTCTTACCTGGATTTGTTTTCTTCAGCATGTGTAACCATGATGGGATGAGTGAGTAGTCGTGTGAATTTCCTCTCACCTTTTCCAACGCTTTCTCTTTCGATCTCCATGCTTTTTGGTAAGAGATAGACACATTATATTCTGACATCATGTCTTCCACAATATCGGTTGGTGTGTATATTTTCTTCAAATTTGTTAATTTTTGCATTATGAATTCACTGACCAACTCACTATTTGCCTGTCTGTGGTCTCCCAACAATACATTAATTGAACAAGTGTGGATGTCATTGAATTCTCTTACCTTGAACATACTGGTTTTTCGGAAACTTGATGCTTGCAATTTTCATCGTATACGCACACAAGCACAAATTCTCTATAACTTGTTCGTTTGACTTTGTGTTGTTTGTTTTTTCTGATTGAATGTAGCCTCATAGCTTGTGAGAGAATTTTTTTTGTCTTTGTAGGTTTGATGTAATTTTACTTCATGTTCATTCGGATCCGATATTACATCATCATATCGTTCTTCTGCGTATGATTTGTCATGTTGTCTGTCTCGTTGTTGTTCAATAATTTCCATTGCAAGCTGATCAGCATATTGCGTTCCAAATTGGCATTCTTGACTTACTAGTGGAACTAGCGCTGAATTCCCTTGTGTTGATCTGATTGACATTACATCGTGAGTTGTAGATTCTTCTACATTTGTCAAGTTATGCAAGATTGTTGTGTGTCCCATTCTGTGTTCAATATCCACAATCAGTGGGAATTTACCTTGTTCATCAGATTTTCTACTCATTTCCAGAAAGAATTATAAGGTTTCTTTATCTGATATACTGATCGGTGGAATGTCGCTTCTAATCTAAAATTTGATTGACAATGTTGTTGCGTTTGTGTCTAGCCGTAATGCACTGCATATTTTGGTTAGCATTTCTTTGAACGAACTAGTTGATGGAACTAGTATCTTAGGTAACTTCAAAATTGGTGTATTGGTTACTATCATTACGTGTCTTAGTTGAAATAAAGTACAACTGGAATCATATCCATTGTCTGTCAACAGAATAAGTATTTGTTAAGTAACAAAATCAATGTTAGCCTGTAACCAATATAATGTTAAACAGTAACCAAGTCAGCATTAGTCAGTAACCAAGTCTTCATCAGTAACCATTATAATGTTACACAGTAACAAAGTCATTATTAGTTAGTAACCAATGCAATGGTACACAGTAACCAATGCATTATTAGTCAGTAACCAATGCAATGGTACACAATAACCAAGTCAGCTTTAGTCAGTAACGAAGTCTTCATCAGTAACCATTGTAATGTTATACAGTAACAAATTCAGAATTAGTCAGTAACCAATATAATGATAGACAATAACCAAGTCATTATTAGTGAGTAACGAATGCAACATTAGTTAGTACCATTATGCATTAACCAATCCAGCATTAGACAGTAACATATTCATAGTTAGACAGTAACCAATATAATGTTAAATAGTAACCAAGTCAGCATTAGACAGTAATCAAGTCAGCATTTTTCAATAACCAAGTCTGCATTAGTCAGTAATATTTGTTTGGTTACCATTATAATCTTAAACAGCAACCAAGTCAGTAACCATTATAATGTTACACAGTAACAAAGTCAGCATTAGTCAGTAACCAATATAATGATACACAATAACCAAGTCATTATTAGTTAGTAACCAATGCAGCATTAGTTAGTACCATTATGCAAGATACTAAAACAAAGATTAGGCAGTAACTTATTCATCATTAATTAGTAACCAATATAATGTTAAACAGTAACCAATTCAGAAAAATATAAGGGGTTTAGACAGTAACCTCACAAACCAGAGTTAGACAGTAACCAATATAATATTAAACAATAACCCATTAAGCATTAGTCCGTAACCAATTAAGCATTAGTCCGTAACCAATTCATAATTAGTCAGTAATATTATGCAGTAATCAATACAGCATAATGCTACACAATAACCAATGAAGCATTAGACAGTAAACAATATGTTGCATGAAGGTAACCAATGTTGCATGAAGGTAACCATTAATATAAAAAAAAAGTCAGTAGAACTCAATTAAAAATTTGAAACAATCAAGTAAACATTATTCATCAAGCAAATTTATAATAAACAGTAACCAATTTATATATACTTAGTAACCGTAATATAAAACATATGTTCAAATGCATTTTTGGAATCAAAACATTTCGTATTCTTACTTTGTGATCATTTTTTACTGCGAAAACGTAAGAAAGGTAACTAATATAGGAATTCGTAGTATCCATAGGTAGTATATGCATATAACTTTTAAATTCACACACCTCAATATTCAAATTTGTATTGAACGGGCTGTTGATCTTGTAATAAACAATCACTAAGTTGTCGTGTAAAATTCCAAATTTTACGAATAAAGATTTAATTTTCTCGAAATATTTTTTTTAATATTATGGTGTGAATTTGAGATAATATTATAGTTGTGGGTAGTATTTATAAATTTTGCAAAGTATGCAAGTTGTTATATAATATTCGATTGGTCGGGGAATATTCTTTTTGTCGGGGAATATCCGTACGACGGCATAATCATTGGTGGACCCCACAACGGAATTATTGTCGGATTGAGAAAACGACAAAAGTATTTTATTGAAAATAATGGCGGAAGTTTTATCGTTAATACTGTTGAACTACTCGGTAGTAAAAGTACAGTAATACGCATGGTTGCATAGTAGCACACGGTATTGATTATTGATGCTTACGTGAGAAGTCACTCAGTTATACTCAATTATCGCTTTATAGTAATTGTTGCATCATATCTCTCATATTATTGATTCGATTATTATTACGATTATCATCCGCATTATATGATATATTATTAAGTCAATAATTGAGATGACAAAGTTATTCATATTATTAAATTGTAATATTTACAATGTCTACAGAAGTTCATCGAGGAGAGGTTTGGTCACCTAATTGCGGCGCATGCCAATAGGGAGAAATCCTTATTGGAAAGCCCCTCTTTCACAGGAACGACACTGGTTGATAAATATTATGAGTTATAATATTAATGATGAATGTTATTAATATTGAAGTTGTCTTTCGGGGGTTAAATTTGGAGACGCGGACATGATATTTGAGTCCGGAACGATGAAATTAGTAAAAATAGACTATAAACACAAAATTTGTGCAATTTTTACTATTTGGTCAAAAAAAATCAGATTGACTTTTTGAGAGAAAAATCAAACTTTAAAACTTCAAAATTTATATTTTTGATAAAAATAGTTTCATTATGTTGGAATTATTTGTGTTAGTGAAAATCGACATTTATTTCGATAAAAATTGATGTCTGGAGGTTAATTTGACCAATCGGGTATTTAACTGGATAAATGAGCAATTGATTGCTATTATTTCACATGATTATAACTATTTGTTCACATGTGTATACTATTGTTTCACATTCTTGTTACTATTAGGGGAGTTGGTGCAAGATTGATAATACTTAAATGACTAAGTTAAAAATAGAGGTATAGATGGAGGTACTATACTGTAATTCGTATTTTCACATGTCTAGAACTAGTGATTCACATGATTTACTATTGATTCACATTATTTACTATTAGGGGAGGTGGTGTAAGTTTGATAATACTTGCAGGACTAAATTAAAAAGGAAGAAAAAGATGAAGGTATTATACTATAATATTTCAAGCCCCAAAACGTGCAATTATTGAAACTATATTTTTCTATAAATAGAAGCTCATTCTTCCTTCATTTTTCACCAATTCACTAAAGCTATAGAGCACTTATTATAGAGAGAAATTATATAGAGAATTTATAGAGAGAAAATCTATAGAAGAAGAGAAGCTGCTTCTTCACTACTCCCTATATCCAGTTTCTTTTACGGTGAGGGTGTTATTTCTTTTGTATTCAAGAAGAGAACTTACATTATTCCATTCTTTATTATTATATTGGAATAACTCAGATATCTGTGAGCTACCCTATACTTGGTGTATTCTTCTATTATTCCGTCTTTATTATTACATTTGAATATATCACATGCACGCGTTTCTGTGGGACCGATTACATCTTTCTTTTACTATTACATTTGGAATATCACATGCAGACGCTTTTTACCGGACTGATTAAAAGTCTTTATTATTACTTCGTTGGAATATCATATTTGTGCGTTTACGTCGAACCTGGTTCCATTTTTATTATTATTCTGTTGAAATATCATGTCTGTGCGTTTACGCATGATGATTTCTTTTGTTATTCCATTCGTTATTATACTCAGTTGGTTAAAGTTTTAACTTCTATACTCCATGAAATTAGTGGAATATCCTTGATATTTGCGCTTCATCCAGTATCTTTTCATGAAAATATTCTTCTGAGCATTCTTGAATTTTACTCTACAAATCAGTATCATGTTGACAATTTGAACGTTATCAGTTCCTGGATAAACTAATTCTTGAATTTGTTTTTATTGAATTCTTATATCATTGTCATCATCCTCATGTTTATATTATGTTGAAAGTCATCTGTGGCCTGTAGTGCATAGATGGACTTGGTATGATTATGACCAGGGATTATTTGGTATAATCATAACCGTAATGTTACAAATGATGTGGAAAAAGTCCTCATTGGCCCGTAGTGCATTGATGGATAATTTTTGGTATGATTATGGCTATGGATTCTCTTTGGCCGTAGTGCAAAGATGAATTGTTTTATGGCATGATCGGGGACCGTTGATGAAAAAACATGATTATCTTAAGTAGTAGTGCATGGATAATTCGTGGCCATGATCTTAAAGAATATCCTTGGTCGTAGTGCGGGGTGATTCGATGATGTGGATTATTTATTAAAAGTTTGAGTCCAGCCGATAAAAGTGATGAAAACCTTTTAAATCATAGAAGATAGTAGATTTTATTCCTACTTGACTCTTCTAATGGATTGCTTGTTCATCGCAGATTAAACTTGATGTTTGTTATATTTTATCGGTTTAACATTGTTGAAGGCTAACGATAAATTATTACGCATTATCTTAGTCTTAATATTTCTTCTTTGGGCTAGTTGAGCTCACCCTTTCTTTCATCATTCTCTTTGAAATGAGAGCGTATTTGGGACTAGTCGGGGAGCAGTGATGGTCTAGATGGTGCATTAGTAGTCCTCACTATTTCGTGAAATATAGTGTGATAATAATTGTAATGAGGATTGTGACGCCCCAAAAGCAGTATACATCACCCATCTTGAGTCGCGGATACATGGTGCGTAAACAAATACAACTTGATTAATATAATTGTCGTGCAAAATACGACAACACATATCTTGTGAGTTTGAATACAAATATTGTATACTAGAGAGTATACAAACTCAAAAGGAGTCCTCATGACAATTATTGATACACTATTTTACAAAAATAGTGAGGATCGCTAAACAACTATCTTGAATCATCACTCCATACCCCGATTAGTTTTCTGCTAAATTCTCCTCTCCACGAGAAAAACAATGGAACAAAAAGGAAAAGGGGTGAGCTCAACTAGTCGAAGAAAAGAATATTATGACTAAGATAATATACAACAAATTATCATTAGTCTTTAACGTGAAAAATCGATAAAATATAATAAACAACAAGTTTTAGATCAACAATCTGCAGTGGAAATAACAATCCATTAGAAGAAAGTCAAGTAGAGAAAGAATTCTACTATCTTCTAAGATTTAAAAGTCCATCATCAATATTTTATCCTCGTAACATCAATCAATATACATCTTGAATCAAATATTCATCTTTACACTACTGAGCCAAAGATATTCATTTGTATCACACGATTGGTCATAGTGTTCATCTCAACACTGTTCATCTTTGCCTTACTGGGCCAAAGATATTCATTAGGTAATCATTCATCTTTGCACTACTGTGCCAAAGATATTCATTTTATATCATCATTTAGGGGTGAGGATGATGAAAAATATTTTAAAGAAAGCGAATCCGGTGAGACGAGAAAGACAAATATTAGGGATTAAATATACACAGTTTATCCGAGATCAATAATACTTCATAATAACCAATTTTGAAGCATAATTCAAAAATAAAGATCAAAACATGGATACAATCAAAGATAGTAACCATAATAGACATCTTGGACAAAAGAAGAAAATTTTATTAAATTGAATAGTGTCAAGTATTAAGTGAATAAAGGTCAGATATCGTGAATAATCTTAGTATCGTGAATAGTAATCCCGATACAAAAAGTTCCAAATTTGATAAAAAAAAAATTCATACCAATATTTGGGCATAATGATATTGAAGAAAATATCATTTTAAGAAGAAAATAACATCCTTTACCTCAAAATAACAGATCTTGATTGAATTTGGATATAATGCCGATGAAACTTCAGACCTTTGAATAGCAATTCTCAAAGTATCTAAATACTTACTAAAATACGCTCAACAATATAGAGACAAAGAAAACTTATTTCTGGTGTGATTTTCAATTCTAACCTAAGCGTCTATTTATAGGAAAATCTTTGAAACGCATATAGGAGACTAAAATAATAAAATATATTATTTCTTATTTTCTTTTACGCATGCCAAGACCAAGACTTGTCAAGGCATGCCAATTTGAAAAATTTTCAGTGACCCACATGTTATTAACACCAACCAAAGTGGGTCCCACTCTATAATTTAATAAAATTATTTTATTTTCCGAAACTTGATAATTCATAGAAAATAGCAGGTTATCGAGAAAAATTCAAAACTCCGTTTTTTCCATAGAAAATTTAATTCTCTACAACTTTGTAGAAGAAAGTTTTTCAAATTCAATCGAGAAAATGCAAAATCCACAAACGGATAATTTTTAATACCTCAATCAGAAAAAAATCTTGATAAAACACCTCGGCATTAATTCCTTCATTTTTATCCACATAAAATAAATATATCCATCATTTATATCCACATAAAAAAATATTTCCTTATCATATGAATCAATAATTAATTATTCACAAATAATATTACAGAATCACATTTATGACAACCGGTAGTTCTGAGGAAAAGAGGGGCTTTCCAATAAGAATTTTTCTTCTTGGCGGCAATAATTAGGTGACCAAACCTCTCCTTGATGAACTTTCTAGACATTGCCAATAATGCTATCAAATAATATTATTCAAATAATATGAATTATTGATCCGATAATAGAAATCTTGTGCGATGATAATTATTGAAACAACAATAATATAAAATATCAACGCATCAATTATTGAATCAATAAAATAAAATATTGAGCGTAATTCTTTGTAACAATTATTGAGTAGTGTCTTCTTACGTAAGAATCAATAATTCATCAATCTTTGCATCCATCGCGCAGTATTCGTATTTTAACCACCGAGTATTCCAAGCGGTGTTAGCAGTAACAACTACGTCGTTATTTATAACAACTCAAACTTGTCGTTTTCTTCATCCCAAGCGGTTATTACATTATGGGGCCCACAAATGAAATGGCTGGCCGTTGCATGTCGAATATTCCCAAACAACAAGAATATTCCACGACCAAACGAATATTCCCGACAACAATGATTATTTTATAAACCACTTGCTTATTTTGCAAAATTTGCACATTTCACCCATAATCGAGAGAATTATATCAAATTAATACCTTATTATTCACAATAATAATTAGAGAAATTCGATTTTATTTATAATAAGTTGGGGTCTTCTGAGGACTCTTTTGAGTTTGTATAATCTCTAGTAAGACAATATTTGTATTCAAACTCACAGTTTATATTTTGTCGTATATATACCGATGATTGTATTATTAAGTTGTATTTGAATTCTGTACCATGTATCTGACGACTCAGAATAGGTGATGTATACCTAATTTTGGGGGCGTCACATGTCGTAAGTTTACGGTTACTGAACTTGAAGAAGTTGTTGATGCTGTATGCTATTTCCGATTTCAGAGTTGCGTCGTGACAAAGTGATTCGTCTTCTCCGATTTGAGAGGCGCGACAGATTTCTGCGTATTCTCTGTCGTCTGCGTCTTCTCGGTCGTTGATCTGTGTTCCGATTTCAAAGTTGCATGATTTTGGGGCGGTTAATTGAAAAAATGAAATTCGGTAACTGACGTGTAGGAGTTAATGATACGTGATTTTAGCACGTATATTGTGTATATTTTATTTCTGTAATTATGTTTTGTATGTTTTATTTTTATAATTACTTTCTAATTGTTGTATATTAGTGTAAAGGACCCAACTCTTAACTAGTATATGTTTGTATTCTCACTTCAATGGAAAACAAGACTCAAAGGCATGCCTTGTGTTTTTAGGACTGCTTTGCGCAACTGCTATCCTACCCAAAGACAGGCATCTTACATTGGTTTGATATGCAAGTGAGACGAAGGAACGAAGGAAGTATCACTCATTTTAATAATAATTTCCAAATTTTATAGTCAATTGATCAATACAGTGTTTACACACACAGAGAGATCACCTCCCTTTCGATATGTGTATCGACACTGTATTGATCAATTGAACAAAGTTAACTTTATGCTAACCACTCTCATTTCCAAGATATATAATTTTGATTGGAAAAGAAAGAAGGACTTTACTGAATGAAGCCTGAATATTAAATCTTAAATTAAATTTCTCCTATGAACTAACTCTATATATTTCTTATACGAATTAAAACTTCAAAAAGAGTCTTATTATTTATTGTGATAAATTTACGCTGAATTACAATTGTGAAACTTATAATCAATACATGAAATTGATAGAAATTATAAGAAAATCTCACTTAATTACATATATGTCTAAAAAGATAATTATTAATATATATGTTTATCCGCAAGCTTTTGACCAATTAAAAATAAGGAAAAAACTGAGCACCAAATTAATCAGATGTGAATTTTTGACTTGTATATGTTGTGCTTGACAAAGTTCAACAAGTTTTTTTTAAATAAAATAACTTAAAGTGGTTACATTAGTGCCTATTAATCAATTATAGTATTTGTTCATATTCTAGTCAAAATAATTAATATGTTACCGTTAAATACATTGACTAGTGATTGAGAATGTTAAGATAAATTTCCGCAAAGGCTGACCATCTTTCATAATTTTTCCAAGCTGTATATAATATCAAATTCGCCACCAATAATCAATACTACTAATTAGGTTTAGGTAGCAATACTTTTGACTTTTTTACTCTAGTACGCTTCTGAAAAGTTAAATTTAACCTTCTTTTTTTTGTATTTTGGAAAAGTTAAAGAGTATATTCCTGTTCACATTTAATTTCACACCCAATTACGCAAAGTTAAAATAATAATAAAAATATTTTCTTTCTCTATGGTGAATAGATGTAAATACTTAAAAATAATCTACAGTAATCAATTTTTAAAGTTTACTAATGCAGATTATAATTGGATATGCTAAACTTGTCTGTATTAGTATATGTTCTTCGTCTGTTATAATCGAACAACTAATACATGTCTGTATTAGTATATGTTCTTCGTTTGTTACATGTCTGGTGGTTCAGCCCCTATCATCTGCTCTAGTGGTCTAATACACGTCTAATACCAAATAGTACTGGAGACTCACTTTATTAAAATAATATTCAGCAATTACACAGGAAATAAAACTCCATGTTACAACCCTTTGCACTTCTGCAGCACCTATCACCTCTGAGACTTTGATACCTTCGTTGAACAAACTAAATATTACAATAACAAATCCCTCAACCAACCTAGACTTGTACTTTGTTTATAATAAATATTATGAGATAGATTACAAAAACTCTGCTGTGACGCTCCCAAAATTAGGTATATATCACTCATCTGGATCGTCAGATATATGATACAGAGTTTAAATACAACTTACTAATACAACTGTCGTGTACAATACGACAAAACATAACTGTGAGTTTGAATACAATTATTGTCTACTAGAGATTATACAAACTCAAAAGGAGTCCTCATTATAATTATTAACACACTATTTTACTGAGAATAGTGAGGACTACTAATCTTATCCTCTGACCGGCCACATCGCTCAGTCCCCGACTAGTCCTCGCTATGTTCTCATTTCACGAAGAAACAGTGAAAGAAAAGGGTGAGCTCAACTAGCCCGATAAAAATATTATGACTAAGATAATGCAGAATAATTTATCGTTAGCCTTCAACAATGTTAAATTGATAAAATATAATAAATATCAAGTTTAACTGCAGCGGAACAAGCAATCCATTAAAAGAGTCAAGTAGAGAATGAAATCTACTATCAAATTTTTTCATCACTTTTATCGCTGAGACTCAGCTCAATAAATAATCCACATCATTAAATCATCCCTGCACTACAGGCCAAGGATATTCTTTAGTATCACGACTACGAATTATCCATGCACTACGGGCCAAAGATAATCGTGTTTTCATCAACGGTCCTGATCATGCCATAAAACAATTCATCTTTGCTCCATTGGCCGAAGAGAATCCATCGTCATAATCATACCAAAAACTGTCCATCAATGCACTACGGGCCAATGAGGACTTTTAATTTTCACATCATTTGTAGCATTACGGTCATGATTACACCGCATAATCCACGGTCATAATCATACCAAGTCCATCATACGCTTTCTGAGCCACAAATGACTTTCAACATAATATAAACATGAGGATGATAACAATAATATAAGAATTCAATAAAACAAGTTCAAGAATTAATTTATCCATGAACCAATAACTTCCAAATTGTCAACATGATACTGCTTTATAGAGTAAAATTCAAGAATGCTCAGAAGAATATTTTCATGGAAAGATACTGAATGAAGCGCAAATATCAAGGATATTCCACTAATTTCATGGAGTATAGAAGTCAAAATTTTAATCAAATGAGTATAATACCGAATGGAATAACAAAAGATATCACCATGCATACGGTACTTCGCATAGACGGTTATTCCAACAGAATAATAATAACGGAACCAGGTCAGGTGAAATTCACACCGACGGAATGTTCCAACAGAATAATAAATGCGGAATAATAAATGATGGAACCGAGTTACATATAAGACGTGAGGCGCGGATATTAAAGCGAATAATAAAAAGCGGAATAATAAAAATGGAAACCGGTCCGACGTATAGCTGATGCACAGGATATTAAAGCGAGAATAATAGAAGAATGTCACCAAGTATAGGGTAGACCGCGTATACAGGTTATTCCAACAGAATAATAAGAAATGGAATAACAACAGTTCTCTTCATGAATAAGAAAGAATAACACCCTTTACCGTAAAATAATACTTGATATAAGAGTAGTGAAGTAGCGAAAAACTTTTCTTCTATCTCCCTATAGTCTCTCTCTATAGTTTCTCTCTCTAGAGTTCAGTGAATTCATAAGAAAATAATAAAGGAATGAGCTTTATTTATAGGAAAATGGAATGCATAGTAACTAATCCATGAGCGGTCAGATTGATTTACTTTAATCTCGACGGTCCATATTTAAAGAAAAATCTTTTAAATAAAATATAATATATTCTATTTACATAAAAAGATTTTTTTACTATGCAAACACTTATCTTGAACACTATGCATAATAAAATATAATATATTCTATTTATAGAATAACTTTAATAAAGTATACATTTTATATAAAAAGATTTTACTATGCAAAACACTATGCATAATAGAATATAATATATTCTATTTATGAATAACTTTAATAAAGTATTCTATTTTATATAAAAAGATGTTTCTATTTTATTACGTTAATAATACTGAATAAAACAAAATTTTTAAATCAACAATAATTGAATCAAATAATGTAAGATCTATGCAAAGCAACTATTGTAGCAATAATTGAACAAAAGCGAGTGACTTCTCACATAAATATCAATAATCAATACTGGTGTGCTACTTATGCGACAACGCGTGACATTGTACTTTTACTTCTTGAGTAGTTCAACAAGATCAACGGTAAAACTTCCATAGTTATTTTTAATAAAATATTTTTGTCGTTTTCTCAATTCGACAATAATTACATTGTATGGGGTCCACCAATGATTGTCTTGGTAAATGACGGATATTTTACATTTAAAAGCGAATATTCCCGACCAATCGAATATAATATGACAACTTGCACACTTTGCAAATTTTATAAATATTACCCACAACTATAACATTATCTCAAATTCACACCATAATATAAAAAAAATTATTTCGAGAAAATTAATTCTTTATTTATAAAATCTGGGGTTTCACATCTGCTATTAATCTGAGACCTAAGGTATGACACAATAACTTGACTCAGATAGTTTCAGGAAGAATGCTCTGTGAATTTCAGCTTTGTAGTCTTGTCCATTCTTTAGTCGAGCAAAGCGCATATATATATATATATATATATATATATATATATATATATATATATATATATATATATATACACGATTTCGAATCTTAAGCTCACCCCCTTTAATGACGGTCAGGACTGACGATTCGGTCCATCATTATATATAATCGTCGTCTTAGCTTTTAGCGACGGACAACATATATTGACGGACTGAATCGTCGCCTGATCCGTCGCTAAAGGGGAGTGAGCAAAGTATATATGTTAGATAAGGGGTGAGCTTAAGATCCGTATATATATATATATATATATATATATATATATATATATAAGAAAGGAGGCACGTGTTAATTCCATTAGTGATGTAATAAATATCTGTTAGCTTGACTAATAATGGATAAATAATACTCAACATGATATAGATAATCATATATTATTTGCTGAAATAAAGGAGTCAAATATATCAAAGAATAACACTGTTAGAGCTAATACTCCTTTTATAATAGCTGAAAATCTGTTAACAATTCAAATTCGAAATAAACTAGATTCCTTGATAATCTCCAAATAAAATTTGAATTGGTAACACACACACACACACACACACACACACACACACATATATATATATATATATATATATATATATATATATATATATCAACATATATTAAAATAAATCTCAACAATATTGAATTTCTTAAATGATGGCAAATAGACTTTTAGAGAGGACTTTTTTAATATTCTCTAATTGAAAAGCTTACTAGGCATGTAATATATAATAGAAATATATATCACAACCATATATATTAATTAAAAGATAACCAGGCCAATATTAAAGAAATAGAATATCAATAATAAAGTTTAGTAACCAACATGTTACCTTTTATTTTAAATTAAACACCAATTCCAATCTCCTTAAAATATTCCAATTCATATTCGAATTGGTCTTTATAACAAAAACATCTATCTAACAAAATACAACTGTTTTTGAATTTCCCGCTCACCCTAATAAATTATTTGGGCCGTCCAAAATTTGGGATAAATCCTATCAAATCAGTGTAAATATTTGGGAGACACGTGACACAACTAATATTTAGATATAGCAGCAAAACAGATATATAGAATATAAAAAAAGATATTCTACAGATATATCAGTTTCCATAAAAGAATTGTAACAGATGACATCAAATTTCTTAACTGTCTCAAATTAAAACAACCTGTTTTAGTAATATTTATATATTAGAGAAATAAGTAACACTCCAATATATAGTAAAACTCATTTGGGCTAGAAAGAGGTAATGCAATCTTCCATGTTATCTTAAGTGAAACAAATGAAATAGGACACCATACAAAACAACAAATTATAACCCATTATAAAATCAACCCATAATATAATCCATGCAATCCATTATATAACCTCATGCATAAACATATTAAAATATTATATACTAAATTAATTATAAATTATTTGCAACAACCTATTTCAAAATCAATTTAACTTATTTAATAAATCATATACTTATGCATATTATCATCATTAAAATTACAAAATATAAAAACCAACCTATACAACGAGTATATTTAATTTATATACACGTCCATCTCTCACCCAGAAACACACTCAAAAGTAAAATGATAATTAAATAAAATATGTCTCTCTAATCCCTCTATAACAACACTTTTTCTCTTTACAACGAATATATATATATATATATATATATATATATGTATTTACACATCTAACTCTACACCTGCAAACACGTTCAGAGGTAAAATAATATTAAAATATATCTCTATACACTCAAAGTGTACATCCAAAAACGTACTCAAAACATAAAATATTTGAGTAATGCTACACGGACAGCTTTATTGGACAGGTGCAATTTTTTTTTTTTTATTTTATTTGTGACTACCAAAAAATGTATAGTATTTATTTCAACAATTTTTTTTTACAAAATATAGTGTTTTAGGTGTAATTTGGATACATATACAAAAACAAGGTTATACAGATTGTATAACTCTTTTTTTGTATATGTATCTAAATTACACCTAAAACACTATATTTTATAAAAATTCTTGTTAGAATAAATAATATATATTTTTTGATAGTCACAAGCAAATTTTTTTTGAAAATATCCAATATTTATGTCCAATGAAAATGTCTGCCAAGATTTATTGAAAATATTTCTCTTTCATTTTTACGCAACGCTTTCTCTCTCTTTTTTTATTGTTATTTTACCTTTAAATATGTTTTTGACACGGATACATTCATATTATTAAAAGATAAATTTATCTAGTAATTTTTTTTTACTGAACTCTGCTTTGTTTGTCTTTTAATTTCATTTGATGCATCACTTTGACTGACTCAATCAACCTAGGGAAAGGGTAAACTGAAGAAGAAGAGTAGTTGTAAATTATTGTAAGATTTTTCTGGATTCGTCTCGCGAACGTAAAAGTTATTTTATCAACTGTCTTGCATACAAATTTTAATATTTTACATAACAACTTCTAAATATTGTATTTAAATATATCTACCTATTTATATTAATCTCATTTTACTAAATATTAAGTATGTTTGACACTTCATGAAAACCATAACAATAGCACCCAAATTAAAAAAAATAAACTACAAGGACTATTTTCTTAAATCGGAGTAGTATGGTAATATATTAAAATCAATTATTTACATAGTGTTGGTTTTTTTTATCGGCAAAAAAGAAATTTTATTAAAATCGATCCCAATATCTTGCGGAATTAATGTGGTAAATCTAAAATGTATGGATAGGGCCACAACAAAATTACATATCTGCAAAACAGAATACCCGAATCCCAATTACATGCAATATAATTGACAAATTTATTTATAAAAGATGTTATAAATTAATTATAATATATTATTTGGAACGTCTTTCTTGCCAGTTTAATACTCTCATGCGTGAACCTGTGTCATGAAAGAAGTAAACTGGTGAAATAAGTTGGGTAACTTTAATTTTCATGTATATATTGGGAGATATGAGTGGTTAGTATGAAGTGAAGCTCACGTAAGTAAGTTAACCATTTATCTGATATTAACAACGCTGACATACGAAAAGATTAACCTCTCACTTTTGTGTCAACACTGTATTGAATATAAATTGAATTTACGACGAAATTCACATATCCATCTAGTGGTAGCTAACCTACAACAAATCAGTAAAATAAAATACCTTTAATTAGGTCATATCTGTGCTACGTACGTGTTTTTGTCTTTCTATTATATTTATACATACTACTACTATTTACCAAGTGGAAGCTTCCAATGTGTATTTGACATTCTTTCCCCGTACATTCAGAATGCCTGCCCTGCCTCTATACTTGCAGATATTGGTTTCAATAGTTAGGCAAGTCAAATTATTTTGTTAGAAAAATGTCCACTTTTACCTTTATTCGCTTGACCTCTTATGTCTTTTACCAATTAAATCAAAGCTTTAAGATACTTTCTATAGGTAAGGACGGAGCCACATGTATATTGGAGGGGTCACGGCTTTTCAAGTTTAAAATTTTTGTAAGATTCACTCTCAAAGTTTGAAAATTTTATAAAATTCACTTGTACATTTGGTTTGGTTTAAAAATTTTGTAAGGCCCCCAAGTTTTGACGAAGTTTTGATATGTTTTAAAAGACTTTTTTTTGCTATTTTTATTATTTTTGTCAAAGCAAATTCTATTACTATATTATTTTTATTTTAGTAAAAATATGTTTTGTAATAGTGAAATTTTATTTTTTAATGATGAATATATTTTATGCTGTTAAATTTTTTTTTGGCCCCCCCAAATAACAAATCCTGACTCCGTCCCTGTCTATAGGGACCCATTTTTTTGACAAATTTGCCAACAGTATTAATTCTAACTACAATATTTCTCTAGCTAGTTATATAGTTTCAAAAAACACATGGACCACATCTGTACCTTTATAATACCAACGCTACACTAATCTTAATTTTATCAATGAATCAATCAAATTAACCCTAATGAATCATTCTATCTTCTTCTTTTTTACATTTCTTTAAATTTCACTTGAAAATTTCCATGCATGAAGTCTTCACCGAATCAAAGTTTTAAGTTACTTTATAGGGTCCCATTTTTTTTTTGACAATTAAATTTGCTAACAATATTTTAACTACATGCATTTCAGAGAATTAGTGTCAAACAAACACACATGGACAATTTGAAACGGAGTGAGTACTTTCTAGTCCCTTTTTTGACAAATTTGCTATGAATATTCTAACTACATTTGTAATTAGTTTACTCAAACTAAAACATTGACCACATCTCTAGCTTTATTACGGCACTACTCTTATCGTAATTTGATCAATTAATCAATCAAACCCTATATATATATATATATATGTATCTTCTTTTTACTATTTTCTTATTTTTTTAATTACACGTGAAAATTAATTTCCATAGATGGAGTCTTTGAGTTAGGTAACCGGTCGGCCAGGCTAACACCTATAACTACAAAGCACAAATGACTCTACATGCAATCTCCTCTATAAATACTACTCATTTTGTACACCATTATGAGCACAACTGCACAACATACTTCCTAATTTCTACCTAGCTAGCTCTACTAATTCTTAATTAATTTCTAGTTTTAGTGTTTCTTAATTAGTACGTGTCAACTTAATTAATTAGTTGTGTATCAATGGCTTCTTTTTCTTCTCCAATGGCCATTACTGTGACTTTAGCTTTCTTAGTGCTCTTCATGGGAATCTCGTCGGCTCAACTTTCCCCTACTTTTTACTCCAAAACATGTCCAAAACTTCTTCCCACCGTCAAATCCACCGTGCAATCCGCGATATCAAAGGAAACCCGGATGGGCGCTTCTCTTCTTCGCTTATTTTTCCACGATTGCTTTGTAAATGTAATATTACTGCCTGCTTCTCATATATATCCTCCAAATTAATTAATTAAGCTTCATATATATATATATATATATATATATATATATATATATATATATATATATATATATATATATATATTCTTTTTGATAGGTTAATTAAAGTCTTACATGCTCGTGTGAATGCCTTATTTCCTCTCTTGAGAAAACTTAGCACCCTACAATAATATTTCATGATGTCATGGAATAATAAAATATATATATATAGAGAGAGCAAGGATCTTAGGCTCACGCTTTATTGAAATTTCACTGTCTTATTTTTTATAAAAAAAAACATAACTAATAAAAAATATATAATAATTTTTTGGAATTGAAAGTTTTTTTAAAAAAAAGTGTTTTGGGTGTGATTTGTAAGTACACATAACAAAATAGTGTTATACGATGCATGCAATATTTGTTTTGTTATATGTACCCAAATCACACCCAAAACACTTTTTTTAAAAAAACTTTCAATTCCAAATTATTATATATTTTTATTAGTTATGGCTTTTTTATATAAAAAAAAAAAGACAGGTGAGCTCAATAAAGGTGAGCTTAGAAAATAAAATATATATATATATATATATATATATATATATATATATATATATATATATATATATATGGGAAGGTCAATGGCTTACTACTTGATCCTACATACCCCTTTTAACGATTGATTTATTAAATATTTATATGTTGTCCGTTATTAAAAGTTAAGACGACGGTTCTCTGATATAACGACGGATCGAACCATCGACCGTTCCATCGCTAAAGGGAAGTGAACATGGTATGTAAAATAAAAGGGCAAGCCCTCCAAATAGATTGTATATATATACATACATGATTGCACTAATAGAATCTAACTATCTAAATTTTCTTAGTACGTAGTTTTCAACTATATATATGCATGTTATTTATTTTTTGTCAAACTTGGGTCCGAAAGGCCCCACCAAAACTGCCTACCTGCACATCATTTGGTATATTTCTATAAAGTTTAAAATGGAGGTAATTTTGTTATACTAGTAAAGTGCAAATGATAAAATATATATGGGGATGGGGTACGTACGTCTATACATAATTAAGTAGCTAATTGTGTTTGATATATAAATTTCATTTTCATCAGGGATGCGATGGATCACTCCTACTCGACGACACATCTTCGTTCACAGGAGAGAAAAGGGCAGCTCCAAATCTGAATTCTGCGAGGGGATTCGAAGTGGTTGACAACATAAAGTCGGCCGTGGAAAATGTGTGCCCCGGTGTTGCATCCTGTGCTGATATATTGGCTATTGCTGCTAGAGATTCTGTTACCATTGTACGTAAGCCTTCACTAATTAATATTAATTATTCAATAGCACCAATTAATTAATTACTTTTCTAAAGTTAAATGAAGTAATGTGAACTTGTGGTTAATTATTTAATTATTGTTTATTTATGCTGTGGTCCATCTGTAATTATATATTTGCAGCTTGGAGGGCCTAATTGGAATGTAAAACTTGGAAGAAGAGATTCTAGGACAGCAAGTCAAGGGGCAGCAAATAACAGCATTCCTCCTCCAACATCTAACCTCAATGCCCTCGTTTCTAGATTTAGTGCTCTTGGCCTTTCCACCAAGGACCTCGTTGCTTTGTCTGGTTTGTTTGTGCTCTCTCCCTATCAGCCTCTCTTTATCATTCTGTCCCAAAATCAGAGTCCCATTTTTTTCTTGTGTCCCAAAATATATATAATGAGTCTGATCATTTTTAGTAGACTATATATATAACAAGTGATTTTGACATATATATATATATATATATATATATATATATATATATATATATATATTATAAAGGATCTCACACAATTGGACAAGCAAGGTGCACCAACTTCAGGGCTCGAGTCTACAACGAAACCAACATAGACCGTTCATTTGCTCAAACAAGGCAAAGTAACTGCCCAAGAACCACAGGCTCAGGCGACAACAATTTGGCACCCGTGGATCTCCAATCTCCTACGGCTTTCGACAACAACTATTACAACAACCTTTTGAACCGAAAAGGCCTACTCCACTCTGATCAACAACTGTTTAACGGTGGATCAACCGATTCAATAGTGAGAACATATAGCAACAACCCCAACACCTTTGTTTCTGATTTTGCGGCGGCCATGATCAAGATGGGTGATAATAGCCCACTCACTGGTTCAAATGGAGAGATTAGGAAGAACTGCAGGAAGAGAAATTAAAGTTGCAGGGGTTTGGTTTTAACTAGCCATGCATTAGTTTGGTTTCATTATATTGTTGGTGTTTTGAAATGATGGTTTGTGTTTTGAGATCATCTTATCTTATGTTCTGTTTTTTTTTCTTCTTCTTTTTAAAGAATAGTTAGGTAGTGCCTTTTTCTTTGTTGGTTGTTGAGTTAAAGTGCTTGGTGGACTACTGTACTTAATTTTCTTTGAGAATCTTACACAGATTTTGTTCAAAGATCATCAATAAATAAGTTAAATTATTAGAATTTTGATTTTTCAGAATATGTGACTAATGTTTTATTCTACACATATGTAAGAGGGTTTATGACTGACGTCTGACGTTATCTTGTTTTTTATTCTTTTTCAATAGTATTTTATTTCTCCATAAGATAATCTTGGATCTGGTCGAAATTAACTTCATAATAAATTGGTCAATTGAGTAATATAGTGCTGACACGCAGAGAGATAGATCACCTCCCGGTCTGCGTCGACGACACTGTATTGATCAATTGACTAAAGTTAACTTCATGTTAACCACTCCCAATAATCTTAATTAGTTTAAGTTTGAGAAGGTCTCAATTCATAAAAAAAATTTATTTATCTTGTCAACAAAATTCAACAAAGGTAAACACTTTCATAACGTAAAATTACACAAAAGCTGCACCATGAAGAATGCACTTTCTTGCGAGCCAAACTAAGGAGAGCAGAGGTAGTTGTTGTACGTAATAACGTCCTCTTTTTCTCACATAAATTTGACCACCCACTTATTACTCTATGTGAGAATTAATTAATTATCATACTCCTTTATCCTTTTTTATTTATCTTTTTAGAAGAAATTTTTTATCACTTTTTATCTTTAAGAAATAATTAATAACTTAGTTTTTTATAATACCACTAAACATTAAACATTAATTTATTTATTTATTACCTTTATAATTAATTTTAGAAGAATAATATGGAGATATTATTCCTAGAATAATCAATCAAACAAAATTATTAAAAGTGGAGGTTATGTTTTCATATGTTGCCACTCTTTTCTTTCTAATTGGGCTACACAATCGTTAATTAGATACTTAACTGGACACGGTGATATTGATTTAGGCCCATTTGTTATTTGGTTTTAAACTTCTCCGCGGTTTTAAGAATTAAAAAATTAATTGTATAAATTAATTATCTATAATACCTTTAAATTCTCATAATTACTAATTTATCATACTTTGGCTCATATTTTTTTTCATCTGCTCACCGGAGGTAATTTTGAAAAGATCATACTTAATTCTCTTAAATTATATAAAACGACAAATAATTTAATAAAAATAAAATCATTTAAAAAGTTATATATTATGAGATAGAGGAAGTATATTTTATAAATATTTATATCGACTTTTTTGATTTTTAGTTACATAAATTGAAAATATTGGAGAGAAATTAAAGGAGAAAGCAAAAGAAGCCAAAATGTTTTTTTGTGTGCTAAATTAAGAAGCCAAAATGTTGCCTCCCCTTTGATTTGATTCCATCCATTAATATGAACCAGAAAAAAGACCATGAAATATGAATTAGAATTAGAATTAGAATTAGAATTAGCCGCAGCTCTTCGTCCCCACACCCTCCTCGCCCTCTCCCGTAGTTTCACTGCTCTGTATTTCTTTTCGAGAAAAAGACCTTTTTTTTTTTTTTTTGTCATGAGAGAATAATGATTCTATATGTTAGCTTTTTCCCTCTCCTCTCCAACTCCGCCTCTCGCCGGCACCTCATGCTACCTACCTAGATTTATTGCAGGAGAAGAATCTCATAAAATTAGGGCTACAAGGGACATAACTATATATTTTCTCTATCTATATATATCCGAGTTGCACTATAATTCGTCGAAAAAGGGGAAATTAATGCCTGGGGAAACGTAATGATAAGTAGGCGGTTTTCAGCATCGTCGTCGTCCTCATTCTTATTGATTGTAGGATTATTATCGAATCACCGCCACAGCTGCTGCCTCCACCACCACCGTCGCGGTTGTTATTGTTTAATGGCCGCGAGTTCATCCTCCACATCTTATTCTTTATCGAGTCAAGGGAACAATTATATGAATGATCCATCATTATTGTCCTCCTGCAACTCCAACAAGGGATTCCATTTCCTACCTTATACAGCCCTGCATCTAAAACCCGCCACCAAAACAATTATTATTAAATCTGCAGCTGGAAATGATAGCAACATCAATAGTAATAGCAGTAGCTGTAGCAATGGTAATAATAATACTAAATCCTTGTATAAGGCTCGGCGTCCTCGAGCTTTTGCTCCTTCCCTGCCGCAGTTGCTTGGTCGTGATTCGGACAAGGCTAATGGGCTTGTTGAAGAAACTAACAACTGTCATGATCCAAATTGGTTCAAGTTCAACAATAATGGTGCATATCACACAATTGGATTGCCAGATGAACCTCTACCTGAGAAACTGGTTGTTGCTGTTGATGTGGATGAAGGTATCTTTCTTTTCCTTTAAACACTTCTTTATTTTATGTGATGTGATATTTCAGTGTGGATTCATTCTGCATTCAAGATTCCTACTTTTGCAATTCCGACATGATTATTGTTTATTTTAACTGTGAACTATGTTTCAAACTTCTTGTTATATTAATCATCAATATGTATCTGCACTCGTTTTAGCTTTATGTTTGCAAACTATTTTACCCTGTCCAGTGCTCACTACTAACGGCATAGTGACTCCTGGGGAAGTTCAGTAGTTGTAAAAAATGTTTTGGGTGTTTCACACTAAATATTGGCTGGTTGCTCGTGTATCCTTAACTTTGCATTGAGAAAGTATTAGTTTGATAGGATATGCAGTATTTCCCAATGGTCTGATACCGTGTCCGGTTTGTTCATATTTCTTTTCTGTTTCTTTTTGCATTCAGTTCTTGGAAACTTTGTATCAGCTTTGAATAGATTTATCGCGGATCGCTACTCTTTGAATCATTCGGTTTCAGAATACCATGTCTATGAGTTCTTCAAGGTAAAGTTTTGTCTGCTGATCTATTGTTGAGTTCTGTGTAAATATTATTTATTTGGAAAAAGTTCATATTTAGGACATCTGTGCTCATGGGTTTATATTTTTTCATAATTAGCACAGTATTAAGAATTATAGTGAAAAATGTTCATAATTTATGGGTGTCTTAGGACCTCTGTGCTTGGACTTGATTTTGGTAACTTCATGTAATAATGTGTGTGTAACTGACTAACTGTGTATTCGCCCACTTCTTGACCTGACCTAGGGAAATCTCTTTTAAGTTCTGTATGGAAAAAAGCATTCACACAGATTGCCAATATGACAAAGTTAATTTTGTTTGATTTCTCTCTCTCTCTCTCTTTTTGCATTCTTCAAGATAGAAATAGAGGATAAATGGTGAACCACAACCAATGTGCATTTCTTATTATCTAAAGAAGTAGAAAAATAATTGTGTTCTGAAGATGGGTGTCAAATTTAGGCGTTTTCTTTAAATAAAACTCTGAGATGGGTATTTTTCTTGGATAACATTTTTGTCACGTCAACAATAGTCTAGTATGGCGCAAGGGATCTGCTTTATGTAGTAGGATACATGCATTGAACTCTTTCTCGATCTTTGTTAACTTTTGATTTTTTATGCGCTTTGACGAAATCACTAAAACAGTAGGCCAAAATCGCGCTAACAAGTTTATTGTATTGTTATGAAATTAAACTCACGAAATACACATAGATAAACATACAAAAATATAAAATATGAACACAAGAATTTACGTGGAAACCCAATTGAAAAAAACCACAGAGAGAGAGAAAAAAGTCACTATAATAATATGGAGAGTACAAATTGTTTATTTGTGTCATATGTTATCGTGTTATTGTGTGTTGTATAATTGTCTCAAACCCCTTGCCTATTGCTGTATGTCCACCGGAATCCAATTAAGAGTTGAAGTCCTTTTTAGAATCACTTTATAGCTGCAATTGTATAAATTTATAATCTCATAGATATTTCTTTCATATCAATAATTCCTATCTATCTGACATTCACAGTATTAATGATAAGATTGTTCCTGGAACTGAGGGACGCAACCTCAGTGGTTACAGAACTCCCAAGATCATTCAATACCCTCATTCAGATGTATAGTTCATATAGATATTGTACTTCTTTCTAACTTCTATAAGAATATAAAAGCTAAGCAATTGACAAAAGCTAATAATATATTACATATTCTCAATTTTGATTACAAAGATCCCAAATTACTATTACATCAGAGTCTTTAAAGATGTAACAAAGGCTAGAGTTTTCCTATCCACATGAATGAGTTCTGGAACTTTCGTTATGTTAGTCAAAGTTGCAAAGGAAAAAATTATTTGCAAGGATGAGCTCTGGCTCACCAAGTTTTAAACAAGTTATACTTTATATTGGATGAGCTACAGAAGGCTCACCAAGTTTTAAACAAGTTATACTTTATATTGTATTTGAATTGAATGATCATATAGTTCAAGATATTTTCCACATATATATACTGAGGTATGTCTGTCAAACTCCACACATTACGAGTCTCTGTCAGTCATAAAGACTTAGCCACTCGAGTTAATCTTGTTCAACCAGACATCACCTCTATAAGTCATATAGATTTTTGGAGTCATAGTTCGGATATTTATATCCTAGGAGTATGCATATCATCATACAAAAAAAATCAGTAAAGTAGTGCCTATAATGGCTTATAAATTCCTTCCAAAATTAGATCTCCTTATCCCACCAAATAATGAAACATAGTCTTACTTCAATAGGGATTCTCCCACTGTAAAAATAAATATATGGGCCAACACTAAATTCGGTCCACTAAATAAATTGGGCTACACCTTGGCTAGGCCCAAATAATCACATCCCAACATAGCCCCCAGTCTCTTATTTATAAGGAACTTAAAATAAGAGTATACAAATTTATCCCAACAAAAGATCTGCCGAAGACGAACTGTCTCACCCAAACACCATACATACGCCGAAAACATACTATCACCCTTATACCAATTGAACCCCATAAAAATAAATGTTCGCCCCAAGGCTGAACATACTATCAAACCTCCGAAAACACCAAAGTTCGCACAAAGACTGAACGTATCTCTGAACATAAAACAATTGTTCGCCCAAAAACTGAACACACACCACCGAACCTCCAAAAACACCAAAGTTCGCACAAAAGCTGAACGTATCTCCGAACATAAAATAATTGTTCGCCCAAAGGCTAAACACACACCACCGAACCTCCAAAAACACCAAAGTTCGCACAAAGGCTGAACGTATCTGCAAACTTAAAATAATTGTTCTCCCAAAGGCTGAACACATACCACTGAACCTCCAAAAATACTAAAGTTCGCACAAAGGCTAAACGTATCTCCGAACATAAAACAATTGTTCACCCAAAGACTGAACACACACCACCAAACCTCCGATAACACCAAAGTTTGCCTCAAGGCTTAACATTTCTTTGAACATAAAACAATTGTTTTGCCCAAAGGCTAAACACACACCACCGAACCTCCAATAACACTAAAGTTCGCACGAAGTTTGAACATACCACCGAACATAAAACAATTGTTCGCCCAAAGGCTGAACACACACCACCGAACCTCCAATAACACCAAAGTTCGCCTCAAGGCTGAACATATCTCCGAACATAAAACAATTGTTTGCCCAAAGGCTGAACACACACCACCAAACCTCCGATAACACCAAATGTAGATAGCCGAAGACATGATGAAGCCGATGTGATATAATTCAAAGCAAATTGCTATTATCCGAAGTGTCATAGGCGAACATCTCAGACCGTTGAAGTTCATACCAAGTTTGTATATCTTGCCCCCCCCAGTCAACTCAGCTTGAACATAAGAAGAAGTCTGAATCTAATATATACAGCGTCGAACAGATACCAACCTTGTTCCTGGGCCAAAAATTTTCTCTCCGCTAAATTTGTTGTCATGCCGAATAGAGAGACAATAGACAGTGATCAAAGTCCGAAATACTCTCCTACCAGTAGCCTCCATATCCGAAGTACTCTCCCACCAAAAGCCTCCATATCAAAGTGAAATTGCTTTGTTGCCAAGAAGTGTCACGGGTAAACATCTTGAATCGCCGAGCTTATACTGAGGCGTATATATCTTGACCGACCGATTTGGCACAAATAAGAGAAGAAGCCCAAATCAAATACCAACCTTATACCTTTGCCCAAAAAAATTCTCCTTCGACCACTGATCGAAATAGCGCTCGAGGCGCGCGCCTCGAGGCATGCCTCGTAGCGAGGCGGAAGAAAGAGATTGCGAGACGGGCGCTTATTCTGGAATCGGGGAGACGTGCGCCTTTTTCTGCTGAAACTTACGCCTCGTGGCGTTGCGCCTCAAGGTGACGCGAGGCGTGAGCCTCGATTTGGCTTAAAAAAACCCTAAGACTTACCGAAGAGCGAAGACTGCTCGATTGCTTCTTTCTCCTCTTCGCGACTACTGCGACTGAAGACTTTCACCAGGTATTCTTCTTCTCCTCCTCCTCCTCTTCCTATGGCGTCTCTGTTTTCTTTTTCTTTTCTTCCTCACGACTCGCGTCTCTATTTTCTTTTTTCTTTTCTTGCTTCTTGTTCTTGTTCTTCTTCTTCTTCTCCTCCTCTTCCTCTGGCGTATCTGTTTTCTTTTTCTTTTCTTCCTCACGTCTCTGTTTTCTTTTTCTTTTCTTGCTTCTGCTTCTCTATTTTCTGTTTTCTGTTTTCTTTTTCTTTTTTGTTTTCTTCTGAGTTCTGAATGTTGTAGATGGGCGTCTTTGTTTTTTTCTTTTTCCAACAATGTAGTCCTCTGTTTTCCTTCCATTCACAATAGTGCTTGACTACTTGTGATTCATTTAAGTTTTACTACTGTTATTGTTATTGACTGCAGGTGATTTTAAGTTTTAAAATTTTTATTAATCCCAAATGTATCACAATAGTGCTTGACTGCTTGTGTTTTCACTTTTCATTAATTTCTTTTTGAAGAAAGATAGCATATGATAATTCCATTTGGTTTTTTAGACTGTTAATAACAATATCATTATTTGTGATGTCACCAAAATAATTTGTTAGGACTTAGGATTGGCAAGTTTATAACAGTGGTCTTGATCTTGGTCATCATGTTAATGCTGTTGGATACAAATGATACAGTACTTATATAGTGATGGATTTGATATTATGTTGTTTTGATGTTTTGTAATGATAAATTAACGTGACGTTGGATATTTATGTCTTTTTTGACCTTGATTATGATGATAGATTATTTTATGATTTTATTAGCATTTTCTTATAATTTTTTGGAGACTTTTACGTCTTCAAATCGAGGCTTCCGCCTCGCTTCGCCTCGAAGCTTACGCCTCGCCTCGTTCGGAGAAAAACGCCTCGTACCACTTTTAGCTTTTTCGAACACTGCCTCCGACAACAGCTGGTGTGTCGAAGATGACTTTATCCATTGCCATCTTTGTCAAAATACATAAATGCTCTGCGAAAATGATCATCGCTCTCTATCCTCTGCAGGTAGGTTGTTACTGCCACAAAATTTCCATAGTTCAGTACTCCATCCTCAACACAATCAACCACATCCATCATCTCTAGTTCAGCCAATTGTGAATCAACTTTCTAAAGTCTGCCCTTCAATTCTTGTTATGTAACTTTTCTACCGTTGTCGGTGTCCATATAAGCAAACGTGTAAGACCCCGAATTTTATGAAATAAAAGTATTCAATTTTTCTTATAATTATTATTCAGTAAATGATTAAATTGATAAAAGTTTAAAGTTAAGGGTGATATATATAAAATTTTCAAAATACGCAAGTGGTTATAAAATACTCATTTCTATTGGGGAATATTCATTTAGTCGTGGAATATTCTTGTTGTCGGGGAATATTTTATTTATGACGGTAGCGACCATTTGTCAGGCCTATATAATGAATAAGCGCCGGATGAAAAAAGCGATAAGAGTTTTAGTTTTATAAATAACGGCGTAATTATTACCAATTAACAACTTTGTTGGAATACCCGGTGGTTAAAATACGATGTCTGGCGTGGTGGTTATAAGAAGCTTTACGGTATTACAAGCGATATTTTGAATTATTGATTCTTACGTATATGAAGATCTTACTTTCAATAATTATTACGATAATTATTGTTCGATATTTTATTTTATTGATTCAATAATTCTTTGCGTTGATATTTTATATTATTGTTGTTTCAATAATTGTCATTCGCACTGATATTTCCCATTATCGGATCAATAATTCATATTATTTGAATAATATTATTAGATAGCATTATTGGCAATGTTCAGAAAGTTCTATCGAGGAGAGGTTTGATCACCTAATTGCTTGGCATGAGAAGGAGAACTCCTTATCGGAAAGCCCCTCTTTCTGAGGAGCGGCACTGGTTATCGTTATTGTGATTCTGTAATATTATTTGTGAATAATTATTTATTGATTTATATGATAAGGAAATATTTATTTTATGTGGATATAAATGAAGGAAATATTTATTTTTATGTGGATATAATTGAAGGAATTAATGTTGAGGTGTTTTATCAGTATTATTGTCGGAATGGAGGTATTAAAAATCAAATCAGTGTTCTTAAAGCTCTATAGTGTGAGTTATAATTTTAATCCGACCGTTGGATCGTTGTGATTTTTGGATATATTATACATATATAAGTTAGGTATATGTCCACTAATTTTGAACCGTTAAAAATTAACGTATGATTTGTTATGAATTTTAAGAGGTGTTGAAAATCATCCGTTTGTGGATTTCGGATATTTTCTGTTTGAAATTTTGAAAAACTTAAAGCTACAAAGTTGTAGAGAATTCGATTTCGTGTGGAATGGACATAAAATTCGTATTTTTCTGATAAAATGGCTATTATTATGAATTGTTGAAGTTTCGAAAATTAAAATATTTTTATTAAAAATATGGGCGGGACCCACTTTTGGTTGTTGGGGAAGATGGCTGATTTCTGGTGGGCCCCACTTGTGGTGGCTGAGTTTTGTTCAAAGCATGCATGGGTAGAAATTTTTTTAATATTATTTTATTATTTTAGTCTGCGCTTTTGGATTTAAAGCATTTTCTTATAAATAGCGCTTAAGTTAGAATTGAAAATCATACGTAAACATAAGTTTTCTCTCTATATTATCGAAAGCGTATTTTTGTGAGTATTTAGATACTTTGAGAGTTCTTTATTCGGTCTGCAAGTTTCCTTCAAAGATTACATCCGATATTCCAAATGTAAATACTACTCTTTTGAGGTAAGGGATTGTAAAGGTTATTATGTTTTTCAATTTCGTAATTTTTCTGACCCTCAAAAATTCTGGAAAAATTTGAAATGATAATTTGATGAGTTTTCTAGATTGTGTCCAAAAATGGCGATTTTTGGATGTATAGATTAGGAGTTATGAATTTTATGGGAAAAGACTATTTTAAAAGTAAACCCTTATAACTCCCTGTGGTTAACTCCAAAATTAGTGAAATTTTTATTGGGAGTACATGTATATAACAACAGTATACTCTGTAAATTTCGGAATTTTTGGACAAAAGTATAATTTATGATAAATTTCTAAATATTCGGCAGTTTTGGCTATATGAAAAATAGTAAATGAATTTTAAAAATTCCGGGAAAAATATATGTTCAATATGGGACTATATTCTGCTAAATCTCAGAAAAGAAAATTTGTTTGTACTGCTTTGGTATTTTTCATGAAAATGGATTAGTTGTGTAAATGAATTAAATATGTTATGTGAAGTAAAGAAAATTGGAAAATAGGATTTTATAGCTTGGGAATCCTATATAAGGTATATGCAGATTTTTGATGAGAGTTTTGATTATTGATGATGAAATCTTATGAGTTTGACATTTTAGGATTATTAAATGCATTAATTAGTAAAGTGTAAACAATTAAAATAAATTGTTTATAAGTTTAAGAAATGATTAAAATATTGTTATAATATTAATGATATTAGATTATGAGATTATTAAGTGATTGATAACATTTGGATATTCTTGAACTCTGGATAAATTGTATTATAAATGTTTAATATTTATCCTTTATCTCATTTAATTAAATTCTTATATCATTGTCATCATTCTCATGCTTATATTGTGTTGAAAGTCATCTTTGGCCGTATTGCATAGATGGACTTGGTATGATTATGACCAGGGATTATTCGGTATAATCGTGATAGTAATGTTACAAATGATGTGGTAAAAGCCCTCATCGGCTGTAATGCATTGATGGGATGATTTTGGTATGATCGTGACCATGGATTCTCTTGACGAGGGTGCAAAGATGAATTGTTTTATGGCTTCGATCACGATCGTTGATGAAAACACGAATATCCTTGGCAAGAAGGTGCATGGATAACTCGTGGTCGTGATCTTAATGAATATTCTTGGCAATGGTGCAAGAATGATTCGATGATGTGGATTAATTATTGAAATGAGTCTCGGCGATGAAATATTAATTCATGGATGTGATAATAATGAATATCATCGGCGCGAAGATACATGGATAATTCATGGATGTGATCTTAACGAATATCCTCGGCGTAGTAGTGCATGGATAATTCGGTGATGTGAATTATTTATTTAGCTGAGTCTCAGCGATAAAATATTGATAATAAACTTTTAAATTCGTAGAAGATAGTAGATATCATGATCTACATGACTCTTCTAAAATACAGTTGTATGTCTTTGGCCTGTAGTGCAAAGATGAAATGTTAATAAATATATTTGGCCCGTGGTGCAAAGATGAATTTATTAGTATGATTATAAACAGGAACTGTGATTTGGTATAACTATGATCTTTGATGTTTCAGGTAAAGACAGGTGATGGAAATTATCTTCGTCCTGGGTACGAAGAGGAATTTAGAATCACAATTATGATTATGAGTTTTTCATATGATTGTGGAAAGGAACTGCTGATTAATGTTACAGGGATAAAACATTGTTGGTGGACTTTTAACGTGGAGAAGATAATAGACTTTATGGTCTATTTGACTCTTTTAATGGATTGCTCGTTCCGCTACGAATATGGTGGAAAAGTTTTATAATCTACCATATGTTCTAAATCCCTGATTTATTACTGACGAAGGCTACTGATAATTTAATTATCTTTAGTCATAATATTTATAACTGGGCTAGTTGAGCTCACCCTTTTTCTTCACAATTCATTTCAGGTAATAAGAGTGTAGTTGGGTCGAGCGGGAATAACAGGGAAATAGTGTGATGGTCCGAGACTGTCGAAGTTTCTCAATACATTATAAAACGGCATGACATGCAATATATAATTGTATTGAGGACCTAAAATGTGTGTGTCGTATTTTATACGTCACTTAATAATTGATTTTGGTGAACAACAATATGGTGAGGCGAACCCGACCTAGAAGCGTCAAAAGTGCACCGCGTTAAAATGAAGAGAACAGAAATCTTCTCGTGTCCCTTTGGAGACTTGAAATATTTGCTGTTGTACTTTATATGACATGTAATAATTTGAGTATGAATATTGTCGTATTATATACGTTATAATATTTATATTGAAACTCACAGTATATATGTCGTCGTATTTTGCACGACAGTTGTATAAATGAAGTTGTCAGTAGTGAATTTTCTGGCGACTCAAGATGGGTGATGTATACCTATTTTGAGGGCGTCACAAAACGTATCTCTGATCACTTCTATCTCCTCTATAGATAAGTGTCCTGCAATTATCCGCAAGTCTTTCTTTTTGAATCTCATCGGAGGACTCCACTGTCCTCTTCACACCCTCCAAAGACCGCAATTTCCTCTGCAATAACCTGAGTTTCTTCGTTTGAAGATCCAGGGCCACTGAAGAATTGCGTAAGCAATAATCAAAGTCGTCCAAGAAATCACATCCCTTACAGGCATTTCTTCAAACCCTCGACGCTCCGATTCCAAAAACCCACATTTGACATATATGTCAATCATAGTATTCCTAACATACAAATCAGAATCGAGCCCACCAATACTAATAAACTGAGCATGTGTCTGGGTAACTAAACTAACATCCACCGCCAAACTACAATCCTTGAGCAGTAGAAAATGCAAACGAAACAGAACTAACCCCTTTCCTCTCCATATAATTATAAAATTTCAAACTCAATAATGGGTCCTTGAATAGTATAACCCAACAAAACACCAACCATGAACGGACGCGCAGAGCCTCATCAGCGTCTGTTATCAGCGACTACAAATGTATTTCTATGTTGTCCATGAGCAGAACAGGATGATAAGCTCATTTAGCAAAAAACGATATATTCTCACACTTTCGAACACTCAGCCGTAATCAGAACCCCACCGTCGAGCAAATAACAGATCACCAAAACCTCAATTATTCAAATCGCCCAACAAACCATGAAAAGGGGATTGCCCTACTATATTCTTCCACATGAATTTCAACCACCTGCGGTGCACTCCTGAAAGAGGATCTACCAGGCCCCACAGTGTTTTTCCCATTCAATTGGCTCATTCACAGTTCTGAATACCTGTTCGACAAATTTGGCGATCTCGGGGCTAATTTCGTCGCCGGGAGAGTGTGTGGCCGTTATACGATTGGAGGAGGACGAGAAAGGTCAATGGATTAAAGGGAAAATCCTAGCTAGATTAGGATTAGTAACATTTGAGAAGATCCCACTGGCACGGTTCGAAGGACGTATTTCACAAATTGGGAAGCCATCAACGATTTCTCTAACTAGAACAAGTGATTTTAGGATTGGCGAAAGAAACTGCGTCATTAATATTAGGATCGAACTTCTTCGTTCCACCCTCCCTAGTATCGCCGACCAATTCTCCTCATGTTCTTTTTTAATTCCAGCTAATTAGAGACTGTGCATCATGCATAGTTGTTTGCCGTCACTTTTATTGAAAAGCAATTTCATGAGCATGTCCCTAGGTATGAGCACACAAGGTAGCTGTAGTAAAAAGTGGATTTTATAATATTAAGCATGTGGCTCCAAATACATTTCCCCAAGTCATGAAGTATATTCTATATGAATGGTTACACATAATAAGCATACGTGTAATATCAGGAATGATGATGCTATAATTTTAGTTCTCACATATGGATTAATAGCAGAAGGTACATGCACATGTTGCATATATATATTTTTTAATTTAATAAAAGAGAATAACTTAGCTTTATGTGTTGGCTCTCCTTCTTGATGAATCGGTGATTTTAATGACATTAAAACTTTCCCAAGACGACGGCAATGTTAACGCCTGATTTTGTACGCCTGACGAAATCATCAAAACAGCAAGCCAAAATCGCGCTAACAAGTTGATTGTATTGTTGTGAAATCAAATTCACGAAATACACACAGATAAACATACAAAAATTTAAAATATGAACACAAGAATTTAAGTGGAAACCCAATTGGGAAAAAACCACGGAGAGAGAAGAAATCCACTATAATAATATGGAGAGTACAAATTGTTTATTTGTGTCATATGTTATCATGTTATTGTGTGTTGTGTAATTGTCTCAAACCCTTGCTTATTGCTGTATTTATAGATGTCATGTCCACCGGAATCCAATTAGGAGCAGAAGTCCTTTTTAGAAACACCTTATAACTGCAATTAATGGCTGATTTAATGGCTGATAGATTCCTTCCCAAATTAGATCTTCTTATCCCACCAAGTAAGGAAACACATTCTTACTTCAATAGGGATTCTCCCATTGTAAAAATAAATATATGGGCCAACACCAAATCCGGTCCACTAAATAAATTGGGCTACACCTTGGCTAGACACAAATAATCACATCCCAACATATGCCTTTGCTTCTTTTTTTTAATTGCACCACGAGTATCATCTAAAACCTAAATAATTTGTGATTTTACAATGTCAATCAGAATTTTATTGTTTGTAGCAAACCGATTTGGACTATTTTCAGAGCTAAGTACTGCACCTGAGTGTGCTGAATTGGTGCTCTTATTTTCTATCTGGGGGATATACTTTCCACTTTTATAATTAATCTTGCACCCATCACTTGTTGTACATCTTATCTGATTTTTAAGCTATAGTCCAGGGTACTAAATTTAGCTGGCAGGTGTTGATCAGCCAAAATATGTTCCCTATTCCTTTAGTTTGCTTCTGTTTTTGGGTAGAGACAAGTTCTGTGCTTCTGGATACTGATTTACATTGTACTGATTTTACAGATATGGAACTGTTCCCGAGTTGAAGGTATTACTGAACTCTCCTTTGGTTTGACTGAATTGAGTAAAAAATTTATTTACACTTACATAAACAGAACATTTATCTTTGCCATCAAAATATGCAGCCTCATAATATTTAGGGATCAGCAGTCCCAGTTGAAAACTGTAAAATTTATGTCCATACTCCATACAATTGTTTACTCTTTTTGACTGAATATTGGTAGGGTTTTTGAATAGATACTTTTACTTTTAATCTGTGTTACATGGACTCTTTAGTTGAGATTGAAGTACCCATGTCGACACGAGTGGACATGGGTGTGGAATCCGAGGCGGATCCTTCACTTGTCGGTCAGATTCTCTGAGTCACCAATAGTTGATTATGTACCTGTACCCCCATAAACTTTATAACATTTAAAAATTGAACCCATAAACTTATTACTTTTTCCAGTAAATGTTTTGATATGTAAATGTTCACTTAAATATCCACCAATAGTCATCTTTATTCCAAATTAACCCAAAATGTTTGATATTTTTTCACTAAATCTCACATAACACCAACTTTTAAACAACATTACTCGTCTTATCCACACACCCGTATCTAAAATTTGGATCGTTTTACGCCGTGTCCTCGGTATTGTAAGAATAGACAACTTTGACACCTAGACATTACCAACACCTGATTCCCGTACCCGAGGCCATGCAACATAGCTTTTAATATTGCTTTTAGATGGAGGTGTAAGTTAAAGAGCCAGCAGCACTATCTTTTTCGGTGTTGGAGCTGAGTCAAAATTGATCAGACTTTTCCCGGTTCTCACACAGTTGGGTTTAAAAGTATGAAACAGAAGAATCTGTATGGATTAATGACCCATGATCCTTGCATTTCGGAACATATTTTTACTAGAGATTTTCCTTTATGCACCATTACATACATAAAGCAACACAAGTGCATGGAAATATCCTGCTCCTACAAAATCTATTATGATGGCTTGTTTTGTTGCTGCTGCTTAGAGATCAGAATAGCTCTATAAGTTGAGCATACTAAAACTGTTATTATTTTTGTCCAATGTATTTATATCTTCTGTGATATTACAATTTTGCTTCTCAACCAGTTTAAGTTTTAGATTCCTTACAACATATAGGATCAAAATGTTTACACTCTTGTTTTGACAGCTGATATCCGTGTCCACGAGTTTTTTAAGACATCTTATTTCAAGACGGGGATCCATCCAATTCCAGGTGCTCTGCAGGCTCTAAAGAGGTTGTCAAGATTTTGCAATCTATCAGTAGTGACGTATGTCTTCTTAGCTACACATGTTTTTGAGTTTGATAATTTTCTAATATGAACACCGAATTATTGGTCATTTTGAAGCTATTCATTTTTGTAGGTCCCGACAGAATGCAATCAAAGATCACACAATTGAGTGGATTGAGCAGCATTTTCCGGGACTCTTTCAGGAGATTCAGTTTGGCAATCACTTTGCTTTAGATGGGCAGTCTAGGCCTAAATCAGACATCTGCAGGTAGCTTCTCCATGAACTGCTTTAATTTTTTCTTGGGATTGTTTTATTGTGTATTTTTTTTTCCTAATGATGTTAGGGGGTCCCAAATAGGGTTACCATGTTTGGGGTACTAAAAGTGACTCATCGTTATTTCATTGTTTTACTACTTGTGATTGATTATGTGAGAAATGTGATTTTATTGAGCAATTAACATAACAGCATTAAACTGGTACGCCAGATGTGGTATACCCCATATGGTACCCTTAGCGTTACTAATTTTTTCCTGATAATTAATTTGTAAAGATTTGAATTAAAAAGTACCTTCTGTAAGTATACTATATTCTTATGTAATTGCATTAGTTTATGAGCTCTTTACTAAAGTAGCCTAGTCAGAGAGTTGATTATGGCAAGTTCACTAAAATATTCTTGCAAAATTGCTCTAGACATTATTTGATAGGCTTTTGTAATGGTTATCCTTTCTGACAGGTCACTGGGAGCAAAAGTTTTAATTGATGACAACCCAACATACGCTGCTGAGTGTGCTGAAGCTGGAATTAAGGTTCTACTTTTTGATTATGAGAATTCATATCCTTGGTGCAAGACAGAGTCTGTTGCTCAACACCCCCTGGTTGTTAAGGTTCATAACTGGGAAGAGGTGGAGCATCAATTAGTTTCACAGAACTCATCAAGAACAATCAGTTAGTTTCATAGGTTGTTTTGTGAAGTCTCACCCTTTGAGAGACCACCAATTCATTGGTGTATTCTAATATTTTTAAACTCGGAGCATCTAATGAAATGCTGCAAGAACAGGGATTTATGATGTTTGGTCTTCTTGGCAAAACAGCTTAAAGGGTAGGGGACCGGCTAAACATACTTAGCAGCTTAAAGTGGACTGGCAGTTCTACGAATATATGGAAGTGTAAGGACACATTTTTTTATCATTTCAATACAAGTTGTCCTATTAATTCCTTTTTCTTTTCTAATTTGTTGAAGGGAATCTCGCTATTGTTGGTTCAACATATTATGTAATTTTAGATGACAAATTGTCTTGTTTCAAAATGCCTTGGCATTTTTTGTGTGATCCCGACTTATACAGATATGGTTACTCCATATTTTGAGCTCATCTTGGTTTATTTCATTGCAAACGTAAAATTTAATTATATAGTTTGAAGTAATTTTAAGCAACACAAATGCATGCATGATGCATATACTTCGTTGGAAAAATTATTTATTTTTCTTCTTGCTAACTTCATACACAATCAATTATGTTAGAATGGGACATCCATTTGCATTAGACCTGGCAAAAAATAATTTTGGATTACACAAAATAGTTATAGGTCAGTTGAGGAACCAAAATTATATTACCTATATTTAATATGGGTAATATGGTTTGGATTTAAATGGTTGTGGGTCGAATCTAAATTGATTTATTTTTCAAATTATAATTTCACTAATCAATAAATATTATTTTTTTGGTTGGGGTGGGGTGGGGGGTGGGGTGGGGCGGGAAAGTGGGGGAGGGTGCAGTGTGGGGGGTGGAAGTCTATACATAATCAATAAATATTATTTTGTGGGATGGGGTGGGAGTGGGGATTAAGGGGTGGGAGTTGGAAAAATTAAATTAAATTATATAATATAATATAAAATAATTTATGGAGAGAAGGAGAAAATTAATTTTAATTATATAATATAAATTGTATAATTTAAATGAGTTATTTTAATTAATTAAGAGGGAGATATTAATTATTTAAATTAGTAGTTCGTTACACTAAGTGTTAACTTTATTATGGATTAATTCCATAATTAGTGAAATGATTTTTATACATAATTACAAATGTATAAATTACAAAAGTATGTAATATGTATATAATGTAATATATATATTGTATATGTGTTATATAAGAATGTAGTGTAATAATGCATACATGTTGTATTAGCTCTACAAAGTGCAAAAAACTATTATAGACTAATATGACTCAATTGTAATAATAATATGGGTCCAAAACCAAACCAATCCATAACATAAAAACTAGTTAACCAACCCCAATACAAATAGTTTTATTTAACTATATGGTTTTCGATATATGGTTTTCGACTTAACTTGGCAGGCCTAATTCGCATAAGAGTGATTGCCGGTTCTGGTTTTACAATATGATAAAACAATTAAACCTTGATCTATACATATGTAGAAAAGGGTGCCTGAGCAATCCCAATTTACTCCATCTTCTCCAGCAATTTGAAGCCGTAAGCCTGTAAAATCTTCAGAGCTGCAAAACAAACAAACAAACAATAAAAAACTAGAAGAAAACATTCAGTTGGCATAAGGTCAATCCCCAGTTGATGGTTCGTGACTGCATGGTGGTTTCAAAGTTGTAATGGCATTGCCAGAAAGAGAATCACAGAACCGAAGTTCATGGTAGCCTCACACATACATAAGAAGCACCAAGCGAGTGCCTTGTACATTGATGAATCAATCTCTTAATTTTTATTTTTATTTTCTTTATAGCAGAGTAGGAAAACCATTGTTTTAGAATGAATTTGAATGTCCCTTTTGGGATTGCTCATTAACCATTATGTTGACCTAGGTATAGTACAATATTTTATATGCAATGTATTGCATTAAAACGGTGGTAGTCTAACATTTGCAGTGATCATGGTTCATTGATAAGAAACTAAATTGCAATGAAACCAAAGGAAAGAAATGTATTGGTATTACCTGGCTCATAAACTTCTGGATAAATGGGTCTCAAGACACCAGTTGTTTTGATCTTCTTTGTAAGTAAGAGCTGTGACAATTGAAATAATTAAATATAGTTGTAGTAGTCGCTCCAGAATTGGTGCCCAAAAAAAACAGAGATTTTTAAAAAATCAGGTACCAAAGCTCCAATTGCTGCTGGAATTCCAACGGTAAGTGCCATGGATGTGGTTGTTCTGCCATACTCGGTTCTCCCGAATTCCAATAGAGTGGCACTTTGCTTTTCGGTAGGTCGGCCATCAGGGAAATCTATATCTACTTCATGGTGCAAAATTACCATATCCTGATATATATATATATATCACATTAGCCACATTAAAAAACAACTTAACCCTACATTACACATACTTCTTGATGCCCCATCACCAAGATTGAATCAACTTGACAAGTCTATTTCAAGCTCTGCAGTTAGTTTCTTCCTATCAGGAAGGGAACAAAGTTGCATATTTTTTAGCTCAACAACAATTGTACCTTATATCTGCTCGTATAGTTCCTACAAGACCCTCTTACGTCTTCCATGACCAAGATCTCTCTTTTGATAACTTCTAATCTCGTTGTAATTAATAATTATGTTCCATTATATCCATTTATAAAAGGTAATGCTTGACATGATTGGTCAAGCGCTCATTTGTTGAATGCTTAGTCACGGGTTCAAATCCTGGAAATAGCCTCTCTGCATATAAAAGTAAGGCTGCATACATTTGAACCTCCCCAACCCTGCTATTTACAGGAAGCCTTGTGCACTAGGCACTTATACCATAGTTCAGATGCAGATGCTGACAAATATTACTTCTTTGAGGTACGACGGTGCACATGAGGACGGAATTTCAAACTGAATATCCTTGAGGAAAAAAAAATCTATATCTACAGTTTATGTTTCACAATTGTAGGACAAACGGGAGGGAAATTACCAACCAGCAAATTATCCTCTTCACCCATTCTTTTTATGTATATTGGTGTGGTCACTTATCACCTTAGTTGCATTGAGTAAATTTAAGAGAAAAACATTTGGATTTAAAAGGTAGCAGATAATATAGAGATTAAAAAATTACCTGTTCTGTGCCAGAGTAGACTAGTCTCTCTTCCATGCGGAGGCAGGTGACATCAAATGCACTTTGGCAGGATTCAGGAATTTCCTTTGGCTCGTTGAATCCCAAAAATCTAATCCACAATAAAACAAACATTCAAGAACGTTGATGTTAAATCCACTAAAATAAAGTATTATTACCTACAACCAGATCAACATTCCCAGACCCCAGGATCATTTAACTTACATGATGGTTTTGGCCGTCTTTAATGCTTCTCCTCGTTCTTTGCAAAGTCCAAGTTCAAATATTTTGTCTGCAATGTCCTTCTCTCCAATTAAAGTGCTTACCAAGTTCTTGCTTTGACCTTTGAGAAGTTCAAGTAAGAACGTCTCATATGTGGATCTTTTCCCATTTTTAAGAATTGGAAGCACTTCAGTATTGAAGAAACCGATTCTTGCCATTGTGCCCATTATTTCACCAAAACCTGCAGGAAATATCAACTCATTAGTCTTATAATCTCCATCTGTTCAAAGTCCACATCAATAAAAACCCAGGTACAAGTATCAATGTTTTTTTCGCCAGAACCCTGTCAAAGTTGTTTGTTTTGCAAATTGCTATCTTCTCATCTTTTGCTTGTTCGGGTTTTCAGTTTTCTAAGCTTCAGCAGAAACTTCAGATTACCATCCCAGTGCAACCTTTAGAATCAACTCAGTTAACTCAAACATTCAATATTAAAACACAGCCTCAAGACCACCATAACACAAAAAAGCCTAAAACATTACATGCCTTCATAACGAAGGGTTCCACGAAAGATGGTTGATGCTTCATGTCCTATTCCATACAGGTCCCCGTACACTAAAGAATTGCGATTTGGAAGGCACTCCAATGCAAAAGCTGGAAGATCAGATATCCGAAATCTTGTGGCTGAATCATAGAGACTGTCCCCTGCATTCAACAATAACACAAATTATAAAAGAAAAGATCTAATTATTGGTATAATTCTCCACACTCCCCTTCCTTTTTCCTGATATGTTTAAAGGAATGCACCAATTTCATAACCAGAATTTGACAAAGAGTCTTCTGATTCAAGTATGGAAGGAAAATCCACTCAAAGTCAGAACTGGAGAATATAACTATTTTTGGTGAAACATATAAATATTGCTTTCAACCCAAACACAATAAATTTATAAAATTTTAGAATCTACTGATTTAGCTGCATGAGGCAAATACAAAAGTACATAAGTAAAATAGTACTCCGTATTTACTATACAAAGGAAACATTGAATATAAGTAGGAAAAGACTATAGAAGTCGTCAAGACTCTACATTTGCATATATTCATCACACTTCTTAAAGGGATTAGTAACACCTAACAACCATCTGATTGCTGACAACTTACCATCAACATGTATGACTTCATCATGATATCTATAGGTGGCCGGATTGCGCCCAGCTTTTATAACTCCTGCTGGACTCCAACTGAAATAGTTTTTGGGTAGGAAACTTAGAATTAAAACACTATAATATTTAGCTAAGGGAGCATATTGGTTAAACAGAAAGAGACAAAGCTGTTTGCAAAAAGTTACAAGGTAATGCTCATAATATGTATTGTATACATGCATCATTCTGTCCAAGGAAATCTATCATTTTTTTTATAATCCTGAATTCACAATTAAAACAGCATAAATTACACTACTCTTAACAGACAAAACAGAGAAAGACAATAATATTTCTATTATCAGAAGAATGTCCAAATAATAAAATCCTTCTTAAAGCATGCTAGCCTAAATTTCTGTACGCTTTTCTTGAGCCAGTTTTTGCGTTAATGGAGGACGAGGAACAGAGGTACATAATCTTTAATTAAGATAGAAGGATGGGATCATTTTAACCGAGAATTTCACATTAGCATTCTGCATAATTTTATTGAATTTAAAGTATATATATCTTTTTCCTCGCACAAATCCTTGGTACACCTAAGTAAGGAAGGTTTTAGGAAGGAGTACGTTTCCCAATAGTACGTGTTCACTGAAAATGTTTCCACATTAACTATTAATAAAAAGGCTGTACGAAGTTCAATTTCATGGAGTCGAGGTACACCTGAATTTGTAAGCTAATGGGTTATTTGCTGCTTCTGGAGATGGGATACCGCCACAGTAAGAAGTGAAGGATGTAATCCTCCCCCCTCTAGCATGTGCTTCATCAATCATCTTCATTGCCAGCATATGATCTGATGTATACAACAAATTAATTGATCAATCAATATAAGTTGAACTAACCTAGAAGAAGGATAAAATAGTTGAACATAAATTTGTCCTCCAGTTTGATGGTTCCACATTTACTTGGTCACTCAAAAAGGGGGAGACATTGTGAGATAACTTAGACGACCACAAATTGTTAATGTCTTAGCCACAGTGATAGTTTTAAATAACTTAGACAGAGAACAAATTGTTAACGTCTTAGTCGAGGTGATATTTCTAACTCTAAATTTGTACACATCCACAACCTCTTTCTCTAACACCAGTATGGTTTTCAAGTGGTCAAGTGAGGTTGACTGAATAGCTTCTTTTCTTTTTTCTTTTTTTTGGTTCTCATTTAATTATTTTGGTGGTTTTTTAGTTTGTGATCCAGTAAAACTGATGCTTCAGCAATTGTAGTATTTGTAACAACTAAGCTTTAATTAAAAGTATGTATTAATTTTTAGTTCAACTTAGAACTCAAGTACTAAATGTGCTAGATAGACCATCCACTTCATTATTCAAATTTATTATTTCAATTTTATACCATATCCCTTGGGGTTAAAAGGTAGGATAATAAAAAAGCATGTGATTCACAATAATATAAATTGAATTTATGAGTAGTGTTTCTTACTAAAAAGTGATGGAGAAATTTTTATTAACTGTGGGCAGCATGCTGTGGGACAAGTTTAGCTTGTTAGAACACATGGGTTTCAGAGAAGTGCATACATGACATTTTCCTTATTTCTGTACATGCAGTATGATGTTAAAAAGATGCATACTTTTTACTGCCCATTATTTATTTAAGTACTATGCTATTGGAGGAACATCCAATTGTCGTAAGATATAGAAAAAATTACCTATTCCCGGGTCCAACCCCATCTCACCAAGAATAGTAATACCAGCACCTTTTGCTGGTTCATCTAACTTTGACATCGAGTCGTCAACATAACTAGCAGTAACCAGATTTTTGTTGAGCTGCATTAAGAAGAAAAAATTGCCAATATCTTTGGTATTTATGAAAATGTAAATGTAAAACAAAACTGCGTATAGAAATTAGGCTTCTAATATTCAGTTGGTGTGTTTAATATAGTCTCGTATCTCTTCCTGCAACCTATAGATAATATGATGGTTCAACAATTCTGACTTATCTAAAGAAGAAAAAAAGATGGTTCAACTTTTCTGTTCACGGACAACCATTTATCTTTGTCTCATTCTCTTTGCCACATTTCTGCTAAGCCACTAAGCCACAGATCCATGGGTAAAATACATGGTAATTCCAATGACATTTTAGCAAGGAATTTGAACAAAATATTGCTGGTGATCATTTTGTGGGGGATAAGAATCCTCATTGGCCACTCAATTCAACATTAAAACATAGATACATTTATCTGATTTCTTTACAGATGTAGTTTGTCTACTATATTTTCACAAGTCAATCTTATTATTTTACTTTAAAGCAGTATTTCTGGGGACAATAAACTAAAAACTTCATGGTTTCCAGTTCAATAACAGAGATTTATGATTGACTTATAACAAGATCAAAACACAGTCCTGAACCAGTGAGACCTGAAAGTTTGAAACTATTCAAAGTTCAGTAATCAGAAACTGATAAAAAATACAACATATCTCAGATTTTTGTACAGATTACTGGTAAGAGATATCACAGAAGCCGAAGGCTTTTCTTAGGTCAATGCGGAAGCATATGAAAAGTTGCTGATAGACAAATGACCAGTCATAATTCAAAGAGGTTCAATATATTATCGACTGATACAGAATGACCACATGACCAGTAACTTTCCTTGTTATTTTTGTGTTATACGTGAAGTGAAAGATACAACTTTAATGAAAGTTTTTCGAGGGATTAATCGAAGATTTATTTCTGTTGTCATTTGTTAAGGTATTTAAGAGAAGTAAATAGTAAATAGTATAGGCATCTATAGTTTTACAGTTGGTGCATTAAAAACTGCTCAAAGGATTTCGAATGCCTTCTTCAAGATCGTGCATTTCCTTTTTGTTGAAATCACCTGTTTATTTAGGTCCAATGTTTGGCAGACATCAAAATTGAAGGGAAATTAGCATGATTAAAATGGGTACACTCTAAAACTCAATGCATAACCGGTTGTGTTTGTTCTGTAATTTTTCACTTAATTAAAGTAGAAAATCATGCATGTTAATTCAAGTCAAAAATTTGATCAATCTCGAATAAAAAATTATTAGCTAAAATCCTACACGTGATCCTTATAGCATTAGGTTGTCTGGAGACATTAAGCAAAAGTCCTAAGGAAATGGCAGACTTGATGAGCTTGAACAGAACAGAAGAAGTATGAAATATACCTTGATACATGCATTTGCTATCGTACTGTGGCAACTAGGTGGCAGTAAACTGATGACAACATCAACCTGTGTAAGCCAAAGAAGCACATTAACAACCTCATTATTCCTTTCTGCACCTTGCTGCAGAAAGGAATAACGAGTTGGCCCTTGAATAACAGATATCAAGGATGAAACATTATAATTGTCAAACAAATGGGTAAAATATATATATTTACTTAAACAGAGGATATTTTCCTTGTATACAGAAATAACAAATTTTACAAAAGGTAGAGCCATTCTTTTCTTCTATTCCATTTGTAGAAAAGAGGATATTCAAAGGAACCAAAACTAAAATGTGGGATTAGGAATCATCAATATCTTAACGAAATTGTCGTGAGTGTTTAGTATAATAGTAAGGAAAAAACAACGTTGTGGAGAAGAGCATAGTTAGCTTCATGTATAGTTCAAGACAGTTATATTGTAATATTTAATTATATAATATTGATATTACATGGAGAAAATTACGATTAGTAATCAATTATTTAACATGCAGTCATACGACTTATATCTCGTCCTACTTTCATTTTTCTTTTAGGTCTTGGGCAGGTAATCTCAGGACATTCTAGTTTCTTTAGAAATTGGAAGGATAGAAAAGCAAAATCCTTGACATTCTCAATTATTCATCTAGTTCTAGTCATATCTCATCTTTGAATAATTATAAGTTGAAGTTTAGAGAGGCAACATACTTGACATTACTAATTAATCATCTTAGTTATTGTCATATCTCGGCTTAGGATAATTACGAAGTTTTGTAGTCTCTTTTCCATGTCCTTATTCTCTGAACTTCCTTTTTCTCTCTTGCAGTTTTGCTATCTTCAGTCAAAATTCTAAGATCCCTTCTAAAGTTAAGCATTTGTTTAGTTTTGCCCTCATCCACTTCAACAATGACGATTTATTACTCGCGCAGTGTCTCAACAATGCTCTGTCTTCGAATTAGTTTATTTTGTGAACAAACAGGATTCATCTCATTTTCTCAGGCATTGAGCAGTTGCATGGCGAATTATGAATAAATTGTCTGGTGTGTTTGAAAAGCTTTTGGTAATACCTTTCCTTGTTAGACTTTTGTTTCTTATGATACTTGTAGTCATTTAGTGTATATGGATTAAGTGTGAAATTTCAAGGACCAAATTCTCCCGGCTTAAGTTTAGGGAATTGAATTGTGATATTTTTGTCCCTTGGTCCATGGGTTCAGGTTTCCAAGAGAATGGCAGTATCAGGGGTTCAACAGTATTGGAGCGATCCATTCACTGCTTTTATTTTATTTTTCTTGTTTAGTATTCTGTTTTTTGGAGAATCCTTGTCTTTTAAGTTTTAGTTTCTTATGACTTCGTCTATAAACCATTATATGTTATACAAATTATTTTTATTTGTTTTCATTTACAATTCAATATCCTAAATCTATGTCAACATGAGCATGTGGACGAATGCAAAGGTTGAAACATATTAAGTGAAACAATATTGGCTTATATTCACTTAAAGTAACATATTTCACTTAATATTCTGAGGTGTCTCTACACGCTTCAAATTGTTTTGTAACAGCTTGTTCATGATCATTTCATATATATGATATATCTATGTTTCTAAGCCAATTGTAGAGACACTCTGAGATGATATATTGATCATTGACAATATGACGGCTGATTGTTTTCAAGATATTGAAAAGTGATGGTGTGTAGACATACTGGACAAGCATCATTGGTCATGGCATTCTAAAGCCATGCTGGATGCAAAAGCTAACCCAACATCCTTATTCGGAGATTAATACTTGTAAAATATCTTGGTGTTATTATTCCAAAGTGCTAATGCAACCAATTACTAATAAATCTTTTCTACTGAAAATAAGTTGTGCAGAAAACTCTACCTGTGAAACATACTTGCAAAGACTTTCATAATCCATTACATCAAGCTGAGCTGCTGTTGTATTTGGAATGCCTTCAATAATCTGATTCAAACATCAGTATAAGATTGTAAATGGAATGCAAAAATAGGGAAGCAATTAGTGAATTACATGAAACAAAGACAGAAAGCACACATTTAATATAGACTTATCATGAAAATGTATGCATATATTAGGTGGTGTCGAAACAACAACAATGACGTACAATTATTTTAACTGTGCAAATATGCATATTGTTGATGAAGTGATTATAATCTTAATAGGTATCTAAAGCACTAGTTTCTCAACTACATACTAGTGTTACCTGGAATGCGGTTCATTTTAATTTGTGAAACCGATAAGGGCAAGAGGTACGTTATAGGCTAAAACGCAGTACACTACTAGCTTTATATTAGTGCATCCAATACTAAGTTCGAATATTGATATTTGTGTGACTATAGGTAAAAACAACAAAGAATTTTTTTGAGACTATTGGTACGTAATAGTGTCATGTTTCACAAGTACAAATGCAGTTTGCTAGGTCAATAAAGAATGATTATTAATATTCTGCTACAAAGGAATATTATTGTTATTATTAATATCTTTTGATGATGGATTTATACCCAATCAGCTTTCACATAAATTCAAAAAGAAGTTCAATCCTTCTTATGAATTACTTGCAAATATTATGAACATTTCTCTTGATAAGTAAAAAATTTTTACTCCCTTTGTTCTACAAAAAGAGTCTCACTTGTCAAAATTCTTGTTCCATAAAAAGAATCCCACTTCTTTGGATGGTAGTATAAATGACTCAAAGTTCTGATGTTTATCATCACAATTACATTATCATGCCAACATTATTTAATCTAAACACTTGAGAAATTTAGGAATAACATAGAAAAAAAATATACCTTAAAGTTTGTGAATTTTGTAAATGGATCGCTTTTTGTGGATATCATTTTTCATGGGTTCTTTTTTTACAATTAATTAACTTTTTACAAAGACTAGCAATAGATTTGAATTCTGATTGTAAACAAAAAGGGGAGAGACAGTCATCCAATAAGAAAATCGTATGAAGCTAAAGTCAAGATAAAGTAAAGGATCTAATAATTTAATGGATTTTGTGTACCTCTTCAGCATCCTTCAGATAAAGTGATGCCACAATTACGTGAACGCAGTTTTGCTCAACAAATTCAGTTGAAGTCATACATGATTTTAACCAGTGTGGAGATGTAGTTCTTCCAATTGATGCTAAGAGCTCAGCAGCAGGTTGACAGACCCTACCTGCACCTAGAATCAGTACCTCACTTTCCTTTGTTTTATATCCCTGCGTAATGTCACCATTCTGGATTGTACCGAATTTCAGTGATACCATATTTGTATTATCGTCTACAAATTCATGAGCTTCACTTGTATTAGCAATAGATGTCAAAGAATCAATAATTTTATCTAAAACTGTGCTATCATCTGCACCAACCTGCCAAAGTAACACCATAAAACAGAAGATAAGAAATCAGCTACACATGTTGGGGTGTAAAAGGAAAAAAAACCACAAAAATAAAATAAAATCGCTTGAAAGTTTCATTCAACCTAAAAATCTATTAGTTAATCGTAATACTCCATTTTTCATGCCTGGACCAATAATACCCTTGGTATATTAGTTGATTCTCAATTCTCATGGATCCTGTAATTATATGAGTTTGCGCATGATGAATTATTTTATTCTTTCATCAGACCATACATGATATTTACTTACTTCAAGTTCTGAATAAGACGTAGAATCTGTACTTTGGCCCACTTGACACTTGACCAAGTGAAAGGAGCCCCCAGCAGCTTCGATAATATCCAAAGCATCGTTTATCAGAAACTTATCAAACAAATGACCACTTAGAGATACCTGCCAGTTTCAAGTAATATTAGCAATGTTGAATTGCGAGGAATGACAACTCTAAAAATCACTAACTAATAGAATTTTGCCTATATGTTGATGAAATCTACGTAGAATCTTAAATGAAGCATGAGAGTTTGAACATACCAATCTAGTGTATTTCTTCTTAATAAACTTAGATTCTGTAAGAGTATCTGGTAGATCTCTGCATATACAAGAAGATTCACAGTGATTATTTTAGCTATTACGGATAAATCAAGATAAAAGTGACAACATTGATAAGATCAGTTTCAAAAGCCTAGATATTAGGTGATAAAACAAATAAATGTCACCAAATAAAACTTCAATGGAGACCATGAATAGTATTAGTTATTTCAAACCAAAGCAAGTCAAATACTCCCTTAGTTCCAAATTATAAGATCATTATTGCCTTTTGAAAGTCAATTTGATACATTTTCAAACTCAAAATTGAGATGATTATTAAAAATTATGAAACAATAAATCTTGCAATAAGTAATACTTTTTAGATATTTTACAATATTCACCATTGTATTGACTAAAATTAAAGGAGTTCATGCAAATTTTTAGTTTGCAAATTTCTTAAGTTGACTTCAAAAAGTCAATAATGATCTTATATTTTGAAAGGAGAAAGTACTTACTATCCTCAGCTAGAAAACTTCAATTGAAGAGAACTTGAGCATTAGTTTTAAAAGCTTAAACTTTACCAAGAAGAAAGATAAATTTATACAAAAACCAACAAAAGTAAGAAGGTATCCAACAACTTACTCTATATTGGACTTTTGCATCCGTGGAATATACTCGTATAATGAAGTAAGTGATCCTCCATGAGCTATACAAGATCTCTTTAAGTGCACGGGTAATTCTTCAATGTTGTTTGTAGAAGCCAAGCTTCCAATAAATTTTGATAGGATATCGCCAAAATGTTGAGAAGCCTTTCCGAAGGAAAAAGAGATTTAGATATACTTTCTTCAGACAAGTAAAACACAACGATAAATTAAAAGAGTGCAAGATTGAGCATATTAATAACCTCTTTCGCAAACTCAGTTGGGAGAATGTCGACAGCTGAACATATCACACCACTACCCTCCATGTCATGATGGTATGAATTGCTAAAGGGATCATATCTGTCAGCCAATGTTCACCAGGTTTGCAATTCAAATGCAAGAATTGTTTGAAATATGTATTATAAGCTGAAAATGGAAAAGTGACAAGGTAACAGAATATTGCACTTTTTCTAGGAATATGGAAACTGGAAAGACAAACAATTTACATAAACCAGAAAATTAAGATGAAAAATTACAATGTACTCATTTCCTAAGATATAATATTTAAAATACGTAACACAAAAGATTAGGTCCATACCAATTCAAGCTTCCAATATTTTGACGAAAATTTTGTTGTCGACCTTTTTTACAAAATATAATTTGCTAAATTATTGTCTTGGTTATGGCATAATATTTAAACTATCCCAATTACACAACATCGTGCATCTGAATTTTGAGCAAGTGCAGTAATAGAAAGCAAAAGGGTCTAAAAGAGAAATATAAACCTCAATTATGATGCCAGTAGAAACAATAAGTCAACATCTAAAAAAGGATAGTACCTAAAGAAAGGTGAATCAATTAATGTAGCTTGGTTAACAAACTCTATCGAGCCCCCTATATCACAAGTTATATCAGAAACTCCAAGAAGTGGACATCCTTTATTCGTCAGATCTTGCAGCTGTTGCGTAGTCAACAAGCGAGGAAATCTTCTCTCCCAGTACATGCAATTCACTGCTACAGAAAAAAATAACTGTTAAGCATATCATATTTAAAGAGTTCGTCATTTAAAGAAAAATGACCCTCATCACTCTTGATGATAATAAACCACAAGAAAAGGAGATAAATGTTGGAACAGATGTTGCAGAATTATGTCATCTTTAACAGTATAATTATAAAGGGGAGACTAAAGTAACATTGAAAGAGTTAAGCAAAGCAATTATGAGTGGCACATAAGTTCCATAAAGAAGAAAAGATTTCAGTTTCCATATATGGGTCGTTATCTAACTTTACAATCGCAACATATCATATCCTAGTTAAGAACTGCCTCTAGAACTGAGAATCTTTTTGTTCACTGCATAGCATTTCTTAGTTAAGCGCTGTCTCAAGTGAGGTTATTTATGATCATCAGATGACAGAAAACAGATATGTACAAATATCAGAAGTCTTGTACCAAACTATAAAAGGCATCAGATAAGTGGAGCAGTGTTGTGGAATATAATGAACACTGAAATTAAAATCTCCCACGATATGTAGCATAAATTTATATGATCTAGCTATAAGCTTATAACTTATACAATGTCCTATAATGAGTAAAAGCAATAACAAATTGATAAGGCAAATAAGTTATCCATTGACAGTAGATATCACAAACCTATAACAGATGCGTATGGGGCTACTTTTTCATGGAAAATTGGCCTGTAGTGCTCCGGATGTGCATAGTAATCAGCCTAAATTACAAAAACAGTAATAATGTTAGTATAAACTTCATTCATAAATTTCAGAGTTGTTAAAGACATACTTTGAATCACAAAAACAAAAGAAGATGAAATTTGAGTTTGTAAAATGAAAAATACATCTAAGTACAACAGAGAAAATTAAGGACATTAAGCTAGATTATTTTTTGAGTTATCCAGTAAAATCTTTCTAGAAAATATCCTTTATAAAGTATCAAACGAAATGCACAAAGGGTTAAAAGTATATGATTGACAAGCCAGGGTCAAGAAGAAAAGCCAATTGAAATCCTTACACTACTAAATGTTATCAGAAATATAATTTACTTGATCCAATTAACCAAAACGAACTAATTTTATTTATTTTTCTAAAGGAATCCTGCAATGTATCAACCAATCATCTACATATGCAGAAGATAATCAACAAATTTATAGTCCATACATTTTAAGAGAATAATTTAAGAAAGGAGAAAATGTAGGGAGATATATAAAACATGAGACCAAGTCATATAAAATCTTATACTAGGGTTGCTTTATATGAGTGCTTATAGTTAGGAATTCTCGTAAAATCAAAATTCAGTAAAACAAAGTTTTATTGAAGATTTTTAGTTGAATCAAAAGGTTGATTGTTCTATAAATAATTTCGTACAAATGTGATGTTTGAGCATCCAACAACTAAGTTAAATTATTAATATTTTTGCAACTATAGGTAAAACAACAACAAAATACTCCGGTACGCTAAAATTAGAGTATTGGTACGTAAGAGTACCATGTTGGCTCAAGAACCAATACACAGTTCTCTACGTCAATAAAAGTACCTGGTAACAATATTAAGGAGACCATTATTTTATTTTCAAATGCAATTCTCCCTAATATTGAATTGATGAGTACTTAGAGGTTGTTTCTAGAACTTGAACCCGTGACCAAGAACGAGTCGTCTTTTTTAAGTCAAGAAAGAAAAACCCAAAAATGTGTTAAAGAGTACCACTCTTTTTCTTTTCTTTTTTTTTATGTTTTAAGTCTGATAATGGAAACTAAATACTCACGCAATAGAGTTTAAATATAACCCAGGAATAACATAAATTTTGGGGTTTGACCTACATTTAGTTCATATTAAGCACCATTCCCGACAAATAGGACTCTGTGCTAATGAGATCCACTCATTTACTACAGTCTTAAAGCCAACTTAGAATGGAATTCATATTGTACAGCTTTTCAACCAAGTAAATTTATTTATATAATGTGATATCTACGCAATGCTAAGAAACTATAATGAAAAAGGAGTTACAAATGAATAACATTTAACACACTGTTGAATGTTGATTCAATTTTTGAGTTTGCCAACTGGTGGCAGATAAAGAGTCCAAAAGGTTGTAAAAGAGATCCAGGCTCAAGCATGGCCTTCAAAAAGGTTGCACAACTTTTTGTTCAGGGCCTCCTGAGCACCCTATGTTTAAGCCACTCTCAAGTTTTAACTAAAGAGGTAAAACAGTTTGGAACGACTTCTAAACAAGCACCGGTTGATAATTTTTTCACTGAGTAATGGCATGATAGCAAGCATGGCACAGCATATAAATGTTATGCATAATCTTCATTAATGTGTATTCACTTTAGAGTTGAGAGGAGAAGAAAGCTAACTTTAACGCCCAAGTTCACTAAAGTTGATTATGTATTCTGCAGCACTAGCCTACCATTTTCTATCCAACAAATTGCGGACTCTATTATCATTGTTATGTAAAAATTAAAACACAACCGGTAAGTGTTGCAAAACATTATTTGTAAGGAGCTAATCTGCACGTTTCAACATTATATTATCCAATAATAGACACAAGCACCAAAATAAATAATAAACAAAAGAGAAAGTCGTTGACATTTGCTGGATGTTGTTCAAATTCTTTCCACATAAGGCCAAACTAAGGGAAGAGTTTCTATAGTCCTCTGTGGGATTATGATATGTGATTGGTTTCAATTGAGTGCTAATATTGTTCCTCCTGCTTTCAGATATTCATTAGACTTATTGAAACATGAATATGCTCATTAGCTTTAAAGCACAGATCACCCTTTAAATATAAAATAAAAAAGAAAGACACTCATAGTAGTATGCAATTAAAGCACTATATTCAAGCAGTCAGCTTGGGATATGGTACCCAAAATAATATTTACAAACAAGTTTGCATACCTTATCAAAGACTTGTGTATGATCTTTATGTGCAACCATGTCTTCACAAGTTACTACGCAGCCAAATACTTGGAAGACTCTTTTTGATGCCCTTGAAGATTGAGTAAGATTCCTCGCCTGACCAAAATGAGCAAAACAATCTAATCACTAACCACCACAATTTAGTTTGAGTTGCATCATCTTGGGCACCATGCTCACATGAACTTCATGGGATTCCACCCAAACCCAGGCTACAACTATTTGAGCCAAGATGACACTTGCGGTATAGATATTGTGATGTCTCCACAATAAAGTTCTTGAAGGGCCATGTGTGATTTAACCCTTCTAAATCAAGATTGCAAAAGGTTGAATACAGATCACAAACAACATAGAGGAAGAATGAAGGGAATATCTTATCGTCGCCAATGTAAAGTATATAACTATATATATGAAGATCTTTTTGAACATAACGACATATATGAGCAGCAAGAAGTAATGAAATTACATATATCTAAGTAATGGTTTTTTTTAGAAAGAGAAAAAAACCTCAACAGTACATTACCTCCGCAAATAGTTCTGGAAGTCTGCTCGGATCCACAAAAGTGTGAGGCAAAAGCTTAAATATCTCTTGGGCACCAAGCGAAACTACAATAAATGTATAATTGAATAACTAATTAGAAAATAAAAATTAACCGAAGAAGGTACAGAAGGTACTCAACATGATTTGGTTATTAAGATTCATAAGGATCAAACAAATAAACTTATGATTAAGCACAAATATCAGAGACTGCTTCAGCTGTAGCGTATAATGAATAACTGTTATAATGAACATCAGTGTATTACAAATGTAAATTGGAGATAACAGAGTAATCGATTTCCTTTGTATTGTTTTCAAATTCAGATTATCACATGTGATATTCTCAACAAGGTGGAGAGAGAGAGAGTATGAGTAATTTAATTTCATAAATAAAGAAATAAAACATCTCAGAGTTAACAATATGATTTTACCATTTCCTGAACCAGTGAAAACAAAAACTAGGGGACAGATTCCAGAAGGCAGTCCTATAGTTGATATCTCTTCACCCACAGAGATCACTGCAGCCTTGGCAGCAGCCAAAGAAGAATACATGTAAGATGCACCCAGTGAGAGGAGAGGTGTTGAATACCCAAGATTAAGATACCCTGAAATGCAACAGTAATGATTAACTACATTCCTAATGTATACCAGCTCATATTCCCCCATCAAAACACACTTCAACAATATTGGAGTGCAATTACAGTGTAACAAATGCAACACAATGCACTAATTTGAAGCTAAATTTGAAATGCAAATAGGGAGAGAGGGAGGAAGAGAGAGAAAGAGAGAAGGAAATAGGAAATAAAATTCTGGACACCTTCAGTTATTGATGAAAATGAAAATAAATGACTCAAATTGGCTATAGCCTTCTTAAGAAACTAATGTCCTATCTTCAGTATTTCAGAACAAAGTAAGGTCAATTAAAAAAGGGCACTTCACTTATCTCTAATATATGCAATATCTAGGTATATATATCTAGTGAGAGTTGTTCAGATGAATATGATGTTCGTATATAGACAAAAGAGGAACTGCAACACAATTGCATGATTGAGATGTGAACACAGTAAACAGAGATTCTGTACGACCTTGTCAACCTCTTTGACCAACAAGATTAAGTAGAAGTGCAAAATAACTTGGAATTTCAAAACTTAGAAAAATGCAGAAGTTACAAAATATTATGTGGGATTTAAGTTAATTGGTGCATACGTTGTCCTAATCCGCTTAAGAGCTCAACCATTCCAGCTCTACCAGCAAATTTCCCAAACGCAAGCAACCTTTTCCCATTGTCTCCAACCATAAGCTCGTAATCAAACAAAGATGCCTTTTCAGCTAATATCTAAAGATTACAGGAAATGTCAATCAAAGAAAAATCATCCTGATGATGCCCGACTACATTGAATTGAATAAGACCATACCTTGTCTAACAAAGGCATATTTTCTTTCTGTGCCTTATGGGTATGAGAAAAGAAGGCATAAGCTCTGCTAGGAAGAATCATATCCAACTGCATGAAATCAGTTAGTTACCCCATGGTTTGAAGCTCATAGTTTCATAAATGATTATTGCAGTAAAATCTTAGTACCATTGGTTGTTTAACACCCAAGATGAGTCCACAATCTGACAAGTCCTCTGAAATCTCACAACCGACATCCTCATAAAGTGCATCATGATGAATGCGCTTTGTGGAAGGCTGCACTATAATGCGGGCTACTCCAGTTCTACCCTTGCCACTGTGCAGAAGTCGAGCACAGTGTGATGGGGTCAAGGGAACCCTTCTTTCCCACTTGTTTGTAGACTCAGAGAGGATTCCAACAACCCTATTTCCAAGCATGGTATCTTCACCTACTTGAACTTGCTAGCAACAGAAACAGAAAAAAGTGTATCAAAGTATCAGTCCAAAAAACTTGTTTTATAAAGCATTGTGCAGTTGTACTATAGTTTCAAATATAATTTCTATAACCTTGTTTCCATCTAAAGTATTAAAACCATATTAAATGATTCAGAATGTAATCCACTTGTAATGTGCATGTCATTGTGCAGAACTGCAGATATAGCCCTCTTGTCCACATGTTAAAGTTTGTAGAGTAGATTTTCATATATTGAACGACCTCAAAAATACCCTCTTGCCAATACGTACCTAATATCACACTACTCAGTCCTATAGTTTACCTCTTTTTTGTTAAGATTTTTTTTTTGAACATCAAGGTTAGCATAGAACATACTTAGATATAATTTTGACTTTTTATAAATGTTAAACTTTAAAGATTAAAACTTATTATCCAGAAAATTTTTTGAAAATAATTATGTTGCAAGTGTGTCCTATGAACACCTAAATATTCGGGGGAGGGGGAAACTCAACAAAAAACATCGTACTCTTTTTTTTTTTTAGTGCGGAGGAGTATTAGACTTTAACAAGTTGAAAGAGAGATGCCAACAAAATTTGATTTAAAACTCTCCCTCCCTTTAACATATCCATAACTTTCTCTGAATTTGCAAGTCAATAATAATATGATAGCACTCTGTGACCATGTTAGTTCTAGAGTGAGTAATCAGGACTGAATTATTTGTCGGGGATCAATATCAGTAGCTCATGTGATTGCCTGATTGGATATGTGAAATGGAATAACTAGCCACAATTACTTCCAGAATGAATCACCATTTTAGTCTGTTGTAATGCCATTGCCAAGACTGGAAAATACCAATAAAATTTCAGTATCTAATATTGTATCTGGTTCTACACAAACAAAGGATTGACAAAACAAAAGGAACTAATAAAATGGGGATTGCATACTCTTTAATATAAGCATATCCCTTATCACTGAAATAAGCATAAGCTGAAGTTTTATATTAGAATACTTTGTGGCCTGAATTACAGGCTTTTCGGTGGCAGAGAATTTGAAAAATGGATGTTCCGAAAGTGTGACTATTTTACATGGACAGCGGCGCTTGGATACATTTTAACTCGAGACAATTTATGGCAGAGGGGTAAATTTGTGGTTAACCGTTGCTATATGTGCAAGAAGGATTGGGAGTCTATGGACCACTTACTGCTCCATTGTAAGTTTTTTTACATTATGTGGCATTGTTTTTTTTTAAGGGTAAGCTGAGTATGCCTAGGTTGGTAGAGGATTTTGGGAGCATGGAAAGGCGATATTGTTCCTAAGACACATCATAAGATTTGGGACATGATTCCACATTGTCTTTGATGGGTGTTGTGGAGGGAGAGAAGTTGTAGATATTTTGAGGTAAAGGAGCTTTCAATTGCACAAGTAAAAGCCTTGTTTTTTCAACCGGCAAAATGAGATGTTTCCAGGGTCTTCTATTGACTCAGGTTTAGGCCTGCTTTTTTTATCCCCTCGGTGCCTCTTCTGGAATATAATTTTACTTATCAAAAAAGGAAAAAAGCATACAAGTCTTGACACTTCTCTTTTCTTATTTAAGGCTAGAAAGCTATACTTGAGGGATTTGCTACTAATGATAGCATGTTATTCATCTTCATTAAGCATTAATTCCGCAGGTACGTCCCAATAAAAAAACATTAAGCCAGGAAAGGAAAAAAAGAAAAGAAAAGAAAAGAAAAGAAAGTCTCACCTATCTGAAGACTGAAACAGGAGAAAGCAAGCAAAATCTGATAAATCCAATAGAAAAGGGGGACAATCTCCGAGGGTATAGTATTCACTTGGATCGAGTAATCACAGAATCATAGTAAGAACATAATGGATCATACTGCAAGGGATTATAATTTTTAAGGGCGCCAAATTATTTGAATTGAAAAACAAACAGAATCATACAAATATATATAGGGGAATAATCATAGCTAAGATCAAAATCAAATATAAAAGCTGGTTAAAATTGAAAAAAGGAAAGGAACATACCGTAGTTAAATATTTCTGCCAGGTTCCTGTAACAAAAAAGAGGAGAGAGAGTGATAATTGAAGTATGAATGTGACATTTACTCAGAGCTGCTTATTATATAAACACACATGTATATCACAAGCAATCAATTATCAATCACAGGAAAGTTTGGTGTAGACTGGATAAAAACGGGAAGGTGGTGAATTGGATTGCAACGAGATTACGTGTGAAATTCGAATGGCCCATGTACACGTAGCTGTAATCCATAATTAGAAAATTCCCAAATTCTCCCTCGTGTCTCAACCGAAGAGAAAAAGTAACTTTATTTTTGGGTCCCACCTGAATATTTCAAATTTGGATGGATAACTGTTTCCACATTTGTATTCAATTTTTTTTTTGGACATATATGTTATTATAACTGGTGTATGTGTCACATGCGTAATTTCATTAAATTTAAAGGATAGAATTAAAAAAATAAAAAAATTGAAAATGATAAAATTATTAAATAACTAAACTTGCAAGGACAAAAGGAAAAAAAAATTTGTGACCCAGCCTCAAAGTTGATCGTCACCTTCCCCTTCTCTCATTATATAATAGATAGATAACTTATCAATGTAGGATAAATCTATACATACATATCATTTACTCCCTCTTTCCCAATACGCGGGTTCACGAGTCGTTTTGACAACTAAAATTCACGTCTTCTTTTTTTTTAGTCTTTTCCTATTTCATTTAATTTATCATCTGCCAAAACTTTAAGCTAACACTTTCACCTTCTCTAATCTTTTCTATTACATCCCTAATCTCTTCATATCAGTTTGAATATCTCACATTATTTTTAGCCCTTTACCTGCTTCATATATATAAGATAATCGGATACGGAATTCATGTAAGTTCACTTCATGTTTAATACAGTGTTGACAGACAGACAAAAGAGTGATTCACCTACGTGTTAACATTATATTAGTCATAAAGTGAACTTACCATTACCATGAAGTTCACTTCATGTTAACCACTACTAGAATAATCACCTTTTCTGTTGCCTTTATTTGTAGAGTGATTGTCCAAATTCTGGTTTGGTTAGAGTTGAACGATAATTCTTGGATAAATCTATAAACTACGAGTTCGGCTAATGCTAAGATTGAGAGAGGAATGAGAGAGGTTGATTTGTCAAGAGGAATGAGAGAGATTTATTTTGCGGGACAATGAACGAATTTGGGGAAAAGAAAAAAGAAAAAGGTAGGGCTACATGAGAGATTTTGTAGACAAGGCCTAAAGAAAATAGAGAAGGCCTAAAAAATATTGAAAAAAATAGACGGTTTTTTATTTTGTCAAAACGACTTGTTTTTTTGCAAAAGGTAAAGAATTTTATTATTGATAAAATGTCATAAGATCCAATAGACTTGAATCCTCTAATTTTCTACAAGCGTTTACTCAGTTATTTTGACTAGTTTTTAGGTGATAGATAGTTTAGTTATGGATCCATATTATTATTATAAATTAATATAAGTTAGATCTAATTTAACTACTTTTGACTCATATTATTTTTTAATAGTTTTTTGCACTTTGTAAAACTAACAAAGAAAACACACCCCACACCCCAAATTTTGACCCATTTGACCCCACCCTCATCCCTCCCCTCCAAAAAAAATATTATTTATTGATTATGTATACACCCCCACGCTTCTGTGCCGCCCCAAAATTAGGTATACATCACCCATCTTGAGTCATGGGATACGTAGTATGAGAATTCAAATACAACTTTAATAATACAAGCCGTGGTGTATAATACGACAAAACATAAAGCTGTGAGTTTGAATACAAATATTGTCTCTTAGAGAGTATACAAACTCAAAAGGAATCCTCATTACAATTATTATCACACTATTTCACGAATAATGAGGACTACTAATCTTATCCTGCGACCGTCACTCCGTTCCCGACTAGTCCTCGCTACGCGTTCTCATTTCTGAAGAGAAACGGTGAAAGAAAAAGGTGAGCTCAACTAGCCCAAGAAGAAATATTATGACTAAGATAATGCGAGAATAAATTATCATTAGCCTTAAATGATGTTAAATTGATACAATATAACAAACATCAAGTTTAAGCTGCAATGGAACAAACAATCCATTAAAAGAGTCAAGTAGAGAATAAAATTTACTATCTTTTATGATTTAAAAGGTTTTCATCACTTTTATCACGAGACTCGAATTTTTAATAAATAATCCACATCATCAAATCATCCCCGAACTACGGGCCGAGGATATTCTTTAGTATCACGACCACGAATTATCCATGCACTACTACTAAAGATAATCATGTTTTCATCAACGGTCCCCGATCATGCCATAAAATAATTCATCTTTTTTACTACTACCAAAGAGAATCCATAGCCATAATCATACAAAAAAGCGTCCATCAATGCACTACGGGCCAATGAGGACTTTTTCACATCATTTGTAACATTACGGTCATGATTATCTTAATAATCTCTGGTCATAATCATACCAAGTCCATCTATGCACTGTGCCATACGAGATGACTTTCAACATAATATAAACATGAGGATGATGATAATGATATAAGAATTCAATAAAACAAGTTCAAGAATTAATTTATCCAGAACTAATAACGCCCAAATTGTCAACATGATACTTCTTGTAGAGTAAAATTCAAGAATGCTCGAAGAATATTTCTATGAAAAGATCTTTGGATGAAGCACAAATATCAAGGATATTCCACTAATTTCATGGAGTATATAAGTCAAAACTTTAACCAACTAAGTATAATAAAGAATGGAATAACAAAAGAAATCACCATGCATGCGGTGACTTGCGCATACAAAGTTATTCAACAGAATACTAAATAACGGAACCGTGTCAAAGTGAAATTCGCGCAAGCGGGATGTTCCAACAGAATAATAAAGAATAAAATAACAAAAAAAAATCACCATGCATGTGGTACTTCTCAGAGCAAAACAAAGTTATTCCAACAGAATACTAAATAACGGAACCGGTCGGACGTAATACACTCAAGCGGGATATTCCAATGTAATAATAAATAACGAAACCGTGTCCTAAGATAAAACGCACAAACGGGATATTCCAATAGAATAATAAAGAAGAATGTGTCCGCCAGAAAACGCATGCAGACATGGGATATTCCAACAGAATAATAAAGAATGGAATAACGAAGAATTTTACCATATATGCAAAGATTTTGCATAGAAAGGTTATTCCAACATAATAATAAAGAATGGAATAATGGAAGAATTTCACCAAGTATAGGGTAGCGTGTACAAAAGTTATTCCAATGAGAATAATAAAGAATGGAATAATGAAGTTCTCTTCATAAATAAGAAAGAAAAGAGTACCACTTACTTAATACAACAAATAATATCCCCTACCTTAGAAAGAAGAAATCTTTGGATATAGAAGTAGTGAAGTAGCAGAACACTTTTTTCTTTTCTCTATAGTTTATCTCTCAGAGTTTCAAGGTGAATTAAGTAAGAAATAATGAAGGAATGAGCTTCTATTTATAGAAAAATGAATCAGATGCGTAATAACTAACTCATGAACGGTCAGATTGATTTACTTTAATCTGACGGTCCATATTTAAAGCAAAATTTTTAAATAAAAATATAATATATTCTATTTATAATCTAATAAAACGAATAACTTTATAAAAGATTTTACTACGCAAACACTATGCATAATAAAATATAATATATTCTAATTATTGTCTAATAAAATAGATAACTTTATAAAAGTATTACATTTTTATATAAAAAGATTTTACTATACAAAATACTATGCGCATATAATTACGCAACATTATGCATAATAGAATATAATATATTCTATTTATAGAATAACTTTATAAAAGTATTACATTTTTATATAAAAGATTTTACGTATTATTACATTAATAATACCAACAAAATTGAGTGACTTATCACGTAAACATCAATAATTAATCTTGTGTGTGCTACTTATGCAACCACGCGTAGACATCGTACTTTTACTATCGAGTAGTTCAACAAGATTAACTTGGTAAAACTTCCGCCGTTATTTTCATAAAATATTTTTGTCGCTTTTTCTCAATCGACAATAATAAGATTCATGGGTCCACCAATGATTGTGTCATTGCACGAATATTCTCTGATAAAACAAATATTCCCCGACCAATCGAATATAATATGATAACTTGCATACTTTGCAAAATTTATAAATACTACCCACAACTATAACATTATCTCAAATCCACACCATAATATTAAAAAAAATATTTTGAGAAAATTAAATCTTTATTCATAAAATCTGGAGTCTCACAATCTCCCCTCCTTATAGAATTTCGCCCTCAAAATTTACTTACGTACCAGATATGCCAAAGAGGTGAGGATACCTTGACTTCATTTCAGATTCTAATTCTTGAGGTATAACCTTTGAGCGTCGAATATGATCCTTCTTATCCAAGATGTTAACACGTATCCCCTCATACGTTAAATCTTCTGCTATCTCGTCCGGTTCTAAATTAATAATGTGGTTGGTCGTCCACATATTTACGTAACATCGACACGTAAAAAAACGCTTACGAACACGCAACATACTTGGCGGTAAAAAGAAGTCTATAGCCACAGCCCTACTTCATCGAGGATTTCAAATGGGCCAATTAAATCGAGGGTTGAGATTTCTCTCTTCGTCGATTCTTGCTTCTAGAATAACGCCCTCTTGAACCTTCTTCTTCACATTCATCAGCTCTGAGTATGTAGCTTGAACGGCTTTAACTTTATCGATTAAAGTCGATTCTAATCGTATATTCTTATCTTCACGTGGGTTCGTATATTCGTACTTGTAACCGCATACAATCTTTTACTCAACGCGTCAGCTACCACGTTCGCACTTCCACGATGATATTGCATGGTACGATCGTAATCTTCAATAGCTCGAGCCAACGTCTTTGGCGCATGTTACATTCATTTTAGTTGAAGAAATATTTGAGGGTTTAAGAAATGGGTTTTGTACTGGGGTCAATACAAAATTCGATTTCACGCTCTAGGGGTAGGCTAAGAAGTCTTCAAGAATACGTCAGGAAATTTATTAACAATAGAAATATCATTCAAAATTGTGACTCTCATCCAAGACTTGGATAGCATGTCACATTGATACCTATCAACTTGTCATCGTCATTCACGACGTCGCCTACAGAAAGTCTGGCTTCGGTGCATTCCACACAAGAAAGTCAACAACGAAAGGACCGGGGCTCTTTAGTTATGGCTTGATATGACAATGATTGACTTTAGTTGTAAAACCCCAACTTTTTGAATAAAGATGAATTTTCTATAAATATTATTTTTGAATATTATAGAGTGAAATTTATATAATGTTATAGTTGTGGGTAATATTTATAAATTTTGCATAGTATGCAAGTTGTTATATTATATTCGATTGGTCGAGGAATATTCGTTTTAGCAGGAAATATTCGTATGACGGCACAATCATTGGTGGACCCCACAACATAATTATTGTCGGATTGAGAAAACGACAAAATATTTTATTAAAATAACGGCAGAAGTTTTACTGGTTGATCATCGTTGAACTACTCGGCGGTAAAGAAAAGTACGAAGAATCACGTGTGGTTGCATAAGAAGTACTACCTGTATTGATTATTGATGCTTACATGAGAAGTCACTAAGTTTTGTTCAATTATTGCTATAGTAATTGTTGTAAGTTTTGACGTATTTTATGGACCCCCATTTATCCATTTTTCAAATTGTCGGTAAAAGTTATCCTAGTTTTTTGTTACTTATATATATATATATAATTTTTATATATATATATATATATATATATATATATATATATATATATATTATATGTATAAAATGATGAATCAGGAAAGTTTTGGTGGAGTTATGGGTGAAATCTTTCCATGAGGGTAAGATACGTAATATATATATATATATATATATATATATATATATATATATATATATATATATTAAATAAAAGTCTTGTGTTAGGGAGGGGATATGACATTGTCGGAAGAAAATTGAAGTGTGAATTAATGGTGGGTGTGAGTGATTATGATATTTATAGCATGTGTTTATATTTATATATATATTATTTTAATTTTTGTTTGTGTTAGGAAAGTTCAATTGAATTCAATCAACCAAAGGATTTGTATGATATGAATTATTGCATCCGTAATAAATCCAGACACGTTGTCTTTCCATTCTTCTATAAATAGAAGTTCATTCCTTCATTATTTCTTACTTAATTCCTTTGAAACTCTAGAGAGAAAAATTATAGAGAAACTATAAAAAGTATTCCGCTACTTCCTTACTCTTATATTCAGCTTTCTTTTTTAGTAAGGAGTGTTATTCTTTCTTATTCATGAAGAGAATTGTTGTTATTCCATTTCTTATTATTCTCGTTGGAATAACTTTGATACGCTTGATCACCCTATACTTGGTGACATTCTTCTATTATTCCGTCTTTATTATTCATTTGGAATATCATCATGTTCATGCGCTTTTATGGGACCGATTCCGTCTTTATTATTACGTTGGAATATATCTCACAATGCTTTTACGCCGGACACGGTTCCGCTTTCTTTATTATTATTCATTTGGAATATCCTCGTCATGAGTTTTACGTCGGACCTGATTCCGTCGTTATTAGTATTCTGTTGGAATAACTTGTCTATGCGAAGTACCGCATACAAGGTGATTTCTGTTGTTATTCCATTCTTTATTATTCTGTTGGAACATCCTGTCGGTGCTAATTTTGCCTGACCTGGTTCCGTTATTTAGTATTCTGTTGGAATAACCTGCATGTGCGGTCTATCGCATGCCTGGTGATTTCTTTTGTTATTCCATTATTTATTATACTCAGTTGGCTAAAGTTTTGACTACTATACTCCATGAAATTAGTGGAATATCCTTTATATTTGCGCTTCATCCAGTATCTTTTCATGGAAATATTCTTCTAAGCATTCTTGAATTTTACTCTACAAAGAAGTATCATGTTGACAATCTGGACATTATTAGTTCCTGGATAAATTAATTCTTGAACTTGTTTTATTGAATTCTTATATCATTGTCATCATCCTCATATTTATATTATTTTTTAAAGTCATCTGTGGCCTGTAGTGCATAGATGGACTTGGTATGATTATGACCAGGGATTATTCGGTGTAATCATGACCGTAATGTTACAAATGATGTGGTAAAAGTCCTCATTGGCCCGTAGTGTATTGATGGACAGTTGTTGGCATGATCATGACCATTAATGAATACACAAATATTCTTGGCCCATAGTGTATGGATAATTGTGGTCGTAAGAATATCCTCGTCAGAAGTAGTGCGGGGTGATTCAAGATGTGGAATATTTATTGTCGAGTCTCAAATGATAATAAATGATGATGAAAACCTTTTAAATCATAAAAGATAGTAGATTTTATTTTTACTTGACTCTTTTAATGGATTGCTTGTTCATTGCAGATTAAACATGATGTCTATTATATTTATCAGTTTAACATTATTGGAGACTAATGATAATTTATTCGCATTATCTTAGTCATAATATTTTTCATTGGGCTAGTTGAGCTCACCCTTTCTTTCACCGTTCTCTTCGTGAAATGAGAATATAATTTGAGACGCAGTCTGAGAACGGAGTTTTGGTCCAGAGGATAAGATTAGTAGTCCTCACTATTACGTGAAATAGTGTGATAATAATTGTAATGAGGACTCCTTTTGAGTTTGTATAATCTCTAGTAGACAATATTTGTATTCAAACTCATAGTTTATGTTTTGTCGTATTGTACACGACAGTTGTATTAGTAAGTTGTATTTGAATTCTGTACCATGTATCTGGCGACCCAAGATGGGTGATGTATACCTAATTTTGGGGGTGTCACATTAGTGGTTTGGTTACTTGAATTCGCATAACAGGTTGGTTAAGAATATGAAAGCTAACAATCTTACGAAAAGCATGATGAGTAGTTAACCAATCTATTCCTAAAATCACATCAAAGGCAAGTATTTTCAAAAAAATACGATCGACAGGTAACGTGAAAGTGTTCATTTGAACAAGATTTATAAATAGTGGAGGTAACGAAGGTTTCTCCCAACCGAGTTTAAATAGATATATCAAAGTCTAACTTCTAGGAGTTAACTTCAAACATTGAACACAACTAGGTAAAATAAAAGAGTAAGTAGAATCGGTATCTAACACGGTATATAGACTTCACAAGAGTTTATGACTAACATACCCGTGATAATTTTATTCGAGTTCCTTGTCACGAAAAAACGCGCTCTCTTAAACTACTGGGTTTTAGCTTGTGCAGGACATCCTTTGGCATCACTATCCCAAATGGACTTGACTTCACCATAACGACAAAATCGAGCTAGGTGACCTCTCTTCGTAATTAAAACACGTTTTGGATTGTCACGCGTCTGTTTGGACAGATGTGTCCCTCCCGTCAAGATTTGAAACATACTGACCGGTGGTCGCGTTCTTCTTCCTTCAAACGGGTCTTTGGTGCTTAAACGTCTTCACGTCATTGTTGAATCTTTCTTCTTGAAATGTCCATTCTTATTATTTTGACCATGATTACCACCGAAGTGGTTACCATTTCTGGCATGTTGATTCCCTCCATGCTTATTGTCACCGCTTTGATGACTGTTATCACCGGTATTATCATTTTGCCGGCTGCTCTCTTTTGGTTTGGTTGACTCATTATCGTGCTCCAATAACTAAGCCTTATTAACAACATCTGAATACAAACACAGTTTAAGAGAACTTATGTTATTCCATTATTTATTATTCTGTTGGAATAACATGTATACGCGGGCTACCCTATATATGGTGACATTCTTCTAATATTCCGTTCTTTATTATTTCGTCGAAATATCTCATGCATGCGCTTAACGCCGCACCGGTTCCATTATTTATTATTATTCTCGCTTAATATCCATCTCGTATGCGTTCACGTGGGACTGGTTTCATCCTTTATTATTCTGCTGGAATATCCCGCCTATGCGTTTTCAGGACCGGTTCCGTTATTTATTATTCTGTGGAATAACCTGCGTATGCGATGTCTATCGCATGCCTAGTGATTTCTTTTGTTATTCCATTCTTTATTATACTCAAATTGGTTAAAACATTGACTTCTATACTCCATGAAATTAGTGGTATATCCTCGATATTTCAAGGCTTCATCCAAAGATCTTTTCATGAAAATATTCTTCTCAAAGATTCTTGAATTTTACTCTATAAAGCGATATCATGATGACAATTTGGACGTTATCATTTCTAGATAAATTAATTCTTGAACTTGTTTTATTGAATTTTTATATCATTGTCATCATCCTCATGTTTATATTTTGTTGAAAGTCATCGTGGCATTCTGAAGTGCATAGATGGACTTGGTATGATTATGACTGTGGATTATTTGGTGTAATCATGACCGTAATGTTACAAATGATGTGATAAAAGTCCTCATTGGCCCGTGAAGTGCATTGATGGATAGTTGTTGGCATGATCATGACCATTAATGAATACACGAATGTCCTTGGCCCGTAGTCGCATGGATAATTTGTGGTCGTGATACTAAAGAATATCCTTGGCAGTAGTGTAGGGTGATTCGATGATGTGGATTATTTATTAAGTCGAGTCCCGCCGATAAAAGTGATGAAAACCTTTTAAATCATAGAAGATAGTAGTTTTTATTCCCTACTTGACTCTTCTAATGGATTGCTTGTTCACCGCAGATTAAACTTGATAGTTATTATATTTTATCGTTTAACCTTTATTGAAGGCTAACGATAAATTATTTCGCATTATCTTAGTCATAATATTTCTTCTTGGGCTAGTTGAGCTCATCCTTTCTTTCATCGTTCTCTTCGTGAAATGAGAACGTGTGGGACTAGTCGGGGAACATAGTGATGGTCTTAGATGGTGCATTAGTAGTCCTCATTATTCTGTGAAATAGTGTGATAATAATTTTAATGAGGACTCCTTTTGAGTTTGTATAATCTCTAGTAGGCAATATTTGTATTCAAACTCACAGTTTATGTTTTGTCGTATTGTCCCATCACTCCGTTCCCCGACTTGTCCCAGCTACGTTCTCATTTCCTGAAGAGAACAGTGAAAGAAAGGGTGAGCTCAACTAGCCCAGTAAGAAATATTATGACTAAGATTGTGAAACCCCAGATTTTATGAATAAAGAATTAATTTTCTCGAAATAATTTTTTTTTATATTATGGTGTGATTTGAGATAATGTTATAGTTGTGGGTAATATTTATAAATTTTGCAAAGTATGCAAGTTGTCATATTATATTCGATTGATCGGGGAATATTCGTTTTAAACAGGAAATATTTGTACGACGGCACAATCATTGGTGGACCCCACAACGGAATTATTGTCGGATTGAGAAAATGACAAAAATATTTTATTGAAAATAACGACGGAAGTTTTCCCGTTGATACCGTTGAACTACTCGGTAGTAAAAGTAAAGAATACGATGTCTGCGTTGTTGATAAGAGTAGTACGCAGATTGATTATTGATATTTATGTGAGAAGTCACCGCTTTTGTTCAATTATTTTTCTACAATAGTTCTTTGCATAGTATCTCACATTATTTGATTCAATTATTGTTGATTTAGAAGTTTTGTTTTATTCACGTAATAAAATAGAAACATCTTTTATATAAAAAGCAGTACTTTATTAAAGTTATTCTATAAATAGAATATATTATATTCTATTATGCATAGTGTTTTGCATAGTAAAATCTTTTTATATAAAACAAAATACTTTATTAAAGTTATTCTATAAATAGAATATATTATATTTTATTATGCATAGTGTTTATATAGTGCCCGTGATAGTGTTTACATAGTAGTAAAAATCTTTTTATATAAGTAGAATATATTATATTTTATTTAAAAGATTTTTCTTTAAATATAGACCGTCGATTAAAGTAAATCAATCTGGACCGTTCATTTTTCTATAAATAAGCTCATTCCTTCATTATTTTCTTACTTAATTCTTTGAACTCTAGAGAGAGAAACTATAGAGAGAGACTATAGAGAGAGAAGAAAAGTTTTCGCTACTTCACTACTCTTATATCAAGTATTATTTTACGGTAAGGATATTATTCTTTTGTATTCAAGAAGAGAACTACATTATTCCATTTCTTTATTGTTACATTGGAATAACTTTGATATATACGCTGCTACCCTATACTTGGTGACATTCTTCTATTATTACATCTTTATTATTCTCGTCGAAATATCTTGTATGCATGCTATCTGTGGGACTGGTTCTATTTTTTATTATTCCGTCTTTATTATTCTCGCCGGAATATCACAGCATGCATGTTATCTATGGGACTGGTTCCATCATTTATTATTCCGCATTTATTATTACTGTTGGAACATCACATCGCTTGTGAATTTTTTGCACGACCTGGTTCCGTTATTATTATTACATTGGAATAACTTTCATACATAAGCAATCGCATGCATGGTGATTTCTTTTGTTATTCCATTCTTTATTATACTCGGTTGGTTAAAGTTTTGACTTCTATACTCCATGAAATTAGTAGAATATCCTTGATATTTCGCGCTTTCATCCGAAGATCTTTTTATGAAAATATTCTTCCGATCATTCTTGAATTTTACTCTACAAAGCGAAGATCATGTTGACAATTTGGACGTTATTGGTTCTTGGACAAATTAATTCTTGAACTTGTTTAATTGAATTCTTATATCATTGTCATCATCCTCATGTTTATGTTATGTTGAAAGTCATCTGTGGCCTGTAGTGCATAGATGGACTTGGTATGATTACGACCAGGGATTATTCGGTATAATCATGACCGTAATGTTACAAATGATGTGAAAATTAAAAATCCTCATTGGCCCGTAGTGCATTGATGGACGCTTTTGTTATGATTATGGCTATGGATTCTCTTCTTGCCGAGGAGCAAAGATGAATTATTTTATGGCATGATCGGGAATGATTGATGAAAACACGATTATCTTTGGCCCGTAGAGCATGGATAATTCGTGGTCGTGATACTAAAGAATATCCTTGGCCCTGTAGTGCGGGGATGATTTGATGATGTGGATTATTTATTGTCGAGTCTCGGCGATAATAAATGATGAAAAACCTTTTAAATCATAAAAGATAGTAGATTTTATTTTCTACTTAACTCTTTTAATGGATTGCTTGTTCATTGCAGATTAAACTTGATGTCTATTATATTTTATCAGTTTAACATTGTTGGGGACTAATGATAATTTATTCTGCATTATCTTAGTCATAATATTTCTTACTGGGCTAGTTGAGCTCACCCTTTCTTTCACTGTTCTCTTTAGGAAATGAGATTATAGCTGGGACGAGTCGGGGAACAGAGTGATGGTCCAGAGGATAGCATTAGTAGTCCTCACTATTTTGTGAAATAGTGCGATAATAGTCATAATGTTTTCTCAATCCGATAATAATTCCGTTATGGGGTCCACCAATGATTGTGCCGTTGTACGAATATTTCCTGCTAAAACGAATATTCCCCGACCAATCGAATATTGTATAACAACTTGCGTACTTTGTAAAATTTATAAATATTACCCACAACTATAACATATATCAATTTCACTCCATAATATTCAAAAATAATATTTATAGAAAATTCATCTTTATTCAAAAAGTTGGGGTCTTACAACCTCCCCTTCTTATGAAATTTCGCCCTCGAAATTAGGTTACGTTCCTGGTATATCGAAGAGGTAAGGATACCTTGATTTTATTTTAGATTCTAACTCCTAAGTCATTTCCTCAACATCGTGGTTTCTCCACAAAACTTTGACTTAAGGTATAACCTTGGAGCGTAGAATATGTTCCTTCTTATCTAAGATTTGAACAGGAACCTCTTCATACGTCAAATCTTCCGCTATTTCGTCCAGTTCTAACTCAATAATGTGGTTCGGGCCTTCCACATATTTAAGTAACATGGATATATGAAAAACATTATGAACACAAGACATACTTGGCGGTAAAGAGAGTCTATAGGCCACAGTTCCTACTCGATCGAGGATTAAAAATGGGCCAATGAATCGAGGATTGAGCTTTCTTCTCTTTCCAAATCTCGTAACTCCTTTCCACGGAGCAACTCGTAATAACACATGATCTCCTATATCAAATTCCACGTCCTTTCGATGAAGATCAGCATAACTCTTTTGTCGATCGTGTGAGGTTTTTATACGTTGTCGGATCATTTGAATCTTTTCCGTAGTCATACGTATCAAACCCGCCCCAACAACGTTGCTTCACCCACCTCATCCCAGCATCTTGGAGAAGCGACACTTTCTTCCATACAATGCCTCGAATGGAGCCATGCCAATGCTTGCTTGATAACTGTTGTTGTAGGAAAACTCCACCAACGGTAAGAACTTGTCCCAACTTCCCTTGAAGTCAAGGACACAGAGTCTTAATAGATCTTCAAGAGTTTGAATCGTCCTCTCCGACTGCCCGTCCGTCTGAGGATGATATGCCGAGCTAAATCGTAAATCCGTGCCCATAGCTTTTTGCAAACTAACCCAAAATCTTGAAGTAAATCTTGGGTCTCGATCAGAAACTATGGATACTGGCATACCATGCAATCTTACAACCTTGTTTATGTACATACGAGCAAGACGTTCAAGTGTATAAGTTTCTCGTGTCGGTAAGAAATGAGCAGACTTGGTCAATCTATCAATAATGACCCAAATCGCATCTATGCCTTGAGAAACTTTGGGAAGACCGGTAACGAAATCCATGGTAATGTGCTCCCACTTCCATTCTGGAATTTCAAGTGGTTGCAATGGACCTTTTGGTACTTGATGCTCCGCCTTGACTCGTTGACACGTTAGACACCTTGAGATAAATAAATATTATCTCTTTCTTCATATTGCCTCACAAAATGTATGTCGAAGATCATGATACATTTTGGTACTCCTGAGATGGATTGCAAACGGTGTGTTGTGCGCCTCCATCATGATTTTATACTTTAAATCAGGGTCGTTAGAACACAAAGTCAGGAGTTGACTCAAGTATTCCTTCTTCATTGATTCTTACTTCTAGATATAGCACCTTCTTTCACTTTATTCCTCATACGCATCGCTCTGTGAATGCGTAGCTTAAGCGACTTTTAACTTTATCAATTAAAGTCGGTTCTACTCGTATGTTCGTCATCATCACATGGGTCCCTAGAGTCTTTAACTCTATTTCCATCCTTTGCAAGTCACACAAAATGGGCCTTTGCGTTGTCAATATTGCACTCGTACCCGCATATGATCTTCTACTCAATGCGTCAGCTACCATGTTCGCTTTTCCAGGATGGTATTGGATGGTATGATCATAATCTTTCAACAATTCAAGCCAACGTCGTTGTCCCATGTTGAGTTCCTTTTGAGTGAAGAAATATTTGAAGCTTTTATGATCCGTAAAGATCTCCACTTTTTCCCCATACAAGTAATGCCTCCAAATCTTTAGTGCGAAGACAACAACTGCCAACTCTAAATCATGAGTAGGATAATTTCTCTCATATTCTTTGAGTTGTCGTGAGGCATAGGCTATGACTTTCCCATGTTGCATGAGAACACATCCTAACCCTTTTGCTCAAGCATCATCAGATGACAAATCCCTCCGAACCGGATGGTATTGTCAAAACAAAGTCTTTGAAATGAGTCTCTCTTGAGTTCTTGAAAACACTTCTCACATTCATCGCTCCAACCGAACTTTGTATCTTTCCGAGTCAACTGAGTTAGTGGAGTAGCGATTCGAGAAAACCCTTCTACGAATCTCCGATAATAACCAGCTAAGCTCGAGAAAGCTACGTCTTGATCATCGATTTAGGTTGCTCCAAACTTTGAATAGCTTCAATCTTTCTTTGGGTCAATGATATTCCATGACTTGATACCACGTGCCCAAGGAATGCTACTTCCTCAAGCCGAACTCGATTTCTTCAACTTGGCATAAAGCTTGTATTCACGAAACTTTTGGAGTATCAGCCTCAAGTGTTGCTCATGATCTTCACGGCTTGTGGAATAAATAAGGATGTCATCAATAAAAACGACCACAAAGTGATCCAAATATTCCTTGAATACTCGATTCATCATATCCATGAAGGCAGCAGGAGCATTAGTCAATCCAAAGGACATGACTAGGAATTCATAATTCCCGTACCGAGTTCTGAAAGCCATCTTTGGAATGTCATCGGTTCTAATCTTCGATTGGTGATATCCAGAACGAAGATCAAACTTTGAAAAGAATTTGGCTCCTTGCAACTGGTCAAACAGGTCATCAATACGTGGCAATGGGTACCTATTTTTGATGGTGACATGATTCAACTCCGATAATCAATACAAAGTCGCATACTCCCATCTTTCTTCTTCACGAATAGTAGCAGAGCACCCCAAGGAGAAGTATTAGGACGAATAAAGCCAATGTCTAACAATTCCTCGCAGATTGTGTCTTTAACTCCTCAAGTTCAATAGAGCCATTCGATATGGGGCTTTGGAAATGGGTTTTATCACAGGGTTCAAGGTCGATACAAAATTCAATTTCACGCCTCGGGGTAGGCAGGAAGTTCTTCAGGGAATACGTTAGGAAATTCATTAACAATAGAAATATTATTCAAAACTGACGTATTTTTGTTTAGATCCATGACATGAGCTAAGAAATCTTGACATCCGTTTTTCAATAAACGAATAGCTTTATGGCTTGAGATGACAATGATTGATTTTAATGGTTTGGTTGCTTGAATTCGCATAATAGGTTGGTTAGGAATATGAAAGCTAACAACCTTACGAAAACAATCAATTTTTGCATGATGAGTAGTTAACCAATCAATCCCTAGAATCACATCAAATGCAAGTATTTTCAATGAAATAAGATCGACAGTAATGTAAAAAACCGATTTGAACCAAACAAGGCTTATAAGCGAGTGGATGTAATGAAGGTTTCTCCCAACTGAGTTTCCACAGATAAGTCAAAGTCTAATTTCTCCGGAGTCAAATTTAATCGTTAAGCGCAAGTAGGAGAAATAAAAGAATGGGTAGAACCGGTATCAAATAAGGTATAGACTTCGCTAGAGTTTATGATAAGCTTACCCGTGATGACCTCGTTCGGGTTCCTTGCTTTCTGGGACGTCATGACAAATGTTCTCCCTTGCACCACCGGCTTTGACTTTTCTGGGACGGCCTTTGGTGCCTCCATCCTAGCTAAACTTATCTTCGGTGAACGACAAAATCGGGCTAGGTGACCTTCTCTTCCATAATTATAACACGCTTTGGATGGCATCGCGCAGTTTGGACTGATATGTCCCTCCCCTCCGCATTTGAAGCATATGATAGGTGGTCGTTCTCCTTCCTTAACCATGGTTGCTGGTGCTAACGTCTTTTCATCATTGTTGAATCTCATTTTCTTGAAATGTCCATTTTCTTGTCTTGGCCATGATTACCACCGGAAGTGGTTACCATTTGGCATGTTGATTCCTCCACGTTTGTTGTCACCGCTTCGATGACCGATACCTCCGTATTTTCATGTCTTTGCTTACCGCTTTCTTGGTTGCGTTGACTCGCTTCGCGCGCTCCAATAATCGAGCCCTATTTACAACATCCGAGTACAAACACAATTTATGAGAAATAAGATATTGACGTATCTCCGGTTTTAAACCTTTTAAAAACATTCGCGTCATTCGCTCCTCATTATCGACCAAATGGGATACAAACCAGGATAACTCCGCAAATTTAGCCTAGTATTGCGACACGGTCATATTGTTTTGTTCCAACTTGATAAACTCCACCTCTTTCATGTGACGAATACTCTCGAGAAAGTACTTGTCGTTGAATAGCTCTTGGAACTTTTCCCAAGACATCTTGAAAAGTCGTCGATACGCTTTTCTGATTCCCACCAAGATGTCCGCCTCTTCACGCATAACATGAAGGTGGCGAAGGGACCTTTTGCTCCTCGGAGCATCCTAAGACATCAAATATCTTGGTGATCTGCTTTATCCATGCTTCCGCCTTAAGTGGTTTTGGCTCTCTAATAAACTCCGGTGGCCCCAGCTCCTTGAAATGTTTAGCAGTGACCGTCCGAGAGTTTCCAGTGTTTCTACCTATATTTTGGATAGGAGCCGCTCTCGCCTGATGTTGCATGAATTGTATAAAGTCTCTGAACAATCCATCATTCATCATTTGGTCAGTGTTGTTGTTTGGATGAGGATTGTCGTCTTCCTGATGCACATTCTCCTGATTATTGATATGTGGAGACTCAATGGTCTCTTGTGCTCCATTGCTATTTTCAACATTCTCGGATGTCATTTTCAGATACTGCCACAAAACAAAGGTTAATTAACATATAGCATGTTATCCATATACTTTGACCGACCAATTAAATACCAAATAAACTTAGGTAGGTCATACTAGCGAAGGAATTCCCCGTCTCTCCCCTCCTAGTCCTAGTCTCACATCTTAGCCATGAATCATATCCCTAAGCTTTGATACCAACTGTGATGCCCCCAAAATAGGTATACATTACCTATTCTGAGTCGCCAAATACATGGTACAGAACATAAATACAATCTTAATTATACAACAAGAGAGTTGTGAGTTTAAATACAAAATCGCCTTCTACAGACAATATCCACTCTCAGAATGAGTCCTCATTACATTTATTGTCACACTATTTAACAGAATAGTAAGGACTACTAGCTAATACTATCATCCGGACCATCACTCCGTTCCCCGACTAAATCACGACTACGTTCTCATTTCACGAAGAGAAACGGTGAAAGAAAGGGTGAGCTCAACTAGCCAAGAAGAAATATTATGACTAAAATAATGCGAATAAATTATCATTAGCCTTAAGCGATTGTTAAAGCGATACAATATAACAAACATCAAGTTTAAGCAGAGCGAAAACAAGCAATCCATTAGAAGAGTCAAGTAGAGAATAAAATCTACTATCTTCTATGATTTAAAAGGTTTTTCATGACTTTTATCACGAGACTCGATTTTAATAAATAATCCACATCATCGAATCACCCCCGCACTACTACGGCTTAAGGATATTTTTTAGTATCACGACCACAATTATCCATGCACTACGGGCCAAGAATATTTGTGTATTCATTAATGGTCATGATCATGCCAACAATCATCCATCAATGACCACTACGGGCCAATGAGAACTTTTACCACATCATTTGTAACATTACGGTCATGATTACACCGAATAATCCCTGGTCATAATCATACCTAGTCCATCCATGCACCACAGGCCACAGATGACTTTCAACAAAATATAAGCATGAGGATGATGACAATGATATAAGAATTCAATAAAAACAAGTTCAAGAATTAATTTATCCAGGAACTAATAACGTCCAGATTGTCAACATGATATCGCTTTGTAGAGTAAAATTCAAGAATGCTCGGAAGAATATTTTCATGAAAAGATACTTAGATGAATGCAAATATCGAGGATATTCCACTAATTTCATGGAGTATAGAAGTCAAAATTTTAACCAACCGAGTATAATAACGAATGAAATAACAAAAGAAATCACCACGCATATCTGATTCATGTAGACAAAGTTATTCCAACAGATTAATAAATAGCGGAACCAGTCGATTTAAAAATGACTTGCAACGGGATGTTCCAACAAAATAATAAAGAGGCGGAATCAGTCCGGTAATAAACGCACGATACATGATATTCCAAATGTAATAATAATAAAGATGGAACCAGTCCCAGATAAACGCATGTATACATGATATTCCAATGTAATAATAATAAAGCGGAACCCGTCCCACAGAACGTTATGTATATACATGATATTCCAATGTAATAATAATAAAGATGGAATATTAAAAGAATGTCACCAAGTATAGGGTAGCAGCGTATCAAAAGTTATTCAGCAGTAATAACAAAGAATGGAATAATGAAGTTCTCTTCATGAATACAAAAGAAATAATACTCCCTACCTTAAGAAAATCTCTGGATATATAAGTAGTGAAGTAGCGAGAACACTTTTCTTCTTTCTCTCTATAATTTTTCTATCTAGAGTTTCAGTGAATTCGTAAGAAAATAATAAAAGAATGAGCTTCTATTTATAGGAAAATAGACTGCATAGTAACTAACTTATGAATGATCCAGATTGATTTATTTTAATCTGACGGTCCATATTTAAAGCAAAATCTTTTAAATAAAATATAATATATTCTATTTATAATCTAATAAAACGAATAACTTTATAAAAGATTTTACAATGCAAACACTACGCGAACCTGCACTATGCAAAATACTATGCATAATAAAATATAATATATTCTATTTATAGAATAACTTTATAAAAGTATTACATTTTATTACATTAATAATACCAATAAAACAAAAACCCGAGTGACTTATCACGTAAGCATCAATAATTAATACCTGAGTACTACGCAACCATGCCAGACATCGCGTATTCTTTTCTTTAACCGGGTGTTTCAACGATTAACAGTAAAACTTCCATTAGTTATTTTCATAAAAGTATTTTATCGTTTTTCAATCCGGCAATAATTTCGTTTGTAGAATTCTACCAATGATTGTGTGTTGTTATGCGAATATTCCTTGCTAAAACGAATATTCCCTTTAACCAATCGAATATTATATAACAACTTGCGATTTTGCAAAATTTATAAATATTACCCACAACTATAACATTATATCAATTTCACTCCATAATATTCAAAAATAATATTTATAGAAAATTCATCTTTATTCAAAAAGTTAGGGTCTTACAGGTTCAGCCATTCAGACGATTTTTTTAATGAAACAGCTGCAATCAAACAGCCCCTAAGACTCTTTTAGTATAACAGAAATTAAGATTTTAATGAAATTATAATTTAAAAAATAGGTCGACTTGAATTCGACCCATAACCATTTAAATTCAAACCACATAACCTATATTAAATATAAATTATATGATTTTGATTTCAAAACCAACTCAAACCTATTTTATATAACCCAAAATCAACTCATTCATTTTTTGTCAGCTCTAGAATATAGCAAAGTGTGAGCAACCTGTTCTTCAAGTTTACACCAACAACAAAATCCATCAATTTATATGTCAAACTGCATCCCTCTCTTTACCAAAAAAAATGACTTGTAGGTTTGCGTATCAGGAAGGTGGGAATAAAACGGATATATGTATAGATTTATCCATCAATTTATACTCACTCCATCTCTTATTACAAAACTTATCCCATCTCTTCTTAAAGTTTGTTTGGCTACCAACATTTACAATATTTACGGGTCATTTTGTTAAATAAAATTGTTTTAGAACGGAATAAAATGATGGTCGGGATCGGAATCAGATCGTAATGAAATCAGAATCAAACACTTCGTACGTTACTTTAAAAGTTATATCAAAATTAAATGAAATAAAATATAATTAATCAAAATATCCCTAACTAACTAACTAACTAATTAACTATATATATATATATATATATATTGTTGGTAGATTATGTAGTATATAAATATTTTCATCAAAATTTATTGCTATTAAGAAAATCAAGAATAAACATGGGCAAAAAATATATTCTTAATTTTTATAAATTTTATGAATAGAATTTTTTTTTGAAAAAAGACGGGAGTATAATTGTCCGTCACTTTTGAACGTATCAACATCATGCAATATTATCATTTGATTGTTCAATGTGACCCAACGCATTTATAGGTGATTCCATATATCAATTATTCCTTTGCAAAACTACAACCATCATAAATTCGAACAGGACCGCAATATAAATTTTGACGAAAAAGACAAGATAATATGCAATTAATAATTATTTAATTACTCATGCGATCAACTACCGTGACTTTTTATTTATTTATTACTCCATTCGTTCCATAATATATAATATTTTAAAGTTATTCATAATAATTAAGAAAATAATTATATAACATTAAATATAATATTAATTATCTATATTACCCTTTACCATATACTTATCTTAGTTATCTCACATTGTCTCTAATATCTTTTTATGAGGGGTAATTTTGAAAATATTGTGACTAATTCTCCTAGATTATATAAAACAGAACGGATCTAAAACACTTTTCTTAAATAGCAATCTTTTATTAAAAGTTAAAACTACGTTGTTTTGGATATTCTTTTAAAATACAAAATAATATCAAAATAGAGTGGTCTCACTTGCTTTCCTTTTATTTACAAAAATGTCACCTGCAGCCCCATTTTTTTTAAAAAAAATCTCCAAAACCACGTAGTTTTAATAAAGTAGTGTTATTTAATAGATAGTGTTATTTAAGAGTAGTGCATTAGATCCGTCCTCTTATATAAACTATCAAATAATTTGAACAAAATAAAATTATCTAAAACGTTATATATTATGGTTCAGATTTAAAATCTCTCTTTTTTCTGTCAGTATGATGTAATATATTTTAAATATGGATCATGAAATGGAGAGTCTCCGTTTATTTGAAATAGAGAAGATCCTAATTCCAATTTTATAATCATATATAATCTCATATATTAATGATATACATCACAATCATAATTTGACACAAAACTCTCGTAATACATATCAGGACTAGTGATCTCTGCACATTCTCATATGAAATTTATTTTATGATGTTGATTAAAGAAATTCAATCTATTTGTATATCATATTATTTTTAAAATGATGATTTCAGATAACTAAGTCTTCACATGTCAAGAGAAGATGTGTGAGTTCAAATTAACGGGTTGGGGGTGCGTTGTACCGGACTAACGACCGGTACATGTGTTAATTTTTTTTATTTTTTTTAACCAGAATTATGAGGGAAAAAAATAAAAAATAATAGAATAAGTTTGAACAAAAAATTGTAAAAAAATATATATTTTTTATTAAAAAAATACAGTAAACAGTTTACATTATTTTTTTAATAAAAAATATATTTTTTTTATAATTTTTGTTCAAACTTAATTTATTATTTTATTTTTTCTTCTGATAATTATAGTTAATTTTGTTTTTTATCACAATACCGGTTAATGACCGGTACCGGACGCCCCCCCCATTACAAATTAACCCAAAAAAAATAAAAGAGTCTGATAAGGATTATCCTGAACGCATTATTTGGAGAATTAAAATATTATATCATGATATTAGAGGCATTTGTTTTTAATAAACTATAAAAATACTTTCTTTAGTTGTAAATTTGTAATATAAGATCACACAGTATTTTAAATTTATCATTACAGTTATATTTCATGCATATGTTATCGTTATTAAATTAACTACTCAAAAAATTAAAGGTAAATTTGATATATATATATATATATATATATATATATATATAAAATTTCTCTCAAATAATGAAAGAAAAGCGAATTGATTATAAAGATGATTTTTATTTCCTTTTCGATTTCTTTGGAGAAGCGGATCGATATATATATATATATATATATATATATATATATACTTGAATTTATAAATTTTGTAAATGAGGTTGGCAAAATGAGCATATATTATTTTGCTTATTAGAACACTTATATCTTGGTTTTATCTGTGTCATCTTATAACTGACTACATCTGATAAGTGCATTCTTGGTGCATACGTAAAAGACATGTTAAAATTTATTGTACTACCTATACTATACAGAAGAAGATAATATAAAAGTTAACACTTATTACCCTAATAAAACACTTATTTTATTTTGTAGATAAATTAAAAGAATTAATGCAAGGATAAGCTAATAAATTAATACTCCCTCCATCCTATTATATCTGACGTTTTAGAAATTTTTACATAGATTAAGAATAGATGTAGTTTTACTATTTTATCTTTAATTAATACTTTGATCTCATTTAATTCTCCATTAACACCAAACTTGATTTCACACTCTCTCTCCTAATTAAAGAATAGAATTTGAACTATTTTTTGAAATCAGAGAAAATAGCCATTAATGGTGGTGGAGAAGGAAGGGTAGAAAAGGAAACAAATAGGCAAAATATTCTTGGTTTTGTAAAATGTCAAATATTTTAGGAAGAAAAAAACCCTCCAGAACGTCAGATATAATGAGATGGAGAGAGTAACATCTTTCACAAATTCAGTTGGAAGAATGTCGACAGCTAAACATATCACACCATTACCTTCCATGTCATGAATCATGATGATATGAATTGCTAAAGGAATCATATCTAACAACCATTTTTCATCAGGTTTTCAAGTTATATACAAGAATAATTTAAAATATATGACAAATTACAATGTATGAGTAACTTCATCATGTTATTTTCCTAAAAAGTAAACTATGAACAACTTTGTGGGAGCAAAATCAAATATTAGGTCCATACCCAACAAAAGCTTAAAATTTTTGAATGAAGACGTTTAATGCAAAATAAAATTTATTAACGAAAAGGGTATAACAGAAATATATGCCTCAAATAGGATGCTTAGAAATTAATATGCATAAAAATTCAAGCTCATGCTCAAGCTCTTTGTCTGGTTTACAACATATATATCACATATGTTGTTATGTTCAGTCTCAAGCTTTTCTTCAGGACTTAAATCCTATTACTCCAAGTAATAAATACTCTTTCAACATGCGGAGAAACCTTTATAAAATTTTATAGACAAACTTACAACTATTCTCAATTAATTATTTTGGACAGCAAACTCCCAGCTTCCTCCTCAACCGTATCTTCTTTTGAATTCAGTTATATTCATATGATCCGGTATTGAAACAATAGCATATTTCTCACCTCATAAGTACACTAGAGACTCAATTAGTTCCTAACTGACCTCTATAAGACTCTGATCTTGGTCGAAAAATTACTCGTCAAATAAGTAGATATAATTAAAAATCAAATAATTATATAAAATTTCAAAGACCTTTATATATACGAAATGTGCTTCTGTGTAAGCATATATAAAGTTATGTTTAATTATAAAAGTTTATAACTTTTATATTTGTGTAAATACGTTTCTTGATTAAGCAGATAAATTAGTTTAAGTCAAAAATACTTATATATAAGCAGATATATAGTTTAATGTAAGTTTATAAAGAATTATTTGTACTTTTATAATAAAGAGTGCATTTCTATGAATTTAAAAGTATAACTTTAATATTAAATATTATGAATGAATCTATGTTCAAATATTTGTGATAATGAGTTATCAAGTATAATAAATAAATTAGTTAAGTAATACTTGATATAACAAATATATTTATTTAACTCAAAGAATATATAATAATATATTTTATCTATTATGTGAACAATTATAAATAAGATCACTAAGTATTTTAAAGACCGTTTGAACAATTCACGCTATCATTCGCTCAAAGGTGAATAAATTCAAATTGTATCGATATCTAACTACTAACCAAATTTATAATTTTACAATTTAAAACTTATATAAATATTTTCGATATATCACTTAAAACTTCAAATACAATTCGAAAAATTCTCTTAGAGAAATATCTCGGGGTCGTTTTGACGATCAAGTGTTAATCTATTTTACGATATTTATATAAATAATAAATAGATGAAATATATATATATATATATATATATATATATATATATAATTGTGTATACCAATTTATATTTTTATATCTATAACAATAAACAAGTAAGAGATGTTTTAATTAAACAACTTATCTCAAATATTTGTGACCAATTTTCTATTCTTCAAGTTATCAAATTTGAAATAGAAGAGAGAAAAAACTTTTAAGATAATATGTAGACAAGAAGTAAACTTTTTCTTTAATAATAAATTGGTAAGTTTGGAATGAAGAAAAAACTTCTTATTTATAGGATTTTCAAGCTCGGAGCATAATGCTTTTTTTTTTGAAAAATCAAAATCTAAAACTTGTTGATTTAAAATTGAAGGGCCGGATGAAACAACTCACACGGATTGCCCAGTCAGAAAACAAACCATCCGATAAGGGTTTTTGAAAATTTTGACTACATTATTAACATTAAATGAGCACATGCCTAAAATATAGTAAATCTTTTAATTCCCAGAACATGAGTTCGAGAAAAGAGATTGTCCCAATATAATTTGTCATTTTGAATACTACTACTACATTTTGGTCAAAGGTAAAAAGATTTATCATATGTAATACTCCCTCTATTCCTAAATAAATGACGTTTTCAAAGAAAAAATTTATTCTAAATTATCTGTCGTTTACAACTTTTTAGGAGAATAAATTATTTACTTTCCTATATCACTCTTACCTTTTCTCATTGTCCTAAGAAATTCTCACTCTTAGTATTAATAGTTTTAACTTCTCATAAAGAGGTAGTGATGGAATTTCACACAGATTTTAATTATTAAATGATAATATTAAATGACTTTCTAAATTTATGTGCAAAAATCTTAAACGACACTTATTTAGAAATGGAGGGAGTATTAAATGCCTAACTCTCAAGTTCAATTCGGTGAAGGCTTTTCAAGCCATACTACAAATAGTTTAAATTTCCAAGAATGCACACAAATAATTTTGGAATCCTCGTTGCGTTGGAGAAATGTTATCATGTGAAATACTCCCTCCATTCTTTATAAGTCGTTTTAGATAATTGTTTTTGTTCCTAAATATAAGTCGTTTGAGAATTTTAAGTAAGCATTAATTGCTTTTAGAGTATTAAATACCCCCTCCTATTCAGATTAAATGTCATTTTAGAGTTAAGCACACTTATTAAGAAATAACACAAAATGTCTTTTGTGTCCCTAATTAATTATTTCTCTCTCCACAATTGTCTCTTCTCATTCTCCACAATTGTCCCTAATTAATTATTTCTCTCTCCACAATTGCATTTACTAAGCATATTAAATAGAAGGGTAAATTAGGAAAAAATAGTGCAATATTGCATAGAGATTCCAAAACGACACTTATATAGAATAAAATTAAACTCCCTAAAACGTCATTTAATCTGAATAGGAGGGAGTATAACTTTGGTTCTCTTATTATTTTTTGCCCAATAAATAACACCTTCTTTTTCCAATACAAGGGTAATATAGATAATTGATAGTATATTTAATGCTTTACAATTATTTTCTTAATACTTGTACACAACTCTAAAACGACCTATATTAAAGAACGGAGGGAGTAATTTACTACAGAAGATAAAAATCACATTGGTAAGAAATTAAATTATTTAATACTGTATAAGCATAAGGAGGATAATTTAATTTACTTATGGTACTAAAGAGATTTTTTTTTGTTTATTTTTAAATTAAACATACATTTTAATTTTTTTATTATAAAATGACGTAAATTTAAAATTGAAAAATGAATTCCACCCTCAAATACCCCTAAATTGGTAATATCACTGGGCCACTGGCCCATCATACCTATTCAAATTGGGTTGGACATTTTAAAGATAAGCGCCAAGCAAATGTCTAAATAATCACTAAAATTATAGGAAGATAGGTCTCCTGGGCCAAGTTTTTGTAAAATAACTAAACTTGCAAGGGTAAAAAGGGAAAAAAACTCGACACAATCTGAAGGTTGATGTCATTATACTAAGGCGTAAATGTCACATCAACACAAACGAATTTTTCTTATAATAAATATATTTATTGTTTGAAGTGTATTATTAAAACGACTTATTCAATATGTTCGAATAATATTTTTCAAAAATAGGACTACATTAATTGATATAACTTGCAAACCATTAACCACCTCCATGTTTATGTTTTATTTTTTTGGGGTAGGGTAGGGTAGGGTAGGGTAGGGTAGGGTGGGGTGGGGTGGGGTGGGGTGGGGTGGGGTGGGGTAAGAGAGATTTGCTCACAAAATGGAGTATCATAAAAATCAGAATAGAGGAAGGTCCTACGAACCACATGAGATCAATAAATAAATTTCATGATTTGAAATAAAAATGGTTAAATTTATGAGTAATGCTACAGACACAAACTATTTTATAAACATTTTACAAACTGTTGATGTGGCATACTCCACCTCAACATACTCCACACAATATGCTGAGGTGGAGTATGTCATATCAGTAATTTGTAAAATATTTGTAGAATAGTTTGTATCTCTAGCATTATTCTTAATTTATACCATATTAAACTATCAATAATATTATTTGGCTAAAGCAAAAAAGATAGGAGATAAAGTGGCCAAAAAAAAGAAGATGGTTTGATCAAAGGAAATAAGAATAGATAGGAGATAAAGTGGCCACAAAAAAGAAGAAGAAGAACCTATAACTAATAAATCAAGTGGATCGAATAATTAATTAGATATTTAGCCCACACACAAAAAAGAAAGAAACATTCAAATAAGTCGCAATGCACATTTATTAGTATCTTTGTTTTTGGGCAATAATAATAGCGACCAAAATTGTAACGCGTTTTCAACTTTTCTATCTTATATCTTAAATTGATCTTTTATTAATAATAGTGTCGGAAGCACTATTTTTTCATGTGTTTTTGATGTTATTTTTATTTTATAATAATAGTTTTTTTAATTTTATACACATGAATTAAGAAAATCATTTAATACTATAACTTAATAATTAAAATTTGTATCAAATTACATCACTACCCCTTTATGGGAAGTTGAAAGCTACTAATATAAAAGAGAAAATGAGAGAAATTAGGGGTGATATAAGAAAGTAAATAATTTATTATTCTTCTACAAAGTTGTAAACGACAAATAAATTGGAATAATTTTTTTCTCTCTAAAAAGTCAGTTATTATAGAATGGAGGTAGTATTTATTTTCACATGGTTTCTTCTCACATGAAGGTGAAACTCACTGCATGCTCATGTGACAAGATCATGTGGAAATATCAATTTCCTTAATAATATCATATAGGTCATCCATATATAATTTATTCTCTTTTTTTTTTTTATCATTGCACTGTAAAAATTTTATGCTTGAATTAGCATTCCGTTTTTTTTATTAATATATATTGCAATTATAAAATATATCGATATATGAGATTGAATAGAATATAACGGTGACCGGCCCACCATATAATTAACATATTAATTCTTTTAAAAGAGTTATCACTATTATTTATCTACATAACTATTAATAAAAAAAGTTTCATACATGATTAAATTCTCAAGATATACTTAAACGGAAAAAATTCTCAATATATATCATTTTCATTCTATTATCATGTCAATACTACTATACTATTTGTAAGAATAAACAAAAAACAAAAATACATTTTAATATTTATAAATTTTTAAATGAGATTCTTTTTATAGAACAAATGTAATATATCTCAAATTTAAGCACTTTTTTATATAGTCGTTATAAGCATTAATTCATATATAGTGATAACAATATTTTTGTGTAATACCTATTCTTTTAATTTGTTATTTGGTAGGATAAAAATAGCCCTTATGTTGTTGCTACTTAATTTCTAAAGATAATATTAAAATGTGGATGAGTTTTATAAATAGTAAAACAATTTGAAAGGGGCAATCCTAGTTCTAATTAAGTTGGCTACTTGTAGATCAGATGCATGCATGCAGACGATGGTAATTAGGATATATATATATATATATATATATATATATATATATATATATATATAGAATATAGACTAGAAATATTAGGGTTTACGAATGGAAATAATAAAAGCGTGTAGTGGTTTTGATATGTACCGAAAAAAAGTAAAACTATAGATATATAGGGAGTAGTTAGTATGAATTGAATTTTATAGTAAGTATGCTTTATGATTAATACGGTGTTGATACACAAACGGAGAAATCAACCTTCTAACTTTATGTCAGCACTGTATTAGACATAAGCTAACCGGATCTAGATATATATATATGGAAATGAAATTTGTAGCTGCTGCTTCTACGGTCCAACGTACATTATGGAGTAGTATGTTGGTTAAAATAATTAATTACAGGTGTGGTTAGGGGGAAGGACAAATTAAATTGGAGTACCATTTAGATAAGTACAAGTGCATGTGAGTTCCATTAATAATAATAGGATTGTAGTAAAATGTTGCAATCACAATTATATAAACGTACGTACAACGGTATTGATAAGAACATTAAATTAGCCTAATTTCTTAATTTATTTAACAAAATATAAGTGATATTGAATTTTTCGCTCATTTTAATAAATCAACTGGACCGTTCAAAGTTTAGGATAAATTCCACCGTCTATATAATGCCGGAGGCACGGGACACAACTAGTTATATAATATTGTAAATGGTTACTCCCGGCCGCCCCTTTTTCAAAATATAAGTTTATTGTTAGATTTTTTAAAAGTAAATTTCAAACTATGGATTTAGAATTTATATATAAAACAACAAATCTCAGGAACAATAGTTCTTTTAAAAAAAATTATGTTAAACATTTATAATTATTATTGGATCTGGTTAACATGAAGTGAACTTGATAGTAAATTCAATTCATATTCAATACAGTACGGACACACAAACAATCTCTCTGCCTGCGTGTCCGCACTGTATTAGACATGATATAAATTTATCATGAAGTTCACTTCATGCAAACCACTCCCATTATTATTGCATGCTAGAGTACTACTAGCTCTCTATGTAGCTACTAAAATAGTGTCAATAATTTGTACGAGAGCAGATCTTATGTCCCTATTTTTCATGCCTCTCACTTTAATTTTAACACCTGACCTCTTATTTAATTTTAAAATTAATTAATATTAAATAAGAAATTATATGTCAAAATTTAAGTGAAAAAAACAAAAAAACACATGAAAAATAAGGACAGCGAATCTGTTCTCGTACTAATGATTTGTTAAACTATGGGTAGTAGCTAATTTAAAATGGTCGAATTAATTTCGAATGTGTGGTTATAACCGGCTGGTAATGCAAATCAATAAATGCCATTAAATGGTGAAATTGGTCAATATCTGTCATCAACTATAAACATGCTTTTACAAGTTGATGACTCTGTTGATGAAACTACTACTACAATATTGGGCTAGCTAATGTTTTCTCTTGCTTTTTAATTGTTACTCCCTTCCTCACTTAATATATACTACTATCCATTTAGAGTTATGCACATGTATTAAAAAAATAATTGTGTAACATTAAATATAATATCAATTATTTATATCGTTCTTGTATTAAAACAAAAGTGTTATTTAATTTATTAGAAATAAAATAGTGAGAGAACCAAAGTTATATTTAATATTTGGGGTAATATTGAAAACTAAGTAATTAATACTTACTTGAAATTCTCAAACGACTTGTATTAAGGGTCAAAAATATTTTTCTAAAATGACTTATATTAAGAGACGGAGAGAATATATTAAGAGACAAAATTATTTTTTTAAAACCACATATATTAAGTTACGGAAATTAAAAATTAAGGGATATATCGGTTGCAAAAAAATCGTATTCATGCATGTGAATTGTGATGAAGTGAGATATAGTGCAACTAATTAATTAAGAGGACCACAGAAATTAATATATATACTAGTACTATATTCTATTTAAAATTAGAGATTTAATTTATTTTTTGAGACATATTAAATTTCGAAATTAGTATGGCTTTTGTGATTAATGGTTTTTATTATATAGTATATAATTATAATAATTTTATCAACTAAATTTAAATAAATTCACTTCAATTTGAAATTTAATATGTCCTTATTTAATCTCAAAAATTAAATTATATATTTAATTTTAGAAATATGATTAGAGGTACAAGTTTGAGCAGTGGCGGAACCAGAACATTTTTAGAGGGGGGTCAAAATACATCAGTAAAAAAAATATTATTTATTGACGCTTGGATTGCTTTTTTCAAATTCATTTTGCCCAATTATAGTATTTCATAATATTCTATTTCAACCCTTATCAACATTTGAGTTGTGAGTCTAATAGGTTTATATATATATATATATTAATTTCCCCCAAACTATGGGACTATTAATCAGACTTTGAAGTTTTTATTCAACTAATTAGTTATTTTTATAGATAAATTATAAATTATAATATTATATTTTCAAATCCTTAATTATATTGTGATTCATGGGATTAATTAGCTTGAAAGAAGGAATTCCAACAACAAAAATAAAAAAAATAGAAGAAGAAAGATTTAATAATTTTGATAGGATAGAACTATGGTTCACTTATGGTCATTATAGTGGGATCCAAAAAAAATTGTTTTATTTCTTTAGCTTTTAATTTTGATAGGATAGAACTATGGTTCACTTATGGTCATTAATTACTCGTAGGTCCAAATAACTTATTGATGATCGATGGATGCAATAGGAAGAGATTGTCCAAGGCCAGGTCTATATATAAATTGACGGGGACTGAAGTACGTACTGTGGGGATTGGGGAATTTATTCCTAATACATGGAATTCTAGTCGAATATGAGCTAGCTAGCTTAGACTTTATACGAAATGAAAGTCATTGTGGTGTTGGTTTCTTTTCCAAATAAATCAAGTGAAAGGGAAGTTGGTGACATTACCCATCCCCACCCCCTACCCCAACCCTACAAACTCCAAAATGCACCTATTGAAAAAATCATTTCAAGTATTCCCCATTTGTATCATTCTAATCAAGGGCAAGAAGAATGACCACTTAATTGAATATTTACCACACTCACCCTAATAAGGTATTTACATAATAAAGTTCTTGCAACTTTTCTTATTAAAGTAAAGGAAATATGAGTTTTTTTGAATGATTAAGGGCAAAAAGAAGTGTCCCGTTTATTGATTATGCATACGGCATAAATTGTCCGAGGTCTATATATATATATGGGAATCCATTCATGGCAACCGGTTGCCATGGATACTGTTATAGCAACTCACTTTTAGACGTTGATCAATTTATTGGAAGGCTTAGATTGAATGCCATAATTGCCCAGCCGACACAAGCTTTATCGGCTTTTATTTTAATATATTGCATTACATGGTCGACTATTGTCATTTTAATTATTTTAAAACGATTTTTTAATATTAAAATACTCGGTAAAATATGACTTGTCTTAAGCCAAAATATTTTTTTACGCATTTTTCCATTTTATAGGATGACTCAACACATTAAAATAATATTAAAAAATTAAAAAATAGTCAATCGGTAGCGAAACTTTATCTTAAATTTAGGTAATCTCTCTCTTCTCCCTCTCTAATATAAGTAGTGAGTAATGGTATTATAATACTTACGATAGTAATAAAATATTATAATATTTTATAATACTTATGATAGTAATAAAACTGGTAAATTAATATTTTGTAAATTAATCATAAATATTAATACTTATGATATAATACTTATAATTTGATATCATTTTATATATTATATCATAAGTATTAATATCAAATTATAATATTTTGTAATAATATTATAATATTTTTGTAATATTATTAATACTTAATATTATAAGTATTAATATTTTGGAATAATGTTATAATATTTTGTAATATTAGTAATAATATATATTTTGTAATTTTAATATTAATACAATATTTTGTAATATTAATATTAGTAATACAATATATTTTGTAATATTATAATATATATTGTAATAGTCAAGACATTATAATATTATTATAAAATATTGTATTACTAATATTAATATTACAAAATATTGTATTAATATTAATATTACAAAATATATATTATTACTAATATTACAAAATATTATAACATTATTCCAAAATATTAATACTTATAATATTAAGTATTAATAATATTACAAAATATTATAATTTTATTACAAAATATTATAATTTGATATTAATACTTATGATATAATATATAAAATGATATCAAATTATAAGTATTATATCATAAGTATTAATATTCATGATTAATTTATAAAATATTAATTTACCAGTTTTATTACTATCATAAGTATTATAAAATATTATAATATTTTATTACTATCATAAGTATTATAATACCAGAACTCACTACTTATATTAGAGAGGGAGAAGAGATTACCCAGCCGGAACAAGCTGTGCCGGCTGGACTATTTTTTATTTTTTTAATGTTATTTTAATGTGTTGAGTCATCCTATAAAATAGAGAAATGCGTAAAAAAAAAATATACTCGGCTGGTACAAGCTGTGCCGGCTGGAGTATTTTAATATTAAAAAATCGTTTTAAAATAATTAAAATGACAACAGTTGACCATACAATGCAATATATTAAAATAAAAGCCGGTAAAGCTTGTGCCGGCTGGACAATTATGGCATTCAATCTAAATCTTCTAATAAATTGATCAACGGTCCAAAAGTGGGTTCTTTATACTTGAAGTGTCCATGGCAATCGGTTGCCATGGATGGATTCCTATATATATATATATATATATATATATATAGATTCCATCCACAATAACCGGTTGTTAGAAGCAACCCATTTTTTTTGGCTACCATGTACTGTGATCTTGGCCCTTATGTAAATTTTTTTTTTTATAAGTTTAAGTGCAGTGCAGTGTGGCTACTACCAAAAAATGGATTCTTCCCAACAAACCTACTACATCATGGATAGAATCACATGCATGCAAATGCAATGCAAGGATGAAATCGAATATAATAACTTTATTTATTTTAGTAGAAGCTAGTAGCTAGGTTAGTACTACGAAATAAAGTACATTGTGTTGTTTGTTTCCAAATTAAGTGTAAGAAAAGTTGGTGAGATTAATTAACCCTCACAACAAACTACAAAGTGAACCAACCTATTGGGAAATTAAAGAAAACAAAAAAGAAGGAAGTTAGCTGTGACGAATTATTCATCTCCTAAATTTACATGTAGGGCGAGATATGAATGACCAATGAAGTTACCATTCATATAAAGTGCTCCATTTTTTGTGTCAAATTGCAACCAATTAAGCATATAATTAATGGAATTGGAATCGGAATTGTTGACTCTTTAGCATTATATAAAGTGCTGAGTTATATTAGTCTGCTTCTCCAACGAATTGGAAGAAATAAACTAAGACGAATCGACTATAACAACAATTTTTTTCGTCGTTATAACATAGAAAGTCGGTTTTTATGCTATAGCGACGAAAAAAATCGTCGATATAGTCGGTTCGTTCTTAGTTCTCTCAATCTAGTTTGCTGGAGAGAGTCGAGCTCTCTCTCTCTCTCTCTATATATATTAATTAAGCTGTCTAGAATCAACTTGACTTGATTGATTAAGTACAAGTTGTTATGTCATCTTAAATACGCTAGCTTGTGGATATGTTCTACTAAAGTACTATATTTTAGGGTTTCTAACCCAAACACGTACCAAACATTAATAGTAGACAAAAACAAAGCTATCACATAATTAAGTTAATTACCATTTTACTCATTTTCTTCCAAAATTAGATATATATTTATAAAACGAGTTTTAAGAATAGTAAATATAGCTTTAGTATTAGCTAAGAATTCAATTGTGGTGATTTAATATTGAAATTAAAATAACAGTAAAAAAATAACATGTAAATTATGAATATCATGTCACTTTATAGTCATAAAATAAAAATATTTATTTAGTTTTAGAACGGATTAAAAAATATATATTTAATTTTAGAGAATATTAGGGTTCTAAAATATATATATGAGGTAAATCCATTATTTGGTTGTTTTGAAAGAACCCCTTTTTTACCAACCGTATTATAACATAGGGTTAAAAGGATTCATTCAAAGAAATGGATTTATCTAATGGAATAATATATATATGCTCCAATAATGAAAATAGTAAAGGGAACTTAATAGGCTGGCACGCAATATATACAAAGATGCCCCCTTCCTCCGCGTTTGGATCAAAAGTTCTCCCTCACATGTAAGCTTTTCGTAATCACCGACATAACCCCACACCACCCCGCCCCATGTCACCATTACTAAGCTTTGAGTCAGTCAAAGACGAACTAAAAGAAAAATCAAGATTAGTCGATGCATATATATAACTCACTACATCTCTTTTTCTATCATGTCCCAAATTGTCACTTTAATCTTTGTTACTAGCAACATTATCTTAGGTGCACCGATACTCTTAACAAATTATTTTAGTAATATAATTTAAGTGTCACGCTTCTTTAAATAATAATTTAAACTTCTTACTTTTCCCATCATTTATTTTAAAACGTTATAAAGAGGCAATATGCTCAATCATATTTATTTTTTATGTTAAATTCTTTTATTAGTATATCATTTTCGATCATTTGTTGATCTTATGTTAAATTCCTTAATTAGAGTATCATTTTACGATATATCTCCTGTAAATTTTTTTTATTTTAATTTGTATTAAATTATTTTATTGGAGTATACCCCATGCAATGCAACCCTCTTTTAATACTCTCACCTGCCGCCTGACTTCCTTTAACTTCCCAAAATCTACACTTGCCCTGCCCTGCCATCTTAGTATTTATAATCTCTCTCTCATACTAAGTGCTTCTGCATACAAATTCACACTTCTTGATTTCCCTTGTTTTTCCCCACCACCAGGCCAAGATAACTAATTCCCACTTCAAACCAGCTATACAAACTTTGCATTTAAAGAAGAAAAAACTATAGAAAGTTGATGGCAATGGCCTCATTAACAAAGAATAGTGTAGCGTTTTTAGTGATATTCCTCTGTTTTTCGTGCTGTCCTTTTAAAAGTTTTGGTTCTGATCAATTTGTGGGTCAGACGGATTACTTGAAGATTCCGGCAGCGGAGTTTGTGAGTTCAGTGAAGTCCACCATTGATGTAGTTCGACAAGTGACCACCATTGTTTCCGGATTCAGCAACTTCTTTGGCGATTTCCGGCTCCGTAATGCCATTTCTGACTGCCTTGATCTGCTCGATCTCTCTGTCGACCAATTGACCAATACCCTCTCTGTTTCTGAAAACCCAAACAACAGTAAGCTCTTTTTCTTCCACTAAATTCTATACTGTTTTTTTTAAAATAAATACAATCACTTTGCCAAGAATTTCATGCTCATATTAGGAAGTGGTTAGCATGAAGAATAAGTTGACTTCATGATCAATATAATTTAACAGGCGGAGAGATCACTCTACCATCTGTGTCCGAATCACTCATATTAATATGCTATTATGCAAACTCTTTTACTAGTTATATATATAATGTCAAGTTTTAGCTTTAGGGGTATAAGATGAAAGAAAAATATATTTTTAGATTTTAATATTCACAAATTTTGCCAATGATATTATTTTTGTAGTACAGGCATGCAGATGGAATATTAATAATATGAATCAGGCTATCACTCCAATTTATTTATTTTTAATTTGGGCTCCATTTTAATATTAAAGTAAAATAACTTTTGTTTCACAATCGAGTGCAAATGGAGAAGTTACCAATGTACTGGTTACAAAGAGTTTTGTATATAATGTTTTAAAATTAATCTTATTTAATTCCACAGACACGTTTGATTAACTTAATTTGTAGTAATACTAATCTTAATTAGACTCTCCTTTCTTTCATTTTTTTAATCTTTAATTCATCGTTAATTTGGCCAACAGGAAAAGACAACAGCACGGGTAATCCTAGCGCAGACATGAAGACATGGTTGAGTGCCGCGCTAGTCAATCAAGACACCTGCGACGAAGGATTTGACGGGACCAATAGTATTGTCAAAGGTGTAGTATCCGGGAGCCTTAACCAAATAACCTCATTAGTTCGTGAAATCCTCGGCAATATCCGCCAATTTCCACCTCAGAAAAAGGGTGACAATGCCGGAAAAGGTGGCGGTGGTGGTGGTAGTACTGGTGGGCGGAGTCCGGGATGGATGAAGAAGAGGAAGTTAATTGGCGATAAGTTTCCGGAATGGCTGAATCCCGATGACCGGAGACTGCTCCTCCAAGTTAACGGAGTGTCGGCGGATGCGGTGGTGGCGGCGGACGGAAGTGGGAATTTTACGACGGTGAGTGAGGCAATAGCGGCGGCGCCGGATCATGGATCGAAGAGGTTTGTGATTTACGTGAAGAAAGGTGTGTACAGAGAGTATGTGGAGATTAGCAAGAAGAAATGGAATATCATGATGGTTGGAGATGGCATGGATGTTACAGTTATTTCTGGTAATCACAACTACATAGACGGTTGGACCACGTATCGTTCGGCAACATTTGGTAATAACTAACCCCTTGTTGTTTTGAATAATTTTGAATGTTTTTTATTTTTACAACGTGAGATAAGATTGTGTATTTTCAAACACCAATCACTAGCTAGGCTCATTTTTAACAAGGTAAACGGGTTATTTTCAAAAGTTTAAATTTGATACTGTAGTTGGGTATTGTCGGTAGCACACACTATTTACTTGAGGAAATGTAATAATTGAAGCGTGTTACATATATATGCTTAACCTGAAAGTGATTAACATAAAGTTTATTTTTGAGTAAGTTGGTCAATTGACCAATAAAGTGCTGATATGCATGCGAGGTTCTATATGTGTCAACATTCTATTAACCAATTAACCAATTTATCAACAAATAAACTTCATATTAACCAGATCCGCACCTTCTTAGACCACAGTAGTAATGCAGTCTTTAAAGGATCAAATCATCGAGTCTTGTCAAGAAAAGTTGTCAACCCTCTTATCCTGAAAAGCTCATCAGTTACTACTCTACTTTAATGTGTCAAATACTGAATTTGTAGTTGCAATTGGATGAGCTTCGTCCCCTCTTTCATTTCTAAGTAAAACTTTTTCTGAAAAATGAGAAATAATCGGTTTCTTAAAATAAAAAGAAAGTTGAAATGTCAAGTCATCCTTTAAAAAATAAAACTTATTTGTGCATTGACCCATAATTGAATGCATGCACTACATTACCAACTAGAAACTGTTTGTATATAGTTGGAAATATACAAATATTCTGGCATTAAAGTGGTCATGGGTCATTTACAACTTGCTATTACACTATTTATGGGTATCTTGGCTTTTATAACAATTTTTATATAGTGAATTTGGGAAGTGATTAACATGAAGTGAACTTCATGATAAGATCACTTCATGATTAATACAGTGCTGACACGCAGACGAAAAGATTTCTGTGAATTCGAATTGCAAACACTTTTTGCATTTAGAGTTGAGTATGCTTTGTTAGATGTAGTATAAACCGGTAGACAAATAAGTACTTAATTGAAACTAAATTTAAGTCATCTGTTGGTTAATATTTGAATTCATTATTATTTGTCAAATGTGCTTAACAACATGCTTAAATAAAAGTTTGTAACAAAGGCCAATGACATAACGTGCACAACCTGCAGCGGTGAAAGGCCAGGGATTCATAGCCAGAGGCATGACATTTGAGAATACAGCAGGACCAGAAAAGCACCAGGCAGTTGCATTCCGATCGGACTCCGACCTATCCGTCTTATATCAATGCGCCATGAGGGGCTACCAAGACACTCTGTACGCCCACTCTCAGCGCCAATTCTACCGCGAATGCCACATCACAGGCACCGTAGATTTCATGTTTGGCGACGCCTCAGCAGTCTTCCAAAACTGCAATATACAAGCCCGAAAAGGCCTACCAAACCAAAAAAACACCATTACAGCTCAGGGCCGCAAAGAGCAAGCCGAGCCTACAGGGTTCTCTATACAGTTGTCGAATATATCGGTGGAGGCGAATGTAATTGCTAATTCCACACTCACGTACCTTGGGCGCCCGTGGAAATTGTACTCGAGGACGGTTATAATGCAGTCTTATATTAGTAGTGCCATAAGGCCAGAAGGGTGGCTGGAGTGGAATGGGAGTTTTGCATTGGATTCTTTGTACTATGGGGAGTACATGAATTATGGGCCTGGGGGTGGTTTGAGCAGCAGGGTGAAATGGCCAGGCTACCATATTATTAATAGCTCAGCTGAGGCTAATAGTTTTACTGTGGCTAATTTCTTATTGGGTAACTCCTGGTTACCATCTACTGGTGTTAAGTACACTGCTGGATTGGGGGTTTAAATTGAGGCTTTGAACGTAGTACTACTATATGTATATGAATTGCTCTGTTTGTTATTTTTCTCACTGCCTTTTTTTGTGGCAGTTTTTGAGAGTTGTGGGTAATGTTTAGCAAAAAAGTGTATGATTTGTTATAAGAATTTGATGGCAAGTTCAATGATATGAAACTAGAGGGACTAAAGGGGATTTGGGACCTCAAAGTTTACAATTTAAGACAATTAAATGGCTATTAAGAACAGCATGATATTTGGCCCAGCGGTATGACTTGCCTCATACTACCTCCGTCCTATAATAAGTGTTTTTTTTAGCTTAAATCACACATCAATACACAAGCTAAAATGACAAAAATAACCTTAATATATTTTCTTTTAAGTTGAAGAGTTAATGAGTGTCATTTAATTGTAGTGATGGTAAGATGCAATAAATACCATTGAATGCATAAGGGCATATATGAGAAAATATTGCAAAAATTGTATTGGAGTTCTAACATATCATTTATTTTGGGAAAAAATATTAAGCCTAAAAAAGCACTTATTGTGGGACGGAGGTAGTAGTTTTCATGAGGTTGAGGGTTCGATTTTTGGTAGCACCAAGATGGTGTGTTTATGTTAATGTAGCAAAAAATTATTCCTTTGTCCGAAAATTGTGAATTGCATGAGGTAGTCGCCACTTGGATCGTTTCTAGCAAAGTTGTAGGATGAATTGCCCACAACTCCTTAACTCCCCGCCTATATGTATACATTAATCTTGGTACAATTGTTCGCGCTAGAAAATCAGCGTTGAATGGACACCAACGACACCATGACCTCTCGCTCATATGCAAGCGGTAATTTTGGACGATTGATGCGGTAAAAGACGCCACATACAACTATATATTATTGTATGATAAGTCGAGTTTGAATCTCACAGAAAAACCATGAACAATTTAAAAATTCTCAAAAAACTAAAGAAGAATTATCTCACCACCCAAGTTGAAGCCTACAAACAACTGATGCGAGTTGTTGGGGTTAGATAAATTGTCGAGTTCTTTTAGGTGGACATGAAAATTGGACACGGGTGTATTTAAATTTCATTTATTTGTATTTTTATAAATTGTCTAGTCAACCATATACATTGTTTTGTATCTTATTTTTATAATAATTATTTACTCACTGTAATATTATTGAATTTCTTTTGCTTAAATTTATGGGTTATTTACATTTCTTAGTATATTTTTAGAAAACTTATAACAAAAGTATATCCAAAAAATATTTACAGAAGTAATACATTTTTAATATTTTATTTACAAAAGTAGTGTATTTGGTATCCCTTGGGAAGAGGAGAAGAGTTGGGCGAGCTTGACGGGGTCAGACTCGGACTTGATGACAGATTTGACTGCACGGAATGATGGAATGGAGGAGAGAGAGTGGAGGACAAGTGGGTGGTGGTTTGGTGTAAGATTAGGCGTTTCAGGAGCTTGGCCATTTTCTCTCTCTCGTTTTGGAGATGTGGAATGGAGAAGGGTTTTAGTTTTAGAGTATACGGGTTGTTGGCTAGGTTTTACATATCTGCTGGAACTGGGAATGTTCGTTCCGTCTTTGTCGGCGCTCGTCTGCACTCGTCGTCACTATATTTTTTTCTTCATAGTGCAGTTGATAGCCAAACCTTCATACAAAGGTAATCAATTCAGTTTTCCTGGATTACTAATTAATTATAAACAATTTAAGAATAATTTTCAAGTGTTATCTGAATTTGTTTTATTCAACATGTACAACCATTGAATCATAGAGTAGTCGAGTTCTCCTATTTTTTCTAATACTATCTCTTTTGATCTCTATGCTTTTTGGTAAGTGTTATGTGGTTATTGACTTACACTTTTTTTATAATTATTTTATAAATACACTAATTTTATAATTAATTTTTAATTATTATATAATAGTATAAAGAACCCTAAATTTATTCTACTCGGCCATGGGCCCATTGCTACACATCACAGGCCTAAACAATAAGGGAATTAAAAGTAAGGAAGATGTTGATGACTTCATGAGAATAAGCTCTAACCTGGCCCACCAAAGTAGGCAACTACTACTTATCATAGCTATTAAATTAAAATGTAAAGGCAGTAAAAAGCAAAGACTAAAAATTCCTCCACTTCCTATTTCATTGACTTAACGCGGTTTATAATAATGTACGTACTCCCAAAATTATTTGGCAAGTTACATATATATCGTTAGTCAGAAATCAAATCTTTGACTCTCAAAACCACCCAGTTATTATTAATAAATAATCCACGAGTTTTTTTTTTTTAGATAGACATAAAAATTTGAATTTTATTTATTATTGAAGTCAAAATATAAATAAATAAAATTTAAATATATTTACGTTCAATTTTCATGTCTACATAGATTTTTTCTTTCATTTTAGTAAATATATCTATTGTTTGAAACTAATCCTCTCCTCCTTTTTTTTATGACCCCTATACAAATACACCGAGAAAAATCATTTAATTACATTTGAATAACATATATGATAAGAGTTAAAAGGGTACCTATTCTATCTGAAAATAAAATAAAATTCAATTTGTTTTCTTTTGTTTGTATTTTCATAATCCATAATGCTTCATTTACAATAATATAATATACACAGGATTAGTATTTAATTCCAGATAAAATGTAGGATGACAAACAGCAGTTCCTTCGTTCACAGGATTAGAATCTTGTATTGATTCTCTTGACCATTACTACATTAAGAAGCCAAAGCCATTTTTTTATAACGCAGGTTGTTATAACCTAATAATTCTAGACTACACCTTTGGTCTAAGAAGCCAAAGACTAAAATGGCCCTTAATTATATTGGTGTATTCTTCGTTTCTCGATGAGAATTGATATTTTCACACGTTAGAACCCACATATTAGTTAGTAAAAATTCGACATATCAAGTAATATTTCAGTCCTACGTGTCAAAATATCAAAAAAAAAATGTTTCCTTTTTTGCCTACACTACACCCTTACTTGAGATCTCTTTCGGACAGGACACTTCCTCGGTTACACAATACAAGAAGAAACAAACATTACCACATGGGAACCAATGCTTGTAAAAGAAAAATGTGTATATAATTAATCATATCTCTAAGTAGGAGGAATATATTGGAAGTGGTTAGCATGAAGTTTATTTTTAGATAAATTGGTCAAAAAAGTACTGACACACATGCAATGTTTTATGTGTGTCAATATTTTATTAGTCAATTGACCAACTTACAAAAAAATAATAATAATAAACTATGAGAGTATATTCAACCCCCGTTTCCAATCAATCAAATTAAGTATAGTGCAATCCTCTCTCTCTTGAGTCTTGAATGAGAATAATAAGAATTGGTCAAAATACCATTACTCTTTGTCAGCCAAATTGATTCTCATCACACAACACCTTTTTATTCATCTTATCTAAATTAATGCAACATTTGTTCCCAGTTATATTATTTTAATAACTCAATCAACAACTTGACCTTTTTTATGCTCCTAGATCTTGGACTACAAGTTCCACCTTATTTTTTGAGTTTCTTTATGAGTCGCGTTATATCCACTTACTTTTTAAGCCTATTTTTCAATCCACTAAACACAAATACATGACCTCGACAACATGTGCATGCATCTTTTAAAATATTTAACTAATATATATGTATATCAGAATTGAGCTAAAACATACATCTTACCTAACATCCTAACATATCTCTCTTACATATCTTTATTAAAATTATGTAATTTTAAAGATTTTTTTAAAAATAAGTAGGGTCACGAGTAACATTTTTATAAATAAAAAGAAAACAACTGGGATCACTCTCTTTTAATATTATTTTATTTTTTAAAAATAATTTCAAAACGACGTAATTTTAATAAAGATATGTTATTTAAGAGAGATATGTTATGTAAAAGGTATGTTTTAGATCCGTTATATATATATATATATATATATATATATATATATATGAAAAACTATATATGCTTATAAATGTAGTCTGCATTCATGTATACATATTTGTTTTTTGGGCTTTGGCGCCGGTTTCAACTGTCGCCATATCTATACTGGGCTACGACGACGGTGAACCGCCGCCAAAACCTAAAAAATCCGTCGCCATAGCCTATATAAATAAATATTTATTTATCAAAATTCAAAATATCAAATGCCACTCATTTTTGTATAAAAGTGTGTAATAATCCAAAGAAAGGAACAACTTGCTAGTGCTAACCTCTTTTCATATTTCCTTTGAGCTATATAAGAAACATAAATCTTGAACAATTTTTTCTACTTCATCCTCCAACATCCATGACTTCCTCCATAATGATCAACGCTTCCCTCTTTCTCTGCTTATTCTTCTTCTCAAGTTCATGGGCTGTCGCCCCTTCCTCCTCCTCTTCCACTACCATTTATTCTCTACATTCTCCTCAAAATATTTCTTCCATCAAATTCCTCTGCAAATCCGCACCATACCCTCAACTTTGCTTAAACTCACTTAAAATCTCCATAAACATAAATCCCACCTCCATTCTTTCCTTTCTCCTCCATTCCCTAGATATCGCATTGTCCGAAACTGCCAAGCTTTCGGATCTATTCACTGGCAACAATAATATTGTAGAGAATCAAAAGGGTACAATCCAAGACTGCAAAGAGCTCCACCAGATAACTTTGTCTGCTCTAAAAAAGTCCGTTTCCAAACTAAGTAGTACTAATTCAGCCAGTTTAGCTGACGCCAGAGCTTTCCTCAGTGCAGCTCTCACGAACAAAAATACTTGTTTAGAAGGACTGAATTCTGCGTCCGGGCCTTCTAAACAAGTGCTAGTGAATTCAGTCATTAGTAGTTATCAACATGTTAGTAACTCTCTCTCTATTCTTTCCAAGTCTTCTGGAGGTCACGTGGGACCAAAAGCCCGTCATAACAGACGTCTTTTGGGCCTTCCCAAGTGGCTGTCCAGGAAGGACAGTAGGATTTTGGAGGATGATTATGACCCGACGACTGAGGTGGTGCTCACGGTGGCGGCTGATGGTACCGGAAACTTCACGACAATCACCGGCGCTATCGATTTCGCTCCAAATAATAGTCTTGATAGTAGAATATTTATTTACATTAGCCAAGGGGTGTACGAGGAAAATGTTGAAATTCCTAGCTATAAGCCTAACATTGTTCTGCTTGGGGATGGAAGTGATGTCACTTTGGTTACCGGAAGTAGAAGCGTTGGCGATGGCTGGACTACTTTCAGATCTGCCACTGTCGGTAAAAATTACTTCCCCCTTTAAATAAAAAAGTGTTATTTTTGTCTCAAAATTGAAAAGTAGTATTTGATTTAAAAAGATTATACTTTGTCCAACTTGTAAAATGGACTATATAAATAAAGGTAACTCATGCCTTCCACATGATTTAAATATCTAGTCTTGAGGTTTTGCTGTTTGATTCTAGACATGTACGTATTGTAAAGTTGTTAGGATCGGATTACACATAAGTACACAATATTAAAAAATTAACACAACAATTTAAGTGATTTTCCAAATTGGGTATGTTGACGGGAGCCAAGGCAGGTAGGACTGATCATTCGGTTATAATCGAACCGAATAGGCTATTCGGTTATAACCGAAAACTGAAATTTGTTCAATTTTGATATCCGAACAAGTAACCGAATTACCCATTAACCGAATAACCGAATTACCGAATAACCGAAATTACAATTCGGTTATTCGGGTAATAACCGAAATTAAGAAAACAAAAAGGAAAACATTTTCTGAAATACATTGTGCCATTACAGAAACATTTCAGCAATCAAGCAAGAAACATTTCATTCAGTAATTGCACAGAGAGAAAGGATGGGAGCATAAAATGAAAAAAGAGGGAAAAAGAGGACTTTCACCTTCAGTCTCCACAGGAGGAGTTCAAAAGAGGGAAAAAGAAAAACAGAGGGCAACATAAAATGAGTGGGTTGGGAGCTAAAATTAGGGCTTCAACTCAGATAATAGAATGAGGCATCAGAGAGAAGGATGTTTCAGAGGGTGGTTGCCCCTCTCTGAGAGGCGAGAGCCCATGATTTCATTTTTACAGTGGCCAAATCAACAACCCTAACCTTTTGTGTGTGTCTGTCAGTCTGTGTGTGAATATATGTATATTATATATGTATGTCTTTTGTCTAATATTACGGTAATGTCTGTGTGTGAATACATATATATATAATGTATATTATTAATTATATATGTATGTCTTTTGTGTGTGTCTGTCAGTCTGTGTGTGAATATATGTACTATATTATATATGTATGTCTTTTCACTCTTTTGTCTATTACGTCTAGTATTATGGATAAGACATAAGAGTAATCATGAAATTTGTCATTTGTGGATAAGCGATAAGAGTGAATAAATTTGAGTCTTTGGTCTTATTTTAACAAGTGTTAGTTCGGTTATTCGGTTAAACCGAATAACCCAAAAGTAATACCTGTACAAATTAACCGAAAACCGTACAAAAATTCGGATATAACCGAAATAGTAAAAATAACCGAATTGTCAGAATATTTCGGTTAAATTATTTTGGTTTGTTCGGTTTTAGTTATACAGATTTTTTGCTTTCGATCCCAAAAAGCGGTGTTTTATTTATTATTTGAGTACATAGAATTTTTATAATAGAAATTATATATAACTGCTATTTTTATCCTAACCTTAAATCGCATTATAGCCTGAATATTCATAATGACATGGGTCCAAACTTTTTGGGGGCCTCAAACTAAATCTTAAATTGTGCCTTTTTTTAACCATTCAATACTAAATTAAATTAATATCTATGATTTTTTTTAAAATTAAAATGTCATTTTTCTTGCTCTTTTAGATGCAAATTATTGATCAAACTTGTATGATTATACTTGTAGCTACTGATTTGCTTAGGAAAAAAGATTTGAGCTTTTTTAATGGGCTCTAACATATATGAATTATTAAAATTTGGGAGCATTCTCAATTTTGGAGCCTCAAGACATTGTTTAAATGACTTAACTATTGAACTTATACATTTATAAACACATACCACCATACAAGTGGGGGCCACCCTCCAAACCTCCAGGATTCACTTGGATGGGCAGGTGTCTCGTTCAGCTCGACCTCGACCTTTTTAGAAACATCTCAATAACTCTCATACATATAATATGAACCACAAGTTTTTAAAAAAGTATAACATCTACATATAGAGCTGGTCTTAGACTCTTAGAGCAGGTTTTGTCTTGAGGACAAAACACACAACTTAATTTGTCCATGACATGAATTAAATTCAATATCAAAATTAATTGCAACTGTTGGGTCATGATATTTCCTCTCTTTGGGGTGAAGTAAATTGGACTTACTCATTTAATTAATCTATTGGGCCTTTATTATTGAATCTGTGAAAGTCTTTGGGCCCGATCACCATATTATTTCCATTTTTTAACCTATAATAAGATTCGGTTCGATTGGATCGACCCATTAGACATTTTAATATCTATTGCTTTGACTTACGATGATGAAAAAGCATGATGATTGACCAAAACTCGCCGTGCATTAATGTGGATGGGATCATAGCCGTACGTGATGAAAAGAAAACGAAGGCCAAAAAGCAAGGATGAGACCATATGCAATCAATGAGAATCCATTAGATCAGGGGGCTGTGTCAGATGGTGGTGGGTGGCACAGTAATCCAGGCGAAGAGAGTATAACCTAGCAAGGAAGTCTTCACAAAGAGGTATGTTCACACACTTTCATATTCATATTCTCACATACACACAACAGGGAATTATTATCTCTCTCTAAACACTAGACATTACATTCCTCCATTGTTAACCTTGTGAACACGATATCTCGACTCTCGTGCCGAAATTTATCCCAAACCAGAACGGTACCGTCCAAGCTTGTGGTATTCTTGTGTGTTCTTTGTGCGAGGATCGAGGCGTCTTACGTGATTGGGACGTGGCAGAAGATCTTGGCGTTAACATTGACGCTAGAAGGAGGGGCTTGAGTTCTAGTGTCATTGAAATTTTCAATCACAATCGTTTAACCTACTTCGGAAGATGATGAGGAGTAGGGATGAGTGCCGGAAAAGGCGGCGATGGCTGTTAGCTAAATCCAACGCCTCGTGTTTGATAAAAAAGGATCGCTGGGTCCTTCTAAAAGCGCTCACGAGCACGACTTCTAAGTATAATTCGGAGATCTCCGTCCAGAAGATCCGTGGTGGGGCGGACGTAAGTTGGTTTTCAATGCGGATAAGGCGTGATCATGGTCGAGGTAGGCGTAAGGCTCACCAAACCAAGACTCATCGTCGAAGTGATCGGAGAGATGAGCGCCAAGTTGGCGAAATGGCGAGATGAAGCAGATAAAGCCTTGGAGGTTCTGTTGAAATAGAGAAGATATAGCCGAAACGAGATGCTTGGCGTGGCGGAATTAAGGGACGAAGCATCTAGCCATATTCGATCCGAAAGCGGAGTAGGCATAAGAAGATATCACGGCGAGAGGCAAGGCCGGGAGTATTCTGCGCGTAATGTCAGGGATCGTTCTCACGATAGGAGAAGATCGAGGCGAGAACTCCCCGTGCCCCGAAGAAGAAGCAAGCGATGGTCGTTGGTTCTCAGCATCGTGATGACGACAGACGAAGAAGTAGGTCGAGGGAGATCGTGCCAAAAACCAGAACAAGGGAGTATCAGCGTGACCATTCTCATCATAAGGACAGAAGTCAGAGACAGAATGTCGTTCATGAGAAAGAGGTTTCCTCGCAGCCCGAAGGTGTTGATTTTCTGGTAAAGGAGTTAAAAGAACTCCAAAGCGGTGGTAGTCCAACAAGTGAAGGACGCTCCGGGAAAGAAGGCATCCCCTTTTTCCTCAGATATTCTCAAGGAGAAGGCAGATATCACCAAAAAATTGCCTTGCATGGAAAGTTACGATGGGTTCGGGGCTCCTAATGACCATAGCCAGGCGTTCGATCGGTTAATGGACTATTATGATTTCACCGATCTTTGCCAAGTGCCACACTTTTGTTACGATATTTGAGAAAAGATGCGAGGCGGTGGATGGGAACTTTTCTTGCCGATTCGATATCTTCTTGGACCGAAAGCTTTGTGATAAGTTCCATGCCCGTTTTGGGAGTGTAAAGAAGAAAAAAAGCCTACGGGTTCTGCAGCACAGATCCCGTAGCTTTCAAATGAATCTTTGGGCGATATGTAAGAAGAGGTTGAGAGAAGCGATCGGTCGGTGTCCGACCTCAATGACCTCCAGTGTAGGTTTGTTACAGAATGAAATTTGGATCGGTAAAGTCAGAAGTTGGTAAAAAGTTGATGTTCTACCATCCAGAAGAGCTTGGCGAAGCCTTTGACAAGCGTAAGGCTATATTGTTGTGGAAGAGGCCATGAGCGACTGAAGCATCCTTCTTCGGACCATTTAAAGCAGATAGAAGTTCACAAGGACGAAGTTGATCGAGAGGAGAGCGGGGGGTATAATGATCGGCGGAGGGCAATTCGAAGAAATCTGATAACTCTGGCGGCAAGAAGCGATCGTCCCCCTGTTTGATACGAAGGTGAACAAGGTCTACACCTGGCCCGAACACAGATAGATTAGTGATCTTAGATCGGATCGTAAACCGACCTTTCTTGAGCCACCTCGTGATAATTATAGAGCGGAGACGAGGTAACTCGTAAAGTAAGTATTGTGGCTATCATCAATGCCGCGGGCCATGACACTAACTAACGAAAGTGTTGCAATTTAAAAGATTTCGTGGAGAAGAAGATTAAAAATGATTTGTTAGTGCAAGTATGTGGCGTGAGCGACCAGCGTGATCGTGAGAATATCAACCGTCATTATTCGAGAGTTCAAATGGCTCCTTCCATCCAAAATGCTCCGATCTGCCGCCGCCAAGGCATGTCATCGATGTAATATGGGGTGGATCTGTAGGGAAGTTGATAGGGAAGAAAGAAAGGGCTTACCCGGATTCGGTCGTATCGTGATGGATGCTCCCCTAAAGATTGGTGAGACCATTCCGAGGAACCGTCATATCATTTACGGATATGATTATCCTTGAGCCCATCGAGCCACACGAGGGAGCCTTGGTGATCACAGCTCAAGTGGGCTCGGTGGACGTGAAATGCATGATGATAGACAATGGGTCTTCGGTGGATATTTATATGCCCATGCCTATCAGAGGATGCATCTTGATGAGCAGAAAATGGAGGTCAGGCAGGAGGCTCCTTTATACGGCTTCAGCAACGATCCGGTCAAAGTGCGAGCCTTTATTGAACTCCGGTTATCTTCTAAGACAAGACCCCAACAGTAGAAATAATGTAAATTCTATGTTGTGCATGTGGACTCGACTTATAACGCTTATTTATCTTTGGGGAGACTACTCGACCGCTTCTCCAAGTTGTGACCTCCATCCCTCATTTCAAAATCAAGTTCTACCAAGATATGGAGTAAGAGAGGTGGCGGGGACTTAGATCCGGCCCAAGATGTTATCGGAATCTTTGTTATTTCCTCCGGGAGTGGGGTAAATAGCGAAATAGGCGATGGCGATTGAGATCGAGCCCTTCACAGAAAGCGATTCGGGCCGTTGGTGATCCCTGCGGTGGGGACGGAGGATATCGAGTTGATCGTAGGAAAGCGAACAAGACTGTGAAGATCGGTTCGGGTCTACAGAGCCTCTTGGACAAACCTTATGGAACTCTTACGTTCTTGTCGCGGATATCTTTGCATGGGAACCACGGGATATGCGCCTGGAGTTAAGCGGGAAGATAGTGAAACACGATACGGATGTAGATCCTCGAAGAAGCCGATTCGGCGAGAAAAGCGGATCTTTGCGCCGCGGCGACGAAGATCATTGATGAGGAAATTGCAAAAGTCATTGGCCGACTTCATCTATGAAATTGATTATCCCAGTGGGTGGCGAATGTGGTGTTGGTGTGAAGCGAGAATGAAAAATGGCGGGTTTGCATCGACTACACCGATCTCAATAAAGCTTGTCCGAAGGACTTTTATTCTTTGCCCCATATCGATCAGCTCATCGATGCCACTTCGGGGTATGTATTACTAAGCTTTATGGATGTTTTTTCAGGTTATCATCAAATATCTATGCGTAAGGAGGACATTCTAAAGACGACATTCATTACACACCGTTCGGTGTACGCCTACAAGAAGATGACTTTTGGCCTTATAAACGCGGGAGCCACATACCACAGAATGATGAACTTCATCTTGACGAGCAGTTTAGGAAGGAACATGGAGGTATATGTAGGCGATATGATCGTGAAGAGCAGATGAGTTCGAAGCATTTAGACGATCTGGAGGAATGCTTTCGATCGTCCGTCATCGTCAATCGAGACTCAACCAGACCAAATGTACTTTCTACCTCGATGCTGAGGAAAGTTTTTGGGAAATCAGTCGATCGAGAGGGCATCAAGGCCAAACCGGAGAAGATCCAGGCCATTCTTGATATGAAGACTCCTCGGTCGTTCAAAGACGCCCAACGTCCCGATTGGTAGGATTGCGACTTTAAGGAGGTAAATCGCCAAATCGGAGAGATGCCTTCCTTTCTTTGACACATGAAGGGCAGAAGAATGCAAAGACGTTAGGTGGACTTGGTGTGAAGACGTCTTCCAAAGCATAAAGACATATCTGTCTTCTGCTCCTTTATTGGTGAAGCCCGCCCCAGCAGAGACCTTATATTTATATCTTGCAGCAAGTTCGATGGCAGTTGGAGTAGTGCTGGTTCGGGAGGTCAGTGGGAAGCAGCATCCGATCTATTATGTCAGCCACGTTCTACGAGATGTTGAAACCAGGTACCCGAATATTGAGAAATTTGCCTTTGCTTTAATAATTGCTGCAGAGAAAGCTTTGCAATATTTTCAAAGGTCGGCTCTAATCGTCTACGGATCACCCATTGAAGAAGGTGATGGGCAAGCCCGGAGGTTTGTGGAGACTAGCGGCATGGACTACGGAGTTGTCCCAATTCTTCATTGAATACCATCCCCGAACGGCTATCGCGGTCAAGCCTTGGCCGATTTCATGATGGAATGTTCGTTTCACAAAGCGAGATGCCGAGTTGCGAGAAGGTGAATCGTCCGTCGAAAGCGATTCGCGGTTCTCAAATAGGTCGAATGCTTGGACGTCAGATGCGAGATGGATCCTCTGATGCCGATTAGTATAAGCGAGAATTATCTTGACGAGTCCAGAGGGTTCAAAGTTAATGAGCCATCGATTCGGGTTTAAAGCGACGAACAACGGCCGTCTGCGAAGCGATGTGTTAGCAGGTATTCGATTGGCAAAGAGCCTAGAAGTCTAGAAGTTGATCATCTATAGTGACTCTCAGTTGGTTGTCAAACAGCTGTCGGGAGATTATGAAGCTCGTGGGACCCGGATGATCAAGTATCTGGCGGAATTAAAAGACCGACTTGATATTTTGCTTCAGACGAGTTTCGGGGCATAGGCGTAGCGACAATTCCATTCCGACGATACCTTATCGAAGTCGGCCACTACGGATGCGAGATGTTTTCAATGGATCGGTTTACTTGGAAGTTTTGCGGCGGTATGAGTGTTCAAAGATGAAAGCGGTGATATGTATCGAGTGATCTAACTGCTGGATGACTCCCTACATCGAATATTTGGCAGAGGGCGTTCTTCCTTCGGATCAGATGTTGGCAAAGAAGAACAAGTACAAGAGTGCCAATTTTGTTCTTATTGATGGGGATCTTTATCGATTGGCCTTTTCCTCACCATTGCTGTAGTGCCTGGTCCCATCCGAGGCGAAGTATGCTCTTCGGGAAGTTCACGAGGATATTTGCGGGGATCATATGGCTGCCAAGTCTTTGGCTTATAAAGTACTTCGGCAAGGTTACTATTGGCCTACAATTTTCAAGGAAGCTACAAAGTATGTCAAGAGATGTGAAAAATGTCAGCTCAACAGTCCGACCCCACATCAGCCACCGGAAGAGTTATATTCGATTTTATCTCTTATACCCTTCGCTGTCTGGGGGGTAGATATATTGGGTCCGTTGCCTAAAGCTAAAGGTCAGGTCAGCTTCATCATAGTTGCTATTGATTACATGACCAAATGGGTAGAGATGAAGCCACTTCGATTAATAACGGAACAAGAGTGTTTGAAATTCATAAAAGAGTCCGTAGTGTTTCGCTTCAGAATTCCTAGAGTGGTGATATCGGACAACGGACGTCAGTTCGTAGGATCCAAATTTGAAGGATTTTTAAAGGAGCTGGGGATTCAACATAAGAAGACGGTGGCTCACCCAGCGATCAAATGGGCAAGTTGAGGTGACCAACGGAGACGCCATCTTGAAGCGGGATCAAGCGCTTGAGACTAGATGAAGCTAAAGGAAGATGGCGAAAAAGTCGCTTAACGGTTGTGTGGCTTACTTCGGATTCACGCCGAGGACAACCACGGGATTCACCTTTTTCTATTTGGCCTACTAAGATCGATGCTTGGTCCCAGTCGAAATTGGATCTCCAAGTCTTCGGGTCAGTTAATTCAAAGAGATCTATAATAACGAAGGACTGAAGGCCAATTTGGATCTACTAGAAGAAGTCGAGAGAAGTGGCTTTACTCAAATTGGGTCGCTTATCAACGAAGAGTAGCTAAACATTACAACAAAGGAGTTAAACTTGCAGATTCAAGTAGGAGACTTCGATCCTCGAGAAGCGAAGCTTCTACACCTCAAAACAGGAAAGTTAATGCCAAATGGGAAAGGGTCGTATGAAGTGATCAAGTATCAAAGCCGGGCACTTATCGGTTAAAGGCATTAGATGGTTAGAGATCAAGAACACTTGGCATCTTTGGCGGGCTTCGGAAATACTTTCAATAGAGATCAAGTCAATTTATCTAAGTGCAGTATGTGATTGTACATTATCAATAAAAAGTCACTTTTTCACTATTGATCCACGGTCCTATTTGTCCTAAGGTCACAATGGTGTAAGGAGGTATGGTAGGACTCATTTGGCCATTCGATGGCGACCCATTTGTTGTTCTACCTCGAGTGGTAGACAAAGGTCCTTATGATACTATATTGATTTTACCAAGGGTGGTAAGTCAATGGTCACTATTGATCCTGGTCATATTTGTCCTAAGGTCACAATGGTGTAAGGAGGTATGGTAGGACTCGTTGGCCATTCGATGGCAGTACATTTGTTGTTCTACCCCGAGTGGTAGACAAAGGTCCTTATGATACTATATTGATTTTACCAAGGGTGGTAAGTCAATGATCACTATTGATCCTGGTCCTATTTGTCCTAAGATCACAATGGTGTAAAGAGGTATGGTAGGACTCGCTGGCCATTCAATGGCAGCCCATTTGTTGTTCTACCCCGAGTGGTAGACAAAGGTCCTTATGATCCTATATTGATTTTACCAAGGGTGGTAAGTCGATGGTCACTATTGATCTAATCATGTTCGATCTAAGATCACAATAGTGCGAGGAGGATCGGCCGAATTCACCTCACACATGACCGATCTCACACGTCGGAACCGATGACTATATATTACTTTATTTTATTTAAGTGTTGAGTTCAGTCCATTCAATTCAGTTAAGTTAAATTCTGTCCATAAAATTCAATTCACTTCATTTCATAAATTAACCGTTATATGCCTTAGGCGATTGATTCACTTTATTTGGGTTTGGTTCATTGATACCGAATTATTGACGAGAAACTAACCAAAGCAGAATGCACAATCAAGGAAATTTAAAATTCATCAATAAAATAGAACATTCATTCATTTAATTCGTTCATAGACTAACTACGCCAATATAGACACAATGTCAAAATCCATGCATGAAGTCTCAAAAACAATTTCAAAAAACATAAACAGTTTAAATAGTTAAATTTTTACATAGTTAGAACAAAAGCAGGAGGGACATTCAGGCACCACCTTCGTCCTCGGAGTTAAGAAGGGCCGGATCCAGCTGAGTGGCAGATAGCTTTTCTTTACCTCGCTCTCGGCAGTCTTCATACCCCTCCGTATAGACCTTCATGATTTCGGCATTAAGTTCGTCCGAGTCCATGTAGTCACTTTGAATGCCTCCGCATGACTCTTTGGTCAAAAGAGGACCCCTTCCTCAAGCTCCTTTATTTTGTGGCCGAAGTTTATGGGCGCTTAGCCTTATGTCTTCGACTCTCGTCACCGGGCCTTCGCTTTGAGCCTCGCCAAGTTGAATCGCCAAGACTTGGTTGGTCAAGAAAACTCCTCATTTTGGCCTTCAAGAGTAGGTTTTCTTGACCGGTAGGCGTTCATATCGATTAAAACTTGTTGGCCGGCGGACACGTACCAAACCCATCCTTGTGGCCCCTAGATCGTCGTCGGGACGTCTTTAAGTCCATCTAGCCCGATCTAAGTCTCTTTGAAAGGCAGTCGATGGTATGAAGAAGCGTCTTCATGATCGGCCCTTTCTCGAGCTGTGGTCGATCTCAAAGATGTTGATCTCTGTCTCATGAAATCTTCCTCGGCCTCCCCATTTATGTGCCTTGGGACGTAAACGTCAAGAAGACAACGATTAGCCTGCGTATATGTTCAACAATGTGTTCAAATCGGTGTTGAGATATCTAAACAAGAAACGAGAGAAATAGAAAATAAAGAAAGCTGTTATTTACCTTAGTCGGATAGCTCATCCCCTCGTCAATGATTTCCATCCAGTATGGTCATCGAAGCGATGGTCATCTGCGTCCGGACGAAAAGTCAAGAAAAGATCGAATGGGAAATTTGCATTGAATCTAGCCACGCAGTGGGGACCCATAGCCTCGACATGATAACCACGACACGAAGGACCGGGTCATTCGGGGAAGGTCTCGATCTTTCGGGAGAAGGGTTCATTATTCGGGAGGAGTAGGGTCGCATATATAGTCTCGGGAGAAGGAGATTTGTTGGGAATCGGCTCCTGGGGAGATGGGGTCGAAGCAGAACTTGGATGGTGTCGGTGTACGTTTCTCTTCACGGAGAAGCGTTAAAACCGTTTAAATCCTGCTTTCACCTTCTTTCTATTATTTTATTTCTACAAAGCGCACGAAGGGTGGGATGATCGAAGCCTGTGGCACCCTGAGTTCTTCGACGGTCAGGGGCGTTATCTTGGTTTTCAGTTTTTTGGTTCGAACGATACTTCTTCGATCAGGACGATCGAGTAAGCCTCCTCTTCGAAGAATTGATGTTGCGGTTGGCTCAATTTACGGGTGGGCCGGAAGAAAGGCTAGGAGAGGAGTTGATCTGGGTTTTCTAGTGGCCTCCTCTTACGGCGAGGACGAAGGGTCTCTTCCGATACGTGAACCTCATCGACACGGTTCTTACTGTTTGGGCTTCATCGGTATGTATTTTAGGGGTTGGCTCGGCCGGGGTAGCCTCTGTTGGTAGACTCTCAAGCGGCTTCAAGACTTCGGACAAAAATCTTCAAACTCCTTTATTTCTAAGGAGCTCGATGCGATCAAAGATCTTGCATAAAACGAGCAGATCTATGTTAGATTCCACCTCATAAAAGCATTTTCAAAAATTTATATACATAAAATAGGACCGATACTTACATTTATGGTCATATAACCATGTACGCTTGAGAGAGTCCATACTTCCACTCCTCCTTAGGGAAATTGTCGAAAAGTTCCATCATTTCAACTTCCCGTTCGTCAGAAATGTCTCCAAAGTTAGCAGAGATCTTCTCGTCAATGGCCCAGTTCGGTAAAGAAGAAACTTCGGGACCTTTGACGTAGAACCACTTCTCGTGCCATCCCCTATTGCTCGAAGGAGTGTTCACCAGCGAACGCCTCTCAAACTTTTCTCCTGACTTCGGGGAGTGTTTGCTAAGGGCCTTGAACCCCTTCTCTCTAGATTGGACTATCTTGTATACGGTGAAGAAGAAGTCCAAGGAAGACTCAACGCCCAACTCATGGCAGAAGGCCACGAAGGCCAAAATATGAATATAAGAGTTTGGTACCAATTGGGCGTACCCCACGCCCAAGAATCCCAGTATAGTCACTATAAAAATGTGCAGAGGGAAACGAACCCCCTTCTCGAGTAAGGTCAGGGGACTACCGGCCCAACCCTCCTGGCCGTTGATACATCTTTTCGACGGATTTGGGAACCCTAACCGCATGGGTATCCGGAATGTGGTACCGGGATCGAATCCTCTGTAACTCAGCCTCAGTCACGATAGAGGGAGTATTGGCATGCGAGAAGCGATCCGTGCTCCTTTAGTATTTGGAGGGGGTTTTGGGAGTTTTTGGGAGGGGGTTCTTGTCGGTTTTTGACCCCTTGGGATTCAAGGTCGAAGTCCCTTCGCGAGAGTTAGGGTTTGGTGGAACGACGTGTTGGGCTTCGGCACAGAAACGCACAGCGGAAATTAAAATTTTAAAGCAATTTCCGAAACCCTAAAACAGGATCCATGCGAAAATCAATTAATTGAGAGGTTTAGAGATTATACCGAGATATAAACAAAAACGAGAATCGAAACCGATCGCCTCGAATCTCCAACGCAATACAAACCGATCAAGCGCCTCTACAGATCCACATTTAACGCCGCATACGAACCGTTGAGCGATTCTGCGATAAGAAGGACTTCTTGATTAGCCACCAAAAGGAATGGATTTTTAAAGCATTTCTCTCTAGTCTCTCTAAAGGCGGCTGGCCAGGTTTTTCAATTATGATATCATACCCTAAGTAGTGCTATATATATCATATATATAGTAGTTAAAAGGAATTAATCAAATCAAAACCTAATTTTATAAAATCCGAATTTATATATATATATATATCTCTTAATTAAGTCTTACTTAATTAATATACATATATACAATTATCCTTTTAATTTAAATTCGTGATTTAAATACTATTAATCATATTAATATATTTAAATCCTTAAAATTTAAATTAATTCCCTTTTAAATAACGTTCTATGTGTGTGACCATATAGGTTATTATTACGTTGGCAATAATTTTAAAATCATATTATAAAATTATAAGCAGGTGAAGCGGCATCTAGTAATGCATCAACGCTACCCAAGTAATAATAAGATCGATGATTCGATGCAACCTTTTTTGTGACCAATGTTTCAATGTAATTTAATCCTTTTAACCTTAATATCCTAGATTAAACTCGAGTCATGGAATGTGTCATACTTCTTCATAATTTAATCTAAGTTTTCTTGATCAATGAGTAGACTATATGAAACAAATCACTATTTGAGCATGGCCATGCATTTCATAGTCCTACTCAATCAAGAGGCCTATGGATATCACCCATAATATATAGGATGGTTAAATTCCATCTAGATCACTCATATTTCTCACACGATTAATGATGAACCCAATAATCACATTTATAGTCCACCCTATTAAAGGTGACATTTGATGATATCAAAGTACATAAATTCTCGTGTAGTAATATAGCGATTTCGAATGTCGGAGGACCATTACATCATTATCACTATGAGAATTTGCTAATGACACTTTCGCATAATGCTCCATATAGAATTCTCATGGTGGGATTGCATCCGAAGACATCGTTCTCAACATGTACTATGCATCGACTTAATATCTCATATATTTATGACCAATGAGATTTGGTCATCAATCGATCCACATCTTTTAGTCTCAATGCATCATTGTTGTCCCATCAACAATGATACTCGATTAAGGACATTTAAGAACACTGATACTAATGGTAATATATAATCTCATGTTCAAGTCACATACTTGAAACTATATAATTTGTATCACTATTCTAAGGAATTTTATTATGTTAACAATTATATTACGCAGTAAATAAAATCATAATAAAATCATATATTTATTCAATCAAATATAATATCAAAACGTTAAGCAATTATATCAAATAATTGGCCTCTAGGGCATAAACTCTAACACGACGGTGATCGGTGTTACCAGTATGGGTGAACCTTGTTCAGAGTCTTGGGAAGCCATTTTTGACGGTTTGCAGAGGAAGAAAGAGAGTTCAGAGGAGCAGAAAATTCAAAAGGCGCTCAAATTTCAAATGGGCAGGTAAAACTGTCAAATTTGGTAAAGTTATCTTTTATACCGATGGTTACACGGTGTTCAAGGCTGGCACATTAAATGTTAGTAATGATTTAGAATTTGAATGGGAAGCATCCGGTTCCGGGTCCGGATATTTAATAAACAGGGCCTTTCTGATTTGGGCCTCCGTTCTCCTCTCATTTCATCTCGTGAACAGCAACTGGGTACACTTCAATTATTTCTTACTATGGACCTTTAGTAAATTATCATGGACCATTTATAGTTTTCTATTAAACATTACATTCAACAAAAAACTAGGGGCAATGTTGGGTGTCATGATATTTCCTCTCTTTGGGTCGGGTAAATTGGGCTTACTCATTTAATTAATCTATTGGGCCTTTATTATTGAATCTGTGAAAGTCTTTGGCCCGATCACCATATTATTTCCATTTTTAACCTATAAGGCCAAGATTGGTTCAAATTGGATCGACCCATTAGACATTTTAATATCTATTGCTTTGACTTTGATGATGAAAAAGCATGATTGGTTGACAAAAACTCCGCCATGCATTAATGTGGATGAGATCATAGCCGTGGTGATGAGAAAGCGATGTGGCCAAAAGCAGTGGACAGACCATATGCAGTCGGCAGAACCCATCAGATCAGGGGGCTGTGTCAGATGGTGGTGGGTGGCACAGTAATCCAGGCGAAGAGAGTATAACCTAGCAAGGAAGTCTTCACAAAGAGGTACGTTCTCATACATTTTCATATTCATATTCTCACATACACACAACATGGAATTATTATCTCTCTCTAGACACTAGACATTACATTCCTCCATTGTTAACCTTGTGAACACGTATACTGACTCTCACGCCTGAGCTATCCCCGATGGAGCAGTACCGTCAAGCTTGTGGTGTTCACAAGTGTTTCTTGTCTTGAGGATCGAGCGTCTTACGTGATTGGGACGTGGCAGAAGATCTCAGCGTTAACAGCAACAGTTAAAAGTACTTCATCCATTTAAAATTAGAGATATTTTTTAGTCCATTCTGAAGAAGAATAAAAGAAAGAAGATTTACATTTTTATGGTAGGATTATAAAATGACATGCTAATCTTAATAACATTTTCCCCATCATTTCTAGCATTAAACCACTATTACTATATTCTCAACTAATACTAAAGGTACAGTTGAAAACATAAAATTATTCTTAGAGGTAAGCGGATAACGTACTAATTTAGCTATGGCAAAAATCAATTTTCCCTTGACTATTTCAGCGGTGTCTGGCGAGGGATTCTTGGCACGCGACATAACCTTTGAGAACACGGCAGGGCCAGAGAAGCACCAGGCGGTAGCCCTTCGCGTTAACGCTGACTTGGCCGCAATCTACAGGTGCAGCATTAGTGGTTACCAAGACACATTATACCCCCACTCATTCCGACAATTTTATAGAGAATGCGATATTTCTGGCACTATAGACTACATATTTGGAAATGCTGCTGTGGTCTTTCAAGGGTGTAACATTGTGTCCAAAATGCCATTGCCCGGCCAATTCACTGTAATTACAGCCCAGTCTAGGGACTCTCCGGATGAAAACACCGGTATCGCCATACAAAATTGTTCCATCTTAGCAACAGATGATTTGTACAGTAATTCTACTAGTGTTAAGAGCTATTTAGGGAGGCCATGGAAAATATACTCGCGGACCGTCATTATTGAGTCTTACATTGATGACTTTATTAGTCCAGAAGGGTGGACGAAGTGGTCTGGTGACGATGGCCTAGACACTTTGTATTATGGGGAGTATGAAAATTCTGGGCCTGGTTCTGGGACAGACAATAGAGTTACTTGGCCGGGGTATAATGTGATGGATTACTCTAATGCCTCTAATTTCATTGTGTCAGATTTTATTGCTGGACAGGAATGGCTGGATTCGACTTCCTTTCCTTATGATGAAGGGGTTTAATCAACTTTTAGTGTCCAATGCTTAGATTGATTTTTACAATATAAGGTACAAAGTGCCTTTCCATAAATGTCGGACAATATTTATGCTGTCAGGCTAAATATGTATTTAATGTCAATGGCCTTTTTACGGATTAGGATCCCACTTCCCACCATTATATTTATCTTTTAATTTCTCCCAATACACATTTAGCGACACAAATATTGCTTTAAGCGACGGTAGCAATGACACATTTATTAGCAACAAATTTTATTGTGTTGTTAATTATAGTATTTGTGGCGTTAAAGATAAATTGAAGAATATGTGTAATTGAGGGATCACGCCTATAATGATTGCCCATGTGTAACATTTTGGGATTATGATCCCCTCCATTATACATATCCTTCAATTTCCCCAAATACACATTTAGCGTTACAAATATTATATCTAGTGACACTTTCAGTGACAAATATCGCTAATTGTTTGCGACGAATTTTGTTTTATTGCTAAATATACTATGTGTCGCTAATTGTGAATTGGGTAAAATTGAAGGATATGTGTAATAGAGGGATTCAACAGTTTGCATTTTATTCATCCCATGTTAATAGGGATTGTTTGGTGTAGAGAAACTAAGTCTGTGTATGGCAATGTAAGTATTATTTTTTTATTGTATTTAATTTCTTCCCTTTTATTACTGTATATCTTTTCATTTAATGTAATTTGAGAGGGGAAAATAATTAATTAGCGGGAAAGCGGTTTAAAGGGACATGCAGAATCTCCATCACCCATTGTGAGTTATAACTAACAAGTTTATGAACAGAAGAAAGTCCTAAAATTTCTCCAGTCCATACCTTACTAGGCAACCTTAATATTCATCACTAAACAGAGATGTTGATACCCTTAAAATTTTACTGATCAAAATAAAAAGGGAAAGGAATAAAAAGAAAAAAGAGAAACACAAGAAAAAACAAGGAGGATCAAAAGATTTGTTATTAGCAACTTCCTCTACACCTCTGCCTTGGCTAGAATCCAAGGCAGAGAGACCTCTGCGTCAAGTACATAGCAAAGCTATAACATGGCGTTTCAAGATTTTGATCTTATATCCGAACGCCGCAAAAATGAAAGGAAACAGAAGATTAAAAAGAGGATCACAATCGGCATTGTTGCAACCGTGCTTGTGGTTGCAGTTGTGGTTGCGGCTGTCTGTGTAACACTCAATCAAAAAACTAGTAATGACAAGCCCACGTCCAATAAATCAAACTCTGACCAAAAACAACATGAACCATCAAAATCCTCCAAACTGGTGAAATCCATATGCGATGAGACGGATTTTAAGGCAACCTGCGAGAGCAGTCTCCAAAAGGCGGTCCGTTCCAACCCCTCAGCGCAGCCAAAAGACCTCCTCAAGGCAGCAATTTCTGGCGTCTCGGACGAACTTGACAAAGCTATGAATGAGGCCTCTAAGCTTGAATTTGACACCCCAGAAAAGAAAGCCGCGTTTGATGTTTGCAAAGAAGTTGTCGCAGATGCCAAAGACGAATTGACTAGCTCGACTACTGCCCTTGGCGAAAAGGATTTAGCAAAGCTTTCTACAAAAACACCAGAGTTGGATAATTGGTTGAGTGCTGTGATTTCATACCAACAAACCTGCATTGATGCTATTCCTGAAGGGGAACAAAGAAATGCTGTACAAAAGGCCTTAAAGACATCAAAGGAACTTACTAGCAATTCTCTTGCCATGGTCTCACAAGTGTCTTCTATCCTTTCCACACTCCCAAATACTAACCATCGTCGACTTTTTTCACTAGACGATGACCAGCTTCCTACCTGGATGATCAATGAAGACCGGAGGATTTTGAAGGCCGATGCACCAAAACAAACTCCTAATGTTATCGTGGCCAAAGATGGTAGTGGAAATTTTACTAAAATTAATGATGCATTGGCTGCATTGCCACAAAACTACAAAGGAAGGTACAATATTTTGTTCCTTTACTTTTCTCATAAAAGATTGATAAACAGAACGATGTGCAAGGCTCACTTGTACCAATCTGTGCAGGCATGACTTCAAAATATATGAATTTTTTTTCCTCTTAATTTCCTAATAGTTAATCTTACATATATTTGTTTTTCCCTGAATCATGATTATGCAGGTATGTCATTTATATTAAAGAGGGAATATATGATGAGACTGTTGAGGTTACCAAAAAGATGGTAAACATCACAATGTTCGGTGATGGATCCCAAAAGAGTATAATCACCGGAAGCAAAAATTTTGTGGACGGAGTTCCAACTTTCAAAACTGCAACTTTTGGTACGTCAATAATTAAAAAAAAACATAAAACATTTTTCTGTAATGATCCGAATTTCATGAAGTTGTCGCACCCTTGACCATATGTAAATTTATAATTTTTCTGTTAAATTTGTTAAGGACTTGTGCTGGCGCACAAAAAGGGTGCTAGATGAAAAAAATAAGTTTACATGCAACAAAAAAAACATGATATTACATACCTTCAGGGTTGTGATAAGTTTACTGTACTTATAGAATCCATATCTCAATATTCATACAGAATTTTGTTCACAAAATTCTGTTTTTGTGAATAATGTGAATCATCCTTCATGTGCAGCGGCCATTGGAGATGGTTTTATGGCTCAATCCCTTGGGTTCAGAAATACTGCTGGACCAGAAAAGCATCAGGCAGTAGCCCTTAGAGTTCAATCCGATCGTTCAATTTTCCTCAACTGTCGAATGGAGGGTTACCAAGACACATTATATGCACAAACACATCGCCAATTCTACCGCGGCTGCTATATTACAGGCACCATAGACTTCATCTTTGGTGATGCAGCTGCCATTTTCCAAAACTGCAATATCTACATCAGAAGGCCCATGGACAACCAAAAGAACATTGTTACGGCCCAAGGACGAGCCGATAAGCGCCAAACAACGGCGATTGTACTACAAAACTGTCACATTATGGCCGACGAAAAATTGACACCTGAAAAGGCAAAGTTCAGGAGTTACCTTGGCAGGCCCTGGAAAGAGTACTCGAGAACAATTATTATGGAAACCGAAATCGATGATATCATTGATCCTGAGGGATGGTTGCCTTGGGATGGTAGTTTTGCACTAAAAACTCTGTATTATGCAGAGTATAACAATAAAGGACCAGGGGCTGATCTTAAGGGCAGAGTTAAGTGGCCTGGTCTTAAGGTGATTAAAAAGGATGAGGCTATGGAATATACAGTTGGGCCTTTTCTACAAGGTGATAGCTGGTTGAAGGGTGACATCGGTGTTCCTGTTCGTTTCAACTTAGCCGGCTAATTAGGCTGGTGTTGATTGTGATCGAGTCATGTAATGATTGATTGTTTCAAAGAGGTTAATAGACATGGACATGCCTTATTTTTGGGGTTATGGATTATTATTTTTTTTGTTCTTCTTAATTAGAGTTACTTCTCTTAATCAAGTGAGGCAGCTAGAAATGAAGTTTTTATATTTATATTAATTTAGTTTAAAGAAATTTGAGTTGTGTTGATCTATATGCAAACCTTTCAATCCTACTCCAGAATTTCGGTAGAAGAAAAAGAGGCATCAAAGCAAAAAAACATTTCACTAAACAAAATTAGATCATGGGAAAAGAATTGGCTTAGTTCCAGTTGGCCTCACTAGATTTTGTATCCATAATCTACATTGCAGTTAAAGAAGCGTTTTAGGGTATGTTTAGTTATAGTGTTTATAGTAGTTACTGCATTAATGTTTTGTGCGTTTGGTCACTATAAGGTGATTTTAAATTTCAAACTTTACTTTTATGAATTAAATAAGTTATAATTAAAATAAATCGTTTGTAAACAAATAAAATTTTCAATTGCATTTCAAATTTTAAAGGTATCATTTCTCTCATTTTTAGACCTCAAGGCTGTCATTTTACCAAAATTAAATTAAAATAAACAATTTCAACCAGGTCCAACACCCATTTTCCCTCTTCAGCCCATAACCAAAAGCAGCTGTTGAGCGTCAGCGTGCCTCGTACTCTCTTCTTTTGGCGCCTATCCGACGGGTTTAAAAACATTTATTTTTCATCACCAATTTCCCCCCCTCTCTTTCTTACTCTCCCTCTCTCACACACAAAGCAGTGAGGCACATCGGGTAACAGTTTCCATGGAGCAGCAGCAGAGAAATCAGAATACGGTCCAAGAACACGATGAACAAGAAGAGATGCAGCATGGCCCTTCCCCTGTTGAACAGCTTCAGGTTATTATTATATATGTATCTCCTTCCCAAGTTCTTGATTTTTCTCTATTATCATCTGCCTCGATCTGAATTTCTCAATTGATTGCTCAAAGTGTGAGAAATTTCAGCTTTTTAATAAAGGGTTTACTTAATCCTAAACTTTTTTTGTTCGATTTCGTTATATTTATTTGTTTGTGTAATTGGTATAATCATTTCTTCAATATTTGCCAATGGGTTTTCGGATTGACTTCCAATTCTCAATTATTTGACCATTAGGACTGGGTATAGGGGGAAAAGGGAGAAGTCATTCTAGAATGTAATTTTTAGCTGCCCCTTTGAACCCTAGTTTCTCCTCTTATATTTTTTCAAGATTTGCAAATTAGATTTTTTGTTAGGTTTGTCTTTTCAGTACGTTTTTTTATGTTTTAAATTATTGGGTAGGAAATTATCAGTCCTGTCAAATTGAAAACCCTAGACTCTTCTCTCTCTCCCTGGTGGGGTTCAATTTTGAAGTCACTATTCCCAGTATACCCACATCATTCAGTGAAGGATCATGTTGGGAAAACTCAGTAAGTCTGTTGGTGATTTGCTTGATATATCGATATTTGGTTGCTAGAAATTCTGGTACAGTAGGGTTTTTAGGTTGATATGATTGCGAATTTGCAACTCAAATGGGATTTTACCTAAAAGCTAGTGTTGAGAACTTTGCCCATCTTCCATCTTTTTATTGATCAGGCATCTGGGATTGCTGCTCTTGACGTAAAGAAGCTAAAAGATGCGGGTCTCTGCACTGTGGAATCTGTCGCATACTCTCCTAGGAAGGATCTTCTGCAAATTAAAGGGATCAGTGAAGCTAAAGTTGACAAAATTGTTGAGGCAGGCATGTCACCCTTCTTTATTGTTGTTGTTTTCCCTCTTTCATATCAAAATTACCACAATAAAGGAAGATTAAAATATTTGAAAAAAAAATTAATTTTTGCATCGTAACAGCTTCCAAATTGGTCCCGATGGGTTTCACTAGTGCTAAACAACTCCACGCTCAGAGGGAGGAAATTATTCTGATAACCTCAGGATCTAGAGAACTTGACAAAGTATTAGAAGGTAGGTTCCAATTGGCATTCAGATACTTTGTTAATTCTATCTACTTTAAGTTATGCAGTTAGTTTATCATACACAAACCCAAATTTGCAATACTGATATTCTGTGTATGTTGCAATGTTGTGTGGTTGGATTATGACAGGTGGAATTGAGACGGGATCCATTACTGAGATATACGGCGAGTTCCGTTCTGGAAAGACTCAGCTTTGTCACACGCTATGCGTCACTTGCCAAGTAAGAAGTAGACAATCTCTTGTTTGTGGGTAATGATAGATGTGCTTCTTTTTAGCTAAATAAAATCTGGTTTGACCTAATCTTTCTTGACTTCAGCCACATAAAAGGAGACTAATCAGGATGGTCATATATTTTATGAACTTTGCTTTTGTTATTGGTGGTCAGCTTGTCTGGCAAAGTTGTTGACATGGGTATACATATGATATGGTAACTGCGTTGATAGTTGGGTCTCTCCATTAATGATGGCATGGAAACAACACCTCAAGGATTAAACTAGTTTGGTTAGCTTTAACTAAATCTACTTAGATTAGTGATAGTATTATTGAAGTGAACAATATTAACATAAATATTTCCAAGAAGTTCCTGATAGGAAACTTAATTTTTTTTCTTCCAATGAAAAAATACGACTCCTTAAAAACTAAAGAACAAGAGAGAGAGAGAGATTTTTGTGTGCCTTGTGGTAAAGACCTATGCATGCCAGGAAACAACTAGATGATTTGGGGTATGCCATCTCAGAAAGCATAATTCTGTGGGCTTTTAAATTTCAGCTTCCATTAGAACAAGGAGGTGGTGAGGGCAAAGCAATGTACATTGATGCTGAGGGAACATTCAGGCCACAACGGCTCTTACAGATAGCAGACAGGTGTTGTGCTGCTACCTTGAGACAAATTGTTCTTTTATATCTATGTTTTGTGCACTTACCTTATTCTGAATATCTTGCATGTTATCACTGGCTATTCATAATATCTGCTGCAGGTTTGGATTAAATGGGGCTGATGTTTTGGAGAATGTGGCATATGCTCGAGCATATAACACTGATCATCAGTCAAGGCTTTTACTTGAAGCAGCTTCAATGATGGTTGAAACCAGGTATTATTTGTTTCATCAGTTTACCGTAATTGTCACCAAGGCCAGGATCAATAAAATTTGTTTGTCCTTTCTGTTGATTTTGATGTTTGTATTTGTAATAGATCATTCTTGATTCTTTACTTGGGGCAAACATAGCATGGTTGCTCTTGTAAGAATGAGCATGCTCCAGTGAGATTTGATTTTGAATCCTCCTGTGTCTTGTTGTCAAGCTCGAATAAATGTACAACATTTCAATTTTCAACTGTACTTGAATATCTATGTTCAAGTCCACCTTGAATACACGGCAATATTTTCATACTTTGGGACTTGCCATTTATTTGGATCTGTGGTATCATTTGTGAAAACTTCTATAAGAGTTGAACATTTACATTTTCATACTGTAGTATTAAATTTGTTTATTGTCTCATGGTATTCAAGGGGACACTTTGCCTATCAAGTGTCTTGATACCAGGATCCGAAGCCTGGTATCCCTTCATCTCTCCCTTCCTTTGCTTCTAAAAGTAAGATGCTAATATATTAAGAGAAAAGGAAAGGGAATACTAAGGGTGTCATGCTTACTTTCACAAAGTGTCGTAGCCACATGGGAGATAGCTGGGACAGCTGACCACACTTGATTTTTGCTGTGGAGGTCTGAATTGAGAATTTCACAGAAGTTATGGGGTAACAAGTTAGTTTAGCAAATAGCGATTGGTCAAAACAGAACACGACAAAAAAAATCATTTAATATCAATTTTTATATACTGTCAATATTTCATCTTACCTAAATGCCTTGCTTTGCAAGAATTTTTTTAAGATTGTTATAGTGATATACTTGATTTTAGTATCTTGATTTATTGGAAAATAATTTAGTCATTAGTACTAATACCCCCAGTGAAGAAAAATCCTGGATTCTCCACTGCATGCACTTGCATTGCATGTGGTGTTGTATGCCACCTCTAGTAAAAATCCTTAAAGAGCATTTATTATTCTAACCATGGAGTTTAAATGGTTGAGAATTAGAAATGATACCAAAGAATGTACAAGTGATACTGAATATCTCATAGCACTTCTACAACACCTCTATACATTGACATTACTACGATACCAATTAAATCCTATTCATTCCAGCTGAATAGTCAGGAAAATATAACTGTTCTTGCAGGCTCGCAGCATCCAGTCATATATATGAATTTATTTCTGGAATACTGTACCTTCATAATATCTGAGTTTACGTTGCAGATGCTAACTAATTGGTGTACACATTTTGGCTGCATAGGTTTGCACTTATGATAGTGGACAGTGCAACTGCTCTCTATAGAACAGATTTTTCCGGAAGGGGAGAACTGTCAGCCAGGCAGATGCATCTCGCGAAGTTTTTGAGGAGCCTTCAGAAGTTAGCAGATGAGGTAGTCACTCCACTAACATGAACTTATGCTTGGGGACTGTCTGAGCTCATCATTAGCGGTTTAGTTACCAGGATATTCACAATAATCATTTTACGTGGGTTGGAAATGTCGCTAAATGGATTTTAGTCTTGGCAGCAGGTGTACATGGTTTAAATGGCATTCATCAATCTTTATTTTCTGATTGTAGTTTGGTGTAGCTGTTGTTATTACAAACCAAGTTGTAGCCCAAGTGGATGGTTCTGCCCTTTTTGCGGGGCCTCAATTTAAACCAATTGGTGGTAACATTATGGCTCATGCTTCTACAACTAGGTGCGTCTCTATTTTTCACCTTATTTTGGTTTCATGCCTTAATTTGTTGAAATTTGACATGTATTCCTGATCGTGTTTACAGGCTAGCTGTACGTAAAGGAAGAGGCGATGAGCGAATTTGTAAAGTAATAAGTTCTCCATGTTTGCCTGAAGCTGAAGCAAGGTTTCAAATTTGTGCTGAAGGAGTAACTGATGTCAAGGACTGAACCTTGAGAGCAAACTACTTCCCTTTCATTCATCTGGAATTCAAGATCCATGTTTCTAACAAAATGTGACAACTCTGAATATTCACCAAGTGGAAGCGGATGCACATTGAAGAGATCTGTGAATCAGTAATGGACCTGTACGGCCTTTTTCTTTCATATGTAATACGATAAAGCTTTTCTTTCTTCTTGTCTTCTTACTTTCTTGTACTATTAAGGAGAAACCATGTATCTTTTCTTGTTTTTTCTACTTTCTTGTACTACTCAAGAGAAACAATGTATGGTTTTTACACAAGTTAAATTCAGATTTATGATTGATAAATGTGAGATAAGTTGGGAGTTTTGCTTGAGAATTAATACTTATAGTCTTATAGATCAGTTAAATCCGTCTCCAAATGAGTTAATGGTGTTATTGCAGCCTCGACTTGAACATGTAGTGCAAAATTTTGTTCTCTTAAACTGGTTGATCTGAACAGTTGATGCTTCATAAACTCAATTGCCCTACAAGAACGTTAGGCAGTTTGTTTTGTTCTATTATTTTCTTTTTAGGTGATTGATATTTTCACATAAATATCCCTCATCTGGAACCTACTATTTTCTTTTTCTTTTTAAGTAATTGATATGATAATTCCACGTGGATATCCCTCACCAATTACTCCCCATTCACGTGAAAAAACCATGTGTAAATATTATATTTACATGTGAAAATATAAATTCCCTTGTGCATGAGAGAGAAGGTTATAAATAAAATATAAAGAGAGATGCAAGAATTGCAGTTATATTTAGGTTAAACGAAGTTGACCATAAAAGAAAGAAAAAGTTGACCAAAGTGGATCAACTTGTTTACAATTTATATAGGAAAATTTGTCTTCATGACTTTTCCCCCATTGTCACAAGTCCTGCCACCTATTACTAATTGTTTGAACAGTAGAGACGCGTATAAGCATATCATTATGATATGACCCTGAGCACCGTAAAGAACTTCACAAAAACTTCAACTCATCCAACTGACTATTGAGGTTGGGCTTGATTCAAATCTCCTGTTTTTCATCTGCACAAACAGAAACAGAGGTTTATTTCTATAAAATGACAGACATCCATTATGTGAGATGTCAAAATTTGCGGGCAATCTTTTTTGCAGAGAAAGAAAAACAGTAACACACTTAACTAGTTACTTAGGTAAAGCAGCAAGAGTCAATAGGAACTATGACTCATATATGCTCCTAGCTAGAATATCACCCATGTTTCAGATATCTCCTCTTAGTTTGTGTATCGATTACAGATCATGTAATCAGTGGCGAAGCCACATAGGACATTGTGGGGTCAAAAGAAAAACTCTACGGGACATGATAATTGGACATGAGTGCTTTGTGAAATTGTAAAGCACTCATGTGATGAATCCAATTATCATGTACTCATAGAAAAGCTCTTATCAAAAGTGTTTGAAATCTAACATGTAGAAGGGAATGTAAAATGCCTACCATGATTCAATGCTTGCATTTAGTACAGTAGTGGTCTTTTAAAGGAGCTCCACAGTTGTAACAGAAAGTATATCCACACCTGAAACCATTAATAAGGAAAGTAGGGAGAAGTAGAACCAAAAACAAGAACTAGTATAAATGGAAAATTGCTCTAATTTCTTTCAATTCTTTTTCCAGGTTCTGTTTAAATTTGTTGCATAAAAGCAGAACTTGAGTTTTGCAGTTCCAGGGTCCACTAAGATATTAGTACTTCAATCTAACCATTTATGAATCAACATGTAAATTGGTCAGAACATTATTCTATAATCTTACTCCTTGAAGAAGGTAGACTAAAGTACAGTAAAACAAACAAGTAGGTAATCATAAGTAGAAACAAAGAAACAAACCTGCATTTCATAAACAAGCAACCTTGAGACTTTTCCACATAGAACTTGCATTGTGGACAGCGGATCCATTTGTTGTTCTTAGCAAGTTGCATGAGCATAATATCCTCTCTTTCCCTCTCATCCTTGTGCAATTTCTGAAACTCACCACACTCAATTCCAGAATGCCAAGGAACATTACATCGGGCACAGAATAATCTCCGGCAAACCGGACATTCCGACTCCATAATGCTGCCATTGCAATCATCATCCTCAATTAAGAGAGCAGAACAATCCTTAAATGGACAATAAAACTTATGGGAGGCCAAAATCATAGCCTCACATAGAGCATCACCCCATCTATCAAACACCTGAGGAGGTAAAATGGAACGGCAATATTCGGGTTCCAAAATGCCTGCACAACCCGAAACAGGGCAAGGAATTCGAGTTATATTTTCTTGAATCTTTGAGGCCACATACTTGTGGGTGCAATCGGAACAGTAAGAGTGAGCGCAGTCCTTTATGGGGAAAGATTCGCTGAAAGGCTTCAGTTCCGCACAAATTTCACACATGAAAAATGGGGAAACCGAATAAACATCATCATCATCATCATTTCTAGGGTTTGATGAGTTGGATGATTGGCCGGGTTCGAAAATCGAAATTCCACCTTTTCGAGAAAAGGGTTTTCGATCTCTGGTACGGATTGAGTTTAGGGTTCGAAATTGAAAATCATCTGGGTATTCTAATTCTGCAGCGAGATCGATGAAATTTCTTCTTATACCACTACTTGAAGTGGTAATGGAGGGCATTATAGCCAGATGGAAGTCTCTGTCTTCCATGGAGTGGCAGTAGTTTTCCACTGAAATTGCATTGCCTTTGCTGGTTCCTTTCTTCTTATTATTGCGCAGTGATTGGACATTCGGTGACGAGTATAATATTGAAATGTCGTCGTCGCCATTGTCGTCGGCGATATTGATAATTGGCACCGGTGAAGCCTTTGTCCCCATACCAGGTAGGCAGAAGGAGGAGCCAAAACTAAGCAAATAAATTGCTACCTCCGCACATAATATAATATAACTGGTTTTAGAGTTGTATTATATCATTACCTCTGTTCCATAATAATTGAATTTTTCTGATACTAGTAGAGTACTACATATGAATAATATTATGTTGTTTATTGGTTTCCAACAAGTCATTAGTATTTTGAATGTATGGGGGATTGGAGAAGACAGAATAGGAATAGGTAGCGTTTTGAATCCATTTTTTTCTTGCTTTTCTCACTTTCTTTCTATTGAAACAATGGAAGCTGGCAACTTTGGAAACTTAAATATAAAGTGACTCACGAGGCAAAAATTAATTCTTTTTTTTAGGAAGAGATTACGTATTACTATTATTTTTAAAAAATTAACAACATTTTCACTAGTAAAAGTTCAAATTCTAAATCTTATAAAAAAATATAAAACAATTCTTTATTTTTTTTATTATATATATCATTTAATGATTAAATATTTGTGTTAATACTAGTTTTTACGGGATGATACAATCATTTATAGGAATATAATTGTGACAACTTCAAAATATGTCCATTCCATCCAACTCATTCTGAGTCGTCAAATACATGGTACAAAAACAAATACAACTTCAGTAATACAATTGTCAAAAAAAAATCGACAACACATATCTTGTGAGTTTGAATACAACTATTGTCTAATAGACACTATAAAAACTCAAAAGGGGTCCTCATTACAATTATTGATACGCTATTTCACAGAATAGTGAGGACTACTAATGCAACCATCTGGACCGTCAATCCATTCCCCACTAGTCCCAAATTTATATTCTCATTTCCAATAGAGCGGTGAAGGAAAGGGTGAGCTCAACTAGCCCAGTAAGAAAATATTATGACTAAGATAATATACAACAAAATATCATTAGTCTTCAATAGGAAAAAATCTGATAAAATATAATAGACAACAAGTTTTAGATTAACAACTGCAGCGGAATAAGCAATCCATTAGAAGAGTCAAGTAGAGAAAGAATTCTACTATCTTCTAAGATTTAAAAGTTCATCATCAATATTTTATCCCTGTAACAACAATCAATAGACATCTTTAATCAAATATTCATCTTTGCACTACAGGCCAAAGATATTTATTTGTATCACCAGTTGGTCATGTTCATCTCAACACCTGTTCATCTTTGCACTACGGGCCAAAGATATTCATTAGGTAATCATTCATCTTTGCACTACATGCCAAAGATATTCAGTAATATCATCATTTAGGACTGAAGATGATGAAAAATATATTAAAGAAACGAATCCAGTGAAACAAAATAACAAATATTAGAGATTCGTATTACAGTTTATCCAATATCAATAATACTTCATAATAGCCAATTTTGAAGCAAAATTCAAGAATAAAGATCAAAACATGGATACAATCAAAGATAGTAACCATAATAGACATCTTGGACAAAAAGAAGAAAATTTTATTTTTCGGTGAATAGTGTCGTATTCGTGAATAGTGCCGTATACGTGAATAGTAACCCAGACACAAAAAGTTTTAAATTTGATAAAAACTTTCAACAATATTTCGGCATAATAATATGAAAAAAAATATCATTTTAAGAAGAATATAACACCCCTTACCTCAAAATATCAGTACTTCTGATCGGAATATCGGTGTAAGGCTGAAGGATACTTGCACTAATGACTAGAAACTCACAAAGTATCTAAATACTCACAAAATACACTCAATAATCTAGAGAGAGAAAGAGAGAAAACTTGTTTCTGGTGTGATTTTTAATTCTAACTTAGCCCTCTATTTATAGGAAAATGTTAGCACGCCGAAGCAGACTTGACCTGCAACCTGATGGCTTTACCTGCTACTATTCCCACCCACCACATTTGAATAAAAATCTCAGCATATTTTTACCAACCAAAAGTGGGGCCCACTCAATTCTAGAATTTTTTACCAAAATGCTAAATTCGGATACTTCAATAATTTCTGAACCAGTCACCTCTTAAAATTCATAACAAATCATACGTTCATTTTTAACGGTTCAAAATTTGTGGACATATACTCAACTTATATATGTATAACATATCCAAAAATTACAACGATCCAACGGTCGGATTAAAAATTATAACTCACGCAATATATCTCAAAAACACTGGTTTAATTTTTTAATACCTTCATTCCGACAAAAATACTGATAAAACACCTCAACATTAACTCTTTCATTTTTAACCACAATAAATATATCCAACATTTATATCCACATAAAATAAATATTTCCTTATCATATGAATCAATAATTAATTATTCACAAATAATATTACAGAATCACAATTATGACAACCAGGCAATTCCAGGAAAGAGAGGGCTTTCCAATAAAGATTTTTTCTTACTGACGCACAATTAGGTGACCAAACCTCTCCTTGACAGAACTTTCTAGACATTGCCAATAATGTTATCTAATAATATTATTCCAAATAATATGAATTATTGATCTGATAATGGAGATGATGTGCAGTGACAATTATTGAAACAACAATATTATAAAATATCAACGCAATGACAATTATTGAACCAATAAAATAAAATATTGAGCAATAATTATCGTGAATAATTATTGAGTAAGTGCCTTCTTACGTAAGAATCAATAATTCAACAATCACATGCAATCTGGTGTCTTCTTGTGCAACCATGCGCCAGACATCAGTATTTTAACCACCGGGTATTCCAACGGTGTTAATGGTAACAACTACACAGTTATTCAATTTTGTCGTCTTCTTCATCCCAATGTTATCCGTTATGGGACCCACAAATGGTCATGGCAGGTGCATTTAATATTTCCACGGAAAGAATATTCACGACCAAACGAATATTCCCCGACAAATGAATATTTTATAACCACTTGCTTATTTTGAAAATTTTGCATATTTCACCTATAACCAAAATATTATATATCAAATTAACACCTTATTAATCACAATAATAAATAAAAGAAATTTGATTTTATTCATTAAAAGATTGGGGTCTTACAATAATCACTTGAAACTTAATTTTTTTTTTCCCAATTTTTGTTTAGAAAAATGATATACTCCATCTTAGAAATATTTATGTCCATTTTTTAAGTATCAATTAGACAGACAAACATTAACGATAATTCTTTTTAAAAATTGCGTAATAAGTGGGATCATCTTATAAGTTTATCCAATATCAATCTTATGTATTAATATATTTAGAAATTATAATTCAACTCAAATTTATTAAGTACGATTCATAATAATACTCTTTTTTTTAACACCAAAAATAATATAAAAAGTTGTGAAAATAATTCTCTCTTGCTCCAAATGTTAGAGTCGCTTTAATTGGACAATTTCAAAAAATATTAAGATTCTATTCGTTAAAAGTTTTAGTCCTATAATATAAATACTTAAAGAGTTAAGTTTTCTTAATTGTAAAAGTGCTAATACAAGTATAGTCGAAATCAACATTAGTTAAATAATAAGAAAAAAATTTAAGATATATTGTGAAAGAAAAAAAATAGGAGATGAGAGAAAGGTGGAGGAAGAGAAAAATAACTATGACAAATTTTTAAAGAGTCATGCTAGAATAATTACAAAATATCTAGTAGTCATTGGTCGGACCCACATAAATATAAATATCCCCCAATCCCAACAATTTTAATTTCCTTTTACATTCACATGTCAACAAATTAATAATTACTATGTAGGATGAGAAATAATAGCATGTGAAATACAGTTATTTTTCATTAGTCTGCATAGACAACAATTTAGTGCAGCAACTATGCACTACTACATCTTCTATAAACTCATGGAAATGACCATAAAAACCTTCCTGCCAATATTCATTGCTTACAATTAGGACATGAGTGGCTTACTAAAGGAGCTCCACAGTTGTAACAGAAATTATATCCACACCTGTAAACATGAAAACTGGAAAAAAATTAAAAATGAGACATAGGAATTTGATCTAAGATTATTTTTGGGTAATAAATAAATTGGACAACCTAGTAAACAGGAGATTTTACTGCTCACAGCTTGTAAAAGGACCAACCACAATTAGGCATTCAGGTTTATACGTCAGTTCTCACATGCATAAATATGTAAATGTCTGCCAGAGTAGTGACACACAAAACACAATGGTTCCCATATATGATTATGAAACTGACCAAGTTTGGTGAGTTTTGGAATTAAGTAGGATAAAACAAACCTACCTGCATCTCATAAACATGCAACCTTGAGACTTCTCCACATAAAACCTGCATTTGGGACAGCGCATCTGTTAACGCCTAATTTTGTACGCTTGACGAAATCACCAAAACAGCAGGTCAAAATAGCGCCAACGGTTAATGAAATAATTGTTGTGAAATCAAACTCACAAAATAAACTCACATAAACATAAATAAAGAAATATAATGTATGAACACAAGAATTTACGTGAAAACCCAATTAGAGAAAAATCACGGAGAGAGAGTAATCCACTATAATAATATTGGGAGTACAAGTTGATAATATGGAGAGTACAAGTTGTTGTGTTCTTGTATCTTCCCCCCTCAAACCCTAGCTTGTAGCCATATATATAGAAGTCACTTCCACCGTGATCCTCTTAGGAAAAGGATTCTTATCCTCCAAATAAGGGAATACAATCCTATTTTAATAAGGACTCTCCCACTATCATAATAAATACATATAGGCCATCACCAGACCCGAACCATTAAATAGATTGGGCTGCACCATGGCTTGACCCAAATAATCACACTCCAACATTGCCCCCCAGTCTCTTATTTATAAAGAACTTATAAATGAGAGAGTATTCAAAAAGTCTTCGTGGGATTTTTATCCTCGGGATTTTTATCCGCGGGATTTATATCCTCCGAATTTATATCCTCCGAATTTTCTTCAGTCTGTGGTTGATGATGAAATCGAAGCCACTTTTAAAGCACTTCAATGATATAAAAGCTTAAACTTTTATCTCTGCATGTTGACCGAATTAAATTCTTTGGTCTTGAGTGACTCAAAGATCAATTTATCATCACCTGGACCAAAGTGTTAATGTTTAGATTTTACATGCATCATGTGAATACTACCACTACATGCATAATATAAGAGAGAATATGTAAAGTGTATCAATAATCAATTACGACCATGCTTCAATTGTTATTGACATAATATATATATACACGTACAAGTATATATTTAATTTAATAATAAAGAATCACTTATCTCCTTCGTTGAATCGGTGATTTTAAATCGACACTGTAACAAGTGTCTTGTTTTTCCATGAGACGGGCGCTTAATGTTAACGCCGATTTTTTGTACGCTGACGAAATCACCAAAACAATGAATAAAATAAATACTAGTTGGTTGATGGAGTAATTGTTGTGAAATCAAACTCACGAAATAAACTCACATAAACATAAATAAAGAAATATAATGTATGAACACAAGAATTTACGTGGAAACCCAATTGGAGAAAAATCACGGAGAGAGAGTAATCCACTATAATAATATTGGGAGTACAAGTTGATAATATGGAGAGTACAAGTTGTTGTGTTCTTGTATCTTCCCCCCTCAAACCCTAGCTTGTAGCCATATATATAGAAGTCACTTCCACCCGTATCCTACTAGGAAAATGATTCCTTATCCCTCCAAATAATGGAATATAATCCTATTTTAATAAGGACTCTCCCACTATCATAATATAATAAATACATATAGGTCATCACCAGATCCGGACCATTAAATAGATTGGACTGCACCATGACTAGACCCAAATAATCACACTCCAACAGCATCCATTTGTTGAACTTAGCAAGCTGCATGAGCATAATATCCTCATTTTCTCTCTCGTCCTTGTTCAAACACTGAAACTCCCCACACTCAATCCCCAAATGCCAAGGAACATTGCACTCAGCGCAGAAATATCTCCTACAAATCGGGCACTCGGACAGGGTAATCATCATGCCGGTATCATTAATCAACAGAGCAGAGCAATCCTTGTAGGGGCAATAAAATTTGTGGGCAGATAGAATCACAGCCTCGCATAGCGCATCGCCCCACCGATCAAACACCTGAGGGGGCAAAATAGACCGGCAATGTTCGGGTTCTAAAAGGCCGGCGCAGCCGGATACAGGGCACTGAATTTGGGTAATATTGTCTTGAAGCTTTGAGGCCACATACTTGTGAATGCAGTCGGAACAGTAAGAATGAGTGCAACCCTTTATTGGGAAGGATTCCTTGGATGGCTTTAGCTCCGCACAAATTTCACACATGAAGGGATTTGCTTGAGAATTGGAGGATTGGCCATGCTCGAAGTTTGAGATACCGGTTTGTTGGCGAAAGGACTTTCGATTTTTGAAAGGGAATGAATCCAGGATTTGAACATCATTGTTGTTGACTTCATGATCTGGGTATTCTTCAATTTCTCTCGAGAGATCGATGAAACTTTTTCTTTTGGGTCTTCTTTTGGATGATTTGGGAAAGAGGGAAGCCATGATTGCGAGCGCAAAGTCTCTGTTTTCCATTGACTTGCAGTAGTTTTCCACTGAAATGGCATTGATTTTGCTGGTTCCTTTCAGCCTCGTATTGTTGAGCTCTGAGAGACTAGTACTACCAATCCCTAATCGTTTCGGTGCAGCGGATATTATTGACACGTCGTCGCCATCATTATTTGCGGCGGCGACGTTCACAAGATCAACCGGTGAAGCCTCACTCCCCATAGAAAGGATCTCAGAGAAACAGAGCTTAATCTGTTTTTTCCTCTCGTTTTTAGTTCTTATTTGTGATGGTGGGAGTGGAGTACTTTGATCCTTGTTGTTAGTGGTCGGTCATCTTATATAATTGGATTGGAAGGACAAATATGTGAAGACTGACGTAGAGGAGAATTTTTTTTAGTGGAGTATGACAATGAGAGAAATTTTTTGTCCCTTGAGAAAATATAGTGTACTATTTCCTTCCTAGTTCCAATCATGCCAAGACACGTACCTTCCTAGTTCCAATCATGCCAAGACACGTATAACACATTAATAAATTTTTACTACATCCGTCCCCTAATATATATTGTCCACAAGAATTAAGAAAAATGATTATATAATATTAAACATAATATTAATTATCTATAATACTCATTTCGTTACTTAATATAAATCATTTTAAAAAATTATTGTTGTTCCGTAATATAAGTCGTTTGACAATTTCAAATAAACATTAATTATTTAGTTTTTAATATTACCCCAAATAATAAATATAACTTTAGTTCTCTCACTATTTTTTGTCAAATAAATAACACTCTTTTTCCGATACAAGGGTAATATAGTAATTGATATTATATTTAATGTTATACAATCATTTCATTAATACTTGTGCATAATTCTAAAACGACTTATATTAAAGAATAGAAGGACTACTCTTTAACATATATTTATCTCATACTCTCTTATTTGTAATATTTTTCAATGAGTAGTAAATTTAGTAAAATTGTGATTAATTTTTTTGGATTATATAAAACTTTATATATTATGGATCGGGGAGAATATTTTTTTAAAAGAAATTTATTTTGGTTAAGGACAGTCTTTCTTTATTAGTTTGAAAGTGATGCACCATATTTCCACTCCATGTTAATTAATTAAACATATAGTTATGTAACCCAACTTATCCACGGAAGTTCAAAAGTAAACGCCAAAAACAACATGGAAAAGGTGGAATCTTGGCAAACAAACGTTTACACCACTAGAAGTGACAATGAGATTAGACCTTCGCTTTTATTCCATTTTATTTACTAAATGGAAAAGGATGGTAAAAAAAGGGATTCGGTTAGCCTGAAGTTTATTTTTAAGTAAGTTGGTCAATTGGCCAATAGAATGTTAACACACATAGAACTTCGTTTGCGTGTCAGCACTCTATTAGTCAATTGACACTTACTCAAATGAACTTCATGCTAACTACTTCCGTAAAAAAGCGTTGCTGGAATCATTACCACAATGCGGAATTTTATGGTTTGCACTATACCATTGCGTTTTTGAGTTGCTTGTTTTTTTAAATTTTATTTTTTTCGATCAGTAAAAAAATTAGAAAATTGATATTTCACCTACGTTTTTGATATTTCTATATATAATTTCGCTGATTCAAGTTGTTTTTAATGAATCTTGTATAATATTATAATTTTTAAATATGTTTACTAAAAAACTAGCCTAAGTCAAACACAAGCCAAGCCTAAACAAGTTGAGCTCGAGTCGAATAAGCCATAATTCAAACTGGCTAGTCTATTTAAATAATAAACCTTGCGCTCCATTGGCTAAACGGACATGTCTAGTTCAAGAATAAGTCAGGTAAGGCCCTAAACACAACCATGCTATTCCTTACAGATCAAACTGGACTAGTTTAATTAAATGAACCTTGATCCAGCTTGATTCACTAAACAGACACAAGTTAAGATAAGATAACTCAGGTAAGGCCTAACAAGAACCATGCTATCCCTTACAGATCGTGCATGTTTTGTATCCCAAGTCCCAACCGAAAGATTCAATCCATCAGAAGAATATTATGAGATGATATAAATTGCAAATAATCAGAACATATGTACATACTTAAATCCCAACAAACAACATATATACAAGTATAGGCAGATTCACATCACACAAACCATTCTATGCTATTAACAAGTACCTATAAATAAGAGTTGTAAATCCACATCCACTGAAGAGGAAACTTGCGCATATACTTTACTGTCATGATGATCCAAAGCTAAGTCGTTCAACATAACCATGCCTGCAAGAAATAAAATCACGGACTTCCAATGACAGCGGTTCAGGAGTTGCAGACAGAGATAATAACAAGGTCTAACACCCAAGTTTAGAGTAAAGGTCTTCAAGTGCAGCATACAAGGGATCAGCCGCCTTTGGTCTGTCAACTGTCCCAAGGAGAATGTCGGCTGTGGTGAGATAAGGGTCGCCATAGAAGTGTAAATTGGTGTCCATCCTTGTTGCAACAATGTTCCCTTCCAGTGAGACTCCCCCCACAAATGCACCTGAGCCATTGAAGTCGATGTGAGCTATTAGCTGTTATTAATTATGCATTTAGCCCTCTAAAGTAAACAACAAATGAAAAGCAAATAGATACAACTGACTACAGGAAACTTTACGACCAAATGCAAGGATAGAGGGAAAGTTTGTAATTTGCAGGAGCCTATCTGACACTTGGATCTAGTTTCGGTTCAAGCGGAGTCTTATGCCTGATCATTTAAAAGATAATGTGTTACTTCTATTAGTTTATTTCTCATTTTGCAATTTAAGGACTTTGGGCATCCCTTGCAAATTTTTATTTTTGAGCTGTAAACTATACCCACAAGTTATCTTCAGGGAATTTATGCGACACATGAAGATTTTAGTATAAAGTTCAAGTCTTGTAGAAAGCCAAATTCTTTAGTAAATATAAACATCAAATTCTTTTTATTCTTATTCTTATTCAATACTGCTGATGAGTTTTTGTTCACAAGTGACAACTGCATATATTTCAATTCTAAAACCCAACATATTGAGCCAACTCAACCCTAAACCAGTACCATGTCTTTTGCCCACCAATTCACTTCTGATGTCAAGCTAAACTCCTTTTGTATTGTGTTCTTTTTTTTTATTTGAAATCATGGGTGTTGAACTTTTCTGAGCATTCGAATCATACCACGGGTACACACATCCCCCCAAAAGATCTGTGCACCAGGAAATCCAAGCATGCTACCTTGGAGTAGGGCCAATAGGCATTATTTTGATCATTTGACATCCTTTTGCATTTCTAAAGCCTAAAATCAGTTTTTCTTTTCCCAAAACCTTCACCTATTTTTCTCTTCACCAAAACCGACTACAAAACGAATTGAAGGCGGGATGATTTTATGTTCACTGGAGCCACGCTGAGTCGCTGCATCTTGCAGCCAAAAATAAATAAAACAAGGGCGTACAGAGTACAGAATCATCTTATAATATATCGATGTCAGTTTCACTTTTCGACAAAATCAATACTTACCAAGTAAACATGGACTCTTAAACTTATCTTTCGCAAGAACATAATAAGGCAAGAACATGTAAACAAGGCAAGATCATGTAACTCGAACATAATAACGACAAGTCATCTACCCAAGAACCCCTTCACATAAACAAAAATGATAATTCTCTTGATTAAACTTCTAAAATAAATCTCTTAAAATTGGCATTTCTGAATTGCGCCAGAGAAATTCTTAATATTAATACCTTTGCTACAATTGTAAGTATAGCACATGCCAGAGCCTTTTTCACCAGCTCGGAAATCAGCTTCCAGCACTCTCCCAACAGGTCCTGCTGCAGCACTGCAGCCAGCCCCAAGAGAAAAATGCATGCGGCTACAAAATGTTTTCACAGCTTTGGAATTATGAAGAACAATTATGAAGTCCATGAGCTCACCTCCAACCTAGAAAAGATCATCACTTGTGCACTTAAGATATGGAATTCAAACCCAAAAAAATAATACTCTTTTTAAATAATTTATCATCATTCAATCCATATAGCAAAGGTCTCTGTACAACAAGACCTTGAACATCATGTAATCTCTGATAGGGTTATCAATAAGATACATTCGTCCTAACTTTTGCAGTACACAATAACACAAGCATTGCAGCATTCCAACACTTTTAGTAGTTTGACTCATTTGCATTAAAAAATCAACACAAGGTTTAAGGTACCTATAGAAGAGCATAACACTATTCAAGCTCCTGATAAAAAAGCTTTAGTACATGCATATGCCTGAAACATGAGTATTTCGTCAAGGCATCAAAATGTATTGTAGTCTAGCTTTCCTAAATTGTTCATTAGCATTTCAGTGACAAGGATAAGGAAGCTTGTACAGTGGTACAATGAAAGTTAAAATCCTCATATCAGGAACAACAATAAATACTAGGGTACGATAGTTATGTTGAAACCCAATTAGGTTTCTTTACATTTCATTTTCTACTATTTTACAAGTCCAAACTAGAATCACTATACCACAGACTTGCAAAGACAAGAAAAGAGGGCATAAAAGATTATTTTTTTTTATAAAACCTTTGTTCTCCTAAATAATTGAGTGGAAAATTAAAAATTGCATTCGTTAACGGAATATTATTGCCAGTCGTATTACTATAACACTAACAGTTGTCCTAGTAGAGATTTGTTTTTGCAGCAACTCTTTTGCCTGATAAGCAATATACTTTTAAGTAATGATGAATATGCGACAACATCAACAATAACTATATCAACAAAGAACCTTCTGCCGGATGGTAAGTCTACCTGAGCACCCCATCCTAAACCAACAGAGAGTATAGCAGATGGCGCGGACCATGATCCATCTGACCTTTGAGTAATAACCAAACCAGTCCCAAGTTTGTATGCAAGTAGCACTCCAGCTTTAGCAACCGTTAAAATTGCCAGACCTTTAGCTCCTTTCAGAACTGCTGCGGGTATAGACTTCTCAGGGTTCAACCTAGCAACCTGTCCAGATCAAAATTAGATTTTAGTGAGAAATATCATTTATCTTAATCAGAAATGGAATTTTGAAAGCAGAAGAAATGCCATTTATCTTGATCAGAACTAGAATTTTGAAAGCAGAAAGATATTCATTAGTAAGTAATAACACATGACAAAGAATATGAAAAGACTGACCAACAACCAAGGTCTTAGATTATAGCTGAAAATGAGACATAATAACCAACATCAGATTGCTATTTTTGCCAGACAACTGTCAAAAGACAGTGCATGTGTGTGTTAGTGCGTACATGTGTGTGTGTTTGTGTGAGTGAGTGAGTGAGTGAGTGAGTTTCACTAAAAAAAAATCAAAGGGCAAAGACATCATTAAATTCTCCTGTGGAGCCTGATTTTGCAGTAAAAGAAATAGACTCTATAGTCAGCAAGATCAGTGAAATAGATGGATGGAAATGAGGTTTAGAGGTGAATAAGAATAGCACCCGACTGTAACTCTTCAACGTGCTCGAAGATTTATATATTTCATGCTCCATGGACAAACCCACCGGTAGGTTCAACCACCCTCTTGTGCAAGTCCAATCAACGACATCATGCTTAGCAGCCTGCACAGCATTGCTGATAGTGTTGATAAGTACACCTTGTAATGGATCCAGCCGATCATAGCACGTGTCACACACCCTCTGTGGATTCCTCTCCCTGAACTTAGCAGGCAATAAGCACCTTCCTTTTGAGCATGTCCTACAAAAGATTCCTCCACAAAATCGGCAATGATGTCTGCCTCGAGTAAGAGCTGTGAAGGGAGAATTGCATTGCATGCAAACTGTAGAAGAACTGTCTGGAAGCCACTCAGGGGGTTCAGCTTCTAAAACCTCTTTATAAGCAATATAGTTAATTCCATTAGGCTCGAGGAGTGGTGAAGCACTAGGTATGTAAACTGAAGATTGCAAGAAGGTATCCCCATTCTTTGCAGACCCAAGAAATGAAACATTTGAACTCGGTTGCTGACCTCCAAAGGCACTTGAATCTTTATTACGACCAGTCACAATTGCAACTATCCCACTTAAACACATTTTTCAAATTAACCTCAGGAGTGTTTTGTTGCACAGAATTAGAATAATCTTCAGTTGAATCATATTCTTCATCAAGAAAATCTTCTGATCCATTGGGAAATTCATAGAGATAATCTTGTCTAGAGGATCTGGAGTCTGTGGGGTATGCATTCTGGATTTCTGGTACATCCCAGACAGGATCACTGTATTCATCATCACAGTGGAATTTGCTGTTTTTGTTTTCTAGATTGGAAACTGAAGAATATGAAATCCTTCCTTCTGATTTTGCCATGAATTAGACCACATGAATCCGATAATCTAATTCAAGATGTCACACTGCATAATTGAAGAAAATATCGGTCTTTAGAAAATAAGAGGTTAAAAAAAAGGAGAAGAAAAAAATAAGAGGTATCAACTGTATTTTAGCAATCTCATTTAATAAACACAATTTTAAGTCCGTGTGAGGGGGTAAATAATGTAGCAGTAAGTTTTAGTCCAATATTGGAAGGAATAGGCAAACTTTGATGTAAACTGAATTAATTCTTTTATATTAATAAATTTGAACACCAATTATTGTGTAGCAGCCTAGTAGTGCAACACTCTTTCCCGACCCACCATCATTAGTCTCTCTCATTCTCAAACAGTTATTTCTCTGCAACTTCTCTCTCAACTTCAAAGCTGGTATCTAATGCTCTTTGGGTAGGATCCCTACTTAGTTCTTACAGTTTCTAATCTGCAACCATTAAAATAAGCTTTCCCGTTATAACTGATATTGTTTCTCAATTTATATTTAACATGTCTTTATAGAGCATTGCATAACTTGGTCAAAAAATGAAAATGGAAAGTGTTGGAGAATTTGACTTAAAAGCCAAATGCGCAGAGAACCACAATAATTGTTAGTAACTCAAGATTTCTTCAATTTCTCAACACACACTTGGTCCTCTGCGATGTACTAAGGGCTTCAAGAACTTAATGGTGGACAAAACAACAGCATCTGAAGGAGGCATTTTAAATTTTTAGCTAATCATGTATTTTCATCCCAACCATTTAAGGAACATTTTTAGAATTTACAAAAATACAAATAGAGAATTGAATTGGAATGATGCTTCGATCGAGCCGAATAAATTGCCACCACAAGAATGGATTTTTATCTCTATTAAGCGAATCTAATGGATAATACAAGGCAGCCCGATTGCAATCCCGACCAAATTAGGGTTTCTTCCCCAGTTTTCATATTTAGGGTTTAAAAGCCTAAAAATATTTATTTTTTTAAAGACATCAAATAAAACAAAACTAAATCATCAAATATGGTAAACGAGTGAATCGAAAATTATGTATAAACTTGGCCGGAAGGAACTACTAACCTTCTTCTTTACTTTTGGCGGTGGAGTTCGGAAATTCGTCGTTGTTAGCTTATCTTATTTTATTTTATTGATATTTTATTTATTATAAAAATATAATTTGCGGCTCTCATTACGTACCTGACTAAACTGGGCTTCCAATTTTATTTTATTTTTACTTTTGTTTTTTAATTATAACGGACTCGGTTTCTCAAAGCAGAATTTACTTATACAGCTCAATTGATGCAGTACAAAATTGTAGTAGTATTATATTAGCATCACGTGTACACGCGATGCGTCTATAAATTATTTATAATAAAATTAAATTAAATACAAAATATATAAATGATAAAATAATTAATATTGTTATAACAAAATAAAAAAATGTGACATAAATTCACCAAATGGGCTCTTTATGTTGGTAGGCTTAAAAATAGTACATTCACTGAGAGCTTTGGCTCAAGTGATACTTTATTTAGACTTCTTGTGATTTTTTTAAATTATAAGATTGTTATTAATTTTTAAAAGTTAATTTAAGAAATTTTTAATTTAAAAAATAAAATAATTCATTAAAATTTTATTATGTAAATTTATTATTCTTCCATTCAACATTGATCATAATTAATTTATTAAATTTAAAATTTTAAATTGTAATGTAAGTCATTTTAATTTTAAATTTATACTTATTAACTCTTTTTAAGTTGTTTACCGTATTAATTATTGTATTGTAATCACATAAATTAATGCCAATTTCAAATTTTAGCATTTTGCAATTCACAATGAAATTCATTTTACAAAACAAAGGATTGTGAAAGTATATAATTTTTTCACAAAACAATGATAGTAAATTCATTAAAACAATGTTTACTCGAGATTACTAAGTTTATTCATTAAATGTTTTATATATTTTATAATGATTCACACACTAAACAATTTATAATTCTTCTTATATTTTTCAAAATTAATAATCAAATTAATCAATAAATTGCCATCTTTCAACAATTTATAATTATTTTATGACAAACTAAGTTTATTATAATTGTAATTATATTTAATTTATTGTCTGCCTAAGTTACACCCCTAACGGCACTACCGACTACCCAGTCGTCGTAGTGATCATTGCCAATGATTCATTGGTCGGGCCAACACTAAACAAAAGTAATTAGAAGTTAATTAATCCAACCGGCCGGCTCAAAGTAGAATCAACAAAAAGATAGACGTCAAGTATTGAGGATAAGATTAAATATACTACTCACTCCGTTTCAAATTATCTGTTGTTCTAGAATTCCACACAGATACCAATATATGTGATAAAAATACTAAAATACCTTTATGTGTTGATTTTTTTGTTTTCCACAAAAAAACCCACGTACTATGTAACTCTTTGTCTTCCTAAATTTCTTTCCACAAAAACTGAAATACTCCATACTCCTCAACACATCATCGTTTCTTTTTCTCTTCATCTTCCTAATTCTTTTGCATTTTGTTTTATACGGAAACAACTTCATAGCCTCTGTCTTTGTTTTTCAAATGTAAAAAAGAAAGGTGGGTACTCCGTTGTGCTTGATTCCGCCTCAGGTACCGTAGTTTCCATCCAAAGGGGTAGGAGAGCTTGCACAAGGCTCACGATGCTTTAGGATTTTGCTTTAATCTGAGAGAGGGCATATGTTATGCCTTCGCTAACTCGACTAAATTCACAAATTACTTAATCAGTATCATTAGCATGGCTCGAAAACATGAAGCGCAAGACTTGCACATAAATAAAGCAAAAAAATAAGGTAAAGTATACTACACCATACATCAAGACATTTTATGGAGTGTTTGCTTGCTTATTTCTTTCGATCTCGCATGAGTTGTATTTTTTTTCATTTATTCAAATTTTGTAGAATTGTTATGGCATAAATATGTTGCATGATTTGTATTGTTTAGTAAAGATGCACTATGATTGTCATTTGATGGTTACCTATTTAGAAGCGTAAACTCATTAATAAGCATAATTAATAGAATATCAAATTCACTATAGAATTTCCGGTAACCTTTTCCGAAGTTTCAAATACCATATATCATAATACCTATCGTTAATCAAGTGTTTCATACCTTCAAACCATGGTTTGCAATGAACTACTTTCTCTTGGATTTTAATTTGGTGAAATGGTAAGATAGAGATCAATCTATTACTCAAAGATGTGGACCACAACCAAATTTCACTCGAGAATATTGAACCGAAATTTTATGGTTGCAAGTAAGCGATTTGTATATTTTTTAAACTTATTCTAAATAAATTGTTTACTTTTCGATGATTTTTACATTTTACGAAACTATAACTAATGATGGTCCTTGTTGAAGAATGAATTTTTAATTTTTTTTCTTTCTAAAGTATCATTGATTCCTAAGACTTTATCAATTTCTAAGACTTTATCAATTTTTTGCCAACTTGCAATTAAGTTTCAATTATTTTCCACCATATCAATTTTTTTTATTGCATGCTTGGTAGGAGCACTAACATATTTGAGAGCTTCACATAGAACGATGGCCCCAAGGCAAAAAATTCGGACTCCGTTTGCTGAAATTGATCTCAACGTTGATCCTAATATTGATTGTGGAGATAAGGCAAACTAGAGAAGGAACCAATACACGATCTTCATGTCAATGTGGATGAGTCATTTCTCGAACATGATTTCGACCTCAATTCGACACCAAATGAGATATCGTCATCATCAAGTCATGATATGTTATTAGAAGAAGCAACTTATAGAAGATGATGAACGACTTGAAGAAGGAATAAATGCGAATCAAACTACTTTGGAATCTAGTAAAGTTTCTCTCTCTCAACTATTTTATGGTTGCTAGTTCCTTCACTCATGTGTTTCTTTCATGTCTATTGTTTCCAATGCAGATGTCGAGATGTCAAGTGCACCAAGTGTTAAAAACAAAAATTTAAGCAATGTGGAACGCCAAGCTATATACGATTTGCTGCTCCAAAAAAGTGTCGATGAAAAATTGAAAAAAGGGACAACTAAATTGGTGGCCTCTTTATTTTCAGTTCATATGACAACTGTTCAACGCATTTGGAAGAGAGGACAAAACAGTGGGGTGTTTGCCGATGTCTCAAGTCAAAGAACCAAAAATTGTGGTCGTAAAAGAGTTCATGTTGATTTGGAGCAAATCCGTGAGGTCCCTTTACATAAGCGAACAACTATTCGCTCTTTAGCTCATTTTGTGACTATCCCAAAAAGCACTTTGTTTAGACTATTTCAGAAGGGAGAAATACGACGACATTTAAGTCCCGTCAAACCTTTCTTAACCGAAGACAACAAAAGATCAAGACTTCAATTTTGTTTGGATATGCTTGAAGAGGGTAGCTTACCACACAACCCAAGTTTCAAAGCCATGTATAACACGGTTCACATTGACGAGAAATGGTTCTTTATGACAAAGAAAGCTCAGAAGTTCTACATGCTACAAAATGAACCGGATCCATATCGCCCTTGTAAGAGCAAGAATTTTATTATTAAAGTCATGTTTTTGGTTGCTTTAGCTCGCCCAAGGTTCGATGCAAATGGAAATGAACAATTCTCAGAAAAAATTGGTGTGTTTCCTTTTATCATACAAGAATTTGCTAGAAGGAAGAGTGTTAACAGACCTGCTGGCACACTTGTGACAAAACTAATAAATTCGGTGACAAAGGATGTTGTAAGGTCCTATTTGATTGAAAAAATTTTGTCTGCAATTAAAGAAAAATGGCCAATAGATGATTTGGGATCTCCTATTTTCATTCAACAAGACCATGCAAGAACACACGTCGATTGTAATGACTATGCATTTTATGAAGCTGCGACCAGAGAAGGGTTTGATATTCGTTTATTTTGCCAACCTCCAAACTCTCCGGATTTGAATGTTTTGGATCTTGGATTTTTGGCTATTCAATGATCCTACAACAAAGAGAGTCAGTGCGATCTATCGATGAGCTTATAAGTGTAGTTGTTAAGGCATTTGAAGAGTTTTCTAGTGTGAATTCCAATCGGATATTTTTGTCATTGCAGCTATGTATGCAAGAAATAATGAGATGTAAAGGTTCAAATCAATACAAGGTTCCTCATATCAAAAAAGAAATGTTGGAACGTGAAGGCCAGCTCCCTATTCAGGTTAGTTGTGAACCTATACTGGTGGAAGAAGTGCGCAACTACCTATATATTATTGCTTGATTCGGTATGTATTTGATCTTCATTACAAGACTAGCATATTTTTTTAGCATGGCAATCTGATTCCAAGTAGAAACTACCTAAATTCTGTTAATTGTGTATGAACTGTGGAAGTATTTAATTGAGGTTGGCTTTTACATAGATCTTTTAGAATAACATAGACATTGGCTTTTACAGGTTCTTGGAAATGCTAAAGAGGTTATTGCAGATGGAAATCTCCAATTGTCATTCTAAGTTTTGGAGCATTACTCTGTTTTTTGGAATTCTTATTTTTGAGATGTACTTGAAGCATCCATACTATTTCTCCTTTTTTATTTCTAAGGGAACATTACTCTTTTTTTTGGAATATCTTTATTACATTGATACATTGCTTGAATTGAACATTTGTTTTGAGCAATGAATTTGTTTTTTTGCGGTGAGCTCTTCGGAAAAAAAATACTCCTGCAGTTGTAATTTTTTGGATTAGTTGGTTAAGTGTTTGAATTGTGTAATGGGAACCTTCAGCCGTTTGGTTAGAGTTTCTGCTTCAATTTGTGTTTTTATCATATGTATCTGCTATTTGGTTAGCAGCTGCTGCTATTTGGTTAGCAGCTGCTGCAACAACCCAAACATCCATTTTATTTATGTCCCTTGTTCAAAAATCACCAACCAAATTTTCAATAAAAATTTCCACTTCTTTCAATTCTCAACATTAGAAGCCCAAAGAACAAAATTTTCATCAATCTGAATAAAACCAATCCAGAACCCAAAAACCACAAACCTTGGAAGCAATACTACAAATGCAGATAAATATATAAAGAAATGGAGCAACGGCTTCACAGGAATGGGCGAGACCAGTTTTCCTCTGTTTAATTTCTTAGCATAAATTTTTTAAAGAATAAAGAAGCACAGCTCAAAACCAAGAACAATACCTCAACTTCAATAAAGAACCAATTATCACAAGTAGCAAAACCCATGGTCCAAACTAACAGACAAAACTAACCCATTTCTCCCAAAAATCTCTATACTTCAAAAATCTAACAGACACCCATTTGATAGCAATCTCTATACTTCAAAACCCATGGTCCAAACTAACCCATTTCTCCCAAAAATACCCAATAAACAAATTTCCATGAACTCAAAAGACAAATTCTGAACAAATTCACAACATGCCCATGAATCCATAAGATTTGCTTGCACCTCAGATGACAGTCAAATTGTTCAATTATGCATGTATTTTTAGGCCATACCAGAACTTGATGTAAATAATGGATGAGAGCTACTCATGATAGAAATTTTTGTAACTGGACCAAAATTTCCTTTTAGTATTTCCTTCTTTAATGCAAAGTTTTTTCATTGTAATTTGCCATAAAAGTCTGTAATGCATCATTTCTGCTTCAATTTGTGGTTTTATCAGATGTAAACAAATCAAAAGCAGAGTAGATAACCCAAAAATTGACAAATTGAGTACTTTCGAAACAGATACAGAGAAAAACAAAATGAGTACTTCCCTCTTCATAATCAAAACACAAAATCAAATACAATTGATGTTCATACAAAATCAATGTTCTTCCCTCTTCATAACTGTTGGGTCGTGATATTTCCTATTTTTGGGCCGGGTACATTGGGCCTATTCACATAAACAATCTATGGGGCCTCTATTATTAATCCGTGAAAGTCTTTGGGCCGACCACCATATTATATCCGTTTTAAACCTTTAAAGTAAGGTCGGTCCGATTAGGTCAACCCATTAGATATTTTAATATCTCACATTACTTTGACTTGTGATGATGAAAAAACATGACGGTTGACCAAGGCTCTCTTTGTGCATTAATGAGGATGGGATCATAAAGCCGTGGGTGGTAAAAAAAAAGTGGCCAAAAGCGATTGGATAAACCTTATCTGATCGGCAGAGCCCATCGGTCGGAGGGGTGTCGGGGTAATAGTGGGTGGCACAATAATCCAAGCAAAGATAGTATAACCTAGCAAGGAAGCCATCGCTCTGAGAGTGCGTTCTCATACATATCATTTTTCAGATTCCCACACATATATATTACTGAGAATTATTATCTCTCTCTGGACATTAGACAATACATTCCTCCATTGTTAACCTTGTGAACACATACTAATTCTCGCTTTGAAGCTATCCTCGACGGAACCGGCCGTCAAGCTTGTGGTGTTTACCGTGTTTCTTGTGGCGGGATCGGGATGTCTTACGTGATTGGGACGTGGCAGAAGATCCTGGCGTTAACATTGGCGCTAGAAGGAGGGCTTTTTCTAGTGTTCTTGAGTTATCAATCACAATATTTTTAGTTGTTATACATCGGAAGTTATGACACAAATTAGGGGGTTCTCGTTCGAGATCCCCGTGGCTTTCGAAGATAGTTGGTCTTTCTTTGTTGACAAAGAGCATGATCATGGCGAAAAGAAGGCAAGTAAAGGCATCCCGCTTTAAACGGCAATCAAGTGGTCGGTGATGAAGATGGTGGACGAAGCGAGATAGAGCTTTGGAGGTTCTCTTGGAGCGGAAGCAAGGATGTAGGTATCATGGAGCGAGGATGTGGCCGAGAAGAAAGCATTCAATTATGTCCGATCTAAAAGGCGTGGTACGCCTAAAGATGGACAACCGTGAATTGGAAAGCGATCTACATACTTTAAAGACATGTCTCGAGGCCGCCCTTGGGATCAAAGCAGACCAATGACCATTTTCTTGATTGGTGAAAAGGTATTCCACCCTATTGGTCTTCGTGGATTATGGTCAAAGAAGAGTAGATGAAGACCCAATGACCATTTTTTTCGATTGATTGACCGAGAAGGGTATTCCGCCCTATTGGTCTTCGGGATTATGGTCGAAGCAGAGTAGATGAAGATCCAACAGCCATTTTCTTGATTGACCGAGGAGAGTACTTCACCCTATTGGCCTTTGGGATTATGGTCGCAACAGACGAATAAACTGATCCAAGGAGCATGCACCTCAGAATACAAATAAGGCATTCTGCCTTGAGTATCCTCACCACAGTGACAGAAAGTTTCACCGAAGTAGATCTAGAAATTATACTCCTGAGAATCCACTGAGGGCACACCGCCCTGTAGACACTTGTCTTCGGAGATGCCCATTTAAGGCTGTCAGTTTCAGATTCAGCACACAAAATGCACCTATATTCCTAAGCATCCGAAGAAGGTACCTCATCCTAGGGGTTCTCGGGACTATGGCGCAAGCGGACGAGGGAGTAATTCAAGAATATATTCACCCGAGAACACAAAAAGGCACTCTGCCTTGAGTGTTCTCGCCAACAGCGAAGGACTCGTCACCAAAGCAGATCTATAAGCCGCACTCCTGGAAATCCAAACACTTAGGTAAATATTTCTAAGGTCGGTTGGCATTGTGGTCCAAAGCTGATAATAGTTAAAGAGAAGCTGAGGAGTCCGACAAAGCCGTTGCAGTTCTTCAGCAGAAGCAGAGTTCGTGGATATTGCATGCAGATGGATATTCTATTTCGGTCATCAGTACAGCAGGCTATCAAGGAGTCGATCATAATAGCAATTCCACCGCCGGTGCATTATCAAAGCTAGCCACTACAGATGCTTGTAACTTCGATGGCAGATGGCGTCTTTCCTTCGGATCAGATGCTGGCAAAGAAGATCAAGTACAAGAGTGTCCATTTTGTTCTCATTGATGAGAATCTTTGTCGAAGGACCTTTTTCGTCATCATTGCTTAAACATTTGGTTCCATCCGAAGCAGACTATGTTCTTCGGGAAGTTCACAAAGACATTTGTGGCAATTATTTGGCCCGAAGTTGTTGACCTAAAAAGCACTTTGGCAATGATATTCTTGAAAGAAGCGGGGATTGAAGACAGAAAGACTTGGTGGCTCACCCACATTCACTTTTTTCACTATTGGTCCCGGTCCTATTTGTCCTATGGTCACTATGGTGTAAGGAGGTATGGTAGGACTCATTTGGCCATTCGATGGCGACCCATTTGTCGTTTCTACCCCGAGTGGTAGACGAAGGATCCTATATTGATTTTACCAGGGTGGTAAATCAATGGTCACTATTGGTCCTGGTCCTATTTGTCCTATGGTCACTATGGTGTAAGGAGGTATGGTAGGACTCGCTGGCCATTCGATGGCAGCCCATTTGTCGTTCTACCCCGAGTGGTAGACGAAGGATCCTATATTGATTTTACCAGGGTGGTAAGTCAATGGTCACAATTGATCCTTATATCTTGATCCTTATATCTTGGTCCTTATATCTTGATCCTTATATCTTGGTCCTTATATATTGATCCTTATATCTTGGTCCTTATATCTTGATCCTTATATCTCGGTCCTTATATAATTGTTTCACCTCGAGTGGTAAACAAATGACCGATCTCACACTTCGGAGCCGATGAGTATGTGTTACTTTATTTTTATTTAAGTGTTGAGTTCAGTCCTTTCAGTTCAGTTAAGTTAAATTCTGTCCATGAAATTCAATTCACTTCGTCTCATACATTAACTATCATATGTCTTAAACCGATTCACTTTGTTTAGGTTCATCTACTACGATATTGAATTATTGACAAGAAACTAACCTAAAAACATAGTTCACAATTAAGGAAATTGCAGATTCATCGGAAAAACTAAAACATTCATTCGATCTATTCATTCATGAACAAAAATACACCAATATAGAAACATAAAAGTTTAAACAAATAAATTTTTACATAAGTCGAGAATGAAAGCGGGGAAGAACGATAGGCACCACCTTCGTCTTTGAGTTGAGAAAAGTTGGGTCCAATTGAAAGCGTGAGACAGTTTTTCTTTGCTCTCTCTCGGCGATCTTCAGTAACCTTCCAAATAGACTTTCATGATCTCGACGTTAAGCTCGTCCGAATCCCTATATTCGCTCAGTATCTACTTTACGAGCTCTTGACGGAAGAGGACCCTTCCTCAAGCTCCTTTATATTAAGACGAAGCTCCGTGGCGTTTGTTCTTCATGTCTCTAAAATCCTTCATCCTGGGCCTTTGATTGAGCCTCGCCAAGTTGAATAGCTTGAGCTTCGGTTGGTCAAGAAAACTCCTCATTCTTGGCCTTCAGGAGCGAGTTTTCTTGACAGCCGGCGTTGAGATCGGTTAAAGTTTGTTGGTCGGCGGGAGGCGCCAACCTATCTCTTGTGGCCCTTAGTTCATCATCGACATCCTCAATTCCATCTTAGCTCGATCCAAGTCTCGTTGAGGCCATCGATGACATGAAGAGCGCGCTTCTCGACGGCCATTTCTCGAGGCAAGGTCGATCTCAAAGATATTGATCTCTGTCTCATGAAATCTTCCTCGGCTTCCCCATTTATGTGTCTTGGACGCAAACGTCCAAAGACAGCATTAGCCTGCATATGTCCAGACAGTGCTCAAGCCAGTACCCAGATATACAATTAAGAACAGAAAGACAGAAAAATAAAGAAATGATTATTTACCTTAGCCAGATAGCTCATCCCTTCATCGAGCAAATTCCCGTCCGTGTGATCACTGAACCGATGATCGTCAGCGTTCCTTACGAAGGCCCCGAATAGGTCGAACGAAAAGTTAGCATTGAATCTAGGCCACAGAGTCGGAGATCCACGGCACTCGCAGATGATAACCCCGACCAAGGAAGGGGCCAAGATTCGTTGAGGAGGTCTTGACCTTCTGGGAAGGAATTTGGTTGCTTTCGGGAGAGTAGGTTCGAGTTCGTGATACTACGGTCTCTGGAGAGGAGATTTGTTTGGACTGGGTTCTTGGAAGGAGTGACCGTCTGCAGAGAGCTTGGGTGGTTTGTCGGTGTGCGTTCTCTTCCGGGCGTGGTTTGGGCAACTTCATCTGATCACCTTCTTGGCAATCTGATTTCTACAAAGTGATGCGGAGGGGGTATGATCGAAAATTGGGGCACCCTAAGCTCTTCTACGGTCAAAGGCGTTATCTTACTTTTCAAACTTTTTTAGTGCGGAGGATGCTTCTTCGATCGGAGACGATCGAGTAGGCCTCCTCGTCGAGGGACCGGATGTGGTGGTTGGCTCAACTTCCGGGGTGACTTGGAAGGGCTTGGAAAGGGTGTTGTTCAGGTTTTTCGATTGCCTCCTCTTCCGGGCGAGGCGGAGGGTCTCTTCAAAGCAGAACCTCTTCGCCTCGGTTCGTCGATTCCGGAACTCATACGTGTATGTTTTCGTGATTGGTTCGGCTTGGAGCAAACCTCACGCACTGAGTTTCAACGACCAAGAAAGGCTGCATAAAAAATCTTGAACTCTTTTTATCTCTAAAGAACTCGGTTTGATCAAAGATAATGCGATAACCAATACAACTCGTGTTAGAATCCACATTATAAAAGCATTTTCAAAAATTCGTATACACATATAAAATAGACCGATACTTACATTTATGGTCATATAACCATGTTTGCTTGAGAGAGAGTCCGTACTTCCACTCCTCCTTGGGGAAATTGTCAAAAGTTCCATCATTTCCATTTCTCTTTCTTCTTGAAATGTCTCCAAAGTCGTGAGAGATCTTCTCGTCATTGGCCCGATTCGGTAGGGAAGAGATTTGGGGCCTTTGACGTAGAACCACTTTTCATGCCACTGTTGCTCAAGGCGTGTTCACCAAATAACGCCTCTCGAACTTCTCTCCCGACGGAGAATGCTTGCTAATGGCCTTGAACCCTTTCTCCCTAGATTGTCTTATTTTGTATATTGTGAAGAAGGAGTCGGGGAGGCTCCACGCCTAATTCATGATGAAGGCCACGAAGGCCAAGATGTGAATGTATGAGTTGCAGATTAGTTGAGCGAACCCCACCCCGAAAACCCAAAGAAGGTTACTATGAAAATATGCAAAGAAGCGAACCCCTCTCCTCCACAGAGTCACAGAGGCTACCGTCCAACCTTCCGTCGTTGGTACATCTTTTTCACCGGATCTAGGAACCCTAAATTGCATGGGTATCCGGGATGTGGTATCGAGACCCGAATCCTCTTTAGTTTGACCTCTGTGACGATCGAGGGTATTGGCGTCTGAGAATCGCTCGATATTCTGTAGTATTCGGAGGGGTTTTGGGATTTATTGGGGAGGTTCTTATCGATTTTGACCCCTTTGGGTTCGGTTGTCGAGGCTCCTTCATGAAGCAAAGGTGGTAGGATTTGGTGGAGCTATTTGTGAGTGGGGTTACCAATATAGGAGAGCCTCATGCGAGAATCCAGGAAGCCATTGTTGATTAGTTGCGAGAAGAAAGGAGAAAGTTCGAGAAAGTCGGAGAGTTAGGATAAGGCGCTCGAAATTCAAATGAGCAGGTAAAACTGTCAAAGTTGATAAAGTTACCTTTTATACTGACGGTTACACGATGTTCAAGGCCGGCTCATTAAATGTTAGTAATGATTTAGAATTTGAATGGGAAGGGTCCGGTTCTGGGTCCATGTATCTATTAAATAGGGTTTTTCTGATTTGGGCCTCCATTCTCTTCTCCTTTCATTTTCGTTGAAAATGATTGGGTACACTTCAATTATCTCTCACTATGGACCTTTATTAAATTATCTTGGGCCATTCATAGTTTTCTATTAAACATTCTGTTTAACAAAAAAACTAGGGGGCAATGTTGGGTCGTGATATTTCCTATTTTTGGGCCGGGTACATTGGGCTTATTCACATAAACAATCTATGGGGCCTCTATTATTAATCCGTGAAAGTCACTTGGCCCAGTCACCATATTATATCCGTTTTAAACCTTTAAAGGTTGAATTTGGTCTAGTGGAATCAACCCATTAGATATTTTAATATCTCATTACTTTGACTTGTGATGATGAAAAAACATGACGGTTGACCAAGGCTCTGCCTAGTGCATTAATGAGGATGGGATCATAGCCGGCCGGTGGTAAAAAACAGTGGCCAAAAGCAGTGGATAAACCTTATACAATCGGTGAGCCCATCATGGTCGGAGGGTGTCGGGTAATAGTGGGTGGCACAAGAATCCAAGCAAAGATAGTATAACCTAGCAATGAAGCCCATCGCTCAGAGGTACGTTCTCATACATATCATTTTTAGATTCCACACATATATATTATCGAGAATTATTATCTCTCTCCGGACATTAGACAATACATTCCTCCATTGTTAACCTTGTGAACACATACTAATTCTCATGCTCGAAGCTATCCCCGACGGAACGGCCGTCGAAGCTTTGTGGTGTTTACCGTGTTTATCGTGCGAGATCGGGACGTCTTACGTGATTGGGACGTGGCAGAAGATCCTGACGTTAACAATAACCAAAACACAACTTAACTCAAAAGTTTGCAATACTGACATACCCAAACTACCCAAAAAAAATTTCCAACTCCGTCATCTTACCTCCGGCAAAACAATTACCCGACTAATTGAAAAGATTAGGATAATAAATCCTCAACATCACCCTTAATATTTCTTGAAGTTCTTTTTTTTCATAAACTTCTTCTGCATATTCCTTCGGATATTTGTTTAAGTCGACATCCAATACAACTTTCTTCTCCGAGTTCTTGAAATCTTCAGTTCGCTCCATTGCTTCGTTGGTTAAATCGATCTAGCTATCTGCATTATTCATGTCGAAACCTAAAGCAGCTTTCTTCTTAGAGATTTGACCATCTTCAGTTTGCTCCATATTCTTCACAAACCTTGCAAGAATTCGGACCTCAACTTGAAAGAATATGCTGCCTATATGAGGCTTTAGTAAAAGGAGATTGTCCATAAAAGAGTGTCAAGAAGGTCTTTTAAGAAGCATAATTCGACGATTAGAAGGATATGAGAAGGCGTGAATCTTTATTGGTAAGAATATGAAAATGATGCTTAAAAAAAAGGAGAGGTGTGAATGAGAGTAATGACTATCAATAATTAGGGTAAAGGGGTAAACTTGGAAAATAAAGGGAAAAAATGCATTGAAATCTTAAAAAAGTAGATATTGTGGGACAATTTTTTTTTGTTAAAACAGCAGATAATTTGGGACGGAGGGAGTAGTAATTATCTATTGAGCAACTTCCCAACTTGATGAGAAAGACAAAACCATGTTGTGGCAAGTCATTGGAAATTAAGAAGGTTAATTAATTACTTAATTATATTTATGTACAAATAAGCTTTGCTATGATCATTATTTTACAAGGTCTGCATATTTCTTAATCAAAATGGGAGCAGCTAATTTCTACTTGAAGGTTTACACAACTCTTCTTCTATTTTCAGTTGGTTTCAAAAAATCATATGGCCATGTAGTACTGGAAAACAGCAGTCCCAGCAGCTTCTTCGTATTTGGGGACTCTACGGTGGATGCCGGAAACAATAATTACATAAATACCATCCCTGAGAATCAAGCAAATTACAAGCCTTACGGCCATAATGGATTCTTTGAAAATCCCACAGGGCGTTTTTCAGACGGCCGGATCATCGTAGATTATATTGGTAAGCCAGTTCCTCCGGAAAATTAGGTGGTATTAAATTTTTCCAGAAAATGATATCAGCCTTGTAGGTCGTTTTTTTGGAAGCTTAAGCCTTTTGATTTTATTTTATTTTATTTTTTCTGACTTAGGAAGCATAAGATTAAATTCCCTTAATTATTAACTGTTAGATTCTTTTAATTTTAATCAATGATAAATATTATAAATTATCTAAAAAATACTACTCCCTCCGTCCCAAATTAATTGCTCAGTTTTGATTTTTTAAAGTCAAATTGACCATTTTTAAAACTAATCTCTTTATTATTTTTGCTAAAATATAGGTGAAGAGATTGTAACCAAAAGAAAGTATATACAATTTATTACTAATCCCAATTTTTATAATTTTAGAAATTTATTTATATATGTTTAATTATTAATTCTAAAAATAGTCGATTTGACTTAAAAAAATAAAAACTGAGCAATTAATTTGGGACGGAGGGAATATTACTTATTGTAATGGTTCATAATTTTTATTGAGTCATTTCAATTTTTATTTTGAAAATGTTTCGAATTGATTTTCAAAAGTCATGTATGTAATGTATGGTTCAACTGACTTTTAATTACTAAATAGTAATAGGTTTCATGTTTTGTTTGTTACGCTAATTTTTAATTTTTGATTATATGCAGATGAATATGCCAAGTTGCCATTAATTCCTCCATTTTTATAACCATCTGCTGAATATGTCAATGGTGTTAATTTTGCCTCAGCCGGGGCAGGCGTTCTTCCTGAAACCAATCAGGATTTGGTACGTACAAATACTATATATCTTCTTCATATAGTAATTATAATCAATTTATACTAGTAATTATAATTAATTTATACTACTAATTATAAGTAATTTATATTTAATCATCAAGCAAGCATATGCTGATCAAGGGGGTTAAATTTCTTTAATTATATATTAATTAACCGTTGGATCTATTTTTGTTATAGGTGATTGATCTTAAGACACAATTAAAGCATTTTGAAAAGGTGCAAAAATCATTGATTGAAAAGCTGGGAGAGGCCAAAGCTAAGGAAGTTTTATCAGAAGCTGTTTATTTCATTAGTATTGGAAGCAATGATTATATGGTTGGGTATTTAGGTAACCCAATAGTACGTGAACTGCATCATCCTGAAGAATATATAGGAATGGTTAGCGGAAATTTGACAACTGTTATACAAGTAAGCCATTCTCTTATTAATATATATATATATATATATATATATATATACACTCCTTTTCTGGCTCCTTATTTAAATCTCATGCTTCAAAAACATATTTTTCGTCAATTGCGTAAGCCTATGCATACAAAATACTTGTATGTTTGGAACTACCCAAAAACTTAAGTCATTAGGTCTTGAGTCATGTGTTGGGTTTGCATGGAAGTTAAGTGCAAGGGCATTTGAAATAAATTGTCGTTAGACGAACAAAATTCTCAGGTACGCTTGGTGTATTTGAAACTCGTTTTTAAAAATATTTCTACATGCACCAAACCCTGGTTGACGAACAAATAGTATAATGTCAAACAATGATTCATTAATTAATTTTAACTTTCCATGCATGCATGCATGCATGGTCCAGGAATTGTATGCGAAAGGTGGTAGAAAATTTGCCTTTTTAAGTTTGTCGCCTTTGGGTTGCTTACCCGCCCTGAGAGCTATCAATCCTAAAGCCAATGAAGATGGGTGTTTTGAAGATGCTAGTGCTCTCGCGTTGGCTCATAACCATGCCTTGAAGTCTCTACTCCATTCCTTTGGAAATCTGCTGGAAGGTTTCAAATATTGCAACTCAGATTTTTACAGTTGGCTTGATCACAGAATCAAGTATCCTTTTATCTATGGTATATATGCATGCATGTGACTCCTATCCTATCCCTACAATTGTTTTATTGATATATCCAATCATATTACAACCTTGCTACGTAATTTTAATCTCAAACAAGAAAAGAATTCTATATATATATATAGATTTTAAAAATTGACACCAATACAAGTTTGAGGAATCATAATATTAATGTTTTTGTGAAGGTTTCAAGGAAGGAATGAATGCTTGTTGTGGAACAGGACCCTATAGAGGCGTTTCCACCTGCGGAGGCATGAAAACAAGGAAAGAATATGAATTATGTGATAATATTGATGATCATATTTGGTGGGATTCTTTTCATCCCACAGAGAAGTTACATGAACAAATAGCTAAGGAACTTTGGCATGCAGCTTATGATCATTCTGTTGGACCGTATAACCTAAAACAATTGTTCACCGACAAGGAGAAAAAGGTCATTATTGCAGATATAGTCGATGATCCAGAACGAAACCAAATCTTTTAACTGCAACATATAATGTGTATGGAGATATATATAGGAAGAAAATCCATATTTTCACTTTTTTTTTTATATTTTTATACATAGGGCCCACATATCAGCTAACGTGTCTAATTTTTATTAATTAGTACGTGAAACCTACATGTGAAAATATCAAAAAATGATGTAAAAATACAAGTATAGTCATTACAATCAAATTTACGTGATGTCAACTCTTTTTTGCAGTCACGAATTCTATAATTTGTATGGCGCACCGCAAAATAAATTTGGTTTTTCTATTGAATATTATATAGTTTAGTGGTATATATTAAGATATGGTTACAAGAAGGAACTCGATGTGTGGCAGCATTGTGAACCGAAATAGATGAAGTATAGTCATTTCAATTAATTTACACGATGCCAACTCTTTTATGCTGTCAAGAAATTCTATAATTTGTATGAAAAAATCAAAATTAAATTTGGTTTTATTGAATATTATATAATTTTGGGCGATATATTAAGATTTGGATGTGTAAATGTTAATATCATGTATTTATAATTGATCACACCTTCTGGCCGAAGAATGGATGTTTATAATTAAATTTAGATAATGACACAATTTGAAAAAATGAATATTAAAAAAAAGAGGGAAAAAAAAGTTAAAAAAATAAGGAGAAGATGTTGGTGCAAGTAGACTGAGGGCAGTTGGCATGTGATGTACTATTTTTTAAGCCCAAATCAAGATTCACGTGTAAACCAAACCTTTATTTTATTTTATTTTGTTACTTATTGCTCTTGCCCTCTGTATATACATTGTACAACTATTGAGGTTAATTAAGTATTTTGGGAATGGGAGTAGATGCAAGTTAAATAATATATAGGTCAACCAAATGATGAATATTCTAAAGAGGCAATGCATCATTCGATCAAATCATTTGAAATAAATAAATAAATTGATGGCTACAGCTTAAGTCATCTGAATATGATTAAGACATGCCTAGTAGATTTTGGTTGTTCTCAATTGAATAAATTAGATTTCGTAAGCTAGGGAAAGAAATGGTCAGAAATTTCATGCTAACATTCATTAATGGAGTAGCATTACCAAGCTTTCAAAAACTGAAACATCTGAATAATTGAGGAAAAAACTGCGATCTGAATAGTTAAAGGAAGAAAAATTAATCGAGACTCTGTTAGTAGCGGCGAGCGAGATAAAAAGTAATTCTTCAACTCTTTCCTCCGAGGAAAGAGAGTAAGGGTCTGCTTCTGTAGTTAGTTACTGAGTTAACTTAAAAAAATAAAAGTTTATTTACAAGATAATTAAAAAATTTGCACTGTGAGTTTTTATTTTGATGGAAACTGTTTTTTGTTGGGACAACAATGTTTGTTCATGGTCTTCGGGCCAAAAAAAAACATTTTATTCCCTATGTTTGACAAGAATCTCATTTGTAAAAAAAATATCCTCTTTTCATTAATAATTATAAAGCTACAAAATGCCTTCAAAGTTGTTATCTATAATTTTATTATTATGTCATTGGTATTAAATTATCAAATTATAATTAAGTAAAAAAAATATTAAAATAAAATACACACTTAATATTTGCAAAATTTGTAAAATGAATTAGACTTGTGAAACGGTCGAGTCTTATTTTTATTAGCATAGTCACAATTTGGTTAGATAAGGAGCCGAATATAGAAATATAGATAAAATTAGTGCAGTATATTTAAAGTGTGCGGGAGTTAAGAGCCAAGTGTCTGTAGTTTCGAACTAAATATAAAGCTCTACTTTACTAATTGTACTTTGACCGTACATATTTGTACTTCTTTTCTCGAATTCAACTTCACTGATTATCATTAATCGTTGTTTTGATATTTTATCAATTTGTCAATTAAAATTACGTCGTATTAAGTGGAAGACGCGTATAAATTTATTTTTGTGCGTCTAAGACACATGGTTTTTTTTTCTCCATATATTTATTGATCAAATAGTTAAAAGATTAATATATATATATATATATATATATATATCGATAAATATGTGACAAGATTGATTTACGACTAGGGGTGTTAGCCGAGTAGAGTAGCTCGATACTCGATTCGAGATCGGTTCGAAAATATGATCCAAAGCTCGAATTCGAAGTTGATTCGAGTCGAATATGATCCGTACTTGTTTTCTGTTTAGTGATACACGAGTCGAATTCGAGTACACCAGTATTCGCTCAGATTATGGTTTGAGTATTTCATTTTTTTCTCGAACCATACTCGATACCTGTTTGATGGATCATATTCGAATACTGGTCTGATCCATACTAATAAAGTAATAAGCTAAATATGTGATATTTGTATCAATCTTTATAATTTATATTGTATAGTATTAAATCGTGTAAACTTGTACTTGAATAAACCAATATATTGATTGTCAATTCGTATTACATTCTTTGTAATTTCTTTACATAAATAAAAGTAAAAGACTTTTATATATAAACATTAGTTCAATAATCAATTTAGTATGTAGTGGTTCAGTATTAAACGAAATGGTTCATATTCGAAACTCGATTTGAAGGCTCGTGAGTAACTTATTTTGTAAACGAGTAGAGTATTTACGAGTCAAGTTGATCCGAGTCGAATCTGACGTAAAATTAAAAATTCTTTATCAAATTCGAATTTAATTTTTTCAAGTGGAGCCGAATCTGAGCATCAAAGTGTTCGCTAATATTCGACTCGCTTTCACCCCTATTTTCGACCAAAGTGTAAGTTGACAGTACTTTTATTTAGTGCCGTATTTAATTACCTGACTACTGTTTTCTAATAAAATAAATTAGAATAAAGTTTTTTTTAATTATAATCTATCCATCTATTCGAATATTTAGTACGTATAAAGGAATATAATGGTATTGTATTCATAATATTATTGTGTCATTGTGTGGATGGTGCGGTGCAGCCAGCCAAACCCAAACCCAACCCAAGTTGTGGTTTTCATGTTATTTTGCCTCTTTCGGATCTCACCTCCTTTCTCTCTCTTCCCTTCTCTCTCTATAATCGTCAGATATACGAGCAACAAAGACAACATCATCATCATCATCTACAAATATACATTTCTCTCTAATTTCAACCCTTCTTAGAAATACTTTATTTTTTTCCCAAATTTCCTGGTGTACTTGTTTCCTGTTCAAATTATAATTCTCAATTCCCCTGTTTTTTCTCACTTTGGTTCCCCTTTCTATTCCTCCTCTTAGATACTTATATATATATATATATTCTTAGCTCTATTATTAGATTCCGATTCGTTTTACTTTGTCAAATTAATTGATTTTGATCAAGATCACAAGCAATTCCTTACAATTTAGATTTTTCTGGAGGTGTTTGATTGTGAATGGTAGAGAAGAGATTGGAATAAGAATGGTCAAACAAGCGTGGCGTAAGGAAGAAGGAGAATGCTATATTTGAACAACCAAGCTCCATGTTCTGTTAAGTGTATCAGTTATTTTTTTTTGAAGTCTTTATCAGTTGAATGCCAGTGTAATTGATTCCCGAGCTTGAGCTCGGGATCTGCAAAAAAAATATTTTTTTTACCAATCTCATTTCCCATAAAGAAGAAGAAAAAGAAATGGCTTCAGAAAATGAAGAAGAGTTGATGCCGTCGCCGCCACACTCTCTGCCCATCACTGAAGATGAGCACTCTTCGCCAGGTGTGGCTGTTGCTGCTCCACATGCCTCCGTTATGCAGAAATTTAGGCTCTATGAAACTGAATCGGTAATAGCTTTGAAGTCATTTAAATTTGTCTACTTTATCTGATTTGGAGCTCATTGTTTACGGAACCATTTTGTAGTAAATTTTGAATCTTTTTATTTCTGTGTTAGCTCAATGTGATTGATTTTGGGTAATTGGCATGCCCATCTCTTTTCACCATTTATATATTGTGTTGGAATTTTGGACCAGTTTTTCCTTGTGTGCTACCTGCTATAAAACATTAGTTATTTAGCATTTTGAAAGAGTTTAGTATCTGACTAGGTTGGTTTTTGAATTAGTGCCTGAAAAAAAGAAGAAAAAGACATTCTCAGATATAAAGGAGAAATGCTGCGGAAAATAACAACATTCTCAGATATTAATGAGAAATGATTTCACAACATAAAGACAGTCTCCTATATTAGTGATCACTTAGTGACTTCACTATTGGCAATTAATTGTTGTATGCTGCCAAATTTTCAGTTATTTTGTTGTTTATTGATGAATAAACTTCATGTGGTTAATTGAATTACGAGGGGGAGTGTTAATTTCTAGCTTCTATACCTAAAGAGTTTGTTTTCTCCTTCAGATAACAAGGGACCGTTCATAGTCACTTGTACATTTAAAAACCTTGTATTGTAACTTCAGAGTTTTCCTAAAAAAAATTCTGACTTTCCTTTCGAACTTGGACGTACTTACTGAAACTTTGCTAAGAACATGAGTGCTAGCTCATCACTTGTTTGCTTCGTCAGTTACGCGTTATCTCTGAGCTACGGATCATCGATGTGTATATGGGATATGCACAGTATTTTGAAAGCAAATACATTGAAAAACAATAATGTCGATGCCATTATACAAATTTATCATGCTTTAAATACAGAACGGTATGTGATTGCCTCCAGTTTTAAAAAAACACTAGATGATAAACCGCCACAGGGTAAACACTGCCACAGGACAATTCAGATTACAATAATTCAAACATTTGTTTGAACAAAGAGTTGTAGACATGCTATTTATCTAGCTTTAAATTTTAAAGGTTGGGTTGTCAATATTCCAGTATGGCAATATCTCTTCCTTAGTAATTTTTCCTTACGTTTCTACTCTAATATCTCATGGGAAGGCCATGTCCCAATGTTTATGGCATATCTATTATCAAATATTCCTCCAGATGTTTTTGACAAATAAGCTGTGTGACTTGTTATTTATTGCAATTATTTTTTCTCTTTTATTGCTTTTAGTATTAATGGTATGTTTCAAAATGCAATGGTTATATATGCCAAATTTGAGTCATTAGCATTCTAGTTCATCCATTAAGATCCAAGATCTAGATTCTAAGTGTCTGTCCCATGCATTTTCACTCTGTCATGGTCTTGCCGTTGACAACAAATTTTACCTGTCATTGTGCAACTGTGAGCAAGTTGCCTGAAATTGCAGAAATCTCATACAATAGGAATTAACTTGCTTTAATGCTACTATTTAATTTTATCTGCAGTAAATAGTCATCATACCTTATGTTGCCTAATATCAAGCTACCTTAAGACCAAATTGATTCTGTCAAAGGTAACACATACTTTGTCACCAACTTTGAAGATTGAGAGATTATGATTTCATACATCAGACAACATTGGAGAGAGAAAAAAAATCCTATGCCCAGATAATTCCTAAGCAAGAACAGCCCTAGTGTGCTTTTCACCCACAAAAGAACTGCCCAATCTCAAAATCATAGTGCCAATTGGAAGTAAGTAAATCTTATACATTGGCCCAAGTTGGACTAACCCTTCCCCCCACCCCCAACCCCAACCCCAACCCCCAAAAACCCCCCAAGCCCGAAGGCAACTTTCGAGCTTGGTAGCAGAAGATGGGGTGTTCCTTCCTGAAACCTATATTACTTGCAGAAGAAGCTGAAAAAAAAATAATCAATGATGGGATGTTTCATTAAGCAAATTATTTATTTGTGCATTCGTCCTATTTATATTCAAAAAGCTTGTTTGGATGCATCATGCATGTATTAATTCTTCAAGTCTTCTTTTTGTTCATCTTATTCACTTCTTTCCAAATGTATCACTGCAGCAATTTTATATGGTAGGAAGGAATAAGAGTAGAACATACTGGAGAGTGTTAAAGATTGACAGGTTGGAGCCTTCTGAGCTCAACATTCGTGAAGATTCTACAACGTATACAGAAAGTGAATGCTCTGACCTATTGAGAAGGATACACGAGGGAAACAGGTCTACAGGAGGGCTTAAGTTTGTCACCACTTGTTATGGAATTGTTGGTATGTAGGTTTTCAATTGCAGATTATTTTTCCTATTCAAACTAAACTATGTCTAACATAATTTTTTGTGGTTTGGTGTTTTTTAGGGTTCATAAAGTTTCTGGGGCCTTACTACATGATGCTTATTACAAAAAGAAGGCAGATTGGTGCTATTTGTGGTCATATCATATACGCTGTGTCCAAGAGTGAGATAATTCCTCTTCCAAATCCAGCAGTTCAATCTGATGCGGTTAATTCTAAGAATGAAGACAGGTTATTGTCCATTCTACTAGTTATATTTTAAATGAAATCAGAAATAGTTATTTTCTAGAAGGTTTTGGTTTTTCAAGCTTGTTTTTTTTGTTGTCTGGGGGTCTTCGCTTGGTGCATGGTAAAAGCTTGAACTGCAAAGTGCAAGCATTGGGTTTGAGGGCAGTCTGTGCACATAATGATGGAGGGTAGATCTAAAGCGAATTGGCCCTCCCAGCACCCTTTATTTTTGTAAACTGCACTGGTTCATGGAGTTGAATTCTTTTGTTCTCAAAGCATTGTTTTCTTTTTCTTTTCCAGTTCTTTATGTGCCTCAGTTTGTTATAGAACAAGAAACTTCTGTATACATGAATATTATTCACTCTTTGTTAGATCATCTTTAATTTACTGATGTTTCTACTATGTATTAGATCTCTCTGTAGAAATTATGAAGTTGGTATTAATAAGTTTTCATATTATCAAACCATTTAGGCTGTAGGCTTTTGGCATCCATCTGTTATTCCTTATAGTCGCATTTTTTTGTAGTTCCACCAATCTGCTATTGCTGTTTCCGTTTTGCCATATTTCAAAGCTTCATGCATTTGAGTTGGCGTTAATTATAGAAATAATTCAGTGGAAAATAGTTAGTATAAGGATTGCGGATAATTGAGAAAATAAACCTTCTACTTACTGTTATTTACGTAATGATTTTTTGTGATTTTCTTTCACCCCAAAGTATTGGGTCAAACTTCTTCATTGGTGGGGTTATTAATTTTTTATTTTGGTTTCTTTGATCTTATAGATACAAGAAGCTCCTGCGCACTGTGGATCTTACAAAGGACTTCTTTTTCAGCTACTCATACCATGTTATGCGCAGTCTTCAGAAGAACATGTGTGATGATGAGGCAGGAAAGGCTCTTTATGAAACTATGTTTGTCTGGAATGAGTTCTTAACTCGTGGAACCCGGAATCTCCTCCAGAATACTCTTTGGACCGTTGCATTAGTCTATGGTTTTTTTAAACAGGTGAGGGCTTGGTTACATAAGTCCAGTTAAATAAAAAGTTTGGTTCTGTAGTTCGGCTAATGTTGTTTCAATCAATTAGTAATATCTCTAGAGTCCACTTCTTCCCCCATACGATGAGGGAAAATATAAAGACTACCATTAAAGCAGCCCAAGCAAGACTTACTATATCCATCTGAATTATGTCTCCTATCTCTATGAAGGAATTATTCCATTATTGCTCATTAATAATAGTGGAATCGACGGTGCAGATATGTGTGTGTGTATACACATTTGTACATATAGTAATTTTAAAAAAGAGATGATTGGTGTCTAATTAATGGTTTTGTTTCCGAGTAGCCTGTAACACTCTTTAATGTGTTTCTTTAAAATAAATCATATTTTGCACTATTTCTCATTATATGTAGGATTAATTTTCAGCCTACCCCAAAATAGTTTGGGATAAAAATGCTTTGTGGAGTTGAGTATTGTTTGTTAATTTTGTAGATTATGCTCTGTATTTTCCGCTGAACAGTACAAGTCCTCTCACACTAATTTAAGATTTAAAAACTTTATATTTTATTAATTGCTCTTTTTGTTTTTGGAATCCAGGCTACACACTCTTTGTCTGGGCGGGACTTCAAACTGACTCTTATTGCAAGACGTTCACGACATTATGCTGGGACAAGGTAAGCAATTTATAATTGTGAAGAACTCGTTGTCCTGAGATTTATTGCTAGGACAGCTTGGGCCACAGTTTTTCTTTAACAAAATGAGGAGTTTTATTGTTGCATAACTTGATAAAATGGGGCTCTCATTGGTAATGGATCCAACCAAATGATTAATGTAGTTGACTACATCCTACTTAGGAATTTTACCTTTATCAAATGTTTGCAAGATTCTCAAACTTGTATGATTTGTTGATTTTCAATATTTGCATTCTTCTGTCCTATCAAAAACGAATGTGGATTTAAGATTATGTCTAAGATTTTATAGTTAGCTTAGGCAGTGGCAAAGGCAGGATTATTTTTTAGTGGGGTCAAAATTATTACTAAAATATAAATAATTTAACGGGGTTCAGGGGCAGTGTCCCCAAGCCATTTTTTTAATAATTTTGTACTTTCGGGTCACACACACACACACACACACACACACACACACACACATATATATATATATATACTATATTACAATGACAATATAATAAGTAATAATATATGGTATATATACACTATATTGACTCATAATAGACTTTTTTAATCACAACTGTTCATAAGTAATTAATTCATTAATTATTTTTTAAAATAATATAAATTAGATTATTATTTAGTTTAAAATATTATAGAGAGATATACATATATTGAGAGCATATAAGTCATACGTGGTTAAAATTTGATTGACGAAGTTATAAATTTTTAATTTGACTCCGTAGAATAGAAAATGTATAAAATTTTAGTGGGGTCAATTTATATATAATACTTAAATTTTTTAAAATTTACCTTACATTATAAAGCAATTATTTTTTTCAGTGGGGTCAATTGACCTCACAATCTCCTATGTAGCTGCACCCCTGAGCTTAGGCATACTCTATGGAGTGAAGTGGTGGAGTGGGTAAGTTTCTGTGGAGAGTATATGGAGAACATTTGGTTTAGACTGCTGCATACTGCATGAGATATGCTAACATCAGTGCAGGAACAGTGTCCAAAACGGAGAATTGCTGATTATTTGATAACCAAAATTAGGATACTCCGTTACTCTTTTTTAGTCTTTAAGATTTTGTAATCCTTATTGTTTAGAATAGTGTTTAATGGTGCAGTTTACCTTAAACACCTGATTTTATCCGGTCAGTGGTTTCTAAATTGATACCAAATTACATGGTTGTTTTTATTGATTGTTGGCTGAAAGTCTGTAGAGGTGTCAACAAAGCCTGTTAGGTACTTGTATCAGGCTCCTCATTGCTATGTGGTGTTTTTGGAACGAGTAATACTTAATTACTTGATACAATAAAAATCAAATGTATAACTTTTAAAAACTCAAGTCTTTGATAGCAGTTTTTGTTCTTTATAAAATTCTTTTACCTAAAAAAAAACTTAAATATTTATTTAGGTAAGAGTCCAAGTGGTTGTAAATATCCTTTTATTAACTTGCTGACCTGTTCCAGGGAGTTTGTTCCCTTTTTGTTTTTTCTTAGTATTTTACTTGAGTTCATGTTCTTTATAAAAAAAATCATAATTGTGTTTCCAGCAATTTTTTCTTGATTTATGCTAGGTGCTTATTTTTGATATAGGTACTTAAAAAGAGGTGTAAATGAGAGGGGAAGAGTCGCTAATGATGTGGAGACAGAACAGATTGTGGTCGAAGATGCTTCTGAAGGGTTTCCTGTGCAAATTAGTTCGGTTGTGCAAAATCGTGGATCAATTCCACTCTTCTGGTCTCAGGAAACTTCACGCCTGAATCTCAAGCCTGATATTATATGTATGTCGGTGCATTTACATGTTTGCTATTAATAATAGTTGGTTGAAATCCTTTGGACTGACATTAGTCATTTTCAGTGTCAAAGAGGGACCAAAGTTATCATGCTACAAGACTTCACTTCGAAAATCTTGTCAACAGATATGGAAACCCTATAATAATTTTGAATTTGATTAAGGTAAGGACTTAATGTGTTTGATTTGAGTACTGTTAAGATTTTTCTACTCAGTTTCCTGAAATATGAAACGTAAAACTTGAGACATTCAAACATTTTGATCAAAAAGTAAAATAAACTTGTGAGGGTGGATTTAGTAGCTTTTATAATTCAATTTGAAATTCAGAACGATAAATTATTTCCCATTTCTGACCCTCTTTGAGTAATATAATACATCATTTGGAATTCACAGACGCATGAAAAAAGGCCTCGAGAGTCCATTCTCCGTACTGAGTTTGCCAATGCTATTGAATCTATTAATAAAGACTTATCAGAGGAGAATCATCTTAAGTTTCTTCACTGGGATTTGAACAAGCATTCTCGGAGGTATTTGGCCTTCTCACATATTGTCTGTTTTGAAAATTTTATCTTATTGTGAAAAAATATCTGATTTTGACTTTTGTTTTCTTTTTTCTTTGTTTATTTATACTTTCACTCCAGCAAAGCCACAAATGTCTTGCTACTTTTAGGCAAACTGGCTGCATATGCGTTGACGCTTACGGGTTTCTTCTTTTGTCAAATAACACCAGCTTTGATTTCTGAGGGGTGTTTGAAATGTCCTTATTTTGAGTGAGTTCATTCTTCTATTTAACAAGTTTTTATCCATATGTGAAAATCTTTGTATAACATGACCCTTATTTTTGCCATTTTACATGGTATACTTGCTGTCTGCATGCACTCACATCAATTGTTCAATTGTTTCTTTCATTTGATCAAGGGGGTATCCATCTGGCAAATCTTTCTTTCACTTGATGAAGAAATGCTATTTGACAATTTTCTAGAAGTGATATTCTCTGCAATCTTGTATTAGTACTTTTTCCCCAGTTCTTCTTAAATGTCTAATTATTTTTTTCAAGTAAGTTTGTCTGTTCAATTCATGCCATAACAGTCAAACCTGGTTCCACAGCCTGCTCAGTTCTGAGAGTAATTTTTTCTGAAGGAATTTGTTATGTGTTCTTATGTCTGTTCATTAGCTCAATTTCTTGGGTAGGATCACATAAAGACAATGTTTTTCTTTCAGGAACATAAAGATGTTAGGAACCAGTTATTAAGAGTGAAAAACAGAAGGAAAAAAAAACTAGAACACTTTCTGTGATGTTCAAGTTGCATGAGATTGTAGTAGATGTTTTAGCTCTCATTTATTTAGTCTATTCCAATGCAAAAAGATTTGAATTACAGAATCTATGTTAGAAATATATCATATTCTATTTGGTAGTCAGTTTTATGGAGTATTTGCTATATGTTTGGTTACCCCATACCACTGTAAATGCCAAAATTGCACCAAAAAATGCTTTCATAAACTTGAACTTGAATTCCACCTTTTGTATTCTTTTTTCTGCTACCACGTTCAACATACTGATGATGAAGTGGCAATGCATGTATTACTCAGAAATGTTGTTGCAACCAACATGTCTTCCCCAAGACATTGCAACATCAATGGGAGACACTCTGACAGTGACAGTGACAATGAGGATGCCAATAACTTTGAGGCGACATTAAGTGGTGATAATAATGTTGCTGATGGGAGTCATTATGTCAAGCCACCCTTGTTCCAGAAGGGAGTGCTTAGGACCAATTGCATAGACTGCTTGGATCGCACAAATGTTGCACAGTATGCATATGGGTTGGTTGCTCTGGGTCAACAGCTGCATGCTTTAGGACTCAAAGATTCCTGTAAGATAGACCTTGATGACCCTTTGGCTGATGAGTTAATGAGGTTTTATGAGAGAATGGGTGACACACTGGCACACCAATATGGTGGTTCAGCTGCACATAACAAGGTATTCTCATGCCTTGATATCTGAGTGGATATATTGGTTCTGCAATTTACTAGTTAGTTATTAGAATTGGCAAAGTAGAATCACACCTCAGCATCATAATGGTATAAACATTGGTTTTGAAACTTCAATACTGTGTGGAAGTGCTAATTATTTTGTATCATCTTTTGAAAATACCTTGTTATTCTTGAAATTCATTTTACGTACCATGTAAGAATAGGTAGGCAAATAATTAAGAACAGTATCCCATGATTTAGTCATTGTTACCTTGGTGCATTAATTCTAGTTGGCATAGCTTGGGTCCTTTGCATGTCATGTTTAATTGTGATACTGATTTGAGCAGATGCATATGTATGCATACATGGAAGAGGTAGGAAGTGTTTGTTTAACATCATTATTTTGCATCAAGTTCAAGTGTTTTAATTTTTATTACCAATTTTTTTATTTTGTGTTGGTACTTCTATAATTAAAGGATTGCCTTGCTCATTACATGTAGTCTTTTTAGCATCTTGATTCCGCTGTGGGCCTGTGGATGCTTATTATTTGTCCCAGTTCTTTTTAATGGCATTTGAGATTGTGTCAGCCAAAAATCTAAAACCATTGTAGTCTTAAACAGTAAAACCAATGCTATGCATATTAGCTGTAGTTAGGTGGTTGCTTGTCCCAGTATTACATGCAAAAACATTTCAGTGAGCTCTGAACTCTTTTAAGATCTGTTTCCTGATTCCCTCTCTTTTGAAATCTTGATTGTATCTGTGCTGTTCATTTATAAAAGTGATTAAATCTATTCTTAGTTAATTTTATAATGATTTGTTTGCTAACACCTGGAATGTTTACTACTAAATAGATTTTTTCCCAAAGAAGGGGGCAATGGAAAGCCGCAACACAGTCCCAAGAATTTTTCAGAACTCTTCAAAGATACTACAGCAATGCCTATATGGATGCAGAGAAACAGAGTGCAATTAACGTGTAAGTCAGTTCTGGTTTTCAGAAGACACTCAATTAATTTATTCACTCGATTATTAATTGTTAGATGACTATATTTGGGCAGGTTCTTGGGGTATTTTCTGCCACAACACGGTAAACCTGAAGTCTGGGAGCTGGATTCTGACCAGTACTATAATGCATATCGAAATGGCCAATCAAAAGTAGATGAAACTGGAAGGTATGGGCTACCTAGAGTAATTATAACATTTTAAACTTTTGGTTCTTGGTCCATTGTATTCTACTTTATGCAGTATTTCTATCTTAACTTGTCTTGTGGATGATTGAAATTAGATAATGATTTCTCCATTCAGAATCTTTTTTCCACAATGTTGTTCCAGATTTAATTCCAGAACGAGCTCTATATCTTTGATTTTTTTGGACCGGTTTCTTACTTTTTTTATTGATGAAATTTCTTGCTTTCTAACAGCTGATAAATTTCCCATTAATGTGGTTAATGTTGTGTTCTGCGTGTTTAGGTCATTATTCAAAAGATCCTTATCAGAGATCATTCTTTATGAAAGCAGATCCTCGATGTCCACCTCAAACAAGAAGGATAAGTCTATCTTGTCTGATAGATGCCAAGAAAGAAGGAAAAAAGTTCTTAGTGAGTCGACACCAGATGTATCTACTTGTGAAACTGACTTGAGCTTCTCAAGGTCTGGTTACTCTTCTTTTTATATTTGTGCCCATTGTGGTAATTTCTCAAATAGTACTTTCGTCTCACTTTTTTCACAAGGGGAAAACACAAGTGATTAATGTTGAATGAAATGTGATGTTAAATTTTGAATGAAAGGGTTTCATAATATATTATAGAATTAATTGATCATAAGATAAGAGAAGGAAGAGGAGAAAACCTTCGATTTTTGCTAGGGCCTTCTAGGAGTGCCACCTAGAATAATTTTGACGGGGCACACCATTTTAAAAGAAGGCTATGTATGCTAAAAATATTGTTCTGAAACTAGTTTGGGTAGATCAAAAATGAATTTTATATGTGAGCGTAAAAGTAGAAAGGAAAGATGTAAACTAGAAATTCAAAACAAATTAATAAGATATGAATCAAATACATAATTTAAAATAAAATAATAGAAATGAATGGAGAAGAGTGAACATAAAAAACACTCCCACATATAGAAGAGTACATACTTGCATATAACCTTAACTCTGTGTTTGTGAGTTTGGAAAGGAAAGAAGGGGAAGGAAGGGGAAGGAAGAGAAAAGGGGAGAAATGATTGTAACTTAATTTCCTCTTGTTTGTGAGTTCTGGAAGGAAAGAATAAGTAAGATGTACATTACTATTTTACCCTTGCAAGTCTATATTCGATAACCCTCTACAATGACACTTTGGGATTTTAAAAAGTTTTACAAGTCTTTCACGACTTGCTCCCTAAATCTTCTTATTTTTGGGGCGGAAGTTTTGGGAAGAAAGTGGAATTTACTCTCTCTTCCCTTCCATTTTTTTCCTCCCCTTAGTAAAACTCACAAACAAGGATTTTTGAAAAGAAATTTGTTAAATTGATCCCTTTTTCTTTTTTTCTACCCTTTTTAGAAATCATAAACACTGTAATATGAAAACAAATGAATGAAAAAAAGGAGGGAAAATATAGAAACATAAAACACAACTAAAGGGTTGAACATCCTGCTCGGCTCCAATATACGGATCACATATATCCTCTAAACTCCTATCACATGTGATGTCCTCAATTGTATTCTGCTCCTACAAGTCTCTTTGTATAAATTTCCTCAAATTTTCAACCTCTTCTTATATATTCCTCTTGATACAAGATTCCTTTTCTAAACGGGTACATCTATAGACGACATTGGATATGATTAAATCATCTCAACAGATATTCGCATATCTTCTACTCATTTGCTTTCATCCCAACCTTTTCTAAATATTCTCATTTGTAATTATATCCAACACATCCACCTTAACATTCTCATTTCAGCAACTATCATCTTATGCACATGTTGTTTCTTGGGCGGTCAAAATCAACTTAATATATCGACCAAAATGGGCTTACATTGGCGATAAGATATATATTTTGAATTTACTTTAAGTGAAAAATATGATCATCATATTCACTCTCTCTCTCCCCTTGCAAAGATTCCAAGCCTCTGCCCATTGATTTGATTGAATGGTTCTAATAAGGTTTTGAAAGGTCGAGCTCAATATCCTTTTTTAGACAACTTAGCTGTATCCTTTAGTAGTCTAATCTAGAAAGAAACCCGCTGAAGCATACAGAGCTTTTATAAAATCTCCATTCATCATTGTAAAACACTTCTGTCAGCACGTGGATTGTAGGATTTTATTTATATGTTTAGCCATTGAATGTATTAGGTTACTTTTTTTGACAAGTAAATAAAATCCATTATAAGCATACCCAAGTACATGCTAAGCACATAACATAGGGAAAATAAAAGGCACTTATATTCCACTGATAAAAGAATAAGCTTCCCTATTCAAGGAACCCACCAAAAAAAATGCCTTCAGTATGTTCATATATAGAAAATTCTTCCAAATGATCTACAAAATGCACCATCTCAAATGTCAGAACAATTTCTGTAGATATTTATCTATCTCAAAGGTTTTTGTGTTGGAATTCTTATGCTGTAATATCTAACTGCCTTATATGTGATCAAATTGTTTTTAATGTAGGTATAACCAGCAGATGCCTCGTAGGGAGCTTTTCATAGACGCGCAAAGAGCCGGATGTGAATATGACAATGGAGATGCACTTGACTGCTCAAACTTCGTTGATCTGGATTGGCTTTCCTCTTCTGCAAATTCATGTGAAGAAGAGTTATTTGACAGGTAATTCTTTGATGACTGTTGATGAACAAAAAATTACAGGTAGCTGAACTTTAATTTAATTAAAACTTTTACAAAAGAAAAAATAAAAGGAAGCAGCAGCTTCTTGCTGTTAAATATACAGCGCTAAGGTCTTGTTTGGACATGAATGAACATGAATAATATCCGGAAAACTTAAATTTAACTTGTCCAGCAAAGATAACTGCACTTTATTTGTCCAAATATGATTCTTGTTTTCAAAATCTTTTGGAGAAAGTTGCTCTTTTTGTGGTAACAGGTCTATTTTTTAACAAATTTGATCCACTTATGGTTGCTGATGCGTCACCTACTTGGCTTAAATTGGGTTAACTGTCAAAAGAGGCCCAAAATTTGTTTTAATAAATCTACTATATTGTTGTTGTAAATCTGTTATATACACTTGTGGCAGTCTTATTCATCGGTATCCTGTAGGATTCATTTCCTGAATGGAAGGGTTCTTTTAAAATTATTTATTTTTATTTAGTGAAAACTTGATTCGCCAACCTCTTTCATGAATGCAGGTCAACACACACAAATTCTCCAATTGCTGCACTGTCGGCTGAAAATATTGTGAATGAGCTGGTAGGAGAGACAACTCCATCCACCAGTGGATATGGATCCAGCATGAAGGTCAGTACTCTTTTGTCAATGTGCAGATGTAGTATAGCCAGTAGTGGCTTCGACAAGAGCCTGGTCCAAAAATTGCAACAAAAAAAATAAAATTGCTAGAGCCTTGGTCAAGTACTAGTAACTCTGTAGAGACATGGAAGAGTGCTGGATCTTTTTATTAGATCAAACACCAAAAAAAAACAGAGGTGTGGGGGGTGGAGGGTCTACCATTCTTTTATAAGTCTCTATCTGCAAGACTTGGTAACTCTTAATTGAGAGAAATTGAGAAAAGGCCAAGAAAAAGGGCCAGTCTCCAAGTAGCTGGATGGTAGTTACATTAAAAACGCCGTTAGAAAGTTTGTGTTTTGATTCATGCCATGTATTGATATGCTTGATTCAATCTCTATTATATTGGTAGGGGAGGGAGATGACTGGAACAGAGCTATCTTATGATGATGGTCAAAATTATGAAGTTCCAGAGGATTTTTCAGACAGTTTTGCTCGGTGGGTTACCTATGGGGAGACACTGTGCAACTAAGATCAGCTTCAACTCCTCGCAGCATCATATTCAGTTTAACATAACCTGAGAAGTTTATGAGACTAGGAATGAATGAAGCCAAATATACCAGCAGTAGGTTATTTGATAGTTTCCCATGGAGCTATATCTTCTTCTGCCTCGGAAATGATATCCAGCATGGATTCGATTGTGAATACCTTGATCAATACCCTGATACCATAGTGAGTATAAAAGAGTAAATAACCAACAGTTTTATGATTCTTTTTGGTGCACTTTCTTAATACTTTTGAGTTCTCTACTTTTGTCCCCCTTGAGGTAGATTATGTACTCTATAGAGGTTCCAGTGTTGTAAATATATATGTATTTTAACTCATGGGAGCTCCATTGTTAAGGATTTAGGTCATAACTTTGCCTGGCTTATAAGAGTTTTCTATGACCACATGAAGAGTCGTGTCAGAGCTGGGGCGTTTTTAAATTCCAACCACAAACAAAACCCTTTCATAAGTAAAAATAATACCCTAGTGCCTTGGAATAAATAGAGAGGTATTACAATTACAACGGAGTACCTGTTTTAACATGAGAACAACAAAACCGGATACTATCTGCGCTACTTTTCTTCAGCTCTGGATGGTTGAACTCATTACAATGTGTTGACCCTTGTATTTCATTAACAACAATCAATACTAATACTGTTTTTTATAAAATTAATATTATAACTTTCCCGGCTACTTTATGGGGATGAAAATATATGTTGGAGCAATTATGAACACCAAGCAATAGACATGAAAAAACCCAAAATGTAAATTACAAGTAAAACAAAGATAATTTAGGATGGAGAATCCGAGAAAACCTCAGCAAGAATAGCCCTCAGAATCTTTTGGTAAGTTAGGGAAAGCATAGTCTTGAATTGCTTGTTCAAAACCTTAAACCATAGTAAATGCATAAGTAAAAATAGGAAGAATAGAAGAAACTAGAATTGAGGATACGAAGCATGTGTGTGTACAGAAAGAGACGATGCATGTGTGTTCACAGAAAAAGACGATGCATGTGTGTGTACAGAAAGAGAGTGCCTGTTCATTGACATAGTTTTCGAAATCTGGAAGGATATCGGGATTGTAAGGATTGACAGCACGGTGAACGACATTGACGACTGCTGCTGCTGCTCTGATTCTCTCTCTCTCTCTCTCTCTCTCTCTCTTCCCATTCTCAGTCTCTCTATATATAATCTACTGATTTTGTTTAGAAGCTCACCTTAATAAATTAGGGTCCTTAACACTAATATACAACAATTAGAAAGTAATTACAAAAATAAAACATCTACAAAATAATTATAAAAATAACGCAATTCATATTAATAAGGAAACCTAAAATCAAGGAGAAATAATTAATAATTCAAATTTAAATATCTGTGATCTAACAACAAAAATAAATTCAAATTCAAAATAATAATTCAAATTCAAATCTTCATCTCCCTCACAGTAACCCTATCTTCCGTCGTGAATCTCCTTCTTCACAAGTTGTATCACGATAAAATGCAAAGAAACATAAGATTTCTGAAAGTACAAATACTAAACAATACGATTGGACTGTTGACACTACCTAAGCGATTAATTTCTTACAAATACAATTTCTGGGTCTTCAACGCCTCTTGCTTTATTGAGTTGGAACCCACCCTTAATTCCTGAGTAGTTTCATCACTTCATGTCAAAATAAATAAACCGTGAAACATATATATATATATACACACACACACTCACTCATTCACACAAACTCACAACTCATAGACATGATCACAATTGATGCAAACCTGTAGTGATCCAGACTGAAAATCTAAGAAGCTCTTGTAGCGAAGTTCTTTCTTTTTCCATCTCCGATACTTAGATTCTGAAAATGTCTGAAGTTCTTCCACCTTCTTCCTTGAATTAGTCAGAAGACCCTCTAGCTCCATTATCTTCTTCTCTAGTTCAACAATAGCTTTGGTTACCTTGGTGTGAAGGTTTGGTTACTCTTGGTGTGAATGTTTGGTTACCAAATCGCTTTATGAAAAATCGAAGGTGTGGAGGTGAATTGGTTACCTTGGCATAATGGTTTTAGTTACCTTGGTATGAATGTTTGGTTACCAACTGCACTATGAAAAAACTGTAGGTGTGAAGGTGGATTGGTAACCTTGGTATGAAGGTTTGATAACCTTGGTATGAAGGTTTGTTTACATTAATATGAAAGTTTGGTTGCCAATCTCTTCTATCAGTTGCTAATTTTGGATCAACAGTAGCTTTGGTTACCTTGGTATAAAGGTTTGGTTACATTGGTGTGAAAGTTTGGTTACCAACTGCACTATGAAAAATCTGAAGGTGTAGAGGTGAATTGGTTCAACAGTAGCTTTGGTTACCTTGGTATGAAGGTTTGGTTACCTTGGTGTGAAGGTTTGGTTACCAAATGCACTATGAAAAATCTAAAGGTGTGGAGGTGGATTGGTTACCTTGGTATGACGGTTTGGTTACCTTGGTATGAATGTTTGGTTACCAACTGTACTATGAAAAAACTGCAGGTGTGGAGGTGGATTGGTAACCTTGGTATGAAAGTTTGGTTACCTTGGTATGAATGTTTGGTTACCTTGGTTATCACATCTGGCATACATGGTTATGAGTGCATTGACAAGAGATAAATCGAACCCGAACGAAGACTGCCTCCTTATTGTGTAAGCATGTAAGCATTGACCTTGAGGAAGATTGGCTAAATTGGTGCAAGATGAGAGAACATTTATGATTGTGACTGAATTGGGCTTAATTTATGAGATCATGCGGTTGAAAAGCAACAGAGCCTTGTTTGCTTCATTGCTTTTAATAAAATTGGAAATCAAAGAATTCCATGAGATCAGATCTTTATCATGACATCTCTCAAATAATTTTGAAGTTGTTACTTCATCACCGCAGTTTATGTACATCTCCGTGAATGCAGTGTTAAATGATGGGTCTTTTTCTATATCGTATTTTATTGCATAACCATGTATGGACCTGCCAATGGTTAGAAAGGTTTCATCTCCACAGGATGCAAGAATAGAAATTATAGTAGGAAATCGTCGTCACTTTCGTTTATAGTAGGAAAAAAGAGGACGCAAAAAAAAGAGAGAGAAACATGAACAAAGATCGAAAATGGGTTTGCTGTGTTTGAATAAGAAAATAATAATTAACGGGAAGAGATATGGGAGATCACCAATACTAATCCCCTAAATTAAGGAATCCTAATTGTATATTAATCTCTTAAATTAAGGAATCCTAATTGTACTAATATTGAAAATATATATGATAAAATGTCATATTTTTGTAATTATTTTATGGATGTATGATTTTTGTAATTACTTTTAAAAATGTACTATAATATGTAATTGTTCCTAAATTATATGGCACATTCAAAGTTTGAGAAGCTTAAAAATACTCACATATGCATATTATGGGCCCGACTGACATATGAGGCAGTATTATTTTTAGACTAAAGTAAGTCTACTATCATATAACGGCTCACATGCATATTTTAATAGCCTATGTGCATAACAAGTCACGTGGACGATCAAAATAAAAATTAAAATATAAACAGAAATAGTTTTTAGAGTTATGTAATCTTATAAATTTATTCCGACTAAGCTATATAAATATATGAGATTAACAAAAATTATAAAGACTTTCTTTATTATTTTTTTTAAAAAAAAATTATCACTAATATTTATTCAGACAATTAAATAGTAGACATAAAACATATCATTTTTTTAAATTTTATCAGAATTATTTAAACCAAAAAAAGGTGAAGTACATGGATTTATGTGTTGGTTCTTAAAAGATACATCTTGACGATTTTATTTAAAAATATATATTATTCAAGTAATGTATATTGAAAATTTGATCATTTTACAATTTAAAATAAAAATATATCATTAATTTTGTAACGCACTAAAATAAATATATTTAATTCAAAATTTGAGATTGTATATTGTCCTGTATAATAAGTCTGTCTATTCCTTAATTATAATTATTTTTGAGTTACAAGCTGAAGTAATATTTTAAAATCACTAATATATATATATTTTTAATATTACTCGCATATATGACAATAACCCAAATAATAATTGTATATTGTTGGTGTTCTTAGTATTACTATTTTTTTTACAAAAAGTGAGATCTCTAATAAGTAATTTTAAAAATCAATCCTTGACCTATTTATTACTTTTTGACTAAAATTGCTCTCAATTTTCCACCAACACACTTTAAAACTACTTATTGCTAAAAATGCTGATAAGAAAAAATGTTGAAATAAAATACCAACACCTCATTTCCATTGTACCATTTCCTCTTCCTCCAACCCCCCCCCCCCTCAACACAAAAAAAAAAGTCTGATTGAAAGAGCACCATTCCATCATTGTACCTTGTCTATCCATGTCTTGTAAATCTTTTTCCCATTCTGAGTAGAAAAGATTTAAACTACAAGTGATATTAATTCCCTAATAATCACTTATTTATATCAGCATGGACATGGACATGGACATGGACATGGACATGGACAGTTAAGAGAAGAAATGACAGAAGCGCAAAGGTTCTTACAAATGTAATAGATTTGATATCAAATTCCAGCCCATCCATGTCTTTTTATCAGAAGGGGTTAAAAAGTTTAGCTCAAACATCTCTCTTACATGTTGCATGTTAAGAGGGTCTGTCCACAACTTGTTTATCAGTTGCAGCCTCCTCTGTTTTCCTCCCGGTGGGATATCCCATTTTAGGTAAAGCATCTCTCTTTCTTCTGCACTTAGTCTCGAACTCACCATCTTTGCTTCTCTCTCCTGCTTAAGGGACTTAATACTGTATTCCAAACCAAATCATTAGAAATCATCAAAGCATATTTACCCTTTAATTAGTTGCTCAGGGACATCAACAAAAGACGCTTACCTTGATGAAACAGAGCCTGCAGGTTCATCACCCAAGAGTGCTGGGCTTGCATTTCCAAGTTCCGCCAAATGCTGCTCCAACCATGTCAACCTTCTTAGCTCAACTTCTATATAGATCTAATCAGCAGGGTCTCCTCTGAATAACATGTAGAATTGTGTACGATGAATGATTGACACATGGCACAAATGCCACAACATGATAATTTGCTTTCTCTGTTCCTCAAACACCAAGTGCCATGAAACAGGAGATTGATCAACAATATCAGTCTCATCACTTGCACCCTCATTTGCCTCGAGCTCCAAGACCTGGTACCGTTAATGAAATATCATAGAACATATTAACCGAAGTTTAGAACTCATTTAGCATTATTATATCAATGACAGAAATATCAAATAGGCCCTACGTGATCACATGAAAATGATGTGGACATAATTCATGTCCAAGACAAAAACAAAATAACTTTACTCTACACATGTATACTCATATCTTTATTCAAGTAAGTGATCCAAAACAATTTATCTATTGAAGAAGGAAAGAGTCAAAATTTTATAATATATGGGATGGTCAATTATTTCATGTAAAGCTAGAGAGAGATTATGACCAATTCAATTATACTTGTAGCTGCTGAAACCAGGTGAGAACAGAACTTATGTTATAACAACTATGTCGATGATCCAATCTGGTCTACAACCAAATGGGGACCTAAACAAGTGACATGTAAAGTACTATCCAAACCAACAAGTCATGACATAAGGAACCTTTTCATATCAAACTGAAATTGATTTGTTTACACGGAGACTTTATTTAAATTGTAACCCATATTCTGTTGATCTAATTCACTGAAATATATGAAGGAAAAGGGAAAACTCACCTGGCAAACGAGAAGCTGCTTTTGATATTGGAGCTTTGCTACTCGTTCTTTCAGCTCAGTAACATAAGCTTTGATGCTCTGTATATTCTCCTCAGCCGCTGTCTTGAACATCTTCTGCATTTTCTTTACATTTACTGAGTTTGGTTGACATGATGCAGGAGTACTCTCCCTCGACGATATACAATTAGCATCCATGTGATTCTTAAGAGGAGTAGCCTTGTGCCTGAGGATTGTGTGACTACCAGAGATGGAATCTTTACTCTCTGGGGCCCTGTTCTCGATATCATATTCCATTATTTTGCATGAAGACGACATAGGTGAGCATGGAGATCGTATTATATGTGGCATACTATTAGTATTGCTCAAGGTAAAAGGAAGGATCTTTTTCCTTTTCAATTGAGTCTTGTGCTCGGGAGTCTCCTCACCAGTTGGAAAATACAGGACCCTGTCTATGGATTTCTGAACATTCTCAAGCTTCTCTTCCAGAGATGCAATATTGCTTCCTTCAGAATTTAACCGAGTGATCTCTTCCTTCAGGCTAGCTTTATCCCTGATCTCGATTTCTTCAGAAACAAAAGTAACTGCATGCATGTCCTTTATTTCTGATAGAAGCTTTGCTATGGTTTCAGTAGCCTCTTGACTCCCCAGTCTGTGAGATGCAACCTCCTTGTGAAGCAATTCAAGTGCATGGGTTGCTTCTTCACCGAGCTGCCTCTGCAAGTTTTCGAATTTCATGCACCAGCATGGACGGATCTGTAGAAGTAAGTGACTGCCTCACCATCATCTGCCTTCCACGTGTTTTTCTTGCCAAGGTTTCTGAAGGATGTCGTCTGCTAGTACCTGTTTCATTCTCAGTGGTAAAAGAAAGACACTTGGCAACCTGACGAGAAGGACCCCATTCCTTTGAACCCTGAATGAACATGGTTAGCAACATCAAATTTCAGAGAGAGAGAGACAAAGAAAACAAAATAAAATAGGATTTTTTTTACTAAGAGAGATTGATACTAACAAAAGGAATCACTATATTGTAAATAAAAAAATTCTTTAGCTAACCTTTGCTTCCTTGTGTGCTCTCCTTTCTTGTTCTAGTTGGGATTCTACAAGGTCTCTTTGTCTCCATCTTCAAATTAAACATTCAAGTACTAAGAGATACTGATATTACAAAAGAATCCTTTTATGGTTAACTATGTCAGATACTCCACCCACCCGCCACACGAAATAAATATCTTCTTTTCAAAAAAAAAAACGAAACTCTCATTACCTTTAAATCAAGAATAAAAATACTCTGAACCAAAATCAGATACCATTTTCCAGACAAGCTGAATTGAATACATGTTGGCTATAAGTAACTGACATATTGTACTTTATATTGCATGTCTCTAGTCAAGAACATTAAGATACAACCAGACTTCTAACAGCAAATATCACTTTCTCTTTGACTAAAAAAGTATAGGATAAATTTTATCAGCTAGTGAAACCCTGAGCTCTGCCTTTGCAAATGCACTTATTACAATTTGTGTACTAAATTCAGAAGTCCTCATGATACAGCTCAACAAAATATAAGTACCTGCTGGATCTTCAAGTCCTTTTCCATCAGTAAAGACCTTAAACATATGGACGAAGAAGGTTCTGGACTTCTCAGCTCTGCTTCAAGTCTGGCAACTTCTTTTTGCAAGTGCTTCACTAATTGCTTGTCTGCAACAACCTAACAATGTCAATTGATTTGCAGTTTAGAACCAACATTTTTAAGTGAATCATTAAACACAAATATGATATACCAGGTAGCAAACAAATTATCTGGATAATCCACCAAACAAATATCTTAACTTTTGCAGAGTTGCAACAAAGGTGCAACAAGGAAGCACCAAAAAGTTGTCACCACGTGGGAGAAAAATTGTGTAAGCACCAAAGACCATGTTTAGACCTTTGATAATGATTTAAATACTGATGTTCTTTCTTCAACTGCCATATTTATTCAAAAGTAATGTACTCTTATCTCGAATCGCAGTGCAAAATAGCTCAAATGGCTTCCTGAAGATCTCATGGTAGGTTACATTCGTGCAAGATAACACAGGACCATATATATAGTATAGCCATGAGGCCATAGAGTTTTACCGGCCCACAAAGCTATGCATAACTGAAATATTGGGGCACTCCCAGGCACTGCTTTCGCGATCGACTAAATATCTCCCAATTAACCTCATTAATAAGTCCAGGCTAGAAACATTAGCTAATTGTTCCAGAGTTTTTAAATAACTGGAGCTACTCATCAATATAATTCCTGCTAAAAAAATATGCAAAATAATAAACTCTATCTCGAGTTTGTAGTAAATAGTTTCCTGGAGAGACCATATGTATAGTATAACAATGGGCCTTAAAGCTATATCCTATCCTCACCTCATCAGTAATTCAATAATTGTTAACTGGTTTTACTCACTGTATTCTGTAATTGTTGCTCCTCCCTTAATAACCATTTTATAGGCCCTACATACTATTACTCCTACGAGTTCAGAGAATGGTATATGAGAATAACACTAAACATCATTAATCAATGAGTATAATTCGTACTTACCAAAATAACAATAATTATAATTAACATACTGTGCTACATGACAGGCAGAGATGTATAATAGTAGAAAATATGTTCTCACTAAGCACACATATTTGTTCCTCCTACCATGTTTACTTGGGCGCTGTTTGTAACTTCCTTTGCACTAGTTGCAAACGAGAGTGTGTTTCGTGATTGCTCCACATGACTTAAAGCAGGACTCATAGTACATATTATTGCTGTTCTCGCATTTCCCCCCAGTGAAGGCTGCAATATTCTTGTCAGTTTTGAATCTCTGTAAGGTATATGTCCACTCCTCTTTCCACCACTGCATTAAAAGCCCGAAAAGAAAAAGATCAGTAACATTCGTTTCTGGAATTTTTACTAAAATCAACTTTGCCATGCATACTCATAAAAGTATCCTGAATGTGCAAGTTTATTACCACCATAGATCCGAGAATGGAAAAAAGACAGAAAATATTATAATGGGATCATTATCAAAACTCGGAATAAAGTAAATAATACCTTAGCTTTCTAATCACAGTTGTTAGTCAGTAAGCTTCGGTTAATATGACTTCCTTCTTTTAATCTAGTACCATCTGCATTTGTTTGAGATGCGCGCTCACTTCCAGCAAGGTCCACAAGACTCTGCATAATTCCAAAATCATAATAAGAAAAGATCGAGAATGGTTAACAGGAAAAGAATTTGGGTGACTTGAGACAGAAAATTTACCAGACTTGCTAAGAAGGATCTTATGCGTCCTGATTTTTCCCGAAGACTACTCTCAATGGTCTGAAGACATCAAAGTTGAATAACAAGAAAAATATGTTATTCATAAGCAAGGGAATCAACCTTCACATATATTGCATAGCTTGGAGACTAAAGTTTACATATAACCTTAACCTTATATGCTGAAGACACAATGTGCATGCTAGTTACATGATGCTCATGCCATAACCTTATATGATGAAGTATATGAATAGAGCATGAAATATCTACATCAATTAGAAGAATGGAAATATTCAGAAACTCTAAACCATCTATTATACAGTCTAAACAAAGAATGAATGTAGCAAGACATTTTAATTAAATTTTGTGCTTTAACCCTTCATTTGTAGTAGGAATCACCATCCTATGTCATTGCATGGAGTTTCTTCTTCTTTTTTTATAGATTGGATCAACCTCCATCTCTTTGTAATAAATTGCATTGGTTTATAGAAACCGAGACTATGACTACACCTCAAACTTGTATATCACCAAAGAGACTATATCTCGGCATGTATTTTTTTTTATTGATTGCATCAACCTCCATTTCTTTGTAATTAATTATATATGTGTATAAACACCGAGTCTATGACTACACCTCAAACTTATATCACCAAAGAGACAGATGAATAATATAAAAGATTTAGCACCGGATGAAATAAATTAGTTGTATAATTGAATACAGTATATAAAGAGAAGCCAGAGGAAATATAACGGAAGCGCCATTGTGATCAGATGGACGACAACTAAATGTAAGACTAGTACTCAAAAAAGCTGATTTGACATGTGTTCCAGCTCTTTCTGGAAAAAGGAGCACCAATGCTATCCAGCTCAGTGATAGATGGAAGATATTAAACTTAAGGAACAATCATAAGGAGAATAATCACTTACATCAATAAAAATTGGATAATCAAATATCTCCGAGTCAAACCATTATAAACAATTTTCCTATACTGGGGAATATTATTTTGTCATGGATTTCGTATGTTTTTATTAACAAAAGAAAAGTTAAACAAGCATTGATAAAAACTCAAGAGTTACCAGCCTGATTATCTGATGAGATCTTGAGCTTTTATCATTCAAAGCAGTTTCACCCACTTGCCTTTGAGCTGCAAACATAAAGCCAAGAACGAGCCATATTAAACATTGATAATAGAAAGGGATTTTTTAAATATATATAATCTTTTCTGTTACGATCAAGCTGTTATAGTTTATAAAGTCCATGTTATGGCACCAATGTCAATATGTAAGTTTTTATAATTAAGTTTACATATGTCCTTAGCATTGCTGATTAATTAATCAAGTTCTCCTAAAGTCAAGCCAGTAGGATGACAAATTTGAGAAAAAAAGATGGAAATCACTGTTAAAAAAGCTCAAGTATTACCTTCACAAATACCAATTAAGTGACGTAAGTGCTGATCATCCATAACAACCTCTTCAGTTAGTTTCTCCACAATAATCCCTTTCTGCATTCAAAAAGAACATATTACTACATAAATGTTGAGTGAGGCATGAAAACTTTTCACCTTCAAGTGTTCTAAAGTATTGTACCTCCGGATCATCCAACAGGCGAAGGGAGCCAGACTCACGGTTCAAGAGGTCTACCACAGTCTCATTGTAGATTTCCAGGGCAGAAAGTTTTACAACAAATTCCCTTTCCAGCGTCTGTGATGACAAAGAATTGCAACATCTCAGAATTAAATTGTAAAATTCAGCCTGACTAAAAGTCGAGTTCCTGCAAGATATCTTCTACTACAATATGCTCAATCCCATAGCATAGTAACAGATTGTGATACAATTATGGCTTACATTCTTGATGTGCTCATATATGTCCTTGACAGCATTCTCAGTTATTCCCCTCATAGTAAATGTCTTACCACTACTAGTCTGTCCATATGCAAAAATTGTTGCTGTAAAACAAGGACCGGATAATTCCAAGTATTAATTAGAATGACTAAACAAATAATGCTAATGAAAGCAGAATTGATGTACAATGACATGTGTGCATGTCTCTTACCATTAATTCCATTCAAAGCAGAGAGAGCGACATCTTTAGCCTCTTCTTCGTAAACCTTCTGAGTTGAGCAGCTTGGATCAAAAACTTTATCTGACACATAAAACATAGAATATCAAATGAACAAGTGAACTCCATGACAACAATAGTTGCAGATGTTTAAATATACCATACCAAATGTATATGGGCCTGAATGTCGATCATGATTTAGATTACGAGAAACAATTGTCTGATCATCTGTACAATCCCAAGCAATAAGATCATAGGCTGCTTGTTCTTTAGGGCTCAATGGCCTGAGACGAACCGTCACAAGTATCTTGTCCTCACTAACTTTAGGGCCATGTGGAGTACACGAAGGAGTCCTCCTAATCTTTGATGCCGGTGTACTTGGCGGTAACTGACTGTCATCTTTACAAAGCCTACATTTTAATCATAACTGTCATTAGTATACCCACTTGACAACCCCAAATAAACAATGATAGCTCTCTTGGCAATTGATCTTATATTTCGGAGAGTATATCAGTAAACCCAGAGTAATATAGAAAAATGATTGCAACTTTAGGATTACTGACAATAAAAGTTAGAAAAAGATTACTACTTACTAGACTAAATACAATTAGGTGCTAGCAACAAAATCAGCATAAATGGGGAAAAAGAAAATTGAATTCAATAACCAGGTGATTTGAAATACTGATTAGAAAAAGCAAAAAACATAAAAATTGGTCATAATATAGTCAGATACTAATAAAATTAAAAATCAGTAATCCTTATCAGATATTGAAGGAACTCTGATTATATGGTATGATCCGGAACATATTTCTGCCATCACTTTACATATTAAAATAAATAAAGCATTAATTACATTTTAAATTTTGCTGAAATCAGTGCTCAATAGTAGTCTCAGATAAACTGCAAATCCAATCCAATAAGTATAAAAGAAGAATCATCCTCAAATGTTTCTATTTCATTCAACAAAACCCACCTGAGATTCGAAATAATATAACATTAAGAAATGTAGACGAGTAAATGGACAAGAAACAAAAACCCCTAGATTCTTCAATAGCAATACGTTACTGGTGACAGAAATACGAATACCATTCGAATAACCAGGGGAAAAAGTCACTCAGAACATCAAGATATATATCTATCCTTGCCATTTTCAGGGAAAAATAAAAACCATGAGAATAAATAAGTTCCCAAAACAGTAGAAATGAACAAATTGGTTACTTACCCTTCAGTCCAAATCCAATTCTTGGGGGTTTAGAGAGAGAGAGAGAGCTCCTGAAAGCCGCCGATAATCAAGAAGACTCTGCTTATAACCCAAAAAGAGAGTAATAATGCTTACAAGTTGTTAAAGATGCGGAAATTTCATTAGAGATGTATATAGGAGCTCCTTAATTTTACTCCTTTCCTATTTTATTGGATTCAATTTTGGAAAATTTCGTGTTTGTATTTTGTGAAGTTGAGATTTGAGAGTAGAGACAAGGAGGGGGAGGAGCCGAAGAGAAGAGATTGTAACGGCTAACTCCATTAAATAATTAAATGTATACTACACGTTCGTCATTGCCGTACGCCTCGCCCACCTGAGAGTGAAACTGTAGATTTGAATTGATTGGATTTAGGAGCAAAGGAATTGGGCCGGATTTGGGCTTTGATCCCAGTTATTAAACCAGACTTGTTTTATTGTCAATATAACCCAAAAGTGATTAAATCTGTAAAATTAACCAAATTATTGGAGGGGTAACCCACCCGTAAAGAAAAAATAAAATTCATTCCCCTTATATTTTATGACGAAATAAAGACAAGTAATTTTATATTTTGAGAGGAAGATATAATTTCTTAACTCAACCACATAATAATAAACTTAGAAAAATAACATTCTCAAATGAATGAATTTTAGATATTTTTGGATGTGGGATTCAAAATTTTCAAATACGTGAGGAGGGCTCATATAATTTAAAGGTCAAATAAACTTTCATTTTGATATATATATATATATATATTCTGATTGTATTTTACACATTAATCAAGAGAAAAAAAATTCCCTAAATTGCCCATGATATGACTAATGGGGTGTTTCATAAAACTGAATGAAATAGTTATGAATGTTTAAGTAATCTGAATGAAGTAAAATTGTGAATACTGAATGAAAAAAGTTTTTTTGATAATTAACATGTTTAAAACATCTGACTAACAAATTTTAATTATTCTGCCCCTCTGAAAAAATTTAAAATTGTTATAAATTTATTTAATATTACTTAATATAATAATTAATATTGTAAAAAAATTAAATATAAAATACTTCATTCAGCTCATTCAATCAAAAAAATTATACTTGAACATTTAGCTCAAAAAATTGATCGATTTAATTATTCAGAATATTTTTATTCAAAACAAACGCATTAAATAACTGACTAATTCAATTATTCAATTTAATTTTAAACAAACACCCCCTGATATTACAGTTTGGGTCGACTCGATTCCACTTATCTATAAATCTCTTAGATACATAATTATTGATTTTTATATGAAACAAGATTGGAGAGCATATCAAAGTTGACCATCACTTAACTGGACTTAGGCTTCGGCCTTTGGCAGGATGAAGCCCACACCTATACGTTTAGACTTTCTTTGAGTTAGAATAACACAAAACTTATTAAAAATTTATGTTGTAACGAGTTTAAGGTTGTGTTTGATAAAATTGAATGTTAAGATCTGAATAGTTTATATAACAATCTCAAAATAGGTCCATTTCATCCAACCCATTCTGAGTCGCCAAATACATGGTACGGAAAATAACTACAACTTTATTACAACAATTGTCGTACAAAATACAACAACACATATGCTGTGAGTTTGGATACAAATATATACCAACTGTAGCACGTCACAATGACACCTTACATAAAGGTATAATCGAAAACTGTTTTAAAAATTAAAATTTTTGGGAAGTGTTCAAGGAAATCTTCGTACATGGGAGACCATGCGTCTAGGTTATGATATATATCATATGGCCACAGAATTATCCTTGGTTGACCCAATAGACCCCAAAGAAAAACGAGGAGATTACTATCATATTCTTCCCAATGGTGAGTCTTCTCTTGACATATCATTATCTCCACTGTCTCTAATTGGGAATTATACTCCAAACAAACACCAAGATTATATAGGTAGTGCTTGTAAATATACTCAGTAAGTGGATGAGCACAACCCTGTTTTATGATGACACGGGGTTGTATGTCATTAGACATCTTGTATGATAGTGGCAAAACACCTTTCCAAGTTAAATTCACCTCACCTCAACATCTATAGATCACCATTCTATTCCTCGCTTATCCCCGCTCGACCCAAATGCCTACACTTTTATTACCGAAAGGAATTGTGAAGCAAAAAGGGTGAGCACAAATAACTTCAATAAAAATATCATGACTAAAGATAAATAAATTATCAATAGCCTTCAACAGTAATAACTCAGAGATTTAGAACATATAGTAGATGATAAAACTTTTCAACCATAGTTGCAGCGGAATGAGCAATCCATTAAAAGAGTCAAATAGACTTAAAGTCTATTATCTTCTCCATGTTAAAAGTCCACCAACAATATTTTATCCCTGTAAAATCAATCAACAATTCCTGTCCACAATCACATGTATAACTCATAATCGTAATTGTAGTTCTAAATTTCTTTCCTCATCCAGGACAAAGTTAATTTTCATCACCTGAAACATCAAAGATCATGGTTATACTGTGATGCCCCCAAAATAGGTATACATCACCCATTCTGAGTTGTCAACACATGGTACAGAAACAACTACAACTTTATTATTACAACAGTAAAACTGTGAGTTTGAATACAAATATTATCTTCTAGACAATATCTATACTCAAATAAATCTTCATCACATTTATTGATACATTATTTACAAAAATGGTGAGAACTACTAAACAACTCTCTCTAGAACCTTCATTCCATACCCCGACTAGTACTCGCTACATTCTCGCCTCCTGAGAAGAAAAATGGAACAAAAAGAAAAAGGGTGAGCTCAACTAGCCCAGTAAAGAATATTATGACTAAGATAATATACAACAAATTATCGTTAGTCTTCAACAGGGAAAAATCTGAGAGAATACATTAAACAATAAGTTTTAGATCAATATTTGCAGCGAAAAATATTAATTTATAGAAAAGTTACGTAGAGGGTGAAATCTACTAATATCTATGAATTTAACAGTCCATCATCATTATTTTATCCCTGTAACATCAATCAATATTTATTTTGAATCAAATATTCATCTTTGCACTACAGGCCAAAGATATTCATTAGTTGGTCATGTTCATCTAAACACCTGTTCATCTTTGTACTACGAACCAAAGATAATCATCAAGAAATCATTCATCTTTGCACTACAAGCCAAAGATATTCAGTAATATCATCATTTATGACTGAGGATGATGAAAAATATTTCAAAGAAAACGAATCTAGTGAAACAAAAGAATAAATATTAAGGATTCGTATTTCAGCTATTTCATGTCCAAAAATATCTCATAAATAATCATAGTGGTGTAAAATTCAAGAATAATCAAAACATGGATACAATCAAAGCTAGTATCCATAATAGATATTTTGGACGAAAAGGAAAATTTTCATTTTTCGATGAATAGTGTCATATTAAGTGAATAAGATCAGTATCGTGAATAAAGGCCAGTATCGTGAAACAATGAGAATATAAAATATTGAAACAACAAAGAATATAAAATATCAACGCAAGCAATTATTAAATCAATAAAATAAAATCTTTTGAGCGGTAATTTATCGTAACCATTATTGAAGAAGGCCTTCACGTAAGAATCAATAATTGGTGCAATACCTGTGTCTTCTTCGTGTGTTAACCACCGAGTATTTTAACAAAGATAATCAGTAATAACTACGCAGTTATTTTTAAACAACTTATATTTGTCGCTTTCTTCATCCAATCGTTTTTTCGTTATGGGGCCCATAAAAGATCGCTTGGTCGTCATTTAATATTCCCCGACAGAAGAATATTCCACGACCAAACGAATATTCCCCGACAACAATGAATATTTTATAACCACTTGCTTATTTTGGAATATTTGTGTATTTTACCCATAGCTATCCACATTAATCAAATCAACCCTTACTATTTCAAAATAATAAATAGAGAAAATTAAATTTCATTAATAATAAGTTGTGGTCTTACATATACCAAATTACAGTTCTTGTTCATAATCATACTGATAAATTCATCTTTGCACTACGGGCCAAAGATATTCATCAACAGTTCATCTTTGCACTACTGGCCAAAGATATTCAACAACATGTCATCTTTACACTACAGGCCAAAGATATTCATCAGTTGGTCATGTTCATCTAAACACCTGTTCATCTTCGCACTACTGGCCAAAGATATTCATCAGAAATCATTCATCTTTGCACTACATGTGACGCCCCCAAAATAGGTATACAACACCCATTCTGAGTCGCCAAAATACATGGTATAAAAAGCAAACTACAACTTTGATAATACAGATGTCGTGTAGAATACGACAATACAACTGTGAGTTTAAATACAAATATTGTCTTCTAGACAATATACACACCCAAATAAGTCCTCATTAATTATTCATACACTATTTTACAGAAATAGTGAGGATAGCTAAAACATCTTCCTAGAACCATCACTCCATACCCCGACTCGATCCTGCTATGTTCTCACCTCCTGAGAAGAAAAATGGAACAAAAAGGAAAAGGGTGAGCTCAACTAGCCCAGTAAAGAATATTATGACTAAGATAATATACAACAAATTATCGTTAGTCTTCAACAGGAAAAATCTAATAGAATACAATAGACAACAAGTTTTAAATCAACAAATGCAATGAACAAAGAACCCATTAGAAGAGTCACGTAGAGAATGAATTCTATCGCTTTCTAAGATTTAAAAGTCCATCATCAATATTTCATCCTGTAATAACAATCAATATACATCTTTAATCATCTTTGCACTATGTGCCAAAGATATTCATTTCATATCACCAATTGGTCATATTCATCTCAACACTGCTTCATTCGCACTACGGGCCAAAGAGATTCATCGATTTAATCATTCATCTTTGCACTACAACAGCCAAAGATATTCATCAAATATCACCATTAAGGATCGAGGATGATGAAAAACATTTTTTAAGAACGAATCCAAAGTGATATGAAGGACAAATATTAGGGATTCGTACAAGCAGTTTATCCAAGATCAATAATACTTCATAATAAACGATTTGAAAAGTAACTCAAAAATAACGATCAAAACATGGATCCAATCAAAGATAAGAATTAAATAGACATATTGGACAAAAAGAAAAATTTTCATTTTTTAGGTGAATAATCTTAGTATTTGTGAATAGTGTAAAGATACGTGAATAGTCCGAGTACACGTGAATAAGTAACCAAACACAAAAAGATAGAAATTTCACAAAAAACATCTTCACGCTTCGTGAATAAGAACTCGTGAATAAGTAACTCATGAATAGTAACTCGTGAATAAGAACTCATGAATAAGTAACCCGATATGAAAAAGTTCCAAATTTGATAAAAAGTTCAACAAAGATTTTGGCATAATGATATTGAAGAAAATAATATCATTCATGAAAGAAATAACATCCCTTACCTCAAAAATAACCGCATTTCGATTGAATTTAGATATAGTCGATGTAAACTCGCATCAGATATAGAACACTCAAAGTATACTCACAAGAATACGCCGATAATATAGAGAGAAGAGAGAAAACTTAGTTTTCGAATTGTGATTTTCAATTCTAACTTAGCCTCTATTTATAGAAAAATGTTAGGAGACTAAATTAATAAAATATATTATTATTTATTCCAAATTCCTACCCACATGTTTTAAAAAACTCTAGCATGCCTTCTTTGGTCAAAAACATCACCACCCATGTGCCAACAACCACAAAAACGTTTTTCTTATATAAAATAATTAAAACTTCCAAAATCAATTATTTGAACTCCGTAACTTCAATAATTCATGATAAATAGCCCTTTTGTCGGAAAATTCGAATCTCACGACGCCTTATAGGAAATTCAATTCTCTACAACTTTGCGAAGGAAGTTTTTCCAAATTCCAAATGTAAATTATCAGAAATCCATAAATAAGCGATTTTACTGTCTATAATCAATTTTCGGTCAAGAATTGTGTCCACCGACACACAAAACATATGTTAAACATTTAATGCCACAAAATACTCTACCTCCTCATATACTCATATATCCCACATTCATTATAAAATATCACCGTTAATATATTATTAAAATAATATATTTAAATGAATTATTTTATCGGAAAAGATAAAATATTAATTTTCAACAATTGTCACATTAAAAATTTTCTCCATCTATATCCACATAAAATCAATATCATATAAATCAATAATTAATTATTCACAAATAATATTATAGAATCACATTACTAACAATCGTGCGGTTCAGAAAAAGAGGGCTTTCCAATAAGGATTTCTCACTTCTTTGGCGCAATTAGGTGACCAAACCTCTCCTTAGGCGTAACTTTCTAGACATTGCCAATAATGTTATCGATAATATTATTCAAATAATATGAATTATTGATTTGATAATGGAAAATATTTGTGTAATGACAATTATTGAAACAACGGTGATACCAAATATCAACGCAAAGAATTATTGAATCAATATAATATTGAGCAAGAATTCATCGTAACAATTATTGAGTAGTAAAGGCCTTCTTTACGTAAGGATCAATAATTCAATAATCTTTCTGCGTAATACACCGTGTCTTCTTGTGGAACCCACATATTCATCGTATTTTAACCACTGTGTAACCTAACAAATTGTTAATCAGAACAATTTACGCGCCGTTATTTATAAAACTCAATCTTTGTCGTTTTCTTTCATCCAACCGTTTTTTTGTTATGGGCCCACCAATGATCGCTACTGGCCGTCGTCATTTGGAGATTCCCGACAAAAAGAATATTCCACGACCAAACGAATATTCCCTGACAATAATGAATATTTTATAACCACTTGCTTATTTTGTAAACTTTGCATATTTCACCCATAACCAAAGAATTATATCAAATTAACCCTTATTAATTTAGAATAATGAATAAAGGAAAATTCAATTTTATTTATAATAAGTTGGGGTCTTACAACCTCCCCTCCTTATGAAATTTCGTCCTCGAAATTGACGTACGTACCTGGTGTATCGAAAGGTGAGGGTACCTCGCTTTCATCTCCGATTCCAACTCCCATGTCATTTCCTCAATTGCATGGTTTCTCCACAAAACCTTAACTTGTGGTATAACCTTCGTGCGTAAGACATGCTCTTTCCTATCCAAAATCTCAACAGGTATCTCCTCGTATGTTAAATCTTCAAACTATCTAAATGCGGGTTCTAACGCAATAATGTGGTTCGGATCTTTCACATATTTCTGAAACATAGATATATGAAAAACATTATGAACACGAGACATGTTTGGAGGTAACGCGAGTCTATAAAGCCACGTTCCTATTATTCTTCGAGAATCTCAAATGGACCAACAAACCTTGGATTGAGCTTTCTTCTTTTTCCAAATCTTGTAACTCCTTTCCATGGAGCAACACGTAACAATACATGATCTCCAATATTAAACTCCACGTCCCTTTCTATGAAGATCAAGATAACTCTTTTGTCGATCTTGTGAGGTTTGAATCGTTGTCGAATCATTTGGATCTTTTTATAGTTATCGCGTACTAATTTCTCGGTCCCAACAATGTTGCTTTCTCCCACCTCGTCCCCAAAGATCTTTGGAGAAGCGACATTTTTGTCCATACAACGCCTCAAATGGAGCCATGCCTATACTTTTTCGATAAGCTGTTGTTATAAGAGAATTCCACCAGATGGCAAGTACTTATCCCAACTTCCTTTGAAATCTAGAACACAAAGTCTTAATAGATCTTCAAGGGTTTGAATAGTCCTCTCGATTGTCCGTCCAGGTTTGAGGATGGTATCGAATCAATAAAGAAATGCGTTTCATAGCTTTCTCGCAAGCTAACCCAAAATCTTGAAGTAAATCTCGGGTCACGATCCCAAACTATGGATCTTGGCATGCCATGCAATCGCATAATCTCATTCACGTCATACGAACAAGACGTTCAAGGAATAAGTCTCACAGACGGTAAGAAATGGGCGGACTTGGTTAATCTATCAACAATAACCCAAATTGCATCTACGCCTTGAGAAATTTTGGGAAGACACGTAACAAAATCCATAGTAATGTGTTCCCATTTCCATTCCGTAATCTCAAGTGGTTGCAATGGACCTTTTGGCACTTGATGCTCCGCCTTTACACGTTGACAGGTTAAACATCTTGAGATAAACTCCGCAATCTCTCTGTTCATATTGTTCCACCAAAATGTATGTCGAATATCATGATACATTTTGATACTCCCAGGATGGATTGCAAACGGGGTGTTGTGTGCCTCCATCATGATTTTATGCTTCAGGTGAGAATCGTTAGGAACGCAAAGTCTGGAATTGACTCGAAGTATTCCTTCTTCATCGATTCTTGCTTCTGGAATAGCACCTTCTTGCACTTTCTTCTTCATTTGTATCAGTCCCAGGTCCGTAGCTTAAGCAGCTTTAACTTTATCAATTAAAGTCGGTTCTACTCGTATATTCGCCATCATCATGTGGGATCCTGGAGTCTTTAATTCTATCTTCATCCTTTGTAAGTCGTATAAAATGGGCCTTTGCGTTGACAATATTGCACTCAGATTTGCATATGATCTTCTACTCAACGCGTACCATACTACGTTCGCTTTTCCGGGATGATATTGAATAGTGTGATCGTAATCTTTCAATAGCTCAAGCCAACGTCGTTGCCAAGATATTGAGTTCTTTTGGGTGAAAAAGAAATATTTGAGGCTTTATGGTCCGTATAAATCTCCACTTTCTCTCCATATAAGTAGTGTCTCCATATCTTTAACGCGAATACGACTGCTGCCAACTCTAGATCATGAGTAGGATAATTCCTCTCATATTCTTTGAGTTGTCGTGAGGCATAGGCTATGACTTTCCCATGTTACATAAGAACACATCCTAACCCCTTGCCAGAAGCATCGCTGTAGATAACAAATCCATCCGAACCAGATGGTATTGTTAGAATAGGTGCCGAAATGAGTCTCCTCTTGAGCTCTTGGAAACTCTTCTCACATTCTCCGCTCCATATGAATTTTGTATCTTTCCGAGTCAGCTGAGTTAACGGAGTAGCGATTCGAGAAAATCCTTCCATGAATCTCCAATAATAACCAGCTAAGCCCAGAAAGCTGCGTACTTCGGTCACCGACTTCGGTTGCTCCCAACTTTGTATTGCTTCAATCTTCGCCGAGTCCACAGATACTCCTTGTTTTGACACCACGTGCCCAAGGAATGCTACTTCCTCAAGCCTTAACTTCGCATTTCTTCAAATTTGGCATAAAGCTTGTGTTCACGAAGTCTTTGTAGTAGTAAATTTTCAAATGGTGCTCATGATCTTCACGGCTTTTGGAATAGATGAGGATGTCATCAATAAAGACAACAACGAATCGATCCAAATATTCCTTGAATACACGGTTCATCATATCCATGAAAGCAAAGCGAGGAGCATTAGTCAATCCAAAAGACATGACCAAGAATTCATAATGCCGTGACGAGTCCACGAATGCCATCTTTGGAATATCCTCGCTTTTAATCTTCAAATTGATGATATCCGTAATCTAAGATCAATCTTTGAAAAGAATTACGCTCCTTACCAGAATCGGTCGAATAGGTCATCAATACGAGGTAGCGGATACCTATTCTTGATGGTGACATGGTTCAATTCTCGATAGTCAATACAAAGTCGCATACTCCCGTCTTTCTTCTTTACGAATAAAACAGGAGCACCCCAAGGAGACGTACTAGGATGAATAAAACCGATGTTTAATAATTCCTGTAGTTGGACTTTTAACTCCTAAAGTTCAAGAGGAGCCATTCGATATGGGGTTTTAGAAATGGGTTTTGTACCCGGTTCAAGGTCAATAAAGAATTCAACATCACATTCTGGGGGTAAACCAGGAAGCTCTTCAGGAAATACATCAGGGAATTCTCTAACCACAGAAATATTATTCAAATCTGACTTGTCTTTATTCAAATCCATAACATGGGCTAAGAAAGCTTGACATCCGTTTTTCAATAAACGAATAGCTTTGTGGCTTGATATGATAGTGAGTGATTTTAGTGGTTTAGTGGTTTGAATTCGTATGACAGGTTGGTTAGGAATATGAAAACTAACCACCTTACGAAAACAATCAATTTTGGCATGATGAGTGGTTAACCAATCAATTCCTAAAATCACATCAAAAGCAAGTATCTTTAAAGAGATAAGATCAGCGTGTAATGTGATAGTGCCAACTTGGATCATGCAAGATTTATAAAGCGTAGATGTAACGAAGGTTTCACCCAACTGAGTTTCAACAGATAAATCAAAATCTAATTTCTCCGAGTCAAGTTTAAGCGTTGAGCACAAGCGGGAGAGATAAAAGAATGGGTAGAACCCAGGTATCTAGTAAGGTATAAACTTCGCAAGAATTCAAGATTAGCTTATCCGTGATCACCTCGTTCGGGTTCCTCACGTTTTGGCGATCACGACAAAAAGCTCTTCTAGAACCAGCTGATTTCGACTTATCCGGGCGACCTTTGGAATCACCACTCCTCCCGAACTTGGTTTCGCTTATATAGTACAATCTCGAAAGCGATGTGGCCTTCCTTTCCACAGTTGTAACATACCTTGGATTGTTGTGAGCCGGTTTGCCAATGATATGTCCCTCCTTCCCGCATTTGTAACATCTAATCTGGCGATCGTTCTCCTCCCCAGCATTTGTTGTTGGTCTGGTGTCTTGCTTTGTTGATGTCTTCCGTCATTGTTGAATCTTCTCTTCAAATTTCCACTTGAGTCACCTTTCCTATTATCATGTCCACGATTACCACCGAAGTGGTTACCGCCTTTATCCATATTCTTTCCTCCTGTTGGTTATCATCGCTCGATGACTACACCGGGTTGTGGTCCCTCGGTTGAGTATACTCACTATCTCGGCTCTAATAATCGAGAGCCACATTGACAACATCTCGAATACGAGAAAACTTATGAGAGATAATGTATTGACGATCTCGGGTTTTAGACCTCTCGTAAACATCCACGCGTCATTCGTTCCTCATTCTCCACCAAATGAGGTGAAACTCGAAAACTCTGCGAACTTTGCCTCGTCTTTGAGACACCGTCGTGTTGTTCATCGAGTCTAATAAACTCTACCTCCTTCATATGACGAATACTTTATGGAAAGTACTTGTCATTGAACAGTTCTCAAATCTTTCCTAAGATATGTTAAGTGCATCTGGTGAGTACGCTTCACAGATTCCCACCAAGAATCTGTTTCACCATTTTAAACATAAAAGGTGGCGAATGGAACCTTCGTTCTCTCCGTGCCTAAGACATCGAATATCTTGGTAATTTGCTTGACCCACGTTTACGCCTTGATCGGATCCCGCTTTCCATGGAAATCGGTGGTCCCAACTCCTTGAATCGCTTGGGTTGTGATGATCATGGCGTGTTGCCATCATTTCCACCCGTATTTTGTACACGAGTCTCCTAAATCGATTTTGCATGAACCGCAAAAAGCTCCTAAACATTCCATCATTCATCGTTTGCTCGATAGTGTTGTTTATGGGAGGAATATTGCTTTTCTGTCAGACGTTCTCCCGGTTTGCGACTAAAGGTTGTTCCACGTCTCATAAACTCCATTGTTAACGTTCTCGGTAGCCATTCTTAATCATCGCCATAAAACAAGGGTCAATTAAACAAATTAACATATCACATAATATCCTATATTATGACCGATCAACAAATAAGCTTAGGTAGGACACACTAGTGAAGGATTTACTCGTCTCTCCCCTCCTAGTTCTATTCCCCGATCTCCGCCAGAGATCATATCCCTAAGCTCTGATACCAACTGTGACGCCCCCAAAATAGGTATACAACACCCATTATGAGTCGCCAAAATACATGGTATAGAAAGAAAACTACAACTTTGATAATACAGATGTCGTGTAGAATACGACAATACAACTGTGAGTTTAAATACAAATATTGTCTTACACACCCAAATAATCCTCATTAATTATTCATACACTATTTTACGGAAATAGTGAGGACAGCTAAAACATCTTCCTAGAACCATCACTCCATACCCCGACTCGATCCTGCTATGTTCTCACCTCCTGAGAAGAAAAATGGAACAAAAAGGAAAAGGGTGAGCTCAACTAGCCCAGTAAAGAATATTATGACTAAGATAATATACAACAAATTATCGTTAGTCTTCAACAAGGAAAAATCTAATAGAATACAATAGACAACAAGTTTTAGATCAACAAATGCAGCGGAAACAACAATCCATTAGAAGAGTCACGTAGAGAATGAATTCTACTGTCTTCTAAGATTTAAAAGTCCATCATCAATATTTCATCCCTGTAACAACAATCAATATACATCTTTAATCATCTTTGCACTACAGGCCAAAGATATTCATTTGTATCACCAGTTGGTCATGTTCATCTCAACACCTGTTCATCTTTGCACTACGGGCCAAAGAGATTCATCAGTTTAATCATTCATCTTTGCACTACAGGCCAAAGATATTCATCAAGTATCACCATTAAGGACTGGGGATGATGAAAAACATTTTAAGAAACGAATCCGGTGATATAGAAGGACAAATATTAGGGATTCGTACAACAGTTTATCCAAGATCAATAATACTTCATAATAAACGATTTTGAAGCAGAACTCAAAAATAACGATAAAAACATGGATCCAATCAAAGATAGTAGCCGAAATAGACATCTTGGACAAAAGAAAAATTTTCATTTTTAGGTGAATAAGGTCAGATTTGTGAATAGTACGTATCGTGAATAGTAACCCGACACAAAAAGATAGAAATTTCACAAAAAACATCTTCACGCTTCGTGAATAAGAACTCGTGAATAAGAACTCATGAATAAGTAAACCCGATATGAAAAAGTTCCAAATTTGATAAAAAGTTCAACAAAGATTTTGGCATAATGATATCAAGAAAATAATATCATTTGCGAAAGAAATAACATCCCTTACCTCAAAATAACAAGTACTTTTGGATTTGAATTTCAGATAGTCTTGTGTAAACTCAGACCAGATAAGCAACACTCAAAGTATACTCACAAGAATACGCTTTCGATAATATAGAGAAAGAGAAAACTTAGTTTACGGTGTGATTTTCAATTCTAACTTAGCCTCTATTTATAGGAAAATTTTCATTTTCGATGAATAGTGTCATATTAAATGAATAAGATCAAGATATCGTGAATATAGGCCGGTATCGTGAAACAATGTAATATAAAATATTGAAACAACAAAGAATATAAAATATCAACGCAAAGAATTATTAAATCAATAAAATAAAAAATCGAATAAGCGTAATTATCGTGTAACCATTATTGAGTAAAGGCCTTCTACGTAAGAATCAATAATTGGTGCAATACCGCAAGTGTCTTCTTTGTGTGTTAACCATGAAGTATTTTAACAATAAGATAATTGTAATAACTACTGTGAATTATTTTTAAACAACTTATATTTGTCGTTTTCTTCATCCAATCGTTTTTTCAGTTATGGGGCCCATTAAAGAATGCTGCTGGTGCATGCGAATATTCCCCGACAAAGAAGAATATTCCACGACCAAACGAATATTCCCGACAACAATGAATATTTTATAACCACTTGCTTATTTTGGAATATTTGTGTATTTTACCCATAGTTATCCACATTAATCAAATCAACCCTTACTATTTCAAAATAATAAAAAGAGAAAATTAAATTTCATTAATAATAAGTTGTGGTCTTACATATACCAAATCACAGGTTCTTGTTCATAATCATATCGATAAATTCATCTTTGCACTACGGGCCAAAGATATTCATCAACAGATTCATCTTTTGCACTCTTGGCCAAAGATATTCAACAACATGTCATCTTTACACTCTGAGCCAAAGATATTCATCAGTTGGTCATGTTCATCTAAACACCATTCATCTTCGCACCTCTTGGCCAAAGATATTCATCGAAATCATTCATCTTTAGATTACATGTGACGCCCCCAAAATAGGTATACAACACCCATTTCGAGTCGCCAAAATACATGGTATAAAAAGCAAACTACAACTTTGATAATCTGGATGTGTAGTGTAGAATACTGCAATACAACTGTGAGTTTAAATACAAATATTGTCTTCAGACAATATACACACCCAAATAAGTCCTCATTAATTATTCATACACTATTTTACGAAATAGTGAGGATAGCTAAAACATCTTCCTAGAACCATCACTCCATACCCGACTCGATCCTGCTTTATGTTCTCACCTCCCGAGAAGAAAAATGGAACAAAAAGGAAAAGGGTGAGCTCAACTAGCCCGATAAAGAATATTATGACTAAGATAATATACAACAAATTATCGTTAGTCTTCAACAGGAAAAATCTAATAGAATACAATAGGCAACAAGTTTTAAATCAACAAATGCGGTGAAGCAAAGAACCCATTAGAAAGTCACGTAGAGAATGAATTCTACTTGTCTTCTAAGATTTAAAAGTCCATCATCAATATTTCATCCCTGTAATAACAATCAATATACATCTTTAATCATCTTTGCACTCTGGAGCCAAAGATATTCATTTATATCACCGATTGGTCATATTCATCTCAACACTGTTCATTTGCACTACGGGCCAAAGAGATTCATCGATTTAATCATTCATCTGCACTTCTGAGCCAAAGATATTCATCAATATCACCATTAAGGATGAGGATGATGAAAAACATTTTAAGAACGAATCCGGTGATATAGAAGGACAAATATTAGGGATTCGTACAACGGTTTATCCAAGATCAATAATACTTCATAATAAGCGATTTTGAAGCGAACTCAAAAATAACGATCAAAACATGGATCCAATCAAAGATAGTAATAGAAATAGACATATTGGACAAAAGAAAAATTTTCATTTTTCTAATTGAATAAGTCAGTATTTGTGAATAGTGTCGATATCGTGAATAAAGTGCCGTATCGTGAATAAGTAACCAGACACAAAAAGATAGAAATTTCACAAAAAAACATCTTCACGCCCGTGAATAAGTAACTCGTGAATAGTAACTCATGAATAAGTAACTTCGTGAATAAGTAACTCATGAATAGTAACCCCCGATATGAAAAAGTTCCAAATTTGATAAAAAGTTCAACAAAGATTTTGGCATAATGATATTGAAGAAAATAATATCATTTCATGAAAGAAATAACATCCCTTACCTCAAAATAACCGTACTTTCTTTGAATTTCGGTATAGTCTTGTGAAACTCAAATCAGTATAGCAACACTCAAAGTATACTCACAAGAATACGCTCGATAATATAGAGAGAAAGAGAAAACTTAGTTTCTGGTGTGATTTTCAATTCTAACTTAGCCCTCTATTTATAGAAAAATGTTAGGAGACTAAATTAATAAAATATATTATTATTTATTCCAAATTCCTACCCACATGTTTTAAAAACTCTAGCATGCCTTCTTTGGTCAAAAACATCAGCCACCCATGTGCCAACAACCACAAAAACGTTTTTCTTATATAAAATAATTAAAACTTCCAAAAATCAATTATTTCGGAACTCCAGAACTTCAATAATTCATGATAAATAGCCCTTTTGTCAGAAAATTCGAATCTCACGACGTCTTATAGGAAATTCAATTCTCTACAACTTTGCAGAAGGAAGTTTTTCCAAATTCCAAACAGAAATTATCCGAAATCCATAAATAAGCGATTTTACTGTCTATAATCAATTTTCGGTCAAGAATTGTGTCCACCGACACACAAAACATATGTTAAACATTTAATGCCACAAAATACTCTACCTCCTCATATACTCATATATCCCACATTCATTATAAAAATATCACCGTTAATATATTATTAAAATAATATATTTAAATGAATTATTTTATCGAGGAAAAAGATAAAATATTAATTTTCAACAATTGTCACATTAAAAATTTTCTCCATCTATATCCACATAAAATCAATATCATATAAATCAATAATTAATTATTCACAAATAATATTATAGAATCACATTACTAATAATCAAAGTGCGGTTCCGGTGAAAGAGGGCTTTCAATAAGGATTTCTCCTTCTTGGGCTAGCAATGATTAGGTGACCAAACCTCTCCTTGAGCAGAACTTTCTAGACATTGCCAATAATGTTATCTCGATAATATTATTCAAATAATATGAATTATTGATTTGATAATGGAAAATAATGTGTAATGACAATTATTGAAACAACGGTGATACCAAATATCAACGCAAAGAATTATTGAATCAATATAATATTGAGCGAAGACTTCATAACAATTATTGAGTAGTGCTTCTTCTTACGTAAGGATCAATAATTCAACAATCATCATGCAATACTGGTGTGCTTCTTGTGGAACCGCGATATATCGTATATTTTAACCACCGGGTAACCTAATGATTGTTAGCGGTAACAATTCTGTAGTTATTTATAAAACTCAATCTTTGTCGTTTTCTTTCATCCAACCGTTTTTTTTCGTTATGGGGCCCACTAATGAGCTGGCTACCGTCGCAAATACGGAGATTCGAAACAAAAAAAGAATATTCCACGACCAAACGAATATTCCCGAAACAATAATGAATATTTTATAACCACTTTGCTTATTTTGTAAACTTTGCATATTTCACCCATAACCAAAGAATTATATCAAATTAACCCTTATTAATTTAGAATAATGAATAAAGGAAAATTCAATTTTATTTATAATAAGTTGGGGTCTTACAACCTCCCTCCTTATGAAAATTTCGTCCTCGAAATTGACGTCGCATTCTCTTAATGTATCGAAAAGGTGAGGTACCCGCTTTCATCTCCGATTCCAACTCCGTGTCATTTCCTCGATTGCATGGTTTCTCCACAAAACCTTAACTTGTGGTATAACCTTCGTCGTAAGACATGCTCTTTCCTATCCAAAATCTCAACGGTATCTCCTCGTATGTTAAATCTTCACTATCTAAATGCGGTTCTAACGCTTGATAATGTGGTTCGGATCTTTCACATATTCTGAAACATAGATATATGAAAACATTATGAACACGAGACATGTTTCGAGGTAAGCGAGTCTATAGGCCACGTTTCCTATTCGGTCAAGAATCTCAAATGGACCAACAAACCTTGGATTGAGCTTTCTTCTTTTTCCAAATCTTGTAACTCCTTTCCATGGAGCAACACGTAACAATACATGATCTCCAATATTAAACTCCACGTCCTTTCTATGAAGATCAGCATAACTCTTTTGTCGATCTTGTGAGGTTTGAATACGTTGTCGAATCATTTGGATCTTTTTTATAGTTATGCGTACTAATTCTGGTCCCAACAATGTTGCTTCTCCCACCTCGTCCCAGATAACGGAGAAGCGACATTTTGTCCATACAACGCCTCAAATGGAGCCATACTTATACTTAGCGATAGCTGTTGTTATAAGAGAATTCCACCGATGGCAAGTACTTATCCCAACTTCCTTTGAAATCTAGAACACAAAGTCTTAATAGATCTTGAGGGTTTGAATAATCCTCTCGATTGTCCGTCTGTTTGAGGATGGTATCTTTGAATCGAATCGTAAATCCGTCTTTTCATAGCTTTTCGCAAGCTAACCCAAAATCTTGAAGTAAATCTCGGGTCACGATCCGAAACTATGGATCTTGGCATGCCATGCAATCGTCATAATCTCATTCACGTCACATACGAACAAGGCGTTCGAGGAATAAGTCTCGTGTCGAAAGAAATGGGCGGACTTGGTTAATCTATCAACAATAACCCAAATTGCATCTACGCCTTGAGAAATTTTGGGAAGACACGTAACAAAATCCATAGTAATGTGTTCCCATTTCCATTCCAGAATCTCAAGTGGTTGCAATGGACCTTTTGGCACTTGATGCTCCGCCTTTACACGTTGATGAGTTAAACATCTTGAGATAAACTCCGCAATCTCTCTGTTCATATTGTTCCACCAAAATGTATGTCGAATATCATGATACATTTTGATACTCCCAGGATGGATTGCAAACGGGGTGTTGTGTGCCTCCATCATGATTTTATGCTTGGTGAGAATCGTTAGAACGCAAAGTCTAGAATTGACTCAAGTATTCCTTCTTCATCGATTCTTGCTTACGGAATAAGCACCTTCTTGCACTTTCTTCTTCATTTGTATCGGGTCCAAGTCCGTAGCTTAAGCGACTTTAACTTTATCAATTAAAGTCGGTTTCTACTCGTATATTCGCCATCATCATGTGGGATCCCGGAGTCTTTAATTCTATCTTCATCCTTTGTAAAGTCGTATAAAATGGGCCGCTGCGTTGACAATATTGCACTCAGATTTGATATGATCTTACTCAATGCGTCACTACTACGTTCGCTTTTCGGGATGATATTGAATAGTGTGATCGTAATCTTTCAATAGCTCAAGCCAACGTCGTTCTTGATATTGAGTTCTTTTGGGTGAAGAAATATTTGAGGCTTTATGGTCCGTATAAATCTCCACTTTCTCTCCATATAAGTAGTGTCTCCATATCTTTAACGCGAAGCGAATCACGCTGACTCTAGATCATGAGTAGGATAATTCCTCTCATATTCTTTGAGTTGTCGTGAGGCATAGGCTATGACTTTCCCATGTTACATAAGAACACATCCTAACCCCTTGCCAGAAGCATCATTTGTCAGAGATAACAAATCCATCCGAACCAGATGGTATTGTTAGAATAGGTGCCGAAATGAGTCTCCTCTTGAGCTCTTGGAAACTCTTCTCACATTCTCCGCTCCATATGAATTTTGTATCTTTCCGAGTCAAATTTGAGTTAGCAGATAGCGATTCGAGAAAATCCTTCCATGAATCTCAATAATAACCAAATTAAGCCCAGAAAGTTGCGATTTTGATCACCGAGCGGTTGCTCCCAACTTTGTATTGCTTCAATCTTGGCCGAGTCCACAGATACTCCTTGTTTTGACACCACGCGCCCAAGGAATGCTACTTCCTCAAGCCGAACTCGCATTTCTTGACTTGGCATAAAGCTTGTGTTCACGAAGTCTTTGTAGTACCGACTTCAAATGGTGCTCATGATCTTCACGGCTTTTGGAATAGATGAGGATGTCATCAATAAAGACAACAACGAACTGATCCAAATATTCCTTGAATACACGGTTCATCATATCCATGAAAGCAGCAGGAGCATTAGTCAATCCAAAAGACATGACCAAGAATTCATAATGCCCGTGATCGAGTCCACGAATGCCATCTTTGGAATATCCTCGGTTTTAATCTTGATGATATCCGTAAGCGAAGATCAATCTTTGAAAAATTGCGCTCCTTATAATCGGTCGAATAGGTCATCAATACGAGGTGGCGGATACCTATTCTTGATGGTGACATGGTTCAATTCTCGATAGTCAATATGAAAGTCGCATACTCCCGTCTTTCTTCTTTACTGAATAAAGCAGGAGCACCCCAAGGAGACGTCTTAGGATGAATAAAACCGATGTTTAATAATTCACGTAGTTGGACTTTTAACTCCTAAAGTTCAAGAGGAGCCATTCGATATGGGGTTTTAGAAATGGGTTTTATGCGGTTCAAGGTCGATAAAGAATTCAACATCACATTTCGGGGTAAACCAGAAGCTCTTCAGAAATACATCATGGAATTTCTCAACCACGTAAATATTATTCAAATCGACTTGTCTTTATTCAAATCCATAACATGGGCTAAGAAAGCTTGACATCCAGTTTTTCAATAAGCGAATAGCTTTGTGGCTTGATATGATAGTGGTGATTTTAGTGGTTTAGTGGTTTGAATTCGTATGTATGACAAAAGTTGGTTAGGAATATGAAAACTAACCACCTTACGAAAACAATCAATTTTGGCATGATGAGTGGTTAACCAATCAATTCCTAAAATCACATCAAAAGCAAGTATCTTTAAAGAGATAAGATCAGCAGGTAATGTGATAGTGCCAACTTGGATCATGCAAGATTTATAAAGCTGTAGATGTAACGAAGGTTTCACCCAACTGAGTTTCAACAGATAAATCAAAATCTAATTTCTCCAGAGTCAAGTTTAAGCGTTGAAGCACAAGCGGAGAGATAAAGAATGGGTAGAATCCCAGTATCTAGTAAGGTATAAACTTCGCAAGAATTCAAGATTAGCTTACCGTGATCACCTCGTTCGGGTTCCTCACGCGTTTTGGCGATCGCGACAAAAGCTCTTCTAGAACCGCCGATTTCGACTTATCCGGATGACCCTTGGAATCACCACTCTCATTGAACTTGGTTTCGCTTATAGTACAATCTCGAGCGATGTGGCCTTCCTTTCCACGGTGGTAACATACTTTGGATTGTTGTGGACAGTTTGGGCTGAAATGTCCCTCCTTCCCGCATTTATAACTTTAAACTAGCGGTCGTTCTCCTCCCCTAGCATTTGTTGTTGGTCTTTGGTGTCTTTGTTGATGTCTTCCCGTCATTGTTGAATCTTCTCTTCCTGAAATTTCCACTTGAGTCACCTTTCCTATTATCATGTCCACGATTACCACCTGAGTGGTTACCGCCTTTGTCCATATTCTTTCCTCCTCATTGGTTATCATCGTTCGATGACTACCACGGTTGTGGTCCCTCGGTTGAGTATACTCACTATCTCGCTCTAATAATCGAGCCATGTTGACAACATCTCGAATCTGAGAGAAAACTTATGAGAGATAATGTATTGAATGAATCTCGGGTTTTAGACCTCTCGTAAACATACGCGTCATTCGTTCCTCATTCTCCACCAAATGAGGTGCAAACACGAAAACTCTGCGAACTTTGCCTCGTCTTCGAGACACCGTCATGTTGTTTCGTTCGAGTCTAATAAACTCTACCTCCTTCATAGCGACGAATACTTTATGGAAAGTACTTGTCATTGAGCGATTCTGAAATCTTTCCTAAGACATGTTAAGTGCATCCGGGTCAGTACGCTTCACTGATTCCCACCAAGAATCTGTTTCACCACGAAACATAAAGGTGGCGAATGGAACCTTCGTTCTCCGTGCACCCCAAGACATCGAATATCTTGGTAATTTGCTTGACCCACGTTTACGCCTTGATCGGATCAGAACTTTCCATGGAAATCTGGTGGTCCCAACTCCTTGAATCGCTTGGCATTGTGATGACCGAATAGCGTGTTGCCATCATTTCCACCGTATTTTGTACACGAGTCTCCTCGCAAATCGATTTTGCATGAAGCGCAAAAAGCTCCTAAACATTCCATCATTCATCGTTTGCTCGATAGTGTTGTTTACGGAGGAATATTGCTTTCGCTGCACGCGTTCTCCCGGTTTGCGACTAAAGGTTGTTCCACAGTCTCATAAACTCCATTGTTAACGTTCTCGGTAGCCATTCTTAAATACTGCCATAAAACAAGGGTTAATTAAACAAATTAACATATCACATAATATCCTATATTATGACCGATCAACAAATAAGCTTAGGTAGGACACCTTTAGTGAAGGATTTACGTCTGCCTCCCTCCTAGTTCTATTCCCCGATCTCGCAGAGATCATATCCTAAGCTCGATATTAATTGTGGCGCCCCAAAATAGGTATACAACACCCATTATGAGTCGCCAAAATACATGGTATAGAAAGAAAACTACAACTTTGATAATACAGATGTCGTGTAGAATACGACAATACAACTGTGAGTTTAAATACAAATATTGTCTTACACACCCAAATAATCCTCATTAATTATTCATACACTATTTTACGGAAATAGTGAGGACAGCTAAAACATCTTCCTAGAACCATCACTCCATACCCCGACTCGATCCTGCTATGTTCTCACCTCCTGAGAAGAAAAATGGAACAAAAAGGAAAAGGGTGAGCTCAACTAGCCTAGTAAAGAATATTATGACTAAGATAATATACAACAAATTATCGTTAGTCTTCAACAAGGAAAAATCTAATAGAATACAATAGACAACAAGTTTTAGATCAACAAATGCAGCGGAAACAACAATCCATTAGAAGAGTCACGTAGAGAATGAATTCTACTGTCTTCTAAGATTTAAAAGTCCATCATCAATATTTCATCCTTGTAATAACAATCAATATACATCTTTAATCATCTTTGCACTCTGGGCCAAAGATATTCATTTCATATCACCGATTGGTCATGTTCATCTCAACACTGTTCATCTTTGCACTACGGGCCAAAGAGATTCATCGATTTAATCATTCATCTTTGCACTACTGAGCCAAAGATATTCATCAAATATCACCATTAAGGACTGGGATGATGAAAAACATTTTAAGAACGAATCCGGTGATATAGAAGGACAAATATTAGGGATTCGTACAAACGGTTTATCCAAGATCAATAATACTTATAATAAACGATTTTGAAGCAGAACTCAAAAATAACGATAAAAACATGGATCCAATCAAAGATAAGGCCGAAATAGACATCTTGGACAAAAAGAAAAATTTTCATTTTTAGGTGAATAGTCTTCAGATGTTGTGAATAGTCTAGTATACGTGAATAGTAACCCCGACACAAAAAGATAGAAATTTCACAAAAAACATCTTCACGCTTCGTGAATAGTAACTCGTGAATAGTAACTCATGAATACTAACTCATGAATAGTAACTCGTGAATAAGAACTCATGAATAAGTAACCCGATATGAAAAAGTTCCAAATTTGATAAAAAGTTCAACAAAGATTTTGGCATAATGATATTGAAGAAAATAATATCATTTGCGAAAGAAATAACATCCCTTACCTCAAAATAACCGTACTTACATTGAATTTCAGGTATAGTCTTGTAAACTCGCATAGTATAGAACACTCAAAGTATACTCACAAGAATAAATTCGATAATATAGAGAGAAAGAGAAAACTTAGTTTCGGTGTGATTTTCAATTCTAACTTAGCCCTCTATTTATAGGAAAATTTTCATTTTTAGATGAATAGTGTCATATAAATGAATAAATCAAGTATATCGTGAATAGTGCCAGATATCGTGAAACAATGTAATATAAAATATTGAAACAACAAAGAATATAAAATATCAACGCAAAGAATTATTAAATCAATAAAATAAAATCTTTGAGCGATAATTATCGTAACCATTATTGAGTAGTGCCCTTTACGTAAGAATCAATAATTGGTGCAATAATGGTAAAGTGTCTTCTTGTGTGTTAACCACCGTAGTATTTTAACAAGATAATTCTTGTAATAACTACGTACTGTTATTTTTAAACAACTTATATTTGTCGTTTTTTCTTCATCCAATCGTTTTTTCGTTATGGGGCCCATAAAAGATCAAGTGGTCGTCATGCGAATATTCCCAACAAAGAAGAATATTCCACGACCAAACGAATATTCCCCGACAACAATGAATATTTTATAACCACTTGCTTATTTTGGAATATTTGTGTATTTTACCCATAGTTATCCACATTAATCAAATCAACCCTTACTATTTCAAAATAATAAATAGAGAAAATTAAATTTCATTAATAATAAGTTGTGGTCTTACATATACCAAATCACAGTTCTTGTTCATAATCATACTGATAAATTCATCTTTGCACTACGGGCCAAAGATATTCATCAACAGTTCATCTTTGCACTACTGGCCAAAGATATTCAACAACATGTCATCTTTACACTACAAAGCCAAAGATATTCATCGGGTTGGTCATGTTCATCTAAACACACTGCTCATCTTCGCACTCTTGGCCAAAGATATTCATCGAAATCATTCATCTTTCAGATTACATGTGACGCCCCCAAAATAGGTATACAACACCCATTTCGAGTCGCCAAAAATACATGGTATAAAAAGCAAACTACAACTTTGATAATACGGATGTCGTGTAGAATACGACAATACTGTTGTGAGTTTAAATACAAATATTGTCTTTCAGACAATATACACACCCAAATAAGTCCTCATTAATTATTCATACACTATTTTACAGAAATAGTGAGGATAGCTAAAACATCTTCCTAGAACCATCACTCCATACCCCGACTCGATCCTGTTATGTTCTCACCTCCTGAGAAGAAAAATGGAACAAAAAGGAAAAGGGTGAGCTCAACTAGCCGATAAAGAATATTATGACTAAGATAATATACAACAAATTATCGTTAGTCTTCACGAGGAAAAATCTAATAGAATACAATAGACAACAAGTTTTAAATCAACAAACGCAATGGAAATAAAGAACCCATTAGAAGAGTCACGTAGAGAATGAATTCTCATCTTTCTAAGATTTAAAAGTCCATCATCAATATTTCATCCTGTAACAACAATCAATATACATCTTTAATCATCTTTGCACTACTGAGCCAAAGATATTCATTTATATCACCGGTTGGTCATATTCATCTCAACACTGCTCATCTTTGCACTACGGGCCAAAGAGATTCATCGATTTAATCATTCATCTTTTGCACTCTGAAAGAAAAGATATTCATCAAATATCACCATTAAGGACCGAGGATGATGAAAAACATTTTAAGAACGAATCCGATTGATATAGAAGGACAAATATTAGGGATTTACATACTGCGGTTTATCCAAGATCAATAATACTTCATAATAAAGCGATTTTGAAGCGAACTCAAAAATAACGATCAAAACATGGATCCAATCAAAAAGATAAGAAAGCGAAATAGACATATTGGACAAAAAGAAAAATTTTCATTTTTCGATTGAATAATAGTCAAGTATTTGTGAATAGTGTAGATATCGTGAATAGGCCGTATCGTGAATAAGTAACTCCCAGAACACAAAAAGATAGAAATTTCACAAAAAAAACATCTTCACGCTTCGTGAATAGTAACTTCGTGAATAGTAACTCATGAATAGTAACTCGTGAATAATAACTCATGAATAAGTAACCCGATATGAAAAAGTTCCAAATTTGATAAAAAGTTCAACAAAGATTTTGGCATAATGATATTGAAGAAAATAATATCATTTCATGAAAGAAATAACATCCTTACCTCAAAATAACCGTCTTACGATTGAATTTCGGTATAGTCTTGTGAAACTTCAAATCAGAGTATAGCAACACTCAAAGTATACTCACAAGAATACGCTTCGATAATATAGAGAGAGAAAAGAGAAAACTTAGTTTCTGGTGTGATTTTCAATTCTAACTTAGCCCTCTATTTATAGAAAAATGTTAGGAGACTAAATTAATAAAATATATTATTATTTATTCCAAATTCCTACCCACATGTTTTAAAAACTCTAGCATGCCTTCTTTGGTCAAAAACATCAGCCACCCATGTGCCAACAACCACAAAAACGTTTTTCTTATATAAAATAATTAAAACTTCCAAAAATCAATTATTTCGGAACTCCAGAACTTCAATAATTCATGATAAATAGCCCTTTTGTCGTAGGAAAATTGAATCTCACGACGTCTTATAGGAAATTCAATTCTCTACAACTTTGCGAGAAGGAAGTTTTCCAAATTCCAAGCAGAAATTATCCAGAAATCCATAAATAAGCGATTTTACATACTATAATCAATTTTGATCGAGAATTGTGTCCACCGACACACAAAACATATATTAAACATTTAATGCCACAAAATACTCTACCTCCTCATATACTCATATATCCCACATTCATTATTAAAAAATATCACCAATTAATATATTATTAAAATAATATATTTAAATGAATTATTTTATCGGAAAAAGATAAAATATTAATTTTCAACAATTGTCACATTAAAAATTTTCTCCATCTATATCCACATAAAATCAATATCATATAAATCAATAATTAATTATTCACAAATAATATTATAGAATCACATTACTAGAATCAGTAGGTTCAGAGAAGAGAGGGCTTTCCAATAAGGATTTCTCCTTCTCTGCGCGCAATTAGGTGACCAAACCTCTCCTTATGTGTAACTTTCTAGACATTGCCAATAATGTTATCGATAATATTATTCAAATAATATGAATTATTGATTTGATAATGGAAAATCTTGTGTAATGACAATTATTGAAACAACGGTGATACCAAATATCAACGCAAAGAATTATTGAATCAATATAATATTGAAGCGATATTCATCTTGTAACAATTATTGAGTAGTGCCTTCTTACGTAAGGATCAATAATTCAACAATACTTTGTGCAATCACCGTATCTTTCTTTTGTGCAACCACGCATATTATCGTATTTTAACCACTGGGTAACCCAACGGTTGTTAATTCGGTAACAATTTACGCCGTTATTTATAAAACTCAATATTTGTCGTTTTCTTTCATCCAACCGTTTTTTAGTTATGGGGCCCACTAATATTGCTAGCGCCGCATTTGACGGAGATTCCCGGACAAAAAAGAATATTCCACGAATGAAACGAATATTCCCCGAGCAATAATGAATATTTTATAACCACTTGCTTATTTTGTAAACTTTGCATATTTCACCCATAACCAAAGAATTATATCAAATTAACCCTTATTAATTTAGAATAATGAATAAAGAAAAATTTAATTTAATTTATAATAAGTTGGGGTCTTACACTACAGGCCAAAGATATTCAGTTATATCATCATTTAGGACTGAGAATGATGAAAAATAATTTAAGAAAACGAATCCAGTGAAACAAAATAATAAATATTAAGGATTCGTACTTCAGTTATTCCATGTCCAAAAGTACATCATAAATAATCATAGTGGAGTAAAATTCAAGAATGATCAAAACATGGATACAATTAATGCTATTATCCATAATAGATATTTTGGACGAAAAACGAAAAATTAATTTTTCTGTGAATAGTGATGTATTCGTGAATAGTGCCATATACGTGAATAGTAACTCCGACACCAAAAGATAGAAATTTTACAAAAAAATATCATCACGTTTTGTGAATAGTACTCATGAATAGTAACCCCGACATGAAAAAGTTTCAAATTTGATAAAAAATTCCAACCAACATTCTGGCATAATGATATTGAAAAAATAATATCATTTTAGAAGAAAATAACCTCCTTACCTCGGAAAAGAATAGTCTTACGGTGAAATCTTTGGATATAGTGCTAAAAGAACTTGCACCGTATAGCAATACTCGAAGTACTAAAATACTCACAAAATACGCTCAATATAATAGAGAGAGAAAGAGAGAGAAATCTTTAGTTTCTGGTGTGATTTTCAATTCTAACCTAAGCACCCTATTTATAGGAAATGCTTAGAACACCAAAACAGAAAATTTAATAAAATATAATATATTTTTTTCTTAAACTTCCTACGCACCCAATTAGTCCAAACATCAACCACACCTCAACCAAAACCATCAAAAAAACGTTTTTTATATTTAAAACAATTAAAACTTTCAAAAATCAATTATTTCGGAACTTCAATAATTCATAATAAATAGCTCTTTTATCAGAAAATTCGAATCTCGCGTGTTTTTATAGGAAATTAAATTCTCTACAACTTTGCAGAAGAAAGTTTTTCCAAATTCCAAACAGAAATTGACCAAAATTCATAAACGGGCGATTTTACAGGCTATAATCAAATTTCAGTCAAGAAATGGGTCCACCAACATGTTTAATATGTTTTTAGTATTTATTACAACAAAAATACTCTTCCTCCTCATATACTCATATATTCCACATTCATTGTAAAAAATATCACCATTATTATATTATTAAAATATAATAATATATTAAAATATATTATTTTATCAAAAAAGATAAAATATTAATTTTCAACAATTGTCACATTAAAAATTTTCTCCATCTATATCCACATAAAATCAATATTTTCCTCATCATATAAATCAATAATTAATTATTCACAAAATAATATTACGAATCACAATAATGACAAGCAGTAGTTCTCGGGAAAGAGGGGCTTTCAATAAGAATTTCTCCTTATTGGTAGCTTGATTAGGTGACCAAACCTCTCCTTAAGATGTAACTTTTAGACATTATCAATAATGTTATCTAATAATATTATTAGGATAATATGAATTATTGCTCAGATAATGGAAAATACTATGTAGTGACAATTATTAAAACAACAAAGAATATAAAATATCAACGCAACAATTATTGAATCAATAAAATCATTGAGCAGTAATTATTTGTAACAATTATTGAGTAGTGCCTTCTTACTACGTAAGAATCAATAATTCAAAAATCTTTATGCAATACAGGTATCTTCATGTGCAACAACGCGTATTCATCGTGTTTTAACCACGGGTATTCCAAGCGTTGTTAACAGTAACCATTACGCAGATTATTTATAAAAACTTCCTTTTGTCATTTTCTTCATCCCAGTTATTACATTATGGGGCCCTGAAATAGCTCTGCCATAAATACGAATATTCTCCGACAGAAAGAATATTCCACGACCAAACGAATATTCCCCGATAACAATGAATATTTTATAATCACTTGCGTATTTTGAAAAAATTTACATATATCACCCTTAACTTTAATCATTTATCAATTTAACCATTTCCTGAATAGTAATTATAAGAAAAAATTGAATACTTTTATTTCATAAAATTCGGGGTCTTACAGTTTGGATATCTGAATAATATAAAGCATCTGTTTAAAATTATATCTGAATGAAAAAATGTTGTTTGATAATTAATTATTTCAAAATGTCTGAATAATATTATTTTACCATTTTAACCCTCCTCCCACCAAATTCAATCTCAGTTACATGAAATCATATATGCATATATACAAGTAGCACCAACCACATTGTGAATATAGCCCTAATAGTACAACTTTTGCTGAGAGAAAGAGAGAGGAGAAATTGAGGGAGATGCACCAGCAGAATGAGGACATGAGAGTAGGAGAGTGGGGAGGTGAGAGTGAATCGTCACCGGAGACCCAATCGAGAAGAAGCTGAGCAAGTAAATCTTCGTCCCGAGAGACACCACACGGAACCTGGCGCAAGGAAGAGATCGGAAGAAGGAAATGAGTATGGTCTCCGGTGGCGGTTCCAACCAATCACCGGATAGGGATGGTATGGGTGGTTCAAGTTCAAGCTCTTAAATCTTTGGGAGGAATAATGATTTCGTGACCTCCGTCGACGACTTGATTGACGGATGGATGAGAGAGTGATCGAGCATTGCGTCGGCGTTTCTGACGTTGACAGCGGAGGGGAAGTTGGTTTTGGCTAAACGTCGACGGGTGTAGAGGAAAGAAGAGATGAGAGCTACATAGCCAATAGAGAGATGGGGGATGCAAAAAGGAAATTTGAAATATTGATGAGGTTATTTTTGTCCTAAAAAATAAAATTTCGCTCAGATGGGCTCTGAATGGTAAAGCATTATTTTTGAATCTAACCGATTAAGAGGTATTAAGAGTCATAAAAATATTTACCAAATAAGTTGTGCTTCTGACCGAATCAGAGGCACACCTATTCAGAGCCATTAAGACCCAAACAAACACAGCCTTAGTTAGATTATCACTTTACTCTTTTATTAAATATTACTCCATTCGATTTTAAAATTAGAGATACAATTTAACTTTTGAGGTCAAACGATGACATATTAAACTTCAAAATTTGTAAGACTCATAAAAATTTAGAATGAAATAAATTTTGTGATTAATAATTTTTGTCAATTATAATAATTATTTTATTAACTAAATTTAAATAAATTCACATTAATTTAAAATTTAATAAAATCAAATTATATAACACAAATAAGAGGTGTTTATATATATATATATATATATATATATATATATATATATATATATACATACTATTTAGCTAAATGTAATGTAATTGAATGTTGGTTGAAAATCACTATCAACCAACGGACGATCCAAGAAATTAGATTTTGAAAATGGAAAAGAATTTAGGGACATTTGGCATAATTATGTTTATATTCTATAATATTAACATAATGATAATAAATAAATTTAATTTTAGACAGTACAATAAAAAAATTCTCTCTCCATTCTACAAAAACAATCACATTCATAAATTTTAAGAATATATTTATATTTCATGTTTGACTTTATTCTTAAATTTAATTAGTGTGTTAGATGGTATAGTAATATAATTAATGAAAAATTTAAGAATATTGCGTCATTTAATATGTCTCAAAAAATTAATAGTTCATTACATATATTATTTTTTAAATAAAAAATACTAAAATTAATACTTTATGTATTAAAAACATTGTATAGAACATTTTATCATTCACAATTAATTCTATACATAGGAGTAAATTTATTTATTTATTTATTTTGTTTAAAATAGACTTATTTCAAATGAAATTGGCCCCATAATTGAAATTTTTAGATCCACCAATTATATACATGTTTGTCCCTATCTCATTATATACATGTGTACGTATAGTTTCAAAAAGCAATAAAATTTTGATAGATTTCAAGAGAGAGAGAGTATGTCCGGTGGGAAGGAAAAGAAACAGCTGTAACTCACAACACTCGATTGTAAAATTCCAATAATATATAATTAATTAATAATTATATTATTACATACACAAACATATAAAGTTATAAAATGAGTAAAAAGTTCGGACTCAGGATTCTTATTGGTTGGAACTTTCAGTTATCTTGGTAGAAACTTGATATCTTTATTTCCATCTCTTGCTCGACTAAAAGTTTAATTCGAGCTCGACTCGAAATTTAAATAATTCAAATATGAGCAAATTTTAAAGTTCGATAAATTACTCAAACCTCTTTAAATTGTAATTTTCTATTGATAAGCAGATCATAATCGTTCGAAAATATTAAACTGTTCGGATTCTATTCGAGATCGTGCTCGACTCAATAGCTAAATGAGTTTCAATCAAACCTTATATTAATAATTTTTGTGAATCAAATTTGAATAACTCAAAAATCAGTTCGGCTGGACCCGATTCATTTACGTCCTTAAAAAAATATGTCTATAGAGAGATGGATACTGATGGATATGTAATTATATAAGCAGACATGGCGAAAGTGAAGCGTATTATGAGTTCTATTATTTTAAAAATGAGAAAATCTTAAGCGCGAATATTATATTCATAAATCTAAATCCATGATAAATTAAAAAATGAGGGTAATTAATAATGATAGATAATTCCAACCCAACAATCGTTGAGTTGAACAATCCTACTCTACTAACCGAATTACACCCAATAGAGATGAGATCTTTTAACCAACACTTGAACTTGAAGCAAAGTGTTCAACAACATTGCCTAATTTCAATTGCCAAGGGAGGCCCCATGCGTGGAAATAAGTGTCCCACAATCATTATTCTATTCACAGAGTCGGCCCATACGTTAAGTCATTTAAACAATGGGAGAAGATCTAAAATTGTCCCTAATATTTATCGCGATATCTATCGAGCACCTTATACTTTTTTTTTATCCAAAAATACTCTTAACGTTACACTTTTTGGGTCATCCGTACTCTGCCTATTAAAAAAAGACAAAGCGTGGTTAAAATTTATTTGACGTAAGCGAAACATGGAGGCTTAAAGGAGAAGGTTCAAAATGACGCGACACATGTAAATATGTCATTTAATCAAAACAAAAATAAAAAATCCAAAATAAAAAAGCATAACATATTTACATCATTTAATCAAAATACTAAAATTCAAATTATTTTGTTAACTAATTAAATTAATTTTTTTAAAAAATGTTAATTTTTGATATTAAAAAGCGTTAATATTTTTTAAAGACATTGATTTGATTTAGTAGACAAAAAAAAAAAAAGAGAAAGACGGATACTTAATTTAAGAAAGTTTTTGTATATATATATATATATATATATATATATGTATGTATTATTTCCGTTTCAAAATATAAGCATTAATAAAGACTTTTAAAAAAAATTATTTTAGGACATTTTTAAATTAGAAAGCGACATCATTATTTTTTGAACAATAAATGTCCTAGTAAATAATATTAATACTTTTTATATAATTTATAATATGTATTGTTGTATTACTAAGAATTAATTAAGTATATTCATAATAATTTGACATTAAAATAATTTTGAAGTATTTTTTTAAATTTTGCATTTTAGAATGCAGAAAACAGTAATATTTTTACTTGGCGAAAAGTAACGTGAAAAGCGTGAAAGTAATATTATTTTACTAATAATAAAATAATTAATTATTTTGAATAATATTAATTATTTTGAACAACGTTATATATTATTTTACTAAATAACGTTAATTATTTTGAATTAATTATATTTTTGAATATTTTTAAAATTCAACTAAATAATATTTTTAAAATTCAACTAATTACATCATCAAAAAATATTAACGCTTTTTTAACATATCAACTAATATTAAAAATATTATCGCTTTTTTAATATCAAAAATATTAATAAAATATTAACGTTTATTAATATTAAAAAATATTAACGTTTTTAATATAAAAAATTAACGTTTTTTTAAAAAAATAATTTAATTAGTTGTTTTAATTAGTTAACAAAATAATTTGAATTTTAGTATTTTGATTAAATGATGTAAATATGTTATATTTTTTTATTTTGATTTTTTTTATTTTTTGTTTTGATTAAATGACATATTTACTTGTGTCAGGGGCATTTTTGAACATTCTCCCTTTAAGCCTCCATGTTTCTGCCACGTCAGCGAAATTTTAACCTTGTTTGTCTTTTTTTAACGGCAGGGGCACGGATGACCCAAAAAGTGTAATGTTAAGGGTATTTTTGGAAAAAAAAAAAAATATAGGGTGCTCGGTAGACATCGCGATAAACTTCAGGGGCAATTTTAGACCTTCTCCCTTTAAACAATGGCTTCCGGTTTTTAAAAATGAGAAGACTCTTAAATTTTAATAATTAATATATCTTAGTCTATTAAAAAGCCTAAATTTTTTTCCCTAAGAAAGCAGTAGGTACAACAAGTACAATCATACAAGATATTTTTTTTTCTCTCTAATAGAAGGTTGAAATTTATTCTTATTTTTTCTCAAGGCTGAAATTTATTTTTTTTTGTCTTCCCAAATCTAAAATTTATTTGACTTGAGGCCCCCAAAAAGTTTGGACCGGCCCAATCCATCCATTCTTCCAAAATACTAGTATGTTTGTTTTACGGAAATGTTATTTCCACAAGATAAATTTAATATTTTTATAAAATTTTACTAATATGAATGTGAGTCTAATTTAGGGGGTGCTTGTTTATAATTGAATGACAGAATAGTTGAATCGGCTAGTCATTCAGTGTGTTTATTTTGGATAAAAATTATCTAAATGGTTGAATCGGTCAAAATTTTAAGCTGAATGACTAAGTGTGATTTTTTTAACTGAATGGGTTGAATGAAGTATTTTATATTTATTTATTTTTTACAATATTAACTATTATATATAGTAAATAAATATACAACAATTTTGAATTTTTTTTAGAAGGGTAAAATAATAAAATATGTTATTCAGATGTTTTAAACATGTCAATTATCAAACAACTTTTTTCATTCAGTATTCAGAATTCTGCTTTATTTAGCTCATTCAAATTACTTAAACATTCAAAACTATTTCATTCAATTTTATCAAGTACCCCCTTACTATTCATGTGAGAATAGCCTTGTGGAACTATCAATTTTCCTTATGAAAATATTAATTCTCTTGTTTTAAATTACTCTTTTTATCCGTTAATATAAATCGTTTCAGAGTTGTGTACATGTATTAAGGAAATAATTGTCTCTTAATATATGTCGTTTGAGAATTTCAAGTAAACATTAATTATTTAGTTTCTAATATTATCCCAAGTATTAAATATAACTTTGATTCTCTCACTATTTTTTGCCCAATAAATAACACTCTCTTTTTTCAATACAAGGACAATATAGCTCTTTTAGGTGAACATAAAAATTGGACACGAGTGTATTTGAATTTCACTTATTTATATTTTTACTCATCATAGGGGTCAAAATATAAATAAATAAAATTTAAATACACTCATATTTAATTTTTATGTCTAATTTTTATGTCCAATTAAAATTTTTACTTTCAATATTGAGTAATTCACAATTAAACTATCAAATATCACAAATAGGATTCCGAGGAAAGCACCTTTATCCACAATGGAGCAACTTTTGTATGTCCCAAATTTCATGCATTGGCCCATCTCCTCATGTTAAATGAATGCAAAATCCCAAAAAGATGATTCACATGTTTCTTTAGCATTAGCTACGTCCTCGTCTCTTTCATTTTCTTTTGTCAAAACTTCTACAAAGTAGTAGTTAATAATCGTCATAATGTTTAAAAACTTTTTTTTTTGGATCAAACAGTCAAATGTACTAAAATATATTGAAACTGTAAATTATTATGAGTAATGAAAATATTATAATAATATAATAAATTGAAAAGGTGTTGTGTGAGACCCTAGATTTTATGAATAAATATTTAATTTTCTTGAAATAAATTTTTTTTTATATTATGGAGTGGATTTGATATAATATTATAGTTGTGGGTAGTATTTATAAATTTTGAAAAGTATGCAAGTTGTTGTATAATATTCGATTGGTCGGGGAATATTCTTTTTGCCGGGAAATATCCGTACGACGACACAATCATTGGTTGACCCCTCAACGGAAGTATTGTCGTAGTTAGAAAACGACAAAATTATCTTTTTATAAAAATAACGGCCGAAAGTGTTACCAATTAAAACCGTTGAACAACCGGTAGTAAAAGAAATACGAATACGTGGTTACATAGTAACATTACGGTATTGATTATTGATGCTACGTGAGAAGTCACACTCATTATACTCAATTATTGCTACTGAGAATTGCTTGCATCATATCTCTCATAGTATTGATTCAATTATTGTCACAAGATCATCTGCATAATAATTATTATTATTAAATCAATAATTGAGACGACAAAGTTATTCATATTATTATTTACAATATTGACAATGCTGTAAGTTACGTCAAAAGAGGTTTGGTCACCTAATTGCGGCTACTAATAAGGAGAAATCCTTATCGGAAAGCCCCCTCTTTCTTGGGAACGACCTGGTTGTTAAATATTGTGAGTTATAATATTAATGATGAATAAGTTGTGTTGATCACTACAAGAAAAAGGTTTATCAGCGACCGCCCATTAGCGACCTCATATAGTCGTAGATAGCCATCAGCGACCGCGTACGGTCGTTGATAGACGTCGCACAAAATCTGGTCGCTAATATGCACATCAACGACCACTTTTAGCGATCGACAAATCTGCAACTGATATGAGCGACCGATATGACAAATACGGTCGCTAAAGTCGAAGTCAAGATGGTCCGGGACCAAAAGTCGACGTGGTCCACGTAATCGTTCGACATCAACAATCAAGTCGGTCGCTGATTGCCTTAAACATTTGGTCGTCGCTAATAAAGGTCAACGACCGCATGCAGTCGCTGATATGAAAAATAATATAAACAGGTTTTTGATGCTTTGTAGAATTCCCAAAAACTTGTACCTGTTTTTTACTGCTTTATCCCAAAGACACATACACAACAAGATAAATGAGATACACAATAATATAAACATCCATTGTCCACCAACACATACACCAAACTAGTTTCAAAACTAGTTTAAATAACATATCTTGAATATACAAGTTATAAACATACACATGCGATAATAATATTTCAAAACTTGTTTAAGTAATATACATACATCCAAAGAAAAACTTGTGAAAGTACAAGCTTATACTATAACTACAAAAATGATATAAAGTAGGTACGTCAAGCATCATCGCCTCCTTGATCACCCTGTAATTAACAAAATAATAAAATAAGTTACAAATATATACTAACTATGTTAATATTGGTATATTACGACAATATATACAACATATTGATTTTATACCTCGTCGCCATCCCCATGTTGTGATGTTGCTGCTGCCGCCATCGCTTTAGCTAACTCCTCGGGATCCAGAGCCCCGATGAGGATGCTTGAAGATCGTCAAAAGATTTCGATCTTGACATATATCTCTCACACGGTCGGTAGGAGTATGAATAATTTGGATGGCTCGATGATCGTGGACCGGGTAGAAAAAGCTGACTGAGCCATCGAAGGATGGGCGTCGTCGTTGTCCTTGACCTTTAATGTAGTTCTTCTTCACAATGAGACGCCTCTCCCACAACTCTTGATCAATAAAGGACGTGGAGTGCTTTCTGGGATGGCGCTAATTCAATAAGCGCTTATAAGTGTGTCCGTCATCATGTTAACAATTAAATAGTTAAAATTAAATTAATTTTGTAAGCATTGATAAACAAGATCAAGTTGTTAAAATTTATTACCACTATCTGGATAGCCTCGAAGTGTACCATCACGGGTGTACATACACATCCAAATTGATGGATAAAGGTGACCTTGAGACTAATACTCCTATACAAAAAAAAGCATAATATTACTAAGTAAAAATGTGATATATTTTCTACAATTTATGATTGTAAACATATTAAAACTTGTAATTAAACACGTGCCACGACAAAGTTGATATCTTTCATGATCGTGAAATACTACTAGCCTTGTATGTCCCTTTAGCCTTTTTCGCCATCGTACACTCGAGGATCATTCTTTGGCGATCTTTCGTCTCTTCACCCAGCTCTTAGCCCTCCATTGGGCACACATCTCAGCCCATATGGCCTGGGTGCACCACTAGGGACTATGCTCGTGCATGTAATCTTTCCACGGCACGGATGGTCGATCTCGAAAGCATTGTGAAGGCTTTTTGTCTTTCTTTATTCAAATTATCTTTTAGTGCAGATCGCGACTTACATTAGAATAATGTTTGTATCTTTGAAGCTGCTGCAATCCTCCCATCTATACCCAGATTTTCGCAAATAAAACAACAATAATAACATTACTAAATAATTATCCTTTGAATATTATATTAATATTATACGTCATAATTAAAAAACATACCTAAAATTACGCCCAAACAAAGATCCTTGTGGGCAATAGGTGTGTCTTCATACGTAATCACAGTGTGTAGGCCAATTCTGTAAACACAACTGTGATATGCACTTGACGATCTTATTATCTGAAAAATCACTATAATATACAACATCAATTAGCATATATTAAAGCAATTTATATCTAAGTTATAATATTTATGAACATTTTTCAAACTTATACTTATAATACTTAAAACAAATTCGCCAGAGTCTCCCCTACAATATAGACTAGCCACATGCACGACGGCATGCATATATGGACATTTCTAGGCACCCAAGACACAAACCAAGAGAAATATACAAATTTTCAATACAATAAGACCAAAACAATAACGATTGATCGAATGCAAATTAAAGCAGTAAAAAATTCAGACTCATATACATTACCAATATAATATCAATCAAAACATTACCAATATACAATAACTGGAATCTTAAATGTTTATATATAAATGATATATGCGGGACGTACGTGCTATTCGGAGGAGGGCGAATCTGAATAAGAATCCGATCATCCGGATTAGTAGGGGCCTTGGGCACATGATTAGGCCCCCTACCCAAGCCGCGCTTTTTCTGCGCTGCTTCAGAAGCCATCTGTATATTAAATAGTTTAGTACATAAACATGATTGTGATATAAACATGTATATATATGAATATAAAATGACAATAAACAAAAATTGCATTTAAATAGTTTAGTACATAAACATGACAATGATATAAAAAACATGTAATGCTAAACATACATTTCATTTGTTCAAGTATCAATGTCTGATTCAGAATCATCTTGTATACGTGTTGCAAATTCATAACCATCATCTCGCTTGATTGATCTTTGTCGATTCAGTCAATAACTCTTCCTCCTCAGTATCAATGTCATCTGACACAAGTATTGACTCAGGATCTAATTCATGTGGTTCATCTCCACCATCTAACTGGATTACTTCATTGTCGTCCTCCACATTTATTATAGTTTGACTATGAAGCATCTGCTCTTGGTAAATCTCCCCATCAACTAATTCTACACGACTACGCGCGGGAGTATGAATTATAACTTGCCAATCTGTAGGCGGTCTATCCCTTTTCCTAATAGGACTAGGAGTGTAGTATACTTGTATTGTTTGAGTTGAGTAAAACAAAGCGGTTCGTTTAGATGCCTGTGCAGACTATGGAGGTCAATATCGACAATTCCATGTGCAGCACAACACGTATCCCTTTTTTTTGAATCAAACCAACGGCACTTGAACAATTGAATATGACCCCGTCACGTGCCTTATGCGACAACAACTCTACGATTTCCTCCAACTCCCCATAAAAGGCACGACCAAGCTCATTGTAACAATCTCCTTTGACACACACACACACACCAGAGTTCGTTGTTCTTTTATCGCACCCATATGCCTTTGTGTGAAATTCACAACCATTTATTTTGTAACCATTGCGGTGACTTGTCCCCTATCGGTCCCATAGCTAGGACTTGTACATTAATAGGAATCGTTGATCCTCGATCAAAGCCTACAAAAACTCCATCTTATTAAATGAAGTCATAGTTAACATGGAGTATATATATATATATATATATATATATATATATATATATATATATATATATATATATATATATATATATGTACTACGTCTTAAAAATTGAACTTACTTTGTCATTTAGCCAAAGTGCAAAGTTTTTATCCCGATTGATTTGAATATCTTTATCAGTTATGCCGAGATGCTTCACTTTTAACTCATCATCGTACAATCTATACCATGTTATAAACATTAACCTATTGGAATAAATTTTCAACTTAAAAGATAAATTATCAAGTTTACATGTGTACCTCACAAATTCGTCAATCTCCTCGCAATTGAGAAGAATGTAAGTATGTGCGATGACATGTAATTCTTTTCGAGAGAGAAGAATACGCGCTTCCCTTTTCCATAAAAGCGCGACCCGATAGAACCAAATACGAGAGAGTCGACCATTTAGTTCAACATTTCCATCATCATCGTGTCTCGATACTCGATTGGCCTTTTGTCAAGACTTCGTCCAGGAAAATAATGCGAGATAAACGTAGATATCTCATCGAAATTGTATGCCTCACATATCGATCCCTCGACATAAGCTCTATTCTTCACCTTCCTCTTGGGTTTTCCATCACCCTTCGAAAGGTACATCCATCTATATTGAATGGACCCCCCAACACGAGCTTCATAGGGAAGATGGATTTGCAAATGCTCTATGGAGTCAAAAACCCGGTGGGAATATTTTTCCGGTTTTTACGTGATCTCTATGATGTTCTTCTCAAGTACGTAGACATGTCCTTCTCATTTAATGATTTTGAACATAAGTCTTTGAAGAAACGACTAAGATCCGTCAAAGCATCCCATATTGGTTTATCAAGCATATCCGAGAAATTCTATAGGTATGAGTCTCTCCATGAACACATATGTGATCATGACTCTTCATCCTTGCAATTTCCCACCGTAACACACCTTGCAATGTTTGGACGATATCCATCCGGTAGTTTTTGAGACCGAACCCATGTGCACACATCTTCAACTTGCTTTTTGGACAATGTATACCTTGCATGCGGTTTGACAATCTTACCATTAGGAGATTCATAAAGTTCTAATCCAGGACGCTTACAAATATCTTTCATGTCCAAACGCGCCTTTTATCGTTATCTTTTTGTCTTCCCATAACATTCATCACAAGTGTTAAACACATTGTCAAACACATTCTTCTCAATATGCATCACATATAGATTATGACGAATCAAATTTGTAGACCAATAATAAAGCGGTTCCCAAAAGATGCTTCTCCGAACCCGATTATGAGATTCTCCAAACCCATTGATTATGTTTGTGGCATCAACCTTACCAAATGGGATAACTAAGCAATCTCATCACACGATCTCGCATCTCCATTCGACAATCGCATGATGCAGACATATCATTTGGTCTACTTTCCCTTTCTGAAGTGTTCTCTATTTCTTGAAGCGGGTGATCTACCGGAAGAACAAGCGATGATGATCAAACCAACAAGGCTTTTCGACCTTTTGATAGATTAAAGCGACTTTGTATGCTCCATACAATACGGACAAGCCAACTTCACGTGTGTACTCCATCCAGGTTAATATACCATAAGTCGTGAAGTCACTTATAGTCCACATAATCGGCCGCCTAAGGTTGAAATTTGTTTTGTTGCAACATCCCAAGTCAGACTCCATCCTCCACACGGTACCTTCAACTCGTCTAAAAGAGGTCTCAAGTAAACATTTAAGTTCTTTCCGGGACTCTTAGGACCGGGGAACCACAGTGAAAAGAAACAAGTATGGTCATTTTCATATACACATCCAAGGAGGCAAGTCATGCGGAGTAACAATCACGAAGCCAACATGAGTGCGGAATAAATTTGAGTGGCCAAATGGATTGAAACCATCGGTGGACAATCCAAGCCTCATATTTCTAGGTTCCAATGCAAACCCAGGATGTGCTATGTTGAAATCTTTCCAAGCCTGCTCATCTGCGGGATGATTTAGTTCTCCATCTTTAATTTGGAGATTTCGCATGCCAACTCATATGTTCAGTTGTTCTTGAAGACATGTACAATCTTTTTAGCCGATGTGTTATTGGAAAATACCTTAGAATCTTTAACGGTATACTTGATTTTTTTGTAGTCACACCCTCTTTATTAGGCCTAAACCGATCATGACTGCAAAACGTGCACCTTGTCATCTGTTCATTTTCCTTATAAAACAACATGCAATCGTTGGGACATGCATCGATCTTTTGGTATCCAAGACCCAATTTCTTCACCATTTTCTTACAAAAGTAATAGTTACCAGGCAATTTCTCACCATCAGGCAACATACTCTTAATGGCCTTCAAGAGCGACTCAAAACACTCATGGCTCATATTGTGATCAGCCTTTATGTTAAGTAATGTCACCACTGCAGACAATGTAGTGTGTTTGGTGCAACCATGCCACAATGGCTCGCTACCTTCGTCTAACAACTTAAAGAAGTCTTTGGCATCAGAATTCATAGGTTGATCTCTGCCTTGTTCCCAATCAAAATCGCCCCGCAATATCATGAACCATTTCATTCATAATACGATGAGTACTACTTCGCCCGGAATTGTGTACTTACGTGATTCCACCACCTCTCTCTACGCCCATGTGCCCACCAAGATTCTTCGTAATTTCTCATGAACCCGTAAACAAGTAAATGATAGTTTATCACGTCTCCATCCATATAATTTACATTCTTACACTTCAAACATGGACATCGATTCTGCGATTTACCATTCATACATTCAGGGTGACTATACGCATAATCCAAAAACACTTGGCAACCAAATTTCTAAATTCACCAGAAGATTTATTTGGGCACTTGACTTTTCGTCGTGCCATCCAACTACTGATCGAATAGAGGTCCATGATACCACGATACCTACTACGCACAACATTATAAATGTTAACATATGACTTGAGCATACTTGTAACCATATGACTTGAAAGATACTTGTAAGCACGCATATGATTAACATTTAAGCATACTTAAAGCATATGACTTGAGAAAGCATACTTGTAATCATATGACTTGAGTATACTTGTAAGCATATGATTAACATTTAAGCATACTTGATGTTAAGCGAATGAATGCAAATTAAAAGCATATGAGAAACTTTAAATGTTATTAAATTTAGTATGAGAAACTAAGTAAATGCTACTTAGTTTAATAGTTATATTATATCATGTTATTTTATTTTAATTTGTTTTAAATTTGTTTTGGGATATATAGTCACAACTTGGTTTAGCAATTTATAGCTTTTATAACATTTTGTAGCTTTATTCTTGTATACATAAGTGTTAAATACCCTTATTTTTTTGTTATAGCCAAAACAATCTCTTTATTGACCAAGTGTGTCTAGTTACCTTCTACATTGCCAGCACTATGGGTTCCCTAGCATTGTCTATTTTGGCTTTAAAATTTCTAACAACCAAGCTTGGCTTGGCCCCGTGAGGCTTAGCTAAGCTTGGCATGGCCTCGCGGCCCCAAGCCCAGCCCATTAGCTCCAACATCCCCTTAATAGGCTCTAGTGGATCACCGATAGGCTCGTTAATAGTATAAATGTTCGCAACTATCCGACCAATAAAAAAATTTGGCCAGAGTCTCCTCTGTAATATGGACTAGCCACATGCACTACGGCATGTATATAAGGTCATTTCTAGGCACCCAAGAAACAAACCGAGGAATCAAGATTAAGATTGTATCCAAAAAAAAACAAAATCTCCATCCAAGTATCGATTGAAAACTAGATAGAAACCGAGATTATAGCAAGAAACATTCAAAAAGTAATAACACATGATCAATTAAGAACCTCAGTAAATATTAAAAGATATGCAACTTAGATCTAAAACATACATAATTTAGTTTAAGCATGCAACTAGTAAATCATGTAGTGTATAAGTATAACAGAAGAAATCAAATTAAACCCTCTAAAGAATGGTAGGGCTTAGCTCGCTTAAAATCTCCTTCTACAAGCGTCATTACTGAAGTGCAATTGAAATTATCAATTTATAAAAAAATAATCAGAAAAGAAACATTATTTACCCACAGTCATATTGTACCATTTAATTTTAAATGCAGCTAGAGTATTGAGAACAACCCAATTTAAATGTACCAAAATAGAATTACATAAAGCACAATTGGTCTAATTTAGAGATTTAGGGATTAAGGGATAACTAAAAGTTTAATTTAGAGATTAACTGGGGGTTACCGGCGTGGTGCGGCGGTGCGACAGTGGTCTCTTCTCTTCCCCCTACTTCCTCTATCGGATTGCAGTGCGGTGGTGCAGCGGTGGTGCGGCAGTGCGACAGTCACAATTGGTCTAATTTAGAGATTTAGGGATTAAGGGAGAATATACTGAGTACCTCCTGGTGGCGGTGGACCGGTGGCCCGGTGGTGGTGGCCGGAGTCTCTTCCCCTTCTTCTCTTCTCCCCCCTTTCTCCCTCTTCTCTCTGTCTGAGCTCCCTCTTCTTTTTTCTTCGCTTCGCCTCTGCTGTGTCGAGCGAGTGGCTGAATCTGTTAACATTAAGTTTGATCAGCGACCGCCATCTGCGATCGTATGCGGTCTCTAATTTTTAATGACTGATTTTATCGGTGATCGCGATGCGGTCGCAAATAATAAGTGGTCGCACAAAACCTTAGGCGCTTAACATTTCCAAACCAAATTTTGGGAGACAAATTTGTACAATGATCGTGACATAAGCGACGCGTGTGGTCATTTGTTAAAATATAAATGACTAGATTAAATAATGATCATGAGATGGCGGTTATAAGACCCCAAATTATTAATAAATGAAATTTAATTTTCTCTATTTATTATTTTGAAATAGTAAGGGTTGATTTGATTAATGTGGTTAGTTATGGGTAAAATGCGCAAATATTTTAAATAAGCAAGTGGTTATAAAATATTCATTGTTGTCGGAGAATATTCGTTTGGTCATGGAATATTCTTACTGTTGGGGAATATTCGTACGACGGCGCAACCTTGTGTGGGCCCATAACGGAAAGCGATTGGATGAAGAAAACGACAAGTATAAGTTGTTTATAAATAAGCAGTAGCGATTATTACAGATTATCTTGTTGGAATACCCGTTGGTTAAAACACGATGTCGCGTTGTCACACAAGAAGAGCACTGCAGTATTGCATCAATTATTGATTCTTACATAAGAAGGCACTACTCAATAATTGTTACGAAAGAATTCTTTATCAAAGATTTTATTTTATTGATTCAATAATTGTTGCGTTGATTTTTTTTTATATTCTTCGTTGTTTCAATAATTATCACTACACGGTATTTTCCATTATCTGAGACAATAATTCATATTATCTGAATAATATTATTAGATAACATTATTGGTAATGTCTAGAAAATTCTGTCTAAGGAGAGGTTTGGTCACCTAATTGCGTGCCAGTAAGGAGAAATCCTTATTGGAAAGCCCCCTCTTTTCTGGGAACGGCCTGGTTGTCAGTATTGTGATTCTGTAATATTATTTGTGAATAATTAATTATTGATTTATTTGATGAGAAAAATATTGATTTTATGTGGATATAGATGGAGAAAATTTTTAAAGTAACAATTGTTAAAAAAATGATATTTTATCTTTTCTGATAAAATAATTTATTATTATATTTTAATAATATAATAATGATGATATTTTTACAATGAATGTGGGATATATGAGTATATGAGGAGGAAGAGTATTTTTGTTGCAAAAGTTGTTTAAAACATGTTAAACATGTTGGTGGACCCATTTCTTGACTGAAATTTGATTATAGCCTATAAAATCGTCCGTTTATGGATTTTGATCAATTTCTATTTGGAATTTGGAAAAAATTTCTTCTGCAAAGTTGTAGAGAATTGAATTTCCTATAAAAATTTGTGAGATTCGAATTTTCTGATAAAAGGGCTATTTATTATGAATTATTGAAGTTTCGAGGTTCCAGAATAATTGATTTTTGGAAGTTTAAAATATTTATAGTTAGAAAAACGTTTTTATTGTTTTGGTTGGCCCCCCATGTGTTGAAAATGGTTAAAATCAAATTTTCAAAGTAGGTGTAGGAAATTTTTTTAAATATTAATATTATATTAAATTTTCTGTTTTGGTGTTCTAAGCATTTTCCTATAAATAGGGTGCTTAGGTTAGAATTGAAAATCACACCAAAAACTAAAGATTTCTCTCTCTTTTTCTCTTTATAATATCGAGCGTATTTGTGAGTATTTTAGTACTTTGAGTATTGCTATACGGTGCAAGTTCTTTCAGCACTATATCTAGTATTCCAGTCAGAAGTACTATTCTTTCTGAGGTAAGAGATGTTATTTTATTCGAAAATGATATTATTTCTTCAATATCATTATGCCGAAATATTGGTTGGAAATTTTTATCAAATTTGTGAGTTACTATTCACGAGTTACTATTCACGAGTTACTATTCATGAGTTACTGTTCACGAGTTACTATTCACGAGTACTATTCACGAAGCGTGATGATGATTTTTTTTGTGAAATTTTTATCTTTTGAGGTTGAGAGTTACTTATTCACGTATACGATACTATTCACGTATACGACACTATTCACGAATACGACACTATTCACAGAAAAATAATTTTTTTTTCTGTGTCCAAGATTGTCTGTTATGATTCCTATCTTTGATTGGATCTATGTTTTGATCTTCATTCTTGAATTTTATTCTAATTTGGTTATTTATGAAGTATTTTTGAACTTGGATTATTTAAAGTACGAATCCTTAATACTTGTTCTTTTGTTTCACTGGATTCGTTTTCTTTAAAATATTTTTCATCATCCTCAGTCCTAAATGATGATATTACTGAATATCTTTGGCCTGTAGTGCAAAGATGAATGATTTCTTGATGAATATCTTTGGCCCGTAGTGCAAAAGATGAGCAGTGTTGAGATGAAATACGATCGATCGATTAATATCTTTGGCCCGTAGTGCAAAGATGAAGCAGTGTTTAGATGAACATGATTAATCGATGAACATCTTTGGCCTCAGTAGTGCAAAGATGAATATTTGATTCCAGATATATATTGATTGATGTTACGAGGATAAAATATCGACGATGAACTTTTAAATTCATATATAGAAGATAGTAGTTTGGATTCTCTACTTAACTCTTCTAATGAATTATTATTTCACTGCTAAGATTGATTTAAAACCTGGTTGTCTATTGCATTCTATTAGATTTTTCCTGTTGAGGACTAACGATAATTTGTTCTATATTATCTTAGTCATAATGTTCTTCTTCGGGCTAATTGAGCTCACCATTTTCTTTGTTGTTCCATTTTTCTTCTCGTGGAGGCGAGAATGTAGCGAAAGTACTAGTCGGGGTGTGGAATGATGGTTCTAGAAGTGGTTCTAGTAGTCCTCACTATTCTATAAAAAATAGTGTATCAATAATTATAATGAGGACTTATTTGAGTGTGGATATTGTCAGATGACAATATTTGTATTTAAACTCAAAGTTTTTATGTTGTATTAATAAAGTTGTAGTTGTTTACGTATCATGTATTTTGACGACTTCGGAATGGGTGTTGTATACCTATTTTGGGGGCGCCACGGTTGGTATATCGAGCTTAGGATATGGTCTTTGGAGGAGATCGGGGAATAGTATTAGGAGGAAGAGACGAGTAATCCTTCGCTTAGTATGTCATACCTAAGCTTATTTGTTGGTCAATCGAACTATATGGTTAATATGTGATATGTTAATTTGTTTAATTAACCCTTGTTTTATGGCAAGATTTAAGAATGACTAAGAAGAATATTAACGGTGGAGTTAATGAGACCGTGGAAACACCTTTAATCACCACCTGTGGAGGCATACAATGCGGAAGGCAATATTCTTCCGTAAACAACACCAATCGAAGCCAGACGATGAATGACGGGATATTTAGGAGCTTTTTGCAGTTCATGCAAAACCAGACGAGGGAGACTCGTGCACAAAATATGGGTGGAAATGCTAGCAATGCGCGGCTTGTCACAGCTAAGCAATTCAAAGATTTGGGACCACCAGAATTTAAGGGAAAGCCGGATCCAATCATGGCGGAAACGTGGGTCAAGCAAATTACCAAGATATTCGATGTCTTGGGATGCACGGAGGAACAGAAGGTTCCATTCGCCAACTTTATGTTTCGTGGTGGCGGATCTTTGGTGGGAGTACGTGAAACGGACCCAGCCTGCCGCACCCAAGACATGTCTTGGGAAGCGTTTGAAACTTTTCAACGAAAAATACTTTCCTGAAAGTATTCGCCATATGAAAGAGGTAGAGTTTATTAGACTAGAACAAAACAACATGACGGTGTCCCAATACGAGGCGAAGTTCGCAGAGTTATCCATGTTTGCACCTCATTTGGTAGAGATTGAGGAACGAATGACGAGGATGTTTCTGAGAGGTTTAAAACCCGAGATTTTGAATATCTTATCTCTCATAAATTTTCTTTATATTCAGATGTTGTCAATGAGGCTCCATTATTAGAAGCGAGATAAGCGAGTACGTTCAACCAAGAGATCAGTAACGAGGATCATCATGGTGACAAAGAATCATCGTAACAACGATAACCACGGAGAGAAAGAAAAATACGGACATAAAGGCGACAACCACTCTGGTGGTACTCGTGGCCATGAAAATAGAAAAAAGCGAGTCGGGGAGATTTTTAAAAGAGGAGATTCAACAATGACATTTGTGAAGACGCCGACCAAAGAAGAATCGGTTTTAAGGGAGGAGAAACGACCACCGGTCGTATGCTATAAATGTGGAAAAGAGGGACACATCATTCAAACCTGTCCACAACAGTTCAAGGTATGCTATAATTGTGGAAAGGAAGGACATATATCGCTTTCGAGATTTATGCAGTAGCGAAACCAAGCCCAGTGGGGATGGTGACTCAAAAGGTCATCCCGAGAAAAGTCAAAGTCAAGCGGTTCTGGAAGAGCATTTGTCGTGGATCGTCAACACGCGAGAACCCAAACGAGGTGATCACGGGTAAGCTAATCATAAATTCATGCGCTAAGTTTATACCTTACTAGATACCAGTGCTACCCATTCTTTTATCTCTTCTACTTGTGCTCAACGTTTAAACTTGATTCCGGAGAAATTAGACTTTGACCTATCTGTGAAAACTCCGTTAGGAAAAACTTTCATTACATCCACTGTTTATAAATCTTGTTTGATCCAAGTTGGCACCATCACATTACTTGTTGACCTTATCTCTTTAAAGATACTTACATTTGACGTGATTTTAGGGATTGATTGGTTAACTACTCATCATGCCAAAATTGATTATTTTCGTAAGGTTGTTAGTTTTCATATTCCTAACCAACCTGTTATTTGAATTCAAACAACCAAACCATTGAAGTCAAACTCTTTAATATCAAGCCATAAAGCCATTCATTTATTGAAAAACGGATGTCAAGCTTTCTTAGCCATGTCATGGACTTGAACAAAAATACGTCAGATTTGAATGATATTTCTGTTGTTGGTAAAATCCCTAACGTATTTCCTAAAGAATTTCTTGGCCTACCTCCAGAACGTGATTGTGACGCCCCAAAAATAGGTATACAACACCCATTCTGAGTCGCCAAATACATGGTACAGAAAGTAAACTACAACTTCAATAATACAATTGTCGTGCAAAATACGACAACACATACTGTGAGTTTAAATACAAATATTGTCTTCTAGATAATATCCACACTCAAATAAGTCCTCGTTACAATTATTCAAACACTATTTTACAGAAATAATGAGGACTGCTAAAATATCTTTCTAGAACCATCACTCCGTACCCCGACTAGTTCCTGCTATGTTCTCACCTCCTGGGAAAAAATAGAACAAAAAGGAAAAGGGTGAGCTCAACTAGCCTAGTAAAGAATATTATGACTAAGATAATATACAACAAATTATCGTTAGTCTTCAACAGGAAAATCGATAAAATATAATAGCCAACAAGTTTTAGATCAACAACTGCGGTGAAACAACAATCCATTAGAAGAGTCAGTAGAGAATGAGTTCTACTATCTTCTAAGATTTAAAAGTCCATCAACAATATTTTATCCCCCAGAACAACAATCAATATACATCTTTAATCAAATATTCATCTTTGCATTACAGCCAAAGATATTCATTTGTATCACCGATTAGTCATGTTCATCTCAACACTGTTCATTTTTGCCTACTACGGGCCAAAGATATTCATCTGATTATTCATTTATCTTTGCACTACAAAAGTAGAAGATATTTAGTAATATCATCATTTAGGGGTGAGGATGATGAAAATATTTTAAAGAAAAGCGAATCCGGTGAAGCGGAAGGACAAATAGTAGGGATTCAATATAACAGTTTATCCAAGATCAATAATACTTCATAAATACCAATTTTGAAGCAGAATTCAAAAATAAAGATCAAAACATGGATACAATCAAAGATAGTAACCATAATAGACATCTTGGACAAAAAGAAGAAAATTTCATTTTTCGGTGAATAGTGTCGTATTCGTGAATAGTGTCGTATACGTGAATAGTAACCCCGACACAAAAAGTTTCAAATTTGATAAAAATTCAGATCAATACTTCGGCATAATGATATTGAAGAAATAATATCATATATGAAGAAAATAACATCCCTTACCTCAAAATATCAAGATTTTCGATCGGAATATCAGTATAAGGTCAAGAAAACTTGCAGATAGATGAATAGAAACTCACAAAGTATCTAAATACTCACAAAATACACTCAATAATCTAGAGAGAGAAAAGAGAACACTTGTTTACGGTGTGATTTTAAATTCTAACTTAGCCCTCTATTTATAGGAAAATATTAGCAGACTTGACTGCAACCCGATGGCTTTACTACTCGCTACTATTCCCACCCACCACATTTGAAATAAATTTAAAGCACATTTCTTCACCAACCACAAGTGGGGCCCACTCAATTCTAGAATTTTCCACCAAAATCATTTATAAACCTATTTTACGAATCGGTCACCTCTTAAAATTCATAACAAATCATACGTTCATTTTAACGGTTCAAAATTTGTGGACATATACTCAACTTATATATGTATAACATATCCAAAAATTACAATGATCCAAGCATTGCGATCGGATAAAAATTATAACTCACACAATATATCTCAAAAACCGGGTTTAATTTTTAATACCTTCATTCCGGAAACAAAAATCTTGATAAAACACCTCAACATTAACTCCTTCATTTTTAACCACAATAAATATATCCAACATTTATATCCACATAAAATAAATATTTTCTTATCATATAAATCAATAATTAATTATTCACAAATAATATTACGTAATCACATTTATGACAACCGGTAGCTCCTCGAGAAAGAGGGGCTTTCCAATAAGAATTTCTCCTTATCATGCCGCAATTAGGTGACCAAACCTCTCCTTGATGTAATTTTCTAGACATTGCCAATAATGTTATCTAATAATATTATTCAAATAATATGAATTATTGATCCGATAATGGGAAATCGTGCGGTGACAATTATTGAAACAACAATAATATAAAATATCAACGCAAACAATTATTGAATCAATAAAATAAAATATTGAACAATAATTCATCGTAACAATTATTGAGTAGTGCTTCTTACGTAAGGATCAATAATTCATCAATACTATGCATCCACGCGTATTACTCTATTTTAACCACCGGGTATTCCAACAGTGTTAACGGTAACAACTACGCCGTTATTTATAAAAACTCAAACTTGTCGTTTTCTTCATTCGACAGTTATTACATTATGGGCCCACAAAAGATGCGGACCGTAAATGCATTTAATATTCCAACAATAAGAATATTCCACGACCAAACGAATATTCCCCCACAACAATGATTATTTTATAACCACTTGCATATTTTGTAAAATTTGCACATTTCACCCATCACCAGAGAATTATATCGAATTAATACCTTATTTGTGACGCCCCCAAAATTAGGTATACATCACCCATCTTGGGTCGTCAGATACATGGTACAAAATTCAAATACAACTTACTAATACAACTGTCGTGTACAATACGACAAAACATAACTATGAGTTTGAATACAATTATTGTCTACTAGAGATTATATAAACTCAAAAGGAGTCCTCATTATAATTATTAACAAACTATTTCACAGAATAGTGAGGACTACTAATCTTTATCTCTTCGGACCGTCACTCCGTTCCCGACTAGTCCCTCGCTATGTTCTCATTTCACGAAGAGAAACGGTGAAAGAAAAGGTGAGCTCAACTAGCCCGAAAAAAAATATTATGACTAAGATAATGCGAATAAATTATCATTAGTCTCCAACAATGTTAAAGCGATAAAATATAATAGACATCAAGTTTAATCTGCAATGAACAAGCAATCCATTAAAAAAGCTGTCAAGTAGAAAATAAAATCTACTATCTTTTATGATTAAAAAGGTTTTTAATCATCATTATCATTGGGACTCGACTTAATAAATAATCCACATCATCGAATCATCCCCCACTACTACCAATGATATTCTTTAGTATCACGACCACAATTATCCATGTACTACGGGCCAAGAATATTTGTGTATTCATTAATGGTCATGATCATGCCAACAACTGTCCATCAATGCACCACGGGCCAATGAGAACTTTTACCACATCATTTGTAACATTACTACCATGATTACAAGAATAATCCTCGGTCATAATCATACCAAGTCCATCTATGCACTATGTGCCACGAGATGACTTTCAACAAAATATAAACATGAAGATGATGACAATGATATAAGAATTCAATAAAAGAAGTTCAAGAATTATTTTATCCAGAATTATTAACGCCCAAATTGTCAAACATGATCATTGTTTTGTAGAAAGTAAAATTCAAGAATGAATCAAGAATATTTCCATGAAAAGACATCTTTGGATGAAGCGCAAATATCAAGGATATTCTACTAATTTCATGGAGTATAGAAGTCAAAACTTTAACCAACCGAGTATAATAAAGAATGGAATAACAAAAGAAATCACCATGCATGCGGCAGATTGTGATAGGCAAAGTTATTCCAACGTAATAATAATAACGAAACCAGTCGTGCAAAATTTGCACCAAGCTGGGATGTTCCAATGAGAATAATAAAAGCGGAACCAGTCCGTGTAAAACACATGCAACAGGATGTTCAAAACAGAATAATAATAAAGCGGAACCGGTCGATTGTAAAAACACACGACATGGATGTTCCAGCGGAATAATAATAAAGAAGCGGAACCCGTGTCGATTGTAAAACACGTAAACGAGGATGTTCCAATGTAATAATAGAAGAATGTCACCAAGTATAGGGTGATCACAGCGTATACAAAGTTATTCCAACAGAATAATAAAAATGAAATAACAACAGTTCTCTTCATGAATAAGAAAGAATAACACCCCCTTACGAAAGTACAACAAATAATATTCCCTACCTTAAGAAGAAAAAATTGGATATATAAGTAGTGAAGTAGCAGAATACTTTCTTCTTCTCTCTATAGTTTATCTCTCTAGAGTTTTGGTGAATTCGTAAGAAAATAATTAATAAATGAGCTTCTATTTATAGAAAAATAGAATGCATAAGAACTAACTCATGAGCAATTCGAGATTGATTTATTTTAATCGACGGACCATATTTAAAGAAAAATCTTTTAAATAAAATATAATATATTCTATTTATAATCTAATAAAACGAATAACTTTATAAAAGATTTTACTATGCAAACATTATGCAGGCACTATGCAAACACTATGCATAATAAAATATAATATATTCTAATTATTGTCTAATAAAACAGATAGCTTTATAAAAGTATTCTGTTTTATATAAAAAGTTTTTACTATGCAAAATACAATGCAACACAATGCATAATAGAATATAATATATTCTATGTGACGCCCCCAAAATAGGTATACAACACCCATTCTGAGTCGCCAAAATACATGGTATAGAAAGCAAACTACAACTTTGATAATACAGATATCGTGTAGAATACGACAATACAACTGTGAGTTTAAATACAAATATTATCTTCTAGAAAATATACACACCCAAATAAGTCCTCATTAATTATTCATACACTATTTTACAGAAATAGTGAGGACAGCTAAAACATCTTCCTAGAACCATCACTCCATACCCCGACTTGATCCTGCTATGTTCTCACCTCCTGAGAAGAAAAATGGAACAAAAAGGAAAAGGGTGAGCTCAACTAGCCCAGTAAAGAATATTATGACTAAGATAATATACAACAAATTATCGTTAGTCTTCAACAGGGAAAAATCTAATAGAATACAATAGACAACAAGTTTTAAATCAACAAATGCAAATGGAATAAAGAACCCATTAGAAGAGTCACGTAGAGAATGAATTCTCATGCCTTCTAAGATTTAAAAGTCCATCATCAATATTTCATCCTCGTAATAACAATCAATATACATCTTTAATCATCTTTGCACTACACAGCCAAAGATATTCATTTGTATCACCAGTTGGTCATATTCATCTCAACACTGTTCATCTTTGCACTACGGGCCAAAGAGATTCATCGATTTAATCATTCATCTTTGCACTACGGCCAAAGATATTCATCAAATATCACCATTAAGGATCGAGGATGATGAAAACATTTTTAAGAACGAATCCGGTGATATAGAAGGACAAATATTAGGGATTCGTATAACGGTTTATCCAAGATCAATAATACTTCATAATAAACGATTTTGAAGCGTAACTCAAAAATAACGATCAAAACATGGATCCAATCAAAAAGATAGAAGCGAAATAGACATATTGGACAAAAAGAAAAATTTTCATTTTTCTAATTGAATAGTCTTAGATTTGTGAATAAGTGTCGATACGTGAATAGTGCGAGTATCGTGAATAGTAACCCCGACACAAAAAGATAGAAATTTCACAAAAAAACATCTTCACGCTTCGTGAATAGTAACTCGTGAATAAGTAACTCATGAATAAGAACTCGTGAATAAGAACTCATGAATAGTAACCCCGATATGAAAAAGTTCCAAATTTGATAAAAAGTTCAACAAAGATTTTGGCATAATGATATTGAAGAAAATAATATCATTTGCGAAAGAAATAACATCCCTTACCTCAAAATAACCGTATTTCGATCGAATGAATTTGTAGATATAGTCGACAGAAACTCGCATGCATAGTATAGCAACACTCAAAGTATACTCACAAGAATAATTTCGATAATAGAGAGAGAAAGAGAGAAAACTTAGTTTTCGTGTGATTTTCAATTCTAACTTAGCCTCTATTTATAGAAAAAATGTTGGAGACTAAATTAATAAAATATATTAGTATTTATTCCAAATTCCTACCCACATGTTTTGAAAACTCTAGCATGCCTTCTTTGGTCAAAAACATCAGCCACCCATGTGCCAACAACCACAAAAACGTTTTTCTGATATAAAATAATTAAAACTTCCAAAAATCAATTATTTCGGAACTCCGGAACTTCAATAATTCATGATAAATAGCCCTTTTGTCAGAAAATTCGAATCTCGCGACTTTTTATAGGAAATTCAATTCTCTACAACTTTGCAGAAGGAAGTTTTCCCAAATTCCAAACAAAAATTATCCGAAATCCATAAATGAGCGATTTTACAGTCTATAATCAATTTTCGGTCAAGAATTGTGTCCACCGACACACAAAACATATGTTAAACATTTAATGCCACAAAATACTCTACCTCCTCATATACTCATATATCCCACATTCATTATAAAAATATCACCGTTAATATATTATTAAAATAATATATTTAAATGAATTATTTTATCAGAAAAAGATAAAATATTAATTTTCAACAATTGTCACATTAAAAATTTTCTCCATCTATATCCACATAAAATCAATATCATATAATCAATAATTAATTATTCACAAATAATATTATAGAATCACATTACTAACAAACGTGCAGGTTCAGAGAAGAGGGCTTTCCAATAAGGATTTCTCCTTCTTGCAAGTATGATTAGGTGACCAAACCTCTCCTTAGAGCAGAACTTTCTAGACATTGCCAATAATGTTATTTGATAATATTATTCAAATAATATGAATTATTAATTTGATAATGGAAAATAATCGTGTAATGACAATTATTGAAACAACAAGTGATACCAAATATCAACGCAAAGCAATTATTGAATCAATATAATATTGAATAAAGAATTCATCGTGAATAATTATTGAGTAGTTCCTTCTTACGTAAGGATCAATAATTCAATAATAAATGCAATACCGCAAGTGCTTCTTTGTGCAACCACGCATATTATCGTAGATTTTAACCACTGTGTAACCCAACAATTGTTAATTCAGTAATAATTTACGCCAATTATTTATAAAACTCAATCTTTGTCGTTTTCTTTCATCCAACCGCTTTTTCCGTTATGGGGCCCACTAATGATCTAGCTTGGCGTCACGGAGATTCCCGACAAAAAAGAATATTCCACCACCAAACGAATATTCCTTTAATAATGAATATTTTATAACCACTTGCTTATTTTGTAAACTTTGCATATTTCACCCATAACCAAAGAATTATATCAAATTAACCCTTATTAATTTAGAATAATGAATAAAGGAAAATTCAATTTTATTTATAATAAGTTGGGGTCTTACAACCTCCCTCCTTATGAAATTTTCGTCCTCGAAATTGACGTGACGTGCCTCAGGTATCGAAAAGGTGAGGTACTCGCTTTCATCTCCGATTCCAACTCCCATGTCATTTCCTCAATTGCATGGTTTCTCCACAAAACCTTAACTTGTGGTATAACCTTCGCATGCGTAAGACATGCTCTTTCCTATCCAAAATCTCAACAGTATCTCCTTGTATGTTAAATCTTCACTATCTCAAATCTCGGGTTCTAACGCAATAATGTGGTTCGGATCTTTCACATATTTACTGAAGCATAGATATATGAAAAACATTATGAACACGAGACATGTTTGGAGAATGTAACGCGAGTCTATAGGCCACGCGTTTCCTATTCGGTCAAGAATCTCAAATGGACCAACAAACCTTGGATTGAGCTTTCTCTCTTTTCCAAATCTTGTAACTCCTTTCCATGGAGCAACACATAACAATACATGATCTCCAATATTAAACTCCATGTCCTTTCTATGAAGATCAAAGATAACTCTTTTGTCGATCTTGTGAGGTTTGAATACGTTGTCGAATCATTTGGATCTTTTTCGTAGTCATGCGTACTAATTACGGGTCCCAACAACGTTGCTTCTCCCACCTCGCCCCAAAGATAATCGGGAAGCGACATTTTCGGCCCATACAACGCCTCAAATGGAGCCATGCCTATACTTGGCGATAAGCTGTTGTTGTAAGAGAATTCCACCAAATTGGCAAGTACTTATCCCAACTTCCTTTGAAATCTAGAAACACGAGTCTTAATAGATCTTCAAGGGTTTGAATACTCCTATCGATTGTCAAAATGCATTTGAGGATGGTATCCGAATCAATCAGAACTGCGCCCATTGCTTTCTCGCAGTAAGCTAACCCAAAATCTTGAAGTGAATCTCGGGTCACGATCCGAAACTATGGATCTTGGCATGCCATGCAATCGCATAATCTCATTCACGCACATACGAGAAAGACGTTCAAGGAATAAGTCTCGGCGTGATCGGTAAGAAATGGGTAGAATTGGTTAATCTATCAACAATAACCTAAATTGCATCTACGCCTTGAGAAATTTTGGGAAGACCTGTAACAAAATCCATAGTAATGTGTTCCCATTTCCATTCGGAATCTCAAGTGGTTGCAATGGAACTTTTGGCACTTGATGCTTCGCCTTTACACGCCGACAAAGTTAAACATCTTGAGATAAACTCCGCAATCTCTCTCTTCATATTGTTCCACCAAAATGTATGTCGAATATCATGATACATTTTGGTACTCCTGAGATGGATTGCAAGCGGGGTGTTGTGTGCCTCCATCATGATTTTATGCTTCGTGTCGTAATCGTTAGAACGCAAAGTCTAGAATTGACTCAAGTATTCCTTTTCATCGATTCTCGCTTCGGAATAAGACCTTCTTGCACTTTTTCTTCTTCATTTGTATCACCCCAGTCCGTAGCTTGAGCGACTTTAACTTTATCAATTAAAGTCGGTTCTACTCAGATATTCGCCATCATCATGTGGGATCACGGAGTCTTTAATTCTATCTTCATCCTTTGTAAGTCGTATAAAATGGGCCTTCATGCGTTGACAATATTGCACTTTCAGATTTGCATATGATCTTCTACTCAACGCGTACCTACTACGTTCGCTTTTCGGGATGATATTGAATAGTGTGATCGTAATCTTTCAATAGCTCAAGCCAACGACTTTTTGCATATTGAGTTCTTTTTGGGTGAAGAAATATTTGAGGCTTTTATGGTCCGTATAAATCTCCACTTTCTCTCCATACAAGTAGTGTCTCCATATCTTTAATGCGAATACGACTGCTGCCAACTCTAGATCATGAGTAGGATAATTCCTCTCATATTCTTTAAGTTGTCGTGAGGCATAGGCTATGACTTTCCCATGTTGCATGAGAACACATCCTAACCCCTTACCAGAAGCATTGCTGTAGATAACAAATCCATCCGAACCAGATGGTATTGTTAGAACAGGTGCCGAAATGAGTCTCCTCTTGAGCTCTTGGAAACTCTTCTCACATTCTCCGCTCCATATGAATTTTGTATCTTTCCGAGTCACCGAGTTAGCAGAGTAGCGATTCGAGAAAATCCTTCCACGAATCTCCGATAATAACCAAATTTAAGCCGAGTAAAGTCACAGATTTCTGGCCACCGAATTTTGACATTCCAACTTTGTATTGCTTCAATCTTATTTGGGTCCACAGATACTCCTTGTTTTGACACCACGTGCCCAAGGAATGCTACTTCCTCAAGCGTAACTCGCATTTCTTTAGCTTGGCATAAAGCTTGTGTTCACGTAAGTCTTTGTAGTACCGGCTTCAAATGGTGCTCATGATCTTTCTACTTTTGGAATAGATGAGGATGTCATCAATAAAGACAACAACGAACTGATCCAAATATTCCTTGAATACACGGTTCATCATATCCATGAAAGCAGCAGGAGCATTAGTCAATCCAAAAGACATGACCAAGAATTCATAATGCCCGTATCGAGTCTTGAATGCCGTCTTTGGAATATCCTCAGTTTTAATCTTCAGCTGATGATATCCGTAAGCTAAGATCAATCTTTGAAAAGAATTGCGCTCCTCAGAATCGGTCGAAGCGGGTCATCAATGCGAGGTAAGCGGATACCTATTCTTGATGGTGACATGGTTCAATTCTCGATAGTCAATACAAAGTCGCATACTCCCGCGTCTTTCTTCTTTACGAATAAAACAGAGCACCCCAAGGAGACGTATTTAGGCGTAATGAAACCGATGTCTAATAATTCCTGTAGTTGGACTTTTAACTCCTAAAGTTCAATAGGAGCCATTCGATATGGGGTTTTAGAAATGGGTTTTATGCGGTTCAAGGTCAATAAAGAATTCAACATCACGTTCGGGGTAAACGGGAAGTTCTTGAGAAAATACATCGAGGAATTCTCTAACCACGTAAATATTATTCAAATCGATTTGTCTTTATTCAAATCCATAACATGGGCTAAGAAAGCTTGACATCCGTTTTTCAATAAACGAATAGTTTTGTGGCTTGATATGACGGTGGATCGATTTTAGTGGTTTAGTGGTTTGAATTGTATGACGAGTTAGTTAGGAATATGAAAACTAACCACCTTACGAAAACAATCAATTTTGGCATGATGAGTAGTTAACCAATCAATTCCTAAAATCACATCAAAAGCAAGTATCTTTAAAGAGATAAGATCAGCAGGTAATGTGATAGTGCCAACTTGGATCATGCAAGATTTATAAAGCTGTAGATGTAACGAAGGTTTCACCCAACGGAGTTTCAAATGAGATAAATCAAAATCTAATTTCTCGAGTCGTTTAAACGTCGAGCACTGCAAGGGGAGAGATAAAAGAATGGGTAGAACAGGGTATTCAGTAAGGTATAAACTTCGCAAGAATTCAAGATTAGCTTACCTGCGTGATCACCTCGTTCGGGTTCCTCACGTTTTGGCCGATCCACGAAAAAAGCTCTTCCAGAACGGCCGATTTCGACTTATCCGGATGTACTTGGAATCACCACTCCCTACCGAACTTGGTTTCGCTTATAGTACAATCTCGGCGATGTGGCCTTCCTTTCCACAGTTGTAACATACCTTGGATTGTTGTGGACGGCCAATGATATGTCCCTCCTTCCCGCATTTGTAACATCTAACCTGGCGGTCGTTCTCTCTCCCCTAGCATTTGTTGTTGGTGCTGGTGCTATTGTTGATGTCTTCCCGTCATTGTTGAATCTTCTTTTTCTGAAATTTCCACTTGAGTCACCTTTCCTATTATCATGTCCACGATTACCACTTGAGTGGTTACCGCCTTTGTCCATATTCTTTCCTCCTCGCTGGTTATCATCGTTCTGATGACTACCCTGGTTGTGGTCCCTCGGTTGAGTATACTCACTATCTCATTTCTAATAATCGAGCCACATTGACAACATCTGAATACAGAGAAAACTTATGAGAGATAAGGTATTGACGAATCTCGGGTTTTAGACCTCTCAGAAACATACGCGTTATTCGTTCCTCATTCTCCACCAAATGAGGTGCAAACCTGGATAACTCTGCGAACTTTGCCTCATACTGAGACACCGTCATGTTGTTCTGTTCGAGTCTAATAAACTCTACCTCCTTCATATGACGAATACTTTACGAAAAGTACTTGTCATTGAACGATTTCTAAAATCTTTCCCAAGACATGTTAAGTGCATCATTTGGTACGCTTCACGATTCCCACCATGAATCGCTTCACCACGAAACATAAAGGTGGCGAATGGAACCTTCGTTCCTCCGCACCCCAAGACATCGAATATCTTGGTAATTTGTTTGACCCACGTTTACGCCTTGATCGGATCCGGCTTTCCATGGAAATCTGGTGGTCCCAACTCCTTGAATCGCTTGGTTTGTGATGCATCGCAGCGTTGCCATCATTTCCACCGTATTTTGTACACGAGTCTCCCTCGTCGATTTTGCATGAAGCGCAAAAACTCCTAAACATTCCATCGTTCATCGTTTGCTCGGTAGTGTTGTTTTACGGGAGGAATATTGCTTTCTGTTGCGCGTTCTCCCGATTTGCGACTAAAGGTTGTTCCACGCAGTCTCATAAACTCCATTGTTAACGTTCTCAGTGACCATTCTTAACATCGCCATAAAACAAGGGTTAATTAAACAAATTAACATATCACATAATATCCTATATTATGACCGATCCACAAATAAGCTTAGGTAGGACACATTAGTGAAGGATTTACTCGTCTCTCCCTCCTAGTTCTATTCCCCGATCTCCGCCAGAGATCATATCCCTAAGCTCGATACCAATCTGGACGCCCCAAAATAGGTATACAACACCCATTCGAGTCGCCAAAATACATGGTATAGAAAGCAAACTACAACTTTGATAATACTGAGATGTCGTGGTAGAATACGACAATACAACTCATGAGTTTAAATACAAATATTGTCTTACAGACAATATACACACCCAAATAAGTCCTCATTAATTATTCATACACTATTTTACGAAATAGTGAGGACAACTAAAACATCTTCCTAGAACTATCACTCCATACCCCGACTCGATCCTCGCTTATGTTCTCACCTCCCGAGAAGAAAAATGGAACAAAAAGGAAAAAGGGTGAGCTCAACTAGCCCGAAAGAAAGAATATTATGACTAAGATAATATACAACAAATTATTGTTAGTCTTCAACAGGGAAAAATCTAATAGAATACAATAGACAACAAGTTTTAGATCAACAAATGCAGCGGAAATAAAGAATCCATTAGAAGAGTCACGTAGAGAATGAATTCTACTGTCTTCTAAGATTTAAAAGTCCATCATCAATATTTCATCCCTGTAACAACAATCAATATACATCTTTAATCATCTTTGCACTACAGGCCAAAGATATTCATTTGTATCACCAGTTGGTCATGTTCATCTCAACACCTGTTCATCTTTGCACTACGGGCCAAAGAGATTCATCAGTTTAATCATTCATCTTTGCACTACAGGCCAAAGATATTCATCAATATCACCATTAAGGACTGAGGATGATGAAAAACATTTTTAAGAACGAATCCAGTGATATAGAAGGACAAATATTAGGGATTCGTACAACAGTTTATCCAAGATCAATAATACTTCATAATAAACGATTTTGAAGCAGAACTCAAAAATAACGATCAAAACATGGATCCAATCAAAGATAGAAATTAAATAGACATTTTGGACAAAAAGAAAATTTTTATTTTTCTATGAATAGTCTCAGATATTTGTGAATAGTGCCAGTATACGTGAATAGTAACCCCGACACAAAAAGATAGAAATTTCACAAAAACATCTTCACGCTTCGTGAATAAGTAACTCGTGAATAGTAACTCATGAATAAGTAACTCGTGAATAGTAACTCATGAATAGTAACTCGTGAATAAGAACTCATGAATAGTAACTCCCAGAACATGAAAAAGTTCCAAATTTGATAAAAAGTTCAACAAAGATTTTGGCATAATGATATTGAAGAAAATAATATCATTTGCGAAAGAAATAACATCTCTTACCTCAAAATAACCAAGCATTTCCGATTTGAATTTCTCAGATATAGTCTCGTGTAAACTCGCACCGTATAAAGCAACACTCAAAGTATACTCACAAGAATACGCTCGATAATATAGAGAGAGAAAGAGAGAAAACTTAGTTTCTGGTGTGATTTTCAATTCTAACTTAGCCCTCTATTTATAGAAAAATGTTAGGAGACTAAATTAATAAAATATATTATTATTTATTCCAAATTCCTACCCACATGTTTTGAAAACTCTAGCATGCCTTCTTTGGTCAAAAACATCAGCCACCCATGTGCCAACAACCACAAAAACGTTTTTCTTATATAAAATAATTAAAACTTCCAAAAATCAATTATTTCGGAACTCCGGAACTTCAATAATTCATGATAAATAACCCTTTTGTCAGAAAATTCGAATCTCGCGACTTTTTATAGGAAATTCAATTCTCTACAACTTTACAGAAGGAAGTTTTTCCAAATTCCAAACAAAAATTATCCGAAATCCATAAATGAGCGATTTTACAGTCTATAATCAATTTTCGGTCAAGAATTGTGTCCACCGACACACAAAACATATGTTAAACATTTAATGCCACAAAATACTCTACCTCCTCATATACTCATATATCCCACATTCATTATAAAAATATCACCGTTAATATATTATTAAAATAATATATTTAAATGAATTATTTTATCAGAAAAAGATAAAATATTAATTTTCAACAATTGTCACATTAAAAATTTTCTCCATCTATATCCACATAAAATCAATATCATATAAATCAATAATTAATTATTCACAAATAATATTATAGAATCACATTACTAACAACCGTGCAGTTCAGGAGAAAGAGGGGCTTCCAATAAGGATTTTCTCCTACTGGCGCCATGATTAGGTGACCAAACCTCTCCTTGCATGTACTTTCTAGACATTGCCAATAATGTTATCTCGATAATATTATTCAAATAATATGAATTATTGATTTGATAATGAAAAAAATCTTGTGTAATGACAATTATTGAAACAACGGTGATACCAAATATCAATATGACAATTATTGAATCAATATAATATCGAAGCAAGAACTCATCGTAACAATTATTGAGTAGTGCCTTTTCTTACGTAAGGATCAATAATTCAACAATCTTTGCTGTAATACCGTGTCTTATTATGCAACCACGCATATTATCGTATTTTAACCACTGTGTAACCCAACAAATGTTAATTCGGTAACAATTCTGTAGATTATTTATAAAACTCAATCTTTGTCGTTTTCTTTTCATCCAACTAGTTTTTTTTTCGTTGGGCCCACCAATAATGATCGCTCCGTCGTCCAGGAGATTCCCGAACAAAAAGAATATTCCACGACCAAACGAATATTCCCCGACAATAATGAATATTTTATAACCACTTGCTTATTTTGTAAATTTGCATATTTCACCCATAACCAAAGAATTATATCAAATTAACCCTTATTAATTTAGAATAATGAATAAAGGAAAATTCAATTTTATTTATAATAAGTTGGGGTCTTACATTCTATTTATAGAATAACTTTATAAAAGTATTCTGTTTTATATAAAAAGATTTTCTGTATTATTACATTAATAATACCAACAAAAAAATGAGTGACTTATCACGTAAGCATCAATAATCAATACCGTAGTGTCTACTTATGCAACCACGCGTATTCTTTATTTCTTTAACACCTATTTGTTTCACGATTAACGATAAAACTTCCAGATTATTTTCATAAAGTATTTTTGTCATTTTCTCAATCCGACAATAATTCCGTTGTGGGGTCCACCAATGATTGTGCCGTTGTACTAATATTCCCTGCTAAAACGAATATTCCCCGACCAATCGAATATTATATAACAACTTGCGTACTTTGCAAAATTTATAAATATTACCCACAACTATTATATCAATTTCATTCCATAATATTCAAAATTAATATTTATAGAAAATTCATCTTTATTCAAAAAGTTGGGGTTTTACAATCTCCCCTTCTTATGAAATTTCGCCCTCGAAATTAGGGTACGTACCTGGTATGTCGAAGAGGTAAGGATACCTTGATTTCATTTCAGATTCTAACTCCCAAGTCATTTCCTCAACATCGTGGTTTCTCCACAAAACTTTGACTTGAGGTATAACCTTGGTGCGTAGAATATGTTCCTTCTTATCCAAGATTTGAAGCAGGGAACCTCTTCATACGTCAAATCTTCCGCTATTTCGTCCGGTTCCAACTCAATAATGTGGTTCGGGTCTTCCACATATTTACGTAACATGGATATGTAAAAAACGTTATGAACACGAGACATACTTGGCGGTAAAGCGAGTCTATAGGCCACACTTTCTACTCGATCAAGGATTAAAAATGGGTCGATGAATCGAGGATTGAGCTTTCCTCTTTTTCCAAATCTCGTAACTCCTTTCCATGGAGCAACACGTAACAACACATGATCTCATATATCGAATTCCACGTCCTTTCGATGAAGATCAGCATAACTCTTTTTCGATCTTGTGAGGTTTTTTATCGTTCTTGGGATCGTTTGAATCTTTTTCGTGAGTCATACGTACCAACTCTGGTCCCAACAACGTTGCTTCACCCACCTCATCCCAACATCTTTGGAAGCGACACTTTCTTCCATCTGGCGCTTGAATGGAGCCATGCCGATACTTGCTTGATAGCTATTGTTGTAGGAAAACTCACCAATGGTAAGAACTTGTCCCAACTTCCCTTGAAATCAAGGACACAGAGTCTTAATAGATCTTCAAGAGTTTGAATAGTCCTCTCCGACTGTCCGTCCGTCTGAGGATGATATGCCGAGCTAAATCGTAAATTTGTGCCCATAGCTTTTTGCAAACTAACCCAAAATCGCGAAATAAATCTTGGGTCTCGATCAGAAACTATGGATACTGGCATACCATGCAATCTTACAACCTCGTTTATGTACATACGAGCAAGACGTTCAAGTGAATAAGTTTCTCGTATCGATAAGAAATGAGCAAACTTGGTCAATCTATCAACAATGACCCAAATCGCATCTATGCCTTGAGAAACTTTGGGAAGACCGATGCTTGAAATCCATGGTAATGTGCTCCCACTTCCATTCGGAATTTCAAGTGGTTCTGATGGACCTTTTGGTACTTGATGCTCTCGCCTTGACTCGTTGACACGTTAGACACCTTGAGATAAGCAGTATATCTCTCTCTTCATATTGCCCCACCAAAATGTATGTCGAAGATCATGATACATTTTGGTACTCCCAGGATGGATTGCAAGCGGTGTGTTATGCGACTCCATCATAATTTTAAACTTTAAATCAGGGTCGTTAGGAACACAAAGTCTGGAGTTGACTCGAAGTATTCCTTCTTCATCGATTCTTGCTTTCGGCATCGCACCTTCTTGCACTTTCTTCCTCATACGCATCAACTCCGGATCTGTAATTTGAGCAGCTTTAATTTTATCAATTAAAGTCAATTCTACTGTATATATTTGCCATCATCACGTGGGTCCACAGAGTCTTTATCTCTATCTCCATCCTTTGCAAGTCATACAAAATGGGCCTTTCCATTGACAATATTGCACTTTCGTGCCGCATATGATCTTCTACTCGATCGTCGTCTACTACCACGTTCGCTTTTCGGGATGGTATTGGATAGTATGATCATAATTTTTCAGCAGTTCAAGCCAAGCGTTGTTGTCGCATGTTGAGTTCCTTTTGAGTGAAGAAATATTTGAGGCTTTTATGATCAGTAAAGATCTCCACTTTCTCCCCATACAAGTAATGCCTCCAAATCTTTAGTGCGAAGACAACATTGCCTAACTCTAGATCATGAGTAGGATAATTCCTCTCATATTCTTTGAGTTGTCGTGAGGCATAAGCTATGACTTTCCCATGTTGCATGAGAACACATCCTAACCCTTTGCTAGAAGCATCTTTGTAGATGACAAATCCTCCGAACGGATGGTATTGTCGAGCAGGTCTTTGAAATGAGTCTCCTCTTGAGTTCTTGAAAACTCTTCACATTCCTCGCTCCAATCAAACTTTGTATCTTTCCGAGTCAATTTGAGTTAGTGGAGTAGCGATTCGAGAAAACCCTTCTACGAATCTCGATAATAACCAATTAAGCGAGAAAGCTACGTGCTTGATCATTTGATTTAGGTTGCTCCCGACTTTGAATAGCTTCAATCTTTCTTTGGGTCAGCGAGATATTCCATGACTTGATACCACGTGCCAAAGGAATGCTACTTCCTCAAGCGAACTCGCATTTCTTTAACTTGGCATAAAGCTTATATTCACGAAGCTTTTGGAGTATCGACCTCAAGTGTTGCTCATGATCTTCACGGGTTTTGGAATATATGAGGATGTCATCAATAAAGGCGACCACAAAGTGATCCAAATATTCCTTGAATACTCGGTTCATCATATCCATGAAGGCGGCGGAGCATTAGTCGATCAAAGGACATGACTAGGAATTCATAATGCCGTCTCTGAGTTACGAAAGCCATCTTTGGAATGTCATCGGTTCTAATCTTCAATTGGTGATATCAAAGCGAAGATCAATCTTTGAAAAGAATTTGGCTCCTTACTGGTTGGTCAAATAGGTCATTAATACGTGGCAATGGGTACCTATTTTGATGGTGACATGATTGACTCCGATAATCAATACAAAGTCGCATACTCCCATCTTTCTTCTTCACGAATAGAGCAGGAGCACCCCGAGGAGAAGTACTGGGACGAATAAAGCCGATGTCTAACAATTCCTGCGGTTGAGTTTTTAACTCACGAAGTTTAATAGAGCCATTCGATATGGGGATTTAGAAATGGATTTTTTATCTAGGGTTCAAGGTCGATACAAAATTCAATTTCACGCGCTCTGGGGGTAGGCGGGAAGTTCTTCGGGGAATCGTCGGAAATTCATTAACAATAGAAATATTATTCAAAAGCGGCGTATTTTTGTTTAGATCGCGTGACATGAGCTAAGAAAGCTTGACATCCGTTTTTCAATAAGCGAATAGCTTTATGGCTTGAGATAGCGGTGATTGATTTTAATGGTTTGGTTGCTTGAATTAGCATAATAGGTCGATTAGGAATATGAAAGCTAACAACCTTACGAAAACAATCAATTTTGCATGATGAGTAGTTAACCAATCAATCCTAGAATTACATCAAATGCAAGTATTTTTAATGCGATAAGATCGACAGGTAATGTGTGGGTTCCAACTTGAACCAAACAAGACTTATAAAATAGTGGATGTAATGAAGGTTTCTCCCAGCGGAGTTTCCACGAGATAAGTCAAAGTCTAATTTCTCGAGTCAAATTTAATCGTTGGCGCAAGTAGGAGAAATAAAAGAATGGGTAGAAGCCGGTATCAAATAAAGTGTAGACTTATTTAGAGTTTATGATAAGCTTACCGTGATGACCTCATTCGGGTTCCTTTCTTTTTGGGAGGTCACAACAAAGCGCTCTCCCTTGCCTCTGGCTTTGACTTTTACGGGGAATGACCTTTGGTGCCTCCATCTATTGAATTTGTCTTGGTGAGCGACAAAAATCGGGCTAAGTGACCTTCTCTTCCATAATTATAACATGCTTTGGGCGACATCGCACAATTTGGTGATGTGTCCCTCCTCCCTCGCATTTGAAGCATATGATAGGTGGTCTTTCTCCTTCCTTAACAACTTGGTCTTTGGTCTTTGGCGTCTTTCCATCATTGTTGAATCTCCTCTTCTTGAAATGTCCATTCTTATTGTTTTTGTTGATTACCACGAAGTGGTTACCATTTACGGCATGTTGATTCCCTCACGCTTGTTGTCACCGCTTCGATGGTCTGCTCTCCTTTGGTATTATCATTTTTTAAATTTGCTCTCTTTTGGTTGCGTTGACTCGTTATCGCGCTCCACCAAGTGAGCCCTATTTACAACATCTGAATACAAACCACGGTTTATGAGAAATAAGATGTTGGCGTATCTCGACTTCAAACCTCTTAAAAACATTCGCGCCATTCTCTCTTCATTATCCACACAGTGGGGCATAAGCCGGGATAACTCGCAAATTTTGCCTCGTATTGCGACACGGTCATATTTTTTGCTCCAATTTGATAAACTCCACCTCCTTCGTGTGCGAATACTTTTGGGAAAGTATTTGTCGTTGAAGCAACTCTTGGAACTTCTCCCAAGACATCTTGATCTGGCGAGGTTGAGTACGTTTCTGGATTCCCACCGATGAATGCCTCTCGCGCGCAACATAAAAGCGGCAAAAGGAACCTTTTGCTCCTCGGAGCATCCAAGACATCAAATATCTTGGTGATCTGCTTTATCCATGCTTACGCCATAAGTGGTTTTGGCTCTCCCTTAAACTCCGGTGGTCCCGGCTCCTTGAAGCATTTAGCGGTGACCTTGAGAGAGTTTCAGTGTTTCCACCTACATTTTTGGGCGAGAGCCGCTCTACTTTCTTTGTTGCATGAATTTCATAAAGCCTCTGAACAATCCATCATTCATCATTTTAGTCGGTGTTGTTGTTTGCATGAGGATTATCGCCTTCACGATGCACATTCTCACGATTATTGATATGTGGAGACTCAGCGGTCTCTTGTGCTCCATTGATATTCTCAACATTTTTGGATGTCATTTTGAGATCTTGCCACAAAATAAAGGTTAATTGACATGTAACATAATATCTCTAAACTCGACCAACCACTTTAAATACAAAATAAATTTAAGTAGGTCATACTAGCTAGCGAAGAATTCCCGTCTCTCCCTCTAGTTCTAGTCTCACATCTTAGCGAGGATCATATCCTAAGCTTTGATACCAAGTTGTGGCGCCCCCAAAATTAGGTATACATCACCCATCTTGGGTCGTCGGATACATGGTACAAAATTCAAATACAACTTACTTAATACAACTGTCGTGTACAATACGACAAAAACATAAGCTGTGAGTTTGAATACAAATATTGTCTACTAGAGATTATACAAACTCAAAAGGAGTCCTCATTACAATTATTATCACACTATTTCACGAGAATAGTGAGGGACTACTAATCTTTATCCTACGGACCATCACTCTCGTTCCCAGGCTGTCGTCCCTGCTATATTCTCATTTCACGAAGAGAGCGGTGAAAGAAAGGGTGAGCTCAACTAGCCCGATGAAATATTATGACTAAGATAATGCGAGAATAAATTATCATTAGTCTCCAACAATATTAAGCGATAAAATATAATAGACATCAAGTTTAAGCTGCGGTGAACAAACAATCCATTAAAAAGTTGAGTAGAAAATAAAATCTACTATCTTTTATGATTAAAAGGTTTTCATCTTTATTATCATTTGAGACTCGACTTAATAAATAATCCACATCATCGAATCACCCCTGCCTTGCTTCTGACGAGGATATTCTTTTAGTATCCGACCACAATTATCCATACTACTACGGGCCGAGAATATTTGTGTATTCATTAATGGTCATGATCATGCCAACATTTGTCCATCGATGCACTACGGGCCAATGAGAACTTTTACCACATCATTTGTAACATTACGGTCATGATTTACCGAATAATCCTGGTCATAATCATACCAAGTCCATCATGCATACTACAGGCCCACAGATGACTTTCAACAAAATATAAACATGAGGATGATGACAATGATATAAGAATTCAATAAAACAAGTTCAAGAATTATTTTATCCGAGGAATTATTAACGTCAAATTGTCGACATGATAATCTTTATTTTGTAGAGTAAAATTCAAGAATGATCGGAAGAATATTTCCATGAAAAGATCTTTGGATGAAGCGCAAATATCGAGGATATTCTACTAATTTCATGGAGTATAGAAGTCAAAACTTTAACCAATTTGAGTATAATAAAGAATGGAATAACAAAAGAAATCACCATGCATGCGGTGCTGCCGCATAGGCAGGTTATTCAACGAGAATAATAATAACGGAAACGGTCGGGCAAAATTTTGCAAGCGAGGATGTTCAACGAGAATAATAAAAAGCGGAACCCGGTCGGTGTAAAACACACGCGCAGACGAGGATGTTCCAACAAAATAATAATAAAAGCGGAACCGGTCGGTGTAAAACACTTGAGACGAGGATGTTCAAGCGGAATAATAATAAAAAGGCGGAACCGGTCGGTGTAAAACACCACAGACAGGATGTTCAACGAGAATAATAGAAGAATGTCACCAAGTATAGGGTGAGACCAGCGTATACTGAGTTATTCCACGAGAATAATAAGAAATGGAATAACAACAGTTCTCTTCATGAATAAGAAAGAATAACACCCCTACGAGTACAACAAATAATATTCCCTACCTTAAGAAGAAAATCTTTGGATATATAAGTAGTGAAGTAGTAGAATACTTTCTTCTTTTTCTCTCTATAGTTTATCTCTCTAGAGTTTTGGTGAATTAAATGAAAATAATGAATGAATGAGCTTTATTTATAGAAAAATGGAATGCATAGTAACTAACTCATGAGCAGTCGAGATTGATTTACTTTAATCGACGGTCCATATTTAAAGCAAAATCTTTTAAATAAAATATAATATATTCTATTTATAATCTAATAAAAGCGAATAACTTTAAAAAGATTTTACTATGCAAACATTATACGAGCCTTATGCAAACACTATGCATAATAAAATATAATATATTCTAATTATTGTCTAATAAAGCGAGATAGCTTTATAAAAGTATTACATTTTTTATATAAAAAGATTTTACTATGCAAAAATACTTATCACGGAGACTTTATCGACACTATGCATAATAGAATATAATATATTCTATTTATAGAATAACTTTATAAAAGTATTACATTTTTATATAAAAGAGATTTTATTATTATTAACATTAATAATACTTAACAAAAGCATGAGTGACTTATCACAACCAGCGTAAGCATCGATAATCGCCGTTATCTGGTGTGCAATAATTCTATGCGACCCACCAATAATTATTTTTGTACGACCAATCGAATATTTAACAAAGGGTGTTTTATAAATAGTTAACGGTAAAACTAGAAAATTCATCTTTATTCAAAAAGTTGGGGTGTTACATTATTTCACAAATATAAAGAAAATTATTTTTTATCGTTTTCTCAATCAACTCCTTATGAAATAATTACGTTGAAAAGGTGAGGATGGGGTCCATGATTCTTCAATGCATGGTTGTACTAAACCTTATTCCTGTTAAAGTAGGAATATTCCCTATCCAGATCGAATATTATATAACAACTTGCGTACTTTTGCAAAATTTATAAATATTGGATATGTGAAAAACATTATGAACATAGAGACACTTGGAGGTATTATATCAATTTCACTCCATAATATTCAAAATAATATTTATAGAAAATTCATATTAAATTCCATCTTTTTCGAAAAGTTGGGCTAATTACGGTCCCAACAACGTTGCTTCTCCCACTTCGTCCCCAAAGATTTGGAGAAGCGACACTTTCGTCTATACAACGCCTCAAATGGAGCCATGCCTATACTTGCGATAAGCTGTTGTTGTAGGAGAATTCTACCCGGTGTCAATACTTATCCCAACTTCCTTTAAAACCTAGGACACAAAGTCTTAATAGATCTTCAAGGGTTTGAATAGTCCTCTCGATTGTCCGTCGGTTTGAGGATGGTATGCGAAGCCAGAAAATAAATCCGTGCCCATAGCTTTACGCAAGCTAACCCAAAGTCGTGAAGTGAATCTTGGGTCACGATTGAAACTATGGATATTGGCATGCCATGCAATCTCACAATCTCATTCACGCATATGCGAGCAAGGCGTTCAAGGAATAAGTCTCACGTATCGGTAAGAAATGGGCAGACTTGGTTAATCTATCAACAATAACCCAAATCGTATCTATGCCTTGAGAAACTTTACGAAGACACATGCTTGAAATCCATAGTAATGTGTTCCCACTTCCATTTCAAAATCTCAAGTGGTTGTAATGGACCCTTTGGCACTGATGCTCCGCCTTTACACGTTGACAAGTTAAACACCTCGAGATAAACTCGCGATCTCTCTCTTCATATTGTTCTACCAAAATGTATGTCGAATATCATGATACATTTTGGTACTCCCTGAGATGGATTAAAGCGGGGTGTTGTGTGCCTCCATCATAATTCTATGCTTCAAGTCAGAATCGTTAGGAACACATAGTCTGGAGTTGAATATAAGTATTCCTTCTTCATCGATTCTCGCTTCTGAAATAGCTCCTTCTTGCACATTCTTCTTCATACGTATCAGCTCCGGTCCGTAGCTTGAACAGCTTTAACTTTATCGATTAAAGTCGGTTCTACTCGTATATTCGCCATCATCATGTGGGTCCTTGGAGTCTTTAATTCTACCTCCATCCTTTGCAAATCATACAGAATGGGCCTTTGCATTAACAATATCGCTTTTCGTACTCGCGATATGATCTTACTACTTGCGATAAATCTACTACGTTAAACTTTTCGAGGATGATATTGAATAGTGTGATCGTAATATTTCAATAGTTCAAAGCCAACGTCGTTCTTGCCGCATGTTGAGTTCTTTTGGGTGAAGAAATATTTGAGGCTTTTATGGTAAAGTATAAATATCCACTTTCTCCCCATACAAGTAGTGTCTCCAAATTTTCAACGCTGAATCATTGCACGCTAACTCTAGATCATGAGTAGGATAATTCCTCTCATATTCTTTGAGTTGTCGTGAGGCATAGGCTATGACTTTCCCATGTTGCATGTGAACGCATCCTAACCCTTTGCTCGAAGCATCATTTGTATATAACAAATCCATCCGTATTCGGATGGTATTGCTGAAACAAAGTTAGAAATGAGTCTCTCTTGAGCTCTTGGAAACACTTCTCGCATTCCTCGCTCCATACAAATTTTGTATCTTTCCAAAGTCAATCGGTGAGTTAGCAGATGGCGATGTAAGACCCGAATTTTATGAAATAAAAGTATTCAATTTTTTTATAATTACTATTCGGTAAATGGTTAAATTGATAAAAGTTAAAGTTAAGGATGATATATGAATTTTTTTCAAAATATACAAGTGGTTATAAAATATTCATTGTTGTGGGGAATATTCGTTTGGTCGTGGAATATTCTTTTTACGTCGGGGAATATTAAATGCTGACGGTAGCGATCATTTATGGGCCCCATAATGAGAATAAGCTGTCGATGAAGAAAAGCGACAAAATTAAGTTTTTATAAATAATCAGGCGTAATCGTTCTGAATTAACCTTTGTTGGAATACGGTTGGTAAAATAAAGTAATCTGGCGTTGTTGTTGCGATAGCACTACGGTATTACAGTATTTTGAATTATTGATTCTTAAGTAAGAAGGCCACTACTCAATAATTATTACGGTAATTCTTTATTCAATATTTTATTTTATTGATTCAATAGTTCTTTGCGTTGATATTTTATATTATTGTTGTTTCAATAATTATCCTTTGCATAATATTTCTCATTATCGAGATCAATAATTCATATTATTTGAATAATATTATTAGATAGAATTATTGACAATGTCTATAAAGTTACATCGAGGAGAGGTTTGGTCACCTAATTGCGCGTAGGATGAGGAGAAATTCTTATTGGAAAGCCCCTCTTTCCTGAAAGCGTACGGTTGTCATTATTGTGATTACGTAATATTATTTGTGAATAATTAATTATTGATTTATATGATAAGGAAATATTTATTTGATGTGGATATAAATGATGGATTTATTTATGTGGTTATAAATGAAGGAAATAATATTGAGGTATTTTATCAGTATTTTGTCGGATTGGAGGTATTAAAAGATCAAGTCGATTGTTCTTACAACTCTATTGTGTGAGTTATAATTTTTTAATCCGATAGTTGGATCGTTGTAATTTTTGGATATGTTATACATATATAAGTTGAGTATATGTCCACAAATTTTGAACGAATTAAAAATGAAGCGTATGATTTGCTATTAATTTTAAGAGGTGGTGATTGAAATTAGGTTTATAAATAATTTTGGTGGAAAATTCTAGAATTGAGTGGGCCCCACTTGTGGTTGGTGAAGAAATGTGCTGAATTTTATTTCAAATGTGGTGGGTGGGAATAATAGCAGGTAAAGTCATCAGGTTGCAGGTCAAGTCTGCTAAAATTTTCCTATAAATAGAGGGCTAAGTTAGAATTGAAAATCACACCAGAAATAAGCTTTCTCTCTTTCTCTCTTTAGCCAGTAGTGAAAAGTTAAATTGTGACTGGTATGATCATGACCATTGAATTTATAATTGAATATCTTTAGCTTAAGTGCAAAGGTGAATTGATCAACATGGTTATAATTATTGTTTATATAAATTCTGAAACAATTATATATTTCTTTGAGATATTAATATATTTGGCCTGTAATGAAAATATGAACTGTTTAGGAATATCGTTGGCCTGTAGTGCAAAGATGAATTGTTGATGAATATCTTTGGCCAGTAGTTCAAAGATGAACTGTTAACGAATATCTTTAGCCCGTAGTGCAAAGATGACCTGTTGTTGAATAATTTTGGCCAGTGGTGCGAAGATGAACTGTGGATGAATATCTTTGGCCCGTAGTGCAAAGATGAATTTATTAGTATGATTACTGAGCGAGGCGTGATTTGGTATAACCATGATCTTTGATGTTTGGTAAAGACATGTGATGAAAATTATATTAAATCACAGGTACGAAGAGAATTTAGAATCACAATTATGATTATGAGATATTCATATAATTGTGGAAAAGGCTGTTGATTGATGTTATAGGGATAAAACATTGTTGGTGGACTTTTAACATGGAGAAGATAATAGATTGTATTGTCTATTTGACTCTTCTAATGGATTGCTTCGTTCATTACAACTATGGTTGAAATTTTTATCATCTACTATATGTTCTAAATCTACGATTTGTTATTGATGAAGGCTATTGATAATTTAATTATCTTTAGTCATGATATTCTTTCTTGAGTTAGTTGTGCTCACCCTTTTGCTTCACAATTCCTTTCGGGGTAATAAAAGTGTATTTTGGGTAGGCGAGAATAGTGAGGGAATAGAGCGGTGGTCATCGTTTAGTAGTTATATTTGGTGAATCTAATAGGGTGAAAGCGAGCGAGCGTTAGAAGGGTGTTTTGCCACTATCATACAAGATGTCTAATGACATACTGACCTCGTGTCATCATAAGATGGGGTTGTGCTCATCCACTTCTTTGAGTATATTTCTGACCACTACTATATAATCTTGGTATTTGTTTGAAGTATAATTCTCAATTTGAGACAGTGGAGATAATGATAAGTCAAGAGAAGACTCACCATTGGGAAGAATATGATCGTAATCTTCTCATTTTTCTTTGGGGTCTATTGGCTCAACCAAGGATAATTCTGTGGCCATATGATATCTATCATAACCTAGAAGCATGGCCTCCCATGTACGAAGGTTTCCTTGAGCACTTCCCAAAAATTCTAATTTCTAAAATAATTTTTGACTATACCTTTATGTAAGGTGTCATTGTGACGTGTTATCCATGATTGGGACATGAGTCACAGTTGGTATATATTTGTATCCAAACTCACAGCATATGTATTGTTGTATTTTGTACGATAATTGTTGTAATAAAGTTGTAGTTATTTTTACGTACCATGTATTTGGCGACTCGAGAATGGGTTGGATGGAATGGACCTATTTTGGGGTTGTCCTGGCGATTCGAGAAAATCCTTCCACGAATCTCCGATAATAACCAAATTAAGCCCGAAAGCTACGCACTTGGTCACCACCGACTTTGGTTGCTCCCAACTTTGTCTTGATTCAATCTTGGCCGGGTCGGCAGATACTCCATGTTTTGACACCACGTGCCCAAGGAATGCTACTTCCTCAAGCCAGAATTCGCATTTCTTCAGCTTGGCATAAAGTTTGTTTTCATGAAGCCTTTTAAGTATCAACTTCAAATGGTGTTCATGATCTTCACTGACTTTTGGAATAGATGAGGATGTCATCAATAAACAACAACAACAAATGATCCAAATATTCCTTGAATACACGGTTCATCATATCCATGAAAGCAAAGGGAGCATTAGTCAATCCAAAAGACATGACTAAGAATTCATAATGCCCATACAGGAGTTACGAAGGCGGTCTTTGGAATATCTTCGATTTTAATCTTGGTGATGATATCCGAATGAAGATCAATCTTTGAAAAGAATTGTGCTCCTTATGGCGGTCGAACGGGTCATCAATGCGAGGTGGCGGATACCTATTCTTGATGGTGACATGGTTTAATTCTCCGTAGTTAATACAAAGTCGCATACTCCGTCTTTCTTCTTTCTGAATAAAAGCAGGAGCACCCAAGGAGATGTACTAGGGCCGAATGAAACCTATGTCTAACAATTCTGTAGTTGGACTTTTAACTCACGAAGTTCAATAGGAGCCATTCGATATGGGGTTTTAGAAATGGGTTTTATACCCGGCTCAAGGTCAATAAAGAATTCAACATCACGTTCTGGGGGTAGACCCGGAAGTTCTTTAGGAAATACATCAGAAAATACTCTAACAACAGAAATATTATTCAAATCTGACTTGTCTTTGTTCAAATCCATAACAAGGGCTAAGAAAGCTTGACATCCGTTTTTCAATAAATGAATAGTTTTATGGCTTGATATGATAGTGACTGATTTTAGTGGTTTAGTTGTTTGAATTCGTATGACAGGTTGGTTAGGAATATGAAAACTAACAACCTTACAAAAATAATCAATTTTGGCATGATGAGTGGTTAACCAATCAATTCCTAAAATCACATCAAAAGCAAGTATCTTTAAAGATATAAGATCAATGAGGTAATGTGATAGTTCAACTTGGATCATGCAAGATTTATAAATTGTAGATGTGTGAAGGTTTCACCCAGCGGAGTTTCAACAGATAAGTCAAAGTCCAATTTCTCCGAGTCAAGTTTAAGCGTTGAGCACAAGCGAGAAGATATAAAAGAATGGGTAGAGCAAATTATCTAGTAAGGTATAAACTTGCAAGAGTTCAAGATTAGCTTACCCGTAATCACCTCGTTCGGGTTCTCGCGTTTTGGCGACCACGACAAATGCTCTTCCGAGAACCGTGATTTCGACTTATCTGGGGATGACCCTTGGAGTCACCATCCCGTTGAACTTGGTTTTTTTCTGAGAACAATCCCGAGCTATGTGGCCTTCCTTTCCACAGTTGGAACATACATTGGATTGTTGTGGACGATTAATGGTGATATGTCCCTCTTCCCACATTTATAACATCTAACTGGCGGTCGTTCTCCTCCCCTAGAATTTGTTGTTGGTCTTTGGTGTTCTTTGTTGATGTCTTCCCATCATTGTTGAATCTCCTCTTTACGAAATTTCTACTTGACTCACCTCTCCTATTATCATGGCCATAATGACCACTAGAGTAGTTTACCGCCTTTGTTAAGTATTTTCCCTCCTCATTGGTTATCATCGCTCGATGGATTCTTGCATCTTGCCGATTATGACCACAGTTGTGGTCCCTCGGTTGAACATACTCATTATCTCGCTCTAATAATTGAGCCCTGTTTATAACATCTGAATATAAAGAAAATTTATGAGATATAAGATATTTTCGAATCTCGGGCTTTAGACCTCTCAGAAACATCCTCGTCATTCGTTCCTCATTTTCGACCAAATGAGGTGCAAACCTGGATAACTCTGCAAACTTTGCCTCGTACTGGGACACCGTCATGTTATTTTGTTCCAGTCTGATAAACTCCACCTCCTTCATATGACGAATACTTTCAGGAAAGTACTTGTCATTGAATAGTTTCTGAAACGTTTCCCAAGACATCTTTGAGTCTTAATTTATTGGGTACACTTCACAGAGACTCCCACCGGTGAGTCGCCTCACCACGGAACATAAAGGTGGCGAATGGAACCTTACATTCCTCCGTGCATCCCAAAACATCGAATATCTTGGTAATTTGCTTGACCCACGCCGCCATGATCGGATCCGGCTTTCCCTTAAATTCGGTGGTCCCGATTCCTTGAAATGCTTGGTTTGTGACAAGCCACGCATTGCTATCATTTCCACTTTTCAGTATTTTGTGCACGAGTCTCCACAAATGCGGTTTTACATGAGCTGCAAAAAGCTCCTAAACATTCCATCATTCATCGTTTGCTCGGTAGTGTTGTTTACAGGAGGAATATTGCCTTCCTGTTGCACGTTCTCCTGGTTTATAACTAAAGGTTGTTCCACGGTCTCATACACTCCATTGTTAACGTTCTCAGCGGCCATTCTTAAATACTGCCATAAAACAAGGGTTAATTAAAACAAATTAACATATCACATAATATCCCTATATTATGGTGACCAACAAATAAGCTTAGATAAGACACACTAGCGAATGATTTACTCATCTCTCCCTCCTAGTTCGATTCCCCGATCTCCACGGAGACCATATCCTAAGCTCGATACCAATTGTGGCGCCCCCAAAATAGGTATACAACACCCATTTTGAGTCGCCAAATACATGGTACATGAAAAGAAAACTACAACTTCAATAATACAATTGTAAAAGTAAAATCGACAACACATCTGTGAGTTTAAATACAAATATTGTCTTCAGACAATATCCACACTCAAATAAGTCCTCGTTATAATTATTCAAACACTATTTTACGAAATAGTGAGGATTTGCTAAAACATCTTTCTAGAACCATCACTCCAGGTACCCCGACTAGTTCCTGCTATGTTTCACCTCACGAGAAAAAAATGGAGCAAAAAGAAAAAGGGTGAGCTCAACTAGCCCAGTAAAGAATATTATGACTAAGATAATATACAACAAATTATCGTTAGTCTTCAACAGGGAAAAATCTGATAAAATATAATAGCCAACAAGTTTTAGATCAACAACTGCAGCGGAAACAACAACCCATTAGAAGAGTCAAGTAGAGAATGAGTTCTACTATCTTCAAAGATTTAAAAGTCCATCACCAATATTTTATCCCTGTAACAACAATCAATATACATCTTTAATCAAATATTCATCTTTGCACTCTGAGGCCAAAGATATTCATTTATATCACCGATTAGTCATGTTCATCTTTGCTTTACTACGGGCCAAAGATATTCATCGATTAATCATTTATCTTTTGCACTACTGGTAGAAGATATTTAATAATATCATCATTTAGAATGAGGATGATGAAAAATATTTTAAAGAAAAGCGAATCCGGTGAAAGCGGAAGGACAAATAGTAGGGATTAGTATAGCAGTTTATCCAAGATCAATAATACTTCATAAATACCAATTTTGAAGCGAATTCAAAAATAAAGATCAAAACATGGATCTGATCAAAGATAGTAACCATAATAGACATCTTGGACAAAAAGAAGAAAATTTCATTTTTGATTGAATAGTGTGTTGATCGTGAATAATGTCGAATACGTGAATAGTCCGATATCGTGAATAAGTAACCCAGACACAAAAAAGTTTCAAATTTGATAAAAATTTAGATCGATACTTGACATTATGATATTGAAGAAATAATATCATATATGAAGAAAATAACATCCCTTACCTCAAAATATCAGTACTTCTGATCGGAATATCGGTATAGAAATTTGAAGGAAACTTGCAGACCGATGAATAGAAACTCACAAAGTATTTAAATACTCACAAAATACGCTCGATAATCTAGAGAAAGAGAAAACTTGTTTACGGTGTGATTTTCAATTCTAACAGCCCTCTATTTATAGGAAAATGTTAGCAGACTTGACACCAAACTTTGATGGCTTTACCATTTACTATTCCCACCCACCACATTTGAAATAAGTTCAAAGACATTTCTTCACCAACCACAAGTGGGGCCCACTCAATTCTAGAATTTTCCACCAAAATCATTTATAAACCTAATTTACGAATCGGTCACCTCTTAAAATTCATAACAAATCATACGTTCATTTTTAACGGTTCAAAATTTGTGGACATATACTCAACTTATATATGTATAACATATCCAAAAATTACAACGATCCAAGCGGTCGGAGTAAAAATTATAACTCACACAATATATCTAAAAAACTTTGGTTTAATTTTTAATACCTTCATTCAGGCAAAAATCTTGATAAAACACCTCAACATTAACTCCTTCATTTTTTAACCACAATAAATATATCCAACATTTATAACCACATAAAATAAATATTTTCTTATCATATGAATTAATAATTAATTATTCACAAATAATATTACAAAATCACATTTATGACAATGACGGTAGTTCCCGAAGAAAAGGGGCTTTCAATAGAATTTCTCCTTATCAAGTAGCATGATTAGGTGACAAACCTCTCTCTTGTGAGAACTTTTTAGACATTGCCAATAATGCTATCTAATAATATTATTCAAATAATATGAATTATTGATCGATAATGGAAAATCTTGTGTAGTGACAATTATTGAAACAACAATAATATAAAATATCAACGCAACAATTATTGAATCAATAAAATAAAATATTGAGCGATAGCTCTTTGTAACAATTATTGAGTAGTGCGCTTCTTACGTAAGGATCAATAATTCATCAATCTTTGTGCATCCACGCATATTTACGTATTTTAAACCATAGGGTATTCCAGCGAGTGTTAGCAGTAACAACTTCTGTAGATTATTTATAAAAACTCAAACTTGTCGTTTTCTTCATTCGACAGTTATTCTATTATGGGGCCCACAAATGACTGCGCCGTCGTACGAATATTCTCCGACAATAAGAATATTTCACGATCAAACGAATATTCCCCGACAACAATGATTATTTTATAACCACTTGCATATTTTGCAAAATTTGCACATTTCACCCATAACTAGAGAATTATATCAAATTAATACCTTATTAGTCACAAATATAATTAGAGAAAATTCGATTTTATTTATAATAAGTTGGGGTCTTACAGTGATATTGAATTTTGTATCATCTTTGAATTCAGTACAAAACCCACTTCTAAAATCTCATATCGAATAGCTCTATTGAACTTGAGTTAAAAATTCAACTATAAATTTGGTACCCGAGCCTTTATCTGGTGACTTCCTTTTGTGGAATGCAAAAGCCGGACTCTTCGTGGGGACACCATATTCGATGCGGTAGTAAAGCGATAGGTGTCATTGTGACATCTTATCCAAGATTGGGATATGAGTCACGGTTGAGAGCAACCTAAGTCGATGAATCGAAATCGTAGCTTTTCATGCTTAGCTGGTTATTATCGAAGATTTTGTGGAAAGATTTTCTCGAATCACTACTCCATTAACTTAGTTGACTCATAGAGATACAAAATTCGAATGGAGCAAGGAATGTGGGAAGAGCTTCGAAGAACTCAAGGGGAGACTCATTTTGGTACATGTTCTGACCATACCATCCTGAAAAAGCGAACGTGGTAGCTAACGTGTTGAGTAAAACATCGTATACGAGTACAAGTGCGATATTGTCAAAGACCCATTTTGTATGACTTACAAATGATAGAGTTGAAGACTCTAGGTACTCATGTGATGATATACGAGTATAATCGACTTTAATCGATAAAGTTAAAACTGTTCAAGCTACACACCGGGGGTGATGAATATGAAGAAGGACGTCAAGAATTCGTTATTCCAAAAAGCGAGAATCGGCGATGTGAGAAAGCTCAAACCTCGATTTATTAGTCCATTTGAAATCCTCGATCGAATAGCGCGTGGCCTATAGACTCGTTTTTCTGCTTGAAGTATATGGCGATGTTCATGCGTTTTTCGTGTATCGATGTTACGTAAATATGTGGATGACCGAACCACATTATTGAGTTAAAACCGGATGAGATAGCGAGAAGATTTAACGTCACGAGGAGGTACCGGTCAAGATCTTGGATAGGAAGGAGCATATCTACTGGCATGTCAATTTCGAGGAATGAAATTTCATAAGGAGGAGGTTGTAAAACCCAAATTATTAATAAATAAAATTTAATTTCCTCTATTTATTATTTTGAAATAGTAAGGGTTGATTTGATTAATGTGGTTAGTTATGGATAAAATCATAAATATTTTAAATAAGCAAGTGGTTATAAAATATTCATTGTTGTCGGGGAATATTCGACTTGGTCGTGGAATATTCTTACTTATCGAGAATATTAAATGCGACAGTATGACCTTAATAATGGGCCCCATAATCTGAAAGCGGTTGGATGAAGAAAATGACAAGTATAAGTTGTTTATAAATAACTTGGCTTGGTTATTCTGCAATTATCTTGTTGGAACAACCGATGGTTAAAAAAACGATATCTGGCGTTGTTGCCGATAGATAGTACGGTATTGCACCAATTATTGATTCTTACGTGAAGGCCTTTACTCAATAATTGTTACTGGTAATTCTTATTCGGTATTTTATTTTATTGATTCAATAATTCTGCGTTGATTGATTTTTATATATTCTTTGTTGTTTTGATAATTGTCACTACTATGATATTTTCCATTATCGAACAATAATTCATATTATCTGAATAATATTATTAGATAACATTATTGGCAATGTCTAGAAAGTTACATCTAAGAAGAGGTTTGGTCACCCTAATTGCTTGCAAGATGAGGAGAAATCCTTATTGGAAAGCCCCTCTTTCTGAGGAGCGACACAGTTGTCGATATTGTGATTACGTAATATTATTTATGAATAATTAATTATTGATTTATATGATGAGGAAAATATTGATTTTATGTGGATATAGATGGAGAAAATTTTAAAGTGACAATTGTTAAAAATAATATTTTATCTTTTACGATAAAATAATTTATTATTATATTTTAATATAATAATGATGATATATTTTACAATGAATGTGGAATATATGAGTATATGAGGAGGAAGAGTATTTTTATTGCAAAAGTTGTTTAAAACATGTTAAACATTTTGGTGGACCCATTTCTTGACTGTTGATTATAGCCTGTAAAATCGCCCATTTATGGATTTCGGTCAATTTCTGTTTGGAATTTGGAAAAACTTTCTTCTGTAAAGTTGTAGACAATTGAATTTCCTATAAATAGTCGCGAGATTCAAATTTTCTGATAAAAGGGCTATTTATTATGAATTATTGAAGTTCCGAGGTTCCAAAATAATTGATTTTTGGAAGTTTAAAATATTTATAGTTAGAAAAACGTTTTTATTGTTTTGGTTGGCCCCCCATGTGTTGCAAATGGCTGAAATCAGATTTTCAAAGTAGGCGTAGGAATTTTTTTTTAAATATTAATATTATATTAAATTTTCTACTTTGGTGTTCTAAGCATTTTCCTATAAATAGGGTCTTGGGTTAGAATTGAAAATCACACGAAACTAAAGATTTCTCTCTCTTTCTCTCTATAATATCGAGCGCGTATTTGTGAGTATTTTAGTATTTTGAGTATTGCTTTATCTACGATGCAAGTTCTTTCGACCTTATATCCAGTATTCGGTCGGAAAGTACTTATTCTTACGAGGTAAGAAATGTTATTTTATTCAAAAATGATATTATTTCTTGATATCATTATGCCTAAATATTGGTTAGAAATTTTTATCAAATTTGGAAATTTTTTATGTATAGGAATTCTTATTCATGAGTTCTTATTCACGAGTTCTTATTCATGAGTTACTATTCACGATTCTTATTCACGAGTACTTATTCACGAAGCGTGATGATGTTTTTTTGTGAAATTTCTATCTTTTGAGGTCAGATTACTATTTACGTATCTGGCACTATTCACGATATCTGGAACTATTCACGAATCGACCTTATTCACGGGAAAATTAAATTTTCTTTTTACGTGTCCAAGATTATACATTATGATTCTATCTTTGATTGGATCTATGTTTTGATCTTCATTCTTGAATTTTACTCAAATCTTGTTATTTATGAAGTATTTTTGAACTTGGATTATTTAAAGTACTGAATCCTTAATACTTGTTCTTTTGTTTCTTTGGATTCATTTTTTTAAATATTTTCATCATCCTCGGTCTAAATGATGATATTCTTGAATATCATTGGCACAGTAAGTGTAACTTGACCCCAAAATAGGTCCATTCAATCCAACTCATTCGAAGTCGCCAAAAAAAATGCAGAATACAACTACAACTTTATTACAACAATTGTCGTGCAAAATACAACAACACATATCTTTGTGAGTTTGGATACAAATATATACCAAATGTGACACATGTCCCAACCATGGACAACACCTCGCGGTGACACCTTACATAAAGGTATAGTCAAAAAGCTGTTTTAGAAACTAAAATCTTTTGGGAAGTGCTCAGAGAAACCTTCGCATACATGGGAGGCCATGCGTCTACAGGTTATGATAGATATCATATGTCGAGAGAATTATCCTTGGTTGACCTAATAGACCCCAAAGAAAAATGAGAAGATTACTATCATATTCTTCCCGATGGTGAGTCTTCTCTTGATTTATCATTATCTCCACTATCTCAAATTGAGAATTATACTTCAAACAAACACCAAGATTATATAGGTAGTGCTCGTATATATACTCACCAAGTGGATGAGCACATCCCTGTCTTATGATGATACGTGGTTGTATGTCATTAGACATCTTGTATGATAGTGACAAAACACCCTTCCAACGTTGGGTTCGCTCACCCTATTAGATTCACCAAATATAACTACTAAACGATGACCACCGATTCTATTCCCTGTTACCCCAGCTCGACCCAAATTACACTCTTATTACACGAAAGGAATTGTAAAGCAAAAGGGTTAGCACAACTAGCTCAGTAAAGAATATCATGACTAAAGATAATTAAATTATCAATAGCCTCCATCAATAATAAATCAGAGATTTAGAACATATGGTAGATGATAAAAATTTCAACCATAGTTGCGGTGAACGAAGCGATCCATTAGAAGAGTCAAATAGACTATAAAGTCTATTATTTCTCCATGTTAAAAATCCACCAACAATGTTTTATATCTGTAACATCAATCAACAATTACGGTCCACAATCATATGAATAACTCATAATCATAATTGTAGTTCTAAATTCCTCTTCTCATCCGGAATGAAGATAATTTTCATCACTATCTTTACGAAACATCAAAGATCATGGTTACACCAAATCACATTTCTTGTTCATAATCATACTAATAATTTCATCTTTGCACTACGGCCAAAGATATTCATTTGTATCACCAGTTGGTCATGTTCATCTCAACACATGTTCATCTTTGCACTACTGGCCAAAGATATTCAACAACATGTCATCTTTGCACTATGGCCAAAGATATTCATCAATAATTCATCTTTGCACTACAGGCCAAAGATATTCATCAATAATTCATCTTGCACTCTGGGCCAAAGATATTCCTCAGCAGTTCATATTTGCCTTTATAGGCCAAATATATTATTATCTCAAAGAAATATATAATCATTTGAATTTATATAAACAATAATTATAACCATGTTGATCATTTCACCTTTGCACTTAAGCTAAAGATATTGAGGTTATATATTGATGGTCATGATCATATCGATCAACGATTCAACTTTGCCTTTCTTGGCCAAAAGAGAACCCCTAGTCACGATCATACCAATAATTTACCCATCTTTATACTCAAGTCAAAGAGAAATTTCAACACTAGTAATATAAAAATGTTATATATGATAATAAAATAATATTATCAAAACATGGATTCAATCAAAGATAGTAACCATAATTGTCATCTTTAACAAAAAGGAAAATTTCATTTTTTTGGTGAATAGTGTCGTATTCGTGAATAGTAACCTTGACACAAAGAGATAAAAATTTCACAATAAAATCCATATCAATATTTATAACACCTTAATCAAAAATGTTATAAATCACTTAATAATATCAAAATCTTAATTTTCTTAACATTACAACAATATTTAATAATTTCTTAAACTTATAAACAATTTATTTAAATTGTTTACACTTTACTAATTAATGCATTTAATCATCATAAAATGCTAAACACATAAGATTTCATCACCGATAACCAAAATTCTCATCAAAAATCTGCATATACCTCATATATGATTCTCAAGCCATAAAATCATATTTTCCAATTTTTTCATTCATTATAACATATTTAATTCATTTACTCATAACTAGAACATTTTCATGAAAAATACCAAATTAGTTTCAAAAATATTTCTTTTCGGGATTTAGCGAGAATATAGTCTCATATTAAACATATATCTTTCTCGAATTTTTAAAATTCATTTACTATTTTTCATATGGCCAAAACCACCGAATATTTAAACATTTATCATAAATTGTACTTTTATCCAAAAATTTGAAATTTCTGAGAATATACTCATATACATATACTCCCGATAAAAATTTCATCAATTTTGGAGTTAACCACTGAGGAGTTATAAGGGTTTTCTTTTAAAATAGTCTTTTCCCATAAAATTCATAACTCATAATTTATACATCCAAAAATTGCCATTTTGGACACAATCAATAAAACTCATCAAATTATCATTCCAAATTTTTCGAATTTTTAAAGGTGCGAAAAGTTCTGAAACATGAAAAACATCACAACCCTTAAAATCCCTTACCTCAAAAAAGCGGTATTTACATTGGAATAAATTAACGAGCGAACTTGCAGATATAGCAACACTCAAGATACAAGAATACACTTGATAATATAGAGAGAAATAGAGAAAACTTGGGTTTACGGTGTGATTTTCAATTCTAACTTAAAGCTTCTATTTATAGGAAAATCTTTAAGCATGAAAGGAGACTAAAATAATAAAATATTAATTTTCTTTTCTACACACCAACCATCCAAGACCAGCCATCCAAGCATGCCAATTACGAAAAAATATAGCGACCCACATGTTATTAACACCAACCAAAGTGGGTCCCACCATATAATTTAATAAAATTATTTTATTTTCTCGAAACTTCAATAATTCATAGAAAATAGCCCGTTTATCGGAAAAAATTGAAACTTCGCAACTTTCCATGGAAAATTCCATTCTCTACAACTTTGAGAAGAAAATTTTTCCAAATTTCAAAGCGAGAAATTGACAGAAATCAACAAACGAAGCGATTTTACGATTCTATAATCAATTTTCGGTCAAGAATTGTGTCCACAGAACACCCAAAACATATGTTAAATATTTAATGCCACAAAATACTCTTCCTCCTCATATACTCATATATCCCACATTCATGTGTAAAAATATTACAGTTAATATATTATTAAAATAATATATTTAAATGAATTATTTTATCGAAAAAGATAAAATATTAATTTTCAATAGTTGTCACATTAAAAATTTTCTCCATCTATATCCACAATAAATATTTCCTTTATCATAATAATTAATAATTAATTATTCACAAATAATATTACAGACTCATGAAGATCGACAACTGCACCAGTTCCCAAGAGAGAGGGGCTTTCCAATAAGGATTTCTCTTACTTGGTAGCATGATTAGGTGACCAAACCTCTCCTTGAGATGCAGAACTTTCTAAACATTGCCAATAATGTTATCTCGATAATATTATTCAAATAATTTGAATTATTGATCGGATAATAGAAAAATCATGCGGTGACAATTATTGAAACAATAATAATATCAACGCTTGACAATTATTGAATCAATAAAATAAAATATTGAGCAGTAATTATCGTAACAATTATTAGTAGTAGTGCCTTCTTACGTAAGAATCAATAATTCAAAAATCATCATGTAATCTGGTGTCTTCGCAACAACAACGCGTATTACTTATTTTACCAACCGGGTATTAGCAGTGTTGTTAAGCGGTAAAAACTCAAACTTGTCGTTTTCTTCATCAAGCCATGTTATTCCAAGCAGGGCCTACAAATGAATCTTGTCAGTCGTCTGGATATTCCCGAAGCGATCACGAATATTCCACGACCAAACGAATATTCCCTAAACAACAATGCATATTTTATAACCATTTGCTTATTTTGTAAAATTTGCGCATTTTACCCATAACTAACCACATTAATCAAATTACCACCTTATTAATCAAGAATAATAATTAGAGGAAATTTGATTTTATTTATAAAATTTGGGGTCTTCTGACCTCCCTCCTTATGAAATTTCATCCTCGAAATTGACGTACGTCTTGGTGTATCGAAAAGATGAAGATACCTCGCTTACATTTCCGTTTCAACTCCCGGTCATTTCCTCGATAGCATGGTTTCTCCACAAAACTTTAACTTGTGGTATGACCTTCTTACATGTAGCACATGCTTCTTCCTATCCAAAATCTTGTGAGTACCTCCTCGTATGTTAAGTCTTGGCTATCTTATCTGGTTCTAACTCAATAATGTGGTTCGAGTCGTCCACATATTTACGTAACATCGATACATGAAAGCGCGTTATGACACGCGCGTCATACTTGGCGGTGAAAGCGAGTCTATAGGCCACGATTCTATTCGATCGAGAATTTCAAATGGATTAATAAATCGAAGGTTTGAGCTTTCCTCACCTCACCGATTCTCGCTTTTGAAATAACAACTTCTTGCACCTCCTTCTTCAAATTCATCACATTTCATTGTATGTAGCACGAAGCGATTTTAACTTTATCGATAAAAGTCGATTATACTCGTATATCATCACGTGGATACCTAGAGTTTTCATCTCCATCTCTAATATTTGTAAGTTATCTGAAATGAGTCTTTGATAATATCGTATTTCGTACTTTCAGATATCGATCTTTTACTCAACACGTCGGCTACCACGTTAAACTTTTCGAGGATGGCATGGTCGAACATGTCTTTGAAATGAGTCTCTCTTGAGTTCTTCAAAGCTCTTTCCACATTCCTCGCTTCATTGAATTTTGTATCTCTACGAGTCAATTTGCGTTAATGGAATAGTGATTCGAGAATATCCTTCAACGAATCTCGATAATAACCAACTAAGCCTGAAAGCTACAATTTCGATTCTGACTTAGGTTGTTCTCATTGTGACTCATATCCCAACCTTGGATAGCATGTTACAATAGCACTATCGGTTCTTATCGCTTGCGAATATGGCGTCCCCTACGAGAGAGTTTGGTTTGGTGCATTCCACAAAGGAAGTCATAAGATAGAGGCTCGGGTATCAACTTCATAGTTGGGTTTTAACTCTGAAGTTCAATAGGAGCCATTTGATATGAGATTTTAGAAATGGATTTTGTCTGGGATTTAAAGTCGATACAAATTCAATATCACGCTTTCTGGGAGTAGGCAAGAAATTCCTCGGAAAATACGTCGGAAATTCACTATGTAAAAAAATATCATTCAAATCGGCGTATTATTGTTCAATTCCATAACATGGCTAAGAAAGCTTGACATTCGTTTTCAATAAACAAATAGCTTTGTGGTTTGATATGGCGGTGTTTGACTTCAATGGTTTGGTTGCTTAAATTGAATAATGAGTTCTTAGGAATATGAAAACTAACAACCTTACAAAAGCAATCAATTTGGCATGATGAGTAGTTAACCAATCAATCCCTAAAATCACATCAAAAGCAAGTATCTTTAAAGAAATAAGGCCAACGGGTAATGTGATGGTGCCAACTTGGATCGAATAAGATTTCTAAACAACGGATGTAATGAAAGTTTTTCTAATGAGTCTCCATAAATAAGGTCAAAGTCTAATTTCTCCGTAGTCAAGTTCAAACGTTGGCCTTAGCAAAGAGATAAAAGAATGGGTAGAAACCAGGGTATCTAGTAAGGTATAAAATTCGCAAAAATTATAATTAACTAACCCGTGCTAAACTCATTCGGGTTCTCGCATTTTATTGAAGTCACGACAAACGCTCTTCCGAGGAACCGTTGTCTTTGACTTTTACAGGACATCCTTTTGAGTCACCATTCATTTGGTGGGTTTCGATACTGTACAATCTCGAGCGATGTGGCCTTCTTTTCCACGGTTGTAACATACCTTGGATTGTTATGGATAGTTTGGGCTGATATGTCCTCCTTCCCGCATTTGTAACATCTAATGGCGGTCGTTCTCGTCCCCTAGCATTTGTTGTTGGTATTTGGTCTTGTTGTTGATGTCTTCCGTCATTGTTGAATCTTCTCTTTCCGAAATTTCCACTTGAGTCACCTTTCCTATTATCATGTCCACGATTACCACGAGTGGTTATCGCCTTTAATCCATATTCTTTCCTCCTCATTTGGTTATCATCGTTACGATGACTACCACAGTTGTGGTCCCTCGGTTGAGTATACTCATTTATCTCGCTCTAATAAGCGAGCCATATTGACAACATCGAATCTGAGAGAAAACTTATGAGAGATAAGGTATTGCCGAATCTCGGGTTTTAGACTCTCTCGAAACATCTGGCGTCATTCGTTCCTCATTCTCCACCAAATGAGGTGCAAACTGGATAACTCTGCGAACTTTGCCTCGTCTTTGAGAGACATCGTATTTGTTACATTCGAGTCTAATAAACTCTACCTCCTTCATATAGCCGAATACTTTACGGAAAGTACTTGTCATTGAACGATTCTGAAATCTTTCCCAAAACATGTTAAGTGCATCTGGTGGTACGCCTTCGCTGATTCCCACCGATGTCTGCTTCACCACGAAACATAAAGGTGGCGAATGGAACCTTACGTTCCTCCGTACACCCCAAGACATCGAATATCTTGGTAATTTGCTTGACCCACGTTTACGCCTTGATCGGATCCGGCTTTCCATGGAAATCTGGTGGTCCCAACTCCTTGAAGCTTGCTTTGTATGTGAATAGCGTTGCCATCATTTCCACAGTATTTTGTACACGAGTCTCCTAAATCGATTTTTCATGAAGCGCAAAAAGCTCTAAACATTCCATCGTTCATCGTTTGCTCGGTGGTGTTGTTCACGGGAGGTACATTGCCCGACTGTTGACGTTCTCCTCGTTGGTAATCTGACAGCATCTCCACGGTCTCATTTACTCCATTATTAATATTCTCGATCGACATTCTCAAATCACCGTCATAAAATAAGGGTTAATTAAGGAAATCAATATATCACATAATATCCCTATATCTTAACCAACTAACAAATAAGCTTAGGTAGGACACCTTTAGCGAAGGATTTACTCGTCTCTCCCCTCCTATTTCTATTCCCCGATCTCCGCCAGAGATCATATCCCTAAGCTCTGATACCAAATGTAACGACCCCAAAATATGTCCATTCAATCCAACCCATTCTGAGTCGCCAAATACATGGTATAGAAAGCAAACTACAACTTTATTACAACAATTGTCGTGCAAAATACGACAACACATATGCTGTGAGTTTAAATACAAATATATACCAAATGTGACACATGTCCCGACCATGGGCGACAAGACTCACGGTGACACCTTACATAAAGGTATAGTCAAAAAACCTGTTTTAGAAACTAAAATCTTTGGGAAGTGCTCAAGAAACCGTGCATGGGAGGCCATGCGTCTACAGTTATGATAGATATCATATGTCGAGAGAATTATCATTGGTTGACCTAATAGACCTTAAAGAAAAGCGAGAAGATTACTATCATATTCTTCCCGATGGTGAGTCTTCTCTTGATTTATCATTATCTCCACTATCTCAAATTGAGAATTATACTTCAAACAAACACCAAGATTATATAGGTAGTGCTTCGTATATATACTCACCAAGTGGATGAGCACATCCGCGTCTTATGATGATACGTGGTTGTATGTCATTAGACATCTTGTATGATAGTGACACAACACCCTTCCAACGTTGGGTTAGCCTCACCCTATTAGATTCACCAAATATAACTACTAAGCGATGACCACCGAATTCTATTCCTATTACCCAGCTCGACCCGACTACACTCTTATTACACGAAAGGAATTGTAAAGCAAAAGGGTTATACAAGTAGCTCGATAAAGAATATCATGACTAAAGATAATTAAATTATCAATAGCCTCCATCAATAATAAATCGAGAGATTTAGAACATATGGTAGATGATAAAAATTTCAACCATAGTTAACGGAACGAAGCGATCCATTAGAAGAGTCAAATAGACTATAAAGTCTATTATTTCTCCATGTTAAAATCCACCAACAATGTTTTATCCTGTAACATCAATCAACAATTACGGTCCACAATCATATGAATAACTCATAATCATAATTGTAGTTCTAAATTCTCTTCTCATCCGGGGCGAAGATAATTTTCATCACTATCTTTACGAAACATCAAAGATCATGGTTACACCAAATCACATTTCTTGTTCATAATCATACTAATAATTTCATCTTTACTACTGGCCAAAGATATTCATTTATATCACCAGTTGGTCGTGTTCATCTCAACAAATGTTCATCTTTGCACTTCTTGGCCAAAGATATTCAACAACATGTCATCTTCTGACTTCTGACCAAAGATATTCATCAATAATTCATCTTTGCTTCTGAGGCCAAAGATATTCATCAATAATTCATCTTTGCACTCTGAGGCCAAAGATATTCCTCAACGAGTTCATATTTGCACTTATAGGCCAAATATATTATTATCTCAAAGAAATATATAATCATTTCGAATTTATATAAACAATAATTATAACCATGTTGATCATTTCACCTTTGCACTTAAGTTAAAGATATTCAGTTATATATTCAATGGTCATGATCATACCAGTCAACGATTCCATTCTCTACAACTCATAGAAGAAAATTTTTCCAAATTCCAAGCGAGAAATTGGCCAAGAAATCAACAAACGAAGCGATTTTACGATCTATAATCAATTTTCGGTCAAGAATTGTGTCCACCAAACACCCAAAACATATGTTAAATATTTAATGCCACAAAAAATACTCTTCCTCCTCATATACTCATATATCCCACATTCATTGTAAAAATATTACAGTTAATATATTATTAAAATAATATATTTAAATGAATTATTTTATCGGAAAAAGATAAAATATTAATTTTCAATAGTTGTCACATTAAAAATTTACTCCATCTATATCCACAATAAATATTTTCTTTATCATAATAATTAATAATTAATTATTCACAAATAATATTCTGAATCTCAAGATCTTGACAACCCGGTAGTTCAAGATAGAGGGGCTTTCAATAAGGATTTCTCCTTCTTGGTGGCATGATTAGGTGACCAAACCTCTCCTTGAGCGTAACTTTCTAGACATTGCCAATAATGTTGTCGATAATATTATTCAAATAATTTGAATTATTGATATGATAATAGAAAATCTTTGTCGATGACAATTATTGAAACAATAATAATATCAACGCAGACAATTATTGAATCAATAAAATAAAATATTGAGCGAGTAATTCTTTGTAACAATTATTGAGTAGTGCCTTCTTACGTAAGAATCAATAATTCAAAAAATCTTTGTGTATCTTGTGTCTTCTTGTGCAACAACGCAGCGTATTACTTTATTTTACCAATAGGGGTATTTAACGGTGTTAGCGGTAAAAACTCAAACTTGTCGTTTTTTCTTCATCCGGCGATTATTAGTTATGGGGCCCATGAATGATCAAGTGCGCTGGTCATGCGGATATTCCCCAAAAGATCTGAATATTCCACGACCAAACGAATATTCCCCACAACAATGAATATTTTATAACCACTTGCTTATTTTGTAAAATTTAGCATTTTACCCATAATCTAACCACATTAATCAAATTACCACCTTATTAATCAAGAATAATAATTAGAGGAAATTTGATTTTATTTATAAAAATTTGGGGTCTTACATGTAGTGCAAAGATGAATGATTTCTTGATGAATATCTTTGGCCCGTAGGGCAAAGATGAACAGGTGTTGAGATGAACATGACCAACTGATTAATATTTTTGGCTCGAAGTGCAAAGATGAACAGATGTTTAGATGAACATGACCAACTGATGAATATCTTTGGCCTGTAATGCAAAGCTGAATATTTGATTCCAGATATATATTGATTGATGTTACAGGGATAAAATATCGACGATGAACTTTTAAATTCAAATATAGAAGATAGTAGTTTGCATTCTCTACTTAACTCTTCTAATGAATTATTATTTTCGCTGTGAAAATTGATTTAAAACTGGTTGTCTATTGTATTCTATTAGATTTTTCCCTGTTGAGGACTAACGATAATTTGTTCTATATTATCTTAGTCATAATGTTCTTCTTTGGGCTAGTTGAGCTCACCCTTTTCCTTGTTGTTCCATTTTTTTCTTCTTAGGAGGCGAGAATGTAGCGAGTACTAGTGGGGTGTGTGAATGATGGTTCTAGAAGTGGTTCTAGTAGTCCTCATTTATTCTATAAAATAGTGTATCAATAATTATAATGAGGGCTTAATTGAGTGTGGATATTGTGCAGATGACAATATTTGTATTTAAACTCACGATTTTTTATGTTGTATTAATAAAGTTGTAGTTGTTTACGTACCATGTATTTTGACAACTCAAAATGGGTGTTTGTATACCTATTTTGGGGGCGTCACGTGATCGATCGATATTAGTAATAACGGCCAGATAGTCTGATCATTGATAGTATTGGTCATTTGTTAGGCCTTTTTCTTGTAGTGGATTAAAGATGAAATTGATTGTTCCATTATTTTGGGATTATTAGTGTTAGTGGAAATTGATATTTATTTCGATGATAATTGATGTCTGGAGGTTATATTGTTCACTCGGGTATTCGGAGCACTTTTTGTGTCGGAGTACTATTCACGAGTTATTATTTATGAGTTACTATTCACGAGTTATTATTCATGAGTTACTATTTATGAGTTACTATTCACGAGTTACTATTCATCTGTAAAATATATTTCTTTTCGGTCCAAATTATTTTTGGGTACAATATTATTCCATGAGGAGATGTGCTTATTTTTCAAACCGTTGGTTGAAATTATAATAGTAAATCAATATGGATCGTTGATTTAAAGTTTTAATAGTAACTTGTCCCTTCAGTTTTCCAAGAGTTATTTGTCCCTTCAGTTTTTCAAGAGTTATTTGTCCTTTCAGCTTTCCAAGAGTTATTTACCTCTTCGGTATTCCAAGAGTTAATTGTCCCTTCGCAAATAGTAGTTGTCTCTTCAATATTACCAAGAGTCATTTTTGACCCTTCGTTAAGACCAAGAGTCATTTTCAGTTCTTTTATAAATAGAAGCTCATTCCTTCATTATTTCTTACGAATTCACTGAAACTCTAGAGAGAGAAACTATAGAGAGAAAGAAGAAAAGTATTTTGTTACTTCACTTTTCCAATATCCAGTACTCTTCTTTTTAACGTAAGGGATATTATTTGTTGTACTCGTAGGGAGTATTATTTCTTTCTTATCCATGAAGAGAACTTACATTATTCCATTCTTTATTATTACATTGGAATAACTTTGTATCATATGTGCTACCCTATACTTGGTGAAATTCTCTGTTATTCCATTCTTTATTATTACTGTTGTAATAACTTTCAGTGTCACGCGGCTACCCTATACTTGGTGAAATTCTTATGTTATTCCATTCTTTATTATTACATTTGGAACATCGTATACATGCGTTTACGTGGGAATTCGGTTCCATTATTTATCATTCTGTTGGAACATCTGTCACATTTACGCTGGCGACACGGTTCCATTATTTATTATTTTGTTGGAATATCCATGCTCATGCGCTTTTACGCTGGACTGGATTAAATCTTTATTATTACGTTGGAATATTACGTCTGCATGCGTTTTCTTACGGGACTGGTTCCGTTATTTATTATTACATTTGGAATTACACATGCATGCGAGGTCTATCGCATGCCTGGTGATTTCTTTTGTTATTCCATTCTTTATTATACTCAGTTGGTTAAAGTTTTTACTTCTATACTCAATGAAATTAGTGGAATATCCTTGATATTTTGCGCTTCATCCAAGATCTTTTCATGGAAATATTCTTCTGAGCATTCTTGAATTTTTACTCCACAAAGCAAATATCATGTTGACAATTTGGGCGTTATTGGTTCTGGATAAATTAATTCTTTAACTTGTTTTATTGAATTTCTATATCATTGTCATTATCCTCATGCTTATATTTTGTTGAAAGTCATCTGTGGCCTGTAGTGCATAGATGGACTTGGTATGATTATAACCATGGATTATTTGATGTAATCATGACCGTAATGTTACAAATGATGTGAAAAAAGTCCTCATTAGCCGGTAGTACATTGATGGATAGTTTTTGGTATGATTATGGCTATGGATTCTCTTGACCGAGGTGCAAAATGAATTGTTTTATGGCATGATCGGGAATAGTTGATGAAAACATGATTATCTTTTAGCCCGTAGTAGTGGATGGATAATTCGTGGTCGTGATACTTAAAGAATATCCTTGGCCAGTAGTGCGGGGTGATTCGATGATGTGGATTATTTATTAAAGCCGAGTCCCAGTGATAAAAGTGATGAAAAACCTTTTAAATCATAAAAGATAGTAGATTTTATTCTCTACTTGACTCTTTTAATGGATTGCTTGTTCTCATTGTAGTTAAACTTGATGTTTGTTATATTATATCGGTTTAACCTTTGTTTAAGGCTAATGATAATTTATTCTGCATTATCTTAGTCATAATATTTCTTACTGGGCTAGTTGAGCTCACCCTTTCTTTCACTGTTCTCTTCAGGAAATGAGAATATATTTGGGACGAGTCGGGGAGCGGGTGATGGACGGATGATAGTATTAGTAGATCCTTACTTTATTACATTAAATAGTGTGACAATAAATGTATTGAGGACTTATTTTGAGTTTTAATGCTATCTAGAAGACAATGTTTGTATTAAAACTCACAGCTCATGTTGTATATTTAAGATTGTATTTGAATTTTGTACCATGTATTTAGCGACTCAAGATGGGTGATGTATACCGATTTTGGGGGCGTCATATGTTCGGCCATAGTTATTTGGGTCTGTAGATTATGATAAATAGGTGGGTTTGGGCCAGAGATTGTTGTAGTAAACGGGGGTTTTAAGGAATTAAGATTTTTAATTATATTTGGATTCTGAACTTTGATGGAAGTGTTGGACTATGAATCCACTTCTTTAATTATAAGAGATTTGATACAATCTTGTTATCGATTGGTCGTTGGCTGCGAACCTTAATCTGATTTGAAGAAGATTGCATAAAGGTGATGATATCATTATAAATACAAGGCACTTCATTGATTCTAAGATACATGTAATTTACTTTCCAGCACTAGAATTTTAAGCCTCCATTGTAAACCTTATATCATTCTGTACTTATTCTCACACCGGAGCTATCCCCGGCGGGACGATTTTGGTGATTGGAGCGCGTAGACGGATCTTGGCGTTAACAAAAGGTAATCATTTCAACCAAATAACAGATAATTTAAAATTTTATCAATCGTAACAATAACTAGTAAACACCATATATATTCCTGAAAGACGATTATATTTCAAAAGTAATAATATATTATGTAGACCTGAACAGTTATTCAATACGGATAAATAAAGACCCGACCGTCATGATAACATCATACCCAAATCTGAATAATTTATTTTTAATAATTCACGTACCGAAAAAGTTGTCACGCAGAATAAAAATAATCTCCCAACCGGAGAAAACAAAATCTCTCAATATATATATGATAATGAAAATCTTTCATAAAAGATGAAGAAATGAGAAATTTTAATTGGAACTTGGTGGTTCTAATAAAGTTTGTTGTAATATTCCATACAGAAAATAAGAATTAAAAATCAAAAGTTTTTCTAATATTGCATGTTTCTTTACAATATAACTCACATATCAAAGTGCATTTTGATCGATATAGCATTGAATTAAGCATCGATGATTTTGACTTAATAGATTTACATTGAAACTTAAAAATCAATCGTTGTTCTAATATGTGTAACTTTGAAAGTAATGTGTTTCCTTAATAAGGAATTACTTTTAATATTTTATTTAATAAGTGTACATGAAAATTAGACATGAGTGTATTTAAATTTTATTTATTTATATTTTATAGGAGTAAAAATATAAATAAATAGGCAAAATTTAAATACAATGATATCCAATTTTTCATGTCCGTATAGAGTTTTTGCTAGAAGAGTTCTTTTCTCTAAAAATATTCCACTTTTCTCATCGTGATTGGCGGTGGTTTCTTGTACACCAAAATTACCAACTACAAATTTGTAACAACCTCCTACCTCCTACTCTCCAAAAAAAATCAAAGAATAGTAGAAGCAGTTTTTAGTCTTTTCACACATGTTTGATGACGAAATTATCCTTCCTCACCTCTGACGCGGATTGGGCCCCACTAAAAATTTAAAATAATTTAGAAATTTAATGTAATATAATAATTTAGATAATGTAATTTAATAAAATTATAATTTAATGGTAATAAGTTATTACCGTATATTTGTTTAGTTGGTTCTAGTAATTATAATATTATTACATTATGTTCAAAATTATATTTGTTTTACCAAATTATATTATTGTATATAATAAATAAATTAATTATAAATCAAAATATAAAATTAGTTGTAATCATTGTGATTTTATTTTGTATGACCTATTGGATTATGTACTTAACGAGCTAATACATCAATTGAAGAATGTAATGAAAAACTTAAAAATTGATATAATAACATTATTTCGGCAATGGCTAATACATGTAATAAATGAACTACACATAATAAATGTCACATTAATGTACTCTCTCCGTTTCATAGTTATAGGCTGATTTTTTATTTTGAGATGTCCCAATATATAAGCTACTTACTATTTATAAAATTTAATTAGTTCATTGTTTTACTTTTATGCCCTTATAATAAATATTCAATCATTACTATTTTTTTGAAAAAATAACATTCAATGTCATTATTTTTATCACCACATTTAATGTTGTTGTATTTTTTTTTGTTAAAGTTATATGGTTATGAACTTTAATGGTCAGTACACGTCAATCAATGAAGTTGAGAGTACAAGTAAGGAGTAATTAATTTATTCATTAATTCCATATTAAGGGGTATATGTGAAAAATTATGTTAAAAATTGTCATTTAAATTAATTTTCTTAAACTATATGTCAAAAGAAATTAGTCTATAACTATGGGACGGAGGGAGTAATAACATACTATTACATTATATACTCCTTCCGTCCCTTAATATAAAATGTTTTAAAAAAATATTTTTGTCCCTTAATATAAGATATTTTATAATTTCAAGTAAACATTAATTGTTTGATTTTCAATATTACCCTAAGTATTAAATATAATTTTGGTTCTCTTAGTATTTTTGTCCAATAAATAATATTTTTTTTTTCTAATACAAAAACAATATAAATAATTGATATTATATTTAATAATATATAATTATTTTTTAATATTTATATACAATTTTAAACATCTTATATTAAGAAACGAATAAAATAATTATTATATTATGTAGTCATTACATTGATTTGACACGAACCAAATGACACCTAAGATATAATATAGTTTTACAAGAGCATACAAGGTGAGAGACACATCATATTTGTGTATGAGCTATTTTTTAAAACAATATTATTTTTAGAAATTATAAAATATTTTTTTATACACAACATATAAGAGAGTGTATTTTTTATACATTTAATTACATAAAATAAGATTTCTTTTGTGTGATAGCTCATCCAATTAAATGTGTGTCCCTCACTTTTTTTGTCTATTTTTATTTAACTAACATTATTTTTATACAGATTTTTGATATTTTCACATGATCTCCTTTTATATGAAGATGAGACTCATTTTCTTCTCATGTATGAGAGAATTATGTAAAAATGTCTTTCTATCCGTACGACTAATTTTTATTAAAAAATTATGATTAAATCGTTTTATAAAACTAAGTTATGTAACGTATATATAACTTGAAGGGTACCCCGCAAATTCAAGATATTATATATTATTTATTTTATTTTAATATTAATAACGAATGCTCTTTTTATAGATTTTTTTGTGATTTTTCTAAAATTATGTACTAAGGATATGTTCGAGAATGATTTATCTTAAAAGTGTTTAATAATTAATTTAATTTATAAATCAAAAATTAAGTTATAAATGAGTCAAACTAATTTATAAGTTTCCCTAACAAAACCTATGGACGGGAAAAAAATCACCACCGGACACTGGCGGCATTAACTTAAACAGAGGAGAGAGAAAGAAAACAGAAACAACAAGTGTTGGCAGACATTTTTTTAGACCGGAAAATTGTACGGGTCTAATTTATTTATTTGTTTTAAACCCTGTTTTATATATGTATTTAAAAATATTATATTTTATAAAAAATTTAATTAAAATAAATATTATAAATTTTTTAAAAAAAAAAAAATTCAAAAATTGGAGCGGTCCAAAAAAAATGTCTGCTTAGAACTCAGGAACCTGAATAATATTTTAAAGAAATACAACACGTAGAGTAAGATTAGAATCAGATGTACGAGTAATATAAAAAGTATATACGCGAGGATCATGAACAGAGCCCCTTTAATATATAAATGATCACAGTATCAATAAAACAAAGAAGAAGATGGACGAACACAATTTAGTGGATTAAATGGACGGATTAAAATAAAGGAAATGATACAAAACAAAGAAAAAGAAAATTTAGTGGATAAAATGGACGGATTAAAATAAAAGAAATGGGGCCGCTGGTGTGGAAAAAGTTGGTATATTCAGAAACAGGGGAGATGATGAAAAGTGGTTTTTTTAACCTGGAAATTATAGGAAGGTGTGTACGTTACTGTGTGAGAGAGAAAATCTGCTAATTTACGCCACCAAACAGTATTCAATTTCATTATGACAACTCCATATAAAAAGGGTGATCGAGCCTTGCTAATTTCATCACAAACGAATCCGTTTCATTCGTTGTTTGTTGTGTTTTTCAAATACTCTGTTTCTCTCTTTTGTTTTTATTTTCTGCCTCTGTGTGGCTCTTTGATCGGTTGTTTTTTGCTCTTCTTTTGGAAAAACTGAAGGTAAAGTTCAGCAGGGAATTTATTTCCTTCGCTTTTAGCATCATAGTTTTTTTTTTTCTTTCCTTTTAATCTTAATAAAAAAAATGGAGATTTCTATTGATCTCCCCTGTAAATGGAAAGGACTCTTTTAGTCCTAAAATATTCTTCCATTGGAGATTAAATTTCATATTCTGTAACTTTATATACAGCTGATCTTTCGGGTTCATGGAATACTCTTTTTGAACTAAGTTTTGTCCTCAGAAATTGGCAACTCTTTTTTGCTATTTCCCTTTCTACTTTATATTTTAAGCTTTTCTTGGTTGAAAAGTTTGTGATCTTAATCATCTAATTAAGTGTTAATTAATTTAGAGCAGATCAGCAGATTTAGCACCTTTTATGCCGGTTTTTTGACTTCTCCGACATGGTCAACAGATTTTCCGCCATACCCAGAAAGATCAAGTTTAACTCATTTCCATTTAAGTGAAAACCTTTTTATTTTTTATTTTTTTTATAATGATGAAAATGGAATGGTAGTATAGTCGGTAGAAAATTTTCATTTATGGACAGTGGAGAAACTTGAGGGTCACGGCCTTTTGTAGCATAAATACCCACACTACTCTCTTCTTCATCCTCCTCATCTGTTCTTATTGTATCTGTGAGTATTTTATAATTTGGATTTGGCCTCTGTTCTGTTCGTTTTTTTTCTGCTCTGGAATAATTACTTTCTCGATTGCTATAATCTAATTTTTGCCATTGTTTTGCTGATCTCGGATTTTACTATATAAATATTTATAAAAAATAGCTTACAAAGTTTCATGCTTGTTTGAGTAATAGCAATAGATTCTGAACACTCGTAAGACTTGAAGTTAACTTCTAATTGTATTTCTTTATATTAAGATCTGGATTTTTAGTACAATTAGTGACTTCCATAGTAAAATATTTTAATATTCCTTGAAACTGCTGTTAGAGTTAGTAGCTAAGGAGAGGAGTGGGCAAGCAAGTGTTGTAGTTAAGTTTCTTTCTATATACTTGGGAATAGAATGGCCTTTAGTTAGATCTGGTTGTGAATATTCCTTAGATCGTGTCCGTTGTCAGTTTTTTTCTTTTTCTTTTAATTTTATGTTTTTAATTATACATATTATAAAAAAAAAAAATCTTTTGTCCAAATCGGCTTATGGGGTATGAACTTTTTTGGTTAATGGGTATAGTTTTGGATTTGCATTTGTATGTAGTTAATAGTTTTAAGACCATAGTTAGATCAATCGGTGTTTATAGCTTATGATAGTTAGACCACGTAGTCCTGTTTTTTTAAAATAACAAGGTAGATTTTTAGCTTAGGCTAACTAATTAATTAGTATGAAAATAAGGTTGTGATGCCAACACTATCTTTCTTTCTTTTTGATTATGGTTGTCCCTAGTTTCAGAAGTAATAAGGTGGTGTTGTGTAAGGTGTCTGATTTTTAGGATATTCTAGAATGAATCAAATTAGGTGGAGTTCTTTGACTTTCTGGTCAGTCAGTACTCTTTTTCAAATGTTTTACTTTTGGATAAACCCGAAGGAGTAGTAGTCCTATATATACATGTTTGTTGGTCTTTGTTCTAACTATTGTTCTTTGTTCTTGCAGTTGAAATTTACCCCGAAAATCTGTCAAAAGCAATTCATAATATCTGAGTCGCCATGGCTGAACCTGTTCTTACCCGCGTTCACAGCCTAAGGGAGCGTTTGGATTCTACTCTGTCCACTCATCGAAAGGAAATCTTACAGTTTCTTGGAAGGTATAAATCCTACCTGTTATGATAAACGAGTGAAATTCCTTTTTGGTGCGTGTGTGTTTGTTAGCGTTTCAGTTGAAATCTTGGTTACATTATGTAAATTGTAGGATTGAAAGTCTTGGAAAAGGAATATTGAAACCTCATCATCTTCTTGCTGAGTTTGAAGCAATCAGCAAAGATGACAAGCACAAGCTACACGACGGTGCCTTTGCTGAAGTTTTGAAGTCCACTCAGGTAAAGCCAGGAGATTGATCGATCCTTGTTAAAATCTATTTCTTTGATGATGTTACATCTTGAGTTTTGTAATTCTGCCAATTGAATTTAATTTGACTGTGTATATGTAGGAAGCCATAGTGTTGCCTCCATGGGTAGCACTTGCTATTCGTCTTAGGCCTGGTGTGTGGGAGTATGTAAGAGTCAATGTGAATGCACTTGTTGTTGAGGAATTGAGCGTGCCCGAGTATCTTCACTTCAAAGAGGAACTCGTCAATGGGGGGACGTAAGTTTCAATTGGAGGTTACTAGATGCTTTACTTTATGTATTTCTATTGAGTTAGTTGAATGTCAATGTGACGTGTTTTATATGTTCCAGAACCAACGGCAACTTTGTTCTTGAGCTGGATTTTGAACCCTTCACTGCATCTTTCCCGCGTCCAACTCTTACCAAATCCATCGGGAATGGAGTTGAGTTTCTCAACAGGCACCTCTCTGCAAAAATGTTCCATGACAAAGACAGCATGCACCCACTACTTGATTTCCTCCGAGTCCACAACTACAATGGCAAGGTACATAAAAAACTTGTACAATTACCTCTTGTTCTCAATATTGTTTTTTTATCATTGTCAATATATTAATATGATGACTAAATTTCATAACTCGAAGATGGGATCAAGAGTATGGTCTTTATTAAAATTATAACGAGATGCACACCATGAATTTCTCAGGAGACAAAATGTTTAATCATATAAATTTACCTTCTGATTTCAATGCACAGACATTGATGCTGAATGATAGAGTTCAAAACCTAAATGGCCTTCAATCAATGTTGAGGAAAGCAGGGGAATATCTCTCTACACTTCCCTCAGACACATCATACTCTAAATTTGAGCACAAGTTCCAAGAAATTGGTTTTGAGAGGGGGTGGGGTGATAACGCTGAACGTGTTTTGGAGATGATTGATATGCTTTTAGACCTTCTTGAGGCTCCTGATGCCTGCACCCTTGAGAAGTTTTTAGGGAGAATTCCAATGGTATTCAATGTTGTTATTCTCTCTCCCCATGGTTACTTTGCTCAAGAAAACGTTTTGGGTTATCCCGACACTGGTGGTCAGGTCAGTTCTAGAAGAAATATTAGTTCCCAACTTTTTTAACTCTTTCAGTGCAACGTATGGCCATTTTAACTAATAAGCTGTGCTTCATTGTATAGGTTGTTTACATTTTGGATCAAGTTCCAGCCTTGGAGCGCGAGATGATTAAGCGTATAAAGGAGCAAGGGCTTGATATCACACCTCGTATTCTCATTGTTAGTGTTGCAAAATTTTATTGATACTGTACTTATATGCAATTGTTTCCCCTTTCCCTTTTTTCTCTTTTTATTATTTATTTATTTAATTTAATTCTATATATTATATGCTTTTCTACTCAGGTGACACGCCTTCTGCCGGATGCAGTAGGCACCACTTGTAACCAACGTCTTGAAAAAGTATATGGAGCTGAGCATTCACATATACTGCGAGTTCCTTTTAGAACTGAGAAGGGAATCTTACGCAAATGGATCTCTCGCTTTGAAGTTTGGCCATACATGGAGACATTCACTGAGGTGACATTTAAAGCTCTATTATTTTTCTTTTTCTTTCAGTTTCCCTTCAATTATCATGTTCTGCATCGAATTTTAGTTTCTTAAGCTAATGAGCTTGTCTACTTTGTTAGGATGTTGCAAAAGAAATTGCAGTAGAGTTGCAGGCGAAGCCAGATTTGATCATTGGAAACTACAGTGAGGGTAATCTTGTGGCGTCGTTGCTAGCCCACAAACTAGGTGTGACCCAGGTATGAGCTGTGATTTGTATCTCGCAACTATAAACTATAAATCCTGCTTCATTTAGTCTTATGTGCGATTCATTTCTTGCAGTGCACTATTGCTCATGCATTGGAGAAAACCAAGTACCCTGATTCTGACATCTATTGGGAAAAATTTGATCAGAAGTATCACTTCTCCAGTCAGTTTACAGCTGATCTTATTGCGATGAATCATACTGATTTCATCATCACTAGTACATTCCAGGAGATAGCTGGAAGGTAGTATACAAATCTTTGTTACTGGACTACAGGATTTACTTATAGAATTTATGTTTCTAACTGTATGTTGTTATGATATGCTAATCTTTTTTGTTTTTCCTTTAATCTATGTAGCAAGGACACCGTTGGACAGTATGAGAGCCATACTGCCTTTACTATGCCTGGATTGTACCGAGTGGTTCATGGGATCGATGTGTTTGATCCGAAATTCAACATAGTGTCACCAGGTGCAGATACATCTGTCTATTTCTCTTACACAGAGAAGGAGAAGAGACTGACATCATTTCACCCTGAAATCGAGGAGCTTCTTTATAGTTCGGTTGAGAATGAAGAACACCTGTAATTTCCCTCCTTTAACTAGTATGTAATTTTGTTCTAATCCGGATAAAATCTGGTTGATTTATATATTTTTGGTCAAATGCAGATGTGTGCTAAAAGACCGGAACAAGCCCATCCTGTTCACCATGGCAAGGTTGGACAATGTGAAAAACTTGACAGGATTTGTCGAGTGGTATGCTAAGAATCCCAGACTACGCGAGTTGGTTAACCTTGTCGTGGTTGGTGGAGACCGAAGGAAGGAATCAAAGGATTTGGAAGAACAAGCACAGATGAAGAAGATGTATGAGCTCATAGAAACCTACAAGTTGAACGGTCAATTTAGATGGATTTCTTCTCAAATGAACCGTGTGAGAAATGGTGAACTTTATCGCTACATTGCTGACACAAAGGGAGCTTTCGTGCAACCTGCATTTTACGAGGCTTTTGGTTTAACTGTTGTTGAGGCCATGACCTGTGGTTTGCCAACATTTGCAACTGTGTATGGTGGTCCAGCTGAGATCATTGTTGATGGAAAGTCTGGTTTCCACATTGATCCTTATCATGGCGAGCAAGTAGCTGAACTCCTTGTCAATTTCTTCGACAAGTGTAAAGAAGATCCTTCTCACTGGGAGACTATTTCAAGTGGTGGCCTCAAACGTATCCAGGAGAAGTAAGCATAAAAGCCTTTCTCTTTTTGTTATTATTTTGTAAATATCAAATGCAAAGTAAAGACGAGTTAATTATGTTATATCCTCCGTCCTCCTTTGCTTCATTGATAGATACACATGGCAAATCTACTCCGAGAGGCTGTTGACCCTTGCAGGGGTTTATGGATTTTGGAAGCACGTCTCCAAGCTTGATCGCCTTGAGATTCGCCGTTATCTTGAAATGTTTTATGCTCTCAAGTATCGCAAAATGGTGAGTTTATCTTTCTTCTAACTTATTTGTTGATATCATTGCATTAAGGTGTTGAAGTTTGGTTTGATTTCTCGTCTTTCAGGCCGAATCAGTTCCACTTGCTGTGGATCAGTAGATGAAGCATTAACTGGGCTCTGGTCAAGTGAAGTTTCTGGATGTGTTCAATAAAACATTCGATTTTGTTATTTGTTTTTGTCTTCGCGTCGTGGTCTGTTTCTTTTTACTGCTTATCGTCATCGTTCCGATTGAGTATTTTTTGACCAACCCTGTTACTGTTAGCTAGCTTATGGTAGTTATTTTTTGTTAATATTAATTTGGGTTTTGACTGTTTTGTTTGTGAAATTGAAGATTGAAATTCAATGGAAGAAATAAAGATCAAATTTCAGTCTTCCGTACATCGCGTGTTTATACGATGGAACTTTCTAGAAGTTGAAATAATATTAACCCAGTCTGTAACATTATAGTAGTAGAACGCAGGGGAAATTCAAATATTTCATTATTTAATAATAATTCTCAATATCAATTATAGACCATATGGCAAGTTGGCAACTGCAATTAATATCAATAACAGTGTAAAAGTACAATAACTTATAGCACTAATGTCAAATAAAGGAAGAAACAAACATTATATAAAACAGAAAAAAAATAAGCCATAAATACACAAAAAAGTTGATATTATTTTGAATTCCAAAATTTCATTCCAAGATTTCATTAAAGATTACACGATAAATAGTTGTAAGTTGTGTTCAGCAAGAAAGCTAATTGTCCCGTGGCCTAAAGAAATCCTCATTCTCTACATTTAAATAATTCCATTTTCATTTCCTCTCTCTTCTCCTTCTCTGACCACTCTTTTTCGCCCAAATCTATTAGAATGAATCTGAACCGTTCTTTTGCTTTCCCGTTCAAATTCAAAACATGTACCATCTTATTAATATAGATAATTGATGAGCTCTTAAGTCTAGGGCAGGGGGCGGAGCTAGGATTTGAGGGCAGGCAGGGTAGATTTTTAATAACAAAAAATTATAAAACAAAATAAAATTTAAATATAATAAACTCCAAAATTCCAAAGTATTAAAATATTAAATAAACATAATATTGTTAACAAATTATAATGTCCTTTTTTTGAATTGTTCCATGATAACTTCTTATTAATGCATGGTTCAAAATGTATCATTTTCAATATAAGTAACTAACCAAGCATTCAACCATTTATTTTACGTTTAGTTACAAAGTATATTTTTAACAATATTCATTATTGAAAAAATTATTTCAACGGTGACAGTTGCAACCGACAAAATTAAGGCCAGTTTCAACAACAAATAAATGATCAGCTTTATTAATCTTACTAATCAACTTTTGAAAAAGTTTATCAATCCTTTTCACATTACAAAATTCAGAATCATTCTTTCATATCTACGATGTAATTTTCAAGTTAATTATCAAATCCCCAAATACCCTCATCTTCAAGTTCTAACTTGTAAAATTTTATAAATTGAATCAACCGTTTCTTGGGATCAAATGCTGAGAAAAAATTATTTGAATCGAGATGACATGCAATACATAAAAACTTGTAATTTAAAAATTAGAATTATTAAAAATAATTTTACCACTAAAAGTTTAACAGAATTTTCAACTATTAAAATTTTGATGAATATCTGCATGTTCATCGAATTGTAAAAAAATGTTGAATTACTGAAATAATTATACTACTCAATATTATAAGTTAATCGATGAGTGTTGATTTCCATTGTAAGGAACTTTATAAGCCTTACGAAACTGATTCGGACCTTATAATGTTTGTAAGTTTTTTTTAGGGGAAGGGAAAGGAAAATAAGAAAAAATAATTAAATTCCTCAAAATTTCATGTTTTTGAGTTTTTTATATGTTATATTAGATATTCTATATATTTATGTATATAATTATAAGAGAAAAATACATGTACACAGTACACAATCGATTATAATTATAATATAATATAATATAAAACAAATATAACACGTTAAAAAATATAGTATGATATATATTAGTACAAATTATATATTATATTAAACATCGTTCTTCTTAATTTCCTCATCTCGTTCGCTTTTGCAACAATGGAGTCCTCAAACAAAATCAAGAAGTTCAAGAATCAGTTAAAAACTCCACCACAAGGAAAAACCATATTCTTCATCCTTCTCACCCTCATTACAATACTCCTCGCTTCATTTCTACCAAGAAACTCATCTACTAATTCACCCCATCAACAACCGTTGATCCAATCCCCATCAGCTTCATCATCTCTCCATCCAACCATCAAGAACGCCTGCACCAACACTCTCTACCCTCAAACCTGCTTCACTTCTCTCTCCTCCATTTCTCTCTCCAAGAATGACACTACTACCTTCCATCACATTCTCGAATTCACTATAAATCAAACCGCAAAGCACGTTGCGAAAACCCGATCGGATATCTTGAATAATTTCATCAACCAAGATTTGATTCTGCAGGAAAACAATGCTCTAAATGATTGCTTGGAAATGCTGGATCAAACCCTTTATGAACTTGGACAAGCCATTGATGATTTACATGCATTCCCTCCTTCGAGTGGATATCTTCATCCATCGTACGGTAATCTCAAAACCCTGCTCAGTGCAGCCATGACAAACGAGAATACCTGCATTGACGGATTCTCAGACTTGGAATTAGAATCAGACACCGAGGGCCAAACCCGAAGTGGTCTCAAAAAAGAACTGCAGCACTTGCTCAATCCAATCTTGCAGATGATCAGTAACTCCTTAGCAATGATCAAGAATATGGAAATTATAATCAGAGAAGAAACACTTAGACATACCCACATGTTGATCAAGAAAACTCCTGTAAATAGGCTCCTGGATTGGATGAGAATCCGTGACCGGAAAATGACGGAAACAGCATCCAGATTGAGGAACCCAAATGTTATAGTCGCCACAGATGGCAGTGAAAATTACACGTTGATCAGCGAGGCAGTTGATATGGCCCCAAACAATAGCTTGATCCGGTATGTGATCAAAATCAAAGCAGGAATTTACGAGGAGAATGTGGTGATTCCTAGGGAGAAGAGTAATATCATGCTGGTTGGAGATGGCATGAACTTGACAGTGATCACAGGGTCCAGAAATTTGGTTGATGGATTCTCAACCTTCAATTCTGCAACCTTAAGTATGTCAAATTGTCAGACTTAAATATTTTTTAGTTTTATATATAGTATGTCTTATTTTCTGCTACAATATATTTAAGCAAATTCATGGGAGAACTAACTTTTATCATGATACAGCTGTGGTAGGAGACAGATTTTTAGCAAGGGATCTTACCATCATGAATACATCAGGTCCAGAGAAGCACCAGGCAGTTGCCCTCAGGGTGACTTCAAATGCGGCCTTTTATCGCTGTGAGATTATTTCCTATCAGGACACCCTTTATGCTCATTCTTTACGCCAGTTCTACCGTGAATGCACAATCCAAGGAACAATTGATTTCATCTTTGGAAATGCCGCAGCAATTTTTGAAGACTGTAATATACTAGTCAGAAAACCAATTCCTGGTCAGGCGAATATGATCACTGCTCAAGGGAGACAGGACCCGAATCAGAACACTGGCATTTCGTTGCAGAACTGCATCATTATGGCTGCACAGGATTTCACCATGGCTGAGAGGCGCAACTTCTCCACATTCCTGGGGAGGCCGTGGAGGAACTATTCAAGAACTGTCATTATGAAGAGCTATATAGGTGAACTTGTACACCAGCAAGGTTGGTGTGAGTGGGACAGATACAGCACTTTGGAGACTGTAGAGTATATTGAATACATGAATTTCGGACCAGGCTCGGACACAAGAAACAGGGTTACTTGGGCAGGGTATAAAAAGAATTGTAGTGAAGATGTCGCAAGGCAGTTCACAGTGGGGGCATTTTTACACGGAGCTGATGACTGGCTAGAATCCACAGTTCTTCCTCTCTTTAGTACTCCACAAGAAAGTGAGATGCAGAGGCGCCGATATCGTCTTGCTCCCGCTCCCTCACCAGTTTGATGTTGTCAAAATGTAATACTGATTGGTGTAATTTGCAAATGGTATCATTAGCCTTGACAAAGCCGAAGTTTATGGAGCTTTTCTTCTTCAACATAGTAGTCAGTTTCTACTTTTACAATGACAAAAGAATTGTAAAGTCGAGTTAGTAAAATAACCCCCCCAATTCACCTATACTGATAAAAAAGCTTCAAGACTTCTCTGTAAAAATTATGTACACTATTGCTCTTCTCTATTGCAAATTTTTTGATGTTACACATTTGGGATTACGAAGCTGTACAACATATTATATGACCAGACTATTGATCAGACTTCAGCACGTAAGAATACCATGGAAACAGTGCATGTAAACTTTCGTACACTTTCAAATCTGTGCTTACTTCTTTCTACTTGTTCTGCATAAGTTTCAACTTTCCCCACCTTTTCTTTACTGCTTTTGAAGTAGACAAACTTGAGATTACGTGTATCAATGCATGGTTGAAATGACCGCCAACACGCCAGCACCACCATACTGTAAAATTTCAATGAACCACTGAAGATGCAACATACTACATGATTCCTATTCATTGCTGAATTGCCCTTTTTCGTTTATTCCCTAATGGTCCTTGTCATTTCTTTCCTAGAAGAAACTGCCTTGAATAAAGGAATATTTTCAATAATAACATGAAGACTAGACCAATAATACGGCTAAATAATTGGAAGGGGTGGGTACTAGTTAACCATACCAGAAAGTCAAAAAGCCAACAGTTTTGTAGGAAGACACTTAAAGCACTTGTACCTGTGTGCAGCCCAATTGGGAGGGAGAGGCTACGTTTGCATCTCCCTGGGTAGAGACAGATTATAGCCATAGCCTGGTATTTGCCCATTACAATCTGAAATGAGGGTCATTACTTGTAATTTTTTTAGAATAGAGTGGAAAGAGACGGCTGCCAATATCTGGACTTGACTCTATATTTGACTCCAGATAGAGTTTCATGGAAAAGAAACCATTTTGGTACGTTTTAATCTCATAGTTTTCTGGCATCGAACAGATACTCCATAATAGATCAATAACGAATAGTGTAGAATAGGTTCTTGAGTTGGGGAATCGCTAGGGAAAAGAATAAATAGACTACTGGTATCTGATTATGATCTGACGGTATCAATTCATTTCTTTGTTCTTTTTGTTTTGGGGAGACAACATGGAATGAAAGGATTTCAATATAACAAAAGTTTATTGCATAAAGATATATCTTTCACACATACCATTGCTAAGGGTAAACATATTAAATATTGAGAAAATATGCCTACAAACGAGCCTCGTCTAAAACACTGATATACACATAGAAAGTCAAATCTAGTCCATACTAAGCTAAGCCCTTAAGAATTGGTAGTACTATGAGTTGATTTACGAATTGGTAACATTGCAATGCTATAATAATAACCAATAATCAAAAATTAATATTTAAGTAATGTAAATCAGAGAGGGTACACACCAGTGTAAGCGGAAGAGATAGCCTGAATAGCAATCAGAAATACCAATAGCGAAGGGAAGTCAATGCATTTATATATAAAATATCATTTCCCCTTTCTCAATCTGAGTAAATCGATGTAATAACACAACTGTAGTTGATAATACAAATAATTTTCATGCTCATTGCTCGGTATGTAGATGAGCTCTGCGGTTAACGGAAGCTCTGCTACAACATAATAATAAAAATAACCAAAAGGCTTTCCACAAGTATCTGGAGATTAGGGGTATCAAGCCTAGCAGTTAGCACTATCAATTTCCTCCATGATCAACAAAGACACCAGAGAATACTTGGTGTGGTTGAATTTCGTCCAAGTATAATTTAGGCTGGTTGGGTTGAACCGAATCAATATCATGGACCAAGTCGTTTTTGTAGGCTACTATAGTTGAATGTGTCGTGGTTTATAGGCTATAGCTTTTAATTTATTAGTACTCAGCATTTTATAGGAACCATATATAGACTGGAACTGGAATGCTTCGAAATTAAGGGCTAAAAGAGTTGGTTGAACATGTTAAGAATTTTGTGTAATGTCCTCTACAATGACGACCTGAATAACACCATTGTTACTGCAAATAAGTTTCCAAAATTTGTTGACACATTTTTGTTTAATTCATTATATTTTCTAATTTTTATAAATTCAATTTGTGTTAAAATTGTTTGAATTATTCAATTCTTTATTTGATAATAATTTGTTTGAATTGTTTATTTTTATCTGTTGTACAATAAATATTGTATTAAATTTTTTTAGTACGTTCATACAAAATTATATACTTGTTCAACATAGTTTAGAGAGATAAAATAGTAAAATATTATTATTCAGATGGTTCAAACATATCACTTATCAAATAATTTTTTTCATTCATTAATTCATTCAGATTACTTAAATATTCAAAACTGTTTCAATTTTATCAAACAGCTCCTTACACACAAAAGGGAGGTTTAAGTTTATATCCACTCTCACATTGATAAAAGGGATGTTGCTTTCTTACCAACATCCGCAATGACTTCATTTTACTGACACTATCCAATAGACACTTGTGCACCTACTCGTAACGTTGTCTTTTCCACTTAGTCGGTAGTTCACTAATCTGATACTATTATTATGAAGTGTGTTTTATTTAAGTCGTGAAATCTTGAGTCCTACTATATATATATATATATATATATATATATATATATATATATATATATATATATATACACTACCGTCTCTCCAGTTGAACTACGACGGATAAAATCGTCGTTATAGTTAGTTCGTTTTTAGTTCACTCCCTATTATTCGCTGGAGAGAGCCAGTATATATATATATATATATATATATCCAACTTGACATAACAGTATAGTTGGTAAATGCATGTTTGGTATTAATTTCAAGTAGTCGGCAGAAAGAATTGAAGAATGTGTCAATATTATCTTTTCAACATTAATTTCCTGTTAGAGCTGAGGTAGGTTGTTATTATATTTTATAAATAAAAAGAAGAAGGAAGATCGATCAGTTGTGAGTGTTTGAAAAGGGAATTTGATGCCTACAATTAACATTATTAAGTTTTGTAAACATCAATTAATCTCAACTGTGTGACACAATTAGATGGTAGAACAAAGGCATGTGCAGCAGGAAATGGGCGGCAAGTGGTCCGTCCATCCGTCCTGATCATAACGTACTACAACAAAGAAGGAAGTAGAGCTAGAGATTAATTATTAATCGATGTAGCTAGCTAGCTCATCACTTGGCCTAAATTCTTTTTCATTTTCAGAGATCTGAAGAAGACGTACGACGCTAGCTATGGGATATATCATATATAGGACGGTCGTCTGTCTTTTGATTGATAGTGATTGTGATTGTCAACCAAAATTCAATTAATTAATGGGAAGCTTGAAAAGGAGTCTTCTACCTGATCAAGACACAATATACATGTTAAATAAAAGCCAAATATCATATACATAGTTTGTATACGATAACTAATTAACCCGGCCTGCTAAATTCAGAATCTCAACCGTAAATCTAGGTTTAATATGAGATGTGTGTTATGATATAATTAAATAAATTATTTATGATATTTAATTTCTATATTCTTTCACCTTCTATCTTTCTATCTCTAAGGTGGAGAACAGAAAATAAGTTGTTGTTCAATCCATAGAATTTGAAAATGGGTTAAAATGCTGTTATTCAGTTTGGATCTGTTTTTTATTTTATAAATATAATTTTAAACTTTAATCAATTCAGTTCCTATAAAATAGTTAATCAACTCAATATTTTTAATTAACCCATGATTTATATATACCTTATATTGTCATGCCTATATATATAAATCAATGCTAGTAAATTTAATTTGTCAAAGTTTGAAGAATTTACGTATTATATGATTCAGAATGTTTACCTGATAGAATGGTACTCCTACGTAGCAGTAAGACTTTCACTTCTTGGTATTTTTATTTATTTTTTGGATCAGCTAAAAGAAAATTTCATCCAACACCATATAAAAGTACGAAAGTGGCAAATCCAACGATATGGATTGGGCCACCGTAAAAAAAACAATACAAAACACCTCACAATTATGTAAAGTAAATAACACATTCTTGATTCTTAAAAGATTATCGTTTAAAGTTTTTACATATAAATTAAGAAAATAATTTAAGACTATAATTTAATAATTAAATTTTTTTTGAAATTTTATTACTACCCTTTTATAGGAAGTTGAAAACTATTACTAATACAATTTATACAAAGGAGATAATTTTTTAAGACAATGAGAGAAGGTATGGGTGATATAAGAAAATAAATAATTTATTCTACTAGAAAGTTGTAAACGACAAATAAATTAGAACAAATTTTTTTTTCTAAAACGACAATTTTTTAAAAACTGAGTATAAACCTAAACATGCACCTGATTCTTACAATATTTATAGTAGCGCAATCCTTAGAAATATGTCATTTAAAATATGACCATACAAAATCTCTATACAGCAGGTTGACTGAAGATAGAATCATAGTTTTAACGCTGATATGTGGTTCATTTTCATATATATATATATGAAAAAATGAAGTATGTGTGTCTAAATCACACACGAACTTGTGTGTCTTGCCTCCAAAATGATGTAATTTTGAGATGTACAGTGCTTAAACGTCAAAACAAATATTATTGAAAATCAGAAGAGATGACAAAATCATCCATCACGAAATCTTTTAAAACAACATTGTTTTAGGGATTCAGCACAAGTTTAATTGTATTCTTATGGATTTAATTAACACACGTTTGTGTCTCCAAGTCACGTTCTTCTTTTTTCGTGTATATTTATATATATATATATATATAGAGAGAGAGAGAGAGAGAGAGAGAGAGATAAAAGTATGCATGCATGCATGCATGCATTAAGGTCTGTTCTAGGAACACCTTACAATGAACGTGCATGCAATATTAGTAGCACCTAGCCAGATGGGAAAATTGAACCTGGCGGCATTAATAACATCTTACAAATTGAATAGTTGATCGATATTGAGCATAGTCACGGCAAATCCAGATCGGATCAGGTCTGTATTATAGGAACAATTAAGAGAGAGCGAGAGAGACAAAGTAAGCACCTAATTAATGATATACTAGCTTTCACTTTCAGCAGACATTAGTTGTTAATTATCTCAAGTGCTGCAGCATCTTAGTTTAATTAATTAATTACCAGATAACTGAGCCAAGATTTTCCCATACATTAATATATATTATCATTTATCTATTAGAGATTATACAAAAACAAAAAAGGAGTCCTCACATAATTATTCACACTTATTTATTTCACACAATAATACGACAAAACATAAAGTGTGAGACTACTGCTATCCTCCTCAATTATTATCACACTATTTCCCGACTCGTGAGGACAATCTACTATATTCTCCATCACTCATTTCCTCAAGAAATATTAAGAGAATAAAGAAAGAAAGGGTGAGCTCAAACTAGCCCAAAGAAGAAATATTATGACTAAGATAATGCGTAATAAATTATCATTAGCTTCCAACAATGTTAAACCGATAAAATACAATAGACATCAAGTTTAACCGCAATGAACAAGCAATCCATTAAAAGAGTCAAGTAGAGAATAAAATCTACTATCTTTTATGATTTAAAAAGTTTTTCATCACTTTTATCGCCGAGACTCAAATTTCAATAAATAATCCACATCATTAAATCATCCCCGCACTACGTGCCAAGGATATTCTTTAAGATCACGACCATTAATTATCCATGCACTACTGTGCCAAAGATAATCGTGTTTTCATCAACTATCCCCCGATCATGCCATAAAACAATTCATCTTTGCTCCTCGTCAAGAGAATCCATAGCCATAATCATACCAAAAATCGCCCATCAATGCACTACGCCAATGAGGACTTTTAATTTTCACATCATTTGTAACATTACGGCCATGATTATACCGAATAATCCCTCGGTCATAATCATACCAAGTCCATCTATGCACCACAAAAGCCATGATGACTTTCAACATAACATAAACATGAGGATGATGACAATGATATAAGAATTCAATTAAACAAGTTCAAGAATTAATTTGTCCAGAACCAATAACGCCCAAATTGTCAACATGATACTTCTTTGTAGAGAATAAAATTCAAGAATGCTCGTAAGAATATTTTCATGAAAAGATATCGGATGAAGCGCAAATATCAAGGATATTCCACTAATTTCATGGAGTATATAAGTCAAAATTTTAATCAATCGAGTATAATACCGAATGGAATAACAAAAGATATCACCATGCATGCCAGATTCAGATGTATTTGTTATTCCAATGTAATAATAATAACGAAACCTGTGTCGTGAAATTCACAATCCATGTGATGTTCCAAATGTAATAATAAATGCGAATAATAAATGATGGAACCAGTCCCACAGATAAGATGTATGTGATATTCCAATGTAATAATAAAGAGAATAATAATAAAATGGAACCAGTGTCCCACAGATAAAGATGCATGTGATATTCATGTAATAATAAAGATGTAATAATGTAAGAATGTCACCAAGTATAGGTAGCTCGGTGAGATACAAAAGTTATTCCAATGTAACAATAAAGAAATGGAATAATGTAAGTTCTCTTCTTGAATACAAAAGAATAATATCCCCTACCGTAGTAAAATAATACTTGATATAAGAGAAGAAGAAGTAGTAAAAACTTTTCTTCTATCTCTCTATAGTCTCTCTCTATAGTTTCTCTCTAGAGTTCAAAGTGAATTCGTAAGAAAATAATGAAGGAATGAGCTTCTATTTATAGAAAATGGAATGCATAAGAATTAATCCATGAACTATCCAGATTGATTTATTTTAATCTGATTTATCCATGACTATTATATTTAAAGAAAAATCTTTTAAATAAAAAATATAATATATTCTATTTATATAAAAATATTTTTTACTACTTTAATAAACACTACTATATAAACTAAGATTTACTACAAAACACTATGCATAATAAAATATAATATATTCTATTTATGTAATAACTTTAATAAAGTATTCTGCTTTTATATAAAAGATGTTTCTATTTTATTACGCTAATAATACTTAATAAAACAAAACTTCTAAATCAACAATAATTGAATCAAATAATGTGAGATACTACGCAAAGAACTATCAGTAGTAATAATTGAACAAAACGAAAGTGACTTCTCACATAAATATCAATAATCAATACCGTGTGCTACTACGCAACAACGCCAGACATCAGATTTTTACTACCGAGTAGTTCAACAAGATCAACAGTAAAACTTCCGCCGTTATTTTTAATAAAATATTTTTGTCATTTTTTCAATCCGATAATAATTCCGCCAGGGGTCCACTAATGATTGTGCCGTTGCATTTAATATTTCCTATTTTAAAACGAATATTCCCCACCAATCGAATATAATATGACAACTTGCATACTTTTGCAAAATTTATAAATATTACCCACAACTATAACATTATCTCAAATTCACACCATATATAAAAAAAATTATTTCGAGAAAATTAATTTTTATTCATAAAACTGGGTTTCACAATCTCCTCCTTATGGAATTTTCCTCAAATTTACGACGCACTCGGTATGCCTAAATGTGTGAGGATACCTTGACTTCATTTCAGATTCTAACTCTCGAGGTATAACCTCGAGTGTTGGATACGATTCTTCTTATCCAAGATTTTAACACGAGATCTCATACGTTAAATCATCCGCTATCTCGTCCGATTCTAAATTAATAATGTGGTTCGGTCATCCACATATTTACGTAACATTGATACGTTAAAAACGTTATGAGCACGCATGACATATTGGCAGTAAAACGAGTCTATAAGCCACGCTCCTACTCAATCGAGGATTTCAAATGGGCCAATTAAATCGAGGGTTGAGATTTCTCTTCAAAGAACTCTCGCTTCTAGAATAACGCCTCTTGAACCTTCTTCTTCACATTCATCGATTCGTATGTAGCTTGAGCGCTTTTTAACTTTATCGATTAAAGTCGATTTTACTCAGATATTCGTTATCTTCACGTGGGTCCCTAGAGTCTTTAACTCTATCTTCATCATTTGCAAGTTATACTTAAATGAGTCTTTGTGTTAACAACATCGCGACTTCAGAACGATACGATCTTCTACTCAACACGCCGCCTACCACGCTCGCTTCTTCCACGATGATATTGAATGGTACGATCGTAATCTTCAACAAATGAGTCAACGCTCTTTGGCGCATGTTACGCTCGCTTTTAGTGAAGAAATATTTTGAGGGTTTAAGAAATGGGTTTTTAATTTGGTGTCAATACAAAATTCGATTTCACGCCTCGGGGTAGGCTAAGAAGTCTTCAGAATACGCCAAGAGATTTATTAATGATAGAAATATCATTCAAAATCACATACTCTCATCCAAGACTTGGATAAGACGTCACATCGATACCAATCGTGACTTCTATCCCTTAACCTAGATAAGACCTCACAATGATACCTATCAACTTGTCATCGCGTCATTCACGACGCCGCCTACGTAAAGTCCGCTTTGCAGCATTCCACACAAGGAAGTCATCAACAAAAGGATCGGGCTCTTTACTTATGTTTTTGATATGATATGACAATGATTGAATTTAGTGGTTTGGTTGTTTGAATTCGCATAATAGGTTGGTTAGAATATGAAAGCTAACAACCCTTATTAAAAAACATGATGAGTAGTTAACCAATCGCTTCAAAAAAAACCACATCAAAGGCAAGTATTTTCAAAGAGATAAGATCGACAGTAACGTGAAAGTGTCGATTTGAATCAAACAAGATTTATAACAAGTGGAGGTAACGAAGGTTTCTCCCAATGGAGTTTCAATAGATAAATCAAAGTTTAACTTCTCCTGAGTTAAGTACAAACATTGAACACAACTAGTGAAATAAAAGAGTGAGTAGAATCCCAGATTCAACATGGTATAGACTTCGTAAGAGCTTTTATGATTAACTTACCCGTGATAATTTTATTCAGTTCCTCGTCACACGAAAAAAAACGCTCTCTTAAACTACCGCTTTTGGCTTTGTCTCGGGACATCCTTTGGCATCACTATCCCAAATTGACTTGACTTCACCATACGACAAAATCGAGCTAGGTGACCTTTCTTCCGCAATTAAAACACGCTTTTGATTGTTGCGCATAGCTTTGACGGATGTGTCCCTCTTGTCCGCATTTGAAACATACGACCGATGGGCGCTTCTTCTTCCTTTGAAACGGTGTCGTGCCGACGCGCCTTCACGCCATTGTTGAACCTTCTTCTTAAAATGTCCATTCTTATTATCTTCGCCATGATTATTACCACCAAATGGTTACCATTCTTTCTTGGCATGATAATATCCCCCACGATGGTTATCGTTGTTCGACGACCGCTGCCACCGAGATGATTATTATCGTGTTGTTGGTCGTTGCTTTTTGGTCAGGTCGACTCATTATCGCGCCTCCAATAATCGAGCCCTATTCACAACATCCGAATATAAACAAAGTTTTTGAGAAATGAGGTATCGACGATATCGGGTTTCAAACCTCGCAAAAACATTTCGCTATTCGCTTCCTCATTATCGCACCAAATGGGATGCAAACCGATAACTCCGCAAAACTTAGCCTCGTCATCGCGACACTGGCCATATTGTTTTGCTCCAACTTGATGAATTCTACCTCCTTCATGTGATTTAATACTTTCGTGAAAGTACTTGTCGTTGAATAATTTTCGAACTTCTCCCAAGACATCTTGAAAAGGCCAGTCGGGTACGCTTTTATGATTCCCACCAATGATCTCCTTCTTCACGCAACATAAAGGTGGCGAATGGAACCTTTTGCTTCTTCTCGAGCATTCCAAGACATCAAATATCTTGGTAATCTGCTTTATCCATGTCTCCGCCTTTAAGTGGTTCTCGCTTTTCAAAAACTCCGTGGTCCCCAGCCTTGAATCCTGAATGTGACCAACCGTGGTTACCATTGTGACCAACCGATTATGGGTTACCATTTTTTCATGAATTGCTCTTAAACCGCTTATGACATGCCCGAGAGCATCAAGAGCATTTTGGACACGAGATGTCCGTTGTTGCATGAATTGCATAAAGTCTCTCGACCATCCCATCATTCACCATTTTATCGATTGTTATTGTTTTTATAGGAGGAGTATTGTCCTCCGTTGCACATTATCCCGATTATCGATCGTGGAGACTCAACGCCTCTTGTGCTCCATTGATAATCTCAACATTTTCAGATGATGCCATTTTCAAACACCGCCACAAAACAAGGGTTAATTAACATATAACATATTATCCCCTATATCAACCGACCACCAATTAAATACCAAATAAACTTAGGTAGTAGGTCATACTAAGCGAAGGAATTTCCTGCCTCCCTCCTAGTTCTTATCTCACATCTTAGCCAGGATCATATCCCTAAGCTTTGATACCAAATCGTGACGCCCCCAAAATTAGGTATACATCACCCATCTTGGGTCGCCAGATACATGGTATGTAATTCAAATACAACTTATTAATACAATCTGTCGTCGGTATAATAATTACAAAACATAAACCGTGAGTTTGAATACAAATATTATCTACTAGAGATTATACAAACTCAAAAGGAGTCCTCATTATAATTATTATCACACTATTTCACAAAAATAGTGAGGACTACTAATGCTATCCTCTCGACCATCACTCCGCTCCCCGACTCGTCCCAAACTATATTCTCATTTCCAAGAGAATAAAGGAAAGAAAGGGTGAGCTCAACTAGCCCAAGAAGAAATATTATGACTAAGATAATGCGTAATAAATTATCATTAGCCTCCAACAATGTTAAACCGATAAAATACAATAGACATCAAGTTTAATCGCAATGAACAAGCAATCCATTAAAAGAGTCAAGAGAGAATATAATCTACTATCTTTTATGATTTAAAAAGTTTTTCATCACTTTTATCACGAGACTCAAATTTCAATAAATAATCCACATCATTAAATCATCCCCGCACTATGTGCCAAGGATATTCTTTAAGATCACCACCACTTAATTATCCATGCACCACGGCCAAAGATAATCGTGTTTTCATCAATATCCCGATCATGCCATAAAATAATTCATCTTTGCTCCCTCGTCAAGAGAATCCATAGCCATAATCATACCAAAAATTGCCCATCAATGCACTACGCCAATGAGGACTTTTAATTTTCACATCATTTGTAACATTACTGGCCATGATTATACCGAATAATCCTCGGTCATAATCATACCAAGTCCATCTATGCACTATGTGCCATGTAGATGACTTTCAACATAACATAAACATGAGGATGATGACAATGATATAAGAATTCAATTAAACAAGTTCAAGAATTAATTTGTCCAGAACCAATAACGCCCAAATTGTCAACATGATATCGCTTTTGTAGAATAAAATTCAAGAATGCTCGTAAGAATATTTCCATGAAAAGATATCGGATGAAGCGCAAATATCAAGGATATTCCACTAATTTCATGGAGTATATAAGTCAAAATTTTAATCAATCGAGTATAATACCGAATGGAATAACAAAAGATATCACCATGCATGCGCAGATTGTGATGTATTTGTTATTCCAATGTAATAATAATAATCTAACCAAAGTCGTGAAATTCACAACCGATGTGATGTTCCAATGTAATAATAAATGCGGAATAATAAATGATGGAACCAGTCCTACAGATAAGATGATATGTGATATTCCGGCGTAATAATAAAGACGGAATAATAAAAATGGAACCAGTCCCACAGATAAAGATGTATAGATATATCCGATGTAATAATAAAGATGTAATAATAGAAGAATGTCACCAAGTATAGGTAGTGCACAGATACAAAGTTATTCCAATGTAACAATAAAGAAATGGAATAATGTAAGTTCTTCTTGAATACAAAAGAATAATATCCCTTACCGTAAAATAATACTTGATATAAGAAGAAGAAGAAGCAGTAAAACTTTTCTTCTATCTCTATAGTCTCTCTCTATAGTTTTCTCTCTCAGAGTCAAATGAATTGTAAAGAAAATAATGAAGGAATGAGCTTCTATTTATAGGAAAATGGAATGCATAAGAATTAATCCATGAAATCTATCTGCATTGATTTACTTTTAACTGACATCCATATTTAAAAAAAATCTTTTAAATAAAATATAATATATTCTATTTATATAAAAAGATTTTTACTATGCAAACACTACGCTGGGCACTATACAAACACTATGCATAATAAAATATAATATATTCTATTTATGTAATAACTTTAATAAAGTATATTCTTTATATTAGATTTATATAAAAAGATGTTTCTATTTTATTACTAATAAATATTCTGCTTGAATAAAACAAAACTTCTAAATCAACAATAATTCTAAATCAAAATAATGTGAGATACTACGCAAAGAACTATCAGAAGCAATAATTGAACAAAACCGAGTGACTTCTCACATAAATATCAATAATCAATACCGTGTGCTACTACGCAACAACGCCAGACATCAGATTTTTTACTACCGAAAGTAGTTCAACAAAGATCAATCAGAAACTTCCGCCGTTATTTTCAATAAAATATTTTTGTCGTTTTTTTCAATCCGACAATAATTCCGTTGTGGGGTCCACTAATGATTGTGCGAATATTTTTACATTTTGCATTTAATATTTTCGCTTAAAACGAATATTCCCCAATCAAAAATATAATATGACAAAAAAATTATACTTTTCATAAAATTTATAAATATTACCCACAACTATAACATTATCTCAAATTCACACCATAATATAAAAAAATTATTTCGAGAAAATTATTTTTATTCATAAAACTGGGTTTCATTATGCTAAAAAGGGTGAGCAAGGTATATTAGATAAAGAGATGAACTTAAGATCAAAAAAAGTATATATATATATATATATATATATATATATATATATATATATATATATATATATATATATATATATATTCGGATCTTAAATCTCACCCTTATATAGACTCACCCCTCTTTGACGACGGATCCCGATGATTTGGTTTGGTCATTCAACCGTAAATCTATATTTTTAATGACGCTTATATGTTGTTCGTCGCTAAAAGTATAGACGACGGTTGTATGATCGAACCGTCACTTATTCCGTCATTAAAAAATGTAACTCGAATGTGAGTTAAATAATGGGTGATATTAATATCCGGATATATATATATATATATATATATATATATATATATATATATTATATAACAGACATTAACTAGTAATTCCAACCTCTTCGTATTTTTTTTCATGCATGCATACAAAAGAACATGCAAGAATAAAAAATCTGAAAGTTATATATAGGAACCCACATGGAGGTGGTATGGGCGAAGAACATTTGATAGCACTTTTTTTTTGTTTGCTCAACATGCATGCTGACGTGGATCAACCAAGTAGCATATGTGTAACGTCCATGTGCCCCCACATGACCCTGCTCAATTGGTGCCATTAATTTGTGACTATCAACAAATTTGTACCCAAAAAAAAACTCCTGGCAGATTAAATAATACTAAAAATTCTATGTGAACATAAAAATTAAATATAGATATTTTATAATTTTATTAATTTATATTTTCTCCTCAATATAAATAAAATTGTAAAATATTTTTATCTAATTTTTAAGTTCAATTTTGATGTAGACATAAAAGAGCTCAAATAATACTACTTATAGGGTATGATCATCATCCCTATAAAAAACACAAGCTAGGCAAGTTGTGATTCACATCAAGGAGGAGGTAGTTAACATTTTTAATTTGATCAACCGTACCCCTAGCTAGCTAGGCTGTATAGTCTCTAGGACCACAAACTGTACATATTGTTCCTCATTTGCCAACTATTCTTATAAATAAATGGATATATCATATACATAAATGGATATATTTCAAATTCATAGCCCGTGTAAAATATGTCCGTATTTTCTTTTCTTTTTATTTATTACATCATCAATAAATTAAATGGCTGATTAAGATGTTAGCATTTTCTTTTCTTTTTATTTATTAAGAATGGAATAAGAGAATCATTACAAAAAAATCAACAACCAAGAGAATCTGCGATCGCAGTTTTCAATCGCTAATTGTTTTTGTAGCGATCGCTATTAGCGACCGTTTGATAATCCAGTCCATGGACGGGACCCCCCACCCTGGAATTTTTGGGGTTATTTGTTTTTTTTATGTATTTCTTTTTCTTTGCTTTTTTTTTATTTTTACTTTATCATTAAAGTGAGGCAAAAAAAATGGTAATAATTCTCTCTGTAAACTAATTAAAAATAAAAAGTTAAAGAAATAAAACAATTTTTTTATCCTACTATAGTACTGAAATTCTATAATTGGGTAAAATGAATTTGAAAGAAGCACTTCAAGAGTTAATAAATAATTTTTTTACTGATAGATTTTGAGCCCCCCCTCTATAAATATTACGGTTCGCCATTGATCCAGGTCATTAGTTATTTTTCACGATTGCATGCAATCATTTGATCGTCGCTAATTTAATTTTACCGTTCAGAATTTGGCGTAAATGTCATCGTAATTCACCTGCAATGGGTACTCTAAATATTCACATGGGTCGCATATCAGCGACCACATTTAATCGCACATATTTATCAACGACTTAATGCGGTCGCTGATATATATTCGGTCGCAGATAAACCTTTTTTTGTAGTGAATCAAAGCAAAATTTTAATTATGTGCAGAAATTAAGCCACTAAACTTGTTTAGATTAGACAACAAATTGGGTAGCTAAATTAATTTTTGTGATGATTAGGAATAATATAAAGTAGAACATAAAAGGTAGATAGCTGCAGCGAATCTCTCTCTCATGGAGTTGAACAAAAAATGAACAACGTAGTCTGACATTGTTAAATTAATTAAGCAACATACAAAAAAATTAATGAGACGTTCTCTTATATATTTATTGTCAACGTACAGTTTGTTTGTCTTCTTCCCAGTATTTTAAATAAAGAAAATAAATGGTGGTAGTTACTGGTTGGTCCATGTTCTTTAAAAAATGTAGAATTGTTTTTCATTCTAAAACTTAAAATTAATACTACTTCCTGCCTAAAAATTGAGAATTTTATTTGACTTTTTTGTAAATTGATTTTATATATAAGAGCATGTAAAATAGTTAAAAATTAAAATGGAATTCGTGAAATGAATAGCTTTATATACAGAAATAAAATAAAAAAATGTTGAATATAAATAAATTGAGAAATAATAATAGAATTGAAGTTAGATAATAAGGTCAAAAGAATAGCACATAAGTGCCAATGCCAACACCTTCAATATACTACTATTAATTCTTTATTTACTTATTTCTTTATCAATTTAATTAATTGTAAGCCAAAAAGGAAGGTGAAATCATTAAATAAATATTTTTATAAATTTTTAAAATATTATTATTATTATTATTATTATAAAAGAATATCTCATACAAGAAAGTGAGAAAGAGACCCCCAAAAGAAAAAAGAAATTAATGATCTTACCCCTTCTCAAGCCAAGTGATATTAAAGCTGGCCTTGGGTCCCAAGCACCGAAATTTAAGCCAAGATTACGTTATGCTTGTAAATTAACTAAATTAGTGTATTGAGATTAACTTTACAACTTAAGTGTTGTTTAATAAAATTGAGTCATTAAAATTTGAATAAAAACTACTTCTACATTAATATTAACTCATTTAAATATTACTATTAATTAGAATAGTTATTGTTTATCAAACTTAAATGAATTACATCTCATAATAGATTTTAAAGTTAAAATGTTTGAACTGACTTTAATTTTTTTATTTTGAAATGAAGGGATATATATATATAATTGCCAGACCAATGGTTGTTCATTTTTATTAATTGGTTCATTGACAAATGAGCATTCCCACATGTTAAACAAAATATTAATTAATCAGCTTATGTGGATTTGTCTCTTTTTGCTTAATGCTTAGTTTAGCCCATTTGCTTCAGCATTGCCATTAAATAATGGAGTACTATTTCTTTGTTCTATAATAAAAGAGTATTTTCTTATTTATTTTATGTAATATTTATTGTTTTTTAATGTTTTTGAATTAATGAGAAAGTAATTCTGGTGTGAAAAAACATGTATCATTTTTTGAAGTGGAGTGTTATTATATAAATTTATGTTAATATTTAGTAGTATTGACTTAGATTATCATTAACAAAAAAATTATATATTTAGCATAAGCACTCTGCATCCAAATAAAATTAATGAATATAAATTTATTTATTTATTTATTTGCGTGAAACATGGTGGACCAATTGAATTGTTTCAAAAAATTTACCCCTGGGCCCAACAAGTAAATACAAAAAACAGGTGTAACAAGGCAATTCCGTTACTAATATTTTCCACCAAAACAGCGGGTTACACCAAAAGCCCAAAACGAGCGGCTGGTTTTGCCCGCCATCCAATTCACTCTCAACTAGCCCGGACCCATATTACCAGGGCCGTCAAGTGGACCCCACCCAAATTACCATCTTATCCCTTTTCCACTCTGTTATATAAACGAACCTCCGTCCCTCCTTCTTAGCCCCGCAAAACCTTCTCTCTCCTCTCCTCTGCAACTAAAACCTTTTTCACTCATTGCTAGGCTAGAGATAGAAATTCGATCATGGCGAAAGGTGGAAAATTAACTAAATTGAAATCCGTGCTAAAGAAATGGCAGTCATTCGGCAAGCTCGGCCGGTCAAATAGCTCAATCGCAGCCGCCAACCACTCTTCCGACGAAGACTCGTCATCATTCGACCAATTGTCCGGCCGAGAACTTTTCCCCGTTTACGTTGGAAAATCCCGCCGCCGATATCTAATCAGATCCGAAGTGGTCGACCACCCAGTATTCCGAGAGCTAATGGAGAAGTCCGGCGACGACGACGACACGATCATCGTCAGCTGCGAAGTTGTTCTGTTCGAGCACTTGCTGTGGATGCTCGAAAATGCCGATCCTCAGCCGGAGACGTTAGATGAACTGGTCGAATTTTACGCTTGCTGAGCGAATTTACTTATCTCTCCTCTTTTCCCTAGACCCGGTAACTGGAATTTTTTTTTTTTAATAAAAACTACTTCTACCAAGTATACAAGCTAGGAATGGTGGAAGTAAAGGGTAGAGTACATAGCAGTGTAGAAGGAAAGAAAAATTGTACAGAGGAGAGAGAAAATTAATTAACCCTTTTTACATCTGGTTAATCTTTGAGTATTGAGAGCCTAATGTAATGGGGTATATATATTGTTCATTCTTTCTTAATTATTATTATTATATATATAAATATTGTTCATTCCCATTTATTTAATTAGCAATATTTGTGCTCAATTTATCATCCTTGTAATTTTATGATGAGGCCGGGTAATTATGAAAATTGATATTTTTATATAAGAAGTGTCGTTATAGATTTATAGCTATATGAAAATATCAATTTCTTTCTGTTTGAGTAGTACGTACAATGAAATTGAGTTGTCTAGTGGTAGAAGTATTACCGTATGTAACATTTGCAAGAACAAGGTGACTAAAGACAAAGATGTTTGTCTGAGCCTTGAAATGGAAAGAAGAAGATTGATGCATGTGATGTAGAAATTATGTCATGATTCCATTTATTGAATCCTTTACCTAACAAGTTCATGTTAAAATCAATACTACCATACCATGCACACTAAATAACTTTACAGTATTTCTTGTTTCCCTAGGGGCCGGGCCGGGCCGGGCCGGGGTTGTTGCAATGTCACAATTGCTGTATTTTAGCCTACATTAATTAATTAATAGGTTAAGTTTTGAAATTAAAATGCTTATATTAGATACTCCCACATCTTAATTTCAAATTATATATATATATATATATACATGAAATATAAATTAATACACTAATGTTGAAATGAGTATACACTGTGTATACTCATAAATATTTGAGAATATTCTCAAATATTTCTCATCTCATGCATGAGATATTGAGCCATTGACAGGCCGGTAGGTTATTTTAACTTGATGTTGAAATGTTTTTTATTCAGCATACATACATACATACATACATACATCTAGCTAGTCAGTCCACGACTATGCATTTTCATTTTGTCAACCATTGTGAATGGTTTCCAAATTTGGAAAATCAATAGCCAAAATGCAGCTATGATCGATGATGCATTCTTTATCCCAAAAAAAACAAGTAGTATCAACTTACTTTACTGTTTACTTATCCATTTAAGTCCATAATTAATTAAGAAACCCACATTAATTACTCTTGGATTATACCACAATTAACACTATATATATCTCTATTTACTCCCATTGAATAATATATATATATATATATATATATATATATATAAAAGGTAATCATCCGTAGTAAGCGTTTCTTAAGAATGACATTATTCAAAACAAGCTCCCATCCGATTGATCTAGACATTTAATGGCTTAGATTGGTCAAAATTTCAACTGCCTATAGCTACGAACATGGCGCTTTTCCATTTTGCCTTTAGCCTTTTTACATTTCTGCCCTACCATTTAATACATATCTGCACTGCTATTTTATAGCGGCGATTATGAAATCTCAGTATATGGCCATAATGTAAAGATAAGTTTTGTATTTATGTATACATAATGTAAAAATAAAAGATAATGTAAAGATAAATAATGTAAAAATAAAAGATAATGATAAGATAAGTCTGAATAAAAGATAAATTTATTTTTATAAATACATAATATAAAAATAAGATAAATTTGAATAAAAGATAAATTTATCTTTTATAATAAAATAAATTATATATATGGGCAAAAGAAAATATATATGTGTGTGTGGAAAATATATATTAACCTTCTTTAATTTTAGTCCGAGAGGACGAATATAATCCGGTGGTGTTATGTTGAAGCATTCAGCCAATCCCCTTTGACATTAGCATTTATAATATATTTATTTATTAAATAAACCACTTGATTTTTTGAATTGGTATTTATATTTAATATTTTTCTTTAAAATAAAAACACATTTTTTTGTTTACAATTAAAAATCCTAGGAAAAGGTAGCTGCATATATATTTCTTATTTTATACCGACAGCAAGTCAACATCATAAATTAATTTTCTTATAAACAAATTAAAACTATAGTAATTTAGTAGCATTAATTCTAAATATATGTAATGTGTATAGTTTAATTAGTATGCTAATGATTGGGCAGTTGAGATGCTTTGTGGTGATACACACACCAAACACTCCACACGCTCTAGTTGTTATTTGCTTTAATTTGCTTCCTGTTAATTACTAGTAGATCATAAAGCTTTTGATTACGCTTTAGAACACTTTTTACTAATTAATTAAGACGATTACGCTAAGTGGAAGACAAGTTCATTTTTAGAGCATCTCCACTTGTAGAAGCAAAAAAAAACAAAAACAAATTCTCGTTGCTTTTCCCATTTTACCCTCGTCGGTTATGTAATAATTGTTTTTTTGGAGTAGTTTTTTCATGCATACAATTACTATTACTAAATGAGGAGGAGTTGAGAAAAAGACAAGATTGATTGAAAAAAGGTCGAGCGGGAATCGTGGCTTTTTGACTGAAAGATGTCTCCGATCATACTTGCACTTACATGATAGTATGTGCTACATATACTTTTCCCTGCATGTTATTTTGTAACTACTAGCTACTAGCTATTAGCTACTAGCTAGGCCAGGCTACACAATACTTTTTGTAAAAGTGTTAATATTTTTGGATAAAGTACAAATCTTTATCAATGGAATGAAATAGAATGGAATGGTGGTAGTGGTAATCAGGGGATCCGATTAGTATGAAGTAAATTTTATGGTAAGTTCATTTTATGTTTAATACAGTGCTGTTACGTACACAGGCGAAAGGATAATCTTTTTGTCTACGTATCAATAATATATTGGGTATTGTTAAAATTTAGGATCACACACACGCACACGACAATAGAGAATTAAGATTCACACAGAGATTTACGCGGTTCCCCAATTTGAGTACTCCACAGGCAGCTTGTTGTTTATTGATGATTCCTTGATTACATAGGGCTTTACAATAGATAGTATTTATAGCTACTAATCATATTCCAACTCTACCTCACATTATGTCTCAATTACCCATAATTTCCTTCCAAAAACAATTCAGAAAAACTTAGACCTGGCCGACAGCCTTGTGCTGGCGTCGCTCATGAGCTCTTCTGGCGCTCTCTGCCTTCTTGGTCTGATAACTTCATAGGCTCTTCATGGCACGCTCCTCGCCACGCTCCGTTCCGCACTTGTCTTTTTCAATAGCTTCTATGTTATGAGTCACAAGTTTCAACAGGTATAAAGTGAACTTATTATGAAGTTCACTTTATGCTAACCACTTCCGTAATTGGTTAGGAGAAAAGCTATAGCTAGTGTATAGAAACAAGCCCACGTGTAAGTGGGCCGAGCAATCTGATATTATTAGCTTTTTAGTGGAGGAGGAGGGCCCTTAAATATTCCTATGAGGCTATGAGACCATGTTGCTTGTGTGATTTTTGTCTCCAATATTGGAGTACCACTCTTAATTTGTTGGTAGAGAGCGAGGGAATGTAAGCTAGCTAGCTACTGTACATTAATTTAATTACTCTCTTTTTATGGATGGACTACTTTTTTCTTTTGGGTTATAGCTAGAGTAATTAAAAAGATACGGTTCATGACATTTTTTACTTGAACGTACGTAGTTGAAATCACACAAAGATTAAGTTTGACTAAAAACTATATATATATATATATATATATATATATATATATATATATATATATATATATACTTGAGAGACTTCTTCACTCAATACCAATTAATTTTAAGATAAACTTTTTAATATAATATCATAAGTAAATTCTCTCTCTCTCTCTCTCTATATATATATATTTCGATCAGCAACATATTTTCTTCGTATATTTCATGTCTCCACATGAAAGGGATTTCTCGATCTCCATCGCATGTTCATAATTCCAAGCAAAATTAGCAGACATCATACACATGGAAAAGACGTACAGGCGCCGGGGGCGGGGCGAGGGGAGGGGTTAATTCTCTCTTCATTATATTCCTCTAATACCCCTAAAACCAAAAGGGTAACGTACGGTAAATAAATATATATATATATATATAAAAAAAAAAAACAGTGTTACCGCACGACGACAAGACAAATGGAAAGATAATCTATATAATGTTGACTGAAAACATGATGATTACATACTTATATTCAGCCCACAGAATTAATACGTGTATGCATGCATGGGGTTATATATATACGCATATAGATCATTAATGCGTGTACCTACGTATATAGACTGCCGGGGTGGGCCTTGGATGGCTGCTGCTATATACGTACCATTTAAAGCCGAAATGGACCACTTGACTTCATTTTGAATCAATTAAATTAAATTAATACATATATAGGCTTCAGACATCAGAGCTTAGACTAGTCCACTATGGCTGTCAAGTTATATATATATATATATATATATATAGTGAGTACGTAACCATGCAACTTAATGGATTCCTTCACCCCTAGTCACAGTTAACAGTCCCAAATTAATGATGTACTAGTGTTTAAAAAATTCAAAGAAATGTGTATTAGTAATAAAGTTTAATGAGGTGAATAAAAAACCATGCATGGCTAGCTTTAATTTATTAATTTTGATTGGGAAAAGTTGATTTATTTTTTGTTAAAAAGACAATCTTATTCAACATCGGTTTGATCAATAAATTGGATCGCTTAGCAAGTTGCGCTGAATAAATAAATAAATGTATATATATATATAAGTGACATTATATATAAATGTATTTATAATAATATATGTGACATTATTATACGTACGTACGTAGCAGATCATGTCATATGGAGTAGTATTAGAATGAAGAACAATACCCGTGGCTCCTTTATTGCATCATTTAATTTATTATTATACACTACTAGTATATATGGTAGTATAATACTCCATTAGATACATTAGCATGAAAGCAATAGTGGGGAGTGGGGAGAGAGAGAGAGATATGCAAAAACACAACCAGAAAGACATGACATGTGATGTCTTACCCCTTCAAATCCCACGTTCCCCACCCCCAAATCCTGTGGGCTCTCTTCACTCAACCACACATGCAGACATGTACTATATATATATATATAGTGATGTATATATTATTAGTATAATATTCCCTCCGTTCCAAATTAATTGTTCAGTTTTGATTTTTTAAAATCAAATTAATCATTTTTAAAACTAATCTTTTTACTATTTTTGCTAAAATATAGGTGAAGAGATTATAACCAAAAGAAAGTATATACAATTTATTACTAATCCTAATTTTTACAATTTTAGAAATATATTTATATATGCTTAATTATTAATTCTAAAAATAATTAATTTGACTTAAAAAAGTCAAAATTGAGCAGTTAATTTGGGACGGAATGAGTATTTTTTAGGTAAGTATAATGCTAGAGATACAAACTATTCTACAAATATTTTATAAATTGTTGATGTGACATACTCCATCTCAGCATATTGTGTGGGCCCGAAGACTACATTAAAATAATTTATTGATCAATATGCTGAAGTGGAGTATGCCACATCAACGGCTTGTAAAATATTTATAAAATAATTTGTGTCTGTAGCATTACTCTTTAGGTAAATATGTATATAGTCATTTATAGGAGACATATTGGGATTATCCGGGTAGAACTTTTTTAAAAATTTAATAATTCATTTCTCTTGGTCAAAAGTGTGCTTGTTCAAACAATAGCACAATAACAAAGGATATGATGCTATTTGTCTAATTTTAATTTATAGCAAATATTTCTTTATATAATGGGATTCTTTATAGTGCAGTCTGAACACCCCTTTCTTTTTGAACCGTTGATAAATTGAATTGATGGCTGCGATTTACTTTTTTATTTGATAAGCCGGCACAGGTTGTTGTGCCTAATTATTTACCTGTACCGACTTCTATTTTAATAAGTGAGTCCCACGTAAAATTAACTTGTCGGTATAGTTATAAAAAATGAATATTTATTATTAAAATAATCGTAGGAAGAGCTTATCTTAGAACTTACATATTTTTTTAATTTTTTTTATTTCTCCATTATATGTCATGACTCAAAGACATTAAAATGGAATAAAAAATAAAATAAATTCCAAATAGAATGCAGTGATCTGGTGGCATTAAAATAATAAAAAAATTACAGTAAAATGCAGTACTGGTGGCATTAAAATAATATTAAAATGCTTGGTAATTAAATGCAGTGATCTGACTTCTGCAATAAAAAGCTGAAAAAAAATAGCCGTAAATTAAAGCTTGTCACTACGGTGACAATAAAAATTAAAAAAATAATTTTATTTAAGCAATTCCTTCGCTAAATGATTCAAACTTCGCAACCTCAAACTCCATACACTCGTTATATGACCACCTTAGAGCACCACAGGGCCCTGGTATTAATTTTAACCAAGGATATATCTTTATATTAAAACTTCACCATCCCCAAAATCTATATTCTTGCATTATTATTATATTACGATTTATTATTAATAATAAGTCTATATATAATACATATGGGGTTTTCTATTTAGAAATAAGTTAATATCTATATTTATTATTATCCCTTTAATATTTTTTTTCTTATTTTTGTAATAATATCAATAAAAGGATTATTAATATATTAAAAAAATATCATTCTTTAATAAAATATAAAGTGATTATTATAAATCTTGCATTATTAGTATTAATAATTTTATTATTAAGCAATGATTATTAGTAATGATTTTATATATTAAGAAATGATTTTATTATTAATAAAACTAGTTCAATTAGTCTAATAAGTAATGATGATAATTTTTCAAGTCATTTCGGAAATTAATTTACTTATCGAGATTTATAAAAGTAGTGAAGTATTATTATAATAATAATAATGTGATTATCAATATTAGAAGTCTGATTATACCAATACTAGTCTTTGCGTAACATTAAGAGGAATAATACATATTACATGTTCATTTTCATAAAATAAAAATATATAGAATGATTAATACAACCGACGCCTATTTTTTTGGCTCAGGCAAAAAGAATCCCTAGCACTCGATAGTGATTTAACTTATCGTAGTCGGTTTCAAAGTCACAAATTGCACATTTTCGATGAGTCTTAGAAGGAATGATTTTCTCGAGTGCCTTTCTTGAATCTAGATTTTTTGCGACCCTTGGTTTGAGAAATATTAAGCGGTAAAACTCTTCTTCTTCTTCCACCTCTCTGTGATCTTCATCGTCATTATCGTATCCCATATCATGATTTGGATCTCCAATTTGTGCAATCAATGTAAATAAATCATCGCGCGATTCGATAATATTCTCATCCGGATCATCTTGGTCAACCAACTTTTTTCCTCGTGCATTCGGTTTAAAACGGTTTTGTAACCTCGGATTAAAGCCGCTTTTCTTCGCTAACTCCGGTAATCACCCATCAAATGATTATAAGCGCATTGCTTGATTTTGTTGAATTCGGCAAATGTGGAGTTAAAAAAGTAAGTCTTCACCATTGCTTTTGTTCGCGTCTCTTGTCCACCGATGAAGGATCATGTCGATTCGGTATTTGTGAAATACTCTTTGCTATGAAATATCTCAAGATGTACTGCATAATTCACGAGAGTGAGAAAACATTTAGCGATTACATATTCTCGATCCCGGTTGTCGATTGTTGACAACTTCTTTATATCTTTCACCACTTTCAACAGCATCGCATTATACCTTTGCATAAACCTTAGTATCGGTGACACCTGACTCACTAAGTTTATGAACATTGTATTTCATGGAATCGGCGAATTGACGTTGGAAATGTCTAAACATCTCTTTTGTGTGCTAACATGCGGCATGAACTTCTAAAGATGAGCAAGTACCATAATCCTTTTACGATGTTTTGTTATGTAGTCGGCCTTCCTCTCCACGATAAAAGCTGTTTTTCTCTGACCTTTTGACTCTGCAGTACAAAACATAGCATACTGTTGATGCATTAACATACTCATCAAAAAAGGCATTCATGTTTTCACTACTTTTCGATGGTAGTCATTTCGTGGCAAAATATCTCTTTGTATATCTTTGGAATCCATTTACGTCAGACATCATACAAACTTCTAAGCCATTCATTAAGTATACAATTCATAGGAACTTATCATAATATGCCAACGCTTCTTCAAATTCCTCGATGGACAATGAGTTATACACACGTTGTTAAAATCATTTTTGAGCGATGGGTGCTCAAAATAAACATGATGCGATTTTCAGGAAATTTATTGCTAATATGCCAAGAACACGATAAATGATAACTAGTTGAAGAAATCAAGTAGCAATAGCATTACTCATGGCTCTGTCTTGATCGGTGATGATGGTTGTAGGTGCCTTGTAGTCCGTGGCTACAAGTCGTATCGTAATACCCAAACGAAAGTGTCCTCATCTCTCTCGCCTCTAAATAAAAGTCTGCAAATCCAAACAATATAGGACCGATAATGGTGGTTGACCCGTGCAAATGGAACAAAGCGGCATGCCATACTTATTTGTCCGGTATGTCTTATCAAATGTCACAACGTCTCCGAACCAGTTGATATATAAACCTTGATCATCGCCAACCCACAAAATACAAGCTATGCGTTTTTTTTCACGGGTTTCTCTCGGAAAAAAATTTCTTTGGAACTTAGGATGCAAGTTTGTTCAAATGATTGACAATGACTTGTGCATCATTTTCATCTGAGAATCACGCCTTAAATCTCGCACCACATTCTCAACATTAGCAGTAGAGAAAGGAATATTTTGTAACCCACCTTCCATTGTGCTCAAAACATTCATCATCTTACTAGGACCAATACCGGACTTATTTAAAGTGTCAATTAAATTTCTTGCTACAGGAGTAATATTTCTGTGAGTCTCGATCAAATCTACTTTGGTGGGGGTCATTAAGTGATGATTGTGCTCTAATTCAACAGTAGATATACGCCATTTGTCTTCTTTCTTATTGTGGACAACATATATTCTAGCTTTGCACATTGTTCGTCCTATAGAGTCTCTCTGTCTAGTTATTTTATTACTACTATCTTCATCATCAGGTAAACTCTTGCCAACAATTGGTGTCTGGCTTTTCTTACATACATACATCTTGCTAGATCGATATCATTCAGTATTAGCATGTTTTATGACTAGTTGCAATTCTAATCTCAAATCCATTTTTTGAAAGCATATGATCTATAAAAATATTCAACCTCTTCCAACGTACAAAATAATTGACCAATGTGCGGAACAATATCGATTTATTACTTTTAACTTCGGTAACAAATTCGGATGTATTATATGACATTTTGAAAAACTTACTTGTGAATAATAGTGATGAATTTTGCTCGATCGAACTTCAACTTGATTTTCCTCAAGTGAAAGTGGGCAACGAGATGAAACAAATTATGAGTAGAGGAGAAAAAGAAAATAATATCGGAGAACAAATTCTATGGAAGGATAAGAAGATGGGTGCTCGAGAATAAACATGAGAAAATAGCGACTTCCTGAGACAATATTTAAAGGTAAAAAGACCCGGTTGGCATACGACTTACATGATTAATGCTCAAGAAGTCAAACTAATGTACTTTTCCCATATAATCAATGTCGGATTTTTTCTATTCCCATAGTGTTGTATTATTATGTTTGACTACTTATTCACGAGCACGATGTTTTAATAATAATAATAATAATAATAATAATAATAATGATAATAAAATAATTAAAAGTACATAAGCCATTAGAATATGGAGCGGCTTTATACTCAATTCGTAATAATAATAGAATAATAATAATAATCGAATAATTATAATAAAATATTGAGAAATTTAATTTGGGGGAGATGGAATGTTTTAAGATATATACAAATCCAAGGTCCGATATGGCCAATTTAGGCAAGTGGTCTTTCAGTGGTCATATAACCGAATGTTTGGAGCTTGAGGTCATGGGTTCGAGTCTAAGCTAAGAACGAAAATTTGATTTATTCGGTAGTTATAGCCTCTACCGTAGAATCGATTTTTTATTAATAATATATATATTTTTTATTTTTCCAGCCGTTATAGCCTCTATCGGCCAAAAGAATTTATTAATAATATATATTTCAAAGGTGAAGTTTGTCTCTAAGTAGAACAAAGTGCCAATCCTTTGTCTGCCACATCGCCTCGTGAAATGAACTGAATAATGTTTTTGACCACTTTTACGCCACATCGCCTCGGGAAAGAACACACTGCAAGCTCAGTAAACTAAAAAGTTGAATTAAACAACGAGATCGGTGTTTGAATTTTGGTCTAAATGTATTTCATGTATTGAAGCTTGCATGAGCTTATTTAACCATCTATAGTGATCTATTGAGAACACACGTTGTTCAACCTAAAGTTCGGTATATAACTAGATAAAATTACAAAGAATGTGAGAGAGTGGAGAGAGGAGTATTTGGAAGAGAGGAAAAAAAAACTTCAACAAGTAAGTTTTATTTATTGTTATTTGTTAGTTTTTAATAGTTTACATTGTTGTTATTATTTTTTAGTATAATAGTAAAATAATATTATTACATTATATAAATGAAAAAACTTATTACGTTTGTCTTTCAATCAAGCCATTTCTTTTATCAACGCATGTTATTCTTTGAATTAAAGGGATATAATATCATGCATGTATTTGTTTTTTTGTTGTCATTAATGCATGTTATCACTTCATATTATGCATGCATGTTATTCTTTGAAATTTTTTCAATCCCCCATCGGCGAGGTCACATGCGTAGATTCTCCTTTCTAAATAACAAAATTATTATTACTTTTTTAAATTCAATTTAAAATATTTTGGAACTCAAAATTAAAATGATACATTAAAATTATTAGTAAACAATAAATTTTATAATGAGTAGTGCTTTTAAAATTAAAGCATGTTATTCTTGAATTAGTTATTCTTGTCATTTTGCATAAAGATGTTACTTTTCAACTTCATTTTGTCATGCATGTTAATACTAATATGGAATTGATGTATTTTTTAGGTAAAAGATGGATAGTTGGGAATATGGGCCAATTGATCCAGTGTTACGCATGATCAACAAGATCATGTATCGAGATGACATATATCATGGGAGAGATAGGGAAAACTAGGCTCAATCAATATCTTGATCGAAATATAATCGGTGTGCTTTGACAAAAGAACAAAAAATCCTTTTAGATAAATGTGGATTTGGAGTATTTAGTTTTCAAGGTGTTGTACACCAAAGCGATCTTGGTGCGATATCTGCGCTTAGTCGAGAGATGGCGTCCAGGAGACCAATACTTTTCATTTAAAGCGTGGAGAAATAACAATCACGTTAGAGGATGTTCACTTTTATTTTGGAGTTTACGGTGGTGGGAAAGCCCTTACTTGGTCCCTTCTTTGTCACCAATTTGAATTATTTTAGGGATTGTTTTGGAGATAAATTAGCTGGTGAATATTTTAGTTCAAAAAAATGCAGTGCAATTTCATTAGTGTGGTTGCACGAACATTTTAATAAATGTCCCGAGAATACAAGTAAAGATGTTGTGAGGCGACACACAAAGGCATGCATGTTGTGGTTGTGTGGGGCAATATTATTCCCTAATAAGAATAGAAATAGTAGTGCACTTACGATATATGTCTTTTATTGCCAATTTGAAGATTGTGTAATTTACTCTTGGCATGCGACGGTGTTAGCATATTTGTCTGAGATCTTTATATCTCGCTACTAGGAAAGGAGTTAAATACATTAATGGTTGTGTTACATTGTTACAAATTTGGGCTTATGGCGTGTAAGTATTGGAAAGTCAAACCCTTGGCCACAATCATCCTTATGGTTACATAGGGCTTTAGCGTGGTCTATTTTGGAGCCCACAATTACCACAGTAGGCGTGAGAATCCCCATCACCATTTTGTCATTTCCGAGGGGAGTTAGATATTAAGTCATGTGGGATGTGGTTTTGTGGCCTTACATAATGTGGGATGATGATATCGGTGGATTTAATTTTGAAAGCGGGGTTGTTGGGATCCGGTGGGGTCCCTTGATCCACTTTGATATTGTGGAATTTCGAGATCTTGGGGATCGTGTGATGAGGCAGTTCGGGTTCATGCAAGGCATACCATCAACAGCCAAAAACCACGGTGACCTTAGGAAGGAGAAAAAGTTTAAATTTATTGATGTTGAGGATTGCATGGCCTTGAGAAGGGAATATATTTCGATGTGGGAGGCATACATGGATCATCTCGAAGGACAACAAAGCTGAAATTTCGATTATGTCCCAATAGATGATTACATGGTGCGGTATAGGAAAATTACACGTTGGAAAATCCCAACCTCGACGAATGACGACCACAGCGGTTGTTATGAGCCTCGGACCATTTTCAACCAACAACACCTTATTCAAATGGTATAAAATTACATTCTTCTTTAATAAATCATATATTGGAGTAAATACTTAATATTACATTTATTCATATTTATTGTTAATAATATTTGTTTGTGTTTATCTTACATGACGAGGTTGAGAGAGTGCAAAGTCGTTACTTGATAAATTTTCAAGATCTTTACTCAATTTGCCTCCCGAGTTGGTTCGCAAAAAAAATAATTGAGATTTCAAATCGCCTATATCGACTTGAAGCAAGAGGTAAACAAATACCTCGACTGGGGTCCCACAAATTTTGGACCACAGTCCCAACACACACTGACTCAATGAAGGGCTTGGGAAACAAACCGATTATGTTCAGACTGAGAAGCTACATACCCACCCCATAAGTAATCAAGGAGAGCTCCATTCCCACCACCCAAGCCTACGAGGAGTGTTACATTCCAACCTTCCAAACCTATGAGGAGTGTTACATTCCAACCAACTCTTCATTTGCGGGACTTTTCGGCGCTTGAGGATCTAGTTCACAAAAGGTATATGTTGTTATGTTAATAGTGATGGTTTTAATTATTATTGCTATATAATAATAATGTACATTTGGGTCTCAATCAGGTACAAGATGCGGGAGACCACATCTCTTATGGACCAAAAGGGTCCTTATCCAAAAGACTTAAAGATTGGAAGGAGACATTTGTAAATATATATATGTTTGGAAACGTGGTGGCACCAGAAGAAGATTTATATCCTTTATCACATCCGCGCCAGTTATATGAATTAGAACACAATGCGGTGCGATCCTTAGGGCACTGGGAGTTGGATATTGAGCAGCATGTCATCGACGCTTATATGTTGTTGCTACGAGACGAGAGAGGAATACTACGGTCATGGGGAATACAAAGGTGGTCCCAATTTGGTTTCATGAATTCATTCTTCGTGCATCTTGGCGGGGCTGTGTGCCTGCCGCACTAACGTGAATATCTTTGCATGGAGTTTTTGCAATCCGTATGTTAACAAGATGTTGGCCCACCTTTACGAATGCAAATACATATTCAAATGCCGGTGTGTAGTACCAATCAACGCCATTTTGTCTTTGTTCTATTCATGATTGAAGATTGGATGGTTACCATAATTGACCGTACTTCTGATGACACTTATGTATATTAAGTTACATGAAATGTACTCGAGAATTCGATTAAGGTTGCGGTATGTTTAGTTTTAAAATATTTTAATTTTATAATGTCCTTTAATATTAAAAATTATTAACCAACTACTTTGTACACACGAGGTACATTTGATACCATTTATTTGCGAAATGGTAATCCGATCGTGAGTGGCCCAATGGTAATTCTCTTGTGCGAGACCTTAAAGATTCGAATAGAAAACAACACAATAACTCGAGTTGTGGCATTTTTGTATGCAAGTATGTTATTTGTTTCGTTAGGGCCAATGGTAATATTTACGAAAAGTGGTCTTGGAAGATGTCACGATCTTTTCTATTCTGCGTCGCGTGGGAGCTCTACAAGAAATTCGCAAGATTACTTCCTACGAGATATAGAACTTATCCAACGTTATCTAATGTATATATTAATTAATAAGAATGTCTATTTGATTTGAACTTTATGGGATTTTCAAATTCATAACTTAGTAATATGAATATTATTGAATCACATAAAACCACTTCATATTATTAATCTGAAAAAAAAATTATCTATTTTGTTGAATCTGTATGGATATTTTTATTAGGACTAATATTAATAATCACATTATTTATATTAATATTAAAAATCATTATTAATATTATTTTTAATAATAGTAATACATGAATATAATAATAATAGTAATACATGAATATAAAATTATTATTTATATTTTATTAAAGAATGATATTTTTTTAATATATTAATAATCTTTTTATTGATATTATTACAAAAATAAGAAAAAAATATTAAAGGGATAATAATAAATATAGATATTAACTTATTTCTAAATAGAAAACCCCATATATGTATTATATAGACTTATTAATAATAATAAATTATAATATAATAATAATGCAAGAATATAGATTTTGGGGGATGGTGAAGTTTTAATATAAAGATATATCCTTGGTTGAAATTAGCAATTTAAGTCCGTGGTGCTCTCGGGTGGTCATAATATAACGAGTGTATGGAGTTTGAGGTTGCGAGTTTGAATCTATTTAGCAGCGAATTGCTTGAATAAAATTATTTTTTTTAATTTTTTATTGTCGGTACCGTGACAAGTGATGTGTTAAAATATATAATCGCTATGAAGTGCACGATTGTCGAATTGAAGAAGCTGGAAGTGACAGTCGAACCACGAGACTAGATTAATTCTTTAATATATCCTTAATTAATATTTTAGGCAAATTAGAAATAAAAATGGTGGAGAAGATTTTTTAACTAAATTATGCAAACTATTAATCAATAATGAAAACTATTAATGAGAAAAGATACCTAGGAATTAGAATCCACCAAACATTAACATAATAAATAATTTCTTATTTCCTAAATCAATTCCCAAATTATTTTCCCTTCCCTTTAAAAATAATGATTCATATAATTAATTTGAGCAAGCATAAGTTATGAAAAATTCACAGATTAACTATAACTTATCAAAACCTCGCAATCAATATAAAAATCATATACAATTTATACGGAGGAAAATATGAAGGTGAAAATAATTAGGCATTAATTTAGGAACGGAAAGAAAATATTTTTATGAAATACTTAGTTTCATCACAATCCTAGGTATTAGAAATTTAGTTAGCCATGGAATTAAAAACAAAAATAAATAATATTAGTACTACTATTCGCATGAAATAAGAACACTAATTAAAAAGAGAATTTCTATTATATAAATAAAAGAAAGTGACAAATACTCCCTGACAGTAGTACCACAACTGATTGGAATAAGAGAAAGGACAAACTCTAAATATCTTACTCCTTCCTACACTAGTGAAAAACTGAGAAAAAGAAAATAATAAGTGGTGCCTTTCTCTCTTTCACAAGAGGTCTATTTATAGGGAAAAATAACCTTGAACCCTAATTGAACTTGGACACTTTGATTCCATTTCCATGTAGGATTCAACTTCCTAAGAAAGAATCAACTTCTCACAAAGATCTTACAGATGGACTTTTCTTTCTCTTGTTGGATTTGACTTTTACACCAATATTGTTCCACCTCTTTTCCTTTCCTTGTAGAATTCTTCTTGGATATTCCTTATATGAATAAAAGCATTAAATATCCCTTGATCACCAAGATTTTGACTTTATTGCAACAATTATTAAATCCTACAAAATAAAATAAAACATATTAATTTAATAAACTAATATAATTAAAAGGACAAAATTAGGGATAACAAAATGTATGAATTACGTGTTTATCAACAATTTTCATCTAGTAGGCTATTTTTTTCAATTTTTATTGCAAGTAGTATCATTTTGTCATCATGTGACATTTTAATATTATTTTAATGTCGGTAGTATCACTGTCTCTAAGTAGAATTTTTTTATTATTTTAATGCTACGGAGTATCAAATTGCATCTAAGTAGGAATTTATTTATTTTTTATTCCATTTTAATGTCTTTGAGTCATGACATATAATGGAGAAATAAAAAATTAAAAAAAATATGTGTAAGCGAAGACAAGCTCTTAAGTAGAAATTTATTTTATTTTTTATTCCATTTTAATGTCTTGAGTCATGACATATAATGGAGAAATAAAAAAATTAAAAAAAATATGTATTAGGTACAAGCTCTTCCTCTTAGATTATTTTAATAATAAATATTCATTTTTATAACTATCTTGACAAGTTAATTTTACGTGGGCCTCACTTATTAAAATAGAAAGTAGAAGTGCAGGTAAATAATTAGGCACAACAATAATATGTAGAACTTATCAAATAAAAAAGTAAATCGCATGATCATCAATTTAATTTATCAACTATCAAAAAGTGATTGATCACAAAGACTATAAGAATTATCAAGCAATGGAAATACATATATATATATATATATATATAGAGAGAGAGAGAGAGAGAGAGAGAGAGAGAGAGATGTAAGAATTTGATCAGGTGGGGGGGAAATGTAGTAGATAAAATGAGGTAGGGCCTAGGAGTATATTGCGTTATTAGTGTGGATGCCAAATAACATTTTCTTTTGTCGGGATCCGTACGTTGCTTACTATATATGGTACTTTGTTGCTTTAATTTGCTTTCGAGTTTAACGTAATTACTAATTAAGAGACTGAAAGTTACAGAGTGAAGACAAAAGTACAAAAAGTTACAGAGTGAAGACAAAGGGAAAAAGAATTAATAAATGAAAAAGTCTTGGAGGACAGGTTTTATAGAAAATTGGACAGGTTTTAATTTTTTTATTTACTTTTTATTTTTTTTATTTATGATTTTCAAAAAATGTATAGTATTTATTTCAACATGAATTTTTATAAAATATAGTGTTTTAGGTGTAATTTGGATATATATACAAAAATACTAAAATATGTATCCAAATTATACCTAAAATACTATATTTTATAAAAATTTCTGTTAAAATAAATACTATACATTTTTTGAGAGTCACAAACAAACAAACAAAAAAACATGTTCCATTTTCCTGTCCATCGCCTGTCCGTGTAGAACTACTCTTAATAAATTAACGTCTTTAATTTATTTTAAATAAAAAGTACAAATAAGGATGTAAAATTAAAATTAAAATTAATTAGGGAATTAATGAATGACAAGTTCTATATATCTCGTACGTGAAGAATATTAATTAATCAATGAAGTGGGTCTTGTAAAACTAATTAACTACTAGCACTTTAGTAGTATAAGCTTATGAATGAATGCATGTAACAAACTCCAATTAAATAAAGAGTTAATGGGTTGCTTGTGGTCGGATTCTATATAAGTTAATGAAAAGTAAAGAATGAGAATCATGATAGGGAGAGAAGATAATAATAATAATAATAATACATAAATAAATAAAAAAAGTGGTTTTCAAAAATGTTTCAAAATGATTTTTGAAAATTAAAATTTATGGAGTATATTATTAATTACTCTATAGCTAGCTAGCTAGCTAGAGTCAAAGGAGGGAAATCAAATAAACTTCATTATAAAGTATTTTTGTAAAAAAGAAAAGATAATTAAATAATAGAAAGACATTTCATGACTTGCTCTTTTACTTCATTGACATTCAAAAGCAAGATATATACGTACAGACTCCATTGTATCCTCAACATAATATTCTCTTGCATTTATTTTCTGAATTAGTATAGTGGGAAGACCAATTAATTAAGATATATAGATTATATATATGCATGCGCCATGCAGTAATGTGTCGGTTGTGTTCATAATTAATACGAGGAAGCTTAGGAGATCGATTAGTGTTGGTTGGATCTCTGGATCTGGACTGGAGTGGGTCTACTAGCTTGATACATTCCAATCCAATAGTACAATGTATCTTTTTTCTAAATTTTTCTCTGGATTTTTTAGACAATATTGTTCATTTTATACCCCATTTTTTTGTTTTCATATTCGACCTTTCTTTTCTGTTTTATGGCTGTCATCCAGAGAAAAATGGTGGGCTATTCATTTCTCAGTTATTCTTGATTTCTTTGTGCATGTTTTTCTTTTATGTATGCATAATTGCATACTAAGTTACAATGGTAGAAAAGAATTCAAATGAAAATTCTTTTTAAATTGTAGACAACTAAATATAAAAAAATTGTTTTAGACAATATATAAACAATTCAAAAATTAAAATTATTTATTAAATCCTAAACTGCCCGGCCGGCGGGCACCTAGCGATCGATCGAGTAGCTGCTAGTCTTAATTGACACTAAGAATTAAGAGAATCGATTCCTCATGTTCTTGTGTTGGACATGTGTAACACCCTTTTTCCGAAAAGAAAAGGGAGGTCACGTGCAAAGCACAACAAACCTCAAAATAAGTGAATAGAGCACTAACAATTTCAAAATATGTAATAATGATATATATCAATGAAGTACTAATTACAATTCTCCAACTAGAGTCAAAATAATCAAAACTTAAAAATCGAAACAACCTAGATCGATGGTCAAAAACAACTCTCTCATCACACTAGTACCCCGAATCACCCCCTATGAAACTCTTAGGAATAAAAAACACAAGATGAGCCAATTGCCCAAAGACGGATCTGAGATATACAAAAGATACATAATCGATATACGAAAACAATCGAGACAAAATCTTGAACAAAGCCTCAAGTGTAAATACTGATTGAAAATATAATCTCAAAGATCTCGAATGAAATATATCTCGAATCAACAAAACCGACGAAACCAATAGGCGAATAAAGAAATAACGAATGAATTAACTAACTCAATGAATTGAATCAACGAAACAAACAAAACTAATACAATAAAATAATAGGGTGAAACAAATGGCTGGGGTTATTTCATAACGATTGAGCTCAAAAATATATCTTGCCACACAGGCAAGTCAAACTAATGCCACACGAAGCAAATCAAATGATGCCCACGGTAACCAAAATAATGCCACACGGTGCAAATAACACATTGGACCGCGAATCCAATGTGTATGCAAATCGGATAGTGTGTTTGGCACAACATCACCAATCCAGTGAGCGTAAAACTAGGGTTAACCCATACGCCTCCCACAACAAAACACCAAATGGCCCACTTCCTCCGGAGCCCAAAGCGGAGACGCCAGTGGACTAATCACACCACCACGGAGAGTGTCGTGCCTCTCGTGCCAAGACGACACGTACTGTGGTACCCCACGGTGGTTATAGCTTCGGTATACCCTACGGTATATTTAACAAAAATATCTTATCACAAACACGTGCGACATAATACCAACAAAAGGGTTCTATATGTATATGTTGAACCAATTCAAATTATAGTCACAAGGTCTCAAAAAGAAGGTAGCAATATGTGCAGGCTTCTACAATTATCAAAATAAGTATTATACATGATAACCTGATTCAAAGAGTACAAGTACGAGTCATATATATCAACTCCAAAATGAAACTAATATATTTATTTCACAAGAAACAATTATGTGAAATAATAACGAAATTCGAACAAGCGACAAAACGAACAAATCCAATTTAACAAGAGTATCGCTGAAAGAGTACGGAATCCATACCTGATACTTCCAAATCATTTATAGCACACTCCACACAATCTTACCCTCAAATGCCAATGAATATCAAGTACGAAACGTTATTCGCAACCTAAACATATTCACCTCAAATTAAAACAAATCCAACTAATAATTCTAAAATAATTCATAATCTATTTAATGTGTCTTTAATCATCGCCTTTTATCAATTATTAATACTCCAAAATTTATATTCCAAAAAAAAATAACTCTTTAAATTCTTTCCGTTCAATTTAAATAATTAATAAGATTTAATTACAATCCAATCATTAATAACATAATACTATTAAATTTATTATTAAAACTTTACAACTATGTCCATAAAATTAATAAATTCAAATTAATATATAAACTTCAATTTAATTTACTAATTACATTTTATAAGTTTCATGACCAAAATTTAATTAAAATATAACATATATATATATATATAATGAAATAACGTTATGAGCAATTTGATATATATATATATATATATATATATATATATATATATATATATATATATATATATATATATCATCCTTATAGTATAACATTAGAAGAGCAGCCTTTAAATTGAATGATGACGTTAACCTCTCTTTTTTCTTTTCTTTTTTGGCAGCAGGTTCAACATATATATATAAACACTGTTCAATGTCTTCTGCTCCAACCAAGGCAAATCTGACAATCTCTACAAATGGCCTTTAGTATTATAAAATATGCATTTAGAATTCCACATGGAAGTTCATTATTTAAGTCAACACTTTCCTCCAAATGATACTCACGGAAGAAACTTAAATTAAAAAAAAATAAGGTTTTTACCCCTTTCCTTGATGAACTCTTTTATGGCTGTTGAATTCAATACTCTCTAACTGCTAAATGATCACATCAGAAATAAACAAATAATTAACAACTTACATAATTAACAATTCTTCCAGTTCCTTCAAGCTTCAGTCGCCTTCTCTCCTTTCTCTCCACCAATTCGTACAAAATCGGTGAAGAAGATTAGGTTTAGTTATTTATTTATTAATTTATTAACTCTCCTAATTTAAATAGAATTTTAATATTACCCAAATATAAAATAGACCCAATTAGTATAAAAGCCCAAATTAATGTAATCACATACTTATTATGGTCCACAATAATTAAATACAATTTGACCCAAACATAAGAAAAGCCCAATTAAAATATGAATTTAAATATTATTTATTTATTTTTATTTTTTTACCGGGTATTACATCGCCTACCCCTTAAAAGGATTCCGTCCCCGGAATCAAAAGAATGAATGTACCTACTTATCAAAAGATATGGATACTCCGCTCGAATAGATTCCTCTATCTCCCAAGTAGCTTCCTCATTAGAATAATTTTACCACAAGACTTTAACAAAAGGAATTATCTACCTCAATTTTAATTTAAATGGTTATTTAATTATCTACTAAAAGAATTTAATTTTTCAAACAAAACAACGAAGAAAAGAGGGAAACAAAATTATTTACCTTTTTCAATTTAAATACAATTATATACAATAAAATTAATTAATATTTAATTAAAAAAAATGGATTATTACATCTTTCACCCCTTAAAAAATAATTCTGTCCTCGGAATTCAAATAAGCTACAAAAAAATGAATTTAGTTACGACGTAGCGTCGCCATTTGTAATGATCAACGCGGATAAGTCATCGGTCCACATAATTATCAATGCACTTGTAAAAGATTCGTCAGCTACCGTGTCAAGCCTTGGTAAGGTTCTTCGCGCTAAATCACATGATCCACTGTTGGTGCGGCCCTCGTTAATATCATTGAGTTTCATTCTTGCAAACATACGTACTCTTCGGAATATAATTCGAAATCACAAAAATTTCTCTTCATCTAAATACGATTCGAATACTCGAAATATTTAAAATTATCTTTAATTCGTAAAACGTTTATATTCCACACATGACAAGGATCTAACAAATTATTTTTGTTTTATTTTACATAAATTCATACAAAACTCTAATGACATCAGATAAACAAAACAACTATGTAAACTATATTACCAACTCTCCCCAAATACTCAAGAGCTTCAAAATATCTCATCCTTAATTTGAACTATTCATCAAATATTATTACACCAAAGAATATACTACTAATATCTCTTTATCACCGACTCTCCTAAGTCCTAAAGAGTTTCAAAATATCATAACCTCAAATCAAATTAGTTCTCAAATATTATCACACCAAAAATATACTACTACTAAGATCTCTCCATCATCATACCAAACTCCAAATCATATATCCTACTATCTGAATAAGCAAACTATAACTTCCAAAATCTCTTAAAATATATTGAATTCATCACTTATTATATATCTAATCATTCAATAAATCAATCATTCTCTTAGTGCAAACCTTAACTCAACAAATTTCAAAATCTCATCTTACTATCACAAAGAAACTTCATAGGACATGATTCCAATATCATAATAGCTAGAAAAATAGCCACAAAATTGATCATTAACTCCAAATGATTAATCTAATTACCTCGAATATCAACAACTCAAATTACAAGAAATCCTCTATACTTAATAACTTTCACTTTATCATAATATGTCATCAATAATCGCATTACCTCAAATCATCCACAAGCTTAACATAAATCAAAACTTAACTCAAATTAATTCCTCAATTCAACGATCATAATAATTGCCACAAAAAAATGATTAACAAATAATTTTTCAAAATTAAATACTAGTCGATACAAATACTCACATCATAATCACGTCTCATATAAGATCACTTCTTATCTGTACAAAGTATAACTTTATTCACCTCAATGATTGAATCACAATTCTTAACTAATATCATTACACAATCACCTTAACAAATTATTCCACTTTCCTCAAATCAACTACAAATCGAAATGAAATCGGCGGTTGGTCAAAATAGAGACCAACCAAACAAAGAACAAAATCGAATCAAACTTCTACGTCTACCCAATGGTTTACCCATAACTCACAGGTCAAACCTAAATAGGTTTTCTACAAGAAAGAACCTAAGCTCTGATACCATCTCAGTAACACCCCCTTCCCGAAAAGGAAAGGGAGGTCACGTGCAAAGCACAACAAACCTCAAAATAAGTGAACAGAGCACTAACAACTTCAAAATAAGTAATAATGATATCTATCCATGAAGTACTAATTACAATTCTCCAACTAGAGTCAAAATAATCAGAACTTAAAAATCGAAACAACCTAAATCGATGTTCAAAAACAACTCTCTCATCACACTAATACAGAATCACCCCTATGAAACTGCTTGGGAAGAAAAACACACAAGATGAGCCAATTGCGAAGACGGATCTGGATATACAAAAGATACACAACTGATATACGAAAACAACTGAGACAAAATACTGAACAAAGCCTCAAGTGTAAATACGGACGAAAATATAATCTCCAAAGATCTGAATGAAATATATCTGAATCAACAAAACTGACGAAACCAATAGACGAATAAAGAAATAACGAATTGAATAAACTAACTCAATGAATTGAACTGAACAGAAACAAACAAAACAGAAAACTAGGGTTAACCCATACGCCTCCCACAACAAAACACCAAATGGCCCACTTCCTCCGGAGCCCAAAACGGAGACGCCGTGGACTAATCACACCGCCACGGAGAGTGTCATGCCTCTCGTGCCAAGACGACATGCCTGTGGTACCCCCACAAGTGGTTATAGCTCAGGTATACCCTACGGTATATTTAACAAAAATATCTTATCACAACACATGCGACATAATACCAACAAAAGGGTTCTATATGTACATGTTGAACCAATTCAAATTATAGTTACAAGGTCTCAAAAAGAAGGTAGCATACATGTCTTTCGCTTCTACAATTATCAAAATAAGTACTATACATGATAACTTTGATTCAAAGAGTACAAATACGAGTCATATATATCAACTCCAAAATGAAACTAATATATTTATTTCACAAGAAACAATTATTTGAAATAATAACGAAATTCGAACAAGCGACAAAACGAACAAATCCAATTTAACAAGAGTATCGCTGAAAGAGTACAGTATCCATACCTGATACTTCCAAACCATTTATAGCACACTCCACACAATCTTACCCTCAAATGCCAATGAATATCAAATACTTAAACGTTATTCATAGAACTAAACATATTCACCTCAAATTAAAAACAATCCAACTAATAATTCTAAAATAATTCATAATCTATTTAATGTGTTTTTAATCATCGCCTTTTATCAATTATTAATACTCCAAAATTTATATTAAAAAAAAAATAACTCTTTAAATTCTTTCCGTTCAATTTAAATAATTAATAAGATTTAATTACAATCCAATCATTAATAACATAATACTATTAAATTTATTATTAAAACTTTACAACTATGTCCATAAAATTAATAAATTCAAATTAATAAATAAACTTCAATTTAATTTACTAATTACATTTATAAATTTTATGACCAAAATTTAATTAAAATATAACATATATATATATATATATATAACATTAGAAGAGCAGCCTTTAAATTATATGATGACGTTAACCTCCTTTTTTTTTTTTTTTGGCAGCAGGTTCAACATATATATATAAACACTGTTCAATGTCTTCAGCTCCAACCATGGTAAATCTGACAATCTCTACAAATGGCCTTTAGTATTATAAAATATGCATTTAAAATCCCATATGGAAGTTCATTATTTAAGTCAACACTTTCCTCCAAATGATACTCACGAAAGAAACTTAAATTAAAAAAAATAAGGATTTTACCCCTTTTCTTGATGAACTCTTTTATGGCTGTTGAATTCAATACTCTCTAACTGCTAAATGATCACATCAGAAATAAACAAATAATTAACAACTTCCATAATTAACAATTCTTCCTGTTCCTTCAAGCTTCAGCCGCCTTCTCTCCTTTCTCTCTACCAATTCGTACAAAATTGGTGAGGAAGATTAGGTTTAGTTATTTATTTATTAATTTATTAACTCTCCTAATTTAAATAGAATTTTAATATTACCCAAATATAAAATAGACCTAATTAGTATAAAAGCCCAAATTAATATAATTATATACTTATTATGGTCCACAATAATTAAATACAATTTGACCCAAACATAAGAAAAGTCCAATTAAAATTTGAATTTAAATATTATTTATTTATTTATTTATTTATATTTTTTTATCGGGTATTACAACATGACCACTTTATAATTTCTCCATCTCCTGGTAACTGATGTATCATGTATGTAACTTCCTAAAATCGCCGGTAGTGGGAATTAAGTGATTAACTGCTTCAAGATATATACCCTTAATAAATATTATGTGTATATATAAAGAACGTTCTAGTCTTTTTCCTTTTATTTATATTTTATCAATGAATTAATAAAATATGACTACTCAACACAAATAAATAACATATTTCAAATCAAATGTAATTTTTATTATTTCTAACCGATTACAATTTCAATATATATTTAAGTTATTTGGACTGTTTTTATATAAAATAAAAAGGATGAATTGCATAGACTAGCTAGGCTATATGTTATAAAACTGATTGTTATACCCTTGTATTGTCCTTCATAAATGGTGGAAGTAAATCTTAGTTAAAGAAAATATTATTTAAACGGAAACGGAAAAGACTCACTAAATAGTATGGTTTAGTGTTGGTCGACAATGTGCTGGTTTTGGGCTTTTTTATCATTCTCATGTCCACGTGACATGCTTATCATCGACCGAATATCTTCGACAAATTATTTTCGGTCGAAAATATATTAACCCCGAGTGAATATTTGGTTGAAAATAATTACGTCGAGTTTAAGTATTTTCGACCGAAATTAGATCGACGAACTTAATTTCAACCTACTTATATACGACTGAATTTCCGTCATAAATAAAGTTAATCTCGACAGAATATCTTTATTACCGACGAAATGTTCCGTTGAAAATAATCTTTTTGTTGTAGTGTCACTTTTAAATACATCTATTATGATGCTAATTGTTACTCGTCATTTGTCAAACCCTCATTAATGAACAAAATGACTAATTTTTTTTTTATAAAATCAAACTTCCTTATAAATCTATCACACAAGTATTTCAAGTTTTAATTTTAAAAAAATATTGGCAAGAATCGACTGTGTTTCTTTGACAAATCTTAATATGCAACGCGTAAATATCAAATAAGACTTCTTTTTTTTACAAAACAAAAAAGGTGATAAGTTAACTTGGTAAATAAAACGTTTATATTCTTGTTTTACTTTTGTTTGGTGGACAACGTAGAGGGGTGGGCAAATGGTTCGATTTTTTCGGTTTTTGGACGAATCGGATCGGTCCGAACCGGACTGGTATATACCGGTTTTCTAATTTTTTATTATTATTAATAATTTAATAATAATAAAAATAAAATATTGATTATAATAATAAAAAAAATAATAATATTAATAAAAATAATAATAAAAATAATAAAATAATAATAAAAAATATTAATTATATTAATTTCCGGTAAAAACAGTGATCGAACCCCAGATCACGGTTCGATATACTTCTATCCAACGGTTTCAGATTTCGATCAAGAAATTTGAGCGATTTGATCATGGGTCGGTTCGGACCGGTTTTTACCGGTTGCCCACCCCTAGGCGTAGGGAGGAGAGAGACAACAAATCTTTAAACCAAGTGGAATAATTAATGGATATTATGTATTTCAACGTAAAAAATTAATATTTTTATTAAATGGTTCTCATCTTCGTGTGAAAAAATTATTTTAACACGTAAAAATATCAATTTTCTTTGTGAGAGAGACTCCTACTCATGTGAGAATATCATTTTAACAGTGTGGAAATATATATCAATTTCCTATGCTCAATTCCCCCGGCTCTTTCTACTCAAATTATACTTTATATGCAAGTCTAAACACTTTGATTACATTCTATTCCTACTCTGGCAAAACCAAAATATTAGATGATTCCCCTCCTGTTCTTTTTCTGAATTAACTTTTCTTAATAGTTTTCATTTAGTAACAATAATCGAATGAGTACTTGATTAATATCACCAACACCTTGTTTGAATCATGTGCATTTTTTTTAGAGAGATTCTACATATATCACACAAATCTTGTAATATAGAGTAGTAGCTGGATTACTTCAAGAACATGCAGCAGGACAGATCATGTAATACCTTACGACAAAATAAAATAATTAAATTTATTTTTAAAAAATATTTTAATTGCGCTCTTCTTATGTTCGAGTCAAATTATATTTAATTTATGTAGACTATATAATAAATAAGAGATTACTTTAATTAATTTGAGCCGTATTTAGGTTTAATTTATATGTAAGTAATATTACAAGAATTAATAAATAAATAAATAAATAGCTAGACCTAATTTACCATCAATCATGGGGAGTACTACTGCATTATTATTTTATAATAATAATTAATATGAGGTTTCACATATATGCTTTTATAAGTTTTATTATTATTATTATTTGATTCCAAACAACAAGGTAATATATAGATAATTATATATGATTGAATCACAATTAAATAAAATTAATGATTTAGATGGAGAACTTGAGGTATAAAAATGAAATTAGACAGAATTTCACCTTATTACAATTATTTTTAGATCAAGGTGCAATTATGGATCACGAGGGGAAAACTTGATAAAATCACATGCATCATGAATGGAAAAATTAAGAAAGAGAGATTGAGGTACCTGAATGGGATGGTGGGTAATGATCAGGAGGGCATACTTGAAGGAAGGAGCATCGGAGGTGGAATTATGGGAAGAGATTTTTTACAGAGACAGATTCTAATTCCCAAAAAAAAACAATAATAATAATAATAATATATAAATGATTCTGAACAAATAACTTCCCAATGAAGAAAAATTCATAAATATATTGTTTTATAATACATACATACATACATACATACATACATACACATCCTATAATCAATCAATGAATTTATCTCTCCTTATCTGGATTAACCTATCTTTTCGGGGCTTCCTCTGTTTTATTATTTATTTATTTTAAATATATCAGCCACCCATTGTTACAGTTTATTTATTAATTATTACTACTAATATTACTTAATTATCTTGAAGATTATTGTTATTATGAGTAATTCTTTTATAAGCTAAGCTAAGCTAAGCTAAGCTAAGCTAGATCTAGAAAAAGGAAGGACGTGTTTGCAGCGTTCGCAAATCACGCTTCCCTTTTGCCCTTCTCAATCTCTAACTTGTAAAACCTCAATCCAATCTATTTAGATTAAAATTACAACATATTAAATTAGTATAATTCATAATTAAAATTATAATTTAACTTTTAATCTCAAATGACGACATATTAAATTTAAAAATTAGTATAATTCATTAAAATTTAAAATAAAATAAATTCTATTGTTTACCTCAAAAGTCAAGTTATATATCTAATTTTGGAATCGACAAAATACTAATTTCATTTTCATTAAGTCTTGGCAGACATGAAAATTGAACCGGAATATTGGACAGGTTCAATTTTTCATATTTTTTTTACTTGTAACTCTCAAAAAATATATAGTATTTATTCCAACAGGAATATTTATAAAATATAGTGTTTTAGGTGTAATTTGGATACATATACAAAAATAGGGTTATACAGACTGTACAACCCTTTTTTGTATATGTATCCAAATTACACCTAAAATATTATAGTTTATAAAAATTCCTGTTAAAATAAATACTATACATTTTTTAAGAGTCGGAAAAAAAAACACAAACTAAAAATGTCCAATATTCATGTCCAATAAAAATGTTAATGCAGAATGACTTTCATTTTGGGCCTTTTTTTGGGACAACTCTACTCTAAGAAGTCTAAAGTTTGCTTTCGGCTGTCTGTCCCCTGACTCTGACTCCTGAGACGTACATAATTTTTTAAACTTAACTTTTAGTTGTGTAACAAAAAAATAAAATAAAGATTTCTTATCAAAACAATTAAAAGGAGTTTGAGTGGTTGTAACGCCTTAAACAAAATGAGGATGTAGCTCAAATGGCAGAGCGCTCGCTTTGCATGCGAGAGGTACAGGGTTCGATCCCCTGCATCTCCATCTGTACTTTAATTTTATTGAAAAGTTTTGCACTGTTTATGTTGTTTTCTCCTACTCCTGAAGTCCTGTGCTTGCAAAATATTTTCTTTCACAAACTGACAGTCAAATGTAATTGTCTTTATTGCCCCTTGAAGCTGATTCTTTTGACTAGTTTGTTTTTCTTTTGAGATACAGATTATTCAAATGAACAAGTTCATACAACCATTAGCAACATAAGGATATGCATATATCACATCTTTGACATAGACATGCAGTTGAGTATTAGACTATTCCAAGGAAAGGAAATAGATATTAGCTTGGTTGCCAGTAATTGCAAAGTTGATCAAAAGAATTTAAACACAAACATTGTTACAGACCAAGCTTCCATGAAGCTCATGTATAATCTTAAGAAAAAAGAGAGGAAAGGACAACAAGCCCAACATCCATGAGAAAGAAACTTGTCAATGTCTCATATCTACTACAAAAAGAAATTTAAGTAGCTACCTTCAACATAGTTCGACTGTAATTGTGGGTTGACGATCTAAATACAAAAAGGAATTGATACCAAGGATCATGAAACTTTAATCATCCTTCAGTCTTCTGAGAAGTTTGGAAGCCCAGCGGCGAACACGTCTCTTCAGCGTGTACCCAACAACTATTCCAGCAACAAAGCAAACGGCACATAGCTTGGAGCAGGTCCATAGGGAAACGAAGTGCCTGCAATTTAGAGATACACGCTCAATTTAGAAAACATGTTAAGAATTCATATTACAAGTTCTGAAAGGGATTGGATTGCAGAGGGAATCTTAACTCTTTGTTACACTGTTGGGGAAATGTCAGCGGATCGGCGGTTCACTCGTGGAAAAATATTAACAACATGATATATCTGAAAGAATGTATATTTTCGAATGTGCTTCCAATTACGGATAACTAAATCTCAAAAAGTATTCTTCAAGCAATAGACATTCAGATATGCAAACCAGATGACATCTTAGAACCTGGTTTGCAACATCTGCACTTGGCATTGTTATCTTCTTCCCCTAATTACTCATGAAAGGTTTAGTACTCACTCCTAGCTACACATAACATGGACTGGTACAGTTCAGTATATCAGTTTTCTGACTCCAAGGGTCCCTATCAATAACCACTTATAATTTAGTAATGTTATCAGCAATGTACTGACCATTCATATCAAATCTGGTTTCTAAATGTGCTGGGGGTGGGTGGGGGGGGGGGGGGGAGGGGATGTTCTCACTTTGATTTTACCATCGAGGTAGAAACCTTATCATAGTTGGCAGAGAACTTATTTGGTACACCATAGTACCCTACCTTAACACTGGCAATCTCCAGGTGCCTAGGTGATATGGTAGAACCCCACTTATTAATAAAGCCAAAAGGCCCAAAAATGTTTAAAAATAAATAAAAAAGAGTGATTATTTATACATAATAGACACTACTTAACACTATAAAATGACATACAATTCATAAGATGGACTGTATACAAATGAAATTATGGTTACATCTTTTAAACTTGATTACTAATCTAACTTGGAGAAGAAATATTGAGCAATCTACAAATTGTATCTTTTTTTATATCATAGTTTTCATAAATTTATGAATGAATTCCTATCAATCTAAGATTCACCTAATCATATATCAGTTTAACATCCGTACATTTGTATTTGTGTATAAGATATAATCAAGTAAAATAATATACAATATATATTTTGATCAAATGACAAGTTTGTACAGATATTATGTCCAGTGAAGGTCAAGTGATTCAGGCAAGGGTCACATAGGATAGAATTGCTTAGGCAAGGATGCAAAAAGATCTAGACTGTCACTCAGATCATGCTCGTCCATGCACCAACTACCTAGGCGTTTCGAGCTGCTTACAGTCAAAAAACTTCCAATACTAGTATAGGCATATTAATTCTACAAAATATGTGGAATCTTTTGGCCCATAGGCCATAGATGGATCCAAGGAGAAACAAGTATTAAAAGGCGACATGATGCAAGACAAGTAATCCACGACTGGCCTATGCAATAACAAGAATCCTAATAGCATTTACTTCAAAATATTTCCGAGAGAAATCAAATCTAATCTTCATCGAAGTCCTATCAATTCTAGTTTCCACACAGAGTTCCAAGTTTTCCACAATTTCTTTAACACTGCACACAGCTTCACCCTTACTTAATACTCCATTAGTTCAGCAAAAAGAGTTCCATTTGCCAAAAAAAGTAAATTGGACCTTTTTGTGGAACGGAGGGAGTTGTAAAAGTGAGTAGAAAAATTATAAGCATTCAGTATTTTTATAACAGAATCTAGAAGAACTAAATCTTTCCGAAGTGAGAGAAGGAGGGAAGGCGCGATACAAGTAACATAACAGCCAGCTGAAAAACGTTAGCTAGCTAGGCTAGCGCGCAATGGCATTCTCTGATCTTCAAGCTCCGCCCAACCTAAATTATGTTCATGTTAGGTATCCAATTTCCAATGATTAAAGACTAAAAAATAAGCACCCATCTGTGCTTGACCCTGCTGGCCTGCTACTCAGAGATTAATTGTAGCAAGAAGAAGAATAAAATTATGGATACAGAGCCAGAGGTAACATAAATATACTTAAACTATGAAGAATTCAGAAGAGCATTCAACAGAGGAGGAGGAGAGAGAGAGAGAATTAAACCTAGGAGGTCGGGTGAGCAAGAGGTCGGAGGACAGAGCAGGAGCAGGGGCAGCTGAATTGAAAGATGGTTTGTTATTAAGGTCCAAGGAAGACGAGATTTTGGATGGAAGTTTAGAGTCCTGCCCCATTGCGCTACGCACAGCCTTCTGCAATTCCTCCATTCGATCAAAACCTAAAAATACTAAACACCCCAACTATCAACTCAATTAATTAATGAATAGTGTTATAACGGACAGAAATGAGTAAAAACAAAGAAAAAATTAATAATTTTTTTGGTCAATTTTCTTGTTTTTGAAATTTATAATGGACTAAAAAGAAAAGGGAGGAGGGATAAAAGACCTGATCACTTTTTTTTTTTATTATTGTTAATTTTTTTCGTTCAAAAACAGGTAGATTTGGTATCTAATACTAATAAAGATAATATGATATTTTATAATTAGTTGTTATATATATTTTTTATATACATACAAATAAGTTTAAATAATTTGTGTCAATAGAGTTAGTAATACATCTTCTAAAAATTTACATACTCTTTATATCTTTACGACTGAATTTTTAAATTAAAGATAAAAAACAAAATAAATGTGAACATATCATTGAAAAACAATCGATTCACCGCATATATGAAAATGATTCATAACATATATTTGTTATTAATTAAAAATAAACATATACCATCATTAGCTTCCACCACAAAAAACAACGGCCTAAATTAGAATTGAAAATTTTAAGTTCGTTAATATTAGTATTGGACGACGGGTTACGTTACATGTGTCATCCGCTATTAATAGTAGTGAATGTCGCTAAAAATAGTACTGTTGTCCGCTACTATTAGTAAGCGATGTAGCCAAAGTGAATTTTTCAGTTCTAATCTCGGTCGTTAGTTTTTAAATTGAACCATAAAATAGCGGATACCCATTTTTTATCCATAATAAATACTACCTCCGTCCCATAATAAGTGTCTTTTTAGCTAAAATTACATATACTAATACACAAGCTAAAATGACAAAAATACCCTTAATATATTTTCTTTGAAGTTGAAGAGTTAATGTGTCATTTAATTGTAGTGATAGTAAGATGCAATAAATACCATTTAATGCATAAGGGCATATATGAGAAAATATTACAAAAATTATATTGGAGTTCTAACACATCACTTATTTTGGAAAAAACTATTAAGTCTAAAAAAGTACTTATTTTGGGACGGAGGTAATATATATTATGAATCATTATATCCCTTATAGTGGTAATTGGTTGCCACAACACTATTCCAGCAACTATATTGGATGGCTCAGACTAATCTTAATTTTCCCCCTGCCACTAGAAGCTCTAGGGGCACCAATATTGGCACAAGTAATTACGAAAAAGCCACTCATATATGTATATATGACCAATTTTAATATTGGTAACGGACCCTTTTGGACGGAGGGAGAGTGGATACTACTCCGTTTCATATCTCTGTTCAGTTTATTTTGACCGTACTACCGTGTAATCAATTAATATGGTCAACAATCGGCCACGCCAAAGGCCTATCCCCTTCTTCCCTCTATCTTTCTCTCTCCTTATATTTCCTCTGCAACAACAGGAAAAAATTAAACAAGAACCCCCAATTAAACCCAAAACTTCTTATTATAAGGATTAATGGCTGCTGCTTCTTCAGTATCTCTACCAAAGCACACCCTTCCTCCTTTTTTATCTACCCAATCCCGTAAATCATCATCAGTAATTTGTCAAAACTTCCCATTTGTCTCCAAATCATCAAAATCTCAGTTTTATGGCCTCAAGCTCTCTCACTCCTCTTCTCTGTCTTTCCCATCTTCTTTTTCAACCAAGACTTCCATTTTTGCCAAGGTACATTACATTCACATTATTTTACCCCAAAATAAAAATTATAGCCGTTTATTTCTTCTTAATTTTTGGTTTAATTTGGCGGGTCTTCTTTAATTTACTCTGTTTGTGATTTCTTGAAGGTGGAAAAGGGTTCTGTGCCCCCATCATTTACATTGAAAGATCAAGATGGCAAAACTGTGAGCCTTTCCAAGTTCAAAGGCAAGCCTGTAGTTGTCTATTTCTACCCTGCTGATGAAACCCCTGGCTGCACCAAGCAGGTCCCTTTTCCCCCCTGGATTTTCTTTCATTTTTAAATTAACATGAAAAGATTTTGCATATGCTTATTGCTTAGCTTCAAAAGTTTGTTTTCAAGTTTACCTGTAAAGATGTTAACTTTTGCTCCCAATTCACATCAATTGAATAAATTTTGAGTACAATTTTATAGGTCCTAAAGTATAAGTATATACACCGAGGCCCCAGGTTGCTAGAAACTATCATGCCACTTAATTTTACAATTTTCAAAATTTTCTAATACCTTATGTAGTGGCTAGGAATCCCTCTAATTTTTTGAAACTTGTAATTTCACTCAGATATTTGATGTTCTATATAATTTTTAGTACCTGCCAGTAAGTTCATTGATCAACCTTTGGTGGACTTGGAAGGAAAACACGGCCTATTTTAACAGAAAAGCTAAAAAATAATTGAAAAATAAAAATAAATGGCCAACTTCTTAATTAAAAGTATGTTGAAATAGAAAAGCAGTAAAATTAGCACAAAGTAGTATGGACTGGAATGTTTAGGTGTCATTTGTGCAAAAAATTTAGCCCAAATGCTGCAATTTTAGATGTGGAATAACAAGTGACAACAGGATGGGGCCTATGGTAAGGCGTTCAGTATTGTTGTGAATCTTAATCACCATGACTGATATTCACTGGACTAACCACCAATAAAGCTAACAAATTTTCTGTGAATTTAACAGGCATGTGCCTTCAGGGACTCTTATGAGAAATTCAAGAAAGCAGGAGCTGAGGTTGTTGGGATCAGTGGTGATGATTCATCGTCACACAAGGTAAAACAAACTTCTTGGTTGAGAGACAAATCTTATTTTTACGGCTCTAACATAATAATAATACAAAGATATCCTTGCAAATGTTCATATATTGTTCATTGACTTAATATCATCGGCACAACCTGTTATATTTTTGTGAGGTCTAACCATCTCATTTCATATAAAGGGCTTTGATTTTTTTTAAAGCTGAGGATAAGCAGTTGACTTGTTAATTTGCTTAAATTTCAATGAGTCAGAGTCTTCATACAACTGATTGTAAGTTTTAGTTCTTACACGGCGGACCAGCCTTGAAACTTTAGTAAGCTCCAACTTGCAATATTATCCAATTATGCTCTTAAGTCTTAACATTCGAAAGCTCATCATATTCATGGCATGCTTGGCGTTCTTTGACCTCAAATATGTTACTGAACTGCCTTTATGTTTTGACCATGCCCAATTTAAATTAGCAGGAAAAATCATGTAGTTTAAGACCTACGACCTCAGACATGGAAGAAAAGTGCATGATACTTGGTACTTTCTACCTTTTTTTCATTGTTATATTATTGTACCTGTTATGAGGTATTGTTACTATTATGACTTAGGTAACCAATTAGTCTGGGTATAGAAGCAGCTTATAGTGGGGCGGCAATGAGTACTGCAAGTTATTGGGGGCTACTTGGGTAATGGGTAGAGAGAGTTCTCTCTCATGAGTGATTAATTCACCATAGTTGTACTACTTGAAAACCTGGACGTAGTCTAAAAGCCAAACCACGTAAAGACTGTGTCTTGTGTTATTCTTCTCTTGCTTCTGTGATTGTTTGTTATCCACTGTGTGTGTTGTTTGCTTGTCCATCAGCCATTTTCATAACAAGATATATTTGTGAGTAACATGAAGGTTCAAACTTATGTAGGCATTTGCGAAGAAATACAAACTTCCATTCACATTGTTGAGTGACGAGGGTAACAAGGTTAGGAAAGAATGGGGCGTGCCATCTGATCTTTTTGGTACATTGCCAGGAAGGCAAACTTATGTCCTTGACAAGACTGGAAATGTTCAGCTTATTTACAATAACCAGTTTCAACCTGAAAAGCATATCGATGAGACCTTGAAGTTACTTCAAAGTCTTTGAACCTTTCTTACTCCACGATCTCATCTCTATGTGGTTTTTTCTTCAATCTTCCCATTTAAGTCTGATATTTATGAATGTAGATCTTTAGTTTTTCTTGTACAAGTTTCGTCTTGAGAGTTATGATTTGTATGTATACTCATCATTAATTTCTACAATCGGAATGAAGAGAATTGTTTTATTTATAAATATTGTAACCGAATGCTCTTATACAGGGTATACCTTTCTTTTTATTCTTTCACAACTCTACCCTATACCACATTACTTTGTGGCTTGTTCCACAGAGTTGGGAATTGTTCCATTACAACCATATGCCCGTTGCAAGTATTCTACCCACTTATTGTTTATTGTTCAAACAAATATATAAATAAAATAACAAATTGATTAGAATTTACCCATAAGATATTATTGTTGAGTCATGATTTTACTTTTCCTTTTCATAATCTTGACTGTTGTAAGGGCTAAATGCTTCAGCAAACCAGTTCTTCTTCCTCCATGAGTTCCATCCCATCTCTTCACAGATTTCATCATTGTAGTTGATACTGAAAGTAGAAATGCAGTTCCTCTTGTAAAACCTGGTGCTCCTTTTCATAATTTCCATCTCTGTGGTTATTTGTTCAAGCATCTTCTCCACACTAGGGAGCTTAAACTGATCAGCAACGAGTCGAGCTAGCCATTTGCACCGAATCTCTGAAGTGCGCAGGTTCGAAACACTCTCCACATAACCCATAAACGCCATGTTCGGAATGAAAGGATGAATAGTACCCCTGTCACACAAACATAAAAATTAAGTAGAATATAACTCTCATTTTTGGACAGACAAAATGAGAGCTTAAGGCTTACCTATACAAGGGCATCATACCGGAAGGGAATTCCATCAAACTCCGAAAGGGATCTGGTAATATAGCTTTGAGCTTTTTCTTGCCGTCATAACCAGTAGCAAAAACCACCACATCAGCGTTCAACTTGGTGTTATCTTCAAATTCAACTCCTCCCTCCCAAAACCACCAGCGAGACGCTCTTTTGAACATGATCTTCCCCTTATCAGCCTCAGCGAAGAAATTCTCTGGCAAGATGGCCATCTGACAAGACGCGTAGTCTTCCACAAAAGGATGATCTGGTTTTAATCCATACTTTTCCAGTGGAAGCTTCCATGCCAAATAGGACTCGATAATCTTTGAAACTGCTAGCCTCTGTCGAACGAACATTAGCTATTTATTAATTAATAACCGACTAATATAATAGACATTTAAAAAAAAGAAAAAGAGGGAGTTTATTAAAAGAATTTTTTAAGAGAGGAAATGAAGTTACTATAGGAGATGATAGGTGGCAAAGGAGGGTCCTGAAGAGGCCTTGATTAGGTCTTTCATGGAGGAACTGAGAAAATCTTGTTGAATAGAACAAGTAAAATGGTAAACCCCAGATGGAATAATGTGGAACAGTCCAATGCAAACTCCTTATCACCATGGTGCATGGTTCGCCTTCTGGTCCTTAATTAGCAAATTCACAAGATAATTAGAACGTATATTAATTATTAGCTAGCTAGTGTGTGTGTGTGTGTGTGTTACTTAAACTTGAACTTATAAAACAAACTTTACTTTTGAAAGCTCAACAAAATTTTTAATAGAATATGTGTATTAGTTAATGAGGGTTTACGATGATATTACTAGCTACTCGATTTTTGGCGATTTTTCCTTTTCTATATTAAAAGGAATATATTTAAATCAAATCACAGTTTAACACATACAAAATATAAACATTAAGTTCAAACTAAATCATAATTAATTGTGAAATAATATTTTAATTATTAGCTAGGTTACTCCTCAAAATAAAAACTTCTTTTAATTTAAGATATGGAGTAATGATAAATAAATAAACATCATCCCATTTAACTAGTATTACTATATATAGAAAGAAAGTATGGGGTGCCACCGTGCCAGGGTGGGTATAAGTTGATTTTCTCTTTCATAGGTAAACTCTTGTCTGATCAAAGTCCAAACTAATTAAAGTAATACGAATAATTAAGATCAAACAAACTACTCAGTCAACAAGTCAATTAATATATCAAACATTCGATTTTCTCCAGCTGTTTTGACACTACTTTATGCCTTTAATTATGTTATCACGGATCCGGTTAAGATTGAAATTTATTTTTTTAATAAATTAGTTAATTGTTCAATAAAATGATGACACACATATAATCTCGTATACGTGTCAACACTCTATTAACCAATTAACCAATTTATTTAAAATAAATTTTATCGTAACCAATTCGTGTTCACACGCTTCTTATCACTCATGTCCTTCTAGATCCATCACCTCATAATCTCATATAATATCATTCTCTCTCTCTCTCTCTCTCTCTCTCTCCAAATCTTTTCCAAGTCAAAACCATGCAAAATTCCTCCACAATAACCATACGTACTTATTTATATACGAATATATATATATATATATATATATATATTCATACATACGCACATACTAATATAGTTACTTAGTTTTATATACATCTAGAATTTAGAACGAAAATACCTTGGTTAGCTTCAGCACATTCAACAGCCAAGTCAATCGCGGATTTCCTATAGCCAACGACGACCACCTTCTTGCCTTTGAGTAGTTCCACAGAGGCTTCTTCATCGAGTTTGCTGTAATCAAGGGAATGCATCACCTTCCCTTTAAACACTTCTGGCCCTTTGTTACAAGGGAATGTAGGTATTTTCGGTTCATCCCCATATCTCCCAGTACAAACCACCAGAAACTCAAACGAATACCACTGCATTAATCAATTACCCAAAAAAAAATAAAAAGTTAATAAATTAGATATTAGCTTATCAGGGTATTGAAAATGGGGTATATATTGATGTAAATACTATAGACTAATTTATTTTTTCAAGCATAATATTGTTAATAATATTTGCTAAACCGTAATAGTTATGACATGTCAACGAATATAAATAATGACAAGTTAAGAACTTTATATCACTTAATTTATAGTCTAAAATTAGAGTCTAATTTTAGAACGACAAAAAGGAAAAGAAACAAATATATATATATATATATATATATATATATATCTAATTTAAGAAACGAAGGAGTAATTTAGTCCATTGTAAGGCTTTAAAAGAGACATCAGCTGTAGTATCTATTGCATGCATGCATGTGTGTCCAATTTTGCACGCAAACTCGTAAATCTTTATCATCTTCCTACCATATGAGCAAATATTGCGCATGCAAAATAATTAAATTTTATTTTTTTTCACTTTGGACTAAAATAGAGTACTTTTATATATATATATATATATATATATATATATATATATATAAGTGTACGATGATTATTTTAAAAGATATCTATTGGTGTGACAATTATTGATGTGAGAGAGCGTCAAATTAAAAAATTTGCTTGTGTGGATAGTTTTATTTGAGAACGATTTATACCTGAATAATTTCTGACTGATGAGTCTGGACAGCAACCTCCCACACCGGCTGGCCAGCGCTAATTAGATTTCCATACTGATCTCCCACCTTACCACCAACACCGGTGGTGGTTTCACGATCACCACAAAACCGGATTTCCACCACCTTTGAGTAGAATTTCACAAACCTCAACAAATCAAAGTGGGTGGCATAAGAATAGAGATAATCCAATATTTCCTTAGAAGATGGGAAACTTGAATTATCTCTTTGGGTCCAAGGGAAATCAGAGAACTCGTAATCGCAACGAGGAGTTTGAAGCTTTGTGGACCTATATGAGCAGTGTTTCCAGACTCCTCCGACGGAGTCGGTGGCCTCAAAAACCACTGGGTTGTATTCCGAGAGCTGTTTAGCAGCAGCCATACCGCTAATGCCAGCTCCTATAATGCCAATTTTGGAGAAAATAGCCATTTGGTATTTTTTTGTGGTTATGCTTTAGCTTAATAGAGGGATGGTTTTTCATTTGGAGATTAATCAGCTATTTATAGCAGTAGTGCATGGGTAAAACAGGCCATGTTCGGAGCACGTGACGTAGACTTAGTATGGGTTTAGATAGAGAAAGTAAAAATAATCAACATTTCCATTTTATATATAGAAATAAAAATAATATATCCTTAAACATATTTAAGTCCAGGTAAATATTATTGCAATCACTTGGTACGTCACTTGTAACATTTTCAATTGCTCTCAACTTGTACTCTCACTAGTTGAACAATATTATTTTCTTTTTTTTCTGCAAAAAAAAACAAAAATTATTTGCACAAAATTTATTTTACTCTTTCTTTTTCTTTTCTTTTTTTTGCAAAAATAATAAGGAAAAAAAATGACTGCATGCAACAGTAGTTATGCTAATAATAGTTAAAAGTTTTTTTAAAAATTAACGTTTGTATATAAATATAATCTTATAATCATATGACATAAATATTTTTTGGAATGGATGATTATGATTTATGTCCCCACCTTTTTTTGTCCTGTTTCTCTAAATACTTAATCTTCTACGTAGTTACTTACTTGAAAAGATTAACAGAAACAATTATCCGACAAAGGGTTAACTACTGATTAGTAGACGCATGAGCGTGTGGTGGATCTTATATTGGAGTACTAATTACTAGTGCTAATGAATTTGAAATTTCTGCGGTTTCTCTAATTATTTGTAAATGTTGGTCGAATAATTTTTCTGTATCTTCATGCCCTCTTCTTCCTAACAATTTAATAGATCAATCTGTGTACTGTATATAGTATAGTATAAGCCACATGCATGATGTTGGCTAACTGGTTTATAATTAAGGAAACTGATATTTTTTGATGTTAAAATGATATTTTCACACGGAATTTTTTTAGGGGGATCGGGGGTTTCAATCGGGGGTAGTGACAGGTCGGATTTTTTTTTTTTTTTTTTTGCTTTTGGTACCAAATAATTAATGTGATTTATTGGAACCGAAATTTTTATAAAATACAGTGATTTAGGTGTCATTTGGATACATGTAAAAAGCAGGTTGGTTGCAGACTGCATAACTCTATTTTTACATGTATCCAAATGACACATAAATCACTGAATTTTATAAAAATTTCAGTTCTAATAAATCACATTAATTATTTGGTAGTCAAAAGCAAAAAAAATAATAATCCGACCAGTCACTATCCCGGTCGGAACCCGCCGGTCCTCCGAGACTTATTGTTTCACACGAGTCTCTTTTACATGGAAGAAATACTCACTCACTATTCATGTGAGAGGAAATATGTGAAAATATTAATTTTTTATGTGAAAATATTAGTTGTTATAATTAATTGCAATACTGTTAACACCAGTGGCGAAGCCACATAGAGCTTTGTGGGGTCAATCTACCCCACTAAAATTTTATTTTGCTTTATAATGTAAGGTAAATTTTAAAATTTTTAAGTATTATATATAAATTGACTCCACTAAAATTTAATAAATTTTCTATTATACGAGGTCAAATTGAAATTTTATAACTTTTTTTCATTAAATTTTAACCACATATGACTCATATCCTCTCAATATATATATTTCTCTATAATATTTTAAACTAAATAATAATTTAATTTATATTATTTTTAAAAATAAATAATGAATTACTTATTTATGAACAGTTGTGATTAAAAAAATCTATTATGAGTCAATATAGTGTATATATACCATATATTATTACTCATTATATTTTTATTATAATATAGTATATATATATATATACCTAAAATAATAAAGTATTAAAAAAATGGATCAGAGGCCTTTAGAACCCCGCCAAATTATTTGTAGCTTAGTAATAATTTTCAACCCCACTAACATAAATTTCTGGCTTCGCCACGGATTAACACCATCACCAATCCAAGTTATTAACATATATATATATATATATATATATATATATATATATATATATATATAGCAATAACTGAATACTATAATTTAATTATATAGCCTAGCCAGTTTGAGTCAACAACTAACAATGTATTAGAGTTTAACTAATTAAATTAGTAAGCAAAAAAGTCCACCAACTAGGTTTCGAGAACATAAGTATACTCTCTTTATTTCTAAATAAGTGACGTTTTGGTTTTGGAAGTTTAAAATTTTTAAATATATTTGACGTAAATAAAGTTTTAGGAAACATTAATTACAATTTTTCTTCTATTGCTCTCAAGTAATTTCTCTCTCTCATTTATCTAGACAACTTATTACGTATTTCTTTAATTCATGCAAGGATAACCAAAGACAATACATATCAATCTTAATAACAGAATTAAAACAATAAAAAACTTTTTTAATAAATGTGAAACACTTTAAAAGGTCACTTATTTAGAAATAGAGGAAGTAATGTACACATGTAAGAAGATACAGAGAAAATGTAATGCAATTGCCTGTTTAATAAAAACATAATGAAATGGTTCTGAATTTGAATGAGTCGAATGAAATTGAATAATGAATGAAAAAAATTATTTGATAATTGTTATGTCTAAAACATCTGAATAATAGATTTTTATTATTTTACCCTTCTGAAAATATTCAAAGTTGTAAATTTATTTAATATTACTTAATATAATAGTTAATATTGTGAAAAAAATACTTCATTCAGCCGTTATTCAGCTCATTCAGCAAAAAAATGACATTATACCATTCAGTCCAAATCGTCTGATTGGCTAATCGATTCAGACGATTTTTTTTCAAAACAAATATACTGAATGATTGAATTGATCAGTCATTCAGTGCGTAACACACAGCCACTTAGTCTAATTAGGGTCTTCTTTGAGAGGCTGCAAGTGCATTTAGTAATCATACATGAATCTACCAAGGTACTAAAATTGTTAGTGAGCATCACATTTGTATATACAAGTGTGTGTTTATGTGTGATCGAGTTATGTAGTTGTTTTTAGAGTTTTTTTACAGTTACAAAATCATTAATTATTAATCTAGGTCACGGTTGGATTACTCTGTCTTAAAATAAAAGTTATTTGTCCATCCTAAATTCAGAACTATTTTTTAAACTGGTTGATATCTAGTTAATTTATTGAATGTATATATATATATATATATATATATATATATATATATATATAGGATCATAGGAATTGTTAACGCCAAAATCTTTTTCCACGTCCCAATCACCAAGACGCGTCCGATATCCTGCACAGTTCAACAAGTCAACACCAAAAGCTTGACGGCTTGACCGTCGGGGGATAGCTCTGGCATGAGAGTCAATATCGGCGATTACAAGGTTAACAATGGAGGAAAAATAATGTCTAGTGCTTGAGAGAGAATAATCATATGATTGTGTATGTAGTAATATTTTTTTACTTATCTTTTTTGTGTGATCCTAGCCCCATACGTACTCCAAACCCGGTTTATCGTGCCACCCACTACCTCTTGACACCTTTCCCCACTCTCGGTCATTTCAGCCGAAAGTATGTAGCCTACTTCCTCACCTGCTACCACTATTTGCCACCGCCGGTCATCTGAGTCTCATCCTCATTAATGCCATGCAGAAAGGTGGCAGACATAATAGTCAACTATTATTTGGCGTAATGATTATCGGTCAAAGCTGGGTTAAGTGGCAATTTGTATAATGGACCAATTCAATGACTAAGCCCAAATAACGAAAATGACCCATGCGAGCGGATCCATCCGAAAGGACCCAACGAAATAATCAAGTAATTGGGCCCAAATCATTCGGACCAACAGGACGAAAGTAACATAATCCAAGGGAGGAGCCCATTAAGTTTGGCCCAATAAGGAAAAGGATCATGGCCCAACATTGCCCCCTAGTCTTTTATTAAACAGGGTGTTTAATGGAAGACTATAAACAATATAGGCCCATGATATAACGAATTATGATAAGTCACAAGAGGCCCAAAATGAAACTCATCAAAACCCAACTAAGTCGGTCCAAATTGATAACAGAGACAGAAATGGGAGGCCCAATAGACATAAGTCCACTCCGGTCAAGATATTTAGACCCAAAATCAGACGATACCTCTTCCAATTCACCATCATTGTTGTGAATTAAATGTGCCGCATAACCGATTCTTTGCGCAGAATCAATATAAAAGGTAAACTTCACCAATTTTGACAGATTTTACACCGCCAATTTGAACTTTGAACCTTTGAGCTTTCTTCTCCTTCCCGAACTTCCTCTCATTTTACTGAAATCTCAACAATGGTGATTTGTGAACTCTAACCAAAATTCTCCCTTGGCGTGACTCCGCTTATGACCGTTTCCCCAACCCAAACCCTAACCAAGAAGGTTCGAGTTCAAATCCCCAATCCACAGCAACCATGGGGAAGAATCCGCCCCTGATCCCCTCTCTGGTTCCTTCCGACTTCTTCGAGGATGAGGAACAGTTTCCTTACGCCAATACCCCCTCCAATGTTACGGAAGCTGAGATACGCATCCTCCAGACTCGTTATCGATTAGGATATATACGCTTATAAGGGCTCCCGCCTCTGAAGAACGAACGCATGTACCATCGACCGGATGGTTTGGTCGCCATGCCGGTTACTTTTCTCGAAAAAGGGATTCGCCTACCCTTCCATGCCTTCGTCGTTACCCTCCTAGGGTTCATAGGAGTGGGTTTTGCCCAGTTGGTGCCTAACTCCTATATTCGCATACTGGCATTCATTGTCTTCTGTCACGAACTAGGGATTCCTCCCTCTGTCGACATCTTCTTTACCCTCTTCTCAGCCGGTAGGTCCCGAGAATGAGGTTTCAAAATGTTGAGCAAGCGGTCTTCTCGACCCAACGCGCTTGATTTGAGAAGAGACCCTCGATGGATACCCTTCAAGCAATAAAGGTTGGTACGAAAATGGTTTTTGTTACGGGACCGAAATCTCTTCTCTTCTACGATTGGACTACCTACGATCGGATCTCTCACGACTTTGGGGATATCCTCAAGGCAGTGTGAAGGAAATGGCGATTTTTGGAAGAAGATTCCTCGAAGGAATGGAGTTTCTTGCTTCGACTAAGCAAGCTTTGGCTATATGACCATAAATGTAAGTTTTAACAACTTTGTAAATACGGTTTTTGAGATATTTAAGTGATATGGGTTCGATACATGGTTATTTGCGGTGTCATTTGATCAAACCAACTTCTTCGTAAGTAAAAGAATTGGAAGACTTTTTGGTAGGGAAGATTACGGATGCGAGTGAAGAGCCTCCGACTGAAGAATCTTCCTGAACTGATCCTCCCGTTGTTTCTCCTCAGAATGACGAACCCCAAACTGATGAACCCATCGTTCCTGAAGAATCCCTCAAACCTCGGCGAAAGAAGAGAGCCGCCAAGAAATCCAAATCCACCCAGCCGGAAACAAGTCCTGAAAGTGATCCGGAAATAATTCCCGAATCAATTCCACAAGCAACCCCTTCATCCAACCCTAGTTCTGCAACTTCAGAATCTGCCCCAATAAAGAGAAGCCTACTCGACATACCTCTCCACGATCGGGCAAAGATTCTCCGTGCTAAGAAGCTAAGGACAAAGATTACCCCTTTAACTGCCGATGAGCTCCGAGTTCCATAATCTTCGGCTGACATTCCCCCAATAGTCCCAACTAAAATTCAGGATCCTGACGATGAACTGGCCGGATCTGTCCCCATCTTATCCCGAAAAAGGAAACATCCATCAGATAGCCATCCAGGTTCACCTTCGGCTCCCTCACCAGTCCATGAATCTACTCCTGTTCGATCTTCCTCTCCGGAAAATATACATATGGATCCCTCGCCAATTCGCAATCAATCCATGCCTTCTCCTCCAAGACAGTCAACCTCTGAATTTCAGCATGACGCTATGGCCTCTCCAACCATGTGGCCTCGATTTAATGCCAACTTTCCTTTCAACTATTTAACGTCTTCGTCCGCGAAACCGATGACCATCGATTCGGGAACAGTTCGAACGGAGATTTGTTTAGCGAAGGCATGAGCTACCTGGCGAAGGTAAATGGTTCTCTCCTTTATTTCCGTATTTATCTTCATACTTATACATCTGAAACTGATCGAATAATACTGGACATGCGTAGGCGAATGCTGTGTTCGGACGTCTGCGTCCAAAATCCATCAAAACTGAATCCGAAGAAGAGGCAATGAGGAAGGAGAATGCCATCCTGAAGTCTGCTCTGGCTCGGGAAAGGACTCAACGCGAGAGCATTCTTCACACGAATGAGGGTCTTCGAAAAGAGTTGGTTCAAGCCAAAGGAGATGCGAAGACATCCAATGAAGAACTGAAGTCAACTAAAGCACAGTATGAGGAGATCGTCAAGATGAATGTTGATTTGGTTGGAGGAGAGCGAAATAAGGATGGAGAAGATCAAAGAGCTAAAGGCTGATGCTAAGATCTTGACTAAAACCATCCAAAAACTAGAGCTAGCTGAAACTCGTCATCTGAATAAGTGCCAGAAGCTTGAAGAAGAAATCCGAGAACTCAAGGCTCTTCGGGACCTTGGGCCTCCTCTAACCAATGACCTTCGCAAGCAGATCTGTGAAGAGTATCGGAACTCGGACGAGATTAACGGAGAGATCATGAAGATATATTTTGAAAGCTATGAGCTCTGCCGGAGTCGTGGCAAGGAGAAGTCGATTCATTGACTAACGTGGATCCATCCTTGCTCGACTCTTCAGATGGCGAAGATGATGCCTGAAATGAATGCTCTTGTTTTTCCTGAATTTTATTTAAGAATATTTGTGAAGATTTCTGTTTATTTTGTAATCAAATTAAATATTAATGAAAGGTGGTCTCATCCTTTATGACTTCGGTGCATTTACTTTCTGCTAATACTTCAATATTAATTCCACTGGAAAAATGTACAAACTGTTTCATGGACTCAACTCGAACTGTTAATTAACAACTAAGCATGTCATATAACAGATAAGATGAAGTTAAAGAATGAGGCATTCCGAACTCGACACTTAGAAAAAATTTAGGTAATAAAGTAAGGGGATACTTATAAGTTACCGAAGTGTGAGACAGATATGCTTCATTGGGAATTTGTTTACCCCAAAAGGCCTAACAAAACCAAAAGATGACATTTGCCTACCACGAAGGGCTTGACGAAGTCTGAAGGATGACACTTGCCTACCACGAAGGGCCTGACAAGGTCTAAGTGTCGACAATTGCCTACCACGCAGGGCCTGACAACGTCTTAAGGATAACACTTGCCTACCACGAAGGGCCTGACAAGGTCTAAGTGTCGACAATTGCCTACCACGCAGGGCCTGACAACGTCTTAAGGATGACACTTGCCTACCACGAATGGCCTGACAAGGTCTAAGTGTCGACAATTGCCTACCACGCAGGGCTTGACAACGTCTTAAGGATGACACTTTCCTACCACGAAGGGCCTGACAAGGTCTAATTGTCGACAATTGCCTACCACGCAGGGCCTGACAACGTCTTAAGGATGGAGTTTGCCTACCACGAAGGGCCTGACAAACCTATAAGGTCCACCTGCCATTAAGGCTGCTATCGAATGGTCAGCAAGTCCACCCGAACCTCCTTACACCAATGAACTGAACAGGAATGAAGACAGGATTCGTTTGAGAAAAAAGGGACTTTTATTGATGACGATGTAAATATTTACAGACCTCCGATGTACTGACATTATATTTACTGAAAGTATTTCCTAAGCCTGCCGGCGTGCAAAGTATTTTTAATTGCTGACACGTCCAATGCCTTCAGCCGATAAGTCCCCGGCTTCGGCACTTCAGTAACTTCATATGGTCCTTCCCAGTTCGGCATCAGCTTTCCTAAATTTTGAGGTGTAGATGCTTCGACTTCCCTGAGAACAAAATCTCCCACTTCAAATCTGCGAAGCTTTACTCCCTTGTTGTAATGCTTGGCTACTCTCTGTTGATAGGCTGCCAATTTGATCAAGGTTGTTTCTCTGACTTCTTCAAGTAAATCAAGATTGGCCTTCAGCCCTTCTTCATTATAGATCTCTTTGAATTGACTAACTCGAAGACTTGGAGATCCAATTTCAACTGGGACTAAGGCATCAGTACCATAAGCCAGTCTGAAAGGTGAATCCCCCGTTGTAGTCCTCGGAGTAGTTCGATAAGCCCATAACACACTAAGCAGCTCCTCTGGCCATCTTCCCTTGGCTTCGTCCAATCTGCGCTTGATCCCATTCAGCAGCGTTCTGTTGGTCACTTCAACTTGTCCGTTTGACTGAGGATGAGATACTGAAGTCTTTCAAAAATGTTTCAAATTTTGATCCCACGAACTGACGTCCATTGTCCGATATTACCACCTTAGGAATTCCGAAACGAAATACTACTAATTCTTTTAAAAATTTCAAGCATTCCTGTTCCGTTATTAACCTAAGTGGCTTTGCTTCTACCCATTTGGTCATATAGTCGATGGCAACTATAACAAAACTGACTTGACCTTTTGCTTTCGGTAGCGGACCCAGTATATCAACCCCCTAGACAGCGAAGGGTATAGGAGATAAGATCGAGTATAGCTCTTCTGGTGGCTGATGTGGTATTGGACTGTTGAGTTGACACTTCTCGCACTTCTTGACGTATTCAGAGTCGCTTCCTTGAAGATGGTAGGCCAATAATACCCGACGACGAAGTACTTTCAGAAGCTAATGATTTAGCGACCATATATGGTCGCCACAGATGCCCTAATGTACCTCTCGTAGAAGCATATTCAAATTTCGGATGGAGTCAAACATTTCAAGATGGTGGAGCGAGAAAGCCCTTTGAACAGATCCCCATCAATCGTAACAAAATTAGCACTCTTGTATTTGATTTTCTTGGATAACATCCGATCCAGAAGGTAAGGCGCCATCTGCCGGATACTCCAGATATGGAGTCAACCAGGTGATTCTTTTGGCCAACGACATCACCGATTCATGATGAACACTAGGATGTTGCAAAATTTCTAAGTAAACCGCCCATCAAAGGCGTTAACATCCGTAGTGGCTAGTTTGGAGAGTGCATCAGAGAATGGAATTGTTATTACGCTCAACCCCCGAAACTCGTAGGATTGGAAATACTGAAGCCGTTCTTTCACTTCTGCCAAATACTTGATCATTCTTGGGCCTCGAGCCAGACTCCCGGAGAGTTGCTTAACGACTAAGCGAGAATCATCAAGATGACTATTCTACGCACTTCAAGACTCTTCGCTAGTCGTAACCTGCGAGTATCTTTCATACTTTACTAAAACCGTTGTTTCGTCGCTTTGAACTGAAATCTGATGGCCTGTTGCACCTTGAATCCCTCCGGACTTGTCAGAATAATCCCTGCTCCACTGATGTCCGTAGTAGAAGACCCATCTGCATACATCGTCCACGAACTCTGTGTGACGCCCCCAAAATAGGTCCATTCCATCCAACTCATTTTGAGTCGCCAAATACATGGTACAGAAATAACTACAACTTTATTATTACAACATATAAACTGTGAGTTTAAATACAGATATTGCCATCTAGACAATATCCACACACAAATAAATCCCCATCATAATTATTGATACATTATTTTACAAAAATGGTGAGGACTACTAAACAACTCTCTTTAGAACCTTCATTCCATACCCGGCTAGTACTCATTACATTCTCGCCTTTACGAGAAGAAAAATGGAACAAAAGGAAAAGGGTGAGCTCAACTAGCCCAGTAAAGAACATTATGACTAAGATAATATAGAACAAATTATCGTTAGTCCTCAACAGGGAAAAATCTAATAGAATACAATAGACAACCGCTTTTAAATCAATCTTAGCAATGAAATAATAATTCATTAGAAGAGTTAAGTAGAGAATGCAAACTACTATCTTCTATATATGAATTTAAAAGTTCATCGTCGATATTTTATCCCTGTAACATCAATCAATATATATCTGGAATCAAATATTCATCTTTGCACTCACAGCCAAAGATATTCATCGATTGGTCATGTTCATCTCAACACTGTTCATCTTTGCACTACGGGCCAAAGATATTAATCGATTGGTCATGTTCATCTCAACACTTTCATCTTTGCACTACGGCCAAAGATATTCATCAAGAAATCATTCATCTTTGCACTACAAAAGCCAAAGATATTCAAGAATATCATCATTTAGGATCGAGGATGATGAAAAATATTTTAAAGGAAAGCGAATCCCGGTGAAATAAAAGAACAAATATTAAGGATTCGTATTTTAAACAATCCAAGTTCAAAATACTTCATAAGTAATCGAGTGGAGTAAAATTCAAGAATGATCAAAATATGGATACAATCAAAGCTAGTATCCATAATAAATATTTTGGACAAAAGAAGAAATTTCATTTTTTAAATTGAATAGTCAGATATCGTGAATAGTCTTAGTATACGTGAATAGTAACTCAGACACCAAAAGATAGAAATTTCAAAAAAACATCTTCACGCAACCGTGAATAGTACTTCGTGAATAAGAACTTCGTGAATAGTAACTCATGAATAGTAACTTCGTGAATAGTAACTCATGAATAGTAACCCGATATGAAAAAAATTCCAAATTTGATAAAAATTTCCAACCAATATTTTTAAGATAATGATATTGAAGAAATAATATCATTTTCGAATAAAATAACATCCCTTACCTCGAAAAAGACAAGACTTTAGTTGAAACAGGATATAGGCTATGACTTGAACTTGCAACGTATAGCAATACTCAAAATACTCACAAGAATACGCTCGATAATATATAGAGAGAAAGCTTCAGTTTCTGGTGTGATTTTTAATTCTAACCTAAGCACCCTATTTATAGGAAAATGCTTAGAACACCAAAGCAGAAAATTTAATATAATATTAATATTTACAAAACACATTCCTAAGCCCACTTTGAAATCTGATTTCAGCCACCAAGCACATGTTAAAGATGGCCACCAACATTTGAAAAATGTTTTTCTTAAAAAACATAATTAAAACTTCCAAAAATCAATTATTTCTGAGCTTCGAAACTTAAATAATTCATAATAAATAGCTCTTTTATCAGAAAAATTCAAAACTCGAGACTTTCCATAGGAAATTCCATTATCTACAACTTTGCAGAAGGAAGTTTTTCAAAATTCCAAACAAAAATTGACCGAAATCCACAAACGGACGATTTTACATGCTATAATCAAATTTCGATCAATAATTGTGTCCACCAACACACAAAATATGTGTTAAACATTTAATGCCACAAAAATACTCTTCCTCCTCATATACTCACATATCCCACATTCATTATAAAAATATCACCGTTAATATATTATTAAAATAATATATTTAAATTAATTATTTTATCAGAAAAAGATAAAATATTAATTTTCAACAATTGTCACATTAAAAATTTTCTCTATCTATATTCACATAAAATCAATATTTTTCTCATCATATAAATTAATAATTAATTATTCACAAATAATATTACAGAATCACAAGATCTTGCAACTGTGTCGTTCCTTCAGAAAGAGGGCTTTCAATAAGGATCTCTCTCTTCTTGGTAAGTTAATTGATTAGGTGACCAAACCTCTCCTTAGAGCGAACTTTGTAGACATTGCCAATAATGTTATCCAATAATATTATTCAAATAATATGAATTATTGCTCGATAATGGAAAATCTTGTGTAATGACAATTTATTGAAACAACGATGTCTACAAAATATCAATACGTGAATTATTGAATCAATAAAATAAAATCTGAATAAGTAATTATCGTAACAATTATTGAGTAGTGCCTTCTTACGTAAGAATCAATAATTGGTACAATACAAGTATCTTCTTGTTCAACAACGGCAGATTAGTGTGTTTTAACCACCGGGTATTCCAACATGATAATTGGTAATAACTACAACATTATTTATAAACAACTTATATTTGTTGTTTTCTTTATCCAATCGCTTTACGTTATGGGGCCCATAAAGATCTGGCTGGCCGCATACGAATATTCCCCGAAGCGATTTAATATTCCACGACCAAACGAATTTTCCCGACAATAATGAATATTTTATAACCACTTGTTTATTCAAAATATTTGCGTATTTTACCCATAACTATCCACATTAATCAAATCAACCCTTACTATTTCAAAATAGAGGAAAATAAATTTCATTTATTAATAATTTGGGGTCTTATACTCTCTCTATTTGAAGAAGCGCAATCGCTCTTGGTTACATCCTTCACCGAACACATCACAACTTCATCAGCTTTAGAAAACGAACATTCAACTACAAAATCAGCCAAGGCTTGCCCCTTGATGGCGGTTCGGGGATGATATTCAATGAAAAATTGGGATAGCTCCATCGTCCATGCAGCTAATCTCCCCGATACCTCAGGTCTGCCCATAATCTTCTTCAAAGGCTGATCTGTGTATACTATTACCAATCTACCCTGGAAGTATTGCCTAAGCTTTCGACTAGCAGTTATTAAAGCAAAAGCAAACTTTTCAATGTTTGGGTACCTTGTTTCAGCATCCCGAAGGACATGGCTTACATAATAAACCGGGTGCTGCTTACCCCCATCTTCACGCACCAAAACTGCTCCTACCGTCAACGAACTAGCTGCTAGGTACAAATATAGAGGCTCAGCAGGAACGGGTTTCACCAACAAAGGTGCCGAAGATAAGTAAGACTTGATGCTCTGAAATGCATCCTCACACTCCGAAGTCCATTGGAACGTCTTTGCATTCTTCGGCCCTTTCAATGTATCAAAAAACGGCAAACATCTTTCTGCCGACTTGGACATGAACCTCCTTAAAGCTGCAATCCTTCCAGTCAGACGTTGAGTCTTCATGCTCAGGATCGCTTGAATCTTCTCTGGATTGGCTTCAATTCCTCCCCAGAAACTTGCCAGCCCCTAGACCGAAGGTGCACTTAGTGGGATTTAGTCTCAAGTTGTGATGACGAATTGTCTAAAAGCATTCTTTTAAATCATCCAGATGTTTGTGTACCAGCATGCTTTTAACAATCATGTCATCCACGTACACCTCCATATTCTTACCCAACTGGTATCTGAAGACGTAGTTCATCATCCTCTGGTATGTGGCCCCGGCATTGATGAGGCCGAAGGTCATTTTCTTATAGGCATATACCGAACGATGCGTAATGAACGCGCCGTCTTCTAGTATATCCTCTTACACACGGAAATCTGATGATATCCAGATAATGCATCCATGAAGCTCAACAAAGCGTACCCCGAAGTGGCATCAATGAGCTGATCGATGTGGGGCAGTGGGTAGAAATCCATATAGTCGATGATAGCCACAATATTTACGAGAGTTTACCGTTCAGATCGATATAGTCGATGCAGACTCGCCATTTACCGTTCTGTTTCTGGACCAGCACCACATTTGCCATCCACTGCGGGTAGTCGATCTCAAAGATGAAGTCAGCTGCCAACAATTTTGCGATCTCTTCATCGATGATCCGCTGACGTTCAGGTGCAAAGATCCTCCACTTCTGGCGAACTGGTTTCTTTGACGGGTCCACTTCCAACCGATGCTCAAGAATATCCCCGCTACTCCTTAAGATATCCCGAGGTTCCCATGCGAAGATATCAACATAGCATCGCAGGAGCTCCACGAGGTTCGTCCGGAGAGGTTCCGGCAGACCCGAACCTATTGTCACCGTCTTGTCCACTTTGCCCGGGATGAGCTCTATCTCTTCGCATTTCTTGGTGGCATGACCAATGGTTTGAACTACTACTCGGTGAAGGTTCAATCTCTATCGCCATGGTTCACTTTTGTTTCGATACCCCACTCCGAAGTGATCAAAGACATTTCTATAACATCTTACGGCGGATAAATCTCCTTTCACCTCATCAACCCCATGGTAGTAGGAAATTTGATTTTGAAATGAGGGATTGAGGTTCAAAGACTACTAGAAAATCGACCAGCGATGAGCGACGGTCACGACCGTCGTTATATAAACAAAAGACCGTCGCTAAAAACGCCGATCGTCGCCATAGAACCCGTCGGTAAAGCCTATATATGACGGTCTTTTGACTATAGCGACGATCATGACCCTAACTATAGGTCATGGCAAAATCGTGTATAGATGTCTATAAGCGATATTTCGGACCGACCGTCATTATAGGCACATACTTTATAGAACACTATAGCTACGATTCGATGGCCAGTAAGCTATAGCCTTTTTATATTTAAAAAAATTAATTAATAATGCAAATTTATTCAATAAACACAAATACAATATAAAATAAAATATAAAAATATTATATACATCATTTAAAATTAGTATTTATTATAAGCATTATTATATACATCATTTAAAATTAGTATGTATTAGGCATCTAAAACATTTGTATCTCTAAATTTAAGCAAACATAAGAATGTAAAGTATAAATTAGACAAATGTTTACTACAAAGATCTGAGAACTATGTGCCTTCAAATTCTCAATTTTCTATTTGAATTGATTGTGAAAAGACACGAGTGATCGTATCGACATGAAAAAAGCGACTAAACTCTTTGATCTCTTCTTGAGATGTTTCCTCAAATCTGCAACACCTTTTCTTTTTGGTCAGTAACCAATGCAAGTCTACGAGATGAACTCGGAAGCAGTTTGAAGAAGACCATCTCTTTCTTCTATCAAAAGATGGCTTCATGGCAATAGAAGAACACATTTGACAGATCTCCCTGCAATTAAAAAAAAACTTTAAACTAGAAAAGAGAATGGATAAGCAAAAGGAACCTACAATCCATCATGTTTTAGTATAGTATTAAGCATGTCAACTAATTTCATTCAAGGGATAACCTTCATTTTATGCATCTTCTACCTAAGAACTTCCTGGAATGCTCTATATCCTAAAACAAGAAAAAATCCCTCAAACACTTGAAGATAACACATGCAATGGTAATTGAATATTATATAAAAGTATAGGTAGTCCCAAAATGAAATGCCAAATTAATGTTCTGCAGCCTTGTTAACAGGTTTTCATCCTTGTTCACAAAGGACCACCTTGTCTGAACCAAGGCAAATTCTTCATTATCCTACAACGAAAGAAACTATGGTTTTACTACAAAATAGAAGAACTACAATTATAGGACCGACACATAAAAATACATGCCCAATGACACAAGGTGGCTTATAAAATGCTAATTTTATAAAAGGAATGTAATTATTATAGTAACAATCAGTTGTAACAAAAAAGGAAGCAAGAAGTGCTTAATACATTGAAATGAGAAAGCAATCTTTTAAGAAAATCGAAGAAGTGGGGTGAAAATCAAACGACAAATTAAGTAGTTTTTAACATAGGCTGCAATTCATTGCTGATTTGAGATTCAACTTTATATCCTTCTCTAATTACCCGATGCCGATACAAAATGTTGGCACCCTCTTCACTTGCCATTTGTGTACCTCGTCTTTGATCAACAATGTGTAGTTGGATCATCCGAATTATCCAACACTTGAATAAGCAATTTTGATTTTACCCGGTCAAATTGCATACTACTGGTATAGATCTTTGATATACGATACTGAAAACTCTAAAATCAAAACCAAACACATTCTACAAAAACCAAACACAACTATGAAAATCATCAAATAAATCTCAAATATTTGAAAGTACAAGAGCTTGAACTCCTTGTGCTAAAATCAAGCACACATAATAACTCCTCAAACATTGTCATTTTCGGGTTTTACTCTTGGCCCTACATGAGAGTCACTCTTTTATAAAGCCTTTGGTATACATAATGTATTAAGGACAAGTAATGTGGGAGGAAAATTTTTGATTGAGAACAACTTCACTATAAGTTGATTTTTGTATATTTAATAGTATGTTGGTTTGAAAGATGAGGATTGAGCTCCATATCTAATAGTATGTTGGTGATTTGAAGTTTTTATGGACAACGAGATGGTGAGCAAACTTCATGTAGATACACGAAACCAAATAAATGAGCACCAAAGCATACTAATGAGTTTCATCAAAGAAATGACTCCATAAAATGCAAAGGGAAATGTACAACTTACTCAAGTGCGTGTAGTCCCAAAAGCAATCTTGTCACGGGTGTTCCATGTTAATGGCTTGTTGTATTCATCGAAAGGTGCAAGAAATCATCAGAGAACCATTTTATGGAACTCATAAACCAAAGAAGAGTGTTGTCCATACTCGAACAATACCTACCAACTCTGTCACATTAGGATGTCTTTAGTGATATATCGGAGACCATGTTCATAAAATCTTGGACAAATGACTAGGAAGTGGGAAGAGCAAATGATTTTATTTTTTCTTATGCAAGAACCTAAATATCGGTGAAGATGGAAAATTATGAGATCAATGAATGGATTGAGCTTGGAATACAGATGAAAATATCATGAATGAAACGAATGATCTTTTAATATCGTTAAATAGGAAACATCATGAGTATACCCTGTCATCATCAAATTGAGCCCGATAAACGCGTCCAATGGATCCCTCACCAATAAGGTCCTCAACACTAAAGCTATTTGTAGCCAATTGTAAGTCTGCTATTGAATATGAAATGGAATTAATTGGAGCTGTGTTTACTTTCTTGGTAACAATAGGTTTCACTGAAACATCATCTTCATCAAATGATTTGTGACGATCAACTAGTGGAGGTCTAAGATTCAATCTGAAAGCGAAGTTTCAAATAGTTTTGTATTTGTTGTGAAGGAAGTTTGAGTAGACTTCATTTCTGCAGAAACAATGCCATATATAATAACATAGAGACCATGAAAATTATCAAAACATTATTTCATGATAAAAATGAATTGACATTATAGAGAATCAAAATTCATATCTCAATAACAAAATGAAGCCTGTATAAGAAATGCCATATATACATATGTTTGTTTGATAGTTTAGTATAGCATGCATGCCTTAACTTTATTATCAGTAGAAATAATATATGAAAGGGCATGAAAAGATTAAAAACAAATTGGTGAGAGTTTCAATATAGGAGAAATAAATAAATGTGGATCAAGTAATAACAGGTAAGGATAATAATGAATGACCTGTTATATGTCCTTGGTTGAGGAAAATATGAGATCTTTGGAAATATTTCTCGACAGGGGACAAAATAGAAAAAGCGGTTTTTCTTTTGTTTTTGGTGGCAATTTGATTCGATTGAAGCTTAAAAACAAGTAAAGAATCCAAATACCAGAACAACTGAAAAAACCCACCAAAGAGTCCATGGGGATTTCTTCCTGCTGTATGAAATTATAGTTTGCAGAACCAAAAATTAAAAATCAATCAATACATAAAATGGGAACAAAGAAATGAACATGCCAATAAGAACTTACTGAGTTTACCTCCCTGTCCATCAATAACTATGCTTTTGAATTAAAGCTACATTAATAATTCTTCCACACTGTGTGTCAATGAGGACCAAAATCAATTGATCCCACTCCAGATATAAGATCAGTAAGCCTAGAAAATTAGAGGGAAAAACCCACGAATTAATTAAGAGATTTTAACCACAAACGAATTAATAAAGATAAATATTGACTCTATAAACCAAATACATTGATTCAAATTGATAAAAGCTGGCGAGATAGAAAAATAAAATGGTGAAAACTTAAAAGCAGGAATTATTAGAGAAACTTGGTGGATTATATTCAAGGGCTCTATGTGCTTCTCAATTATCTAACAATTCAAAATAAAAAAGAGAGAAAAAATTACTACGAAATCCAAAGGGAAGCAGATTGATTAACTATGTTGTTCCAAGATTTTAAGCAGATTGATTAACTATGCTAAATCTTTGCTCGATTTTGCATTCTCTGTCTCAAAGCGCCTCGCGAGTTGCATTTTGCACGGTCCACTTGGCCACTTGCTTCTTGATCAAGAGTAGCCTAACCATTATCGAGGCCTTCGATTGAGTACGGATGTGTTTTTCTCTCACAAAGGCAACCCATTGAAGTTATAGACAATGTGAAGAACCCTAGAAATGTAAGTGAAATTTAATTAATATAAAACACATAAACACATATATGTGTGTGTGATATATAGATATTATAGAGAATTAGAGATAGAAACTTACAGATTCGATGAAGAATAATCGCACTTGATAAGTGAAAAAATGAAGTTGGAGCGGATGAAAGTGTTAGAAATGAGGGAGATGACTTGAGAGAGGACGAAGATAATTTGGGGGAAAAATGGGAGTGAAATAATGAAATGATCTGGGAAATGAGATGGTTTTTCTAAAAAAACTATATACCGATGGTCGAATTTGACGGCACCGTCATTATAGATACCCTATAGCGACGGTTACTCTGCGATCGATCGTCACTATTGCTCGTCGCTATTTGTCGAATTTCTAGTAGTGCATCTTGTAAAGCAATTAAAGTAGGCCTCCCCAAAATAGCATTATAAGCAGAATCTACACGCACAACATAAAATTTGCAAATAATTTCTACTGTTGAGGGGTAGTTCAAGATGACCAGGTAGCTCAATGGTTCCAAATGCACCTCGACCAGATCATTACTAAAACCGCATACAAAGGAGCCTCCGCCTATCTCCATCTTCCGCCTGCCTAGATGCATCCTTTGATAAGCGTGGGCATATGAATATCTACTGAAGACCCATTATCTACCATCATCCGCCCCATATCCACCGAACCCACTTCAAGGCAGCCAAGACCAATGATCCTCATGCGGTTCGATGACTTAGAAGGTAATCTTCATCGATAAAAGGAGATTACCGTGTATTAGGATAAGGTCTATCGGTCTTGAGGAGGGTACCCGCCACTGACATGACCGAATCCAAGTAAATTCGGCGCTTTTTCTCAATAAGTTTGCCAGAAGTACCCCCAGTGATGACATCTATCACATGCCTCGCGTGCAGTGTCCTTGAGTGGCAACTTCTTTGTTGAATTGGTTGAAATTTTGTAAGTGTCCTCTATCCTCTTTGTTGATTAGTTCGGCGACACATCTTGAACTAAAGCCTTGCCTTGTACCTTTCTTTCAATGAAATCTTTCAAACTAGCACAGGCATTCGTATCGTGACCCGAGGCTTGATGATAATCACAATACTTACTAGGATTCCCTTTTTCGGGCTTAATGTTATCTCGAGGTGGCTCGAAGATAGGTTGATCTTTAATCTAATCCAAGAAAACAGCCCTATCGGTGTTAAGTGTTGTGTATGTCCTATTTACTCTCTGGGTTGGAGCGGACGAACGTCCTCCACCCTGTCTCCAATTGTTGTATCTCTTCGATCCGCCTTTATAGCGGTCTTTATTCCCTTCATTCTTCTTCTGGTCCCCATCGGTTTTGTCCCGATCTGTCTCCTGCCAGAACCGAAGAAGAAGGACGTTTGAGGCTGTTCATGGCTTCCTCCACCACGATATAGCCTTCAGCTTTGTCGAAGGCTTCAGCGAGACTCTTCGGGTGGTTAAACATTAATTTCTTCACCAACTTCTCTGATTTGACCAAATCTAACCCATTCTAAAATAACCCCACAACTTGTAAATCGTTCAGGTCTGTCATTTGGCCGACTGTTTCACGGAACCGCTTCACATATTGGCCCAAAGACTCATTCGAATACTGTCGAACTTGAGCAAACAAACCAGTTAGTTTTCCTCTTCTTTCGTTGCTCCCGAAGCGAGCATGAAATTTACTGCACATGTCTGCCCAAGATGAAATTAAATCTGAGGGCAAAGTCCCCATCCACTACCGGGCATCCTTTCTGAGCGTGGTGACAAAAGTATGACCCTTAGCAGCATCGCTAAAGTCATAATAATCCATCAGTCGGTCGAACGCCTGACTGTGGTCGTAGGGATCCCCCGATCCATCATAACTTTCAATGTGGGGCAACTTTTTGGTGGGGTCAGCCTTCTCTTTTAGAATCTCCGTGGAAAAAGGAGATGCCTTCTTTCCCGAAGTATCTTTTGTTTTCTGTACTTCGGCAACCTGCTTCCGAAGTTCCTTTAATTCTTTAACTAGATACTCCACACCTTCTGGTTGAGATGATACTTCTTTTTCCGGTGACTCCTTCCTCTTCTGAGTGGACCGATTTCTTACAATAGAACCTCCAACTTTAGAGGGACTTTTCCGATGACAAGCGTCCACAGGGTGGTGTACCCTCAGTAGACTCTCGGGAGTATGACCTCTAGATGTACTTCGTCTCTGAACTCGGGCGCTATGGCGAGAATGTGCAAGTTCGTTTCGACCCTGCTCCTTAGAATCGACAGGGTGATGTGCCCTCTTCGATCTTTGAGGAGTAGGACTTCGGGATCTTCTTCTTTCTCGAGGTTGGCCCCGAGACTCACGTCCTGAATGGGCAGGTTCCTTCCCACTCCGATGCCCTCGCTTCTTGATTGAAACATAATCGAACTCTTCGTCCCTCAACTCCATTATTCAAGCCATCTCGCTTTCGCTTATAACTTCGTCAGCCGCTTCACAAGTACCTCCATGGCCCTATCTGCCCATCCGCCATCTTAGCCGGTCGTGAGGCCTTTTCGTCTTGGTCATCTCGATATCGAGTTCCCCAGCGAGGTGCCTTCTACTCGTTCCAAACCATGGCCGGACCCTTTCTCCGTAGTGAAAACTAGCTTTCGCTTAAAGTTGCCCACGGACCTCTACCGAGAATCTTCATGTGATCGTTTGACGCCATTTGTCTTTGGCATGAACACTTATTGCAGTCCCAAACGATCCTCGCGAGACACTCGTGGTATCGATTCACCGATGACCATAGTCGCCGCCCGAGTGTAGGTGTTCTACTCTTCACCATGAATATCGGCGTAGAACAAAACACGGTTTGTGATTGAAAAATACTCGAGACTGGGCTAGAATTGACCCTCCTTCTAGCGCCAATGTTAACGCGCAAGATTTTTTCTTCACGTCCCAATCACCAAGACGCGTTCGATATCCCGCATTCACCAACAAATCAACACTAAAAGCAGCGGCTTGGCCAGGCTTGGGGATAGCTTCGGCGCGAGAGTCAATATCGGTGATCTGAGGTTAACAATGGAGGAAAATAATGTCAGCGCTTGAGAGAATAATCATATGATTGTGTATGTAGTAATATTTTTTTTACTTACTTTTTTTGTGTGATCCTAGCCCCATACGCATCTAAACAGGTTTCATCGTGCCACCACTACCTCGACACCTTTCCCCACTTGGGTCATTTCAATTTAGAAAGTATGTAGCTTCTACTTCCTCACTCTGCTACCACTATTTGCCATGCATTATCCGAGTCCCATCCTCATTAATGCCATGCAAAAAATTAAGGTAGAATATAATAATCAACTATTATTTGGCGTAATGATTATCGATTGAAAATTTGGGTTAAGTGGCAATTTGTATAATGGGTCAATTCAATGACTAAGCCCAAATAACAGTAATGACCCATACTGGCGGATCCGGTAGAAAGGACCCAACGAAATAATCAAGTAATTGAAACCAAATCATTCGGACCAATAGGACGAAAGTAACATAATCCAAGGGAGGAGCCCATTAAGTTTGGCCCAATAAAAAAAAAGATCATGGCCCAACAAGAATGTTACAATAATGGTTTTGCATAAGCCGTTTAAAGTTTGACCATTATTATTAAATTGGGATTAGATTAAGCTCCATTAACTTACTAATGTTGATCGACTTAGTTATATATACACACACAAGTACACATCAATTGACTTAGAATCTTTCACTCTCAAAATGAAGAAAAAATGGCATCGCCTGCCGGGCTTTTGGTGCAGCCGTCTGGTTTGAAAAGGAAACTGCCGAGAAAATATATAAGAAGAAACAGGAGGGAAATTATATATGGAGGATATATATATATATATATATATATATATATATATATATATATATATATGAATTAAAGTATGTACCAAATTACACGTCTCTTGTGATACATAGTACGTAAAAGTAGTTTCAGTAGTTAAGATTCTATCCATGACCATAATCAAGCTTTTCATTTCCTCGCAACTTAACTGTACTCCTGTTGCTTCTATCAACTTTTGACTGCTTAGGTTACTTTTTAAATTTTCTACCAACTTTTTTAACTACCCTCCGCACGAAAAAGAGAGCGAGTAAATATTCCAACTATGCTAAAATTAACAAATTTGCTAAATTGCAAAAGTATTGAACCCTAAATTTATCAATTTGTGAAGATATGGTACATGAGTTTTCAATGTAGCAAATCCTTATCTCATGGTATAAATAAAAACGCACATTTTAAGGTATGATTTTTTTGTAAAATGATAAACTGAGGATACAGTTTTGCATTTTAGTCTAACAAATTTCTACATAGTTTGGATCTTTGAAGAAAATTTTAACTCGTAATTAATCAACACTCCACACGCATGCAAATACATTCTTTTGTATGATTTGGGACTTTGAGTTGATTATTATTTGATTATTCTTACTGACATACCTAGATAGGGTTTGGTATAATGTCACCTGTTCTTTTTCTTTTCATTAATTCAGTTTACCAAACTGTAATGGAGAATACATAGTTTTTCACTGTATTCACATTAATCACTACGAATTCAACGCAAATATATATATATATATATATATATATATATATATATATATATATATATATATATATATATATAACCATCCCCATTGTACTTTTAGTAGTTGTATATATATCCAAGCATACTTTGAACCTGACTCTTGTGGTCAATTCTAAGTACCTGACTATTTGATGAGTTGAAATCAAAGATTTAATCTCCGGAAAAAACAAAGAAAGGAAAAAAAAGAAAAAAAGAAAAAAGAGAAGAGCTGGAATCAAACAAGTGATCGTGGGTTAATGAATAAGTTTAGAATTAATTACCATGTATTTGTTTTCTTCTTTCCAAAAAAAATGTCAAATTTGAACTTCAATGATATTATAGTGCTCGTTTGAAAGTTCTGCATGTTTTAATTCTAAGTTCTTTGGGTTGAAAAGAAACTATATAAATTAATTTCCAAAGAACATTTTTACAATAGTATTGTAATAGTTAAGGTTAGGGTTGACAACAATTTTCAACATGACACGCTAACACAATCGTTTGAGAGGGTTTGTAGTTGAGTATAAACAGTTTCTGTGTCATCTATATTCAACGAGTTGACACATTTAACACGAAATTTAAATGTGTATGATGTGGGTTATCAATGCGTTGATAAAACACGTTAATTTAAAATAATTATAAAATAAATATATATGACACCGTGTATTTTTATTTTTAAATTTTAATTTGTATACTAAATGGTTAAACTGGTTGACACATTTAATATTATATTAATGAACAGAATAATGTTAGTGTTAAGTATCTTGACACGATTAAATAAATGGGCTGATTAGTATTAACTTATTTAGTGTAATATTTATGACCTAACAATCTAACACGGCATACATTTATCTAACATGACACGATTGTTATTTCGTAACTAGTAAATTAAAATTAACTTCGAAGAAGATGATGAAAATGAGACCAATTAAGTGTACATGTACGAGTAACAAAAAAAATTACTAACTAAAAGTTTTTGGGTTTTTTAATTCTTAAATTATGCCCTATTTAGAAACGTGCAAATTTAAACTTTCTCCCGCCCGACAATTTTAATTTACATTGTTTTTTCCGTAGACTAGTAATGTGGTTGAAAACATTCGAAATTTTCTCTGGTGACTAGACTGACTGCATGCCAAGGTTTTGGCCTGGTCCGTTCTAGAGAAATGTCAGCGCTTATCAAACTACTGGAACGTTACGTATATAAATTATCTAGAATTTTGAGAATCATCTTAATAGAATTTATGAAAATTCTAGGCGGACATTGGTTTCGCGACCGGTCTTGCGATCGGTCCAATTTTTTTTATTTTTTTTTTTAAATGTCTCCCAAATAATTTATAAGATTTATTGGAACTGGAATTTTTACAGAATAAAATGTTTTGGATGTCATTTGGATACATGTAAAAAATATGCCTGTACAGAACACTTTATTCTATAAAAATTCCTGTTCCAATAAATCTTATAAATTATTTGAGAGACATTTAAAAAAAAAAAAAAAAAAAATTGGACCGGTCGCAAGACCGGTCGCCAAACCAATGTCCGCCTAGAATTACTCTAGAATTTATGGTCAAAAATTCTACGTGAATATAAAAATTAAATATGAGTGTATTTAAATTTTATTTATTTATATTTTAATTTTTAATATAGATGATGTATCATGTTATACTATTTTTAATTATTATTTTTTTTAAAAAAACACCTACCACCTAGCATTAAAATTAATGAATTTTCTTAATATGTAATTATATTTTAAACGTCATGCATGCATAATTTTGGACTATATATGTAAACACCCCCAGGCCCCATGGACACTCACCAATCCAAGAAATCTCACTGTCAATGTATTTGAAGGCTAATTGGTCCAGCCGTCCAAATTGCTTTTTGAGATTAAAACGTGCCAAAGTATTGAATGCAATTAAGAATATTTTTTTATGAGAATTCTTTTCTGTTTTACATTTTTTTGTCTTTTCTTTTTTTCTTGTCTCAAAATAAGAAATTAGAACTAAAAATGATAATATTTAAAATTTCCCATTCATAAAATTAATCTTAATATTATGAACTATTTATTACTCCATATATTTGGATCATTAATAATAAATATTTAATTTATTTGATAATATTTAAGAAAAAATGTAAGGGAAGGAAAGGAAGTTATATACTTTTAAAGACATTTTATGTTTAAAATAACCCGTTTTCCGAATCAAGAAATATAATCATTGTTAACGTCAAGATCTTTTTCCACGTCCCAATCACCAAGACGCGTATCCGATATCCCCGCGATTCAACAAGTCAACACAAAAAGCGGCGACTTTGGTGAATGTCTTGGGGAGCTCTCGGCGTGAGAGTCAATATCGGCGATCACAAGGTTAACAATAGAGGAAAAATAATGTCTAATGCCTGAGAGAGAAAAATCATATGATTGTGTGTTGTAATATTTTGTTACTTACCATTTTTTTTGTGTGATTCTAGCCCCATACGTACTCCAATCCCGGTTTACCGTGCCACCCATCACCTCTTGACACCTTTCCCCACTCCTGGTCATTTCAGTTGAAAGTATGTAGCCTACTTCCTTACCTGCTACCACTATTTGCCACCGCCGGTCATCTGAGTCCCATCCTCATTAATGTCATACAGAAATGTGGCAGACATAATAGTCAAATATTATTTGGCGTAATGATTACCGGTCAAAGTTGGGTTAAGTGGCAATTTGTATAATGGGCCAATTCAATGACTAAGCCCAGATAACGGAAATGACTCATACGACCGGATTCAACCGAAAGGACCCAATGAAATAATCAAGTAATTGGGCCCAAATCATTCGGACCAACAGGACAAAAATAACATAATCCAAGGGAGGAGCCCATTAAGTCTGGCCCAATAAGGAAAAGGATCATGGCCCAACATTGCCCCCTAGTCTTTTATTAAACAGGATGTTTAATGGAAGACTATAAACAATATAGGCCCATGATATAACGAATTATGATAAGTCACAAGAGGTCCAAAGTGAAACTCACCAAAGCCCAACTAAGTCGGTCCAAATTGATATCAGAGACAGAAATGGGAGGCCCAATAGACATAAGTCCACTATGGTTAAGATATTTAGACCCAAAACCGTACGATACCTCTTCCAATTCACTATCATTGCTGTGAATTAAATGTGCCTCCCTCGATCACTGTGTAACCGTCAATATAAAAGGTAAACTTTACCAATTTTGACAGTTTTACCTGCCAATTTGAATTTCGGACCTTTGAGCTTTCTTCTCCTTCCCAGAACTTCCTTCTCTGTTTTACGAAATCTCAACAATTGTGACTGTGAACTCTAACCAAAACTCTCCCCTTCGCGTGACTCCCGCTAGCACCGTTTCCCCCAACCCAAACCCTAACCAAGAGGGTTTGAGTTCAAATCCCCAATCCACAGCACCCATGGGGAATAATCCGACCCTGATCTCCTCTTTAACTCCTTCCGACTTCTTTAAGGATGGGGAACAGTTTTCTCATGCCAATACCCCCTCCACTGTTACAGAATCTGAGATACGTATCCTCCGGACTCGTTATCAGATTCCGGATATGTACGCTATAAGGGCTCCTGCTCCTAAAGAACGCATGTACCATCGACCGGATGGTTGGTCGCCATCTTGCCACATTTTTCTCGAAAAGGGATTAAATCACCCTTCATGCCTTCGTCGTTACCCTCCTAGGGTTCATAGGAGTGGGTTTTGGCCAGTTGGTGCCTAACTCCTATATTCACATACTGGCATTCATTGCCTTCTGTCACGAACTAGGGATTCCTCCCTCTGTCGACATCTTCTTCACCCTCTTCTCAGCCGGTAGGTCCCGAGAACGAGGTTTTAAAATGTTGAGCAAACAGTCTCCTTGACCCAACGCCAGATTTGAGAAGAGACCCCTGATGGATACCCCTTCAAGCAATAAAGGTTGGCACGAAAAAGGGTTTTTTGTTACGGGACCCGACATCTCTTCTCTTCCTGATTGGACTACCTCTGATCGGATCTTTGCTGACTTTGGGGATATCCCCGAAGAACGTGTGAAGGAAATGGCAGATTTTTTGAAGAAGATTCCTCCGAAGAAATGGAGTTTTGCGCTTCTGACTAAGCAAGCCTGGCTATATGACCATAAATGTAAGTTTCTAACAACTTTGTAACACAGTTTTTTGAGATATTAAGTGATATGGGTTTTGATACATGGTTATTTGCAGTGTCTCTGATCAAACCAACTTCTTCGGAAGTAAAAGAATTGGAAGACTTTTTGGTAGGGAAGATTACGGATGCGAGTGAAGAGCCTCCTACTGAAGAATCTTCCCGAGCTGATCCTTCCGTCACCGATCCACCCATTGTTTCTCCTCAGAACGACAAACCCCAAACTGATGAACCCATCGTTCCCGAAGAATCCCTCAGACATAGCCGAAAGAAAAGAGCCGCCAAGAAATCCAAATCCACTCAGTCGGAAACAAATCCTGAAAGTGATCCGGAAACAATTCTCGAAGCAATTCCACAAGCAACCCTTTCATCCAACCCTAGTTCCGCACCTTCCAAATCTGTCCCAATTAAGAGAAGCCTACTTGACATACCTCTCCACGATCGGGCGAAGGTTCTCCGTGCTAAGAAGCTAAGGACAAAGGTTACCCCTTTGACTGCCGATGAGCTCCGAGTTCCATCATCTTCGGTTGACATTCCCCAAATAGTCCCAGCCCGAAATTTGGTGCTTTCGACGATGAGCGGTCGGATCTGTCCCCATCTTATCCCCGAAAATGAAACATCCATCGATAGCCATCCAGTTCACCTTGGCTGGCCTCACCGATCCATGAACCTACTCCTGTTCGATCTCCTTCTCCGAAAAATATACATATGGATTCCTCGCCAATTCGCAATCAATCCATGCCTTCTCCTCCAAGATAGTCAACCTCTGAATTTCAGCATGACGCTATGGCCTCTCCAACCATGTGGCCTCGATTTAATGCCAATTTTCCTTTTCAACTGTTTGACGCCTTCGTCCGCGAAATCGATGACCATCGGTTCGGGAACAGTTCGAACGGGGATTTGCTTAGCGAAGGCATGAGCTACCTGGCGAAGGTAAATGGTTCTCTCCTTTATTTCCGTATTTATCTTCATACTTATACATCTGAAACTGATCAAATAATACTGGACATGCATAGGTGAATGCTGTGTTCGGACGTCTGCGTCCAAAATCCATCGAAGCTGAATCCGCAGAAGAGGCAATGAGGAAGAAAAACGCCATCCTGAAGTCTGCTCTGGCTCGGGAAAAGACTCAACGCGAGAGCGTTTTTCACACGAATGAGGGTCTTCGGAAAGAGTTGGCTCAAGCCAAAGGAGATGCGAAGACATCCAATGAAGAACTAAAGTCAACTAAAGCACAGTATGAGGAGATCGTCAAGATGAATGTTGATTTGGTTCAGAGGAGCGAAATAAGGATGGAGAAGATCAAAGAGCTAAAGGCTGATGCTAAGATCTTGACTAAAACCATCCAAAAACTAGAGCTAGCGAAAACTCGTCATTTGAATAAGCGCCAGAAGCTTGAAGAAGAAATCCGAGAACTCAAGGCTCTTCGGGACCTTGGGCCTCCTCTAACCGATGACATTCGCAAACAGATCTGTGAAGAGTATCGGAACTTGGATGAGATTAACGGAGAAATCATGAAGATATATTCTGAAAGCTATGAGCTCTGCCGGAGTCGTGGCAAGGAGAAGCTGATTACAGCTAACGTGGATCCATCCTTGCTCGACTCTTCAGATGGCGAAGATGATGCCTGAAATGAATGCTCTTGTTTTTCCTGAATTTTATTTAAGAATATTTGTGAAAATTTCTATTTATTTTGTAATCAAATTAAATATTAATGAAAGGTGGTCTCATCCTTTATGACTTTTTGCATTTACTTTTTCGCTTGATACTTCAATATTAATTCCACTGGAAAAATGTACAAACTGTTTCATGGACTTAACTCGAACTGTTAATTAACGACTAAGCATGTCATATAATAGATAAAATGAAGTTAAAGAATGAGGCATTCCGAACTCGACACTTAGAAAAAATTTAGGTAATAAAGTAAAGGGATACTTATTAGTTACCGAAGTGTGCGACAGATCTGCTTCATTAGGAATTTGTTTACCCCAAAAGGCCTAACAAAACCAAAAGATGACATTTGCCTACCACGAAGGGCCTAACAAATTCTAAAGAACAACGCTTGCCTACCATGAAGGGCCTGACAAGGTCTAAGTGTCGACAATTGCCTACCACGCAGGGCCTAACAACGTCTTAAGGATGACACTTGCCTACCATGAAAGGCCTGACAAGGTCTAAGTGTCGACACTTGCCTACCACGAATGTCCTAACAAGGTCTAAGTGTCGACAATTGCCTACCACGCAGGGCCTGACAACGTCTTAAGGATGACACTTGCCTACCACGAAGGGCCTGACAAGGTCTAAGTGTCGACAATTGCCTACCACGCAGGGCCTGACAACGTCTTAAGGATGACACTTGCCTACCACGAAGGGACTGATAAGGTCTAAGTGTCGACAATTGCCTACCACGCAGGGCCTGACAATGTCTTAAGGATGGCGTTTGCCTACCACGAAGGGCCTGACAAACCCATAAGGTCCACCTGCCATTAAGGCTGTCATCGAATGGTCAGCAAGTCCACCCGAACCTCCTTACACCATCGAATCGAGCAGAAGCGAAGGCGAGATTCGTTTGAGAAAAAGGGACTTTTATTGATGATGCGTGAATATTTCTGGGACCTCAGATGTAATCGACATTATATTTCTTGAAAGTATTTTCTAAGCTTCTCACGGCGTGCAAAAGTATTTTAATTCACGACCGTCCAATGCCTTGGTAGATAAGTCCCGCCCGACTTCAAATGACTTCATACGGTCCTTCTTGGCTCAAAGATCGCCTTTCCCAAATCCACGAGGTGTAGATGCTTCGACTTCCCTGAGAACAAAATCTCCTACTTCAAATCTGGGAAGCTTTACTCCCTTGTTGTAATGCTTGGCTACTCTCCGTTGATAGGCTTCCAATTTGATTAAGGCTGTTTCTCTGACTTCTTCAAGCAAATCAAGATTGGCCTTCAGCCATTCTTCATTGTAGATCTCTTTAAATTGACTAACTCGAAGACTTGGAGATCCAATTTCAACTGGGACTAAGTCATCAGTACCATAGGCCAGTCTGAAAGGTGAATCCCTCGTTGTAGTCCTCGAAGTAGTTCGATAAGCCCATAACACACTAAGCAGCTCCTCTGGCCATCTTCCCTTAGCTTCGTCGTCAATCTGTGACGATCCTATTTAGCGTTACTTGTTGGTCACTTCAACTTATCCGTTTGACCGAGGATGAGCTATCGAAGTCTTTACGTCTTTGGATCCCGATTCTTTCAAAAATGTTTCAAATTTCGATCCCTAACCGGCGTCCATTGTGTCGATATTACCACCTTAGGAATTCAAACGAAATACTACTACAGATTCTTTAAAAATTTCAAGCATTCTGTCCGTTATTAACCTAAGTGGCTTTGCTTCTACCCATTTGGTCATATAGTCGATGGCAACTATAACAAAACTGACTTGACCTTTTGCTTTCGGTAATGGACCCAGTATATCAACCCCCCAGACAGCAAAGGGTATAGGAGATAGGATCGAGTATAGCTCTTCTGGTGGCTGATGTGGTATTGAACTGTTGAGTTGACATTTCTCGCACTTCTTGACGTACTCAGTCGCTTCCTTGAAGATGGTAGGCCAGTAATACCCCTGACGAAGTACTTTGTAGGCTAATAACTTAGCAGCCATATGGTCGCCACAGATGCCCTAATGTACTCTCTCGTAGAGAGCATATTGACTTTCGGATGGAGTCAAAAATCAAGATGGTGGAGCGAGAAAGCCTTTGAACATATCCCCATCAATCGTAACAAAATTAGCACTCTTGTATTTGATTTTCTTGGCTAGCATCCGATCCAAGAAGGTAAGGCGCCATCTCCGCCGGATACTCGGATATGGAGTCAACCGGTGATTGGTTCGGTTCGGCAACGACATTACCGATTCATGATGAACACTATGATGTTGCAAAATTTCTAAGTAAACCTCCCATCAAAGACGTTAACATCAAGTAGTGGCTAGTTTGGAGAGTGCATCAAGAATGGAATTGTTATTGCGCTCGACCCCCTGAAACTCGTAGGATTGGAAATACTGAAGTCGTTCTCTCACTTCTGCCAAATACTTGATCATTCTTGGGCCTCGAGCTTCAGACTTCCCGGAGAGTCTTAACGACTAAGCGAGAATCCTTTGAAGATGACTATTCTCTCGCGACTTCAAGACTCTTCGCCATCGTAACCTGCATGAAAATCGCTTCATACTAAACTTCGTTGTTCGTCGCTTTGAATCTGAAATCGATGGCTGTTGCACCTTGAATCCCTGGGACTCGTCCGAATAATCCTCGCTCCCGCGATGTCCGTAGTAGAAGACCATCGTCTGCATCTGGCGTCCACGAAACTCGCTTCGCTAGAAGCTGCAAGAATCGCTCTGTCGGATCCTCACATCACAACTTCATCGACCGAAAACGAGCATTCAATTACAAAATCAGCCAAGGCTTGCCCTTTGATGGCGGTTCGAGGATGATATTCAATGAAAAATTGGGATGACTCCATCGTCTACGCATTTAATCTCCCCGATACCTCGTGTCGCCCATAATCTTCTTCAAAGGCTGATCTTTGTATACTATTACTAATCTATCCTAGAAGTATTGCCTAAGCTTTCGACTAGCAGTTATTAAAGCAAAAGCAAACTTTTCAATGTTTGGGTACCTTGTTTGAAGATCGAAGGACATGGCTTACATAATAAATCGGGTGTTTTACCCCAACTTCACGCACCAAAATGGCTCCTACCGCTAAACTAACTAGTCGCTAAATACAAATATAGAGGCTCAGCAGGAACAGGTTTCACCAACAAAGGCGCCGAAGACAGGTAGGACTTGATGCTCCGAAAGGCGTCCTCACACTCCGAAGTCCATTGGAACGTCTTTGCATTCTTCGGGCCTTTCAATGTATCAAAAAATGGCAAACATCTTTCTGCCGACTTGGACATGAACCTCCTCAAAGTTGCAATCCTTCCAGTCAGACGTTGAACATCTTTAAACGACTGAGGAGTCTTCATGTTCAGGATCGCTAGAATCTTCTCTGGATTGGCTTCAATTTCTCTTTGACTGACAAGATAACCCAGAAATTTGCCAGCCCCTAGACCGAAGGTGCACTTAGTGGGGTTCAATCTCAAGTTGTGATGACGAATTGTCTGAAAGCATTCTTCTAAATCATCCAGATGTTTATGCACCAACATGCTTTTGACAATCATGTCATCCACGTACACCTCCACATTCTTGCCAAATTTGGTATCACGAAGACATAGTTCATCATCCTGCGGTATGTGGCTCGGCATTGATGAGGCCGAAAGTCATTTTCTTATAGGCATATACCGAACGATACGTAATGAAGCCGCCGTCTTGGTATATCCTCTTCTTACATGGAAATCGATGATATCCGGAGAATGCATCCATGAAGCTCAACAAAGCGTACCCAAAGTGGCATCAATGAAATTTGATCGATGTGGGGGCGTGGTAGAAATCCTTTGGACAAGCTTTGTTCAGATCAGTATAGTAGATGCAGACTCGCCATTTACCGTTCTGTTTCTGGACCAGCACCACATTTGCCATCCACTGCGGGTAGTCGATCTCAAAAATGAAGTCAGCTGCCAACAGTTTTGCAATCTCTTCATCGATGATCCGCTGACGTTCAGGTGCAAAGATCCTCCTCTTCTGTCGAACTGGTTTCTTTGACGGGTCTACTTCCAACCGATGCTCAGCGATATCCCTGCTTACTCCCGGTATATCCTGAGGTTCCCACGCGAAGATATCAATATAGCATCGTAGGAGTTCCATGAGATTCATACGGAGAGGTTCCAGCAGACCCGAACCTATTTTCACCGTCTTGTTCACCTTGCCCGGGATGAGCTCTATCTCCTCTGTTTCTTCAGCTGGCATGACCAATGATTCGGAACTACTCTCAGTGAAGGGTTCAATCTCTATCGCCATGGTCTGCTTTTGTTTCGATACCCCCACTCCCGAAGTGATCACAGCATTTCTATAACATCTTACGGCGGATCCAAATCTCCTTTCACCTCACCAACCCCATGAGCCGTAGGAAATTTGATTTTGAAATGAGGGATTGATGTTACAGCTTGTAAAGAAATTAAAGTATGCCTCCCCAAAATAGCATTATAAGCAGAATCTACATGCACAACATAAAATTTGCAAATAATTTCTACTGTTGAGGGGCCGTTAGAAGATGACCTAGGTAGCTCAATGGTTCCAACCACCTTGACCGGATCATTACTAAAACCGCATAAAAGAGCTCCCGCCCTATCTCCATCTTTCCGCCTCTCAGATGCATCCTTTGATAAGCGTGGGCATCTGGAATATCTATAAGACCCATTATCTACCATCATCCGCTTCATATCCACCGAACCCACTTGCCTTGATCGGCACCAATGATCCCTCATGCGGTTCGATGACTTAGAAGGTAATCTTCATCGATAAAGGAGATTATTGTACTCGGATAAGGTCTATCGGTCTTGAGGAGGTACCCATCATCGACATGGCCGAATCCAAGTAACCGGCGCTTCTTTCCAACGAGCTTTTGCATGAAGTACCCCGGTGATGACATCTATCACATGCCTTGCAGTCATCCCCGAGTCGCAACTCTTGTCGAATGGTTGAGCTACACGAGCAGTACTCTATCCTGCTGTTGATTAGTTCTGGCAGCCACATACTGCATTAAATCCCCACCTTGTACCTTTCTTTCAATGAAATCTTTCAAACTAGCACAGTCGTTCGTATCGTGACCCGAAGCTTGATGGTAATCACAATACTTACAAGGATTCCCTTTTCCAGGATTAATATTATCTCGAGGTGGCTCAAAGATGGGTTGATCCTTAATCTGATCCAAGATAACTGCCCTATCGGTGTTAAGTGTTGTGTACGCCCTATTTACTCTCTCACGAAATTTGGAGTGAAAGAACGTCCCCACCCTCATCTCCAATTATTGTACCTCTTGACCCGCTTCATGCATATGATCTTTATTCCCTTCATTCTTCTTCGGTCCCCATCGGTTTTGTCCCGTCTGTCTCCTTGCTTGGGTCGAAGAAGGACGTTTGAGGTCGTCATTCATGGCTTCTCTACTACGACGATATAGCCTTGACTTTGTCGAAGGCTTCAGTGAGACTCTTGGTGGTTAAACATTAATTTCTTCACCAACTTCTCTGATTTGACCAAATCTAACCCATTCTAAAATAACCCCACAGCTTGTAGATCGTTCAGGTCTGTCACTTGGCCGACGGCTTCATGGAACCGCTTCACATATTGGCCCAAAGACTCATTCGAATACTGTCGAACTTGAGCCAACGAACCAATTGGTTTTCCCCTTCTTTTGTTGCTCCCGAAGCGAGCATGAAATTTACTGCACATCTCTGCCCAAGATGAAATTGAATCCGAGGGCAAAGTCCTCATCCACTGCCGGGCATCCTTTCTGAGCGTCGTGATAAAAGTATGACACTTAGAAGCATCGCTAAAGTCATAATAATCCATCAGTCGGTCGAACGCCTGACTGTGGTCGTAGGGATCTCCCGATCCATCGTAACTTTCAATATGGGCCAACTTCTTGGTGGGGTCAGCCTTCTCTTTTAGAATCTCCGCGGAAAAAGGAGATGCCTTCTTTCCCGAAGTATCTTTGTTTTCTGCACTTTGGCAAGCTGCTTCCGAAGTTCCTTTAATTCTTTAACCAGATACTCCACACCTTCTGGTTGAGATGATGCTTCTTTTTCCGGTGACTCCTTCCTCCTCTGAGTGGACCGATTTCTTACAATAGAACCTCCAACTTTAGAGGGACTTTTCCGATGGCGAGCGTCCACAGGGTGGTGTACCCTCAGTAGACTCTCAGGAGTATGACCTCTAGATATACTTCGTCTCTGAACTCGGGCGCTATGGCGAGAATGTGCAACAACAAGTGCTTTCTTTGTATTTTTAAGAGTGCGATCTCTGGATCGACCTCTTCGTTCGTTTCGATCCTACTCCTTAGAATCGACAGGGTGATGTGCCCTCTTCAATCTTTGAGGAGTAGGACTTCGGGATCTTCTTCTTTCTCGAGGTTGGCCCCGAGACTCACGTTTTGAATGGGCAGGTTCCTTCCCACTCTGATGCCCTCGCTCTTCGGACTGAACATAACTGAACTCTTCGTCCCTCAACTCAAATCATTCGAGCCATCGCTTCCAATTTATATCATGTCATTTGCTTTCACAAGTACCTCCATGGCCCTATCTGCTTCATCTGCCATCTTAGTCAGTCGTGAGGCCTTTTCGTCTTGGTCATCTCGATATCGAGTTCTAGGCGAGGTGTCTTCTACTCGTTTTCGACCATGGCCAGACCCTTTTTCCGCCGTGAAAACTAGCTTTCGCTTAACGTTGCCCACAGCCCTCGGCCGAAAATCTTCATGTGATCGTTTGGACGTTGTGCTGGCATGAACACTTATTGCAGGTCCCAAACGATCCTCGGCGAGACACTCGTGTAATCTTGATTCACCGATACCATAGTGCGCCGCCGGGTGTAAGTGTTCTACTCTTCACCATGAATATCGACGTAGAACAAAACACGGTTTGTGATTGAAAAATACTCGGAGACACTAGTAACTCATTACCTCCTTCTAGCGCCAATGTTAACGCCAAGATCTTTCTCCACGTCCCAATCACCAAGACGCGTCCGATATCCTGCACAGTTCAACAAGTCAACACCAAAAGCTTGACGGCTTGACCATCGGGGATAGCTTTCGGCGAGAAGTCAATATCGGCGATCACAAGGTTAACAATGGAGGAAAAATAATGTCTAATACGAGAGAGAATAATCATATGATTGTGTGTTGTAATATTTTGTTACTTACCTTCTTTTTTGTGATCCTAGCCCCATACGTACTCTAATCCCCTTGCCATCGTGCCACCCATCACCTCCTCGACACCTTTCCCCACTCCGGTCATTTCGGTAGAAAGTATGTAGCCTACTTCTTTCTGCTACCACTATTTTGCCACCGCCATTATCCGAGTCTCATCCTCATTAATGCTATGCAGAAAGGTGGCAGACATAATAGTCAAATATTATTTGGCGTAATGATTACCGGTCAAAGTTGGATTAAGTGTCAATTTGTATAATGGGTCAATTCAATGACTAAGCCCCGATAACGGAAATGACCCATACGACCGGATTCAACCGAAAGGACTCAATGAAATAATCAAGTAATTGGATCTAAATCATTCGGACTAACAGGACAAAAATAATATAATTCAAGAGAGGAGTCCATTAAATCTGGCCCAATAAAAAAAAAGATCATGGCCCAACAATCATCATTATCAATACATCATAATGGATATATCTGGCTTTCAAGTGGGATAGGAATTCAACCCTTGATAATTTAATTTATTTAAATCAAGGAAGATGACTGGTTTACAATTTACAAACCCATATGATTAGTCGGCGATCATTTCTCTTTAAAATTTCTTTATTAATAATTCTTTAATGTGTTTTTATAAATAATTTTTTATTTAATAAAATATATTGAATAATTTAAAATTTTCTTTAAATATATTTTTAATGTATTTTTATAAATATTTTTTATTTAATTAAATACATTGAATAATTATTAAAATATAAATACATTAAAATTATTACTTAAGAACTTATTCATACAAATAAATACATTAAATATAATTCATAATTTTAAATATTAATATTTATAAAACTATTTATATAAATAAATACATTATATATAGTTGATAATATTAATTTTTATTTATTAGGAAATTATTTATACAGCTATTTTATAAATTGAAACTATTTCAATCTAAATAAAGTTGAGGTATTTTAGACATTTCTCCTGGCCAAAATTTCTCCTTGTGACTAGCAAAAAAAAAATCTCTAGGCGTTACTCCTACCTACGACCAGTAAAAAAAAAAAATTTAGGTCATTGAATATTTGAATTAATGGTGTAAGATGAATGCGTTTGTTGAAATAGTGCACATAGTAAACGTTTGCTATGGAGCATTCTCCATATATATATATATATATATATACGGGAAGCTTCAAGAGCATAATCCTTAAATATCATAACGCCTTAAATAGCATAATTTTATCAAAACGACGTAATTTTGGAGGGACGCGGTGATATTTTGTAAATACCATGCCACCTGCGTATTTACAAAAATGCCACCGCGTCTTATCAAAACTACGTCGTTTTGATAAAATTATGCTATTTAAACGTTATGCTATTTAAGGATTATGCTGAAGTTTTCTATATATATATATATATATATATATATATATATATATATAGAGAGGATCAAAGTAGAACTCCCTTAAATAATAGAATTGTATCAAAAGCACGTAATTTTGATAAGACGCGGTGACATTTTTATAAATATGCGGTGGCATGGTATTTACAAAAATGTCATCGCGGCCTTTATCAAAAACTACATCGCTTTTGATACAATTCTATTATTTAAGGAGCTTTTCTTACTACTTAAGAGTTCTATTCTCGATCCTTTTATGTATATATATATATATATATATATATATATATATATATATATATATATATATTTTGAGGGTGTAAATATATAGTAATAGTTAATATAAATAATCTATATATTTAACACTATATTTTGATTGGGCCTATAATGGGCGAACAGCTTCTGACCAAACTCGACCCAAAATTTGAATTTTTGCTCAAACTCAGCTCAATTAACTTCCAAACTAAATTCGAGCGAATTTTTAATGAGCCGAATGATCAGAATTCAAATTTGTCCACCTCAATTGACAATCCTACTGACGAGCCGTTAGTTCAAATTTTCTTGAGTATTTAATTTAGGATTTGATGCGCGCCAAGTGTAGTAATTTTTTGCAGTCAAATCCAACTATTTATTTATTTTGAATCTACACTGACAATATATATATAGTAAATTTAAAATATATTTTGATCCTAAGTTATGTTTATTTGCAAGGATTATAATATAATACCAACAATAATAATTTTAGAATTAAATAGTCATAATCACGTGTTTGTTTTTTATAGAATTTGTAAGACCCCGAATTTTTTTTTTTAATAAAATGAAATTTCCTCTATTTATTATTTTAATATAGTAAAGGTTGAATTGATTAATGTGGTTAGTTATGAGTAAAATGCGCAAATATTTTAAATAAGCAAGTGGTTATAAAATATTCATTGTTGTCGGGGAATATTCGTACGACGGCGCAGCCTTGCGTGGGCTCATAACGGAAAGCAATTAGATGAAGAAAAAGACAAGTATGAGTTGTTTATAAATAACGGCGTAGTTGTTACCATTAATTTGTTGGAATACCCGGTGGTTAAAACACACTAATACATTGTTGTTGAGAAGATTTCAGATTGCACCAATTATTGATTCTTACGTAAGAAAGGCCTTTACTCAATAATTGTTACAAAGAATTACTTATTCAAATATTTTATTTTATTGATTCAATAATCTTTGCATTGATATTTTATATTATTGTTGTTTCAATAAATTGTCATTACACAATATTTTTCATTATCTGAGACAATAATTCATATTATCCGAATAATATTATTGGATAACATTATTGGCAATGTCTAGAAAGTTACTGCTCTAAGGAGAGGTTTTGTCACCTAATTCTTGGCACCAAGAAGGAGAAATTCTTATTGGAAAACCCCCTCTTTCCTGGGAACGGCCTGGTTGCCAATACTGTGATTCTGTAATATTATTTGTGAATAATTAATTATTGATTTATATGATGAGAAAAATATTGATTTTATGTAGATATAGATGGAGAAAATTTTTAATGTGACAATTGTTGAAAATTAATATTTTATCTTTTTCTGAGAAAATAATTCATTTAAATATATTATTTTAATAATATATTAACGTTGATATTTTTATAATGAATGTGGGATATGTGAGTATATGAGGAGGAAGAGTATTTTTGTAGCATTAAATGTTTAACACATATTTTGTGTGTTTGTGGACACAATTATTGATCGAAATTTGATTATAGCCTGTAAAATCGTCCGTTTATGGATTTCGGTTAATTTTTGTTTGGAATTTCGAAAAACTTCTTTCTGCAAAGTTGTAGATAATGGAATTTCCTATGGAAAGACGCGAGTTTCGAATTTTTCTGATAAAAGAGCTATTTATTATGAATTATTTAAGTTTCGAAGCTCCGAAATAATTGATTTTTGGAAGTTTTAATTATGTTTTTTAAGAAAAACGTTTTTCAAATGTTGGTGGCCATCTTTAACATGTGCTTGGTGGCTGAAATCAGATTTCAAAGTAGGCGTAGGAATGTGTTTTGTAAATATTAATATTATATTAAATTTTCTGCTTTGGTGTTCTAAGCATTTTCCTATAAATAGGGTGCTTAGGTTAGAATTGAAAATCACACCAGAAACTAAAGTTTTGTCTCTCTATATTATCGAGCGTATTCTTGTGAGTATTTTGAGTATACTTTGAGTATTGCTATACGGTGCAAATTTAAGTCATAGCCTATATCCGGTGTTTTAACTAGAAGTATTGTCTTTCGAGGTAAGGGATGTTATTTTATTCGAAAATGATATTATTTCTTCAATATCATTATGCCAAAATATTGGTTGAAATTTTTATCAAATATAGAACTTTTTATGCTCGGGGTTCTTATTCATGAGTTCTTATTCACGAATTACTTATTCATGAGTTACTTATTCACGAGTACTATTCACAAGAGCATGATGATGTTTTTTTGTGAAATTTTTATCTTTTGGTGTCTTGAGTTCTTATTCACGATACTCAAGACTATTCACTTAATCTTTGACTATTCACGAATACGCAAGACTATTCATAGAAAAATGAAATTTTTTCTTTTTGTCCAAAATATCTATTATGGATATTAGCTTTGATTGTATCCATGTTTTGATCATTCTTAAATTTTACTCCACTCTGATTACTTATGAAGTATTTTTGAACTTGGATTGTTTAAAATACGAATCCTTAATATTTGTTCTTTTATTTCACTAGATTCGTTTCCTTTAAAATATATTTTCATCATCCTCGGTCTAAATGATGATATTCTTGAATATCTTTGGGCATGTAGTGCAAAGATGAATGATTTCTTGATGAATATCTTTGGCCGTAGTGCAAAGATGAACAGGTGTTGAGATGAATATGACCGACTGATTAATATCTTTGGCCCGTAGTCCAAAGATGAACAGGTGTGTAGATGAACATGACTAATCGATGAATATCTTTGGCACCAGTAGTGCAAAGATGAATATTTGATTCCGTATATATATTGATTGATGTTTACAGGATAAAATATCGACGATGAACTTTTAAATTCATATATAGAAGATAATAGTTTGCATTCTCTACTTAACTCTTCTAATGAATTATTATTTTCGCTACGAAGATTGATTTAAAATTGGTTGTCTATTGTATTCTATTAGATTTTTCCTGTTGAAGACTAACGATAATTTGTTCTATATTATCTTAGTCATAATGTTCTTTATCGGGCTAGTTGAGCTCACCCTTTTCTTTTTGTTCAATTTTTTTCTCCTGGAGGCGAGAATGTAGCGAGTACTAGTCGGGGTATGGAATGAAGGTTCTAGAGAGAGTTGTTTAGTAGTCCTCACCATTTTTATAAAATAATGTATAAATAATTGTGATGAAAATTTATTTGGTATGTATATTGTCTAGAAGACAATAATTGTATTTAAACTCACAGTATATATGTCGTCGTATTTTGCACGACAAATGTATTAATAAAGTTGTAGTTATTTCTGTACCATGTATTTGGCGACTCGAAATGGGTTGGATGGAATGGACCTATTTTGGGGGCGTCACAGGATTATTCATGGGATAACTTTAACATGTTTATTTTTTTCAGGATTAATTAAAGTATTAGTTTAAAAAATATCATTTGGACTATTATACTATTACCAATAATAACATATTTTAAACTATATATATATATATATATATATATATATATTTACACTTCAATGATTATATAGGGGATCCCTTCCATGGCATAGGTTCTTTATGAGAATCACAACACACCCTTTTTGAATAGTTGATCGACTTATTGGAAGAAATTTGAGATTGGGATATATTAATACCAAGTCGTGACAAGCTCTACCAATTTTTATTTAAATAAGAGGGCCCACATTTTAACATATTATCAAATTATAGTTCAACAAAATGAATATTTAATATTAAAATATTAAGTAGGTACAAGTTATCTTACTACTCTACTTTTTATGCATTGATGCTTTATCGGTTTTAATCAAATATAAAGAGATTGCACAAAATATTAAAATATTAAAATATTTAAAAATATTTAAAGTAAGTACAAATTGTACAAGCCTATTCTTCTTTTTTGAACACATTCATGCTTTATCACTTTTTAATTAAATATAAAGAGATTGCACAAAATTTATTTTGACTTACAAATATAATGTTAAAAATAAATATTATTAATATAAAAATAAATATAATTATATTACATCTTTATATAATTATATAATTATGTAAGATGTAATAATTATGCAAGATGTAATAAAGATGTAAATATTATTAATATAAAAATAAATATAATTATATTACATCTTTATATAATTATATAATTATTACATCTTGCATAGTTATAATTATATTACATCTTGCATAGTTATAATTATATTACATCTTGCATAATTATTACATCTTTATATAATGTTAAAAATAAATATTATTAATATAAAATAAATATAATTATGCAAGATATATAATTATATTATTAATAAATATAATTATGCAAGATATATAATTATATTATAAATAAATAAATATATAAATATTAATATTATTTTTAATATTAATATATTAAAATAAATATAATAAATATATAATTATGCAAGATATCTAATTATATTATTTATAATTATGCAAGATGTAATAAAGATGTAAATATTATTAATATAAAAATAAATATAATTATATTACATCTTTATATAATTATATAATTATGCAAGATGTAATATAATTATATTTATTTTTATATTAATAATATTTATTTTTAACATTATATTTGTAAGTCAAAATAAATTTTGTGCAAATCTCTTTATATTTAATTAAAAAGTGATAAAGCATGAATGTGTAAAAAAAAAGAATAGCTTGCATAACTTGTAATTTTAATATTTTTAAATATTTTAACATTTTAATATTTTGTAATCTTTTTATATTTGATTAAAACCGATAAAGCATCAATGCGTAGGTGGGAAGAGAGTTTAAGATAACTTGACTCTACCAAATATTTTAATATTAAATATTTATTTTGTTGAGCTATACCGACAATGTGTTAAAATGTGGGCCCTCTTATTTAAATAGAAACCAGAGACCTTATTACCATTGGTATTAATATATCCCAATCTCAAATTCTTCCAATAAGTTGATCAACTATCAAAAAGAAAGTGTTACATGCTTTCATAAAGAACTGTACCGCCATGGAAGTGGATCCCGATTATATATACACTTCAATTTCATATATTGTAACTCTATGTTGTTTGAAAAAGAAAATAATATAATGTTGACAAATATTTGACGAAATTATATTGTTATCAACGTGTAAGTGTATGATATGTGTGTCATCCCTCTTTTGCAATTAGATCGAAATGGTAATATAATTTTGGTGGAAATATGGACCAGGCTGGGGGGGGGCCAGTGGCGGAACCAAAACATATTTTAAGGGGGGGGCAAAATACATCAATAAAAAAATTTTATTTATCGACGTCAAGAGCTTCTTTTTGGTCAGATTTGAGTGAGAGCAAACAACTCGTATCTGCGATACTTATCATTTAACAAAGGAAACCCCAACGATCGAAAAACAGAACTCAAAAATATTGCTACACTATGCGAAGACCAAACACCAAAAACAACTTCACAAAAACTAAGCAACAGTAACTAGGGAACTCACGATCGCAACTCTATTGTCATGCCAATGTCAAAGGGTATGTTCAAATTTGATCAAACTAGTACAATTCAACACATACAAGGATCGATCATACAAGAAAAAGAAACCAAACAGTATATGAAGATAATCGGTGAAGCGCAAGAACTAAAATAAAAGCAAATAATTTGAACCGAAAAGAGAGAAAAGATTAACCATCCGAGTACTCATCCGGAAAATTCTTAAAAGCAACCAACACAACATCATACTCTTTATCAATTCTCTCCTTCTTCCCTACTCGCCATTTCTTCTTAACCTTTCTACTAGAGAAGCCATCTTGCCCCCTTCACAAATGGTAATTTCACGTAATCCATTTCCTCAATCCTAAACCCCAATCGTAAGTAAATTGGTGGAGAACCATTAGACTCCAATCAATTTTTATTCTTTTTCTTATATCCCTAAATTTATTTGTCAATTGTCATCATCAAAATTACATACAAAGTGGTGACCTAATTAACAAAAAAAATTAATAGTATGCATATTTAGGCTAAATTAAAATTAATAGTACCAAATTTGAAAGACATTTAGGCTAAATTAAAATTAAAAATTAATTAAATTACTTACCAAAGAGAAAAGCAAAGTAGCAGACAAGCAAAGACTCAGAAGAAGTGGTTAAGTGGATAAGGCATGCGACGTCTTTGGTGTGCTTGTGTGTGGGCAAAAAGAGTGAAAGAGATGAAGAGAGGCGAGGTAGTGTTATTGTGTATTTGTGTTAAGAAATAAGGAGGCAAGAAGAGTTTCACTGTCCCAGCCCTAATAAAAAAAATAAATGAAACGACGTCGTTTCAGTTTAAAAAAAAAAAAAAGAAGATGAAGAACTGCTCTCTGTCTGCTAGCTCACACGATCGGTCATGCCGTGGCTGCCCCCCCTATTGGCTGCTTAGCTAGCCTAGCTCACACGGCCATGGCGCCACCCTCCTCTGGGGGTCAGCTGCCCCCCGCTCCCGCCTAGTTCCGCCACTGCTGGGGCCCCTGGAGACCTGAAGCTACTACAGTACTGGTTCTTATTTCTTTTCTTTTTGGGAGATGTTATAAACACCAGAGTAGTTATTTGTCACACAAAATCACACAATTGTGTGTGTAAAAATAGAAAAAATAAATAAATAATTTTAGTAGGTAAGAAAAGTTAGTGGTGATGGATAATTCATAATAGGGGTGGAGACCAATTATTTGCTCTCCCTTAATAGTAATACAGATGAGAGCAATTATGAAAATAAGGCATTTGTTTCTTCTGGACATGTATGCTTTGTTATTAAAATAGCAAGTGTTCCCGCATTCAATATCTTAACAAATTTGGACCAATTTTTCTCACAGTCAATTAATTTTGAGTCAGAGAGTTTTATAATAATCTTAAATACTAGGCTTTGGGCTCAGTAACATGTTTTCTTCTTAATTTCTTTTGTGACTAGTTTCTTCCGCACTACATGAGATCCCAAAGCTAATTCGGAAGGGCATATTTGTCAAATTGTGTCTATAAATTTTATCTTATTAATATCAACCCTTTTTATGCTTTTCAATTCAAAATGAAGGCAAAGGAGAGATGTTGATATTGATCATTGTTCTTAGTTAGAGTAAGTACTAAAAGAATGTTACTGATTTGATCATTGTTCTACAGCTGACATTAAACATAAAAATTAAAAAGATAATACACTTCAAAGCTTGAAAATTGAATTTTTAAACACAACATCAGTGGAGTAATAAGGAAGAACAAACTACTAACTGATTTAAACCCCCACCCCCGCCCTCCCCCTCCCCCTCCCCCTCCCTCCCCCTTCATTAATGATATATACTCCAAAGTTTCAACTATCCAAACCTTTACCTACTTCCTATATTTATTACCTACCCACCCTAAAAATTTTAAAACAATGACTTAAGCGGATATGGACATTAAAATAAAATTAAGGGGAAAAAAAGGTGATGCCCTCAATAATCGGCTTCGAAAATTGTCCAACCTGGTCCAACAACTCTTGAACTCCCCACCATACAAATTGTTTCCTTTTCATATTTATATAGGCCTATATATTTTATTTACTACTACTACTACTATTTATTTGTATTTATTAGAGGCTCACAGCCACCAAACAATTTATAGCCACCGAGTAAATGAGAGAAGTGAGATGGTCGTCACCGACTAAATCGACCCATGCATTTACTAGTAACACGTGTCCATGGTCTCCATATGTGTATAAAAAGTGTAAATGATAGGGACATAAATTATGTATAAAAAAATATATACACAGTATTAAATATAAAAAAATTCATATTTCATACTATACTTTTATTGTTAAATAATAATACATAAATTCTACTACTATTACTATTTGTTTACGTATAAAAATTCCAGCTATATATATGGCCTATGGGATATATCTACTCCAGTACTACGGGGCCAACACCATAAGCATCTCTCTCACGATTCTCGGCATCTTTTACAAAGATCGATCCCCTCTTCCCACTTCTAGTCCATCCAACGCCCCACATTTCGTCCTACTCTCTCTCTCCTAGTCCTCCCCCCATAAATAAATTAACCACCATCTCTCATCGCCATTCATATCATCCACAAAGCCAAACAAAATATACAGAGGAGAGAGAGAGGCCAGGGAGAAAATGAACGGCTTGGATTATCCATTTGAAGCTCTAGCTTTCAACTGCTTGAGCTATGCTTTTTTAACGGTGAATATTATCAATAACATATGGACGTGGGTCGCCGTTTTAACAGCAGGCGCCGTCAGCTTCTTCTTTAGAGTTAGAGCTTCATCGGGACGACGTTCTCATTCGAAATGCGACCCGCTTTGCTTCAACCCGGATTCATCTAAAATAGTGTCGCCGTCATCACGGAGTGATTGCGAGGTAGTTGAGCCGACTTCCACTCCGGTTATGGCGGTGGATAGTACTGAGGGAGTGACGAGGGGGAAATTCGTGGTGTATTATTATGAGGAGGAAAGAGAAAATGTAGGCGATGGTGAAGAATATCATGAGAGAGTTGACGGCGACGGGGATTTGGAGGAGCATGCAGGATTGAGACTAGGGGAATGGGAAATGGGGTGGTACCGTTATCAGGACTTGACTGTGCTTGACGGCAATGTTGTTAGGTTATGGGATAGTAGACGGAAAATTGCCACCTTATTAAGTTCAGGTGGCCGGTGTTATGATGTACTCCACTATTAGCTACAGGCTACAGTAGTTAGTTTTTATATGTTGTGTATCTAATTAATTAAAATACTTATATTTTTCCATATATGTTAGATTAAATGGAGCGGAGTGTGTACCATATCAAAGAATAATAAAATAATGTGATCAAGTATTCTTAGAATAATTAATAATATCAAAAAGTTATACTATGAAAATATCAATTTCCCATAAAACTAGAGGTTGGGGCACACAGTTGCATGTGTTATTTATATTCATGTGTAATTAATTTAAAATTTTAATTTAGAGGATATAATATAAATATTATTTAATTTTTAGGGTAAAAAATAAAAACTTTTAAACTTAAGAACTGAATTTTGAGAAAAAAGTTTAGTCTGCGCAAAATAAAAGTAATTTTATTTCATATAAGTACGTACTTCATTGCCACATTGGTAATGTTTTTTTATCCAAGATCACTCGTGTCTGTATGAAACTTTCATTGATTATATATAGGCAGCTAAATGAGGAATACTGGATATGTTTTTTTAAATAAAACATATTTATGCTACAATACAAGTTTTATTAACATTGGAGAGATAATTCCTTAAATATAATTTTATATTACATTTAAATATTAAATATGTCTTAAAAAAGTATGGATATTATATTCTTAATATTAAACACAAGAGTCCTTCTAGGAGGACATTTTTTTAGTGACATTTCTAGTGACATTTTTTTAAAAAAAAAAAATTTGGGTTTTTTGCAGTACCTCCCAAAAAATATATAGTATTTATTCCAACTGGAATTTTTATAAAAAAACAGTGTTTTAGGTGTAATTTGGATACATACAAGAAACATGGCATGTACAGTCTGACAACCCTGTTTTTTGTATGTATCCAAATTACACCTAAAACACTGTTTTGTACAAAAATTTAAGTTGAAATAAATACTATACATTTTTTGGGAGGTATTACAAAAAAAAATCAAAAAAAATTAAAAAATGTCACTAAAAAAATGTCCCCCTAGACTTATTGTAAACACAATTTCTCAAGATGAGTAGGGGGGTTGAGTGGTGTTTGTATAAAACAATTAATGAACAAGGGCAGTTCTAACTTGATTTCTTATCACAGTTTGTGTTAATTATTGGCATGCATGTATAGAATATACTCCTATGTGCCAGCCCAGCTGTATCATTCTCATGCCCATTTCAGGTTCGTTATGATTATGATTAAGCTAATTCATGCACTTCTATGATGTCGACACAACTGTTGTATGCTTGCTTTTGATTTTATTTACTTCTTCTTTTCAAATAAATCTCTCACTTGCATTGCATGTCATTTTTTTTTACCACATATATAAAAAGTCCTCGTTTTAATTATAGTGGTATAAAAATAACAAAATATCCATAAATTTGTCATCTTAGTTTCATTCGAAATTAATAAAAACACATTATTAATATTTATAAATTTTAAAAATATAAGATTATTATTTTTTAATGGAGGGGGCATAACATAAAGATTTGGTACAGTATATATATCAACAAATTAAATATTCAAAATAAGGATGATAATGTGTCGTGATCGGTAACTATAAAGATGTTATTATAAAGGGAATATTACCAATTTGGAAAACAGACAGTACAATTTTTGCTAACTTATTATATATATATATATACTTATTGCCTTTAAAACAATTTTATGACATTTTCCTAGTAAAATTTGAATGATTGTGAAATGTTAGTATCATTTTTGGTGATAAAAATTATATTGCTTATTCTAATTTTGCATAATTGAACTTATATTTTAATTAACCTAGTAATTAGGGGTGTTGGATCGATTAGCGGTCCAGTACCGGATCAGTACCAATTTTTACCGGCTTGAACTGACCCAATTCTTTAAAGTAAAATTCAGCAAAAGTTAAAATATCCGGCCCAAAATATGCAACCCAAGACTTGCTCTTCTTAAGCCAAATTTTGGCCCAAGGAAAAGCAGCAAGCAGCCCAATAAACCAACCTTAAAACCAGCCTTCTTTAAGCCAAAAGTGTTTTTAGAAGAAAATTTTTTTAGACTTTATCAATTAACCAATGTGGTAGGACTTTTTATAAGGAAAACTTCTTTAGACTTTTAAAAGTGAACCAATGTGGAACTTCTATTAAAGTTTCACTTTGAAGTCTTTTTATAAGATTCACTTGTTAGAAAACTTCCTTAAATGTTTATTAGTTTTCTTAAATGTTTATTAATCAATGTGGGAGTTACAAACAATCATATTCTATCCAATTAATTAATTATTAGCTTAAGGTTATCTAATTTCTTTATACTTTTACCAAAATTATTTAATTATTATGGAACTTGTAAATCACCAACTATTAAGCCTTCCCTTGGTACTCATTTTATTAGAAAAACTTCCTTAAATTTTTATCAATTAACCACTGTGGGACTTGGCCTTCACTTGGTAGAAAACTTTCTTAAATTTTTATTAAGCAATGTGGGACTTACAAACAACCACTTTAATATGTATTCTCTTGTTGTCTTATCAATATATCACATTGTCTAATTTGTGTTCTCATGTCTTACTTCTATTCTATAAATAGGGGAGACCACCAATTCAAATTTCATTCAAGTCCCAAGTATTCTATTATTTCTTTTTCTTATGTTTGTTCTATATTCTATTTTATAAATAGAGGAGACTTTAATCTAATTTTACAAAGCTAAGTGAATTTTTTTTTAAAAAATGGATTGAACCGATACAACTGGTCCGGTACATACCAGACTTATGAAATAGGTAATTGGAATCGGTACCGAAAACTGGTTTGTACGAACCATTTTTTTGTATCGAACTGATCGATTCGGATCGATCCGGTTCACCTCAAAAATCAAAAATACCGACTATAGTTCTATTTTATAAATAGAGGAGACTTTAATCCAATTTTACAAAGTTAAGTGAAATATTTTTTTAAAAATAGATTGAACCTAAGACAATATGAGTTCGGTTAAGACATCTTGGACTTATGAAATACGTAATCGGAACCGATATCAAAACCTGGTTTGTACCGAACTGATCTCGAACTTTTTTTTATACCGAACCGGTCTGGTTCACCTCAAAAACCGAAAATACCGAATACTTTGAACATCCCTACTAGTAATAGGTTCGGAGAATTCTAAAAATAAAGACATAATAAATATATTTCTTAAAATTAAATTTGCATGGCCACAACATTTACGTATAGTAAATGGGGGCCTTGACCGAATTGGGTCAGAACCTGAATTGGACTGACCACTAGGGTTGGATCCTATAGGAGAGTAAGGAATCCTCATATTTTTTGTTAGGGTTTGGAACCTTATTACTTGATAGATACAGTTAGGGGCTTGGCAAATAACCAAATTGGAACCGAAATCGTACCAAAAACCGCATAAATCGCACCAATTAAAATCGCACCAACGGTTTCGGCGTATGTGGCAGTTTTTGTAAGACCCCGAATTTTATGAAATAAAAGTATTCAATTTTTCTATTCAGTAAATGGTTAAATTGATAAAAGTTAAAGTTAAGGGTGATATATGAATTGTTTTTCAAAATACGTAAGTGGTTATAAAATACTCATTTCTATCGGGGAATATCCGTTTGGTCATGGAATATTCTTTCTGTCGGAGAATATTCGTACGACGGCACAACTATTTATGGGCCCCATAACGGATAACTGTCGGAAGAAGAAAACGACAAAATTGAATAACGGCAGGTAGTTGTTATTCTGCTAACATTGTTGGAATACCCTTGGTTAAAATACAATGAATACGCGTGGGTCGCATTAATAATAGCACGGTAGACGCAGACAAGATTGTTGAATTATTGATCCTTACGTAAGAAGGCACTACTCAATAATTGTTACAGTAATTACTGTTTAATATTTTATTTTATTGGTTCAATAATTGTTGCATTGATATTTTATATTATTGTTGTTTCAATAATTATCACTGCACAATATTTCTCATTATCAGATCAATAATTCATATTATTTGAATAATATTATTAGATAGCATTATTGGCAATGTCTAGAAAGTTCATCAAGAAGAGGTTTGGTCACCTAATCAAGCGCCAAGAAGGAGAAATTCTTATTGGAAAGCCCCCTCTTTCCTGGGAACGGCCTGGTTGTCATAATTGTTATTCTGTAATATTATATGTGAATAATTAATTATTGATTTATATGATAAGAAAATATTTATTTGATGTGGATATAAATGATGGATTTATTTATGTGGTTATAAATGATGGATTTAATGTTAAGGTATTTTATCAGTATTTTTGTCGGAATAAAGGTATTAAAAAATTAAACCAGTGTTTTTGAGATATATTGCGTGAGTTATAATTTTTAATCCAACCGTTGGATCGTTGTAATTTTTGGATATGTTATACATATATAAGTTGAGTATATGTCCACAAATTTTGAACCGTTAAAAATGAACGAATGATTTGTTATGAATTTTAAGAGATGACTGATTCGGAAATTAGGTTTATAAATAATTTTGGTAGAAAATTCTAGAAATGGGTGGGCCCCACTTTTGGTTGTTGGGGAAGATGGCTGATTTTTGGTGGGTAAAATAATAGCAGGTAAAGCCATCAGGTTACAGGTCAAGTCTACTTTGGCGTGCTAACATTTTTCTATAAATAGAGGGCTAAGTTAGAATTAAAAATCACACCAGAAACAAGTTTTCTCTCTTTCTCTCTCTAGATTATTGAGTGTATTTTGTGAGTATTTAGATATTTGGTGAGTTGATATTCATCAATGCAAGTTTTCTTCAGCGTCATATCCAATATCCAAATGAAGTCTTTCTTTCTTTTGAGGTAATGGATAGTAAGGGATTTTAAGGGTTATTATGTTTTTCATCAGCATTTACTTCTTCCGACCTTCGAAAAATTCGGAAAAATTTGAAATGATATGTTGATGAGTTTTATTGATTGTGTCCAAAATGGTAATTTTTGGATGTATAGATTAAGAGTTATGAATTTTATGAGAAAAGACTATTTTAAAGAATCGCTGACGCCTCCAAAATAGGTCCATTCCATCCAACCCATTCTCGAAGTCGCCAAATACATGGTATGTAAACAACTACAACTTTATTATTACAACATATAAACTATGAGTTTAAATCTGAGATATTGCCATCTAGACAATATCCACACGCATAAATAAATCCCAATCATAATTATTGATACATTATTTTATAAAAATGGTGAGGACTACTAAACAACTCTCTCTAGAACCTTCATTCCATACCCCGACTAGTACTCGCTACATTCTCGCCTCCTAAGAAGAAAAATGGAACAAAAAGGAAAAGGGTGAGCTCAACTAGCCCAAGTAAAGAATATTATGACTAAGATAATATACAACAAATTATCGTTAGTCTCCAATAGGGAAAAAATCTAATAATACAATAGACAAACAGCTTTTAAATAAATCTTCAGTAGCGGAAATAATAATTCATTAGAAGAGTTAAGTAGAGAATGCAAACTATTATCTTCTATATATGAATTTAAAAGTTCATCGTCGATATTTTATCCTCGTAACATCAATCAATATATATCTCGGAATCAAATATTCATTTTGCACTACAGCCAAAGATATTCATCGATTAGTCATGTTCATCTACACACTGCTCATCTTTGGACTACGGGCCAAAGATATTAATCGATCGGTCATATTCATCTCAACACTGCTCATCTTTTGCACTACGGCCAAAGATATTCATCAAGAAATCATTCATCTTTGCACTCACAATGAGCCAAAGATATTCAAGAATATCATCATTTAGAATCGAGGATGATGAAAAATATTTTAAAGGAAACGAATTCAAATGAAACAAAAGAACAAATATTAAGGATTAAGTATTTTAAACAATCCAAGTTCAAAAATACTTCATAAGTAATCGAGTGGAGTAAAATTTAAGAATGATCAAAATATGGATACAATCAAAGCTAGTATCCATAATAGATATTTTGGACAAAAGAAAAAATTTCATTTTTCAAATTGAATAGTGTCGATTCGTGAATAATAGTCAGAGTACGTGAATAAGTAACTCACACCAAAAGATAGAAATTTCACAAAAAAATATCTTCATGCTTCGTGAATAGTACTCATGAATAAGAACTCGTGAATAAGAACTCATGAATAAGAACTCGTGAATAAGTAACTCTCATGAATAAGTAACTCGTGAATAAGAACTCATGAATAATAACTCCGACATGAAAAAGTTCCAAATTTGATAAAATTTCCAACCAATATTTTGGCATAATGATATTGAAGAAATAATATCATTTTCGAATAAAATAACATCCCTTACCTCGAAAAGACAAGACTTTTAGTTGAAAAAGGATATAAAGCTATGACTTGAACTTGCACCAGATAGCAATACTCAAAGTATACTCAAAATACTCACAAGAATACGCTCGATAATATAGAGAGAAAACTTCAGTTTCTGGTGTGATTTTCAATTCTAATCTAAGCACCCTATTTATATGAAAATGCTTAGAACACCAAAAATTTAATATAATATTAATATATATAAATTTTTCCTACACACACTCTTATAAACTGAAATCAGCTCATTTCAACAACCAACCAAGCCCACCAAACATATCAAAAACGTTTTTCTAATTTAAAATAATTTAAACTTCCAAAAATTAATTATTTCGGAGCTTCGGAACTTCAATAATTCATAATAATTAGCTCTTTTATCAGAAAAATTCAAAACATACGACTTTTTAAAGGAAATTCAATTCTCTACAACTTTGCAGAAGAAAGTTTTTCCAAATTCCAAATAGAAATTGACTGAAATCCACAAACGGGCGATTTTACAAGCTATAATCAAATTTCAGTCAAGAAATGGGGTCCACCGACACACAAAACATGTGTTAAACAACTTTTGCAACAAAAATATTCTTCCTCCTCATATACTCTTATATCCGACATTCATTATAAAAATATCATCATTATTATATTATAATAATATAATAAAATATTATTTTATCAGAAAAGATAAAATATCGATTTTCAACAATTGTCACTTTAAAAATTTTCTCCATCTATATCCACATAAAATCAATATTTTCCTCATCATATAAATTAATAATTAATTATTCACAAATAATATTACAGAATCACAAGATCTTTGGCAACCAGCCGATTCTTGGGAAAGAGGGGCTTTCCAATAAAAATTTCTCTCATTCGCCGCAATTAGGTGACCAAACCTCTCCTTAGATGTAACTTTTTCTAGACATTGCCAATAATGTTATCCAATAATATTATTAGGATAATATGAATTATTGTCTCGATAATGGAAAATCTTTGTGTAATGACAATTTATTGAAACAACAAGAATATAAAATATCAATGCAAAGAATTATTGAATCAATAAAATAAAATACCGAATAAGTAATTACTTTAACAATTATTGAGTTGTGCCTTTTCACGTAAGAATCAATAATTGGTGCAATACTGGTGCGCCATCGCTCAACAACGCGTATTAGTGTGTTTTAACCACCGGGTATTCCAACAAGATTAATTCAGAATAACTACGCCGTTATTTATAAATAACTTATATTTGTCGTTTTCTTCATCCAATCGCTTTCCGTTATGGGGCCCATAAAAGATCACAGGCCGTCGTATTTAACATTCCCCGACAAAGATTTAATATTCAACGACCAAACGAATATTCCCCGACAATAATGAATATTTTATAACCACTTGCTTATTCGAAATATTTACGTATTTTACCCATAACTATTCACATTAATCAAATCAACCCTTACTATTTCAAAATAATAAATAGAGAAAAATAAATTTTATTTATTAATAATTTGGGGTCTTACAGTAACGCCTTATAACTCCTTATGGTTAACTCCAAAATTGATAAAAGTTTTATTGGGAGTACATCTATATAATATCAGTGTACTCTGTAAATTTCGGAATTTTTGGATAAAAGTACAATTTATGATAAATGTCTAAATATTCGACGGTTTTGGCCATATGAAAAATAGTAAATGAATTTTAAAAATTCTAAGAAAAATATATGTTCAATATGAGACTATATTCGCTAAATCCTTAAAAGAAATATTTTTGAACCGATTTGGTATTTTTCATGAAAATGGACTAGTTATGAATAAATGAGTTAAATATGTTATGTGAAGGAAGAAAATTAAAAAATATGATTTTATGGCTTGAGAATCATATATGTGGTATATGCAGATTTTTGATGAGGGTTTTGATTATTGGTGATGATATCTTATAAGTTTGGCATTTTATGATGATTAAATGCATTATTTAAGATCTGATGTAAACAATTAAAATAAATTGTTTATAAGTTTAAGAAATGTTATTCTTTCAATATCATTATACCGAAATATTGGAATGGATTTTATTGTGGAATTTCTACCATTTTATGTCAGGGTTACTATTCATGAGTTACTATTCACGAGTTACTATTCACGGGTACTATTCACGGATACTATTCACTACAAAATTGGTTTCTTTTTCTAACCAAATTATAGTTGATTTATGAATATTACTCTGGAGATTAAAACTATATATTGATTATATTGATTTTATTAGCATATATAATATTTTTATAACCCTGATGTTGAATTTCTCTTTCACTTGAGTATAAAGATGGGTAGATTATTGGTATGATCGTGACTATGGGTTCTCTTTGGCCAGTAGTGCAAAGTTGAATTGTTGACTGGTATGATCATGACCATTGAATTTACAATTGAATATCTTTAACTTAGGTGCAAAGGTGAATTGATCAACATGGTTATAATTATTGTTTATATAAATTCTGAAATGATTATATATTTCTTTGAGATATTAATATATTTGGCATATAGTGCAAATATGAACTGTTGAGGAATATCTTTGGCCTATAGTGCAAAGATGAATTGTTGATGAATATCTTTGGCCCGTAGTGCAAAGATGACCTATTGTTGAATATCTTTGGCCAGTGGTGCGAAGATGAACTGTGGATGAATATCTTTGGCCCGTAGTGTAAAAGATGAATTTATTAGTATGATTATGAAGCAGAAGGCGTGATTTGGTATAACCATGATCTTTGATGTTTGGGTAAAGACATATGATGAAAATTATATTAAATCCAGGTACGAAGAGAATTTAGAATCACAATTATGATTATGAGATATTCATATAATTGTGGAAAGGAACTGTTGATTGATGTTACATGGATAAAACATTGTTGGTGGACTTTTAATATGGAGAAGATAATAGATCGTATTGTCTATTTGACTCTTCTAATGGATTGCTCGTTCATTTGCAACTATGGTTGAAATTTTTATCATCTACCATATGTTCTAAATCTACGATTTGTTATTGATGAAGGCTATTGATAATTTAATTATCTTTAGTCATGATATTCTTTATCGAAGCTAGTTATCTTTCACCCTTTGCTTCACAATTCCATTCGGATAATAAAAGTGTATTTGGGTTGAAATGGGGTAACAATGAGGAATAGAGCGGTGGTCTCTAGTTGTAGAGTTCTCCCTAAACAAAGATAGACAAGTGTGTTGTATACATCTTTTAGTAGTTATATTTGGTGAATCATATAGGAGAAAGCGAACCCAACGTTGGAAGGGTGTTTTGCCACTATCATACAAGATGTCTAATGACATACAACCTCGTGTCATCATAAGACAGGATTGTGCTCATCCACTTGCTGAGTATATTTACGAGCACTACCTATATAATCTTGGTGTTTGTTTGAAGTATAATTCTCAATTTGAGACAGTGGAGATAATGATAAGTCAAGAAAAGACTCACCATTGGGAAGAATATGATAGTAATCTTCTCGTTTTTCTTTGGGGTCTATTGGGTCAACCAAGGATAATTATGTGGCCATATGATATCTATCATAACCTAGAAGCATGGCCTCCCATATATGAAGGTTTCCTTGAGCACTTCCCAAAGATTCTAATTTCTAAAACAGTTTTTGACTATACATTTATGTAAGGTGTCATTGTGACGTGCTATCCAAGGTTGGGATGAGAGTCACAAAAGGTATATATATTTGTATCCAAACTCACAGTATATGTGTTGTTGTATTTTGCACGATAATTGTTGTAATAAAGTTGTAGTTGTTTTCTGTACCATGTATTTGGCGACTTAGAATGGGTTGGATGGAATGGACCTATTTTGGGGTTGTCACAGTTTTAGTTGGGTTGAATAACCAAATTTACGGTTCCGGTTTGGTTACTAGCCAAAATTGCTCACATAAAATCGAAATCGCACCATGCGTGTGTATGTATGTATTATCTCTAGTAAATTCTAAAGTTATTTTTCACTTGAACACGCTTAGAGAAAATTCCAATCTTGCATTGTCATTTTTTCACCAATTGAAAGAAGATGGTTAGAGGTTATATAGTCAAAAATTAAGCAATTGGGTTTTAAAATTTCGAATTTGTTTGATGCGTTATTGGAAGGGCTTATAGCTGAGGGGCTAAATTCATTGGTTCGAACACTTGATGCATTGGTTAAGATCAATGTTATAATAGTAATAGTCTAATAGATTATTTTTCAAATTAGGTATAGTTAGAAATATATTCTATAAATCATCCCTGCAATATTTAAGACAGAATTTCATTCTATCTCCAGTATATACTTTTAATTTTTGGAGAACTAGATAAACATTCTTGCTTGTTATCGAATATATGATCTCTGTTGTTTTATATAGCGTATGTTTTTGTTTTAAAGCAACATTTCTTTATTATAAACTAAAACTATTTTACGTGTCTCATCATTGTTCTATGATTTGATGGTGAATTTGACATGTTTGGCGGAAGGAATTTTGGTTCTATACTTGATATAATTTTCATTGTTGACTCTGTCACCAAGTTAATTGCTCGATATCAGTTTTATGTTAAATTTTATTGCAGACTTAGACTTTTTTTGTTGTTTCAATTGGTTTTGAAACCGAAACCGCACATTTTAAAAATGCACTGCACCAATCATAAGCGATTTCGTGTGCGGTTTTGATTTTTTCAACCCGCACCTAAGCGGTTTCGGGTGCGATTTGAACTTCAAACCGCACCATGCTCACCCCTAAATAGAGTAGGGCATGGCAGTACTAGCTACTCGTATATATAGATTAGATTTAAATTCTTCAAATGAAATTTTGCAATTCAAATTTTTTTTTGTGCCCAATTGAAACTCTTCTTTAAGATACCAAAATAGTGAAAAGCGGGTGATCCAAACAGCTAAACTTTATCATTCATCATTTGTTTCACACAAAAAGATGCTTATATGTCAATTTATTTGTTTTATATATAAAAAAAGTTTGATTAGTTCTTTTGACGCTAGTATAAAATATTATAATATTGTCGAATGTGTCATCAAAATTGTATTAACATGTGACCCTATTAAAAAAACTCAATAAATTAGTGTAACAGATCAAAAATATTTGTAAATTTGTAAATAAAACTCTTTATGTAGGGCCCTATACTTGCTTGATAGTAGGACATATACTCCCTCCGTCCCATAATATATACATACTAAATGTTAACGCCAAGATCTTTCCCCACGTCCCAATCACCAAGACGCGTCCGATATCTTGCACAGTTCAACAAGTCAACACCAAAAGCTTGACGGCTTGACCATCGGGGGATAGCTCCGGCGTGAGAGTCAGTATCAGCAATCACAAGGTTAACAATGGAGGAAAATAATGTTTAGTGCTTGAGAGAGAATAATAATCTGATTGTGTGTAGTAATGTTTTGTTACTTACCTTTTTTGTGTGATCCTAGCCCCATACGTACTCCAGACCCGGTTTACCATGCCACCCACTATCTCCTGACACCTTTCCCCACTCCCGGTCATCTCAGTCGAAAACATGTAGCCTACTTCCTTACCTGCTATCACTATTTGCCACCGCCAGTCATCTGAGTCCCATCCTCATTAATGCCATGCAAAAAGGTGGCAGACATAACAGTCAACTATCTTTTTATCATGATTACCGGTCAATAAAAGGGTTAAGTAACAATTTGTGTAATGGGTCACTCCAATGACTAAGCCCAATAATAGAGATGACCGATATGACCGGATCCAATTAAAAGGACCCAATAGAATAATCAAATAACTGGGTCCAAATCATTCGGACCAATCAGGACATAAGTAACATGATTTAAGGGAGGAGCCCATTAAGTCCGGCCCAATGATGAAAAGGATCATGACCCAATATTGCCCCCCAGTCTTTTATTAAACAGGGTGTTTAATGGAAGACTGTAATTAATAAAGGCCCATGATATAATGAGTTGTAATAAATCACAACGGGTCCAATCTGGAACCTGTCGAGGCCCAACTAATGAATGTCATTCAATAATTCAAATAAAATAGGGCCCAAAAGAGAGAAGTCCAATCCGGTTAAGATATTAACCCCAAAATCGGACGTTACCCTTTCACATTCGCCATCATTACTGTCAATTAAATGTGTCGCCCTCATGTAACGTGTAACCGTCAGTATAAAAGATAATTTTTCCCCAAATTGACAACTTTACCTGCCATTTCAAACTTCAAACGTCTTTGCGAGCTTTAGACTTCCTCCTCTCTCAAATTTCTTACTTTTCTCTGCAAACTAATAACAATGGCGTCTTCCGATTCGCTAACGTCACCCCAATCCAAGCCATTCCTCTTACCAATTGTTCTTCTACACCCGGCCCAAGCAAGGTCGCGCCGGATCGAACCCTAATCCCACTCAAGACGTCGAGTAAAAGCACACCAAAAAGCCTCTTCCCAACCCTTCCATCTTCTTCCAAAGCGCAACACGCTCCTCCTCATGCCAACACCGCCTCAACATTAATCGGAAGGACGTTCAGAATGCATACAAACGATACCAGGTTCCGGCGACCCATCAATTCCGCCGTCCCACCACCACAGTGAGGATGTACCAGTGTCCGGACGGCTGGACCGCCATGCCTCTGACACTCTTAGAAAAAGGGGTTCGGTTCCCCTTACACGTTTTCTTGGTCACCCTCCTGGGGTTCATTGGCGTCGGGTTCGCCCAACTGGTCCCGAACTTTTATATTCATATCTTGGCGTTTATCGCTTCATTAAGTAAAGGGCGTCGCCCCACCTCGACTTTTTTTCTTCTCCATATACACCGTTGAAGAAGTCAGGGAGAAGGGATTCAAACTTTTAGGTAAGATTCCTTCAAAAGCCGGAGAGGACTTCGAGTGACGCTCTCTGATAAATACTCCTTCCAGTAACAAAAGATGGCATAAGCAGTGGTTCTTCGTTAAAGGACCTGAGATTGCCTCTCTCCCTGACTGGATAATATTGGACAAAGTATCTGCCGACTTTGGGGATATAGCTGAAGAGCGTGTGAAGGAGATGATTAAACTTCTGGATAGCTTCCTGAAAAAGGAGTGGTGTTACAATCTTCTCACCAAACAATCTTGGTTATACGACCACAAATGTAAGTCTCAAATTTTTTACCGAATTAAAATTTTTGGATTTTATTATTGCAAACAGGTCTAACGGGATGTATTTTTCTGTTGCAGTATCTTTGATCAAACCTTCATTGATGGATCGAAGGGATTTAGAAAAGTTTCTTTCAAACAAAGCCCCATCACCCTCTCCTGCTACTGAAATCCCCTAGGAAGAGATTCCGGCCTCTGAAGCCCCAGATGCCGAAGATCTTCCTGTAGAATAAGAGGCTGTAGAAGAAACTCTCCGACTTCGTAAGAAGAGAGCTATTTGAAAGCCAAGAGGTATCTCCCAAGAATCTCAGCCAATCTCGACCTGCAGCCTGATCGATATGCCTGCAAACGAACGGATGCAGGCCCTTCGTATCAAGAAAAGGCGAGTCAAGATAACTCCTCTGTCGGCCGATGAGTTTCGGGTTCCTACTGGCCCAATAGAAATTCAGGCTGCCGAAGGGGATCACGAAGAACATCCCGAGAGTTCGATTCCCTCTCGAAAAAGAAAACATCCCTCGGATGATCAACCAGCACCACCCGAAGAATCAATTCCAGACCAACCTCATCCGTCACCTATCCCTTCGCCAACCCGGGAACCTACTCCTGCTCGTTCTCCATCTCCCGAGAACATATACCTGGATCCTTCACCATCCCTTCGCGCATGAAGAGCGGCACCGCTTTTCATGTCAATCCCATCTGCCGATGAGTTTGAAAATGATGCCAGGGGATCCCCAACTTTGTGGCCTCATTTAAATGCGAATTACCCCTTCCATCTCTTCAACTCATTTGTCAGGGAAACCGATGAACATCGGTTCGACAATAGTTCAATCATGGATCTCCTTAAAGAAGGCATGAGCTATCACGCCAAGGTAAAAGTTCAACTCATTTGTCTGTTCTTTTGGATTTATATGCATTTCTTCGTAAACTAACGAATTATCTGCAAACATCCACAGGCTAGTGCTGTCTTCGGGTGTCTTCTTCCACGCTACCAAGAAACTAAAGCCGAAGAGGATGCTGCTCGTTGAGAAAACACAATTCTGAAGTCAGCTTGGAATAAAGAAAGGACTGACCTCGGCGATGCTCTCTTCAATAATGAAAATCTTCAAAAGGACTTAACTCGAAGAATGAAGGAATTGAAGATTTGCAAAGAGGACTTGAAGAAGACGAAGGCCAGTCAGCAGGAGAAGACGAGTCTGAATGTTGAACTTGACACTCAGAATCATGCTCTAAGGCTCTGGAATGAAGAACTCTGTATAGCCAATCAAATCCTGGCTATACAAGTTGATAATCTTCAAGAAGAAGCTCGTGTTGACAAAGAAATGAATTTGAACATTCGTCTTGAGCTTCAGGGTGAGTTGGAAGCTTTGCAGGCTTTGGGGCCTCCTTTGACCGAAGAGCTTCGCGAACAAATCCGGGACGAATACCAAAAGTCAAACGAGCCTTGTACCTTTTTTTCAATGAAATCTTTCAAACTAGCACAATCGTTCGTATCGTGGCCCGAGGCTTGATGGTAATCACAATACTTACGAGAATTCCCTTTTCCGGGCTTAATGTTATCTTGAGGTGGCTCGAAGATAGGTTGATTCTTAATCTGATCCAAGATAATGATTCTATCGTGTTAAGTCTTCGTGTACATCCTATTTCTCTCGGGTGGGGAGCGATTTAACGTCCTCCACCCCTATCTCCAATTGTTGTATTTCTTGACCCGCCTTCATAGCGGTCTTTATTCCTTCATTCTTCTTACGGTCCCCATCGGTTTTGTCCCGTCTGTCTCCTGCTTCTTGGCCCGTGCGAAGAACGCGTTGAAGTCTGTTCATGGCTTACTCCACCACGATATAGCCTTCACTTTGTCGAAGGCTTCAATGAGACTCTTCTTGGTGGTGAAACATTAACTTCTTCACCAACTTCTCCGATTTAACCAAATCTAACCCATTCTCAAAGCAGCCCAATAACTTGTAGATCGTTCAGGTCATTACTGGCCGATCGCTTCACTTCAGAATCGCTTCATATATTGGCCCAAAGACTCATTCGAATATTGTCGAACTGAGCAACAAACCAAATTGGTTTTCCCTTCTTTTGTTGCTCCCAAAGCGAGCATGAAATTTATGCGCACATATACGCCCAAGATGAAATTGAATCCGAGGGCAAAGTCCCCATCTACTGTCGGGCATCCTTTCTGAGCGTCGAGACAAAAGTATGACACTTAACAGCATCGCTAAAGTCATAATAATCCATCATCGATAAACGCTCGATCGTGGGTCGTAGGATCCCCGATCCATCATAACTTTCAATGTGGGGCAACTTCTTGGTGGGTCACTTTTCTCTTCTAGACTCTCCGTGGAAAAAGGGGATGCCTTCTTTCCCGAAGTATCTTTCATTTTTGTACTTGGCTATTGTTTTCGCTCAAGTTCCTTTAATTCTTTAACCAGATACTCCACACCTTCTGGTTGAGATGATGCTTCTTTTTTCGGTGACTTCTTCTTCTTTTGAGCGGACCGGTTTCTTACAACAGAACCTCCAACTTTAGAGGGACTTTTCCGATGACGAGCATCCACGAGGTGGTGTACCCTCAGTAGACTCTTGGGAGTATGACCTCTAGATATACTTCGTCTCTAAACTCGGGCGTTATGGTGAGAATGTGCAACAACAAGTGCCTTCTTTGTATTCTCAGGAGTGCGATCTCTAGATCGACCTCTTCGTTCGCTTCGACCCTATTCCTTAGAATCGACAGGGTGATATGCCCTCTTCGATCTTTGAGGAGTAGGGCTTCGGGATCTTCTTTTTTCTCGGGTTTGGCCCCGAGACTCACGTCCTGAATGAGCAGGTTCCTTCCCACTCCGATGCCCTCGCTCTTCGGACTGAACATAACTGAACTCTTCATCCCTCAACTCTTCCATCCGAGCCATCTCCGCTTCAAATTTATATCCTCGTCATTGTTTCACAAGTACTTCCATAGCTCTATCTCGCTTCATCTCGCCATCTTAGCTTAATCGGGAGGCCTTTGCGTCTTGGTCATCTCAGTATCAAGTTAGGCGAGGTGCCTTCTACTGCTTTTCGACCATGGCCGACCACTTCTCTCCGTCGTGAAAATTAGTTTATGCTTAGCTTTGCCCACCGCTTTCTAGTAGAGAATCTTAAGTGAACGTTTGACGCCGTTGTCTTTGGCGTGAACACTTATCAGAGGTCCCAAACGATCTTTGGCGGACACTCGTGGTCTTTGATTCACCGACGACCATCTACGCCCTTCGAGTGTGTACGTGTTCTACTCTTCACCATGAATATCGACGTAGAACAAACACGATGCGTGATTGAAAAATACTCGGGACACTAAAACTCAACCCTCTTCTTCTAATACCAAATGTTAACGCCAAGATCTTTCCCCACGTCCCAATCACAAGATCGTCGTCCGATATCCCCGCGACAGATTCAACAAGTCAACACCAAAAGCTTGGCGGCTTGGACCGTCGAGGGGATAACTCGGCGTGAAGTCGATTTCGGCGATCACAAGGTTAACAATGGAGGAAAATAATGTCTAAAGTGCTTGAGAGAGAATAATAATCGATTGTGTGTAGTAATGTTTTCTTACTTACCTTTTTTTGTGTGATCCTAGCCCCATACGCATCTCCATCCGATTTATCGTACCACCCACTATCTCTCGACACCTTTCCCCACTCCCCATTCATCTCGGTAAAGACGAAAGCCTACTTTTTACTCGCTATCACTATTTGCCACCATGCCATCATCCGAGTCCCATCCTCATTAATGCCATGTAAAAAGTGGCGAGTGACATAATGATCAACTATCTTTTTTATCATGATTACTAAATTAATAAAAGAGTTAAGTAACAATTTGTGTAATGGGCCACCCAATGACTAAGCCCAATAATAGAGATGACCCATATGACAGATCCAATTAAAAGGACCCAATAGAATAATCAAATAATCGGGTCCAAATCATTCAGACCAATCAGGACAAAAGTAACATGATTTAAGGGAGGAATAAGTCCGGCCCAATGATGAAAAGGATCATAACCCAATACTAAACTTTAGACGGCCCAAATAATTTATTAGGAAAGCGAAAAATTCAAAATTAATTGTTTTTTATATATATATATATATATATATATATATATATATATATATATTAGAGTTGTGCGGTCTGCAGAAAAATTAAAAAATAATTATATAATAAATATTAAATATAATATCAATTGTCTACATCTTATATATAAAAGTCAGATAATTATTAGAAAACAATTAAAAGCATTTATTAAGTTGATTACAAGAACAATTTTGGATTGAAATGGTAGGAAACGCACGCAGATCGATGAATCATTTGGACTAATTGGGTAGCTTTTGAATTATGGGTTTGTAAATGTGGAAGTAGATTAAAGCATTTTATCCCAAGTAGTTGTTTTTCACGCCGTGTCACGAAAAAGCTACGTACCTTGCCCTGAAAGGAAACCCTATTACTATATACTCCAGGTCTTGTATAGTTACCAAATTAATGACCCAAAATACACCCTTAAATTTAAATTTTATTGTCACTTTTGCCACCCATTTTTAAAATTTGGAAATGATTTCTTCTTTGAATTTCAAACCATATATATACCTTAAAATCAATATGTAGTCCCCTTATGTGGGAAATTAATGGGGATTTTTATTTTATTTTTTCTTTGTTTTGGACATGTGATATTGGGTTCATTATTGGTGCAAGTACTATTTTATTTATTAGGTGGGAGGCAGACTTTATGTGTGGCCATTAAAACTTGTTTGGAAAACTAGATAGAGGGCTCAATTCCAGATCGATTATGCAGCAATTTCAATTTTTTATATATATATATATATAGGGTTCTATCAACAGCAATCGGTTGTTGTGGAGCAACCTTTTTTTTGAAAAAAAAAAATTATAACACGCCGCAATAATATGTAACGATTGGGCCAAAAGAGGTTGCTGTTGATGGAACCAATATATATATATATATACCAATAGGAGGAGATTTCATAAATTGAAATTTACTTTGTTAGGTATTTTGATAGCTCTCTCTCTCTCTCGGCTTTGAAAATTGATGACTGGTGGAGGTGTTAATTGGTTGGGATAAGGATTAAGGACCATTGTGAGCCCCTGCCAGAACTGTACATGGCACATGCCTTGTTGCGGTGATCATGTCTCTCTTAGTTCAACGATTAAATGTACCGTATTATTTTTGATATTATGAGTTTCAGCTTTATATGTTACATAATTAATAAGGTGTGAGTTAAAAAAAAAAATCACCATTCAAATTTATTAATAATATAATTCAAATATAAATATAAAAAAAAAGTTTCAAAAAAATACACGTATAGAATTTGAGCAAAATTATAAAGTTCAAACTAATTGAAATTCTCAACCTTAAATATTAGATATGCACTCAAATTGATGTTCAATACATACTCAAATAATATATATGTTGTTCAATAACAATAGAATAACAAGTTAAATTATAGTTTTCGATATTTGTAAAAGTGTAATTATAAATATATTTTTTATGGTATAAGTATAATAATAAGTTTGATTTATAATTATACTTATATATATATATATATAAGTATGTATGTATGTATTATGTGAGGCTGGAACTTTGACCTTAAATTTGAGGTAATTTCAGTAATAAATATTTGAATGAAGTCAAATATATATGAGTTGAGTTTTGTAAATATAAATTCGAATTCCAACTAAAATTTAACTTTTCAAATCGAATTAATGAGAGCATGGGTCTCTATTTCTTTTTCTCAATTATTCACCCGTCTCTCTTAAAAATTCAAATATCAAAAACTAGAATATATATAGTGAAGTGATTTAGCTTAGTGGCGTTAATGTTTTCTTAAATTAGACCAGAATGTTCCATGTTTAGAAAGGATTTAATGAACTTAAAAGCTAACCCGCTCTGCATTAAGTATGTCGGACCTGACCTGGGACTGATCGAAACCCAATCTGAGGCTGGCTTAGCTAGTAGTACTAGATTCATTTAACATTACTCCGGCCAGTAGTACTCTCTCTGTCTCCATGCATGTGATAGGGATGACATTAATTAATTGAACCCGTGAACCATAAAACCCCAAACATGCATATATAGAAACAAAAGAAAGAGAAAAGAGTTGCTAAAACACTTGCAACTTGTAATTAATTCATCTTGTCCCTAGAATTTATCCTTCACCAGCAACGTATATACGTGTAATGATGATACTCTCTCTCTCTCTCTCTCTCTCTTGGTGTGGATCCCGGCTGGCTCTTCAAACGTTTTTATGATAGTTATATAACGGCGTTGGGTCGTTCTAAAATGTCTCCATGTAAGTATTAATAAGTGGAAATTAAGAAGGATAAAATGATATGTTTAAAAGTATACTAGTGTTTAGGTTCACGTATTGTCTAAAATGACTTGGTAGGAGTATAATGGAAAGGAAAGAGTAATTCATTCCATTCAAATATGTAACGGAAATGAATGATGTTGAAAAGGTGGAGATTATCCAGATATTTCATGTGAATAGCATATCACATAAATTTAAAAACGATTATAGATGATTTAATAAATATGTTTGATCACCTCTTTACCTAAATTTAATTATGTGTCAGGTCAGTCTACACATTAATGGAGTAACAAAACAACTCTACTACATGCTGAAATCATGAACAAATCCTTCGCAGCCAGCCGGTAAATGTAACCGTCGTTAATTAGGTGGAGGAGGATTTATGAATGACAAGTGCCCACCTCACATTTGCTGTCAAAATAATTTTAATTGCCTTCTGCAAAATTCTCACCGCTGCATTTACTCCTGGCTCCTGCCAACCTTTAATTTCTATTTCTAAAATTACCCTCCTACTTTCCAGTTTACACCATATTATTTGGTGTAATATTAAAAACTAAACAATTAATACTTACTTAAAAATCTCAAACGACTTACATTAAGGAACAAAAATAATTTTTTAAAACGACTTATATTACAAATAGAATAATTAAATGACTAACTTATAATAAAGTTAATTTCATAATAATCACATCTCTATCACATCTATCCAGGGGCGGAGGTATTTATAGGCTAGGGTGGGCTTTAGCCCGGGTGGAGTTTTTGGAAAATATTTAGTACTTATATATATCTTCAATAGCTCAGCTCAATATTGTTTTCATGTTTTCTTGTATTAAGAAATTGATTGGGCTTCTCATTTGTCTTTAAAGGTTTGTACAATAATTTTTAGTTCTGTTTATCCAAGTGTACAATAATTTTTAATAAGTGTTTATGATTTTATCCAAGTATTTTTTCTCTTGCGTCTTCATCTTTATCCTTAAGATATAGTTCTGTTTATTTAATCTAGTATCCTCAAAGACTGTGATGTCCTTGTTTTTTTTTTTTTTTTGACATCTTAGAGGGAGTAGTTTTTAGTCCTATGTTGACCTTTATCTTGTTTAATTTTGATATTTACTTGTTCATGAATCATTTGTTGCTAATTGTGGCACAGATAAGAGCAATTGTTTGATATTATGCTTGTTGTATGCCATGCTTTGACTAATTTACTTAGTTAAAAACTTTCTAGGTTTTGAAATCTAATGATACTATTAGCATTCAGTATGTTATTTTTCACTATAATCATTCAATATAATCTTTCAATTGAACCAATTTTTTTGTTAAAAATTCAGCTGTTAAGCAATCTTATAAGCCACAATGGAAAGTCAAGGAAGCAAGAGAGAAAAAACTTTATTTTCTTTCTTTAAACCAAGAGAAAGTGCATCAACGACAACTAGTTTATATTTGTTAAATTCGTGAATTTGAGATAAATAACATATTGAAATTACTTTGTTGATGTGATGAAAAGTTATATATATGCTAATTGGAGTAATAAGGATGAAATTTTTGGCTAAGCTCCTCTATTATGCTTATGAAATATAGGATTTTAGAGTACGCTTTTAAGGTGTTTGAAATTTTGCCTTTAAGAGAGGTAACCTTTATATATATTTTGAATTTTTGATAGATTTTGGTAGGATAATTTCTTGCGTATATGGTTGGTACTTGATAGCCCAGGGCGGCAAAAATTCATAGCTCTGCCTTTGCATCTATCTAATAAAATACAAATTATTTTGAATTTTTCGTTTACTCAATAAATCATCTGAATCATTTAAAATTTGAAATAAATCTCACTATCTATACAATGCTAGAGACACGAAACCCAGCTAGCATATCAACAAAATGACAATTTGGTGATTAAATCATAAGTTGATGACCCTAAATATTTCTCAATTTTTATCCACCCCTATAAATTCAACCTGCATACGTTATAGGAAGCAGTTGCCACTACTACCGAAATAAGTGAGCATGGCCTCGTCCACCACTTTCTCTTTCCTCCCCATCCTCTTCTCCCTTTCTCTCTCCGCCGTTCTCCTCCACTCCGCTGCCGGCGACGGCTCCCACGATCTCGTTTATTCCTCATGCGTCCACGCTAGCTACCCAGACATTTGCCTCCGAACACTCTCCTCCTACGCGCCACCAGCCAACACCCCACGTGACCTAGCTCGGGCCGCCGTGAAAATAAGCCTCGCCCGGGCCCAAAGGGCGTCGGGGTTCCTGGCCAATCTCAAGAGCGGGAGCAGTAAGAGAGAGAAAAGCGCATTGAGTGACTGCCTGGCCCAGATATCTGACTCGGTTGACGAACTCAGCAAAACGCTGTCGGAGCTGAAGCATCTCCGGCGAGGGAGCGAGTTCCGGTGGCAGATGAGCAATGTGGAAACGTGGGTGAGCGCTGCCTTGACGAACGACGACACGTGTATGGACGGATTTAAGGAGATCGACGGTAAAATAAGGACGGACGTGAAGCGGAAGATGACGAACGTGGCTAGAGTTACCAGTAACGCGCTTTATCTCATCAATCTTCTCGACAATCAGAGTCGCTGGAATTAATGATGCAAATGGACGGTTCTGATTTTATTTAGCATTATAATAATATTATATATAATTAAATTACTCTAGTTAACTAGCTAGTCCTGCCTTGTGTTCTGTATCTCTTTTGTTTTTCTGTCAGTATGTCCAATTTTATTTGATAGGTGTGTATTTGTGCAGTCGTTTGTATAATTTTCTTGCTACAGCTACCCCTTGTTACTCTACTATATATTTAATTTCTATTTTTTATACATGTTTCTTTGACATTTTCTGCTATTAGTGAGCCATTGCAAAAATATTTTCAAAAATAAAAAAATGATTTTCAGTTCCTTAGTCCTACTTTCTTTACGTGTCATTCTTTCTATATATATGAATATAAAAGTTTTACATAGGACATATTATTATTTAATCCAATTTTGAAATATCTGAATTGGCTTAAAACCAACCCAACATGGTTCCTCCCGACCTGTCCCTTTTATTAATGAATTGGAAGAGATCCACCAATCTCAAAGACCTGCTAGGTTAGGTAGGACAAGATGCACTTTAAAGGCCTAAATATGACCAATAAATTAATAATACTGAATTATCACCTACTTAAAATACATTGAAACAAACAGCTAAAGCAGTCAGTCATATGATCATATTTCCAATTTTCATATAAAAACACCGACCTGTAGCTCAAATTCAAAAAACTCTTACAAGAATGACATTACTACCCCCAGCGGCCCAGCCTTTTTCCCACCCCTCTTCTCTTCAGTAATATAACATTTCAAAACTTGATTTCTTCAACCACACACAATCACCCAGACTCGAATTGAGGACTCCTAAAATCTGCAAAGCGTGTTGCACATCCATCAATTCTTACCAAGCATATCATAAAAACAAAAAACTAACATCCAAATGCAACCATACTCTTGGAATTTCTATTGATATTTGAAGCCAAGACGATGTAAAAGATTAGTTTTTCATGGAATTCTCACAAAATCTGATTACAAGTTGAGCGATATATATATATATATATATATATAGTCCAAGATTGAGCCGAGAAGACAGACATAAAATTAATCAACTTAAAGACCACAAAACATTTTTGTCATTATTCTCATACAAACAAATTCAATATAACTTTCCATGGTTCCGTTCTTTTCAGATTTTCACAACTTAAATATTTTTATTATTATTTTTTGATATATAACTTTAAAACTATAATGCCTGCTTACATACCCATTAGACATCAACTACAGCAATGTTGGAGTTGTCGTGCCCCATGTCTACTGGAAGGGAGCAAATAAGATTGATGAGTTGTGGCCACCAAACCCAAACGAATTAGATAATGCAACCTTAATGTCCAGTCTTTCTTTCTTCGGTCCAACCAGCACATTCATGTCCTGATTTCATTGAAGATGTCAGATAACTGCATGCTATAAATGACACGACCAAAAGACTAAGTAATAACTTGTGCAAAAATGAATTGAAACAATTAATTAAAAAAGGACATGTTCCGCAAAGATATTTAAATTCTAAACAAGGAATCTTCTCTATAGGTTCGCATTCTTGGATTCGACAAGATTCTTCTGGGAAATTCTTCTTTAGCTTTTTCTACGATAACAATTGAATATATTACCAATAATATATTAATTAACATAATGTTTTATACAGTAATTCTATTCAAGGAAACTAGTGTAAGAAATGGTTGGTATATATTTCCAAAATTCCTAGAAGTATTAGCAATGTTCTAAAAGGCGGGAGGCCGAAGGGGGCCTAGCGCCTAGGGGGCCTGGGCGGAATTTTTTATTTTAAGTCAATTTTAATATTTTATCTTACATTTATCTAAACAAAACAATAATATAAAGCAAAACAATCTATAATAAAGATAATAAATATATTTGCTTAAAGTTCAAACACATCCATATTGCTAATGTCAAAGGTCAAACACAAACATGCAATTGTTCAAAGTTCAAACATATTTTGAACGTATTAGTTTTATTCAAAAATAAGATTGCTATTAAATAATAAAATTTAAAATTTCAAGAATTTAATTCATTATTAAAACTTTAGAAACTAAACATAAATTTAAGAATTATATTGAATTAAACTAAATATTACAAATGTATCATCATTTATATAATTTGAAGTTGGTACAAGTTCAAAAAATTACAACTATAATAAAATTATACATTTTGACTTGATATTGTTCACTTCTTGTTGTGATTTGATATATTACAACCAGTATTATGAATATGGTAAATCATTAAAAAAATAAATATATCAAGATCTGGTTTGGGTTGTTATTTTACAAAAAAAAACCTCCGCCTAGGCTCCGCCTAATTTCCTAGAGGAATTTTTTTTGTCGCCTTGGGCCTAGGTGAGGCGCCAGGAGGGCCTAGCGCCTAGACGAGGCCTACGTGGACCTAGGCGGGGATTTTTAGAACACTGATTTTTAGAACACTGAGTATTAGTATATAAACTTTTGTATGTTCTTACATTTTAGTTCCTTCCTTGTAACTTTCATTGTGAGGGGTCTAAACACATAAATAAGAAAAAAGAACCCTACTAGTCCTGGTCTACAGTGTTATTAGCTAAAAAAAGCAGTGCACCTGCTGGTGAAGGTATAGAAAAACTAGCAGCTAAGATGATCTGTTTCAATGGCCGAAAGAGTGATCATAACAAATCAATTACACATTTCCAAAAAACTACATATTGACAAATAGTAGTGTATGAAGAAACATACCACGCCTTTATCCGGATTTTCAAGATTAATATTTGGATGAACCCACCCTGTTCTTATTGCCTACAAGGAGACACAAATTGATGTCAACAATCAACCAAAAGCTATAGTATCTTTGGCATCAACAATAATCACCAAGTTCAGATTTGCACTGAAGTTCAGGAGAGAACAACAATGACAACATAGAGGAATTAATTTGCAATAAAAATATTGACAAAGTAACATTGCGAGTGATTCACTCTATCTATTACCTTAGCGACACAAGCTTTTGTAAACTAAGATATACAATCATGTGTAACTGAGGCATGAGATTAAAAGTGAAGCACGAGCTTTCATAAACATAGAATATCAGTATCAGTCTTGCACGCATCAAAGAGGGGTCAAAAAACGAAGTGAAAAGACATCTGGCAAAAAAGGATGATGTACAAGAGCTCTTGCTTTATAAAATTATAAAAATATATATACATGCCAATCAACACTAAACAAAAGAAGCATTTGGATGAAGATTTGTTTGACATAATTTTGGCATCTACAGAGCTTCTTTTTGGGAAAAGAAAGTGGTCAAAAGAATTCACTGAAGGTAAGTTGAGCGATAAAATTATAGACACTACTACTTAATGGTGATAGTATAGTATACTAGTAGTACAGGCGGTGTTAAGATTAACTACAATACAATTAACAGATTTTCAGTTGCATATATTTTCATGTCAGAGGTCTGATATCAGATTACATACGGGAAATATATATATATACACACAAATATATTTCTAATCTCCAGTATTTGACGCAACTAAATAAATACAACCGGTACCTGAATAGTTGCAACAGCTTCCACAGCACCAGCTGCTCCTAGCAGGTGACCAATCATAGATTTTGTAGAGTTCACTCGTAACTGCGGACATCAAGATCTCATTAAGCTTTTGAAATATTGGTTTGAGCACTGAAAAAGTAATTATATTCATTCAAGTAACCTCTTGATTCTGGCCAAAACAATGAAGGAGTGCCTGATACTCCTTCAGGTCACCTGCTGGCGTTGATGTAGCATGTGCATTAATGTAGTTCACATCTTCTCTTGCTACCCCAGACTGAGCCAGGGCTTTCTCTATGCACAAAATGACACCAGTCCCTGCTTATGCATATGAAACAGGGTTCAAACACTGTATATAAAAATGTGATGTGCATCACATGTTCTGCTATTGTTATAAATCTCCAAATCAACTAATATCGTATATTTTCAGGAAATGAATCATGCTCAATAGTAACGACAGAATTGTATTGTATAGGTCAAGGGATTTGACCTGGTAAAAAAAGTTGAAAAACTAAAAACTAAAAAATAAAAATTACTGCATTGAATAGTTTATTTCCACGAAAGTAAAGTATTACAAGTTTATTGGGGCAGAATGGAATAGCCATATAGGTAAGAGCAAAGTCAGACGATCTCACTTTCGTTAACAACTTGCAAGTGTTCCAAGACATAAGAAAAATAACAAATAAAATAAACAGTGAATAATCTATAACTAGACAATACTGAGAAGTGATGTGAAAGAATTTGTGAAGACAAAAGAGTTAATTACAAGCATCCAGAAAATATACCCCCAACCCAAAAAAGAAAGAACATCCAGGAAACCATGGAACGCTTCACAATAATCATAATAACAAAGAGTGTCTAAAAACTACAGAAACATCATTTTTAAACCTTCAACCGGAGTTATATATAGAACATAAGTCTACTAGGTGATAAGAGAGAGAGAGTCCAATAATCAACATAAGATTTCCTTTAAAATGTCTTTTCTTAACTATTAAAGCTCTTTTTTCCTTGGACAATGAAAAAAATAAATATCTAATTTTTTTTTCCTTACTAACTTATTCATTGCACCTGCAAGATATATTTTGATTATCAACGAACATAATTACTCGGGGTGTCCAGGCAGACACTCATAACCAAGTCTCAGGAATAACCTACTTAACTTCACATTAGCTTGATACATCAAACCAACCCTTCACCACAACCGATCAAAGCTGTATCAAGACCAACTCAGAAAGGCTGCATCTCTAAATTTCTTGCCAATATGCTCCTCTAAAAGCCTATTGACAGAAGTGTACTAGCATAAACCAAAATTTTAGATGCATATTTGATATTCGTAAGCATTTCAAATGTTCGATACAAGATGTGCTACCTAACCAGTAACTTCCTCCATCACCAAGCTCAGGACAACATGTAGTTTGTAGAATAAAACTCAACATATGTAGCAGGTAAACCATGTATGCAAGAAGGCAAGAATTTGAATACAAAAAACATAATATGACTACTCCAATATAACGGCAATGCAGACCCAAACAATCCTATGATTTGTCCGCTGTAACATTACAAAATATTACACCTACAAACATCAAGAAAACTCTTTCCACCTCCAAACGAGAAGGAAAAATTATTATCTATTTACCAATCCGTACACTTAAAACAGTGGTTGAGAGTCTTCCATCATGGTTTCCTTTTTGTCCTCCTCTTTTAACTTTAGTGCATTCTAACTATTTTGTCCTTTCATATCAAACTTGACATATGTTACCATTTTGTCCTATAAATTTTGACATCCTTGCCAACTTGACATTGTCTCTTTCCTTATTTACATCATCAAATAATTTTCCTACTTGTTTATATGCAGTAACGAAGCCAGGATTTTGATCTAGTGGGGTCAAAATATTGTGATCCTATAAATAATTTGGCGGGGGTTCGGGGGCAGCGCCTCGAGCCAATTTTTTTTTAGATAATTTTGTACTTTCCGACCGGTTGCATATGTAAAACATGTATTTGGTTACAATATTGTTAATATAACAAGTAATAACATTATATATATATATATACACACACCCCCTTATTGACCCCTAATACTCCTTTATAATCACAAATTTGTTAATCAATATTTAAATTCCTTTTGTTATGAAAATAATCTAAATTAGATTATTATTTATTTTAAAAATATTAGAGGAAGATGCATATAGGAGTAGAAGTAATATGAAATTGAGAAAGTTGTAAAAATTTCAATTTGACCCCGTATATTAAAAAATTTATAAAATTTCAGTGGGGTCAATTTGTTCATTACACTTAAATTTCTTCTAAATTTATCATATATCATAAAATAAATTTTTTTCCCGGTGGGGTCAATTGACCCCACAAGTTCCAACGTGGCTTCGCCACTGTTCATATGAGTGAAGCATAAAGCATATCACATCACACAGAAAAGAGTCTACTTTATAAGAATTGAGTAAAAAGTGATATAATGTTCCGAACTTCTAATGAAAAGTGGCTTAGCTAGCTTTTATATACTATATACATGCCAATGTGATTATATAAACCAAGATAGGAGGCTCTTATGAAATAAGCAACTTTTTTATAATGTATGATTTTTTAAAAGTGTACACTCATTTTAAAAAAGATTCATGCTTACATATTAGTGTCAATTTTAGTAATTGGTTTAAGATATAAAGTTGCAAAAATGATGATTCTTATGATTTCTCAATCTTAATATACCTAATACATTCATTAAACAAATGTAGAAAATGCACACATATTAGCAAGGATTAGCTTTATGATTCTTTAATTGGTGCCGACTGATTTGATTGTGCTTCTCATGTATTTGGTGATGGATACGACTGATTTAGAATGTTATGTTTTATTACTTGAAGACAAAATCTGTAAATTTTCCTTTAAAACATAACGTCTTTTAGGAAAATTGATAATGCATACTAAACTTCTAAAAGACCACCAGTTGCGAAGCGCGTGGGATATACATAAACTAAGAATTTACCATATCAAAAGCTTTCCCAAAGACTGAAAAGTAGACTTGCTATCCCTGAACCATATCAAAAGCTTTCCAAAATCACAAGGTATACATAAACTAAGAATTTACCATTGGGATGAGGCTCTGTCATGTGATATGCATCACAAGTGAAGCTTCCACCAAGAAATTCTGCATAAATTTTAGCACCTCTTTTCTGACCATCAAAAAGAAAATAGGAAATTGAAAAAGAATAGTTAGCATATGGGATAAGTTCTAATTATCCTACAATGAAAACATGAAAACATATCTCATTCTTGTGAAGTTGTAATTCAAGTGATTCGAATTCCAATATACCTTAGCATGCTCTAGTTCTTCCAGAAGCAGAACTCCAGCTCCTTCTCCCATAACAAATCCATCACGATTCTGTCCAATACCAAAACCAATTTTTTCGGTGAGCATCATTCACACAATGCAGGTCAAAAGTGGAGAAAGTCCAGGATCGAGGTCTTGAGGAGTATTACACTATTACTCTTTCATCGAAAGAGTTGTAGAAATGAATAAGATAAGTTTCTCAAGAATGTGAGACTCCAGATATCTGGAAATTTTAAAACCAGAAATTCTCAGTTATAAATATTCCTTATCATTTTTCAAACTAAGTTTAAGTTACCGAGTACAACATACTTTTGCATCATTTAGAAAGCCAGAAACTGATATAGCAAGCTTTACATTACATACTTCTCAAATCAAGGAAGAATAATCTTTTTTTTATAGGGGAACTATGGTGCACTAATTAGTATTTAGATACAGTAGGCCTTCTAATAATTAATATTGTTATACTTAATTCTCTAATACTTGAACCATTTTTCAAGGAACCAACTTCGCTCCACATGTTATAATTAATATATTCTAACACTTAATAACTAATGAATTTTTTAAAACCCCCTCTGATAATATTAACTACAAAAAATATATATTCATTAATATAATAGCGACATTTATTTATAGAATTTGTACTAAATAAAGAATCACAAGTTTCTTTTAAAAAATTGGCTACACAATTGTACAACTAGTACATTCTTAATATAGACCTATCTGGCTATCACATAACAAATATTAAAAAGGAAAAGATAGTGATACTATGTTATACTTAAAAAACAATTAAAAAATTCATAAATTAACCTAAATTTATTATTAGGGGTGGAGCAGCATAGGAGCCAAACGGTTGTGAATTCACTATAGTGATAAGCTGATGGTATTGTGTTAGAATTTCTATTAATATCAAATACATGATGTGTTGACCCTTAAGAATGTTGGTCTTTCACCTCTCATTTGACGTGTAATATATAGTAGATGATATTCAAAGTTTATATGTTAAAATCATTAATTGTATTGGTGTATTACTCGTATCTATTTCAACCTTTTATAATTTAAGTAACCCACTAATTCATAAAATCACATAGCCTATTGGCCTAGAATTTCACTAGAGGATATGAAGTTCACTACAAAGGATAGCCTCACAAAGTAAATTATTACTGAGCAACAAAAGGAAAGAAGTAAAAACTAAAAAGTACAGCATATTCAATTTAGTGCATGTTTAACATAGCGGTGCGGTGGGTTAATAATGTTTTAAATTCAAAAAACGTGTGTTTGAGTGTTCGATAATACAATGAAACATTTTTGACACGGTAGAGGTTTTGAGTGTAAAAGTACTTTTGCGAAAAAGGTAAAATTTAGAACTTCTAAAACTGTGTTAAATTTATACTTGGAAACTTACCAACAAAATACATAACGTGCTTCTAAAAATTATTTGCCAAGCACTTTTTAATTTTGATGTGAAAGCACTTTCTCTAATAACTCTACTAGGGAAAGTCATTCAATTCACCTCTGCCAAACAGGCCCTTAATGTCTTAGCTTCCTCCTATAGTAATGAATCTTCTATTGCTTAACGAGTTGATATGTATTATCAAAGATATAATTTTTGGCATATTTTCCTTGTTTTTTTCCTTCGACAATGGAGGGAATGTGTATAATTTTCATTCACTTTATATTTTAGGTCAAGTCTTCATAGCATCATTCCATATTTAAATAAAAAAATTTGTGCATACTTTCAGTCCCTCTTAAACAAAACTGACTTTGCCCCTATAGGTTTATACATATATATATATATATATATATATATATATATTAAAAGTTTTTCGTTATTATGTAATGGTTCTCAACAATATTGCATGCAATTTTTAAATAAAATTTTCAATTTACTACAACCAAAAAGGTTCCCTACAAACTTTTTTGACTTCACCCCTTCATACTATGTAATTTATGTACAAAAGCTAACCACTTATTTAAAAAATATGAACATAACTTTGAGTATATATTAGTAAATATATATGGAATATTTTCTTCTTATCAATGACTTCATGTGGAATCTTTATACTAGATACTTTTGATAATTAATAATTTTTTGATCCCCCACAGTTAGTAATTATAAGAGTCAACTATATCCATTTGCAAGCTCCATGGTCACTTGATCCACTGGTATGACTCACTTTTATTAATATAGAGATCAGGGGTTCGATTCTTGTTGACAATAGACTATGAAGAAAGGTTCAACACACAGGTCCAGAAGGCGATGACGATTTAACAGTAAGTTATCCCCTCCCCCACATAGATCCCTCCCACTAGGTTAGGATAAATTATTGTAATAGATTAGGACATTAAAAAAAAATCCATTTGCAAGAAATGTGATCACAGACAAGACCTCACAATAGCCCGATACTATAATGTAAACAGCATCAGACAAATAGAATATAATCAAAGGAATAACTATCTATCAAACATTACATTATCCCAGGGACGTGAAGCTTTGGTTGGATCATTGTTTCTCTGAGAAAGTGCTCTGCATGCCACAAAACCACCCAATCCTGCATCAAGTTATGTGTTACGCCCTATAAATTGACATTTTCCGGATTAAGTTGAGTCCTAATGGAAAAAGGAGTTTTCAAGTACCAATAGGTATGATTACTGCATCTGAGCCACCACAGAGCATCATGTCCTGCAAGTTTTCACCGATAATCATTATACATAGCAGTAGACTGTAACTCTGTAACACATTCCCTAATCTTTACTTTTTTTTCTTACTTTTCAGTTTCCATTTGCAATTGTATATTTTTTCCGAATGGTTTAGAGAAACTACAAATAATCAAGAATATGTTCAAAGAGAGACTCCTACAATCCACCCATCAATATAGAAAATTAATACATACAGCCTCTCCTCTAATGATATGGTTTGCTGCATTTAAGATACAGAAGTTGCTTGTGGCACAAGCAGTAGAGATCGAATAGTTTGGACCCATCCATCCCTGCAGTTTGTATGTAGATAAGCAATTACAAAAAATGTTCAAGAATTTCAACAATTCTCATATGGATGCTATTTGCTAACTTTCAACATCAATTTTTGCTCACCAGATCCATGGCAAGCATGGCAGAACCCATATTTGTGGTTGCAAAAGGTACACAAAAAGGATTCATCTTTTTGTACGAGATCCTTAATGCTTCTATTGCATCGTTGAAGACCTGCTTAATTTACAAAATAACCAAGCAGACGCCATCCGTTAAAAGATGATACAATAGTGCAAAAAGAGAATCTAATAGTTAGCTGTATCTCCGACTAGTGTGGGATATTCCAGAGCTTCAATGAAAGAAATTTTGAAGGAATATTTTGAAAGACCGAAGATAGACATCATCACTACCATTATAAATGTAAAAATAGACATGTGCCAGTCTTTATCGTGCACCAGAATAAGCAAAACATATAGACAGAATATGCAGCACCAATTGTAAAACCTCAAATTTATCAGTGGTAGAAGCTCTTACATAACCAAATTCCCTCTAATTTCCATTTCATATAATGTGGAATTTATCATGCATGAAAGAAAACAAACAGTACCTTCATTCCACCCATAGCTGAGCCAATCAAAACTCCACATCTAGTTTTATCCATTTCATCCTTAACATCCTCTGTAATTCCACTATCAGCCAATGCTTTTTTTCCAGCTGTTAACATGTACAGCATGAATCTATCCATCCTCTTGGACAGTTTTGGTGCAACCCATCCCTCTGTCGAGAAAGACTTGATCTCTCCAGCAATTCTCTGTATTCGGGAACTCTAATATTAGAATCTAAAACCTGAAACTCTATACAAAAGAAGAGTAATCGCTAGAATACATACAGTGGGATAATTTGAACAATCAAAAGCCTCGATCTCACTAATGCCACTGACACCTTCAAGCAAATTGTTGTAAAATACATCTGGATCATTGCCAATAGGAGTCTCCACACCCATCCCAGTCACAACTACTCGCCTTTGCTTTGTAGCTGGTTTCTTCTTTGTCACAACTTCTATTGAAGGTTGAACAGCTATAGCCATTGCTTCCCCTAAGATTTTAGAAAGTCATAAATCCGTTAGCAAATAAGGCACTACAAATTATATAGAAGTAACTCGAGCAATTTCAGGTATAGTACAAGTCCCAACATACATTTGAGTTTCTTTTCAAAGTGTTAATGTCAGCAAATAATATTTCACAGATTATATCATTGAAGCCTAGTGTACCAAACTTCTGGACCACTAACTTGTCTACGAACATGAAATTAGGTAATGAATTGTTAATACAAACATGAACTTAGTAAATGAAAATGAGGAACAAGATGGAAACAACAATGACGTATCAAAGTTCCTTAGGCAAGGTAAATGTATCTTCCTGCCAAACTAGAAACCAGAAAGTAGAATCTTGATGGAAATCATTTTCCCTAGCCTTCATTATCAATTCTGTTACAAGCCCAGATAGCAAGATTATATATCAACACAAAATAAAGGAATAATTGATTTGGACCAACTAAACTTAGCCCACCTTCACTGACCTTAAAAGGATAAAAATTACATTAATGAGAGCACACACGTGGACTGTGTAAGAGAGGGGAAATTCATAACTCATTATTAGAATGTTGAAGTAGTGCCACAACTACCCAGACTCAACTGAGTGAAAAATTTTACTCCATCATTAAATGGAAATGAAATGGCACCTAATACATGTACCTGTACCCAAAAAAAAGAAGAAAAAATAGCACCTAATTTTGAAATGTTACTCCAAATCACAAGAACACACAAGCACTTCAAGAACTGAAATTTCTATATATCAAGAATAAACAAATTAAAATAACAAATTTATACCAACATAATGAATTAAGAAGACTCAGTTCATGGTTAGTGTAATCAAATGAAACAGTAAGTCATTGGCAAGACTAAAAAGTTCCCAGATTCCAAATTGAAAAATTAGAGCAACCAACAATTTTAACAATCACAAATAAATTACCAAACAGCCAAAATAGAAAAAGGGGCGAAACAGAGCAAGTAAGCAAACTTACCCGAATGCGCAGGTGGATGAATCCGCCTGCGCCTGCGGCCCACCGGAACAGAGCTCGATCCAAAAAACGAAGCAAAAGCTTTGTCACCGCCGAAGAAAAAATCAGAGGGGGAAATCCCTTTGGAACAGTAATACTCATTGCAGGGCTCCAATGAGCTCATCAGACCCTGAATGCTGGAAGATCCACACCACGACGAGATTAGAGAACTGGATAATCGAGCCCCACCAACACCACCGCCGGCGGCGGTGGCGCATTTAGACAACAGCCTCCGCTTGCGACTGCTCGACCGTCCAGCAGATGGATTAGTCATCACCATAATCGGATTGTGTTGGTCTTTTTCACAGGCAACTGACATGCATGCCGCCACAAACCATGTACACACCATAGACGACGTCGCCGCCGCCATGACTGACTATAGGTATGTATCAATTATATGTATGTATATGTATATATGTCGAAGGCTCGAAGCAATAGAAAACGGGATAAAAACAACAACAAAGAACAAGAATTTCAGGTGGGTTGTGATTATTATGTTATAGGGATAAAGAGAAGCGATGCATTGGCCTGAGGAATTGGGTTTAATTAGAAGAGGATGATGAAATGGGAAATTAAATGAAATCCAAATGGTGGTGGTAGACTGGTAGTGGTGGTGTTATTTTTTGGATCTCATTTTATTTTTCTTTGATTTCTTAAAGCGTTCGAGACGCAAGTATTTGTTTGGGTTAAATGAAAATCTGAGTAGTCCACCTAGTAGAGCAGAATAAGCCAAATGAATACAACCCACTCATAAAAAAAAAAACAGTCAAGCAATATCTCCGCTTCAGTTTTTGATATTTTTATACAATTTCCTCTTACATATAGGTATATGTTATAAAATTATAATATATATATATATATATACAATATCCATTTCTTGCGCCACCTCTTATTGAAGTTTTTACTTCTACAATTTTTATTTTTATTTTTTATAAAAAAAACATAACTAATAAAAATGTATAATAATATTTGGAATTGAAAGTTTTAAAAAAAAATGTTTTGGGTGTGATTTGGGTGACATATAACAAAAAAACAGTGTTGTCATGATGATTTTGAATTGAATGTTTTTTTTTATAAAAAAATAAAAAATAAAAAATTGCAGGGTGAGCTTGGGGTGAGCTCAATAACGGCAAAACTTTTACCGTTAAACTGTTGAGATACTCGGTGATAAAGAAATCTGATGAATGGCGTGGTTTAGTACATAGAATAACACAAGATTGCACAAATATATCGATTATTGACGTAAGAAGTCACTCAATTCATTTAATAATTGCCACAGTAGTTATTGTATAGTATTTCATATTATTGATTCAATTATTATCACAGTATCATTTGCACAATATTTTATATTATTAAATTAATAATTGAGACGAAACATTTATTCATATTATTATTTGCATTATTGACAATGTCTATAAAGTTCTGTCGAGGAAAGGTGTTAGGTTATTTAATTACGCGCCAATAAGGAGAAATCCTTATTGAAAAGCCCCCTCTTTCCTGGGAATGATCTGGTTGTCAATATTGTGAGTTATAATATTAATGATGAATAACTGTTGAAAGATTAAAAATGTGTTGATTGAAGATAAATGATTTGTGGTAAATATTTATTCAATTTTGATATAAATAGAGGGGTTGTTGTGATGCCCCCAAAATAGGTCCACACAACTCATTCTGAGTCGCCAAATACATGGTACGTAATTCAAATACAACTTCATTTATACAACTGCCGTGCAAAATACGACAACACATAAGTTGTGAGTTTTAATACAAATATTATCTCGTAGACAATATCTAAACTCAAATAAAATCCTTATTACAATTATTATCACACTATTTTACAAAATAGCGAGAACTACTATAAGAACTATCTTGGACCATTACTTCACTCCCTGATTAGTCTCAGCTATATTCTCGCCTCCTGAGAAAAACAATGGAATCAAAAGGAAAAAGGTGTGCTCAACTAGCTCAGTAAAGAATATTATGACTAAGATAATGAAGAATAAATTATCCTTAGTTTTCAACAAAGAAAAATCTGGTATAATACAATAGATATCAAGTGTTAGATCCACAACTGCAGCGGAAATATCAATCTATTAGAAGAGTCAAGTAGAGCATGATGTCTACTATCTTCTATGATTTAAAAGTTCATCATCAATATTTTATCCCTGTAACACCAATCGATCAATAAATATTTCAAATCAACGAATTATCCATGTACTACGGGCCAAGGATATTCGTTAGTATTACCAGTGATCATAATCTTGTCAAACAACTATCCATCTATGCACTATAGGCCAAAGAGGACTTTCACCACATCATTTATCTGTAACATTACATGTCATGATTATACCAATACACAATTTCTAGTCATAATCATACCAATCAACAGTCCATCTATACATTACGGGCCAAATATGACTTTCAGTACAATATAATCATGAGGATTATGACAATGATATAAGTAATCAATTAAGTGATATCAATGATAAATATTAGAAATTTATAATTCAATTTATCCAGAGTTCAAGAATGTCCAAATTGTCAACATGATAACTAATTGTGGAGTAAAAATCAAGAATGATATTCATGTATCAAAAATAATTTGGAGAGAAGAGAAAATTAAATTATGTTGTGAACAATACTCATAAATAGTACCGTATGAGTAGTATACATGAATAGTACACATGAATAGTACTGTATGAATAGTACCGTATGAATATTACACATGAACAGTACCGTATGAATAGTACCCCGACATGAAAAGATTAAAATTTAATAAGAAAATTCAGACTAATATTCTAGTGGAACGATACTAGATGAATCGCAAAACTCAAGGATATTCTACTAATTTCAGATAGTATAGAAGCAATACTTATCAAAATAAGTGTAGATTTAGAAATATGAAACAAAATAATATCACTTACATACTATAAAACACGGAAGAGAATAATATTCCTTACGAATATTGAACGAAAATAATATCTCTTACGAATACGAAAAATAATATCTCTTACGAATATTGAAAGAAATAATACCTCTTACCTTAATAGGAGACTAAATCTGATTGGTATAACGGAGATATTCTTGAAGAAAATTTATACTATTTGCTACACTCAAAGTATCTTTATACTAAAAAGAAATACGCATAATATTATAGAAGAATAATTATCTGATTCTGGTGTGATTTTTATTTCTTAACTAAACATCATATTTATAGGAGAATGGCATGGCACTATTTAAATATAATCACGGACGCACAGTAAAGGAATTTACGGGCGAAGAGAAGCCCAATAACGAGGGTCACTGCTTGGCCGTAGGTATAGGGAATGTTTTTGAGTAATCTGTTCCGGTGTAAAGTCCATTTTTTCATGAAGGTATTCTACGTTATCTCTTTCATCTCCCATTTTTCTCATCTTCAAATCTTAGATCTTGCCCTTTCTTTCTCGTCAAATTTCATCTTCCTTTTCTTCATCTCCAGATCTCAGATCTTGCCCTTTCTTCATCGCCAAATTTCTTCTTTCTTTTCTTTATCGCCAAATTTCGTAGCCAAATCTCAGAGCTCAAACATCATTGCCTGATCTCAAAGCTAGCATTCCTCATCTAGGGCACTCAAATCTCAAAGCTCCACGCGGCCTGAAATTCGTATTTATCTCTCTAAAAGTTCAGGTTTGAAAGTGTGACGACCAATTAAAGTGCCAATCCATTGTCCTTTCGTTGAGAAAAAAATCCAAATCCCATGTCCTCAACTCTATGTCTACAATTAGAAGGTATGAATAACGTTAGATTTAATCAAATGTATAATTCATTCACTTTTCCTGATTTTGATACTTTCATGAGATGGGTCGATTTGGGTTTTGATTTTTCTAGGTTAAATTCAGTTGATAGACAATTTTATGACGATTATGTTTAATTAATTATATGTTATGTTATGTTTGGAATTCTAGGGAGAGTTGTATATGTCTATTTCACTTTTGGGCTTTCATGACTGTTCCAAACCCTTGTCACTATAATCTTAACAAACTCTTTTGCAAAAAAAAGAAATTTGAGGTAATTATGGAACTCTGTAAATTTTACATAATTTGTAAATTGTGGAAATCAATGGAGTATCTGAATTGGGAGGGAAATAGTACTTTTTATCTCCTTATTATCTTATGTTGTTTGTTGTAGTGAATCATATTAGTAATAATTGTGTTTAAGATCCTTATATGGCGTCTACTCTTATAAAGAAGATAACTTGGGTCATTTGAAAATTTTACTAACAACTTTTAGCAGTGTGTGACGCCCCCAAAACAGGAATACATCACCTATTCTGAGTCGCCAAATACATGGTACATAATACAAATACAATCTTAAATATAAACATTATGTGAGTTTGAATACAAATATTGTTTACTGTAGAGTATACAAACTCAAAAGGAGTCCTCATTATTATTATTATCACACTATTTCACGCGAATAGTGAGGACTACTAATGCAAACATCTAGACCATCACACTGTTCCGACTAGTTCATTTACGTTTCTCATTTCACAAGAGAATAAAGTGAAAGAAAGGGTGAACTCAACTAGCCCAGTAAGAAATATTATGACTAAGATAATATAGAATATATTATCGTTAGCCTTCAACAGTGTTAAACTGATATAATATAACAAACATCAAGTTTAACTGCAGCGGAACAAGTAATCCATTAGAAGTGTAAGACCCCAAATAATTAATAAATGAAATTTAATTTCCTCTAATTATTATTTTGAAATAGTAAGGGTTGATGTGATTAATGTGGATAGTTATGGGTAAAATACGCAAATATTTTAAAATAAGCAAGTGGTTATAAAATATTCATTGTTGTTGGGAATATTCGTTTGGTCGTGGAATATTCGTATTGTTGGAGAATATTCATAATACGACGGCAAAAAAACCGTGTGTGGGCCCCATAACTGAAAAGCGATTGGAGGAAGAAAACGACAAATATAAGTTGTTTAAAAATAACTGGCGTAATTGTTACAGATTTATTAATTGTTGGAATACCCGGTGGGTAAAAACACGATGAATACGCATTGTTGTCAGACAAGAGATGATTCAGATTGCACCAATTATTGACTCTTACGTAAGAAGGCACTACTCAATAATGGTTATAGTAATTACTGTTCAGTATTTTATTGGTTCAATAATTGTTGTGTTGATATTTTATATTGTTGTTGTTTTAATAATTGTCATTACACAGTATTTTTCATTATCGAAGCAATAATTCATATTATCTGAATAATATTATTAGATAACATTATTGGCAATGTCTAGAAAGTTCTGTCTAAGGAGAGGTTTGGTCACCTAATTGCGCACCAGTAAGGAGAAATTCTTATTGGAAAGCCACCTCTTTCCTGAACCGCTCGATCACAATATTGTGATTCGTAATATTATTTGTGAATAATTAATTATTGATTCATATGATGAGGAAAATATTGATTTTATGTGGATATAGATGGAGAAAATTTTTAACGTGACAATTGTTGAAAATTGAAATTTTATCCTTTTCTCGATAAAATAATTCATTTAAAAATATATATATATATATATATATATATTATTATATTTTAATAATATAATAATGTGATATTTTTACAACAAATGTGGAATATATGAGTATACGAGGAGGAAGAGTATTTTTGTTGCAATAAATGTTTAAAACATGTTAAACATGTAAATTGGACCCCATTTATCGATTGAAATTTGATTATAACTTTGTAAAATCGCTTCGCTTATGGATTTTTGGTCAATTTCATTTGGAATTTGGAAAAACTTTCTTCTGCAAAGTTATAGAGAATTGAATTTCCTATAAAAATTCGCGAGATTCGAATTTTCTGATAAAAGAGCTATTTATTATGAATTATTGAAGTTCCGAAGCTCCGAAATAATTGATTTTTGGAAGTTTAAAATAATTTTAATTACAAAAAACGTTTTTGGAATGTTTGGGGACATCATTAACATGTGATATAAATGTGTTGAGAGCTGAAATTCAGATTTCAAATGATGCGTATAATATTTGTATAAATAATATTATTATATTAAATTTTCTGCATTGGTGTTCTAAGCATTTTCCTATTAATAGGGTGCTTAGGTTAGAATTGAAAATCACACCAGAAACTGAAGTTTTCTCTCTCTATATTATCGAGCGTATTCTTGTGAGTATTTTGAGTATACTTTGAGTATTGCTATACGGTGAAAGTTCAAGTTATAGCTTTATATCCAAGATTCCAGGTTAAATCTTTGTCTTTTCCGAGGTAAGGATATTATTTTTTTCAGTAATGATATTATTTCTTCAATATAATTATATTGAAATATTGATCTCAAGTTTTTATCAAATTTGGAACTTTTGGTGTCGAAGTTACTTATTCACGATATCTAAGACTATTCACGATACTCTGATCTTATTCACTTAATACTGGCATTATTCATCGAAAAAATAAAAAAAATTTCTTTTCGTTCAAAATATCTATTGTGGATACTAGTTTTGATTGTATCCATGTTTTGATCATTCTTGAATTTTACACCACTATGATTATTTTTGAGGTATTTTTGGACGTGGATAAAACAAAGTACTTAATCCTTAATCCTTGTCATTTTGTTTCTTTGGATTCGCTTTCTTTAAAATATTTTTCATCATCCTCGGCCTTAAATGATGAATATCTTTGGCTCAGTAGTGCAAAGATGAATGATTTTCGATGAATATCTTTGGCCCGTAGTGCAAAGATGAGCAGTGTTTAGATGAACATGAATTAATCGATGAATATCCTGGCTACCAGTAGTGCAAGGATGAATATATGATTCCGGATATATATTGATTGATGTTACAGGGGATAAAAATATTGATGATGGACTGTTAAATTCATAGATATTAGTAGATTTCATCCTCTAAGTAACTCTTCTATGAATTAATATTTTCCATCATGAGTATTGATTTAAAACTTGTTGCCTATTGTATTCTATTAATTTTTTCCTGTTGAAGACTAACGATAATTTGTTCGTATTATCTTAGTCATAATATTCTTTATTGGGCTAGTTGAGCTCACCCTTTTCCTTTTTGTTCCATTTTTCTTCTCGGGGAGGCGAGAATGTAATGAAGCATGCAGTCGGGGTATGGAATGATGGTTTTAGAGAGTTGTTTAGTAGTCCTCACCATTTTTGTAAAATAATGTATCAATAATTATGATGAGGATTTATTTGTATGTGGATATTGTTTAGATGACAATATCTCGTATTTAAACTCACGCTTTTCTTGTTGTAATAATAAAGTTGTAGTTGTTTACGTATCGTCGTATTGACAACTCAGAATGGGTGATGTATACCTATTTTGGGGGTGTCATAGTTGGTATCAGAGCTTAGGGATATGATCTCTAGCGGAGATCGGGGAATAGAACTAGGAGGGGAGAGACAAGTAAATCCTTCGCTAGTGTATCCTACCTAAGCTTATTTGATAGTTGGTCAGTATATAGGATATTATGTGATATATTGATTTCCTTAATTAACCCTTGTTTTATGACAGTATTTGAGAATGTCGACTGAGAATATTAACAATGGAAATGAGACCGTGGAGAGGCGCTCAGACTCACCAACGAGGAGAACGTGCAATAAGGGGCAATGTTCCTCCCGTGAACAACACCACCGATCGACGATGAACGACGAATGTTTAGAAGCTTTTTGCGGTTCATGCAAAATTAGGCGAGGAGACTCGTGTTCAAAACATATGAGAAATGATAGCAATTCACGGGTTGTCACAAATGCAAGATTCAAAGAGTTGGGACCACGAATTTAAGGGAAAGCCAGATCCGATCATGGCGTAAACATGGGTCAAGCAAATTACCAAGATATTCGATGTCTTGGGATGCACAGAGAACGAAGGTTCCATTCGCCACCTTTATATTCCATGGTGAAAGCAGATCTTTGGTGGGAGTCCGTGAAGACGCATCATCATCACCAAGACTCAAAGATGTCTTGGGAGACATTTCAGAAACTATTTAATGACAAATACTTTCCCGAAAGTGTTCGTCTATATGAAGGAAGTGGATTTTATTAGACTGGAGCAGAACAACATAACGGTGTCTCAAAGACGAGGCGAAGTTTGCAGAGTTATCGTGTTTGCACCTCATTTGGTGGAGAATGAGGAACGTATGACGCGGATGTTTCGAGAGGTTTGAAACCCTAAGATACGCCAAGATCTCATCTCTCATAAATTTTCTCTCTATTCAGATGTTGTTAACAAGGCTCAATTGTTAGAAAGCGAGATAACGAAAGTACGGCCAACCGAGGTACCACAATCGAGGATCATAAGGAGATAGCGAATCAACAAAACAACAATAACAAAGTGGAAAAAGAAAAAGACGGACAAAAATGGTAACCACTGGTGGTAATCATGGCCATGAAAAGCAGAAGAAGCGAGTGGGAGGAGATTTTAAAAGAGGAGATTCAACAATGACCATGTGAAGACAGCAGTGCCAAAGAAGAATCGGTTCAAGGAGGAAAACCACCACCGGTCATTATATGCTATAAATGCGAAAAGAGGGACATATCGGTCAAAGCGCCCACAACAGTTCGGTATGCTATAATTGTGGAAAGGAAGGACATATATTTCGAGATCGCGCAGAATAAACCTAGTTCAATGGGGACGGTGACTCAAAAGATCATCCCGAGAAAAGTCAAAGTCAAGCGGTTCTGGAAGAGGCGTTTGTTGTATTTGGTCAAATGCGAGAACCCAAACGAGGTGATCACGGGTAAGTTATTTATAAATTCTTGTGAAGTTTATACTTTACTAGATACCGGTGCTACCCATTCATTTATCTCTCCTGCTTGTGCTCAACGTTTAAACTTGACTCCGGAGAAATTAGACTTTGACCTATTTGTGGAAACTCCGTTAGGAGAAACTTTCATCACATCCACTGTTTATAAATCTTGTTTGATTCAAGTTGGCACCATCACCTTACCTGTTGACCTTATCTCTTTAAAGATACTTGCTTTTGATGTGATTTTAGGGATTGATTGGTTAACTACTCATCATGCCAAAATTGATTGTTTTCGTAAGGTTGTTAGCTTTCATATTCCTAAACAACTTTGTTGTATTTAATTCAAGTAACTAAACCATTAAAATCAATCACTGTCATATCTAATCATAAAGCTATTCGTTTATTAAAAAACGGATGTCAAGCTTTCTTAGCCCATGTTATGGATTTCAATAAAGACACGTCAAATTTGAATAATATTCTGTTGTTATTGACTTTTTCCGACGTATTTCAAGAACTTTCCGGCCTACCCCGTAACGTGAAGTTGAATTCTTTATTGACCTTGAACCCGGTACAAAGCCCATTTCTAAAACCCCATATCAAATGGCTCCTATTGAACTTCAGAGTTAAAGGTCCAACTACAGGGAGTTGTTGGACATCGATTACATTCGCCCCAAGACATCTCCTGGGGTGCTCCTGTTTTATTCAGTAAAGAAGAAAAGGCGGGAGTATGCGATTTTGTATTGACTATCGGGAATTGAACCATATCACTATCAAGAATAGGTATCCTCTACCTCGTATTGATGACTTGTTTGACCCGATTCTGAGGAGCACAATTCTTTTCAAAAATCGATCTTCGATTCGGATATCATCAATTGAATATAGAGGCGAGGATATTCCAAAGACCGCCTTTAGAACTCGAGACGGGCATTATGAATTCTAGTCATGTCTTTTTGATTGACTAATGCTCCTGCAGACTTTCATGGATATGATGAACCGAGTATTCAAGGAATATTTGGATCGGTTCGTTGTTGTCTTTATTGATGACATCCTCATATATTCCAAAAGTTGTGAAGATCATGAGCACCATTGAAGTCGGTACTACAAAGGCTTCATGAAAATAAGTTATATGCAAGTTAAAGAAATGCGAGTTACGGCGAGGAATTAGCATTTCTTGGGCACGTGGTGTCAAAACATGGAGTATCCGTTGATCTGGCGAAGATGAAGTAATACAAAGTTGGGAAGAACCAAGTCGGTGATCAAGAAGTGATTTTCGGGCTTATTGGTTATTATCGGAGATTCGTGGAAGGATTTTCTAGAATCGCTACTCCATTAACTCGGTGACTGACTCGGAAGGATACAAAATTCGTTTGGAGTGAAGAACGCGAGAAGAGTTTCCAAGAGCTTAAGAGAGACTTATTTTAAGACTTTTTCTAACAATACCATCCTGGTTCGGATGGATTTGTTATCTACAAATGATGCTTGAGCAAAGGGTTAGGATGTGTTTTCATGCAATATGGGAAAGTCATAGCCTATGCCTCGCGACAACTTAAAGAATATGAGAGAATTATCCTACTCATGATCTAGAGTTAGCGCAAAGATCGTTTGCGCTTAAAGATCCGGAGGCACTATCTTTATGGGGAGAAAGTGGAGATATATTCGCACCATAAAAGCCTTAAATATTTCTTCACTCAAAAAGAACTTAACACGCGAATGATGACGTTGGCTCGAGTTATTGAAAGACTACGACCACTTTATTCAATACTATCCCGGAAAAGCGAACGTGGTATTGACGACGTGTTGAGTAGAAGATCATACGCACGAACGAGTGCGATGATGTCAAGTATACGATGTAGAGCCAACTTTAATAGAAAAAGTTAAGGTTGTTCAAGCCATCAGGCCGGAGTCGATGCATATGAAGAAGAAAGTACAAGAAGGTGCTATTCCTAAGCGAGAATTGATGAAGAAGGAATACTTGAGTCCACTCTGCACTTTGTGTTCTAACGATTTTAATTTGAAGTACAAGATCATGATGGAGGCAACACAATACACCATTTGTAATCCATCCTCGGAAGTACTAAAATGTATCGTGATCTTCGATATACATTTTGGTGGAACAATATAAAGAGAGAGATTGCAAAGTTTATCTCAACATGTTTAACTTGTTAACGTGTAAAGGCGGAGCATCAAGTGCCTAAAGGACCATTGCAACCACTTGAGATTCCGAAATGGAAGTGGGAACACATTACCATGGATTTCACACTGGGTCTTCCTACGGTTTCTCAAAGCATAAATGATATTTGGGTTATTGTTGATAGATTAACCAAGTCGCACATTTTTCTTGCCGACACGGAGACTTATTCTCTTGAACGTCTTGCTAGTATGTATGTAAATGAGATTGTGAGGTTGCATGGCATACCAGTATCTATAGTTTTGGATCGCGACCCAAGATTCACTTCAAGATTTTGGGTTAGCTTGCAAAAAGCTATGGGTACGGATTTACGATTCAGTTCGGCATACCATCCTCAAACGGACGGACAATCAGAGAGGACTATTCAAACTCTTGAAGATTTATTAAGACTCTGTGTCCTAGACTTCAAGGGCATTTGGGATAAGTATTTACCATTGGTGGAATTCTCCTACAATAACAGTTATCAGGCAAGTATAGGTGTGGCCCCATTCGAAGCATTATATGGACGAAAATGTCGCTTCAAAGTATGTTGGGACGAGGTGGGTGAAGCAACATTGTTGGGGACCGAAGTTGGTACGTATGACCACAGAAAAGATCCAAATGATTAAACAACGCATACAAACGGCACAGGATCGACAAAAGAGTTATGCGGATCTTCATCGAAAGGACGTTGTGACGCCCCCAAAACAGGTATACACCACCCATTCTGAGTTGTCAATACACGGTACAAAAACAACTACAACTTTATTATTACAACAGTAGAACTGTGAGTTTAAATACATATATTGCCATCTAAACAATATCCACATACAAATAAATCCTCATCATAATTATTGATACATTATTTTACAAAAATGGTGAGGACTACCAAACAACTCTCTAAAACCATCATTCCATACCCTGACTCGTACTCGCTACATTCTCGCCTCCGGAGAAGAAAAATTGAACAAAACGGAAAAGGGTGAGCTCAACTAGCCCAGTAAAGAATATTATGACTAAGATAATAGAGAACAAATTATCGTTAGTCTTCAACAGGAAAAAAATCTAATAGAATACAATAGACAACAAGTTTTAAATCAATACGCAATGAAAATATTAATTCATAGAAGAGTTACGTAGAGGATGAAATCTACTAATATCTATGAATTTAACGATCCATCATCAATATTTTTATCCTGTAACATCAATCAATATATATATCCGAATCATATATTCATCCTCGCACCATGTGCCGAGGACATTCACCAAATGGGTTAGTGTTTATCTAAACACTGCTCATCATTTTGACTACGGGCCAAAGATATTCATCGAAATCATTCATCTTTGCACCACTGAGCCAAAGATATTCATCGAAATCATTCATCTTTGCACTACAAAGTGAAAGATATTCAATAATATCATCATTTAAAAGCGAGAATGATGAAAAATATATTTTTTTTTTAAAAGAAAGCGAATCAAATTGAAACAAAATGACAAGGATTAAGGATTAAGGATTCAGTACTTTGTTTTATCCACGCCCAAAAATACCTCAAAAATAATCATAGTGGTGTAAAATTCAAGAATGATCAAAACATGGATACAATCAAAGCTAGTATCCGAATAGATATTTTGAATTTAAAAGAAAATTTTTATTTTTAGATGAATAGTGTCGCATTCGTGAATAGTATCGATACGTGAATAGTAACTCAGACACCAAAAGTTCCAAATTTGATAAAAACTTCGGATCAATATTTCAAAGATAATGATATTGAAGAAATAATATCATTACGAAAAAAATAATATCCCTTACCCTCGAAAGATATTACTTATAACTGGAATATGGATATAAAATTTATAACTTGAAATTTCACCGATATAGCAATACTCAAAGTATACTCAAAATACTCACAAGAATACGCTCGATAATATAGAGAGAAAACTTGATTTTCAATGATTTTCAATTTAACCCAAGACTTATTTATAGGAAAATGCTTAGAACACCAAAGCGAAAATTTAATATAATATTAATATATATAAACAAAATTTTATGCCCACTTTTGGCAACTGAACTCAGCCACCAATGTTGCCCACAATAATGAAAAAAACAAAAAAAACGATTTTGTTATTAAAAACAATTAAAACTTCCAAAAATCAATTATTTTGAACTTGAACTTCAATAATTCACAATAAATAGTCTTTTGTCGAAAATTGAATCTCATGAATTTTTATAGGAAATTCAATTCTCTACAACTTTGCAGAAGAAAGTTTTTCCAAATTCCAAACAAAAATTGACCGAAATCCACAAACGGGTGATTTTAGAGGCTATAATTAAATTTCAGTCAATAAATAGGGTCCACCGACATGTTTAACATGTTTTAAATATTTATTGGAACAAAAATACTCTTTCCCTCAGATACTCATATATCCCACATTCATTGTAAAAATATCACCATTATTATATTATTAAAATATAATAATATATTTAAATGAATTATTTTATCGAGAAAAAGATAAAATATTAATTTTCAACAATTGTCACATTAAAATTTTCTCCATCTATATCTACATAAAATCAATATTTTCCTCATCATATAAATCAATAATTAATTATTCACAAATAATATTACGAGAATCACATTATTGACAAACGTGCGGCTTCCAGGAAAGGAGGCTTTCCAATAAGAATTTCTCCTTACCTGGTAGCAGCAATTAGGTGACCAAACCTCTCCTTAGATGTAACTTTCTAGACATTGCCAATAATGTTATCTAATAATATTATTCAGATAATATGAATTATTGCTTCGATAATGAAAAATCTCGTGTAATGACAATTATTGAAACAACAACAATATAAAATATCAACGCAACAATTATTGAACCAATAAAATAAAATCTTGAACAATAATTATCAGTAACTATTATTGAGTAGTGCCTTCTACGTAAGAGTCAATAATTGGTGCAATAATACTGGTATCTTCCATCGCAACAGCGCGTATTCTTGTGTTTTAACCACGGGTATTCCAACAAGTGTAAAAGCAGAATAACTACACCGTTATTTTTAAACAACTTATATTTGTCGTCGTTTCTTCCTCCAATCGCTTTTCCGTTTCGGGCCCACACATGGTCGCTGGCTGCGCGTCGCATTTAATATTCCCCAACAAAGATCGAATATTCCACAACCAAAACGAATATTCCCGACAACAATGAATATTTTATAACCACTTGCTTATTTTGAAATATTTGCGTATTTTACCCATAACTATCCACATTAATCACATCAACCCTTACTATTTCAAAATAATAATTAGAGGAAATTAAATTTCATTTATTAATTATTTGGGGTCTTACAGACGTTGAGTTTAGTATAGGGGATCATGTATTGTTGCGTGTTGCCCCATGGAAGGGAGTTATAAGATTTGGGAAGAGAGGAAAGCTCAATCCACGATTTATTGGTCCATTTCAAATTCTTGACCGAGTAGAAAATGTAGCCTATAGACTCGCTTTACCTCCAAGTATGTCTCGTGTTCATAATGTGTTTCACATATATGTACTTCGTAAATATGTGAAAGACCCGAACCACGTTATTGAGTTAGAACCGGACGAGATAGCTGAAGACTTAACGTATGAGGAGGTATTGTCAAGATCTTGGATAGGAAGGAGCATGTCCTATGACGAAGGTCATACCACAAGTTAAAGTCTTGTGGAGGAACCATGCTTATAGAAGAAATGACACAGGAATTGGAAACGGAAATGAAAGTGAGGTATCCTCATCTTTTCAAACACCAGTGCATTATGTCAATTTCGAGGACGAAATTTCATAAGGAGGGGAGGTTGTAAGACCCCAAATAATTAATAAATGAAATTTAATTTTCTCTAATTATTATTTTAAAATAGTAAGGGTTGATGTGATTAATGTGAATAGTTATGGGTAAAATACGCAAATATTTCAAAATAAGCAAGTGGTTATAAAATATTCATTGTTGTCGGGGAATATTCGTTTGGTCGTGGAATATTCGTCTTTGTTTGGGAATATTAAATGCGATTTGATTAAATGTATGTGTGGGCCCCATAACTGGAAAGTGATCGAGGAAGAAAACGACAAATATAAGTTGTTTAAAAATAACGGCGTAATTGTTACCGATTTAATCGTTGGAATACCCCGGTGATTAAAACACAAGAATACGGCGTTGTTCAGACAAGAAGACACTGCAGATTGCACCAATTATTGACTCTTTACGTAAAGAAGGCACTACTCAATAATGGTTACGATAATTCTTATTTAGTATTTTATTGGTTCAATAATTGTTGTGTTGATATTTTATATTGCTGTTGTTTCAATAATTTTAATTACAAAAAACGTTTTTGGAATGTTTGGGGACATCATTAACATGTGATATAAATGCGTTGAGAGCTGAAATTCAGATTTCAAATGATGCGTATAATATTTGTATAAATAATATTATTATATTAAATTTTTCGCTTTTAGTGTTCTAAGCATTTTCCTATAAATAGAGTCTTTGGGTTAGAATTGAAAATCACATTTAAGCTCAAGTTTTTCTCTCTATATTATCGAGCGTATTCTTGTGAGTATTTTGAGTATACTTTGAGTATTGCTATACGGTGAAAGTTCAAGTTATAATTTTATATCCAATTATTCCAGCTTTAAGTATTGTCTTTCCGAGGTAAGGGATATTTTTTTTTCGTAATGATATTATTTCTTTAATATCATTTCTTTCAAATATTGATCCAAGTTTTTATCAAATTTGGAACTTTGGTGTCTGAGAGTTCTTATTCACGTATATTACTTTATTCACGATACTAAGATTATTCACGAATACTAAGACTATTCATCAAAAATGAAAAATTTTCTTTTAGGTCAAAATATCTATTTCGAATACTAGCTTTTGATTGTATCCATGTTTTGATCATTCTTGAATTTTACACCACTATGATTATTTTTGAGGTATTTTGGACGTGGATAAAACAAAGTACGAATCCTTAATCCTTAATCCTTGTCATTTTGTTTCTTTGGATCCGTTTTTTAAAAATATTTTTCATCATCCTCATTCAGAATGATGAATATCTTTGCTCAGTAGTGCAAAGATGAATGATTTCGATGAATATCTTTGGCCCGTAGTGCAAAGATGAGCAGTGTTTAGATGAACATGACTAATCGATGAATATCCTTGGCTCAGTAGTGCAAGGATGAATATATGATTCGGATATATATTGATTGATGTTACGAGGATAAAAATATTGATGATGGATTGTTAAATTCATAGATATTAGTAGATTTCATCCTCTACGTAACTCTTCTATGGATTAATATTTTTCGCTGCGAGTATTGATTTAAAACTTGTTGTCTATTGTATTCTATTAATTTTTTCCCTGTTGAAGACTAACGATAATTTGTTTTGTATTATCTTAGTCATAATATTCTTTATTGGGCTAGTTGAGCTCACCCTTTTCCTTTTTGTTCCATTTTTCTTCTCACGAGGCGAGAATGTAGCAATCAGAGTCGTAGGGGTATGGAATGATTTTAGAGAGTTGTTTAGTAGTCCTCACCATTTTTGTAAAATAATGTATCAATAATTATGATGAGGATTTATTTGTATGTGGATATTGTTTAGATGACAATATCTGTATTTAAACTCACAGTTTTACTGTTGTAATAATAAATTTGTAGTTGTTTCTGTACCGTGTATTGATAACTCAGAATGGGTGATGTATACCTATTTTGGGGGTGTCACAAGAAGAGTCAAGTAGAGAATAAAATCTACTATCTTCTATGATTTAAAAAGGTTTTTCATCACTTTTATCGCTGAGACTCAGCTTAATAAATAATCCACATCATTAAATCATCCTCGCACTGTGCCGAGGATATTCTTTTTAATATCACGACCACGAATTATTCATGCACTACGGGCCAAAGATAATCGTGTTTTCATCAACGGTCCTGATCATGCCATAAAATAATTCATCTTTGCACCCTTGGCCGAAGAGAATCCATAGCCACAATCATACCAAAAACTGTCCATCAATGCACTACGGCCAATGAGGACTTTTTTCACATCATTTGTAATATTACGGTCATGATTATACCGAATAATCCCTAGTCATAATCATACCAAGTCCATCTATGCACTACTGAGCCACAAATGACTTTCAACATAATATAAACATGAGGATGATGACAATGACATAATAATTCAATAAAACAAGTTCAAGAATTAATTTATCCAGGAACCAATAACGCCCAAATTGTCAACATGATCATCGCTTTGTAGAGTAAAATTCAAGAATGCTCGGAAGAATATTTCCATGAAAAGATCTTTGGATGAAGCGCAAATATCAAGGATATTCCACTAATTTCATGGAGTATAAGTCAAAACTTTAACCAAGTGAGTATAATAAAGAATGGAATAACAAAAAAAATCACCGTGCATGCGATAGACCACACATGAGTTATTCCAATAGAATAATAAATAACGGAACCGGTCCCCAGTAAAAGCGCATGCATGAGGATATTCCAATGTAATAATAAATAATTTAACTGTGTCATGCGTAAAAGCCATGTACATGATGTTCCAACAGAATGATAAATAATGGAATCAGTCCCGGCAGAAACGCCTTGCAGACGAGGATGTTCCGTGAGAATAATAAAGAATGGAATAACAAAAGAATTTCACCAAGTATAGGGTAGCTCATGCGTATCTGAGTTATTCCAATGAATAATAAAGAATGGAATAATGAAGTTCTCTTCATGGATAAGAAAGAAATAATACTCCCTACCTTAGAAGAAACTGGATATAGAAGTGGTGAAGTAGCATAATACTTTTCTTCTTTCTCTCTATAATTTCTCTCTATAATTATTGCTCTATAGCTTTATTGAATTGGTGAGAAATGAAGGAAGAATGAGCTTCTACTTATAGGAAAATATAGTTTCGATAATTGCACGTTTTGGGGCTCGAAATATTACAGTATAATACCTTCCTCTTTTTCTTCACTTTAATTTAGTCCTGCAAGTATTATCAATCTTACACCAACTCCCCTAATAGTAAATAATGTAAATCAATAGTAAATCATGTGACTCAATAGTTCTAATCATGTGATAAAAACAATTACAGTATAGTACCTCCATCTATACCTCCATTTTTAACTTAGTCATGCAAGTATTATCAATCTTGCACCACCACCCCTAATAGTATAAGAATGTGAATCAATAGTACCCCTTGTGTAAGGCCCCAACTTTTTATAAATAAAGATTTAATTTCTCTAATTATTATTTTGAAATAGTAAGGTGTTGATTTGATTAATGTGGTTAGTTATGGGTAAAATGCGCAAATATTTCAAATAAGCAAGTGGTTATAAAATACTCATTGTTGTCGGAGAATATTCGTTTGGTCGTGGAATATTCTTGTTGTTTTGGGAATATTAAATGCGACGGTATGACCTTTTGTGGGCCCCATAACTAAAAAAAGCGATTGGATGAAGAAACGACAAGTATAAGTTGTTTATAAATAACTTGGCATTGATTATTCAAGATTAATCTTGTTGGAATACCGGTGGTTAAAATACGATGTAATGCATTGTTGACAAAGAAATGGCACACCAGTATTGCACCAATTATTGATTCTTACGTAAGAAGGCACTACTCAATAATTATTTACGATTATTCTTATTCGATATTTTATTTATTGATTCAATAATTCTTTGCGTTGATATTTTATATTCTTGTTGTTTGATAATTGTCACTACACGGTATTTTCCATTATCGAAGCAATAATTCATATTATCTGAATAATATTATTAGAAAACATTATTAGCAATGTCTAGAAAGTTACATCTAAGGAGAGGTTTGGTCACCTAATTCGCTACTAATAAGGAGAAATTCTTATTGAAAGCCCCTCTTCTGAGGAGCTACTTTGGTTCACGAAGATTGTGATTCTGTAATATTATTTATGAATAATTAATTATTGATTTATATGATGAGAAAAATATTAATTTTATGTGGATATAGATGAGAGAAATTTTTAAAGTGACAATTGTTAAAAATTGATATTTTATCTTTTACGATAAAATAATATTTTATTATATTATTATAATAGAATAATGATGATATTTTTACAATGAATGTGGGATATATGAGTATATGAGAAGGAAGAGTATTTTTGTTGCATTAAATGATTAAGCACATGTTTTTTGTGTGTCGGTGGACCCCATTTTTGATGAAATTTGATTATAAACATAAAATTGTCCGTATGTGGATTTTTGGTCAATTTCATTTGGAATTTGGAAAAACTTTCTTCGCAAAGTTGTAGAGAATTGAATTTTCTATAAAAATTCGCGAGATTCGAATTTTCTAATAAAAGGGCTATTTATTATGAATTATTGAAGTTCTGAAGTTCCGAAATAATTGATTTTTGGAAGTTTTATTTATTTTTATTAATAAAAACGTTTTTATATGTTGTGGGCATCTTTAACATGTGCATGGTGGCTAAATTCAGATTCAAGATGTGGGCGTATGAATTTTGTTTATATATAATATTATTATATTCAATTTTCTGCTTTGGTGTTCTAAGCAATTTCCTATAAATAGGGTGCTTAGGTTAAAATTGAAAATCACACCAGAAACTAAAGATTTCTCTCTCTTTCTCTTTCTATAATATCGAGCGTATTTTGTGAGTATTTTAGTACTTTGAGTATTGCTATACGGTGCAAGTTCTTTCATTACTATATCCAGTATTCCAGTCAGAAGTACTATTCTTTCTGAGGTAAGGGATGTTATTTTCTTCTCAAATGATATTATTTCTTCAATATCATTATGCTGAAATATTGGTTAAAACTTTTTTATTTCATGAGTTACTATTCACGAGTTACTATTCATGAGTTACTATTCACGAGTTACTATTCATGAGTTACTATTCACGAGTACTATTCACGAAGCATGATGATTTTTTTTGTGAAATTTCTATCTTTTGGTGTCGGAGTTACTATTCACGTATACGACACTATTCACAGAAAAATTAAATTTTCGTTTTTCGTCCAAGATATCTATTATGGATACTAGTTTTGATTGTATCCATGTTTTGATCATTCTTGAATTTTACTCCACTCTGGTTATTTATGAAGTATTTTTGAACTTGGATTGTTTAAGGTACGAATCCTTAATATTTGTTCTTTTGTTTCACTGGATTCGCTTTTCTTTAAAATATTTTTCATCATCCTCAATCCTAAATGATGATATTCTTGAATATCTTTGGCACAGTAGTGCAAAGATGAATGATTTTCGATGAATATCTTTGGCCCGTAGTGCAAAGATGAGCAGTGTTGAGATGAACATGATTAATGATGAATATCTTTGGCTTTGTAGTGCAAAGATGACTATTTGATTCAAGATGTATATTGATTGATGTTACAGGGATAAAATATCGACGATGGACTTTTAAATTCATAGATGATAGTAGATTTCATTCTCTACTTAACTCTTCTAATTAATTATTGTTTCCGCTGCAGTTGTTGATCTAAAACTTGTTGTTTATTGTATTCTATCAGATTTTTCCCTGTTGAAGACTAAGGATAATTTGTTGTACATTATCTTAGTCATAATATTCTTTACTGGGCTAGTTGAGCTCACCCTTTTCTTTTTTGTTCCATTTTTTTTCTTCTCGGGAGGCGAGAATATGCGGGAACTAGTCAAGGTGTTGAGTGATGGTTCAAGATAAATTTGTTTTAGTAGTCCTCGCTATTTTGTAAAATAGTGTATCAATAATTGTAATGAGGACTTTATTTGAGTGTGGATATTGTCTAGAAGACAATATTTGTATTTAAACTCACAGTTTATGTGTTGTCGTATTTTGCACGACAATTGTATTAATGAAGTTGTAGTTGTTTCTGTACCATATATTTGGCGACTCAGAATGGATTGGTTGGATTGGACCTATTTTTGGGGCGTCACACTGTGAATAGTAACTCGTGAATAGCCATCTTACAAGTTTGAGAATGGACTGGATGCTTGGATAGTGAAATTTGAAGTACAAACGAGGAAATGAAAGACTTGTCATCAGGTCTGATAATTGGGATTTCCATAGGGGTGGTAATTGGAGTGCTTTTGGCCACGTTTGCATTGTTCTACTTTAAATCCATAGGAAACGATCACATATAGGAAATAGCAGTTCGCGGAGAGCTGCAACCAATCCTATTCGAGCAAATGGGGTTGATTCTTGCACAATCTTATCATACTCATCTTTAGGTACAGAGTCACCCAAAACATCTATACAAATTAGCACGTCCTTTTGGCTCGGAGGACTGAAAAAGACTAACGTAGTCGCTGTTTCTGGAATATTGGAGTACTCTTACAAGTATGCTTTTATTTTTATTGATTTAATTTATTATTTTCATCTAACTGGATGAGATGATTCAGGTGTGTCATTTATAACTAACCAATCCAGTGTAATTTCTCTTTAACAAAATTGTTACAAGTACAATACTACTCTACTAGGACTTGCTGTAAGACCCCAAATTTTATGAAATGAAAGTATTCAATTTTTTTATAATTATTATATTATTTTGTAAATGGTTAAATTCATAAAATGTTAAAGTTAAGGGTGATATGTGAATTTTTTTGCAAAGAAAGCAAGTTGTTATAAAATATTCGTTTGGTCGGGGAACATTATTTTTGTCGGGAATATTCGTACGACGACACAATCATTGGTGGACCCTACAATGGAAGTATTGTCATAGTTAGAAAATGACAGAATTACCTTTTTATAAAAATAACGGCGAAAGTGTTACCGTTAAAACTGTTGAACTACCCGGTAGTAAAAGTACAGTAATACGCGTGATTGCATAGTAGCACACGGTGTTGATTATTGATGCTTACGTGAGAAGTCACTTAGTTGTACTCAATTATTGCTACAGTAATTGGTGCATCATATCTCTCATATTATTGATTCAATTATTGTCACAGTATCATCTGTATAATGTGTTATATTATTAAATTAATAATTGAGACGACGAAGTTATTCATATTATTATTTGCAATATTGACAATGTCTAGAAGTTGTGTCAAGGAGAGGTTTGATCACCTAATTGTACGCCAATAAGGAGAAATCCTTATCGGAAAGCCCTCTCTTTCCTGGGAACGACCTGGTTGTTAAATATTGTGAGTTATAATATTAATGATGAATAAGTTCGTGTTGATTAAAGATGAAATTGATAGTTCCATTGTGTTAGAATTATTAGTGTTAGTGAAAATAGACATTTATTTCGATAATAATTGATGTCTGGAGGTTATATTGACCAATCGAGTAATTAACCGGATAAATGAGCAATTAATTGCTATTAATTCACATGATTATAACTATTTATTCACATGTATGTACTATTGATTCACATTCTTGTACTATTAAGGGAGGTGGTGCAAGATTGATAATACTTGCATGACTAAGTTAAAATGGAGGTATAGATGGAGGTATTATACTGTAATTCGTATGTTCACATGTTTAGAACTATTGAGTCACATGATTTACTATTGATTCACATGATTTACTATTAGGGTAAAAGTTTGATAATACTTGCAGGACTAAATTAAAAATGAAGGAAAAGGAAGGTATTATATTGTAATATTTCAAGCCCCAAAACGTGCAATTATCGAAACTATATTTTCCTATAAATAAGCTCATTCTTCCTTCATTTCTCACCAATTCACTAAAGCTATAGAGAAATTATTATAGAGAGAAATTATTAGAGAAAGAAGAAGAAGAAGTCTCGCTACCTCACTATTCCAAAGATCCATCTTCTTTTGAGGTAAGGGTATTATTTATTTTCGTATTCATGAAGAGAGTTATTTTCTTTCAATACTCGTAAGGGTTGTTATTCCATTCTTTATTATTATGTTGGAATAACTTTGTTTATGCCAATCACCGCATATATGGTGAAATTCTTCGTTATTCCATTCTTTATTATTCATTGGAATAACTTTGTCTTTCATGATCTATCGCGTGCACAGTGAATTCTGTTGTTATTTCATTCTTTATTATTCATTTGGAACATCACATGCATGCGGATTACGCATGACACGGTTCCATTCTTTATTATTCATTGGAATAACTCATGCATCTATGAGCTTGGTGAATTCTTACGTTATTCCATTCTTTATTATTATTCATTGGAATAAATGCTTGCTCACGTGGATTACCGCATTTACGACAAAAAAATCCATTTGCGATTTCATATATTCTATTATACTTAGTTGATTAAAGTTTTAGCTTTTATACTCCATGAAATTAATGGAATATCCTTGATATTTCAAGGCTTCATCCAAAGATCTTTCATGAAAATATTCTTTTGAGCATTCTTAAATTTTACTCCACAAAGCAGTATCATGTTGACAATTTGGACGTTATTGATTTTTGGATAAATTAAATTATAAATCTTTACAAATTTATCCTTAAACTTGTTTTATTGAATTCTTATGTCATTGTCATCATCCTCATGTTTATAATATGTTGAAATTCATGTGGCTTCAGTAGTGCGTGGATGGACTTGGTATGATTATGACCAGAATTATTCGGTATAATCATGGACCGTAATGTTACAAATGATGTGGTAAAAGTCCCGTTGGTAGTAGTGCATTGATGGATGATTGTTGGCATGATCATGACCATCGATGAATACACGAATATCCTTGGCCCGTAGTGCATGGATAATTTGTGGTCGTGATACTAATGAATATCCTTGGTCGTAGTGCAGGGATGATGTGGTTTATTTATTAAGCTGAGTCTCAGCGATAAAAGTGATGAAAAACCTTTTAAATCATAGAAGATAGTAGATTTTATTCTCTACTTGACTCTTCTAATGGATTGGTTGTTCCGCTGCATTTAAACTTGATGTTTGTTATATTTTATCAGTTTAACACTGTTGAAGGCTAACGATAAATTATTCTGCATTATCTTAGTCATAATATTTCTTATTGGGCTAGTTGAGCTCACCCTTTCTTTCATTGTTCTCTGCAGGAAATGAGAATATAGCTGGGACGAGTCGGGGAACGGATTGACGGTCCAGATGGTTATTTTAGTAGTCATCACTATTCTATAAAATAGTGTGACAATAAATGTAATGAAGACTCCATTGAGTATGGATATTGTCTAGATGACAATGTTCTTATTAAAACTCTTAGATTATGTTTTATCGTATTTTACATGACTGTTGTATAATTAAGTTGTATTTAAACTTTGTACCATGTATTTGGCGACTCAAGATGGGTGATGTATACCTATTTTGGGGACGTCACACTTACAGCTTTTATATTTTTTCTATATGTAAGCATGCTGACATTTGAAACAGAAAATGTCAACTGAAAGACATACTTCCACAATAAGAAAACCATTTTGTCAGAGTCAAACAGTTTTACACAATAACAAGAATTATAAACTAAATTTTATAATTATATCACTTATCAAAGTATAAGTTCCTTATGCCAGAAGGAATGGTAAAATGTTCAACTAGTTTAGATATATCATTGTTTCTGCTTCCTACGTATCCCCCCTCCTGAACACATAAAGTTTATGTGAAAATTTATTTTTTAAAAGGAAAGAATTCGCGATCATTTTGTTGCATGGAGTCTCAAATAAAATGTCAATGATGCATGAAGTCCATTAGCACTTATCTAAACTCGTCATCTGACACTAATTATATACTTCATGTTACTTATATCTTTTCCTGTTATGCAAACTTTAATCTTAAGATGTTTGGTGCTTGCGTTGTTTACCGTAACAAATTATAGATGTTTAATTTTGTCACTAATGGGTCATTATTAAACGTTTTACTTTTCTTTTGTTTATTTGTTATTGAAAATAAACTATCACAGGGAAATTTAATTTCTTCTCCCCCCGGCCTTCCTGCCTTCCTTAGTATTCTCCCACGTAATTTGCAAGTTTCTTTACACCATATATGTTGATGCTTAAAACAAAGATCTATTGAAAGCAACTTGTAATTTTACTGCAGTGATTGGACAAGGGGCATTTGGTCCTGTTTACAAATTAAGCTCAAATGTCATCTGGTGAGATTGTTGTTGTTAAAGTGCTTGCAACTGATTCTAAACAAGGGGAAAAAGACTTCCAGACAGAGGTAATTGTGGTTAATTTAATTTTTTTGCTAAGTAATTGTGGTTAATTAATTGAAACTGTCCAAATTTATTAATATTTATAACAAGCACATATAGATACGTGCCTTGAAGTTACAGATTGTTTTAATCACTATTTAGTATCTCGCAACTTTCTCATATTGGTGTTGATAACTAATAGTTGTTGGCTAATTTTGAAGTTTTGACTTAAAAACTCGAAACCATGGGAGATATTGGGTTTTGCCACTGTGCACAACCTCTCTACTCTAAATGTGCTTAACATATTCTTCAATCTGTGCGACATTTTTATTTATACATTCTAACCCTTTGTTTATCTATATTTCTTCTTAGGTTACATTATTGGGACGACTACATCACAGGAACCTAGTTAATTTGGTTGGATATTGTGCGGAAAAAGGGACAACACATGCTTATATATGTCTACATGAGTAAAGATAGTTTGGCTTCTCATTTGTATGGTAAGTTGCCTGCAAATTCAGTTAAATGATTAACTACATGACTACTAAATTGGTTAACGTGTCTACTTTTTCTTTCGTTCTTTTTTTCGTGTGTATTTATATACAAATATTGTAAGACCCCAACTTATTATAAATAAAATCGAATTTCTTCTAATTATATTTGTGAATAATAAGGTATTGATTTGATATAATTCTCTAGTTATGGGTGAAATGTGCAAATTTTGCAAAATATGCAAGTGGTTATAAGATAATCATTGTTGTCGGGGAATATTCGTTTGGTCGTGGAATATTCTTGTTGTCGGGGAATATTAAATGACTTGGCGTAGTCATTTGTGGACTCCATAATGAATAAGCTTCGGATGAAGAAAATGACAAGTTTGAGTTTTTATAAATAACGACGTAGTTGTTACTGCTAATAACTTTGTTGAATAATTCGATGGTTAAAATACGATGTCTGGCGTGGATATGCAGTATTGATGAATTATTGATCCTTACGTGAAGGCCTTTACTCAATAATTATTACGATGAATTCTTATTCAATATTTTATTTTATTGATTCAATAATTGTTGCGTTGATATTTTATATTATTGTTGTTTCAATTGTCATCTTGACAAGATTTCCCATTATCAGATCAATAATTCATATTATTTGAATAATATTATTAGATAGCATTATTGGCAATGTCTAGAAAGTTCTATCAAGGAGAGGTTTGGTCACCTAATTGCGCGCCAATAAGGAGAAATTCTTATTGGAAAGCCCCCTCTTTCCTGGGAACAGCCTGGTTGTCATAAATGTGATTCTGTAATATTATTTGTGAATAATTAATTATTGATTCATATGATAAGGAAATATTTATTTTATGTGGATATAAATGTTGGATATATTTATTGTGGTTAAAAATGAAGGAGTTAATGTTGAGGTGTTTTATCAGTATTTTTGTCGGAATGAAGGTATTAAAAATTAAACCAGTATTTTTGAGATATATTGTGTGAGTTATAATTTTTAATTCGACCATTGGATCATTGTAATTTTTGGATATGTTATACATATATAAGTTGAGTATATGTCCACAAATTTTGAACCGTTAAAAATGAACGTATGATTTGTTATGAATTTTAAGAGGTGACTGATTCAGAAATTAGGTTTATAAATGATTTTGGTGGAAAATTCTAGAATTGAGTGGGCCCCACTTGTGGTTGGTGAAGAAATGTCTTTGAATTTATTTCAAATGTGGTGGGTGAGACTAGTAATAGTAAAGCCATCATATTATGCAGTCAAGTCTGCTAACATTTTCCTATAAATAGAGGCTAAGTTAAAATTGAAAATCACACGTAAACAAAGTTTTTCTCTTTCTCTCTAGATTATTGAGTGTATTTTGTGAGTATTTAGATACTTTGTGAGTTTCTATTCATCGGTCTGCAAGTTTCCTTGATTTTTTATACTCATATTTCGATTAAAATCGATATTTTGAGGTAAGGGATGTTATTTTCTTCATATATGATATTATTTCTTCAATGTCATTATGCCAAAGTATTGATCTGAATTTTAGCAAATTTGGAACTTTTTGTGTCGGGGGTTCTTATTCACGATATCAAGACTATTCACGAATCACTAAGACTATTCAATAGAAAAATGAAATTTTCTTCTTTTTGTTCAAGATGTCTATTATGGTTACTATCTTTGATTGTATCCATGTTTTGATCTTTATTTTTGAATTACGCTTCAAAATTGGTATTTATGAAGTATTATTGATCTTGGACAAACTGTTATACTGAATCCCTACTATTTGTCCTTCCGTTTCAATTGGATTCGTTTTTCTTTAAAATATTTTCATCATCCTCGGTCCTAAATGATGATATTACTAAATATCTTCTACTGTAGAATGCGAAGATGATTAAGCGATGAATATCTTTTGGCGTAGTACAAAGATGAGCAGTGTTGAGATGAACATGACTAAGCTGGTGATATAAAATGAATATCTTTGGCTTTGTAGTGCAAAGATGAATATTTGATTAAAGATGTATATTGATTGTTGTTACAAGGATAAAATATTGATGATGGACTTTTAAATCTTAGAAGATAGTAGAACTCATTCTCTACTTGACTCTTCTAATGGATTGTTGTTTCCGCTGCAGTTGTTGATCTAAAACTTGTTGGCTATTATATTTTATCAGATTTTTCCTGTTGAAGACTAACGATAATTTGTTGTATATTATCTTAGTCATAATATTCTTTATTGGGCTAGTTGAGCTCACCCTTTTCCTTTTTGTTCCATTTTTTCTCAGGAGGTGAGAACATAGCAGGAACTAGTCGGGGTACGGAGTGATGGTTCTAGAAAGATGTTTTAGCAGTCCTCACTATTTCTATAAAATAGTGTTTGAATAATTCATAACGAGGACTTATTTGAGTGTGGATATTATCTGCAGAAGACAATATTTGTATTTAAACTTACGATATGTGTTTGTCGTATTTTGCACGACAATTGTATTATTGAAGTTGTAGTTTGCTTTTCTGTACCATGTATTTGGCGACTTCAGAATGGGTGTTGTATACCTATTTTGGGGGTGTCACGGTTGGTATCGAGCTTAGGGATATGGTCTCCTGGCGGAGATCGGGGAATAGAACTAGGAGGAGAGATGAGTAAATACGTCGCTAGTGTGTCCTATCTAAGCTTATTTGTTGGTCGGTCATAATATGGAGATATTATATGATATGTTAATTTGTTTAATTAACCCTTGTTTTATGGCGAGATTTAAGAATGGGTCATGAGAACGTTAATAATGGAGTGTATGAGGCGTGGAACAACCTTTAGTCACAAAACCAGAGAGAGCATGCAATGCGGGAAGGCAATATTCCTCTGTAAACAACACTACTGAAAGCAAACTATGAATGATGGAATATTTAGGAGCTTTTTGCGGTTCATGCAAAAACCGCACGAGGAAACTCGTGTACACGAGAATCACTGGTGGAAATGCTAGAATGCGCTGAACTTGTCACTGACCAAGCATTTCAAAGAGTTGGGACCACCGAATTTAAGGGAAGCCGGATCCGATCATGGCGAAATGTGGGTCAAGCAAATTACAAAGATATTCGATGTCTTGGGATGCGGAGGAATGAAGGTTCCATTCGCCACCTTTATGTTCCGCGGTGAGGCGATCACTTTGGTGGGAGTCATGAAAGCGTACTTGCACTCCAACCAACCTTGACTTCAAAGACATGTCTTGTGAAACATTTCAGAACTATTCAATGACAAGTACTTTCACGAAAGTATTCGGCGTATATGAAGGAGGTGGAGTTTATCGACCGAACAAAACAAATATGCGGTGTCCCAAAGACGAGGCGAAGTTTGCAGAGTTATCCAGTTTGCACCTCATTTGGTCGAAAATGAGGAACGAATGACAAAGATGTTTCGAAAGGTCTAAAGCTAGAGATTCGACAATATCTTATATCTCATAAATTTTCTTTATATTCGGATGTTGTAAATAGGGCTCAATTATTAGAGCTAGATAATGAGTATGTGCAACCGAGGGGGACAACCAGGTCATAATCTAATGACAAAGATCATCGTAACGATGATAACCAACAAGGAGGAAAAATACGAACAAAGGCAGTAACCACTCTGGGTGGTCATCGTGGCCATGATAATAGGAGAGGTGAGTCAAGTGGAAATTTCGGAAAGAGGAGATTCAACAATGACGGGAAGATATCGGCAAAGACCAACACCAACAACAAATTCTACGGGAGGAGAGCGACCGCCGATTAGATGTTACAAATGCGGAAAGAGGAACATATCATTAAACCATCCCACAACAATCCAAGGTATGTTACAACTATGGAAAGGAAGGCCACATAGCTCGGGATTGTTCAGAGAAACCAAGTTCAGCGGGGATGGTGACTCAAGGTTGTCCGGATAAGTCAAAATCACGGTTCGGAAGAAGCGTTTGTCGTGGTGACAAAAACGAGAGGAACCCGAACGAGGTGATTCTGGGTAAGCTAATCTTGAACTCTTGCGAAGTTTATACCTTACTAGAATCTGGGTTCTACCCATTCTTTATCTCTCTCTACTTGTGCTCAACGTTTAAACTTGACTCGGAGAAATTGGACTTTGACTTTATCTCGTTGAAACTCCGTTGGGTGAAACCTTCATTACATCTACGGTTTATAAATCTTGCATGATCCAAGTTGGCACTATCACATTACATTGATCTTATATCTTTAAAGATACTTGCTTTTGATGTGATTTTAGGAATTGATTGGTTAACCACCATCATGCAAAAATTGATTGTTTTCGTAAGGTTGTTAGTTTTCATATTCTAACCAACAACTGTCATACAATTCAAACAACTAAATCATTAAAATCACCACTATCATATCAAGCCATAAAGCTATTCGTTTATTGAAAAAGCGGATGTCAAGCTTTCTTAGCCCATGTTATGGATTTGAACAAAGACAAGTCAGATTTGAATAATATTTCTATTGTTAAAGAATTTTCTGATGTATTTCCTGAAGAACTTCCGATTCTACCCCCAGAACGTGATGTTGAATTCTTTATTGACCTTGAGCCGGGTACAAAACCCATTTATAAAACCCCATATCGAATGGCTCTTATTGAACTTCGGGAGTTAAAAGTCCAACTACGAGAATTGTTAGACATAGGTTTCATTCATCCCCTAAGACATCTCCTTGGGATGCTCTGTTTTATTAAGTAAAGAAGAAAGACGGGAGTATGCGACTTTGTATTGACTCTCGAGAATTAAACCATGTCACCATCAAGAATAGGTATCCATTACCTCACATTGATGACTGTTCGACCCGTTTGCAAGGAGCACAATTCTTTTCAAAGATAGATCTTCGATTCGGATATCATCGGTGAAGATTAAAGCGAGGATATTCCAAAAGCGCCCGAGAACTCGATGCAGGCATTATGATGAATTTAGTCATGTCTTTTGGATTGACTAATGCTCCCGCCGCTTTCATGGATATGATGAACCGTGTATTCAAGGAAAGATCGGTTTGTTGTTGTCTTTATTGATGACATCCTCATCTATTCCAAATAGTGAAGATCATGAGCACCATTTGAAGTTGATACTTGAAAGGCTTCATGAAAACAAACTTTATGCAAGTCAAGAAATGCGAGTTTCGCTCGAGGAAGTAGCATTCCTTGGGCACGTGGTGTCAAAACATGGAGTTTCATCGACTCGGCGAAGATTCAAAGAAGACAAAGTTGGGAGCAACCAAAGTCGGTGGATGAAGTCGTAGCTTTACGGGCTTATTTGGTTATTATCGGAGATTCGTGGAAGGATTTTCTCGAATCGCTATTCCATTAACTTCGCTTAATTGAAAAAGATACAAAATTTGTATGGAAGCGAGGAATGCGAGAAGAGTTTCAAGAGCTCAAGAGGAGACTCATTTAAGACTGCTCGGCAATACCATATGGTACGGATGGATTTGTTATATACAGCGATGCTTCAGGCAAATGGTTAGGATGCGTTCTCATGCAACATGAGAAAGTCATAGCCTATGCCTCATGACAACTCAAAGAATATGAGAGGAATTATCCTACTCATGATCTAGAGTTAGCAAAGATCGATTCGCGTTGAAAATTTGGAGACACTACTTGTATGGGGAGAAAGTGGAGATTTATACGGACCATAAAAGCCTCAAATATTTCTTCACCCAAAAGAACTCAACATGCTAAGAACGACTTTGGCTTGAACTATTGAAATATTACGATCACACTATATAATATCATCCCGAAAAAAAGCGAACGTAGAATGGCGACGCATTGAGTAGAAGATCATACGCGAAGACGAGTGCGATATTGTTAATGCAAAGGCCCATTCTGTATGACTTGCAAAGGATGGAGGTAGAATTAAAGACTCCAGGGACCCACATGATGATGGCAAATATATGAGTAGAACCGACTTTAATCGATAAAGTTAAAAGTTGCTCAAGCTACGGACACCGGAGTCGACACGTATGAAGAAGAAAGTGCAAGAAGGAGCTATTCCAGAAGCGAGAATCGATGAAGAAGGAATACTTAGATTCAACTCCAGACTTTGTGTTCCTAACGACTCTGACTTTAAGCATAGAATTATGATGGAGGCACACAACACCCCGCTTTGTAATCCATCTCAGGAGTACCAAAATGTATCATGATATTCGACATACATTTTGGTGGAATAATATGAAGAGAGAGATCGCGGAGTTTATCTCGAGGTGTTTAACTTGTCAACGTGTAAAGACGGAGCATCAAGTGCCAAAGGGTCCATTACAACCACTTGAGATTCCGAAATGGAAGTGGGAACACATTACTATGGATTTCGTTACAGGTCTTCCCAAAGTTTCTCAAGGCATAGATGCGATTTGGGTTATTGTTGATAGATTAACCAAGTCTTCCCATTTATTACCGATACGTGAGACTTATTCCCTTAAACGTCTTGCTCGCATGTACGTGAATGAGATTGTGAGATTGCATGGCATGCCAGTATCCATAGTTTCGGATCGTGACCCAAGATTCACTTCACAATTTTGGGTTAGCTTGCGAGAAAAGCTATGGGCGCGGTTTTTTGATTGATTCGGCAGATACCATCCTCAAACAGACGGACAATCGAGAGAGGACTATTCAAACCCTGAAGATCTATTAAGACTTTGTGTCCTAGATTTTAAAGGAAGTTGGGATAAGTACTTGCCTTCTGGTGGAATTCTCCTACAACAACAGGTTATATCGTTAAGTATAGGCATGACTCCATTTGAGGCGTTGTATGGACGAAAGTGTCATTCTCCAGTATGCTGGGACGAGGTGGGAGAAGAAGCGTTGTTGGGACCAGAATTAGTACGCATGACTACAAAAAAGATCCAAATGATTCGACAACGTATACAAACGACACAAGATCGACAAAAGAGTTATGCGGATCTTCATCGAAAAGACGTGGAATTTAATATTGGGGATCATGTATTGTTACGTGTTGCACCATGGAAGGGAGTTATAAGATTTGGTCTATTTGAGATTCTTGACCGAATAGGAAATGTGGCCTATAGACTCGCATTACCTCCAAGTATGTCTCGTGTTCATAATGTTTTTCACATATCCATACTTCGTAAATATGTGAAAGACCCGAACCATATTATTGCGTTAGAACCAATGAGAGAGATAGTAGAAGATTTAACGACGAAGAAGTACTGTTAAGATCTTGGATAGGAAGAAGCATATCCTATTTTTCAAGGTTATACCACAAGTTAAGGTTTTATGGAGAAACCATGTTATTGAAGAAATGATGACGGGAGTTGGAATCGAAATGAAAGCGAGGTATCCTCACCTTTTGAAACACCAAGACGTATATCAATTTCGAGGACGAAATTTCATAAGGAGGGAGGTTGTAAGACCCCAACTTATTATAAATAAAATCGAATTTCCTCTAATTATATTTGTGAATAATAAGGTATTAATTTGATATAATTTCTACAGTTATGGGTGAAATGTGCAAATTTTGCAAAATATGCAAGTGGTTATAAAATAATCATTGTTGTCGGGGAATATTCGTTTGGTCGTGGAATATTGTTGTTGGGAATATTAGACGATGCGACCAAGTATGATCATTCATGGGTCCCATAATGAGAATAAGCGTCGGATGAAGAAAATGACAAGTTTGAGTTTTTATAAATAAAGGCGTAGTTATTATAATTAACTTTGTTGGAATACCCAAATTGGTTAAAATCTGATGAATACGCGTGGATGCATGATATTGATGAATTATTGATCCTTACGTAAGAAGACACTACTCAATAATTATTACTGATGAATTCTTTATTTAATATTTTATTTTATTGATTCAATAATTGTTGCGTTGATATTTTTATATTATTATTGTTTCAATAATTATCATCGCACATGAGATTCCCATTATCGGATCAATAATTCATATTATTTGAATAATATTATTAGATAACATTATTGACAATGTCTAGAAAGTTACATCGAGAGAGGTTTGGTCACCTAATTGGCACCAATAAGGAGAAATTCTTATTGGAAAGCCCCCTCTTTCTGAGGAGAACTTTGGTCATCATAAATGTGATTCTCGTAATATTATTTGTGAATAATTAATTATTGATTCATATGATAAGGAAATATTTATTTTATGTGGATATAAATGTTGGATATATTTATTGTGGTTAAAAATGAAGGAGTTAATGTTGAGGTGTTTTATCGGTATTTTTGCCGGAATGAAGGTATTAAAAATTAAACCAAAGATTTTTGAGATATATTGTGTGAGTTATAATTTTTAATTCGACCATTGGATCATTGTAATTTTTGGATATGTTATACATATATAAGTTGAGTATATGTCCACAAATTTTGAACCGTTAAAATGAACGTATGATTTGTTATGAATTTTAAGAGGTGGATCGATTTGTAAATTAGGTTTATAAATGATTTTGGTGGAAAATTCTAGAATTGAGTGGCCCCCACTTGTGGTTGGTGAAGAAATGTGCTTTGAATTTATTTCAAATGTGGTGGGTGAGACTAGTAAGTAAAGCCATCATATATTGCAGTCAAGTCTGCTAACATTTTCCTATAAATGTAGGCTAAGTTAAAATTGAAAATCACACCGTAAACAAGTTTTCTCTCTTTCTCTCTAGATTATTGAGTGTATTTTGTGAGTATTTAGATACTTTGTGAGTTTCTATTCATCAGTGCAAGTTTCCTTCAGCCTTATACTCATATTTCGATTAGAAGTACTGATATTTTGAGGTAAGGGATGTTATTTTCTTCATATATGATATTATTTCTTCAATGTCATTATGCCAAAGTATTGATCTGAATTTTTAGCAAATTTGGAACTTTTTGTGTCGGGGTTCTTATTCACGATACTCACGACCTTTATTCACGAATCTGAAGACTATTCAATTAGAAAAATGAAATTTTCTTCTTTTTGTTTAAGATGTCTATTATGGTTACTATCTTTGATTGTATCCATGTTTTGATCTTTATTTTTGAATTCTGCTTCAAAATTGGTATTTATGAAGTATTATTGATCTTGGATAAACTGTTATACGAATCCCTATTATTTGTCCTTCCGTTTCACTGGATTCATTTTCTTTAAAATATTTTTCATCATCCTCAGTCCTAAATGATGATATTACTAAATATCTTCGGCCTATAGTGCAAAGATAAATGATTAACTGATGAATATCTTTGGCCCGTAGTGCAAAGATGAACAGGTGTTGAGATGAACATGACCAACTGGTGATACAAATGAATATCTTTGGCCTGTAGTGCAAAGATGAATATTTGATTAAAGATGTATATTGATTGTTGTTACAGGGATAAAATATTGATGATGGACTTTTAAATCTTAGAAGATAGTAGAACTCATTCTCTACTTGACTCTTCTAATGGATTGTTGTTTTGCTGCAGTTGTTGATCTAAAACTTGTTGGCTATTATATTTTATCAGATTTTTTCCTGTTGAAGACTAACGATAATTTGTTGTATATTATCTTAGTCATAATATTCTTTCTTGGGCTAGTTGAGCTCACTTTTTCCTTTTTGTTCCATTTTTCTCGGGAGGTGAGAATATAGCGAGGAGGAACTAGTCGAGAGTGCGGAGTGATGGTTCTAGAAAGATGTTTTATGATCCTCACTATTTACGTAAAATAGTGTTTGAATAATTATAACGATGACTTATTTGAGTGTGGATATTGTCTGTAAGACAATATTTGTATTTAAACTCACAGATATGTGTTGTCGTATTTTGCATGACAATTGTATTATTAAAGTTGTAGTTTGCTTTTTCGTACCATGTATTTGGCGATTTCAGAATGGGTGTTGAATACCTATTTTGGGGTGTCACAAAAATATGATGGCCAGTGCAGAGGAGGAAAGTTTATGGAAGCGGTTGGTTGTGTTTGTATTACACGGTATCTTCTCGTTAATATTTAGATTTCTTACATTCATCAATGTCATGATTGTTTTGATTATAATATCCATTCCGACGATTTTACTGTTGATGAGACACTGTTGGGTTCGCATTTTTGGGCTCTCATGTGCTGTTGATTTTTTAAATTGTAACTCTAATTGTAATCAAATTTTCTTTATTCACCTTTTGCTAATATTGAAGTGTGTTTAACAGGTTTGGGAAGACATGGTGATCCAGGCGGACACATCCGGTACAAACGAATTTTCGATTGTGATTCGATACATACTCGATTAATACAGATTCGATTAGATATTTGATACATTCTGTTATAATATATATATAATTAAATCAAATTAGGATAATTAATTATTATTATTTTATTTATGATTTTATATTTGTAAAGTGTAATAGTAAATATAATTTCTCATTTCTAAGTAAAATAACAAATTCAATTTACAATTATATTTATTATAAAGTTCGTTATTACGTGGATAGTCGAATCTGAGCTTCAATTTGAAGCTCACGAGTAGATTGTTCGATAAATTTTTTTAAATAAAATTCGAAGTCGAGTATTTAATATTTTGAGTCAAATTTGAGCAACTATCTGTTCATTTCCATTCGACTTAACTCATTTACCCCCTTTATTATAACAAAATGTTAGGTCTTACTTTTAACTACAAAAATAAATAGCCGTGCACATGCTATATATAGATAGCTCTCCTAACACCTAATTTAAGTACTTTCGCGCGGCATGCCCAAAAAGTCGTTTGGCAAATATGCATAGGGAAGGAATAACTAGGAAAATAAAATTTGTACATTTATCATTTATTATTTTTATCATTTCATTTCATTTCATTTATCCTTCTTAAAATGGAAAAATGAAATTATTTTATAAGAAGGGTATTAATTAAATAGGTGGAAGTTTGGCAAAAATCTCCGAGAAGTCAAAATGGGTAAGCTAATTAAACTCCTTCACCCCACCCCACCCCACCCCACCCCACCCCACGCCACCCCACCCCACTAGATTCCTGAATATCCTACTGCTTCCTCTTCACACAAACAATACCTGCCCATAATATGAAACAAAGATGGAGACATGCAACAACCCCTTAAATTCCTTCCTTTCTCATCAAACTTTTCTTCCTCAATATATCTAATAAAAAATGAACCTCTTAAGCATGATGAGAGAAATACCCATACATATTTAAAGTCAAAAGTTCATTTTTTGAGTACCATCAATATTCATATTATTTGCATACAAGCAATATTCAATAATATTTGTCATTTTTTTAGTTCCACATATTTTTAATGATAATAATATAAAATTACATAATCTATTTAATTTTGTCACCGCGGTTAAACTAACAATTTACATGCATTCTTTGTAGTGTAGTATTAATTTTACAAATGAATTTGAGTGAGTTAAAACTCCCTGGCCTCTCCCATGTTTTAATGAATTAATAGTACAAAAATAAATAAATATAGAGCACTTCATAAGAATCTTAATATTATGCATCATTTTGTGTTACAAAAGTATACTCCTCTCATTAATTTGTAAAAATTTTAAAATTTAAATTTACGTAATTTAATGTTGGATATAATAATTTTGTACTTGAAATATTTTTTGAGCAACATACAATATTAATTATTGTATTAATAAAAATTTAAAAAATTAATATTAATTTTAAATATTATAATTTCACAAATTGACTAGAAAAAATCAAATCGAATCAAACTCTTTTTGTGTGAAAAAAGAGTAAGAGAAAAAATAACTCTTTTAACATGCAGTAAATTCTTTTTATATTTTTCTTGAAAACACGAATGGGCTTCGAAGGTCCGACCCATAAACAACGGTTAATTCTGGCCGGGCTATGACGATTGGATCACGAAAGGTATGCAACCACGCCGTTGTATGGAAACCCTAGCATGAAGGGGATGGGGAACCAAACAATTGAAGGCGAAGAAGAAAGCTGAATAATGGAGAAAAGAAAAACAGAAAAAGAATCAATGGCTGAAAAGAACACGAAGAAGACTGAGGGTTGTAGAGGAAACCAGGTCTTCGCTTCTTGCACTTTCGAAAGTCTCGGTCTTCGCCATTCCTTATGCAAACAGCTCAAAGGTTTCCTTCTTTTTTCTCTCTTATATATATATATATATATATATATATATATATATATATATATATATATATATATATATATATACACACACACACACACACACACTCACTCACTCACTGACACACACATATATATGTTCTGCAGCTTGAAATTCTGAGCAAAATTTTATTTTACAGTTTTTTATGTTAAAATTCAGCTGTTCTTTGTTTCGAATTTTTGATTTTGAATCAATGGCAGAAACACTAGTTGTAAAAAGAAGATATTTTTGATTATTTCATATGGTTCTTATCTCGCAGACAAGTTGGGTTTCGAAGTTCCAACCCACATCCAGGCTCAGGCTATTCCTGTTATTCTCTCTGGGAAACACGTGTAATTATCTATTTTGAATTTTCTTTTCTTAATTAAGTATTTTGGTGCCTCTTTCTTGTGGTTTTTAATATTTGGGACGGTATCTGTTTTGAATTTTGGAAATGTAGGCTTGTTAATGCAGCTACCGGGACTGGCAAAACCATAGTATATCTAGCTCCAGTTGTTCATCACTTGCTGGATTTTGATAAAAAAATCCGACGGTCTGATGGTACTTTTGGTATGATTGTTTTCTTCAGAATATGGATAAGTTAACCTTTAATATTTACTTGGCATAACATTTTTTTTTGTTGGGATAAAAAGTTATGACATGACTATTCACATGAAGTTCATTATAGCTATGCTAGGTAATATACATTCTCAGTTGTGGATGGTTTAAATGGCATTTCACATTTAAATTTGAAGTTTGGAGGGGAGCTTAATGCAAATTAGCTTTCACGTGATTCTAACTTCAAATATGTAACTATTAACTTGAAATAGCGGATGGCATTGGGGTGATTTTTTTATATTTCACATGCACGTGGACTTGTTATTTGCTCTGATTTTTTTTTTTTTTTTTTTTTGTGGTTACATTGTTTATCATGCTATTTTGTACCCTGCATCTAAAACGTATATGCTTATATGAATTTATTTGAACCAACCCTCTCATGTAAGGAAAACAGAAAAATTGAAAAGAAAAATGTAGTGACATATAACAGTTCGTTGGTGTATAATATTTTGTTATCTGTTTGGATTTTCCCGCTTATGGAATGGTCAATCATGATTCTTGAAATGGTTGGAAATTGTTCGGTGAAGATGTTGCATTGCATTTTATGTTATTGTAAGCTCCATTCTAATAATATTGGATTTGGGGTCAGCTTATGCTCATTGTTAAACTATGGTCTATGATATCATATTTATGCTTTTCCTAGTCATTAGGAACATGACTTCAATTTGCTGATTTATCTGTTATGTGCATAATAGCGTTGGTTCTTGTACCAACGCATGAATTGTGCATGCAGGTTTACGAAATCCTGCAGAAACTGTTGCACCGTTATTATTGGATCGTTCCAGGTTACATTATGGGCGGGGAAAGTAGGTCAAAAGAGAAATCCAGGCTTCGCAAAGGTAGGAAGTCACGAGTTAATTGTATTCATAAGTTGAACTTGTGAGAGTTGACACTTGATGTTCTAATTTTTATACTTGCTAAAAGTTATTTTGTGGAAAAAAATATTCATATTGAGGGTCCAGTTAATTTGTTGAAGCTGAAAAGTTGGCTTAGGCTTATTGGGTCTTTTCATGTTAGACCAATAGCCTACGAGAATAATAATATGTTATATGAATGACATTGTGATATTCCTTTCTCTTTTAACTGATTTTTTCCCTTGACCATTGAAAATATATTTTCAAAGTTAATTCCTTATTTTTATTTATCTATTCGAATGTAAGAGTTAGCACACTTGATTGTAATAGCTATTATTAGTGGATGTATCCCTCCCTTTTTTGATTGTTTGAAAGGGCCTTGTCACATCTATGAATTTTTTTTTTGTTGCTTTGATTATGATTACATTTTAATTGTTTTTCTTGGTCTGTCTCTCGGGGAATATATCACTGCTTAAACCTTTTATAGGACATTGAGTTGCTCTTCATTTTCATCTTGGTTATTGGAATTACTAAATACTGACTACCATTAAGTACTTATCAAAAGAAAAAAAAACTACCATTCAGTAATGGTTCATTACTTTTGGAAACTTAAACGCCATAATGTTTTCTCCCTCTAACCAGAACATATTTTATTTTTGACTTTTTGTTCCATTTGTTTGTGTTTGGTTATGAAAGAGGACGAAAGTGCTGATTTAAATTTATTTATAAATAACATAATTATTATTTGCTATTACGATTTCAGTTGACTGATAGTGTGATAGGTTGATTTTCTGTGAGGATAAACCGATGGATGGCGAAGCCTCATCATCCTTATTACTTCTATTTTTTATTTTGTGCATATGAGCATGTTCGACTCTTTTTATTATATTTGCCCAGTTTGTCTACTGTCGCCTCTAACCACTTGAGCGACCCGCCAGTTCTTATTTAATCAACTTTTGTCTTTCCTATCAGTTGTTTGTTATTTGCATTTAGTTTTGGTCGATGATCTGATTGTTTTTTTTTCACCAAATGTAATTTCAACTTTCTAATGTGTTCGCACAACTGTCATGATGTCCTTTTTTCGAGAATTTTCTACTGAATTTGGTTCATATGTAGAATTAAGCTGTTTAAAATGCTTCACTCATTGATGTTTCCAGGCATATCGATTCTTATTGCGACTCCTGGCCGTCTTTTGGATCACTTGAAGAATACATCGGCATTCATACACACGAATTTGCGTTGGTTAATATTTGATGAAGCTGATAGGTAGAATAAATTCAAATGACACTGCAACTTGTACATTTCTACAATTAATGTCTTGAACTCCTAAATTAATTTTCATGTGGACCTTAACAGGATTCTGGAATTAGGATTTGGTAAAGAGATAGAAGAGATACTTACTATTTTGGGTTCGAGGCAAAATAATGGCAGGGAGAGTGGAGTTCAGAGGCAAAATTTGCTATTATCAGCTACCCTAAATGATAAAGTAAATCATCTTGCCAACATCAGTTTACAAAATCCAGTTACAATTGGTCTTGATGACAAAAAGATGCAACCGAAGCCATCTCACGAGATTAATGGGTCTTTAAAATCTGACGTGGATGTTGCATTAGATTGTTCTGGAAAATTGACAAACCAATCAAATGGAGAATATAAGCTTCCAGCTCAATTAGTTCAGAGATATGTGAAAGGTATACAATGAAGTTCGTGTCTTGATTTGTGACCTTAATTAATTGCAATATTGTTATAGGATTCTGATTAAATTATCCCAACAGTGTCTTGTGGTTCTCGGCTTGTGGTGCTTATTTCCATTTTGAAAAAACTTTTTGACGGATCTGCTTCCCAAAAGGTAAGGCTAACCGTGGATTTCCAAATTACTCATCGTTCATGCATTGTAAAATTGTCTTCATACTTTAATTTCTCCAAAATTCAGATGCTATTAAAAGCAGGTGCTTCTAGCATTAAATTGGGATATGTGTATGCTTCTGGGAGCGAAGGATTTAAATTTAGTATTTTGTGAGATTATTGATATCCTTTGCCATACTAATTTTTCTTCCACACTCAAACATCAAAGGATCTAAGAGTTTACTAGTTCCTAAAGAACTTTGAGTCACAGTAATTGGACAGCTAGGTTAGCAACACGATGTAAATCACTTGGAGATAGATAGTGATCAATTTCCTTATGATTAGTGCTGCAAATGACTAACGTTGAGCCGATCCTGACTTGAAAAACATTTAGTTTGGACTTATTAAGGTTGAGGTTTAGCCTGCAAAAGAGTTGCCAAGCTTAGCTCATTTAATACTTGAGCTACTCTTAGCTCATTTTACTCTCAAGAGAATATAAAGAGGATCACAGGCCTGTGTAGACACCTCAACGAACATGTGGATACTCAGCCTGAGGACAATCTTTCAAATACAAATTATTCAAGCTATTTGTGAGCTACTCATGCTCACTTAAATGTTTCATAGAAGATAAAAAATTGTATAAATTTAATGATTAGTACTTTTTTTTTTAATTTTTTTTATTTCTGTAATATGAATATAAATATTGTTACATACATATACATTTGCATATTAAAATGTGTAACTTCGTCAAGTTTAAAGAAGTCGAGCATAATTTTAACAAGCTGAGCCGAATTTGGGTAAGTCGTTCAGTATCAAGCCGAGCTTGAGTAGCTTATTTAACTAATTGAACAATATTTGCTTATTGAACTCCTCAAGTTGAGTCAAACTGAGCTTGTGTAGCTTGTGGGTAGCTTGGCTCATCTACAGGCGTACTTATGGCGCATATCTAGAATAATTACCACATCATGTTTACATGCTCGAACACATTGTTCTCCAAGTTCATTGATGACTATTGATAATGACCATTTTAACCTTTCTCCCTATCATCTTGTGGACCATCATTTGGAGAAGCCTATTTTCTACTATATGTTCTTTATTAATGCAGTGGCTTCATTTTTTTGTCATTTCATCCAACAGTTTGGGTAATAAACTTTTGATTTTGCAGATTGTGGTTTTCTTCTCAACATGTGATGCAGTAGATTTTCATTATTCATTGCTGAGTGAATTTCAGTGGCCACCTAATTCACCTCCAGAAGCTGAATGCAATCTCTTTTTGGGTTGCAAAACTTATCGGTTGCATGGAAACATGAATCATGAGGACCGGAGAAGTACATTCAATGCATTTAAAACAGAAAAATCAGCTCTTCTCTTGTCAACAGATGTTTCTGCAAGAGGCTTGGATTTTCCGAAAGTTAGATGTATTATACAGTATGATTCTCCAGGGGAGGCAACTGAATACGTGCACAGGTTTCTTATGATTTTGTGGAATTTGTGTACTACTTTCATATCCATTATTAGTTTTAGGGTGATTATTACCGTTGCTTCAGAGGTCTTTGTTGGATATTTCTAGACTTTGTATCACAAGAAAGATTTTCTTTTAGAAGCATTAAAGCTTCATGTCCTACGCCCATTACATCTTTGTGTCTTGCTATCTAACATAATAGTTGAGCTATATGCTCGGCATCCATATCCATATCCCTGTTATCTCTGCAATCTTTTACTAGGCATGAAACTTAAATTTTTTTGATCCGCATTAAGCTTACTTTCTGAAAACTGAGGTGGTTACCCAGTAGGTGAGATCCACCCCTGCAGTGGAGATGCAGGCATCGAGTCCCCCACTCTCTCCCCCGAGATATGAATTCCTTATATTACCTCCACCCTTTTGGGGGCTGGTTTTCTTAAAACTGTTTCCCTTACGGTGTGACTGGGTTAGTTGAGATTCTTATTCAACATGCAGAAATCCTATCAGATACTAACGAATGCTACATACATCTTGCACAACGCAGGGTTGGAAGAACTGCTCGTTTGGGTGAAAGGGGAGATTCTCTATTATTTCTACAGCCAGTTGAAATCGATTATTTGCAGGATCTGGAGAGACATGGTGTGTTGCTAACAGAGTATCCTCTTCTCAAATTGTTGGATAGCTTGCCATTGTATGGTCATAATCAACATGTCAAGAAGTTTATTTCATTAGAGGTGCATCCCTGGGTGCTTTCTCTACAGAAGGCACTAGAATCCTTAATCTATAGAGAGGTAAGCTTTGTGTATTAATTTTTGTAGTTTGGAAAATTATGAAGTGCTTTCACTAATCTCTTTAGCGTGCATTGGCCCATATTGTTCTGTACTTGTGTTTGAATCTTGCCTAGAGTATCTGAAAAAGCTAACCTTGTAATCAATATTTTCTTGTGTTTATTGACCTAAATGATTAGGTTTTAGGTAATTGTCTTGGTGAAGTTGTCAATTAACCTAGAAACCACACATTTATATATTTCATAAATGTATATTTCTGTCTGTGTATGTCAAACCTAGTATAGTTCATTTAATGAACATCCCTGTTCAACTTCACGGGTATGTTGTCTGTTCTTTTGAATTATACTAAATGAATCTCAACATTATGCTTCAACTTCAAAATTTGATAGTATCATCATTTGTTGAAAGAAGGGATGAAAAATGTTTTAGATCAAATAATCTAGAGGTCGTCTCAGTCTTTGATAAATTGATTAGGACACAACCATGGCATGGTATAATAGAGCAAGCTAAGTCTTTATGTTTTTGTTATTAGTTAGGTTCTGTTTGACTTGGTATTTAAAGTTTGAATTTTTTATTTTCAGTTTCATTATTTTTAGGAGTTAGTTTAGGAAGCTACTGTACTTGAATTGTTTTTAAACTCATTTGTTAATTATAAATAATGATCTATGAATAACCAAGAGGTAGATTATGCCTTTATTTTCCTTCTCTATTTTATGCTCTTCATCTCTCTGTAATATGGTATCAAAGCATAATGCCCAAAGGCTCTTTTCGATCCAGCATGTTTAATAGGCCACCATCTATCTTTATTACTAGTGATCAAAGATGACAACTCCAATCAATTCAACAACTCTCAGTACCAATGAATCTCAACTCATCACCATTAACATCTCTGCCCAAGCTCCCCTAAAACTCACCACCAACAACTATGTCTCCTGGAAACTCCAGTTTCAAACACTCTTCATCGGTTATGATCTACTTGGTTACATTGATGGCTCAAACCCTTGCCCACCACCAAATTTGACTGAGAACTCCATAATAACAAAAACAGCGAATCCAACCCATATTTTTTGGGTGCGCCAATACCAGTTGATTCTCAATGCACTTATAGGATCTCTCTCTCCCACAATCATTCCGTTTATTGCTCGAGCCAAAACCTCTCAAGAAGCCTGGACTATCCTAGCCAACACATATGCCAAGCCGACGCATCAAGCAAGTTAAAAGCCATCTTAAGGATCTGTCTAAGGGTTCTCGTAGCATTACAGATTTTCTTCAGACCGTGAAAGCCCTGGCTGATGAACTTGCTCTCCTTGGTGCACCAATTGATGAAGATGATCTCACAGAGAGTATCCTTGATGGTCTTGGTGCTGACTACAAAGAGCTAGTACGTGCTGTTCAAGCTTGGGACACTTCAATCTCCTTCGACGAACTCCATGAAAAACTCCTGAATTTTGAAGTGTCTCTTGAAAACAAAATCAGAACCATCACACTTCCCAGCTTCGGCAAATCCTGCAAGTCGTACAAACTTGGGTTGGCAACCAAATTCTTACCCAGGAAACAACAACACTAAATGGCGTTCATCATCAAATTCTGGAAACAACAGTACGGGCTGGCGTCCATCGCAAAATACCAAAAATCACTCCACTACTTCTTCCCATGTTGGGTCTAATTTCTATCGCAGTGATAGACCTTCCCCACGACCTTATCTTGGATTCTGTCAAATTTGTGGTACACAGGGCCATACCGCAAAAAAATGTCCATCTTTTCGTTTTGTACAAATTCAGCCCTCCACAAATCCAAGTCCACCGCCAACCAACTCTACCACACCATGGCAGCCTCGTGCTCATTTTGCTGCAAACACCACTTCCAACACTCCAAATTGGCTACTTGACAGTGGAGCTTCTCATCATGTTACTGACGACTTGAGCAATCTATCTCTTCATGCTCCATATTCTGGTTCTGATGACATAATGATTGGCGCTCGGGTCTCCGCATTACTCACACTGGTTCTACCTCCCTTAACTCTTCCAACACAAAATTTACATTAGATAATGTTCTTTGTGTACCCAAGATGAAAAAGAATCTTATATCCATTTCACAATTTGGCACATCAAATAATGTTTCTGTTGAATTCTTACCTTCTTCTTTTCTTGTGAAGGAACTTTGCACGGGAGCAATCCTTTTGAAGGGGCAGACGAAGGATGGGGTGTATGAATGACCAGTTTCCTCTCCAACGTCCTCTCCATTATTAGCTTTCTCTAGTGTCAAGACTACTTCATTTGAATGGCATCATAGATTAGGACATCCTGCCTTTCCCATTTTAAAACACATTGTTTCTCATTATCAGTTAGATTTGTCTTCCTCTATGTCATCTAATTTCTTATGTAATGCTTGTCAATGCAATAAAAGCCACAAATTACCATTTTTCACATCTGTTATTTCTTCTGGACCACTTGAAATTATTTTCTCTGATGTCTGGACCTCTCCTATTGTGTCACATGATGGTTTTAAATATTATGTCATCTTTGTTGATCACTTTACTAAATACATTTGGTTTTATCCCCTTAAACAAAAATCTGAAGTCAAAGTTGTATTTATACGTTTTAAAGCCATTGTTGAAAAACACTTTGAAAATAAAATCCATACCCTTTATTCAGATAATGGTGGTGAATACAAAGTGCTTGCTAGTTTTCTAGCTACACATGGCATTTCTTCTTTTACTACTCCACCACACACACCTGAACACAATGGATATTCCGAAAGAAGACACCGTCACATTGTTGAAACAGGTCTTTCTCTACTCTTTCATGCCTCATTACCTTTAACCTTTTGGCCTCAATCCTTTGCTACTGCAGTCTACCTAATTAATAGAATGCCAACTCCAACACTAAATTTTTCATCTCCTTTTGAGAAATTTTTTGGCACAACCCCTAACTACTCAAAACTTAAGATATTTGGTTGTTTATGTTATCCTTGGCTTCGTCCTTACTCTTCCCACAAGCTTGATGCTCGCTCTACACCATGTGTTTTTCTAGGCTACTCTCTTACTCAAAGTGCATATTTATGCTTTCATTCATCTTCTGGAAAAACATGTCTCTAGGCATGTCAAGTTTGTTGAGTCTGTGTTCCCTTTTCACACTCTCCACTCAATCTCCTCCTACACAACCTGATACAATCTCCACTTGGATTCCTTCACCTATCACTGTTCCGTTGCCAACATCTGTGTCACAAGACGTCACCCCATCCAACGTGCAATCTTCTGGGCGCCCCCTGTGCGTGACATCTTCACCATCTTTGCCCTCAACCACAAATACACAATCTCAACCATCCACCACCTCTCCCCCATTCCTTAACCCACAACCTACAGTAGAAACCACTTCGCATCCCACTACATCTCAACCCACTCATACACACTTTATGGTCACCAGAGCTAAAAACAAAACTATCAAACCTGTCCAAAAACTAAACCTTTCAACTCAACTATCTCCTCCCATCGACATAGAACCTACCACTGTGACCCAAGCCCTCAAGGATCAAAAATGGTGTCGGGCCATATCTGAAGAATATGATGCTCTTGTTTGAAATGGGACATGGGAGCTAGTACCTCCTGCTTCTAGTCAAAATATAGTTGGTTGTAAGTGGATTTTTCGTATTAAACGACATTCTGACGGTTCTATTGACAGGTACAAAGCACGGTTAGTAGCCAAAGGATTTCATCAACGCCCTGGTTTTGACTATCATGATACATTTAGTCCTGTGGTCAAGCCAACTACGGTGTTTTGAGTCTTGCTGTTAGTCGAGGATGGTCTCTTCATCAACTTGATATCAATAATGCTTTTTTACAAGGACATCTTTCTGACGATGTCTATATGTCACAACCACAAGGCTTTGTTGATCATGATAAACCATCTTATGTTTGCAAGCTTAGGAAAGCTATTTATGGGCTCAAGAAAGCTCGACGAGCTTGGTATACTGAACTTCGCAAATTTCTTCTTGCTTCGGGTTTTCACAATTCACTAGCCAACACCTCTCTGTTCATTACCAAAACTGGTGGTCATCTTATCTATATCCTGGTTTATGTGGATGATATTATTATAACGGGAGATAATGATGGTTTTGTTCAACAATTTGTTTCTATGTTATCTCACCAATTTTCCTTGGAAGATCTTGGGCAACTATCTTATTTTCTCGGAGTGGAAGTTTTATCACATCCTTATGGTGTTTTGCTATCTCAGAAAAGATATATCCTCGATCTTCTTGCTCGTACAAAAATGATGGAAGCAAAACCAGTTCTCACACCCCTTCCCATTTCATTGCCAATCTCTTCGGACTCTAGTGTTTTACTTTCTGATCCATCTGAATACCGTGCTATTGTTGGGAGCCTACAATATCTTTTACTTACTCGACCCGACATAGCTTTTGCTATTAACAAGTTGTCACAGTTCATGCATAAACCAACATCAGATCATTGGGTTCTTGTTAAGCGTCTTCTTCGCTATCTATGTGGCTCGTTAAATGAAGGTATTATCCTCTACCGAGATTCGCCATTACTCTTACATGCGTTTTCAGATGCTGATTGGGCTGGGAATCGTGATGATTTCTCCTCCATCAGTGCCTAAATTGTATATCTACATTGTATATCTTGGTCATAATCCGATTTCCTGGAGTTCTAAGAAACAACAACGATCTGTTGCACGATCCTCAACTGAGGCCGAGTACAGGTCTGTTGCTAACACTGCTGCAGAACTAAACTGGGTTTGTTCTCTCTTGACTGAACTAGGCGTATGTCTCCCTCATTTTCCTATTATTTATTGTGATAATGTTGGGGCCACAAATCTTTGTTCAAATCCAATTTTTCATTCTAGAATGAAACACGTTGCCATTGATTTTCATTTTGTACGTGAACAAGTCCAATCAGGATGTCTGCGTGTTGCTCATATTTCCGGTAAAGATCAACTAGAGGATGCACTCACAAAGCCCCTATCACGCACGCAATTTCTTTCTCTTTTAGTCCAAGATTGGAATCTCTACTCGAGCTCCATCTTGTGGGGGCATAATAGAGCAAGCTAAGTCTTTATCTTTTTGTTATTAGTTAGGTTTTGTTTGATTTGGTATTTAAAGTTTGAATTTTGTATTTTCAGTTTCATTATTTTTAGGAGTTAGTTTAGGAAGCTATTGTACTTGAATTGTTTTTAAACTCATTTGTTAATTATAAATAATGATCAATGAATAACCAAGAGGTAGATTAGGCCTTTATTTTCCTTCTCTATTTTATGCTCTTCATCTCTCTGTAATATGGTATACCGTATGGATGCCGAATTCAGGGTCTCTAGTAATGATCAAGGTATTGATGTTTTGGTTCCTAATTTGTATCAGCCAAGTGTTAAGAAGCTGGCAATGAATGCATTTTGCTCTTGGGTCCGTGCATACAGTGCTCATCGTGGTGAGCTGAAAAGTATATTTATGGTTAAGAAACTTCACTTGGGCCATGTGGCAAGAAGTTTTGCGTTGAAAGAACAACCATCGTTGGTCGGAAAATCCTTCCAAAAGCAAACAAAGAAGAGGAGGAATCGAGACCAGAAACAGAAAGGAGGATCAAACAAGAAGAGAAGGGTCGTCAGTAAAACATAGAAGCCATGTTCAATTGGTAAGTGAAGCATAGTATTTTAGACCATGTCATCCATTGTATTCTTATGGTGATTCGCAGTATTTTTAATTTAACGTCAGAGTTTTAACTGAAAGCTATATAGGGCAAAACAAGTTGAATAGTTGTACGTACGGTTGTTGGTTGTATCTTGGTCCACCAAAATTTTTGTATTGATATAATTCAATAGTAAAGGTTTTATAGGTGCACTCAAATACTCTATTGGGTTGTAATATGTCTTTATTTAACAGAGTACTTGCAGTTTTCAGTTCAAAATTGAACCTATTCAGTCATGGCTATTGCCAAATATTGGTTAATTTTAGTTTAATGTAATAAACATAGGATTTAGTATTTAATAATGGGATGAAAAGACCTTGATTTTCGGAATCATTTAATGAACTAAAAGTATGATTTACATCATAATATTTGAAAAATACAAAAAGCTTAATGAACTGGATCTCATCATAGACTTCTTAGGGCCTTTTCCAGTATTAGGAAAGGCAGTTGAGGCCCACCGTACGTGTAGTCCATTTTAACAGGAGAAGAGGACGAACATAAACACAATGATGAGGTTTGAGTCACCCCACGTCGGTAAATTTAGTATCCAGTGGTTGGGTTTAGTTACAGGCCCACAAATGGACCCATCGGATTACAATTGCGACCCTTCATTAATTAGTTTTAAGGCCGAGCACATGTGATTTGGTCCACATCAAGTCCTAATTGTCTGCAGGCCTTTTCATTATCTATGCCTATATTTTCCGAGTCGAGGTAGGAATGAAATAATTCATTCGAAAAAATTGTGTTTAGTTGTTTCATTGAAATGGAATGAATTATTTTTATTCCTACGAAATTTGTGAATTTTATTTCTTGGCAGAGGGTATGGAACGACTCATTCCAGTCACGAATGAAATGCATAATTTCATTCAGTATTCCATTCCTCCAATCTAACGTGGGATATTTTTTTTTAATTTCCATTTAAAAATTTAATTTCTGGGTTGTGATTTGTCAAAAATAATAGAATGAATTAAAGATTAAAATCAACATCCATATTAGTCTACATCACAGGGGTAGGTATGTGTTCATGTCTTGATGACTTTTCATCAGCTAGCTAATCTCCTCCTTAGCCTTTCATATAATTAAATTGCCTATAAATTTGGTCTACTTTTCAATTCTTTGTGTAGTTCAAGAGTGTTTTCAAGATTTGAAGGTATTAATTATACTATTCGAATAAATTAGATTATTTATTATTGGTATATGTTAATTCTTCGAGGGCAATTTTAGAAGTAGCCTCCATTTTCAGGACACATAATTTTTGTCAAAAGAAACAAGTAAATGATAATTAAACACATCAATGCATGCATATATGTATATATTGCAACCCTTGTATTGAGTATCTAATCATTACTACATAAGAGAAAATTGATGTTTTTGTATGTCATTTATTTATATTGTTGTGGCTAATGTTCTTGCTTGATCTATCTGTATAAAGGACTATGTACGTACCCTCATAATTAATTAGTGGTACCCTACCTAAATCATTCTGGGACCATGCCCTGCAGCTGTAGATTAGGCTTGGACGCTTGGTACGTTCTCTTGTTGAGAAACCTCATGGATGTACGTTTCGTTAGGTTATGTTTTGTTTGTAAGGATTATTTATAATACATGAGATTATAATTTTAAGAATAATAGTCTTGAAATTATAATCTCATGATTATAATTATAATATGAAGAGACTAGCTATTAAATTATTTTATAATTTTTAAATTAATAGTCTCAAGTCTAAATATTTTTATCTTGCAAACAAACATGTACTCTCTCGATCCATAATAACTGTCTTTTTACAAGAAAAAATTTGTTCTCATTTATTTGTTGCTTACAACTTTCTAAGAGAATAAATTATTTATTTTTCTATATTACCTTGAACTTCTCCCATTCTCCTAATAAATTTTATCTCTTGCATTTATAGTTTCTAACTTTTCATAAAGGGGTAGTGATGAAATTTTATATAAATTTTAATTATTAAATGATAGTATTAAATGACTTTTTTATTTTATATGTATAAAATTAAAAAGACAATTATTATGGAAGTGATGGAGTATACTCTTGTAGCTTCAAGTAAAAGGATGAAAAACCTTAGAACGAGAGGAGTCGGGATAAATCTTAGAACGAGAGGGGTAAAAATGGCATTCATTATGCAGCGCTTGTCCTGACTTTCTTGGGAATAGAGTCGAACATGCATGTAATTAAAGTTATTATACAATAAAAAGAAAATTCATGCCTAAACTCTGCTTGCTCTGGTAAATATGAGATTGATTAGTATGAAGTTAATTTTAGTCAATTCATTAATACAATGTTGATACGTAGGTCGGGAGGTAATTTCTCTCTCTGTATGTCAGCACTGTATTAGTCAATTGATCAACTTACTATAAAGTTAACTTCATGGTAACCGGATCCGGTAAATAGCTAAATCGTAATAACCACTAAATAAATATTGAAAAAGTTAATTTCTTTGTATATCGTACTAGGAGGATCTTTTTGGACAAATGGAGTAATTAATTACTCCATTATTTTTGTTTTAGGTTACTAATTTTATGCATGAGAAAATAAATATCATAATTCATAGTGATGCTCTTTGGGCAGCATCTTGATTAATTGGGGGAGGGTGCTGTAGCGGTCGTTAACCCGTACAGTGTTATTTTTTTTTTTTTTTATCATAATTATAAGAATAAAAAATAAAAAATAATAGAGTAAGTTTGAATAAAAAATTATAAAAAAATATATATTTTTAATTATAAAAACACTGTAAACTGTTATGAACTAATTGTTGAGTAGATTTGTACAGTGACATATATTGTAGGGTTAAGTTCAGATGACTATCTGGGGTTTGAGCAGTTTCTCACTTAATCATCTGTAGTCAGGAAAGCTACATTTAAACTCCTGACTTTTTGAGTTGAACTGAAACAGTTATTTTTTCCATCCAAATTAACTGTGTGTGTATGTCACACGCCAAAAGCGCGTGAGAAGGGCTGTAACGGTCAATTTTTTTTTAGTAAATATCCAAAATATCTTCTTCTTCCTCATTCTGCACGAGAGAGAGAGAGACGAACAGAGTAACTTGAGGGCGCATCCCTGGCTTATCCCGGCGCGATCCGTCCATGGCCTCTTTCTCATGTGCCTATACCCCACCTATAGTGGAAAGCAGTTGCTTTGTACTCAAGATCGAATCGACGACTCGAATTAAATTGGGAAAAACACCTATGACCTCTTAAGAGTCTCCGAGTCCAGCTCATTTGCCGAGATTTAGTTTTTAGTTCTTATTCTGGTTCTATGGTAGTGTTTGATAAGGTCTTAATAACTCTTAATAAGTTTGCCTCTGAATCGGTAAGAGGCAAAACTTGTTTGGTAAAAAAATTATTGTCTCTTAATGCCTCTTAATCGGTAAGATTCAAAAACAATTCTAAACCATTAAGAACTCCCTCTTACCGAGTTTTAATTTTTTAGGGACAAAAATAACCTCAACTATATTACAAAATTCCACTTCTGTCCACGAACCCTATTATCTCTCCCGTTTTCTTCACTTCCATCTGCCGACTCTTCCTTCACCTCCGCCTATTACAAAATTCCACGCCATGACTAACACGGAGACAATTTCTAACCCTACCCCTAAATTAGATGACGAAACCATGAAGAATAAACGAAAGAAAAAGAGAAATAAAATCAAAAAGGATAGAGCAGCAGAAGCAGAAAAGCCTCAATTGGAGGAAAAAATTGGAGTGAATGAGAATGAGGAAGTTGAGTTGAAGAGAGAGAAAGAGGAAGAAAATGAAATTGATGAGAGAGATAAAGAAGAGGAGAAGCAGAGTAACAAGAAGGTGAAGAGTGGGAGTGGAATTATGAGTACAGTAACGTTTGAGTCCTGAATTTGTCTGAACCAACCATGAGAGTTATTAAAGAAATGGGCTTCCAATATATTACTGTTCAGAGGGTTAAAATGGTAAAATAATATTATTCAGACATTTTGGAAAAATTAATTATCAAACAACATTTTTTCATTCAGACACAATTCTATTCAGATGCTCTATATTATTCAGACGTCTAAACTGTTCAGGTCTTAACACTCAATTTTATCAAACATCACCTATGTGTATCATGTTTCTGTCTAGATAGCCGTGTATATCTTCTGTTTTTATATATATAAATTATCATTTCAGCTCTGCTTGTTGGAGCTTAATAAAATACTATAAGTTCAGGTAGCAGTTTAGTATTGTTTGCCTGGATGAAGGTAATATAACATAATAGCACAATGTCATATGGTCATTTTTATGGATTTTCTGTTAGAATATATCATCTCTATGCTTTTTGTTGCTTTTCACATGTATTTTTCTGGATTCAGTTTTTTCCCAAATGTTGTTGTTCCAATGTCCTTTTATATAATCCGTTTCTGGATAGATGATGTGCCAAAGCAAACTATACTCATCGTTCTAAATTTTGGTTCCAGGTGTGCGAGGAGTATAAGTTGGTGCCAGACACACTTTATCTCACAGTGTATCTCGTTGATTCATTTCTTTCTCAATACTACATTGAAAGGCAAAAACTTCAACTGCTAGGCATCACTTGCATGTTAATTGCTTCATTCCAAAATCAATGTAGTATTGAGAGCTAAACTGGGATTTTAGAACAAATCAATAGCTATGAAAAGGGTGTTTTAAAATTGTGCACATAAGGTGCTTGTTAAAATGCTCCAATTAACTGTTTTGACTAAAAATTAAAAATTTGATGGAAGTATTATAAGGGTACTGTGTTGATTGGTTGTTATTGGTTGTTGCATTGTACTGTGTTGATTTTTCTCACTTATGTTTTCTAAAGGAACTGGATATCCAAAAGTTTTAAAGATTGATGTGCATGGGGAATTAGTGGAGGGAAACATAATTATGGATGTGTATACTAGATCAATCTTTCGAACTAAGGAGAAGATGGAATAGTAGCCCAATAGTAATTGTTGGGGCGGAAGACGAGGAGTATCGGTTGACTCTAGATGATATTGGTTCATGTTTGGTTTTTATGTACACCCCAGTAACAGAAGAAGGTGCCAAAGGGGAGCCTCAATATGCAATCACAGATTATGTAAAACAAGGTGGTAGAAATAAACCTGTCCATATATTGTTCATCGTTTTCTGGTCACTTAATTATAGCAATTTCAAGTGTTACCATAAGTTATGAAATCAGAGAAAGCATCACTGATTCATATAAGTTGGTCTACATTATTGTAAGAATGTTGAGATGGCTGCAACTACATGTTATTATGATACTTAAAATACCTGTGCAGTTGAAATGTATAAAATAACTTGCTTTGCGTTATTCACTTTTTATTATTATCAGGAAGTTATGCTCTTGTGTTCAAGATTTTTTTAATATGTGATATATTGTGTGGAATCTCATGATGAGTTGAGCCAGACAATTGGAAACTTCTTTTAGTGTTTGTGATGCAGGTCACCACATTTTGTTGAGTCCTTTGATTTATAAATGAATGTTAAATTTTAGCACCAGATCTTTTTCAGGATTATGAATGATGGACCGAATATTACTCAAGATTAGCTTAAGTTTTTTCTTCATAAGAGGGGGAGTTGGATGTGCAGCATCAGCAGAAGGTAAAAGCTTAGATGCTTTAGATCTGGGTTTATTATATAGCTTTAATTTAATGCCCTCTTATGCATGTTGGAAATTTCTTTATTTTTTTGTAATTCTGTTAAAAGCCTGGTAACATTTATAGTGGGTGAGCATGAGAAGTTATCGGTAGTTGCTGAATGAGATGTAATTTTTCAGTATGTTTCCAGGCTTTAAATGTAGGTAATACAACGTATTTATATCTATGCTGGTATGAACTCTTGTGGAGTAAATGATTTCGGGGTTCATTTGGATATTGAACTAGATGAGGATCTTGTTGTCTTCTATATGTAATATGTTCTTGCTCGAGTTGTCACCATTGTTAAATTAACTATGTGACATTAGCTTGTGCTATGGTCTTTAAACTTTTTTCAGTTCACTGCTTGCTTTTCAACTGTTTATTTTAGTTTATGGCTTGTACATATCTGTTACGCAAATGACCAAGATGTGAGATAAGGAGGGTAATTAAGTCTTTATCCAACTTAAATAACAGAGTTATGACAGAAAGTGACTTTTTCACTTCAATTTAAAAAGTCGAAAGTTTAAATGTAGCTTTACTGACTACAAGTGGTTAAGCGGGAAACCGCTTAAACCCCAGGTGGTCATCTGAACTTTGTACAATTCAACCTTTTAGTTATTCTGAAAAAACATGCATGAAGTCTAGCTAGTAGCTAGTAGCTATAGATAGAAGTTATGTTTTTCCACAGAAAGGAAGGGTCCAAATATAATATAATTAAATTGCACGTATCAATAATTTACTATCATATAAAAAAAAAGTTGCATATTATTCACATACACATACATGTATATTATGTATATTATGGTCTCCCGCCTGATACGTGGAGCACACAATATACATATATGTGTACGTGAGTATTATGTTATTTTTTTTTATATGATAGTAATATTATTTATGTATGATATATTGTATTTTCTATACCAGCTAGGACTAGGGTACATATGTACGTATTAATAAGAGCTCCCCACGTGAAGTCCAATAATAGTTAGCACATACTACCTATTCTAGGTGGACATAAATATTAGATATGAATATTTTTAAATTTTACGTATTTATATTTTTATTCATCATTTAAGCGATCAAAATATAAATAAATAATATTTAAATATACTTATGTTCAATTTTTATGTACAATTTTAATTTTTAAGCATATATATATATATAAATATAAATACGTACAGATTCTACTACTACTATGGAAATTGTTAATATGAAGTTTATTTTGAGGTAAGTTGGTCAATTGACCAATAAAATACTGATACGCAGATAAAATTATATGTGTATCTGATCAATTTATCAACTTACTAAAAAAAAATAATTTCATGCTAATGGGATCCTACTACTATAGTAGAGTATAGAGTATAGAGTATATATATATTAGTATTATATAAATGCATGGTCTAGGTGGAGTACGAAGGAAGAAAGCCAGCTGAATTATTTCGAGCTGTCGGTGTTAAATGCATGGAGTGACCCTAGTATATGTTCATTCATAATGTTAGGAATTCTATTTATTTATTTATTTTTATCTCGAATAAGTTTTAAATGATACGTTTCATAATATTTTTTATATATTGCATTTTATTTTATATTTTTGTGATTTATTATTTATTATATTTATTTGAGTTTGATAAAATTCAGTTGTAAACATAATTTAATAAGTATAAAAAGTGTAATTTAGTACCTCTATGTGGAGAATAAGAGTAATTCATTTGGTTCAAGTTGGAATCATATGACTTGAATTTATCAATAACTTAAGTGAAACATTTGATAAGGTATAAGTTGTTTGTAAAAATTAGTTTGTCTTAATTTCATATTAATTATATGAAAAAAAAGAAGTCCAATATATTTTGAATTTGACAACTAGTTAATTTAAATCATTAACTTTAATGTGCTCCATTTTTCTATTTAAATTATATTATTATTAATAATTTTTAACTTACATCATTATGACTAATTAATTTGTAACTTATGTGTAATTAATTAATAATAGTTGTTACTATTATATATATGTATACATGTATATCTATCTATATGTGTAGATATATGCATATATGAGAAATAGAGAATACTTACATTATAAGAAGAAACTTGCACCTTAAATTCTCTCCTCTCGCTTAGTTTTTTCTATAAACGTATAACTTTCACAAAAAATATTCGACTGAAATATATATTTTATAAATTGTTATCACAAAATTATTTAATTCCGAAATTAACTTAACATATATCCTGGAGGTATATCGTCGGTAACTCATAGCAAAATATTCGTGGTAGGGGCTATAAACAATATAAAGACAAAGATCACCTGTGCCATGTTTTTCGACTAATTTTCTATTATGATTCTACAAAGTTACGGTTCTAACAACAGACTATATATCATAAATTACTATTTTTTATTGAATATTCTCAAGACGACATGATTTATAATATACTCGTTCCATTCCAAGAATATTAGATATATACACATTTTTAAAATTTAAAATTGATCTAAATTTGTTATGATTTAGAAACAAGTGGTAATGATCAGTAGTAATTTTTAAGTTATTTTAGTTTTATATAATAGTTATAATTATTAATTTGTACTAAAACCAATACATTCTCAATGATTTTGGAACTGGAAAAACAAATTTTATATATACCCATAAATATTAAGAATAAGAAAATATGATATATAAAATATATGTTTGTGTATATATATATATATATATATATATATATATATATATATATATATATATGAGTCGACTTTTGCATGAAAACAAATGTGTTTTGGTTGAGTTGCATGCATGAGAGATAAGGAAGGAAATTATACCAACTCATGTGCTTGTTGGAATACCAAACTTATATATATATATATATATATATATATATATATATATATGCATGCTACATAATATACAAAATACAATATTTGTTTGCGTTACTTCTGACGACAAACTAGGAAGAGAGTCAGAGAAGGTTTCCAAATACCTTTTTTTATGCCGTAAATTTCGTTTCTTGCTTTCCCTTTAGACGTTAGATTTCAAATAAGTCCAGACAATTCGGTAATTTGGACAGAAAAATGAGATATTTTTAATTTTTAATTTTAATTTTATTGTTTATTGTGACTCTTAAAAAATATATAGTATTTATTTTAACATGATTTTTATAAAACATAGTATTTTAGGTGTAATTTGAATATATATACAAAAAACAAGGTTATACTGATTTATTAAAATTGAGAAATTAACTCTCATAGATCACTCTTGAAAATGTCTCCCAAAGATCACTCTTGAAAATGAGAAATTAACTCTCAAAGATCACCCTTGAAAATGATAATAAATATTTGTGGGAAACTAAGTCCCACATCGGTTAAGAATTAAATATATTTGAATGAGTTTATATACAATAAAATTGCTCTTGGTTTGGGCCCCAAGGGGCACTTTACTTTTGTAGAAGAGAGAGAACCTAGCCAATTCTTGTTTTGAACCCACACGCGTGCCGTCGATCGACCTGACTCGAGCTCGTGGGTCATTGTATATAATTTTTTGGATAAAATTTATTTTATTTTAGTTCTATTATCAAAACATATTTATTATCAATATTGTGTCGTTTTGAGAAATTTTATCTGCCGAACGGACGTGTCAATACTGCGCGCTATCTGCCTGAACGGACACCCCAAAACACGCGCCCTTTTCTCCTAAAGCCTTAAACTACGTCATTTTTTTATGCTAAACCTAAAACTATGTCATTTTTGACCCGAACGGACGCGTCCTTTCAAATTCATCCAAGCATACAATATTCTAGTCTTCCAGTATTCTTCATTTCATAAGTCATTTTTAGTTTATAAAAGAGAGAGTTCTGATCATTTCTTTGGTTCATTGAGTATACTATTTGTAGTACTGTTGCTATAATATATGTTGTCATTGTATCCTGGGAGACAAATGTTATAAACTCTAAGCATCGTAAGGAGGGCATAATTATTTTAAGGACATAGTACCAAGTACTAGTCTTGACAAATTCATTTTTACGGTTTGATTACTTTATATATATATATATATATATATATATATATATATGTGTGTGTGTGTGTGTGTGTGTGTGTGTGTGTGTGTGTGTGTGTGTGTGTGTGTGTGTGTGTATTATCGATGATCACTGGCGAAGCTACATAGAATGTTGTGGGTTCAATTGACCCCATTGAAAAAAATAATTGCTTTATAATGTAAGGTAAATTTTAAAATTTTTAAGTATTATATATAAACTGACCCCACTAAAATTTTATAAATTTTCTATTATACGGGGTCAAATCAAAAATTTATAACTTTGTCAATCAAATTTTAACCACATATGACTCATATTGTAAGACCCCAAATTATTAATAAATAAAATTTAATTTCCTCTATTTATAATTTTGAAATAGTAAGGGTTGATTTGATTAATGTGGTTAGTTATGGGTAAAATGTGCAAATATTTTAAATAAACAAGTGCTTATAAAATACTCATTGTTGTCGGGAGAATATTCGTTTGGTCGTGGAATATTCTTACCGTCTTCGAGAATATTAAATGATGACCAGCCATGACCTTATCTCCGGGCCCCATAACTGAAAGTAATTGGATGAAGAAAATGACAAGTATAAGTTGTTTATAAATAAGCAGTATGATTATTACAGATTATCATCGTTGGAATACCCAAATTGGTTAAAACACATAATATGCGTTGTTGAGCAAGAAGATACAGTATTGCACCAATTATTGATTCTTACGTAAGAAGGCATTACTCAATAATTATTACGGTAATTACTATTCGATATTTTATTTTATTGATTCAATAATTCTTTGCGTTGATTTTTTATATTCTTGTTATTTCAATAATTGTCACTTTACAAAGTATTTTTCATTATCAGACAATAATTTATATTATCCGAATAATATTATTAGATAACATTATTGGCAATATCTAGAAAGTTTTGTCTAAGGAGAGGTTTGGTCACCTAATCATTGCTTGGCGTCGATGAGGAGAAATCTTTATTCGAAAGCCCCCCTCTTTCAGAAGGAGCGACACAGTTACCCGATCTTTGTGATTCGTAATATTATTTGTGAATAATTAATTATTGATTTATATGATGAGAAAAATATTGATTTTATGTGGATATAGATGGAGAAAATTTTTAAAGTGACAATTGTTAAAATTGATATTTTATCTTTTCTCGATAAAATAATATTTTATTATATTATTATAATATAATAATGGGGATATTTTTACAATGAATGTGGGATATATGAGTATATGAAGATGGTGAGTATTTTTGTTGCAAAAGTTGTTTAAAACATGTTAAACATGTCTGTGGGCCTATTTCTTGATTGAAATTTGATTATAGCTTTGTAAAATCGCTTGGATTTATGGATTTGGTCAATTTCATTTGGAATTTGGAAAAACTTTCTTCCGAAAAGTTGTATTGAATTGAATTTCCTATAAAAAACGCGAGATTCGAATTTTTTTTTTTGATAAAAGGCTATTTATTATGAATTATTGAAGTTAGAGGTTCCGAATAATTGATTTTGGAAGTTTAAAATATTTATAGTTAGAAAAACGTTTTTATTGTTTTGGTTGGCCCCCATGTATTAATAAAATGGTCAAATCGATTTTCAAAGTAAGGCGTAGGAATTTTTTTTTTAAATATTAATATTATATTAAATTTTCGCTTTGGTGTTCTAAGCATTTTCCTATAAATAGGGTGCTTAGGTTAGAATTGAAAATCACACGTAAACTAAAGATTTTTTCTCTCTTCTCTCTATAATATCGAGCGTATTTGTGAGTATTTTAGTACTTTGAGTATTGCTATATGGTGCAAGTTCTTTCAAAGACTATATAAAGATATCCGATCAAGTACTAATCTTTACGAGGTAAGGATGTTATTTTATTCGAAAATGATATTATTTTTTCAATATCATTATGCCAAAATATTGGTTGGAAAATTTTATCAAATTTAGAACTTTTTCATGTCTGGGGTTCTTATTCACGAGTTCTTATTCACGAGTACTATTCACGAAGCGTGATGATATTTTTTTTGTGAAATTTCTATCTTTTGAGGTTAGATTCTTATTCACGATATACGATTATTTACGATACTCTGACTTTATTCACACGAATCGACACTATTCACAGAAAAATTAAATTTTCGTTTTTCGTCCAAGATATTATACTCCATGAAATTAATGGAATATCCTTGATATTTGCGCTTCATCCAGTATCCTTTCATGGAAATATTCTTCTAAGTATTCTTGAATTTTACTCTACAAAGCAGTATCATGTTGACAGTTTGGATGTTATTTGTTCCTGGATAAATTAATTCTTGAACTTGTTTTATTGAATTCTTATATCATTGTCATCATCCTCATGTTTATATTATGTTGAAAGTCGATCTGTGGCCTGTAGTGCATAGATGGACTTGGTGTGATTATGACCATGAATTATTCGGTGTAATCATGACCGTAATGTTACAAATGATGTGGTAAAAATCCTCATTGGCCCGTAGTGCATTGATGGACAGTTGTTGGCATGATCATGACCATTAATGAATACACAAATATTCTTGGCCCGTAGTGCATGGATAATTATGGTCGTGATACTAAAGAATATCCTTGGCCGTAGTGCAGGGGTGATTCGATGATGTGAAATATTATTAAGCTGCGTGTCAGCTATAACAGTGATGAAAAACCTTTTAAATCATAAAAGATAGTAGATTATATTTTCTACTTGACTCTTTTAATGGATTGCTGGTTCCGCTGCAGTTAAACTTGATATTTATTATATTTTATCAATTTAACACTGTTGAAGGCTAATGATAATTTATTCTGCATTATCTTAGTCATAATAGTTCTTACTGGGCTAGTTGAGCTCACCCTTTGTTTCACTGTTCTCTTCAGGAAATGAGAATATAGCTGGGACGAGTCGGGGAACGTAGTAATGGTCCAGAGGATAGCATTAGTAGTCCTCACTATTCTGTGAAATAGTGTGATAATAATTATAATGAGGACTCCTTTTGAGTTTGTATAATCTCTAGTAGACAATAATTGTATTCAAACTCACAGTTTATGTTTTGTCGTATTGTACACGACAGTTGTATTAGTAAGTTGTATTTGAATTTCATACCATGTATCTGGCGACCCAAGATGGGTGATGTATACCTAATTTTGGGGGCGTCACATTTAGTATCAAAGCTTAGGATATGATCCCTGGCTAAGATGTGAGAATAATACTAGGAGGGAGAGACGGAAATTCCTTCGTTAGTATGACTACCTAAGTTTATGTCTTTATTTTATTGGTGAATTCGAGAATATAGGGATAATATGTTATATGTCAATTAATCTTTTGTTTTGTGGCGATGATCGGATCCGAGAATGTATTAGGATGTTGTAAATAGGGCTCGATTAGTGGAGGAGCGATAACGAGTCAACTTAACTAATAGAGAAGCAAAGTAAAGCAAAATTATAATACTGGGGAGAGTAGTATCGAGCGGTGACAACAAGCGTGGAGGAATCAACAAGTTAGAAATGGTAACCACTTCGGTGGTAATCGGAACAAAACAATAAGAATGGACATTTCAAGAAAGGAGATTCAACAATGATGGAAAGACATCGACCAAGACCCGTTGTTAAGGAAGGAGAAAGACCACCTATCATATGCTTCAAATGCGGAGGGAGGGACACATCGGTCCAAATTGCGCGATGTCAGTCAAAGCATGTTATAATTGTGGAAGAGAAGGTCACTTGGCCCGATTTTGTCGTTCATCAAGACAAATTCACTAGGATGGAGGCACCAAAGCTTAGTCCCGTAATTGTCAAAGCTTAGTAGTGCAAGGGAGGCGTTTGTTGTGACCTCCCGAAAGCAAGGAACCCGAATGAGGTCATCACGGGTAAAGCTTATCATAAACTCTAACGAAGTCTATACTTTATTTGATACCTGGGTTCTACCCATTCTTTTATTTCTCCTACTTTGCGCCATCGATTAAATTTGACTCAGGAGAAATTAGACTTTGACTTATCTGTGGAAACTCCGGTTGGGAGAAACCTTCATTACATCCATTTGCTTATAAGTCTTGTTTGGTTCAAATCGGTACCCTCACATTACCCGTCGATCTTATTTCATTGAAAATACTTGCATTTGACGTGATTTTAGGGATTGATTGGTTAACCACTCATCGTGTAAAAAATTGATTATTTTCGTAAGGTTGTTAGTTTTCATATTCTTAATCAACCTATTATGCGAATTCAAGCGACCAAACCATTAAAATCAATCACGGTCATCTCAAGCCATAAAGTTAATAATTTATTGAAAAATGGATGTCAAGCTTTCAGTAGCTCATGTCACAGATCTAAACAAAAATAAATCGACTTTGAATGATATTTCGTTGTTAATAAATTTTTCGGACGTATTCTCGAAGAACTTCCCCGCCTACCCCAGGCGTGAAATTGAATTTTGTATCGACCTTGAACCCAGACAAAACCCATTTCCAAAGCCCCATATCGAATGACTCTATTGAACTTCGTGGAGTTAAAGACCCAACTGCAGGAATTGTTAGACATTGGCTTTATTCATCCTAGTACTTCTCGGGGTGCCCCCGATTCTATTCGTGAAGAAGAAAAGATGGGAGTATGCGACTTTTGTATTGATTATCTGGAGTTGAATCATGTCACCATCAAAAATAGGTATCCATTGCCACGTATTGATGACCTGTTTGACCAGTTGCAAGGAGCCAAATTCTTTTCAAAGATTGATCTTCGTTTCGGATATCACCAATTGAAGATTAGAACTGATGACATTCCAAAGATGGCTTTCAGAACTCGGATATGATGAACCGAGTATTCAAGGAATATTTGGATCACTTTGTGGTCGTCTTTATTGATGACATCCTTATTTATTCCAAAAGCCGTGAAGATCATGAGCAACACTTGAGGCTGACACTCCAAAAGCTTCGTGAATATAAGCTTTATGCCAAGTTGAAGAAATGCGAGTTCTGGCTTGAGGAAGTAGCATTCCTTGGGCACGTGGTATCAAGTCATGGAATATCTGTTGATCCAAAGAAAGATTGAAGCTATTCAAAAGCGGGAGCAACCTAAATCGATGGACAAAAGACGTAGCTTTTCTGTTTAAATTTGGGTTATCGGAGATTCGTGGAAGGATTTTCTCGAATCGTTACTCCATGACTCGGTGACTCGAAAAGATACAAAGTTCGGTTGGAGCGAAGAATGTGAGAAGAGTTTTCAAGAACTCAAGAGGAGACTCATTTCAAAGACTGCTCGACAATACCATCTAGCTCGGAGGATTTGTCATCTACGGTGATGCTTCCAGCAAAGGGTTGGGATGTGTTCTCACGCAACATGGAAAAGTCATAGCTTTATGCCTCATGACAACTCAAAGAATATGAGAGGAATTATCCTACTCATGATCTAGAGTTAGCATTTATTGTCTTTTGACTTAAAATTTGGAGGCATTACTTGTATGGGGAGAAAGTGGAGATCTTTACGGATCATAAAAGCCTCAAATATTTTTTCACTCAAAAGGAACTCAACATGCGACAACGATGTTGGCTTGAATTGTTGAAAGATTATGATCATACCATCCAATACCATCCTGGAAAAGCAAATGCCAGAATGGACGATTGAGTAGAAGATCATACGCAAGACGCTGCGATGCGATATTGTCAACGAGGCCCATTTTGTGTGACTTGCAAAGGATGGAGATAGAGTTAAAGACTCTGGGGACGCATGTGACGATGGCGAATATCTGAGTAGAACCGCAACTTTAATCGATAAAGTTAAAAGGCTGCCAATGCACTGGACACTGGGCGATCGTATGAGGAAGAAAGTCATAAAGAAGGTGCTATGCCGAAAGCAAGAATCGATGAAGAAGGAATACTTGAGTCAACTCCGGATTTTGTGTTCTAACGACCACGATTTAAAGTATAAAATCATAATGGAGGCGCATAACACACCGTTTGCAATCCATCTAGGAGTACCAAAATGTATCATGATATTCGGCTATACATTTTGGTGGAGCAATATGAAGAGAGAGAGATTAGCGTTGTTTATCTCAAGGTGTCTAACTTGTCAGCGAGTTAAAGCGGAGCATCAAGTACCAAAAGGTCCATTGCAACCACTTGAAATTCCCGAATGGAAGTGGGAGCACATTACCAAAAATTTCGTTACCGGTCTTCCTAAGGTTTCTCAAGGCATAGATGCGATTTGGGTCATTGTTGATAGATTGACCAAGTCTGCTCATTTCTTACCGATACGAGAAACTTATACACTTGAACGTCTTGCTCGTATGTACATAAACGAGATTGTAAGACTTCATGGTATGCCGGTATCCATAGTTTCTGATCGAAACCAAAGATTCACTTCATGATTTTGGGTTAGTTTGCAAAAAGCTATGGGCACAGACTTACGATTTAGTTTTAAGCATATCATCCTCGAGACGGATGGACAAATCGGAGAGGACTATTCAAACTCTTCAAGATCTATTAAGACTCGTGTCCTTGATTTCAAGGAAGTTGGGACAAGTTCTTACCATTGGTGGAGTTTTCCTATAACAACGATTATCAAGCAAGTATTGGCATGGCTCCATTCAAGCGTTGTATGGAAGAAAGTGTCGTTCTCAAAGATATCTTTGGGATGAGGTGGTGAAGCAACGTTGTTGGGACCGGAGTTGGTACGTATGACTACGGAAAAGATTCAAACGATCCGACAACGTATAAAAACCTCACAAAATCGACAAAAGAGTTATGCTGATCTTCATCGAAAGGACGTGGAATTAGATATAGGAGATCATGTGTTGTTACGTGTTGCTCCATGGAAAGGAGTTACAAGATTTGGAAAGAGAGGAAAACTCAATCCTCGATTCATCGGCCCATTTTTAATCTTCGATCGAGTAGGAACTGTGGCTTATAGGCTCGCTTTACCGCCAAGTATGTCTCGTGTTCATAACGTTTTTCACATATCCATATTACGTAAATATATGAAAGACCCGAACCACATTATTGAGTTAGAACCGGACGAAATAGCGGAAGATTTGACGTATGAAGAGGTTCCTGTTCAAATCTTAGATAAGAAGGAACATATTCTACGCTCAAAAGTTATACCTCAAGTCAAGGTTTTGTGGAGAAACCACGATGTTGAGGAAATGACTTGGGAGTTAGAATCTGAAATGAAATCAAGGTATTCTTACCTCTTCGACATACAGTACGTACGCACCTAATTTCGGGGCTTAAATTTCATAAGATGGGGAGGTTGTAAGACCCCAACTTTTATAAATAAAGATGAATTTTCTATAAATATTATTTTTAAATATTATGGAATAAATTTGATATAATGTTATAGTTGTGGGTAATATTTATAAATTTTGCAAAGTAAGCAAGTTGTTATAAAATATTCGTTTGGTCGGGGAATATTCTTTTTGTCGGGGAATATTCGTATGACGGCTCAATCATTGGTGGACCCCACAACGGAAGTATTGTCGTAGTTAGAAAACGACAAAATTATCTTTCTATAAAAATAACGGCGGAGGTGTTACCGATTAAAAGCTATTGAACCCTAGTAGTAAAAGTACAAGAATACTCGTGGTTGCATAGAAGCACTTGCAGTATTGATTATTGATGCTTACGTGAGAAGTCACTCATTTATACTCAATTATTACTACATGAATTCACGCATCATATCTCTTATATTATTGATTCAATTATTGTCACAAAGATCATCAGATAATATGTTATATTATTGAATCAATAATTGAGACGACAAGTTATAAATGATTAATAATTGTTGAAAGATTAAATATGTGTTGATTAAAAATAAAATGATTTGTGGTAATATTTATTCAATCCTCGACGTATATAAAGAGTCTCATTATGAGACGTTTGTGGTAAGTTTGGTTATTTTATGGGGGGGCCATATGTCATCATCTAAGAGTCTCTTCGTCAATAGTAATTACCTTAAATCAATAGTAATTACATTCGTCAATAGTAATTACCTTTACCAGTCGTCAAACCACTTACCGTTTCATATTACAGGCGTCGAACCACTTGTCGTTTCACATTACAAGCGTCGAACCAATTGTCGTTTTACATTACATGCGTCAAACCACTTTTCTTTTCACATCACCAGTCGTCAAGCCACTTGCATTTTCACATGGCAAGTGCTAAGTTAGAAATCTTCTATAAATAGATGCCTAGTGCTTCATTATTTTTCACGAATTCATTCAAGCTATAGAGAGAGAAAGTATAAAGAGAATAAGAGAGAAGAAGAGTAGTATTATTCGTTACTACACTACCGCAAAGATTCAATCTCCTACTAAAGTAAAGGGTGTTATTCTTTCTTATTCATGAAGAGAAGGCATTGTTATTCCATTGCTTATTATTCATTGGAATAACTTTGTATACGTGGTTTACCATATACTTGGTGACATTCTTCTATTATTACATTGGAACATCTCGTTTATGTGTTTTACACCAGGACTGGTTCCGTCTTTATTATTATTCTATTGGAACATCACATGCTGTGTGTTTTCTGTTGGACCTGGTTCCATTCTTTATTATTATTCTATGGAACATCTCATGCATGTGTTTTACACCGGACACGGTTCTCTGCTCTTTATTATTATTACATTTGGAACATCCCGTCTGCATGTGTTTTTACATTTGGACTGGTTCCATTCTTTATTATTCATTTGAAATATATCACATGCATGCGTTTCTTACGCCGGACACGTTCCGTTATTTATTATTTCGTTGGAATAAACGCTGTCTTGCGGCTATCGCGTGCATGGTAATTTCTTTTGTTATTCCATTCTTTATTATACTCGGTTGGTTAAAACTTTGACTTCTATACTCCATGAAATTAGTGGAATATCCTCGATATTTTTGCGCTTCATCCAAAGATCATTTCATGGAAATATTCTTCTAAGTATTCTTGAATTTTACTCTACAAAGCGAAAGATTGTTGTCGATTTGGATGTTATTGGTTCCTGGATAAATTAATTCTTGAACTTGTTTTATTGAATTCTTATATCATTGTCATCATCCTCATGTTTATATTATGTTGAAAGTCATCTATGGCCTGTGTAGTGCATAGATGGACTTGGTATTATTATGACCGAGAATTATTTTGTAATCATGGTAACAGTAATGTTACAAATGATGTGGTAAAAATCCTCATTGGCGATAGTGCATTGATGGACGGTTGTTGGTATGATCATGACCATTAATGAATACACAAATATTCTTCGAATTCAGAAAGTGCGTGGATAATTGTGGTCGTGATACTAAAGAATATCCTTGGCCGTAGTAGTGCGCGGGGTGATTCGATGATGTGAAATATTTATTAAATTCGAGTCTCATTTATAAATGATGATGAAAAACCTTTTAAATCATAAAATATAGTAGATTATATTTTCTACTTGACTCTTTTAATGGATTCTTTGGTTCCATTGCAGTTAAACTTGATGTTTATTATATTTTATCGTTTTACATTATTTGAAGGCTAATGATAATTTATTACGCATTATCTTAGTCATAATATTTTTCTTCGGGCTAGTTGAGTTCACCCTTTGTTTCACTTTATTTCTTCGTGAAATGAGAATATATCCTGGGACGAGTGGGAGAAGCGGAGTAATGGTCGAGAGGATAAGATTAGTAGTCCTCACTATTCGTGAAATAGTGTGATAATAATTATAATGAGGACTCCTTTTGAGTTTGTATAATCTCTAGTAGACAATAATTGTATTCAAACTCACAGTTTATGTTTTGTCGTATTGTATACCACAGTTGTATTAAGTAAGTTGTATTTGAATTACGCACTATGTATCTGGCGACCCAAGATGGGTGATGTATACCTAATTTTGGGGCGCCACGAACAGTATCAAAGCTTAGGATATGATCCCTGGCCAAGATGTGAGAATAGATCTAGGAGGGGAGAGACGGGAAATTCCTTCGCTAGTATGACCTACCTAAGTTTATGTGCTATTTTATTGGTCGTTCAGAATATAGGGATAATATGTTATATGTCAATTAATCTTTTGTTTTGTGGCGTGATCGGATCCGAGAATGTATTCAGATGTTGTAAATAGGGCTCGATTAAGTGGAGTAGCGATAACGAGTCAACTAACTAATAGAGAAGCGGTAAGAAAAATATATATATGTATACATGTATATCTATCTATATGTGTAGATATATGCATATATGAGAAATAGAGAATACTTACATTATAAGAAGAAACTTGCACCTTAAATTCTCTCCTCTCGCTTAGTTTTTTCTATAAACGTATAACTTTCACAAAAAATATTCAATTTGAAATATATATTTTATAAATTGTTATCACAAAATTATTTAATTCCGAAATTAACTTAACATATATCCTGGAGGTATATCGTCGGTAACTCATAGCAAAATATTCGTGGTAGGGGCTATAAACAATATAAAGACAAAGATCACCTGTGCCATGTTTTTCGACTAATTTTCTATTATGATTCTACAAAGTTACTGTTCTAACAATGACTATATATCATAAATTACTATTTTTATTGAATATTCTCAAGACGACATGATTTATAATATACTCGTTCCATTCCAAGAATATTAGATATATACACATTTTTAAAATTTAAAATTGATCTAAATTTGTTATGATTTAGAAACAAGTGGTAATGATCAGTAGTAATTTTTAAGTTATTTTAGTTTTATATAATAGTTATAATTATTAATTTGTACTAAAACCAATACATTCTCAATGATTTTGGAACTGGAAAAACAAATTTTATATATACCCATAAATATTAAGAATAAGAAAATATGATATATAAAATATGTTTGTATATATATATATATATATATATATATATATATATGAGTCGACTTTTGCATGAAAACAAATGTGTTTTGGTTGAGTTGCATGCATGAGAGATAAGGAAGGAAATTATACCAACTCATGTGCTTGTTGGAATACCAAACTTATATATATATATATATATATATATATATATATATATATATGCATGCTACATAATATACAAAATACAATATTTGTATTGCGTTACTTCTGACGACAAACTAGGAAGAGAGTCAGAGAAGGTTTCCCCGTACCCTTTTTTATGCCGTAAATTTCGTTTCTTGCTTTCCCTTTAGACGTTAGATTTCAAATAAGTCCAGACAATTCGGTAATTTGGACAGAAAAATGAGATATTTTTAATTTTTTAATTTTAATTTTATTGTTTATTGTGACTCTTAAAAAATATATAGTATTTATTTTAACATGATTTTTTATAAAACATAGTATTTTAGGTGTAATTTGAATATATATACAAAAACAAGGTTATACAGACTGTTAAAATTGAGAAATTAACTCTCATAGATCACTCTTGAAAATGTCTCCCAAAGATCACTCTTGAAAATGAGAAATTAACTCTCAAAGATCACCCTTGAAAATGATAATAAATATTTGTGGGAAACTAAGTCCCACATCGGTTAAGAATTAAATATATTTGAATGAGTTTATATACAATAAAATTGCTCTTGGTTTGGGCCCCAAGGGGCACTTTACTTTTGTAGAAGAGAGAGAACCTAGCCAATTCTTGTTTTGAACCCCACGCTGCGTCTTGGTCGATCGAATCGACCGACTCGAGCTCGTGGGTCATTGTATATAATTTTTTGGATAAAATTTATTTTATTTTAGTTCTATTATCAAAACATATTTATTATCAATATTGTGTCGTTTTGAGAAATTTTATCTGTAGAAACGGACGTGTCAACATCTTGGCTTATTATCGCGAACGGACACCCCAAAACACGCCTTTTCTCCTAAAGCCTTAAACTACGTCATTTTTTTATGCTAAACCTAAAACTATGTCATTTTTTGACCGAATCTGACGCGTCCTTTCAAATTCATCCAAGCATACAATATTCTAGTCTTCCAAAGATTCTTCATTTCATAAGTCATTTTAGTTTATAAAGAGAGTTCGATCATTTCTTTGGTTCATCGAAAGTATACTATTTGTAGATCATTATTCTTTATAATATATGTTGTCATTGTATCCGGGAGACAAATGTTATAAACTCTAAGCATCGTAAGGAGGGCATAATTATTTTAAGGACATAGTATCAAGTACTAGTCTTGACAAATTCATTTTTACGGTTTGATTACTTTATATATATATATATATATATATATAATGATTATGTGTGTGTGTGTGTGTGTGTGTGTGTGTGTGTGTGTGTGTGTGTGTGTGTGTGTATTATCGATGATCCTTTGGCGCGGTTACATAGAATGTTGTGGGTTCAATTGACCCCATTGAAAAAATAATTGCTTTATAATGTAAGGTAAATTTTAAAATTTTTAAGTATTATATATAAACTGACCCCACTAAAATTTTATAAATTTTCTATTATACGGGGTCAAATCAAAAATTTATAACTTTGTCAATCAAATTTTAACCACATATGACTCATATTGTAAGACCCCAAATTATTAATAAATAAAATTTAATTTCCTCTATTTATAATTTTGAAATAGTAAGGGTTGATTTGATTAATGTGGTTAGTTATGGGTAAAATGTGCAAATATTTTAAATAAACAAGTGCTTATAAAATACTCATTGTTGTCGGAGAATATTCGTTTGGTCGTGGAATATTCTTACTGTCGGGGAATATTAAATGCGACGACCAAGCTATGACCTTATTCGGGCCCCATAACGAAAAGTAATTGGATGAAGAAAATGACAAGTATAAGTTGTTTATAAATAATGGTAGCTAGATTATTACCAATTATCATTGTTGGAATACCCTATGGTTAAAACACAAGTAATATGCGTTGTTGAACAAGAAGACACCAGATTGCACCAATTATTGATTCTTACGTAAAGAAGGCATTACTCAATAATTGTTACATGAATTACTATTCAAGATTTTATTTTATTGATTCAATAATTCTTTGCGTTGATTTTTTATATTACCGTTATTTCAATAATTGTCACTACACGATTTTTTTCATTATCTGAGCAATAATTTATATTATATCGAATAATATTATTAGATAACATTATTGGCAATATCTAGAAAGTTTTGTCTAAGGAGAGGTTTGGTCACCTAATCATACAAGATGAGGAGAAATCTTTATTGGAAAGCCCCCTCTTTCAGGAACGACACAGTTACCAAAGATCGTGATTCGTAATATTATTTGTGAATAATTAATTATTGATTTATATGATGAGAAAAATATTGATTTTATGTGGATATAGATGGAGAAAATTTTTAAAGTGACAATTGTTAAAAATTGATATTTTATCTTTTCCGATAAAATAATATTTTATTATATTATTATAATATAATAATGGGGATATTTTTACAATGAATGTGGGATATATGAAAGTATATGAAGATGGTGAGTATTTTGTTGCAAAAGTTGTTTAAAACATGTTAAACATGTCTCGTGGGCCTATTTCTCGATCGAAATTTGATTATAATTTGTAAAATCGCTTCGCTTATGGATTTTGGCCAATTTTCATTTGAATTTGGAAAAACTTTCTTCTGAAAAGTTGTATTGAATTGAATTTCCTATAAAAAAACGCGAGATTCGAATTTTTTGATAAAAGGGCTATTTATTATGAATTATTGAAGTTCCGAGGTTCCAGAATAATTGATTTTTGGAAGTTTAAAATATTTATAGTTAGAAAAACGTTTTATTGTTTTGGTTGGCCCCCCATGTATTGCAAATGGCTGAAATCAGATTTTCAAAGTAGGCGTAGGAATTTTTTTTTAAATATTAATATTATATTAAATTTTCTGCTTTGGTGTTCTAAGCATTTTCCTATAAATAGGGTGCTTAGGTTAGAATTGAAAATCACACCAGAAACTAAAGATTTTTCTCTCTTTCTCTCTCTATAATATCGAGCGTATTTGTGAGTATTTTAGTACTTTGAGTATTGCTATATGGTGCAAGTTCTTTCAGCACTATATCCAGTATTCCAGTCAGAAGTACTAATCTTTCTGAGGTAAGGGATGTTATTTTATTCGAAAATGATATTATTTTTTCAATATCATTATGCCAAAATATTGGTTGGAAAATTTTATCAAATTTAGAACTTTTTCATGTCGGGGTTACTATTCACGAGTTACTATTCACGAGTACTATTCACGAAGCGTGATGATATTTTTTTGTGAAATTTCTATCTTTTGAGGTTTGAGAGTTACTTATTCACGTATACGACATTATTTACGATATCGACATTATTCACGAATACGACACTATTCACGTAAAAATTAAATTTTTTTTTTCATTCAAGATATTATACTCCATGAAATTAATGGAATATCCTTGATATTTGCGCTTCATCCAAAGATCCTTTCATGGAAATATTCTTCTAAGTATTCTTGAATTTTACTCTACAAAGCAAAGATCATGTTGTCGATTTTGATGTTATTTGTTCTCGGATAAATTAATTCTTGAACTTGTTTTATTGAATTCTTATATCATTGTCATCATCCTCATGTTTATATTATGTTGAAAGTCGATCTGGCTTCTGTAGTGCATAGATGGACTTGGTGTGATTATGACCATGAATTATTCGATTGTAATCATTTAACCGTAATGTTACAAATGATGTGGTAAAAATCCTCATTGGCCCGTAGTGCATTGATGGATGATTGTTGGCATGATCATGACCATTAATGAATACACAAATATTCTTGGCCCGTAGTGCATGGATAATTATGGTCGTGATACTAAAGAATATCCTTGGTCAGAAATGCGAGGGGTGATTCGATGATGTGAAATATTATTAAGTCTGCGTGGTCGCCTATAATGATGATGAAAAACCTTTTAAATCATAAAAGATAGTAGATTATATTTTCTACTTGACTCTTTTTAATGGATTCTTTGGTTCACCGCAGCTTAAACTTGATATTTATTATATTTTATCAATTTAACATCGTTGAAGGCTAATGATAATTTATTCTCGCATTATCTTAGTCATAATAGTTCTTATCGGGCTAGTTGAGCTCACCCTTTGTTTCACCGTTCTCTTCGTGAAATGAGAATATATTTGGGACGAGTCGGGAACGTAGTAATGGTCCAGAGGATAAGATTAGTAGTCCTCACTATTCTCGTGAAATAGTGTGATAATAATTATAATGAGGACTCCTTTTGAGTTTGTATAATCTCTAAGAGACAATAATTGTATTCAAACTCACAGTTTATGTTTTGTCGTATTGCATACCATGACAGTTGTATTAGTAAGTTGTATTTGAATTACATACCATGTATCTGGCGACCCAAGATGGGTGATGTATACCTAATTTTGGGGCGCCACGGTTAGTATCAAAGCTTAGGATATGATCCTGGCTAAGATGTGAGAATAGTACTAGGAGGGAGAGACGGAAATTCCTTGCTTAGTATGACCTACCTAAGTTTATGTGCTATTTTATTGGTCGTTCAGAATATAGGGATAATATGTTATATGTCAATTAATCTTTTGTTTTGTGGCAGTATCAGATCTGAGAATGTATTCAGATGTTGTAAATAGGGCTCAGTTAGTGGAGCGCGATAACGAGTCAACGCAACTAATAGAGAGCAGCCGGCAAAATTATAATACCAGGGAGAGTAGTCATCGAAGCGGTGACAACAAGCGTGGAGGGAATCAACAAGCTAGAAATGGTAACCACTTCGGTGGTAATCAGGGCCAAAACAATAAGAATGGACATTTCAAGAAGAGGAGATTCAACAATGATGGAAAGACATCAAGACCAAAGACCCGTTGTTAAGGAAGGAGAAAGACCACCCATCATATGCTTCAAATGCGGAGGGAGGGACACATCACCAAATTGCGCGATCAGTCAAAGCATGTTATAATTGTGGAAGAGAAGGTCACTTAGCCCGATTTTGTCGCTCAATCAAGACAAATTCGGCTAGGATGGAGGCACTGGCTTCGTCCCCGTAAAGGTCAAAGCCGGTAGAGTGCAAGGGAGAGCGTTTGTTGTGACCTCCCAGAAAGCAAGGAACCCGAATGAGGTCATCACGGTAAGCTTATCATAAACTCTAACGAAGTCTATACTTTATTTGATACCGGTTCTACCCATTCTTTTATTTCTCCTACTTTGCGGCCATCGATTAAATTTGACTCCGGAGAAATTAGACTTTGACTTATCTGTGGAAACTCCGTTGGGAGAAACCTTCATTACATCCACTGTTTATAAGTCTTGTTTGGTTCAAATCGGTACCCTCACATTACCTGTCGATCTTATTTCATTGAAAATACTTGCATTTGACGTGATTTTAGGGATTGATTGGTTAACCACTCATCGTGCAAAAATTGATTATTTTCGTAAGGTTGTTAGTTTTCATATTCTTAATCAACCTATTATGCGAATTCAAGCGACCAAACCATTAAAATCAATCACGGTCATCTCAAGCCATAAAGTTAATAATTTATTGAAAAATGGATGTCAAGCTTTCGTAGCTCATGTCACAGATCTAAACAAAAATACGTCAGCTTTGAATGATATTTCTGTTGTTAATAAATTTTCTGACGTATTCCCTGAAGAACTTCCTGGCCTACCCCCAGAGCGTGAAATTGAATTTTGTATCGACCTTGAACCCGGTACAAAACCCATTTCCAAAGCCCCATATCGAATGACTCCTATTGAACTTCGTGAGTTAAAGACCCAACCGCAGGAATTGTTAGACATTGGCTTTATTCATCCTAAGATCTTCTCCTCGGGGTGCCCCTGTTTCTATTCGTGAAGAAGAAAGATGGGAGTATGCGACTTTGTATTGATTATCTGGAGTTGAATCATGTCACCATCAAAAATAGGTATCCATTGCCACGTATTGATGACTGTTTGACCGATTAAAAGGAGCCAAATTCTTTTCAAAGATTGATCTTCGCTTTGGATATCACCAATTGAAGATTAGAATCGATGACATTCCAAAGATGGCTTTCGAACTCCGGATATGATGAACCGAGTATTCAAGGAATATTTGGATCACTTTGTGGTCGTCTTTATTGATGACATCCTTATTTATTCCAAAAGCCGTGAAGATCATGAGCAACACTTGAGGTCGACACTCCAAAAGCTTCGTGAATATAAGCTTTATGCCAAGTTGAAGAAATGCGAGTTCGGCGAGGAAGTAGCATTCCTTGGGCACGTGGTATCAAGTCATGGAATATCCGTTGATCCAAAGAAAGATTGAAGCTATTCAAAGTCGGGAGCAACCTAAATCAAATGATCGAAGACGTAGCTTTCTCGGTTTAAATTGGTTATTATCGGAGATTCGTGGAAGGATTTTCTCGAATCGTTACTCCATCGACTCGGTGACTCGAAAAGATACAAAGTTCGGTTGGAGCGAAGAATGTGAGAAGAGTTTTCAAGAACTCAAGAGAGACTCATTTCAAAGACTGTTCGACAATACCATCTAATTTGGAGGATTTGTCATCTACATGTGATGCTTCTCGCAAAGGGTTGGGATGTGTTCTCATGCAACATGGAAAAGTCATAGTTTATGCCTCGCGACAACTCAAAGAATATGAGAGGAATTATCCTACTCATGATCTAGAGTTGGCATTTGTGTTGTCTTTGCACTTAAAATTTGGAGGCATTACTCAGATGGGAGAAAGTGGAGATCTTTACGGATCATAAAAGCCTCAAATATTTTTTTCACTCAAAAGGAACTCAACATGCGACAACGATGTTGGCTTGAATTGTTGAAAGATTATGATCATACCATCCAATACCATCCCGAAAAGAAATGCCAGAATGGCGACGATGAGAAAGAAGATCATACGCAAGCACTGAGTGCGATATTGTCAACGCAAGGGCCCATTTTGTGTGACTTGCAAAGGATGGAGATAGAGTTAAAGACTCAGGATTTATGTGACGATGGCGAATATACTGAGTAGAACCGACTTTAATCGATAAAGTTAAAGTCGCTCAAGCTACAGACTGGAGCCGACGCGTATGAGGAAGAAAAGTGCAAGAAGGTGCTGCGCCGAAAGCAAGAATCGATGAAGAAGGAATACTTGAGTCAACTCTGGACTTTTGTGTTCTAACGACCTCGATTTAAAGTATAAAATCATAATGGAGGCGCACAACACACCGCTTGTAATCCATCTAGGAGTACCAAAATGTATCATGATATTGGTCATACATTTTGGTGGAGCAATATGTAAGAGAGAGATAGCGTTGTTTATCTCAAGGTGTCTAACTTGTCACGAGTTAAAGCGAGCATCAAGTACCAAAAGGTCCATCAGAACCACTTGAAATTCCCGAATGGAAGTGGGAGCACATTACCAAAAAATTTCGTTCTGGGGCCTTCCTAAGGTTTCTCAAGGCATAGATGCGATTTGGGTCATTGTTGATAGATTGACCAAGTCCGCTCATTTCTTACCGACACGAGAAACTTATACACTTGAACGCCTTGCTCAGATGTACATAAACGAGATTGTAAGACTTCATGGTATGCCGCAGATCCATAGTTTCGATCGAAACCAAAGATTCACTTCATGATTTTGGGTTAGTTTGCAAAAAGCTATGGGCACAGATTTCACGATTTAGTTTCAGATATCATCCTCGAGACGGATGGACAAATCGGAGAGGACTATTCAAACTCTTGAAGATCTATTAAGACTCGTGTCCTTGATTTCAAGGAAGTTGGGACAAGTTCTTACCATTGGTGGAGTTTTCCTATAACAACAGCTTATCGCAAGCAAGTATTGGCATGGCTCCATTCAAGCGTTGTATGGAAGAAAGTGTCGCTCTCCAAGATATCTTTGGGATGAGGTGGTGAAGCAACGTTGTTTGGGACCGAGTTGGTACGTATGACTACTTTAAAAGATTCAAACGATCCGACAACGTATAAAAACCTCACAAAATCGACAAAAGAGTTATGCCGATCTTCATCGAAAGGACGTGGAATTAGATATAGGAGATCATGTGTTGTTACGTGTCGCTCCATGGAAAGGAGTTACAAGATTTGGAAAGAGAGGAAAACTCAATCCTCGATTCATCTACCATTTTTAATCTTCGATCGAGTAGAGAATCGTGGCTATTATAGCTCGCTTTATCGCCAAGTATGTCTCGTGTTCATAACGCTTTTCACATATCCATATTACGTAAATATATGAAAGAGACCGAACCACATTATTGAAAGTTAGAACCGGACGAAATAGCGGAAGATTTGACGTATTTAAGAGGTTCCTGCTCAAATCTTAGATAAGAAGGAACATATTCTACGCTTCAAAAGTTATACCTCAAGTCAAGGTTTTGTGGAGAAACCACGATGTTGAGGAAATGACTTGGGAGTTAGAATCAAATGAAATCAAGGTATTCTTACCTCTTCGACATACCGGTACGCATACCCTAATTTCGAGGGCTTAAATTTCATAAGATGGGGAGGTTGTAAGACCCCAACTTTTATAAATAAAGATGAATTTTCTATAAATATTATTTTTAAATATTATGGAATAAATTTGATATAATGTTATAGTTGTGGGTAATATTTATAAATTTTGCAAAGTAAGCAAGTTGTTATAAAATATTCGTTTGCTCTGGGAATATTCTTTTGTTGGGGAATATTCATGACGACTACTCAATCATTAGTGGACCCTATTAACGGAAGTATTGTCGTAGTTAAAACGACAAAATTATCTTTCTATAAAAATAACTACGGAGGTGTTACCGTTAAAACCGCTGAACCCTAGTAGTAGTAAAAAAAGTACAAGAATACTCGTGGTTGCATATAAGAAGACACTCAGATTGATTATCGATGCTTACGTGAGAAGTCACAAACTATACTCAATTATTCTACAAAGAATTGCACGTGATCATATCTCTTATATTATTGATTCAATTATTGTCACAAGATTATCTCAGATAATATGTTATATTATTGAATCAATAATTGAGACGACAAGTTATAAATGATTAATAATTGTTGAAAGATTAAATATGTGTTGATTAAAAATAAAATGATTTGTGGTAATATTTATTCAATCCTCGACGTATATAAAAGAGTCCATTATGAGACGTTTGTGGTAAGTTTGGTTATTTTATGGGGGGGCATATGTCATCATCTAAGAGTCTCTTCACAATAAGAATTACCTTCGTCAATAGTAATTACATTCATCAATAGTAGAATTACCTTTACTACCGTCAAACCACTTACTGTTTTATATTATTAAAGGCCGAACCACTTGTCGTTTCACATTACAAAGTCGGCCGAACCAATTGTCGCTTTTACATTACATACGTCAAACCACTTTTCTTTTCACATCACGGTCGTCAAGCCACTTGCATTTTCACATGGCAAGTGCTAAGTTAGAAATCTTCTATAAATAGATGCCTAGTGCTTCATTATTTTTCACTTAATTCATTCAAGCTTATAGAGAGAGAAAGTATAAAGAGAATAAGAGAGAAAGAAGAAGAGTATTCTCATTATTACACTATCATAAAGATTCAATCTCCTACTAAAGTAAGGGTGTTATTCTTTCTTATTCATGAAGAGAACTGTTGTTATTCCATCGCTTATTATTACATTGGAATAACTTTGTATACGTGGGTTTACCATATACTTGGTGACATTCTTCTATTATTCATTGGAACATCCTGTTTACGTGTTTTTACACCCGGATTCGGTTCCGTCTTTATTATTATTCTATGGAACATCATGTCTGTGTGTTTTACGCTGGACTCGGGTTCCATTCTTTATTATTATTCTATTGGAACATCCCACATGCGTGTGTTTTACCGGACCGGTTCTCGTCTTTTTATTATTATTCCGTTGGAACATCCCGTCTGCATGTGTTTTATTTGGACCTGGTTCCATTCTTTATTATTTCATTGAATATATCGTCTACATGCTTTTACTGTGGGACCGGTTCCGTTATTTATTATTCTCATTGGAATAACTCACTGTGCTATTATCGCATTTATGGTAATTTCTTTTGTTATTCCATTCTTTATTATACTCAGTTGGTTAAAACTTTGACTTTATACTCCATGAAATTAGTGGAATATCCTCGATATTCAAGGCTTCATCCAAAGATCATTTCATGGAAATATTCTTCTAAGTATTCTTGAATTTTACTCTCACAAATGAAGATCATGTCGATAGCTTTGGATGTTATTGGTCTCGGATAAATTAATTCTTGAACTTGTTTTATTGAATTCTTATATCATTGTCATCATCCTCATGTTTATATTATGTTGAAAGTCATCTATGGCTACCAGTAGTGCATGATGGACTTGGTATTATTATGACCGTGAATTATTGATTATGTAATCACGACCGTAATGTTACAAATGATGTGGTAAAATCCTCATTGGCCGAAAGTGCATTGATGGACAAGTTGTTGGTATGATCACGACCATTAATGAATACACAAATATTCTCGACCAGTAGTGCATGGATAATTGTGGTCGTGATACTAAAGAATATCCTGGCCAGTAGTAGCAAGTAGGTGATTCGATGATGTGAAATATTTATTAAGCTGAGTCTCAGCTATAACAGTGATGAAAAACCTTTTAAATCATAAAATATAGTAGATTATATTTTCTACTTGACTCTTTTAATGGATTGCTGGTTCCGCTGCAGTTAAACTTGATGTTTATTATATTTTATCAGTTTTACACTGTTGAAGGCTAATGATAATTTATTCTGCATTATCTTAGTCATAATATTTCTTACTGGGCTAGTTGAGTTCACCCTTTGTTTCACTGTTCTCTTCAGGAAATGAGAATATATCTGGGACGAGTCGGAGAACGGAGTAATGGTCCAGAGGATAGCATTAGTAGTCCTCACTATTCTGTGAAATAGTGTGATAATAATTATAACGAGGACTCCTTTTGAGTTTGTATAATCTCTAGTAGACAATAATTGTATTCAAACTCACAGTTTTATGTTTTGTCGATTGCATACCCATATACGGTTGTATTAGTAAGTTCAGATTTAAACTCAGATCATATATCCGGACGATCCCAGGATGAGGTGATATATACCTAAATTTTAGGAAGCGTTATATATATATATATTCATGGTCCAGTCCAGACTTTGGCTAGCTCATAACCAACAATTCATCCAAATATCTAACGGCCGATCGATCGGGTATTATATATAAATCAGTCTGTGAAACAGTTTGATAGAATGTTAAATACGTACGTATATACTCAGCTAATTGTGCATGATTATGGATTATATATATATATATATATATATATATATATATATATATATATATTAAAAGAGTAATTAAAAATGAAAAAATGGTAACTACTGGCCCATATATAGTGCCATTACATGTCATATATTATCATGATTGACGAGCAAGATCTTTTGTTTTGATTCGCTTGCTTCTAATTATGAAAGTAAATTCACACACACACACACACACCACACTGAAAGGGGGGAAAAGAATGGGATTTTTCCATAGAATTAGAGCATGGGATGCAAAAAAGAATGATTCCCCTTTATTATTTATTGAAAAAGAAAAGAGATCGAATTAATTAAAGATGCATGCCGATTGAATGATTTCTTGCGTTAGGTATGCACATGGTCATCAATAATCCTGATCGATTCCAGCAATCACTGTCTCACTGATCATGCATGAATATATATGATTAAACTAGTATATATATATATATATATATATATATATATATATATATATATAGAGGAAGGAATAAAGATTTAATTAAGCTTAATTTTATTGAATGAAATGAAAAGGCTTTAATGATTAATTAAGATGCTAATCATGAGATTATTCCTCTGCATATAACTAACAACCTTAATTTTTCTAAAGTTTATAGTCAATTCAGTTTAGTTCAATGCATTGGACAAAATATTTAATTGAGAGGACAATGACATATATATATATATATATATATATATATATATATATATATATATATATATATATATATATATATATATATATATAGTACATCTCGCTTTATAATTCTACCCCACCGTTAAACACGAATTATTAATTATGTACATGTGGTTTATAATTATGTATTTACAGCTTCATTATGTACAAAAAAGAAAACAAAAAAAGAGATAAAGATATATAGCTTCATTTGTTTTATTTACTAGTGTAATAATTAAAGATCAATAAAATTGGAAGAGCGTAATAATATATGTATATAAGTGCATGAGATGAGCTCATTCATGTTCAGATTTTCAGATAATTAATCGAATGAGCTGACTTCTGCTCCATCGAGTTTGACTTATTAATGGAATGAGATGAGATAAATTACTTTTATACTCTTTAATTCTTTCTCCAAAATTAAAAGTATTTTTTTATTATAAAATTTTTAATATGTCATTACTATATTTTAGATAATTAAATTTATGTCATCACTATTAAATCTATTATATATATGGAGTATGAAAAAGCATGATTATATGTACGTATGATAAATAAAACTTTCCCTTCATGAACAATTTCACAAAAGCGAACACATTGTTAGAACTACAGATATTTTCGTTGATGTAATCAAAATATAAACGGATATATTATTATTATTATTATTATTATTATTATTATTATTATATATATATATAGTGGACGTAAAAATTTTAATTTTAATTTCGTTCGCTAATTATGATATTGAATGTTAATAATAATATTTATCTATTTTTAATTAATAATAAATATTTTGTATGAATCGTGTGTGTGTGTGTATATATATATATATATATATATATATATATATATATAGTGATTTAATCCACAAAGAATTATTGTTAGGAAAGAACCCATTTTTTTATCCCAAACCGCCATGAGGTTGTAGCGACTTATAAAAAAAAATAAAACGCCTCCAACAATCGATTATTGTAGATGGAATCATATATATATATATATATATATATATATATATATACATAATATCAGTAAGGGATCTTCTTTTTTTTTTAAAATGAGGATTTTTTTTTTTTTTAAAACAACTAAAAAAAGTTTAATATTTTATGAACTGAAATTTTTTCATAATACAATGTTTTGGGCGTGTTTTGAATACCTATACAAAAGGTGGTGAGTACCGCCTGACTGCATATACATACATGTTTTGTTATACGCACTCAAATCACACCCAAAAACATCATTATGAAAAAATTTCAGCCCATAAAATATTAAACTTTTTTAGTTGTTTTAAAAAAAAAAAAAAAAAAAATCCTCATTTTAAAAAAAAAAAGGAATCACTTCCGATCTCCAATTTATATATATATATATATATATATATATATATATATATATATATATATATATATATATATATATATACACGTGATGTTGATAAGAGAGCCACTAAGGTCAACATCCAGGTGATTTAACAATATCTCTTAGCTGGGGAAGGGGTGACTGGGCCACTGGGGGGAGTTTGATGAAGGTTTTTTTTATTAAGTGTAATCCACAAGAAAAAAATTATTCACAAAATGTTAAGTATGTAGGGCAGCCAAATTTTAATGCACCATTATAAAGGTGGGGTGCAATCAATCAGCTTCCACTCTGTCATTCAACTTGACGACTATATATATATATATATATATATATATATATATATATATATATATGATCCTGTCCGGACAGGTCTTAAAATATGAACCTTATTTTTTTTTTTTTTTTGCTTTTTTTTTTTAAACTTAAAAAAAATTATGAATCGAAATTTTATATAATAAAAAGTTTTGGAATTGTCTTTGGATACCTATACCAAAAAATGATGTATATACCGCATGCACGCATCGCATGCATATATTTTGTATAAGATCCAAATCACACCCAAAACACTATATTATATAAAAATTTCAGTTCCATATTTATTTATTTTTAGTTGTTTCAAAAAAAAAAAAGCAAAAAAAAAAAAAAATGGTCCAGATTTTATAGAGTCCGGATCCTGACCTGGATCCGGACTATATATATATATATATATATATATATATATATACATATATAGGGTTCCATCCATAAAGAACGAGTGTCTTTGTGGAGCAACCCCTTTTTTGGCTTGTAAATTTTTTTTTTTTTTTTCTCCTCATAGAAATTTCACAGTCAAAAAAAAATGGTTGCTTCCACAAAGAACCAGGATTCTTGTCATGGATGAAACCCCATATATATATAACGGATCTATAATATATGTCTTAAATAACATATTTTTATTAAAATTACGTCATTTTGATAATTCTTTTAAAAATAAGTAAGGTCGTAGGTGACATTTTTGTAAATAAAAGAAAAGTAAGTTGGACCACTATCTTTTAATATTATTTTATTTTTAAAAAAAATTATCAAAACGACGTAATTTTAATAAAAATATGTTATTTAAGAGAAGTATGTTATTTAAGATATATATTGTAGCATTATGCATAAAAAAATCAGATCATCGACAGTTACAAAATCAGAAATATTTTTTAGTGAGCTCAAAATTATTATTAAACTATAAATAATTTGACGGGGGTTCGAGAACAATGCCCCCGAGTCAATTTTATTTAATATTTTTGTACTTTCGTGTAATATATATATATATTTTATTTATAACCCGTAACGTGAAAGACCTGCAGAATAAAAAATTAAATTAAAATTCGAAAAATATTACATTATCTAAAGACACATACCACTACAACAATTAATACATACTCGATCTTCAACACATATCCAACCACCAAAATATTGAGCTAGTCGATACTAATTTCAAAAAAAATCGACATAGTTTCTTTTAAAAATAGATATCTAGACAAATATAAACTTGTTTATAAAACTTACAATCATCCATACATATTCAAACCACCAAAAAAATCATCATTCCATACCCAAAATCATTATAACAATGTAGAATTAGTTAACTTTATAAAAGACGGAACACAAAGAATACATACATGAAAAAAATAGAGAAACAACATGTTGAGCATGAGACCCTTTACTTTATAGATTACACCAAGTATATTCTTTACAGCTTACACCACGTATCCTTCAATATATACCTGAAAATATTTAAAATTTAAAAATTATCGAAATATGTGAGTCAAAATAAAACAATTGTAAATATAGATGATAAGGTAGTTATGAAAAAATAATAACATGAAGGTTTCACAGCTGGTGGGAAAATTAATGCTTGAAATGTATTACCTTTCCAATATTTTGTCATTTCGGTGTTACAACATTGTATCCTACCTAACAAAGAAAGCAGTAGTTAAGCACTTCAAACTTGAAAATGTAATAATGTACCAGGTACCATGAGCTTCAAAGCATTTCGAATAGTTCATGGCAAGACCAATTAAAATTACTTCATCATCACACGCAATGTGAACAACAATGTTGTAACATTTTTCCCATGAAAATTAACGACCTCCAAAGAAATAAATAAGGTTCATCGATTGTTTCATCGAAGAGCAACTTCACATTGCTTTTTTGGGGTTGAAGAAATAAAATATAGGAGAAAAAATTAAGGATGAAAAGATATATGGTATCGCTTATTTTCATCTAAACCGAAATTGGTTTTTATCTCGAGAATGTTCTACCGCCATCGTGGTAAGGCCACAAAATATCATATTCATAAAGACACTCCCAAATTTTAGAATACTAATTTTATTCGAATAAACTTAAAGAAAGAAGAACTACCTGCAGATCGCCAAGAATACTCGTAAGTCAAAGCCAAATCCTACCGGAGACCACTAAAAGACTGTTCTCAATATCTTATAATCAGAACAGACATCAGATGTCATGGCTGAATACTAATGATTTGTGGTGAAAAAGCAAAAATTACAAGTCCACAGACAGCAAAAAATTAGATGAATCATGTTTTGGGGGTCTATCATACAACTCACCCAGAACCTGTCTAATGATGCATTCCTTCTATTTGTTCTACCATCAGCATGTATTTTCATTAGATTGATTGAATTTTAAACAACAAACATACCAATGTCTCCAGTCCAATCATTTTGATTTCATTTTCCATCACGCTCTCACCTTCGATAAAGACAACATCACCAACCCTACAAGAACACGCTAGTAGATAATAAACTTGAAGAACTCTATTCATGGTCTAATTATACTTCAAATTAGTTCGTAATGATATAATATATTATCTTGGAAGATATTCTATTGCTTGATATATAATAGAATAAATTCTAGAACAGGAACTGCACAAAAAAGTTGAAGACAGGACAACACAAGCTCAAACAAGAATCTATCAGATATGTATATCAACAGATGGATTGGGAGGCAACATTGAGTCCTAGGACAGGGTACAGAACAGTAGACAAGATCTGATTGAGGACAAGGTGTTAGAATAGAGACAAATAATAAGAAAGAAGGTTAAGAACCTATGCAAAGAATACGTAGAAACTCACTTAAAAGCATAAATCTTTAATCTAAAATAATAATATATCCAATTCTCAATAATAACCAATACATGTTCATTGTTTCGGTCGGTAAAAATATTGACAAGTAAACAAATGGCCTAACGCTAAGAGAAAAAAAGTCCACAAAGAGCAATGGGACATATGAAACGGAAAAAAAAAAGTGAAACTCTATAAGAATTATGATGCTTGGTTGATGCAAGAAGTCATGCTTATCAAATAAAACTTATACATAAACCTAGAATTGATGTGTTGGGCATAGTGCTTAGATTTATCAGCAAGGGATTCCCACGCATGCATCCAAAGAGCATAAAGAATAAGAATGCACAAATATTTGACATATTAAAGAGTACCGCTGTAATATCCTCCAAGAGAAACCTTTCTAATTAGCCAGAAAGTAATTTTTGGCGATCTCTACGACCAATACCACCCATCACGTAAATCAACAAAGAACAATGACTATTATTTCACATCGCCCTCCCTTGTAGTCTCCGATTGATATAATGAAGTTAATTCAATGAAGAGCTAGGTCAAGGGTTCAAAGGGATGGTACCAACACAATTAGTAAATTAAAAATAGAAAAACAACTAACAAAAGATTTTTTTCTTTTTTTTTTTGAAAATATTAGAATAATATTCCACTCAGACTATTGAAAGGATGCATGACATGCTAATAGCACATTGCCAAAGAAGCTTCATATATATATATATAGATTCTTTTTAAATCTTAATTTTTTGTGGTTCTTCATAGGATATCTCACAAAAATTAAACAACAAGCCCTGAAAGTATAAACAAATACAGGGCAGTAAACCCCACGAATTAAAAAAACAAAATAAATTGAGTTGGGGAATCTATATAGGATAATAAATAACATAGAATAACAATCCTGCCCTTGACCATATGAGCAAAAATTGCCATAAAAGATTATCAAATACCACATGAATCCTCAAGACTACTATCTGCACCCATAAAATATAATAAACAATCAAATTAATAACAAAAATAGCAACAATCATAATAATAACAACCAACAAATTAATATCCCCCAACAACAAAATGAACAAATAAAAATTGATAAATTGAATTTCCAGGGCTATTATTAAGCGCATAAATCCCAAAACAGAGCACCCAAAACAATAATAATAAAAAAAATAAACCCAAATAAAAAATTTAGGAAATTACAAGAAATAAATTAGGGGTTTTATTTCAACTCACCAGAACAAAATTGTTCTCACAACCAGGCTTCTTTGGGGCCACATCATCTTGATGAACTATATCACCAAAGAAACACCATCGAAGAACACAAAATCACAATACTTAGCAAAACCTTTACTGCACTAAATGAAACTTTTTTTAGCTCCTCCATTAAAGTAAATTAAGCTTCACCCACTACAACAAATTTCAACAAAGGCTCAATTAGAATTCTTTTTTCGTCTTTCTTTTTGGTTTTGGCTTTGGTGTACCTTTTGAGCGAGGAGAGAGAAATGAGATATAGTACAACACATGAATATGTACTACTAACCGGGGGAAATGAGAGATATATTACCCACCATAAATTCTCAAATGCTATTCTACAAACCAAAGAGAAAGAGAGACGTATAAAACTGGTAGGCACATCTGCTAAAACCCTTGAGTAGAAATTCCCAACAACGAAAAATTAAAACTAAAAAAAAATGAAACAGGAAAATAAGAAATATTGAATCTTCTCTTTTTCAAATACCCACCAGAAATTCTCAAAATAAAATCAGATAGAGAAAAGAACCTTACTACTTGTTGCGATAGTGATCAAGGACTCTTTCGATTATGCAGGGAGAAGCGAGATGAAAGACACCGGTGATGCCATTAACGGCGGCGACAATGGATTCGTAGTCGAGGAGATCAATTTGGAAGAGACGAAGACGCGATTGTTCGGCGGTTCCTTGCTTTAGGGCTTGGAGATGCTTTGTTTCTCTCTCGTCATCTTCTCTTGCACAAAACAAGCTCTCGGGTTATTGTGGGTGATAAGGGAGAACCGAGAGTGAGAGAGTGATTTTTGCATTGCGGAGGGATCGAGTTGTTTGGGGAACCCAGAGTGAGAGAGACAAAGAGTTATTTGTGCGTAAAAAGAGGGAGGGTTTCAAATTTGAATATAGGTGAATGAGAGAGAGCTGCTGACGTCAATTTTGGATGGGACACTTATCTTTTTTTCTCTCTCTACTCTGTTTTATATATATATATATATATATACGGTCCGGCTCTAAAGCGAACCTTAAAGAGCGAACCAAAGACAAACCGTCGTCTTTGGTGTTTATGGCGACAGTTCAATCTGTCGCCATAGCCATGTAGTCATCAGTCGACGGCCCAACTGGCCGCCATGTACATAAACCAAAAGACGATGGTTAGTATTTAATTCGCTTTTTAAGGTTCGCTTTAGAGCCTCTCCATATATATATATATATATATTATTGACTCATAATAGATTTTTTTTAATCCCAACTGTTCATAAATAATTAATTCATTAATTATTTTTAAAATTAATATAAATTAGATTATTATTTAGTTTAAAATATATATATATATATATATATATATATATATATATATATTCGTAGATATGTGTGACGCCCCCAAAATAGGTATACAACACCCATTCGAGTCGTCAAATACATGGTATGTAAACAACTACAACTTTATTAATACAACATAAAATCGTGAGTTTAAATACAAATATTGTCATCTGTATAATATTCACACTCAAATAAGTCCTCATTACAATTATTAATACACTATTTTACGTGAATAGTTAGGACTACTAGAACAACTTCTAGAACCATCATTCTACACCCCTGGCCAAGACTGCCACATTCTCGCCTCCCGAGAAAAAATGGAACAACAAGGAAAAGGGTGAGCTCAACTAGCCCAAAGAAGAACATTATGACTAAGATAATATGTAACAAATTATCGTTAGTCCTCAACAGAAAAAATCTAATAGAATACAATAGACAACCAATTTTAAATCAATCTTAGCGTGAAAATAATAATTCATTGAAGAGTTAAGTAGAGAATGCAAACTACTATCTTCTATATATGAATTTAAAAGTTCATCGTCGATATTTTATCCCCGTAACATCAATCAATATATATCTCGAATCAAATATTCATCTTTGCACTACGTGCCAAAGATATTCATCGATTGGTCATGTTCATCTAAACACTGCTCATTTTTACACCACGGGCCAAAGATATTAATCACCGATCATGTTCATCTCAACACTGCTCATCTTTGCACTACTACAGCCAAAGATATTCAATTATATCATCATTTAGGATCTGAGGATGATGAAAAATATTTTAAAGAAAACGAATCAGTGAAACAAAAGAACAAATATTAAGGATTCGTACTTTAAACAATCCAAGTTCAAAAATATTTCATAAATAACCAGAGTGGAGTAAAATTCAAGAATGATCAAAACATTTATACAATCAAAACTAGTATCCATAATAGAAGTCAAAGTTTTAACCAACTGAGTATAATAAAGAATGGAATAACAAAAGAAATCACCACGCATGCGATGTAATCGCACAGGCAAAAGTTATTCCAACAAAATAATAAATAACGGAACCAGTCCCACAGAAAACGCATGCATGCATGGATATTCCAATAGAATAATAAAGAATGGAACCAGTCAGCGTAAAACACATGCATGTGATGTTCCAACAGAATAATAATAAAGACGGAACCAGTCGGGTGTAAAACACATGCATGGATGTTCCAAAGTATAATAATAAAGAGGCGGAACCAGTCCGGTGTAAAACACATGACAGGATGTTCCAACAGAATAATAGAAGAATGGCACCAAGTATACGGTAAATCACAGATACAAAAGTTATTCCAACAGAATAATAAGCAATGGAATAACAGCAGTTCTCTTCGTGAATAAGAAAGAATAACACCCCTTACTTTAGTAGAGAGATTGAATCTGCGCAAGAAGTAGTAAAGAATGAATCACTCTTCTTCTTCTCTTATCTCTCTATACTTTCTCTCTATAGCTTGAATGAATTCGTGAAAAATAATGAAGACTAGCCTCTATTTATAGAAAATTTCTATTTTAAAGACTTGCCATATGAAAAGGCAAGTGGTCTCGACGACCAGTGATGTGAAAAGAAAAGTGGTTTCGACGACGTAATGTAAAAACGACAATTGGTTCGACGTCAGAATGTGAAACGACAAGTGGTTCGGATCACCGTAATATATAAACAGTAGAAGTGGTTCGACGACCGGTAAAGGTAATTACTATCGACGAATGTAATTACTATCGACGAAGGTAATTACTATCGACGAAGAGACTCTTAGATGATGACATATACGGCCCCCCCCATAAAATAACCAAACTTACCACAAACGTCCCCATAATGACTCTTTATATACGCCAAGGATTGAATAAATATTACCACAAATCATTTTATTTTTAATCAACACATATTTAATCTTTCAACAATTATTAATCATTTATAACTTGTCGTCTCAATTATTGATTTAATAATATAACATATTATATGAGATGATAATCGTGACAATAATTGAATCAATAATATAAGAGATATGATGCAACAATTATCAGAAGAATAATTGAGTATAAATTTGAGTGACTTCTCACGTAAAGCATCAATAATCAATACCGTGTGCTACTATGCAACCACGCCAGACATCGCACTTTTACTAATGGGTTCAACAGCTTTTAATTCAGAACACATCCATAGTTATTTTTATAGAAAGATAATTTTGTCGTTTTTAACTACGATAATACTTCCGCTGGGGTCCATTAATGATTGAATTGTCCGCATTTAATATTCCCCGACAAAAAGAATATTCCCCCCAATTAAAACGTAATATTTTATAACAACTTGCTTACTTTGTAAAATTTATAAATATTACCCACAATTATAACAATATATCAAATTTATTCCATAATATTCAAAAATAATATTTATAAAAAATTTATCTTTATTTATAAAAGTTGGTCTCTTACGACATATATATATACTTTTATATCAAAAGTACATATATGCATGCATGAACTATTTTGTGAGGGAAAAAATAATTCCAAAGTAAAAATTATTTTGGAAGGCCAAAGGCGTGCGTGGTAGTCTAGTGGCATATATAAAGCCGCACTTACCCAAAAATATTTGCATTCCTTAAATAGCAAAAATTCCCTCGTGAAGCAAAGTGATATGTAGTACTGGAGGCCATTTAGCTGTCTGCATTTGCTTCTATGGTGCCTAAGCAGAATGACATTTATTAGTAATGTCTTGTCTATCTTACATGGCCTGCACAATGGAGTAAATATATATATATATATATATATATGATAGTAGTAATTCGGATTCAATCAACTTCACCGTAGCGAGTTGTATAATTTTACAGTAATGTGTTACCAATACAATTAAAATTGTACAGTAATGTGTTATCAATACAATTAAAATTGTACTGCAAAACTATATAACTCACTATGATAAAATTAATTTTCAACTTCACCATAGCCGGACCCTAGTAATTCATATCCTTTTTGTTAGAGATTTGACTTGGTATTATTAAAGGTTTTCAAATATTTAGTTTTAAACCACACGGAATCATAACATTAGTTGAATAAGTCTCATGTAATTAATTATACTATAACTAACTATTAAAAATTTAATAACATGTTATTTGAGACAAAAAATTTAAGAACACTGACATTACTATAGAAGTTTATGGTCCGTTTTGATGGCACCCAAAAAATGTATTTTTAAAAAAAGTTGTTGTATATGTTAGTTTTTACTTTACAGTTTTATATTTTTTCCTCATAAAATTATCTGCAATTTAGTTTTTCTTGTAAAAAAAGTTATAAGAAGCACCTCGTAAATTAATTTCAAGATTATGGAATTTGTCTGATAACTTAAAGTATAGCTAGTCAACATGCATGCAGCCCCAACAAGGATCCCCACCGTGTTTGTTCGCATCATCTTTAGCTTCTATATATCTGCACCACCAAAGCCTCCTATATAGATAATTTTTTATTTTCTCTCTCCACACATTCAAGTCTCCCGTAGGGGCTGAAACAAGTCAAATCTCAATCAATATTTTAATGTTCAGATTCGGCTCGACTCGAAAAAATTAAACTCGAATTCGATAAAAAAATTCTAATTTTGCGCCAAATTCGACTCGGACCTACTCGGCTTGTAAGTACTCGACTTGTTTACAAAACGAATTACTCACAAGCCTTCAAATCGAGTTTCGAATATGAACCATTTCACTTAATACTGAACCACTAACAGACTAAATTGATTATTGAACTAATGTTTATATAAAAGTCTTGTACTTTTATTTATGTAAAAAAATTACAAAGAATGTAATACGAATTGACAATCAAATCACTGATTTATTCAAGTACAAGTTTACACAATTTAATACTACACTTTATAAATTATAAAGATTGATACAAATATCACATATTTAGCTTGTTAGTATGGATCAGACCAGTATTCGAATATGATCCATCGAGCATGTATCGAGTATGGTTAGAGAAAAAATAAAATACTCGAACCCTAATCTGAGCGAATACTTAGTATATTCGAATTCGACTCGTGTATCATTAAATAGAAAACGAGTATAGATTATATTCGACTTGAATCAACTTCGAATTCGAGCTTTGGATCATATTTTCAAACCGATCTCGAGTCGAGTATCGAGCTACTCTGCTCGACTAACACCCCTATCTCCCTGTAAATAATACATGCATTAATATGTTAGCTAGGAAAAAAATTGCAAATTATATTCATCCGTCCAGAAACAATCCTAGCTCGATGTAAAAAGAAAAAAAAAATTAAAATTTTTATTACAGTTTTTTTTTTTGGATCTTATTAATCTGGAATGAGATTAGATAAGTTTTAAATTTAAAGGTCTCTTGACTCTCACTAATATAATAGTAATAACCAAGTATCTGATCTATACACATTTGATTATGGATCGGAGTTAATTTCTGATCAGAATATTGCGTGTACAAGTGGGATTAATGTCGGGTTCAGAAAGGGTCCCCTAAACATAAGTAAGCAGGAAAAATAATATGAAGGGCAGGGCTTTGAATTCAAATATATTTGTGAAGAACAGTACATACATACATGTATACATGAGTATTAATATTACCAATGCTACATTGGTGCATTGTAGTAGTAGCTAGTGAAATAAGTGATGGGGAGGAGGGGTGTTTGATAAAAGTAAGTCCGTAGTAGTCCGTACTGGTAATGAGTCAGAGAAGTCATAGCATAGAGCTAGACAATGCCCAACAAAGGCTGGAAATATCAGAATCCACAGGCTTATTCATATATATATATATATATATATATTAACTGATGGAATAGTAAAAATATAAGAATCTAATACTAAAAAGGTGAGTGAGTGAGTCATGGCTATGAGCTAGCTAGCCACACGATTGAAATGTAAGTATGTAGAAACCCCACAGAGCGGTCGGAGTTAGGAGGTAGTTGGGCCGACAAAAGCTGCAAATTTTCACATGGTTGGGTGGTGTTTCCAGCTCCTTCCATTAACCTCCCCTCGCCATCCATGCATTCATTCATGAACCATATGGCTGGCTGGCTTGCCGAGTCGATCGATCTTTGTGTTATAGTACATAGGATAGAGGTATAGATGTTCATACGTATTTAATTTTTTTTATTTTTTATAAAGATAATTATTGGAACTTCTTTAATGCACCCAAAAAAAATAATACCATACCATACCATACCATAACCATAACCATAACCATACGTATTTAATTTTTTTATTTTTTATAAAGATAATTATTGTAACTTCTTTAATACACCAAAAAATAATAATACCATACCATACCATACCATAACCATACGTTTAAAGATCTAAACTAAACAAATGAAAAATGATCATTCATATTTGTTAAGTATGCACTTGCGTATAGTATGAAATTAGTAACATGTTTTTGAAACTTTAACACGACTTCTTTTGCATCAAAATCAGAGTTTACTTAACTAGTTTTTAAGGTTTTAATGAAAATTTTGGATTTATATATGGTGATCTTTTAATCTCCATATATACAATATAAATATATAACAAGCTAGAATATTTAAGGTAGCAATTATTTGAGTAGTGTAATGTTAATATAGACGCACTATGGATTGAGCTACCAAGGGCAAGGGATATATATTACTTGTACATGATCTAATAGCCGCATTCTAAATAATAGTAATATTTTTAATGCCCACTACAAAGAATAGCTTAATAAATTATTTGGAAAAAAACATTTATTTAATAAATATCCCTCATTAAATAATGAACATGTTGACTTCAGTCCTTTTAAAGGATGATATATATATAGGTATAGCCCTAAGGCTTTAAAAAGTGTATTGATTTTGTTGTAAAATCCAAATTGAAAAATACTAGTACACGTAGAAAAGGACGGGGGGAGGGAGGAAACAAGGAACTGCCCAACAACGTCATTAGAGCATAGAGAATAGGATTAAGGTGCTCACTAATTAATTATTCTTTAGTAATTAATAACTAAGTGGTTGGCCAAAGAATAATTAATCAAGGTTCATTCTTCTTTGATTGAAGTATTGTTGAATATTGAATCCTATTTTTTGGTCTTTAATCTTGGTCATTAATCATTGGTCAATGATCCTCACTCCTTTAATGGGTCAAGAGAACATATTAATGGGTCAAGGGAACATATCACCATTATCTCATTAATGTTACTCCTTTGGTGAAAATGAGTCCAACTCATTTCCTTTTCTACCCTCTAGTTCTTGGCTATAAAAGGAGGTCAAATGGAAGAGGAAAGACACACCAAAATTGATAGAGAGTATATCTTAGAGAAGAAGAAAGCAAAGCTCTAGTTTGAGTGTCAAAGAGAGTTAGAGAGTGAGAAGCTTCGAGTTAGAGCATTCTCGAGAGTGAGGTGTAGAGAGAAATAAGCAGTTAGTTTATTTCTCGGTTGAGAGTTTGTAATCTCCATATTATTTTCATAGTGATTTTCTCGAGATCTCTTCCCGTGGTTTTTTCCCGGTTGGGTTTCCACGTAAAATTCTTGTGTTATTATTTTATATCTCATACAAGAAGTGTGTTTGTATTTATCTTAGTGTATTTGTGTGAGCTTCGATTTCTCAACAATTGGTATCAAAGCTCTTGGTTCACACCGACGATCGGTTTAAAGAGAAATTAAAGCAGTCACAAATACGAAGATGGCAAAACACAAGTGCGAGGTATGAAGTTGAACCATTCGACTGTGAAGTCAAATTTGAAGATTTCGGCAGTGTATAGTCAAAGATGTATTGGCTCAACAAGGATTGACAAAGGCACTGTAGAAGGAAGAAACCAAATGACTATGATTGGATGAAAATGGACTGAACTTGAAGCTAAGCGTCGTGGCAACAATCGATTGAGTTTGGCGCCACAGATCAAATATCAGTTCGACAGAAACCTCTTGAAGGACTTGTGGGAGAAACTGAGAAAGTTTACAAGTCAAAGTCTCTGTCAAATCGGTTATATTTAAAGAAGGAATCAGACCGCCCGGATGAAAGAAGGAATCGATTGGCCAATCATATTAATGAGTTTAATAGATTGGTGACCCAACTAACCAAGATTGATGTGAAGTTGGACGAAGAAGATAAAGCCTTATCGCTTCTTGTCTCTACCGATTCATACTCAACTCTCCGCACTCACACCTTGTAGGGAAAGAAAAGCTTGCGATTGACGATGTGATGTCGCAAGATTCTGCACCGTGATAAGTTCAGGGTACTACTTCCAGAGATCGAGGAGACATCCTTCTTACTTTTCGGATGGGCGTGGCGAGGGTCCTAATCGAAAGAAGTATTCCGGCGAGGAACGATAAAAGTCTCAAGCGAGAATGTGCAAAAAGAAGGATAAATCTCGGGTTGAGTGTTATCATTACACACGGAAAGGCCACTACAAAAATCGGTGTCCATTGTTGAAGAAGGATAATAAGAAGAAAGGAAAGTAGATTGAAAAATCGCTAATGTTCATTGAAAAGCGAGATGTGTGTGCAAATGACGAGAAATCGTATACAAATGATGTAAAATGAAGCTTCACAAGGTGATCTCTTATCTCGTTAGAGATAAGTGGCGACTTTACTGATTGGTACATGGATTCCGGTTGTTCTTTTCATATGTCCCCTCATAGGGATTGGTTTGATACTTTTACATCCCGCAATGGTGGTATAGTTTTATTGGGTAACAATGCGCTGCCGCAGTTCTTTGGGATAGGCACCATCAAAATTAAAATGTTTGTGAAGTTGTCGTAACATTGGGTGATGTAAGGTATATTCCGTAATCAAGAAAGAAGCTTGCTTATCGGTTGGAGTACTTGACTCTATAGGATGTAAAGTATCTCGATCGAGAGATGGTGTCATGAAAATTACCAAGGGCTCGATGGTAATTATGAAGGGCCGTAAGAAGGCGGCACCTCTACAAGTTGATAGGGGACACGATTCTTTGGTGGAGCAAGAAATTACATGCGGCAGATAATTCCAACAAAGTGATAACACGTAATTATGGCACACGCGACTTGGTCATTCGAGTGAAGGTGGAATGAAAGAACTTCACATAAGCGATTCTTAAAAGGTGTCAAAACGTGCAGTTTGGAATTTTGCAAGTTTTACGTGTCGCAAGAAACAACGGAGAGGGTCACCAAGCGTGGAGAGAGATACCGAAGAAGAATGTACTTGATTATGTACATTCAGATGTGGGGCCCGATCAAGCATACGTCAATGGGTGGAGCCCATTATTTTGTTAACTTTATAGATGAGTACTACTGAGAAGGTGTGGGTGTATTTTATGAAGGTAAATCCGAGGGTTTTAGAATCTTCAAGCGTTGGAAAGCTAAAGTAGAGAACCGAATAGGAAAGAAGTCAAGTATTTCGGATCGGATAATGGGCACGTAATACAAGGACAAGTCATTTCTACAATTTCGCCAGATGAAGGTATCACCAGCACTTCTTAGTCAAAAGAACTCCAGAGCAAAATGGGGTTCTTGAGAGGATGAAACAGTAACTCTATTGGAACGTGTGCGGATGTATGAGGTTGAATGCAGGATTGCCCAAGAGTTTTCGGGTCGAGGCAATCAACATGCGTGTTATCTCGATAAATCGATCTCCTTCAAGAAGAATTGATTACAAAATCCTAGAAGAGGCATGGAGTGGGAAACCCGGTTGATTTTTTCGTGATGAAAATCTTTGGTTGTCAAATTTTATGCTCATCTGTCGATCAAGAAGCAATAGCCTGAAGCTTGATCCAAGGTCAAAAGAGTGTATTTTCCTTGGATATGAAGATGGTGTCAAGGATAAAAGTTATGGGATCCAGATTCAAGAAGAAGGTTGTCAAGAGAGATGTGGTGTTCAATGAGAAACACATCTTTGAACAAGTCTCGAGAATGAAGAATCTGCAGCAAGTGAGTTGCAGTAAAAACACCCGATTGAGGTGGAGCTTCTCAAGAGATTGAAGATGATCAAACTTCAGATCCCCAAGAGAGGTCCTATAATCTTGTTAGAGATCGGGAAAGGCGAGTCAGCAAACCAGGCAGAGATATGGGTTTGAAGACATGGTTGCTTTTGCCTTGATTCCTTGGTAGTGGAGATCCAACTAGCTATCAGGATGCTATTCAATCCGATGATAATGATAAATGGGCGATAGCTATGGCAGAAGAGATGGAGTCTTTACAAAAGAACCAGACATGGGAGTTAGTTCAACTTCCAAAAGGATCGAAGGCTATAGGATGCAGGTGGGTGTTCAGGAAAAAGGAAGCTCAGTCTGATAAAGAAGGTGAAAGATTCAAGGCCAGATTAGTGGCAAAGGGATTCTCTCAGAGAGAGGGAATCGACTACAATGAGATCTTCTCACCAGTTGTGAAACACACATCGATTCGGTTGATCTTATCTATTGTAGCATCACAGGATATGGAGTTAGAACAGCTTGATGTGAAAATGAATTTTTTTCGACGGTGATTTAGAAGAAAAGATCTACATGAAGCGACTGAGAGGGGTTTATTGAACCAGGAAAGAGGGTTTAGTTTGCGGTTTGAAGAAGTCCTCTATGGTTGAAGCGATCCCAAGACAAAGTGGTATATGAAGTTTGATAACTTCATGATGGCTCATGGTTACCTCGTTCGGAAGTATGATCTATGTGTGTATTTCAGATCCCTTGATGATGGCTCTAAAGTATTGTTAACGTTATATGTCAATGACATGTTGATAGCAAAGAAAGAGAAGTCGGATATTCTTCACCAAGAATTTGTTGAAGCGATGAATTTGACATGAAGGATCTTGGGTCACCAAGAAGATCCTAGGTATAGAAATTCACAGGATCGTCAGTTAGGAAAGTCAGTGCTAACTTCGGAAAGGATATGTGCGAGAAGGTCTTAGAGAGGTTTAATATGAACAATGCTAAACCGGTTAAGACTTCGTTGGCAAAAGACATTTCAAAGTTATCTTCACAGTTGAGCCCACAAACAGAGGACGAGGTGGAGTATATGTCCAAAGCACCAGATACAAATGCGGTGGGTTGTCTAAATACGCGCCATGGTACGTATAAGGCCGATATCTCACAAGCAATCGGCGTGGTTAGCGGTATATGGCAAATCCAGAAAAGAGCATTGGAATGCAAAGAAATGGATTTTTCGTTATCAAGTAAGTCTACAACCAATTGCGGTCTTATGTTTGATCGTGATACCGCAAGAAGTGAGGTTCTGGTGGTTCGTTGATTCGGATTATCTTTGGAGACCCAGATGCAAGAGAGATCTACGACGTGGTTTGTATACACCTTTTGTGGAGGAGGATGTATATGTTGGATGTCGGTGTTGCGATCTACGGTAGCATTATCAACAACAGGAGAGGTCGAGTATATGGCATTGTGAGGCAAACAAGGAGGCTTTTGTGGCTTAAGGGACTAGTTGAAGAACTAGGTTTCAAGCAAGCGAAGTATCAGATTGGGTGTGATAGTCAAAGTGTTATTCATTTAGCAAAGAACCAAGTGTTCCATGCCGTAACCAAACATATAGATGTTCGTAGATCACAAGATTCGTGAGTGGTTGAACAATGGTGACATTGCGATTCACAAAGTTCACACAAAGGAGAATGCCGCGAGATATGCTCACAAAGTCGGGCCATGTTATAAACGTTCGAAAACAACCGCTTTGGACTTAATTCATTTCGCCTAATGTTGAGTTCAGATTGGAGTATCCAGGAGAGGATACATTCACGCACACAAAGAAGATCATGATGATTTGAAAAATATGAGCCAAGGTGGAGATTGTTGAATATTGGATCCTATTTTTGGTCTTTGGTCATTAATCGTTGGTCAATGATCAATGGTCCTCACTCCTTTAATGGGTCGAGGAACATATTAATGGGTCGAGGAACATATCACCATTATCTCATTAATGTTACTCCTTTGGTGAAAATGAGTCCAACTCATTTCCTTTCTACCCCTAGTTCTTGGCTATAAAAGGAGGTCAAATGGAAGAGGAAAAACACACCAAAATTGATAGAGTATATCTTAAAGAAGAAGAAAGCAAAGCTCTAGTTTGAGTGTCAAAGAGAGTTAGAGAGTGAGAAGCTCGGTTAGAAAGCATTACGAGAGTGAGAGTGTAGAGAGAAATAAGCAGTTAGTTTATTTCTCGGTGAGAAGTTTGTAATCTCCATATTATTTTCATAGTGATTTTCTGAGATCTCTTCCCGTGGTTTTTTCTCAGTTGAATTTTCACGTAAAATTCTTGTGTTATTATTTTATATCTCATACAGTAGTGTGTTTATATTTATCGTAATGTATTTGTGTGAACCTGATTTCTCAACAAGTATAATAATGTTGGAGTTCCATAGTTTAAGGCATGTGAAAATTTCCCGGTTTTCGCGGCTAATGGCCTAATCAGCATGCTTCATAGAAAATTAATTTTGTTGCATACATAAATTAATAATAATTACTATATATATGACTCTTGACATTTTAAAGAAATGTTTATATAATTAATAAAGTAATTGAATATTACTTGGATCTAATGTATTAAACAAAAGGTTTGATTCTTTTACGTCCTTTCCTTAGATCCATCGGCTTATGAACATTTAATACGTTTAAAATTTTAAATACAATTAAAAATATTTATTTTAAACGTAATTTATTTAATTTAAAAATATAAAATTTGAAACTTAAACTGGTGACCAGATGTATTAAATGTTAGTATTACACAGGCCAAAAATGCTGATAGTCGAGCATATTTTTGTACCATACATACTTCCATTTACCTGGAAACTATATATATTTAAAATTTTTATGATGATAATAGAAACTACTATATTAGCCAAAATTAAAGTATTGGATGATTAATAAATTCTCTCGAAACTTCTATATTCGATAGAGATATTGTTAATCATATGAATCACCTATAATTATACTACCTCTTAGATTATAACTATGAAACTAATGATCAAAATGAATTTGTGGATGAAAATTAAATTGAAAAGACGATCATCATATGACACATGAAGAATATATTATATATCTTGAATTATCTCCAAGATTATGGTATAGAATTATAAGATATGCTGCAATTAAAATCTAGAATCCCACTTGCACAATATTCTTAAGCTTAAACTTTATTTTTCAAACATATATATATATATATATATATATATCCCTAATAATAGATATATTATAAAATTTAATAAATATATTATAAAATTTATTTTATTTTTATAATATAAAATTTTAAAACAAATATAAAAAAATGAGTCCGATTTTAAAAATTATAATATCACCTTTCAGTTCGCGTATCGTTATTATATAAATTAATTCACCAAAATTATTTTTATCCTAAAATTATTTTGTGAATACTCCCATCAGATCGTTAGGGAGAGTACACTCTCAGGATGGTTTGAAAATTAACGCATAAATTGACGTAGAAATATTTTTACCGAAAAGGAGAGTAATGTCCATTGTCTGCTTAGAGCAAAGCACGGAATTTATTTTTAAACCTTTGGTAACAAAATCTCTCTCTCTCTCTCTAAATTTATTTTATGTCGGCTTGCTTCTTCTAAAGTTGTACTCAATTACTACAATACATTACATAATAAAGATTATATTATAGTAAATAAATAAAAACATAATAATATATAAATTGCATAAATTATTAGTACAACTCAAAGCTTTAGCAGCAGCTATAAAGCAAACCCGCTTTCCTTGCCGTCTGATTTTCCGGTAAGTTCCCAGATTCCCCAACCAACCGTGATCCCTACCCTTCCTCCTCCCTACCTCGATTTCTGCGCCTCCTCCTCCACGCTAGTCCCTTTGCGCGCCTTTCTGTACTTTACCTTTTCATTTTTGGTATTTTATTTGTTTTGCCGGTCGCCGGCGAAGAAATTTAGAAAGTCTATTGCCGTAGCTTTGAGTTTTTTGGTTAGTAGGTGCTGTTTTTCACCGGTCTTTGCTAAATCCTCGGCGGAATTTGAATTCCACTGGATTCTGTTGTTACCCTGCATTTCCGTGCTGAAAATTCCTTTTAATTTCAATTTTCAAGTTGGTAATTAGGGAATTGGTGAGTTGGGTTTTTTCATTTCGCGCCAACTTAGGAAGCTTATGGATTCATCTATGGAATTTTGGAAGTTAAATGCCATTTAATAATTGATGGTGAATGAATCGATTGTTGAATATTAACGCCTCCTATATCTTCAAGTGCTGTTTATCTTAAATATGAAAGCTCCTTCATCCAATGGTTATCTTCCCAATTCATTAGAAGGTATGTGCTGTATGTATGATGTGTTGAGTTTCTCCTATTTCATTGATTTGTGTATTTTGTTTTTCTTTACTAATCTTGTCTACTTGCAGCTGTTTGTATGCAACTTTTATTTTGTCCCCCTTTTCTCTCTCTCTCTTTTTGACTGTTAGAATTTTTATTTATTTATTCATTTAAATTTTCCTGTTTGCCTATTACTCCTAATATGCGAACAGGATTTCTGCCTTCAATATTAAAACGCATCTAAAGTTTGTGACTTTAAGACTGATTGATTGTTTCAGTTGTCTAAACAGGGTAGTCATTTTTCCCAAAATCTGTATTAACATTTAGGCTAATTTAAAATCTAAAAGATTACTGATATAAAAATTTAAATTATGTTTATTATGAATTTTATTTCTTATTTCTTCAAACCTTATTTTTATTAAAGTTAATTGCTCAAGATTCCAAATTCACGTATAATTATTTGTTTAAATAATATTGACCTTAACTTTTCTGAAGCTAGATGATCAATATTACAAATTTACATATAATTAGTTGTTTTAATATTATCAAAGTTTTTTTTTTGTGTGTTGGTATCAACTGTTAACTTTTCTACCACAAGGCCTAAACTTAGATGGTTCATGTCATCCCATTACAAAATATTGTGTGTCCAATAATGGGGAAATTTGGTTCTTCGTTCGAGTTGATGTTTTAGTCCAAGTATACAGCAGATATAAATACAATGTATTATGTAACTTTAACCGTACTTTACTATAGGTTTTTTGTTCTACCATGTCACTACAAATCGTTTGTTAAACAATTCATCTTTCTGATTTTTACCTTTAAATCAAAAAAGATCATTGCGGAAAGGGTCAGAAAATTCCTCTCTTACCATGGTTACCATGCATTTTTCATGGTCCATACTGATAGTCAAGGAAAAATATTAATTCATCTGGTTAGTGGTTTATTGGTGAACTTTTTGGCATATTGCTATACTGATTTGAAGGGAACTTTCTATATCTCACTATTTTAAGGAATATTGATTGTGTGTTTGAAGAGTTCAAATAGTTATTTATTTCAATTAATTTCTACACATGTGTCCTCTCTGGATGGAATCAGGAGAAAGGAAAGCGATTAATTCAGAATTATGGCATGCATGTGCTGGGCCACTGGTTTCTTTGCCTCCTGTTGGAAGTCTCGTAGTGTACTTTCCTCAAGGCCATAGTGAGCAAGTATGTTGCTTCTCTTTTCCTATTGAAAACGGTAAACTATCATTTGTTTTCTGACGGAAGTTTCTTTGACAACTACTACTCTTAGGTTGCGGCATCAATGCAAAAGGAGACTGATGGAATACCAAGTTATCCTAACCTTCCTTCCAAGTTGGTCTGCATGCTTCATAACGTCACATTACATGTACGGAAGCCTCGACAACTTATGCTATGCAATTTTTGCAGCAAAGAAGTTTGATATCTTTGGTTGCTAATACTAAATTGATATAATTTATGAGTCCTTAGTTGTTCAAGTTATTAATAGCCTAAAGGGGATCATATAATACGAGAACCTATTACTTTGATTTATTTCCTCTATGATTTGGTTGATTCTACCTCTTATTGACCATCATGCTACTTTTGCAATAATTTAGATAGATGGTAACTCCATTAGTTTTGGCATTGAGCAGTATTAGTGTTATGTAACTTGCAACACACGGGCAATGAGAGAATTATGTGATGGTCTGGGAAGAATAACCTTTTTGTGAATAACTCAAGTGACAACTTATTTATCTTTAATTTGGATTAGGCTGATGCAGAAACTGACGAGGTCTATGCACAGATGACTCTTCAACCCGTAAGCAAAGTACGTCAGCTATTTGATTTATAATGTAGTTGCTTATCTTAACTGACACGGAGAAAAAGAGCATGTAGTTCATCAAGTTATCTAAATAGCAACTTGGGATATTATTACTGCAGTATGACCAGGAAGCATTACTTGTGTCTGATCTGGGACTCAAGCAAAACAGGCAACCGGCTGAGTTCTTCTGCAAAACTCTTACAGCTAGTGACACAAGCACTCACGGGGGATTCTCTGTACCTCGTCGAGCAGCTGAGAAGATTTTTCCACCTCTAGTATGTGCTATGCTTTATAGTTTTGTTTAGTATGCCTACTACTAGCACAATGGGCTGTCCTCGTACACCAGTGTTCATTAGAGAAGTTTTTTTGTAGGATTTCTCAATGCAACCCCCTGCTCAGGAGATAGTAGCTAGAGATTTACATGACCAGACATGGACATTCAGACATATCTATCGAGGTATTTCCCCATCATAAATTTTCTTCTGCTCCATCCTCTATTTTCCTCTGCTTTTATTCATGTTCCATAGATGCTTCTTTTTCTTTTTCTTTTTTGTTTTTTTCAAACTATGATATTCCTTCTTGGTTGCTGTGATGGAAATGTAAGCATAATTTCATTTCTCTTTCTATCTGGAGAAAGTGAGAAGGTTATCCCTTAACAGAGAATTATTAGATAGATATGCACTCCATTATGTTCTTTCTATGATTATATGAATCAAACCTGTCGGCCCAAGACGAATGGATACTTACATGGTATGGCCATGATTAAATACTAATACGTCGATAAAGAATACGGATTGTAGGCGATACATTACACTTTGCATACATTTTTCTACCTGTATTTAAATTTTAAAACATAAAAATTAAACATTGCATATATTTTTCTACATGTCTTAAGATGTGCAATAATTATGATGACTAGCCACCCACTTTCCACACATTCATTTGATCAAATCTTTGTCCTTTATCTCACATTTGGTTTGTAAATAACTTTCTTTTTGTTTCTTTCAACAGTTATACTCATTTTACATCTTTTTTTATAAAAGTAACGTGTCAGTATTAAAGTCTGTTAGACATGCTTTAATGAGTGCCCAAAAAGTTTAAATAGGTCTGAAATGAAGAATTCTCTTTTCATATTATGGAAGGCTGGAAAATGTCAAAAAAAGTATCCAGGTGTAGCAGTATCTAATACAGATACTCCATGGCCTTAAGGTATCCATTCTTTTAGTCTGCAGACGACTGTTTTTGAGCTCCTCTTACTGAATATGGTTGTAAAGGAAAATTGCAGGTTGCTAGTATATTGAACTGCATCATTACATGAATGGTGGAAATTGGAACATATTGGTTCCTCTTCTTGTGCTTTAATTTTCCTTTTTATCTTTTATTTTTTGGGTGGTAACCTCATTCTTGCGTACCAATGTGCTTCCTTTTTTGATTCTCCATAATATTGAGATATCTAATTTTCTCAAGATGCCTATTCATGCATAAAAGAGGCTAGCATCAACGCTCATGTCAGGGCGAAACTTTGATGACCATCACAGTTTTTTTTAAGAGATAGTAAGGTCTTTAAACATACTTTAAAATTGTTATGTTTTTATTTCAGGCCAACCAAAAAGGCACCTGCTGACAACAGGTTGGAGCGTTTTTGTTAGCTCTAAAAGACTCTTTGCTGGTGATTCCGTCCTATTTATACGGTATGAGAAAGATGATTGTCAACAAACTTTTTACTAGTTTCTATTTCATTTATAGTACTGTTTCTGAGTGTACGTGACTGGATGTAGAGATGAAAAATCGCAGCTTCTCTTGGGTATAAGACGTGCTAATAGACAGCAGCCTGCTCTCTCCTCATCTGTTATATCCAGCGACAGCATGCACATTGGAATTCTTGCAGCGGCAGCTCATGCTGCTGCGAATAACAGCCCTTTTACTATATTTTACAATCCAAGGTACTGTAGAAACATTTAAGTTGGTATTTCATATGATTACTTGTATTGAACTTTTTGGATATCAAATTCTTATTTCTGTTAATTTGTACAGGGCCAGCCCGTCTGAGTTTGTGATTCCTTTAGCGAAGTATAATAAAGCAATGTATGCCCAAGTTTCACTTGGCATGAGGTTTAGAATGATGTTCGAGACAGAGGAATCAGGAGTGCGCAGATACATGGGTACGATCACTGGCATCAGTGATCTGGATCCCGTTCGATGGAAAAGTTCACAATGGCGCAATCTTCAGGTATTTTATGTGTGAATCAGGATTTTCTAGTACCTGACGAGTGCATATTACAGTGCTGAAGGGAACCTTTGGCTGTCTTAAAAAGTCATTGACTGTATTTTTTTTGCATAGTTTGGCGTTCATAAATATATGGATTGAGCTGCATGAATTTACACGGACATTCAGCCTCTTATAACAGAAACTTTGCAGCCTATGAACACTACTTGGTTACATATTATTAAAATCTTGCTAGTAATTTTTTTTAATTTGAGCTTGCTGAACGTAGTTGCCACTTCAAACCTAGTTACTTCCTCTCCAGTAAATTGGCATTGTCTTAATCTAACAAATGCATTAAATTGTTATATTCTCTCACGTTTTCCCCCATCATACTTGTATTCTTGCATTACATATTTTTTTTAATTAAAACTAGTCTTGTGTTGTATTAGCATCCGTACCTGACTAGCATTTGTATTATTGGCAGGTTGGATGGGATGAATCAACTGCTGGGGAACGTCCTAGCCGAGTATCAATATGGGACATTGAGCCTGTTATGACTCCTTTCTACATATGTCCACCTCCATTCTTCAGACCCAAGTTCCCTAAACAGCCAGGGTTACCAGGTAGCAAATCTACCATATAAAGTAAATTATAAGTATTTTCTTTAAATTCCAGCATTTCAGTGTTACGTTTTTTCTATATTGCACTTGAAGGACCCTGTACCCCTTTACTTGATTACTTGGTTTTGGGCCCAACATGATGTAGTTAAATTGGTGTCATTTTACTGAAGTATGCATGTCAATGAGCTGCTATTTTTGGTTTTTGTGGAGATAAATGTCAAACTTGTACTCCGTCTTTTGACTTCTGATCTTATGGTGAACTTGTTCTTTCTTTTCAATAGTGGCTCAAAAACAAGATTTCTTTTTATTACTAATTTTTCGAATAAGTGAATTTTCCTTATAGACAAAACATAAATAAGAAAGCAAAGAGCTTTCACAAGTTACTTAACATATTCTTTTTTAATGTCCCATAAATTGACTCATACCCATGTTCTTCCCCTTGTTAACAACATTCATAAGTACACGTCACTGAAAATCATGACTGAATGTTTTCAGCCAAGCATGGTTGGTTGAAATCTCACGTGGAAATAGTTAAATTAATGTAGTAATGAAATTCGCAAGTTTATTGTTTGTAATGAGTAGACTTGCAAAGTCATTGAGTGCTTCCACCATTATTTCTGAATGTGAACTACTGTCGTCTTGTCCGACCTTCCACCATTTTCCATAACCTAGTGCTTTTACAGATGACGATTCTGACATAGAGAATGCTTTTAAGAGAGGCATGCCCTGGCTTGATGACTTTGGCATGAAGGATGCCTCAAGCTCAATACTCCCTGGTTTGAGTTTAGTTCAATGGATGAGCATGCAACAGAATCAGCGTTTCCCAGGCACTCATCCAGGATTATTTCCTCCTATTGTTTCTTCAACTGGCCTGCAAAGTAGCCTTGGCACTGATGATCCCTCTAAGTTGTTGAACTTTCAAGCTCCTGCCTTATCTGTACCAAATCTCCACTTTAGCAAAGCAAATCAACAAACCCAACCAGGTGGTCAAATGCAGCAGTCATCTCTGGCATGGCATCAACAGCAACAGCTGCAGCAACTGTTGCAGTCTTCTGCCAAGCAGCAGCAACATCAGCCACAACATTCCCAACAGCAACAACACCAACACCAACAGCAGCAACAACAACAGCAACAGCAACAACAACAGCTACAGCCCCAGCAGGGGCAGCAACAGCTACAGCCCCAGCAGGGGCAGCACCAGCTACATCCCCAACAGGGACAGCAGCAGCAGCAACAACTGCAGCAACTGCAGCAACAACGTCCACAACTGCTGCATCAGCAACAACAGATATTACAATCTTCTCTTGTTAACAACAACAGAGCTTCCCCTAACCAGATCCCAACTCAAAATTCACAACAGCCAGTTATCTACTCTCAGCTTCAGCAGCAACAACTACTGACTGGAAATGCACAATTGCAGCAAAACAACCCCTCGACTGTGAGGAATTCACTTCAGTCGACATCTTTACCACAAGACTTGCAGTTTCAGCAATCAATGGAACAAAATACTAGGTCTCAGCAGCAACCACCACCATTACAACAGGCCTCAATGCAGTTACTACAGCAGAGCTTGTCACAGAGACCACAACTGCAGCATACATTACAGCAGAGCCTCTCAGAGCAGCAGCTGCAACTACAGCTGCTGCAGAAATTACAAAAGCATCAACAGCAACTACTGTCCCCAGTAAGCCCTCGTCTGGAGCCGCAGTTGCCCCTACAGCACCAGGCTCTTCAACAAAACCGCCAATCGCAACAGATGCCTTCATCTCAGCAGCAACTAAGTGGCAACAGCTTCTCAACATCAACACTTCTGCAATCACCACAGTTCCCCGTGAACCAACTCCTAGGCCAACATAAACCGCCAATGGCAAACAGAGCCCATTCTGGTGTTACTGATGGGGATGCTCCTTCATGTTCAACCTCTCCTTCAACCAATAATTTCCAGGTAGCCCAATCAAACTTCCTGAACAAGAACCAACATGGGCCAGCCGGACTGCTTGAGGATTTGGTGGTTGGTCCTGCCACTAACATGGTTCAAGAACTACAGAGCAGGTCTGATATACGAATCAAACACGAACAACCCAACTCAAAAGGACCAGACCAACCTAAATACAAAGGTATTGCCAATGATCAGTTGGAAGCCTCCTCATCTGCTACTTCATATTGCTTGGATGTTGGTGGGCTCCAGAATTTTTCACTCCCAGGCTTCTGTTTGGATGGGGATGTTCAATCACAAGCTAAGAACAATCTTCCCTTCTCAGTAAATATTGATGGTTTGACACCTGATGCTTTGTTGTCAAGAGGTTTTGATTCTCAAAATGTGCTTTCCAATTATGGTGGCACTCCAAGAGACATTGAGACGGAGCTGTCCACTGCTATTGATTCTCAATCATTTGGGGTGCCAAACATGTCGTTCAAACCAGGGTGTTCAAGTGATGTTGATGTTGGTATGAATGAAGCAGGGGTTTTAAGTAGCGGGTTGTTGGGTAACCAAACTCAACGCATGAGAACGTACACAAAGGTACGTCTCTTGCCTTAATTCAGAAAACACGCAAAAAAAGACGATAATGATTGTACATTTCCTCTGTATTTGTTGACCGCATTTTAGTATCTAATGCTAATGTAAACAAATGCAGGTTCAAAAACGTGGCTCAGTGGGAAGAACTATTGATGTTACTCGTTATAAGGGCTATGATGAACTCAGGCATGATCTGGCTCGCATGTTTGGAATTGAAGGGCAACTACAAGATCCACAAAGAAATGAGTGGAAACTTGTCTATGTAGATCATGAAAATGACATGCTACTTGTTGGTGACGATCCATGGGAGTAAGTCAAACCAAGTTCTCAGCTGTCCTTGTGTTTATCTTTTCCATTTCTTAAAATTTACTTTCCTATCTGCTTTCAGGGAGTTTGTGAGCTGTGTTCAGAGTATAAAGATACTATCATCTGCTGAGGTACAGCAGATGAGCTTGGATGGAGACTTGGGCAACATGCCAGTCCCAAATCAAGCTTGCAGTGGGAGTGACAGTGGGAATGCATGGAGAGGACACTACGACGATAACTCGGCGGCCTCATTCAATCGATAAAAACTTTGAACAAAGAATTTGAGCTGGTCTTGTCCTTTGGTATCAAGCCTTTCAGAGTAGTTTTGAATCGGTAAGATTTCAGGCATCAAGCCCTTTGGGGTTACATTTGAATCAGAAAACTGTCGGCAAATACTTCGGTGGGGTGCCTGTCATTCTTAAAGTTGATCAAGGTGACGCAAGTGTCTTCTCTTTTCATACTGATTACGGACAAATAGAGCAATTATAGTAGCAACTGAAGGGATGTAATTGTAATTTTCCCCTTGTTTCTAAATACTGACCCAAGCATTCCACTTCTGGGAATTGAGGTATAAAGTCTTTGTAAATGTATCAACAGCAGGTGCTCACAGGTCGGGGGTTACTAAAAAGTTCAATCTTACACATCTACCATCTGTGTTGGTATTATGCAGTTTTATAGTTTTGACCCCATCCAAAATCTAATGAAATTGACTAGATAATTCCACGTCAGATTATCTATTTTATACCATTGAAACTATCTCATATATTAAGTTGGCTGGGTAAGGTCCTTTTCGTTGATATAAAGAAGGGCACCAAATGTGGTGAAAAATAAAGATGGAAGGTTTCTTGAATTATTAATCTGACTACATCATCCCTAAAGTAGGACTTTAAAAGTAAAGCCATTTGCAAACAAGTTCACCCACTTATGACTAAACTTGTTTATAACTTGCAAAATAAACAACTAAACAAGTCCAGCTTGAAAATCAAACACAAACAGAACTCGCTGTTTAGGCTTGGTCATCTGCAGATTATGATTCTAAGGTCCCTCGTCTAACTAGATCATGCCCTTCTTGTTCAAAGCAAAGTTCGATTAAAGTTGGTTTATATATATTTATATCTTATATATACATACACACGGATAATTATAGTTAATAATATTTTAACACATCTAAATATCTAATATAATGAGCCAATTTTATAGTCCTGCCAAATCTCAATACAACTCTCGTGATACATATACTTAACTGGCTTGTTTGTTTGTTTGGAAAAAAAGATCCAAATTATATTAGGCTTTAACAAGTTTTGTTGTTTGTCAAAAAAAAAAAAGCAACTTTTTTTATATATACTATAAGACAAATATAAGTAAACCAAGCTTTAACAAAATTTAATGGCTCGTTTAAAATTTTGACAATGTTAAATCAGTGGTCTTCTTTGATAACTCTAATTCCATATACTTCCCTTGTTCCTTCCAGCAGTAACTGAACATAAGAGACCTCCTTAAACAGAATGAAAGGAAATCTAATTTCCCTTTCAAGACCGGATAACTGAGAATAACATCATTAAAAATAGAAAGAAGTGAACATGAAGAAATGTGTTAAACTAAAACTCAATAATTGCAAAAACTAAGTTGTGATTACATTAACAATTCGTTCCAAATATTCCCGGAAAATTAGAGCACGGTTGCAGAAAATTACGATAGTACAGCCATCACATCTGAGGCCCGTAGAGCAATGTAATTTGAACCATCAGTACCTTTGAAGTCATTCCCGGCATATTTGGAGTACATTATAGTGTTTTCTGGGGAAATTGACAGTGATTTTCTCTTCCCTTCCTCATCCAAGGGACCCGGTCCAACAGCAATCACCTGGCATTACCACAAACATCTAGTGAGCAAAATAAATTTCGGCAAGCTATTTGTTGTGACAGCATGCATGCAGGAAAGGAAAACATATGGGGCAATCAATGAAATTTAGTAGGAAACTATTGCAGAAATTGCCACGAAATAGAGTAGGTGTTGCTGACTAACCAAAATTAAAAAGATACTATTGTTAACCAGAAATTCTACATAAAATTGAAGACTGACCGGAGTAGGTAGTACTTACTGTTCCAATGGAGGGTTTCTCCTTGCTTGCTTCGGTTAACAACAAACCCCCAGATGTTTTTTCCTCAGCCTCAGCAACCTGTTTTCATATTTAAAACAGGCATCGGTTACTCTGTATTCTGTTTGCACCAAGTAAAAGTTATCTGAGAAGAGAGGATTTAATGCCAGTCTACATAATTAAAGCTCCATTTGATGGCCAAGGAAAAAATATAATTAGATGACACGTACTTTTTCGTTGATGTTGTGTTCTCAGTAAAACACTACAATTTCAACATAAAACATTTTTTACACATTACAAACTAATGGAAGGGGATCCCAATTTAAATTAACCACACCAATTTCTAGGAGGATACTAGCCAAGCCTGTTTTTGAAACCCTTGATGCAAAAAAATTTCATTAGTCTAACATAGCACCATATCAATAGCAATACTCCATTTACACTTGGAATGAACAACATTTTTAATAGTCACATTTCCAATTAAGATTTATTTTTAACAAGTTGAGTTTCCCATTGAGATAAAGGCTGACAAACCTTGATTAGGACTCTGTCATTCAGCGGCTTAAGATCTTTAACATCATCCGTATCAAGAATACCAATTATGTCATCCTCCTTCAATATCAGATGATTGAATCCATTAAACTCCACCTCAGTCCCAGCATACTTGGAATACACTACCTGGGTGCCGGTCTACGGAACAATTGCATTTAGTTAGCAAATTGAATCAAGACATTATAAATGTAAAAACATTAAAACAAACAATTACCTTCACACTGACATCCACTTTGTTTGACCCAACTGTCCGACCTTCTCCAACAGCAACAACTTCACCATCTTGAGGTTTAGATTGCGCTGTTGTAGGTAGTAAGATGCCACCAGTGGTCTTCTCCTCAACAGTCTTAATCTTAACCAACACTCTATCACCCAAGGGCTTGAGTGAAGTGTACTGAGACATTAGAAGAACAAATCCATATAAGAGGCTGACAGAAAGAAGAAGTGTTTACAAAGCAAAATGGAGAATAAAACTCTGAAGGCTTTTTTAAAAAACAACTAGTGCATTCAGTACAGCACAACAGAACAATTCTCAGGTGCCAATTAACAAAAAAATATATATAGTATAAAAAGATGCACATTTAAAAAACCATAAATCAAAATTTGAAGCATGCCAAGACAGCAAGAAACTGATATCAAGACAAAGACTATTATAGCAAGAAGGAAGAACAACACATAACCACAAACAAAAACTTAAATTAAAAAGCTAAACCACTTTCAAGCCTCACGTGAATGAATTTCAGTTAAAGAATATGATAATATAAGAAGAATGAACAAAGATGCAAAGTCACAAAGTCTCAGGTGCAAGTGCCGATAAATTTATGCAAAAGAGAGAACTTCCCATATTCTCCACAAAATCAAATACAATGAGACCAGAATCTTGGTCAAAATGAGATGTTATAAATGCAAATATTATGTACTTCAGCCAATTTAACAAGGAACTAGCAATTGCATGAAATGTAGGTGTAAAATCCATAATTTCTGATAAACTTCTTACAAAAATATTTAACTGAAAGCTCTCTCCAGTGAAAAAAAGTTCAAAATATTCAATACAACCCATTCCTCCAAAGTAAATCAAAACAGTCAAACACAAATAATAATAGATGTACAATAATTTTAAAAAAAAAACAGGTAAAATGGGAAATTAAATTATACTTTAGGAGCAACAACAGTTGCAGCTCTGACAGTGACAGTGAGACTACGGAAGGACTTGAGGCCGAGACCACCAACTTGTCTGAAATGTGAAACAGAAGAAACCTGAACAGTTGAAGGTTTAAGCCCACCATCAAATGAAGGAAATAATAAACTCCTTGCTGATAGTGATGACGCTGTCAACTGAGATGCAGCCATTTCTTCTTCAATTCCCTGCGTAATTTAAAGGAAAAGAAAAATCATTCAATTGATATAGATAAAAATGAGTTGAATTTAGACAGACAAATCAAGAAAGAGAAAGAAAAATACCTAATTTCGAGTACAGGAAAGAGATTCAAGGAGATATCTGAATACCGTTAACCCAGTAGCTTGTTCTGTAGAAGATAATAAAACCCTAGAAGCAGAACCTTCAGTAGAGATTAGATTGGGGTTTTATGCAAATAGAGCAGACGTTTCTAGAATTTTTTTGTGTTTTTTTTCATCCCTTATTTGTCTGATTGTTTTTGTTTGGGGCCTAGTACAAAATGGACCATGGAATGGAGAGCTCACTTGTTTCTGGGCTTTGCCTTAGGCATTTTCAGGGCCTAATTTAAATTTGAGTTTTTGGGCTTTAGCCTTATGCACTTTGTTGGCATAATTTAATTTGGAAGATTTACATTTTCTAGTACATTTTTAAAAGAAATTACAAAAAAGTGTATCCAGAAATTATTTACAAAATTAATATATTTTCAATATTTTATTTATTAAAGTAGTGCATTTGGTATCCGTTATTTCGCGCGACCTTCTTTCTTCGACCAAATGGCTTTTTCAAACATTCAGTGCCCACCCCTTTCGAAGTATCTTCAAATCAATAAACTTCAGATTATTTTTTTTAAAACTCTTCCTCCCTCAATGGCGCCATCGACTCTAAGCCCTTCCATCTATCTCTGCCACTGCCGTCGCCGAATTTTTGCCGACAACATTTTTTGGAGATCTCGTATGTGAGTTCAAGATCAGTTTATACACCTAATATATAACTATTATGCATAACAGATCCTAGTTCAAGATCATAATTTAAGGTCCCGAAACTTGGACATTAGGATAGTGGGCCTGTGAATGTCACCACCATTCATCATCACATCACGTGTCACACCATTGATTCATAACAGATCCGAGTTCAAGATCGCCGTCCACCAAAGATAAACATCCATTTATACACGTATATATAACATATCTACATATATTTGGTTATCGAGTTCAATATCGCTGACACATCCATTTATCCGAGTTCAATATCGCTGATACATCCATTTATCCGAGTTCAAAATCACTGATACACTGTAGTATGTGCTCACAAACTATGTGAGTTGTAATGTATGAAGGTTTATTTTTTATGAATATTTGGTTACCCATAAAAACTAAAATTGTTACCTTTGTACGAAAGTTTGGCTATCAACTGCACCATATTCAAAATAATTTTATTTTTAAAATGTTATTTATAAGTTGGTAGCCAAACCTTCATAAAAAGATAACCAATTCACTTTTATTGGGTTACCAATTAATTATAAAAAAATTAAGAACAATTTCCAAGTGTTATCTGGATTTGTTTACTTCAACATGTGCAGATGGTATCTGAAATGCTGTAAGCCCCCAACTTTTATGAATAAAGATTAATTTTTCTCAAAATATATTTTTGAATATTATGGTGTGGATTTGATATAATGTTATAGTTGTGGGTATTATTTACAAATTTTGTAAAGTAAGCAAGTGGTTATATAATATTCGATTGGTCGGGGAATATTCGTTTTAACAGGGAATATTTGTATGACGGCACAATCATTGGTGGACCCCACAACGAAAGTATTGTCGTAGTTAGAAAAAATGTAATTATCTTTTATAAAAATAACTATGAAAGTTTTACCGTTAAACTGTTGAACTACTCGGTGGTAAAAATACGAAGAATCTGGTGGTTGTATAGTAAGATATTACCAGTATTGATTATTGATACTTAGGTGAGAAGTCACTCAGTTATACTTAATTATTGCTATAGTAATTGCTGCATAATATCTTTTATATTATTGATTCAATAATTGTTACAGTATCATTTGCATAATATTTTATATTATTAAATCAATAATTGAGACGACAAAGTTATTCATATTATTATTTGTAATATTGACAATGTCTAGAAGTTCTTTCAAGGAGAGGTTTGGTCACCTAATTGCGCGCCAATAAGGAGAAACCCTTATCGGAAAGCCCCCTCTTTTTCTGAGAACGACCTAGTTGTTAAATATTGTGAGTTATAATATTAATAATGAATAAGTTCGTGTTGATTAAAGATGAAATAGATAGCTCCATTGTGTTGGGATTATTAGTGTTAGTCGAAATAGACATCTATTTCGATAATAATGGATGTCTGGAGGTTATATTGACCAATCGGGTAATTAATCGGATAAATGAGCAATTAATTGCTATTAGTTCACATGCTTATAACTATTTTTTCACATGTGTGTACTATTGATTCACATGCATGTACTATTAGGGGAGATGGTGCAAGATTGATAATACTTGCATGACTAAATTAAAAATAGAGGTATAGATGAAGGTATTATACTGTAATTATTTTTTTCACATGATTGTACTATTGATTCACAAGATATACTATTAGGGGAGGTGGTGCAAGTTTGATAATACTTGCAGGACTAAATTAAAAATGAAGAAAAAGATGAAGGTATTATATTGTAATATTTCGAGCCCCAAAACGTGCAATTATCGAAACTATATTTTTCTATAAATAGAAGCTCATTTTTCTTTCATTCTCACCAATTCACTAAGACTCACAAGAGCATTTATAGAGAGAAAAGCTTTAGAGAGAAAGTAGAAGAAGTTTTACCTCACTTTATTCCAAAGATCATCTTCTTCCGAGGTAAGGGATATTATTTTGTTCAATATTCATAGGAATAATATTTTCTTCCATACTTTGTAGTATGTGAGTAATATTATTTCGTCTCGTATTCCTGATTATACCATCATTCGGTTAAAGTATTGCTTCTATATTCCGTGAAATTAGTAGAATATCCTTGAAATTTGCGTTTCATCTAGTATCGCTTCACAAGGATATTTTACACATTCTTGTTAAATTTTAAGTTTTCATGCTTTGAGTCTCGCTGGCGAAAGTACTATCCATTTATACGATACTATTCACGGGTAGTATTCACAAAGTACTATTCATGGAGTACTATTCTCGAAGTACTATTCACGGGGTACTATTCATGTGAAACCCCAGATTTTATGAATAAAGAATTAATTTTCTCGAAATAATTTTTTTTATATTATGGTGTGAATTTGAGATAATGTTATAGTTGTGGGTAATATTTATAAATTTTGTAAAGTATGCAAGTTGTCATATTATATTCGATTGGTGGGGAATATTCGTTTTAAATGGGGAAATATTAAATGCGGCAAGACAATCATTAAGTGGACCCCACAATGGAATTATTGCCGGATCGAGAAAATGACAAAAATATTTTATTGAAAATAACGGCGGAAGTTTTACTGGTTTGATTTGTTGAACTACCGGTAGTAAAAAAGTACAATGTCTGGCGTTGTTGTATAGTAGCACACGATATTGATTATTGATATTTATGTGAGAAGTCACCGGTTTTGTTGGTATTATTAATGTAAGAATACAGGAAAATCTTTGTATATAAAAGCAGAATATTTTTATAAAGTTATTCTATAAATAGAATATATTATATTCTATTATGCATAGTGTTGCATAAGTGTCTATGCATAGTATTTTGTGATATAGTAAAATCTTTTTATATAAAATGAATACTTTTATAAAGCTATCATTTTTATTAGACAATAATTAGAATATATTATATTTTATTATGCATAGTGTTTGCATAGTGACTGCATAGTGTTTGCATAGTAAAATTTTTTATAAAGTTATTCGTTTTATTAGATTATAAATAGAATATATTATATTTTATTTAAAAGATTTTTCTTTAAATATGGACCGTCGATTAAAGTAAATCAATCTGGACCGTTCATGGATTAGTTATTCTTATGCATTCCATTTTCCTATAAATAGAAGCTCATTCCTTCATTATTTTTCTTATTTAATTCAATTGAACTCTAGAGACGAAACTATAGAGAGACTATAGAGAGATAAAAGAAAAGTTTTCTCTTACTTCACTACTCTTATATCAAGTATTATTTTACGGTAAGGATATTATTCTTTTGTATTCAAGAAGAGAACTTCGTTATTCCATTTCTTTATTGTTTCTGTTGGAATAACTCGTATCGTGGGCTACCCTATACTTGGTGACATTCTTTTATTATTTCGTCTTTATTATTCGCCGGAATATCCCGTCTGTCTTTATATGTTTGGGACCGGGTTCCATTTTTTATTATTCCGTCTTTATTATTACGCTTTAATATATCGTCATGCATGCTATTATCTGGCGGACCTGGTTCCATCATTTATTATTCGCATTTATTATTCATTGAAACATCCACGCCGGTGCGCGAATTTCACCGACCGGTTCCGTTATTTAGTATTCTATTCGAATAACATGTCATGCAAGTACCGCATGCATGTTAATTTCTTTTGTTATTCCATTCTTTATTATACTCGGTTGGTTAAAGTTTTGACTTATACTCCATGAAATTAGTGGAATATCCTTGATATTTGTGCTTCATCCAAAGATATCTTTTCATGGAAATATTCTTCCGAGCATTCTTGAATTTTACTCTACAAAGCAAAGATTATCATCTCGACAATTTGGGACGTTATTAGTTCTGAATAATTTAATTCTTGAACTTGTTTTATTGAATTCCTATATCATTGTCAAGATCCTCATGTTTATATTATGTTGAAAGTAATCTACATGGCTTTGTAGTGCATAGATGGACTTGGTATGATTATGACCGAGGATTATTCGGTGTAATCATGACCGTAATGTTACAAATGATGCGGAAAAAGTCCTCATTGGCCCGTAGTGCATTGATGGGATGATTTTTGGTATGGTTATGGTTATGGATTCTCTTCGGTCGAGGTGCAAAGATGAATTGTTTTATGGCATGATCAGGACTGTTAATGAAAATATGATTATCTTTAGCCGTAGTGCATGGATAATTCGTGGTCGTGATACTAAAGAATATCCTTGGCCTGTAGTGCAGGGATGATTTGATGATGTGGATTATTTATTAAGATGAGTCTCAACGATAACAGTGATGAAAAACCTTTTAAATCATAAAAGATAGTAGATTTTATTTTCTACTTGACTCTTTTAATGGATTGCTTGTTCCGCTACAGTTAAACTTGATGTCTATTATATTTTATCAGTTTAACATTGTTGGGGACTAATGATAATTTATTCTGCATTATCTTAGTCATAATATTTCTTACTGGGCTAGTTGAGCTCACCCTTTCTTTCACTGTTCTCTTCAGGAAATGAGAATATAGTTAGGACGAGTCGGGGAACGGAGTGATGGTCCAGATGATAGCATTAGTAGTCCTCACTATTTTGTGAAATAGTGTGATAATAATTGTAATGAGGACTCCCTTTGAGTTTGTATAATCTCTAGTAGATAATAATTGTATTCAAACTCACAGTTTATGTTTTGTCGTATTGTTCACGACAGTTGTATTAGTAAGTTGTATTTGAATTCTGTACCATGTATCTGGCGACCCAAGATGGGTGATGTATACCTAATTTTGGGGGTGTCACAATTGGTATCAAAGCTTAGGGATATGATCCACAGCTAAGATGTGAGATAAGAACTAGGAGGGGAGGCGGGAATTCCTTCGCTAGTATGACCTACCTAAGTTTATTTGGTATTTAATTGGTCATCAAAGTATAGGGATAATATGTGATATGTTAATTAACTCTTGTTTTGTGGCGGTGTTTGAAAATGGCATCCGAGAATGTTGAGATTATCAATGGAGCACATGAGACCGATTGAGTCTCTCCTGAGATCAATAATCGAGGATAATGTGCAACCATAGGACAATACTCCTCATGAAAACAATAACACCGATGAAATGGTGAATGATGGGATGGTCAAAGGCTTTATGCAATTCATGCAACAACAAAGTGAAGGCAGCCTCATCCAAAATGCGGTAGAAATATCGATAACTCTCGAGCGGTCACCGCTAGCGGTTTAAGGAGCAATTCATGCAACAACGGACGGAAGGCGCCTCATCCATAATGCTGAGGTGGAAACAATGGTAACCCACGGTTGGTCACCGCTAAGCGATTCAAGGAGCTGGGACCATCGGAGTTTTTGGAAAAGCAGAACCACTTAAAGCGAGACATGGATAAAGTAGATTACCAAGATATTTGATGTCTTGGAATGCTCGGAAGGAGCAAAAGGTTCCATTCGCTTGACTTTATGTTGCGTGAAGAAGGAGATCATTGGTGGGAATCAAAAGCGTACCCGACTGGCCTTTTTCAAGATGTCTTGGGAGAAGTTTCAAGAATTATTCAACGACAAGTACTTTCACGAAAGTATTCGTCACATGAAGGAGGTAGAATTCCTCAAGTTTGGAGCAAAACAATATGACCGTGTCGCGAAGACAAGGCTAAGTTTGCGGAGTTATCCGGTTTGCATCCCATTTGGTCGATAATGAGGAGTGAATGACGCGAATATTTTTTGCGAGGTTTGAAACCCGATATCGTCGATACCTCATTTCTCACAAACTTTGTTTATATTCAGATGTTGTGAATAGGGCTCGATTATTGGGCCGCGATAATGAATCAAAGACAACCAAAAAGCTGACGACCAACAACACGATAATAATCATCACGGTGTGGCACGCGGTCATCGAACAACGATAACCATCGTGGGGAATATTATCATGCCAAGAATGGTAACCATTTTGATTGGTAATCATGGCAAGATAATAAGAATAGACATTTTAAGAAGAGAAGGTTCAACAATGACGTGAAGGCGTTGGCACCAAACACCGTTCAAAGAAGAAGAAGCGCCCATCTGGTCGTATATTTCAAATGCGGACAAGAGAGGACACATCCGTCAAACTGACGCAAACAATCCAAAGCGTGTTTTAATTGTGGAAGAGAAGGTCACCTAGCTCGATTTTTTCGTATGGTGAAGTCAAGTCCAACTGGGATAGTGATGCCAAAGGATGTCCCAGACAAGCCAAAGTCGGTAGTTTAAGAGAGAGCGTTTTTTTTTCTCGTTACGAGGAACCTGAATAAAATTATCACGGGTAAGTTAATCATAAGCTCTTACAAAGTCTATACCGTGTTAGATACCGGTTCTACTCACTCTTTTATTTCACCTAGTTGTGTTCAATGTTTGTACTTAACTCCAGAGAAGTTAAACTTTGATTTATCTATTGAAACTCCATTGGGAGAAACCTTCGTTACCTCCACTGTTTATAAATCTTGTTTGATTCAAATCGACACTTTCACATTACTTGTCGATCTTATCTCTTTGAAAATACTTGCCTTTGATGTGGTTGTTTTTTGAAACAATTGGTTAACCACTCATCAGGTTTTTCGTAAGGTTGTTAGCTTTCATATTCCTAACCAACCTATTATGTGAATTCAAGCAACCAAACCACTAAATTCAATCATTGTCATATCAAGCCCTAAGTAAAGAGCCCCGATCCTTTTGTTGATGACTTCGCTTGTGTGGAATGCCTTTGAAGCGGACTTTTTTACGTAGGCGACGTCGTGAATAGCGATGACAAGTTGATAGGTATCATTGTGAGGTCTTATCTAGGTTAAGGGATAGAAGTCACGGTTGGTATCAATCGACGTCTTATCCAAGTCTTGGATGAGAGTAAATGAGTTTTGAATGATATTTTTATCATTAATAAATCTCTTGACGTATTCTCGAAGACTTCTTAGCCTACCCTAGGCGTGAAATCGAATTTTGTATTGACACCAAGATACAAAACCCATTTCTTAAACCCTCAAAATATTTCTTCAACTAAAGCGAACGTAATACGCGCCAAAAGACGTTGACTCGAGTACGTTGAAGATTACGATCGTCTTATTCAATATCATCGTAGAAGAAGCGAACGTGGTAGGCGGCGTGTTGAGTAGAAGATCGTATCGTTTATAAGTGCGATGTTGTTAACACAAAGACTCATTTCAGTATAACTTGCAAATGATGAAGATAAAGTTAAAGACTCTAGGGACCCACGTGAAGATAACGAATATACGAGTAAAATCGACTTTAATCGATAAAGTTAAAAATGCTCAAGCTACATACCCGAATCTGATGAATGTGAAGAAGAAGGTTCAAGAGGGCGTTATTCTAGAAGCAAGAGTTGCTGAAGAGAGGAAATCTCAACCCTTGATTTAATTGGCCCATTTGAAATCCTCGATTGAGTAGGAACTGTGGCTTATAGACTCGTTTTACCGCCAAGTATGTCGCGTGCTCATAATGTTTTTAACGTATCAATGTTACGTAAATATGTGGATGGCCCGAACCACATTATTAATTTAGAATCGGACGAGATAGCGGATGATTTAACGTATGAGATCTCGTGTTAAAATCTTGGATAAGAAGAATCGTATCCAACACTCAGGGTTATACCTCAAGAGTTAGAATCGAAATGAAGTCAAGGTATCCTCACCGTTAAGATACCCGATCGTGACGTAAATTTTGAGGCGAAATTCCATAAGGAGGGAGATTGTGAAACCCAGATTTTATGAATAAAGAATTAATTTTCTCGAAATAATTTTTTATATTATGGTGTGAATTTGAGATAATGTTATAGTTGTGGGTAATATTTATAAATTTTGCAAAGTATGCAAGTTGTTATATTATATTCGATTGGTGGGGAATATTCATTTTAAGCAGGAAATATTAAATACGGCAAGACAATCATTAAGTGGACCCCCCAGCGGAATTATTATCGGATGAGAAAAGCGACAACAATATGTTATTGAAAATAACGGCGGAAGTTTTTACCGTTGATCTTGTTGAACTACTCATTAGTAAAAAATCTGATAATATCGTTGTTGCGACAAGTAGCGTCTGGTATTGATTATTGATATTTATGTGAGAAGTCACTCAGTTTTGTTGGTATTATTAATGTAAGAATACAAAAAATCTTTTTATATAAAACATAATACTTTTATAAAGTTATTCTATAAATAAAATATATTATATTCTATTATACATAGTGTTGCATAGTGGCTGCATAGTGTTTTGTATAGTAAATTTTTTTTATATAAAACAGAATACTTTTATAAAGCTATCTGTTTTATTAGACAATAATTAGAATATATTATATTTTATTATGCATAGTGTTTGCATAGTGCCTGCATAGTGTTTGCATAGTAAATTTTTTTATAAAGTTATTCGTTTTATTAGATTATAAATAGAATATATTATATTTTATTTAAAAGATTTTTCTTTAAATATGGATAGTCGATTAAAGTAAATCAATCTGGACCGAATTCATGGATTAATTCTTATGCATTCCATTTTCCTATAAATAGAAGCTCATTCCTTCATTATTTTCTTACGAATTCAATTGAACTCTCAGAGGCGAAACTATAGAGAGAGACTATAGAGAGAGATAGAAAAGTTTTCTCGCTACTTCACTACTCTTATATCAAGTATTATTTTACGGTAAGGGATATTATTCTTTTGTATTCAAGAAGAGAACTTTTGTTATTCAATTTCTTTATTGTTCATTGGAATAACTTTTGTACACGGGCTACCCTATACTTGGTGACATTCTTCTATTATTACATCTTTATTATTACAGCCGAATATCATGTATACATGTTATATACGGGACTGGTTCCATTTTTATTATTCCGTCTTTATTATTACGCCGGAATATCCTGTCTGCATGCTATCTTATCGTGGGACTGGTTCCATCATTTATTATTCGCATTTATTATTACATTGGAACATCCTATCGGTGTAATTTACCGACCGTTCCGTTATTTAGTATTACATTGGAATAACTTTGTCATGTCACAAATCCGCGTGCATGGTAATTTCTTTTGTTATTCCATTCTTTATTATACTCGGTTGGTTAAAGTTTTGACTTCTATACTCCATGAAATTAGTGGAATATCCTTGATATTTGCGCTTCATCCGAGATCTTTTCATGGAAATATTCTTACGAGCATTCTTGAATTTTACTCTACAAAAAGCGGTATAATCTTCGACAATTTGACGTTATTAGTTCCCGGATAATTTAATTCTTGAACTTGTTTTATTGAATTCCTATATCATTGTCGGCATCCTCGTGTTTATATTATGTTGAAAGTCATCGTGTCACGTAGTGCATAGATGGACTTGGTATGATTATGATCGGGGATTATTGATTGTAATCATGTAGTAATGTTACAAATGATGTGGAAAAAGTTGTGAGCGCCCCAAAATAGGTATACAACACCCATTCGAAGTCGCCAAAATACATGGTATAGAAAGCAAAACTACAACTTTGACAATACGGATGTCGTGTAGAATACGACAATACAACTGTGAGTTTGAATACAAATATTGTCTTACAGACAATATACACACCCAAATAAGTCCTCATTAATTATTCATACACTATTTTCTGAAAAATAGTGAGGGGCAATAAAACATCTTCCTAGAGCCATCACTCCATACCCCAGACTCGATCCTGCTATGTTCTCACCTCACGAGAAGAAAAATGGAACAAAAAGGAAAAGGGTGAGCTCAACTAGCCCGATAAAGAATATTATGACTAAGATAATATACAACAAATTATCGTTAGTCTTCAACAGGAAAAAATCTAACAGAAACACAATAGACAACAAGTTTTAGATCAACAAATGCAAATGAAATAAAGAATCCATTAGAAGAGTCACGTAGAGAAAGAATTCTACGTCTTCTAAGGTTTAAAAGTCCATCATCAATAGTTTATCCCGTAATAACAATCAATATACATCTTTAATCATCTTTGCATTTTCTGCATCAAAGATATTCATTTGTATCACCCGGTTGGTCAGTGTTCATCTCAACACTGTTCATCTTTGCACTTCTGTGCCAAAGATATTCATTTATATCACCATTTAGGGTGAGGATGATGAAATTTTTTTAAAGAAAGCGAATCCAATTGAAACAAAATGACAAGGATTAAGGATTAAGGATTAAGTACTTTGTTTTACCCATGTCCAAAAATACTTGAAAATAATCATATTGGTGTAAAATTCAAGAATGATCAAAACATGGATACAATCAAAGCTAGTATCCGAGAATAGATATTTTGGACAAAAAGAAAATTTTTTATTTTTGATTGAATAGTCGTATCGCGTGAATAAATCGATCGTATATCGTGAATAGTCTTGAGATACGTGAATAAGTAACTCCCAGACACAACAAGTTCCAAATTTGATAAAAAGTTCACCCATACTTGGCATAATGATATTGAAGAAAATATCATTTAAGAAGAAAATAATACCCACTTACCTCAAAATAATCGTCTTGATTGAATTTAAGGTATAGTCGATGACGAAACCCGCACCGTATAGCAACACTCAAAGTATACTCACAAGAATACGCTCGATAATTTAGAGAGAGAAAGAGAGAAAACTTAGTTTCTGGTGTGATTTTCAATTCTAACTTAAGCTTCTATTTATAGGAAAATGCTAGAACGCCAAAGGAGACTAAATTAATAAAATAATATATTAATTTTCCTTTCTTCTTACGCACCAACCAAGTTGCCAAACTAGACCAGCCAATTACGAAATTCTTGGCGACCCATGTGTATTAACACCAACCAAAAGTGGGTCCCACCATATAATTTAATAAAAATTATTTTATTTTCGAAACTTCAATAATTCATAGAAAATAGCCCGTTTATCGAAAAATTGAAACTCGCGATTTTCCATGGAAATCCCATTCTCTACAACTTTGCGAAGGAAATTTTTCCAAATTCCAAGCGAGAAATTGACCAAAGAAATCCATAAGCAGACGATTTTACAGCCTATAATCAATTTTGGTCAAGAATTGTGTCCACCGACACACAAAACATATATTAAACATTTAATGCCACAAAATACTCTACCTCCTCATATACTCATATATCCCACAATCATTATAAAAATATCACAGTTAATATATTATTAAAATAATATATTTAAATGTATTATTTTATCGAGAAAAAGATAAAATATTAATTTTCAACAATTGTCACATTAAAAATTTTCTCCATCTATATCCACATAAAATAAATATTTTCTTTATCATAATAATCAATAATTAATTATTCAAAATAATATTCTGAGAATCACAAAGATCGACAACCGGTAGTTCCCGAGGAAGAGGGCTTTCAATAAGGATTTCTCTTACTTGGGCCATGATTAGGTGACCAAACCTCTCCTTAGATGGCAGAACTTTCTAGTCATTGCCAATAATGTTATCGATAATATTATTCAAATAATATGAATTATTGATTTGATAATGGAAAATCTTGTGTAATGACAATTATTGAAACAATAATAATATAAATATCAATGCAAAGCAATTATTGAATCAATAAGATAAAATAATGAGCAATAATTCATTGTAACAATTATTGAGTAAGTGCCTTCTTACGTAAGGATCAATAATTCAACAATGCATCTGGTAATACTGTCGTGTCTTCTTGTGTAACCACGCCAGTATTCGTATTTTAACCAAGTAACCCAACAATGTTAATCGGTAATAATTTACGTCGTTATTTATAAAACTCAATCTTTATAGATTTTCCTTCATCCAATAGTTTTTTCCGTTATGGGGCCCACTAATGGCTACTGGCGCGTCGCACGGAGAGATTCCGGAAAAAAAGAATATTCCACGACCAAACGAATATTCTCAAAACAATAATGAATATTTTATAACCACTGCTTATTTTGTAAACTTTGCACATTTCACCCATAACCAAAGAATTATATCAAATTAACCCTTATTAATTTAGAATAATGAATAAAGAAAATTCAATTTTATTTATAATAAGTTGGGGTCTTACAACCTCCCTCCTTATGAAATTTCGTCCTCGAAATTGACATAATGCACAGTATATCGAAAGGTGAGAGGTACTCGCTTTCATCTCTCGATTCCAACTCCCATGTCATTTCCTCGATTGCATGGTTTCTCCACAAAACCTTAACTTGTGGTATAACCTTCCGTGCGTAAGACATGCTTCTTTCCTATCCAAAATCTCAGCAAGTATCTCCTCGTAGAGGTTAAATCTTACGCTATCTAAATCCGGTTCTAATGCAATAATGTGGTTCGGGTCTTTCACATATTTACTGAAGCATAGATATGTGGAATACATTGTGAACACGAGACATACTTGGAGGTAACGCGAGTCTATAGGCTACGTTCCTATTCGGTCAAGAATCTCAAATGGACCAACAAACCTTGGATTGAGCTTTCCTCTTTTCCCAAATCTTGTAACTCCCTTCCATGGAGCAATACGTAATAATACATGATCTCCGATATTAAACTCACGTCCTTTACATGAAGATCAACATAACTCTTTTGTCGATCTTGTGAAGTTTGAATACGTTTGTCGAATCATTTGGATCTTTTACGTAGTCATGCGTATTAATTACGGTCCCAACAATATTGCTTCTCCCACCTCGTCCCAAAGATCTTTGGAAGCGACATTTTCGTCCATACAACGCCTCAAATGGAGCCATGCCTATACTTGCTTGATAAGCTGTTGTTGTAGGAGAATTCCACCAGGTGGTAGAGTACTTATCAACTTCCTTTGAAATCTAGGACCACGAGTCTTAATAGATCTTCAAGGGTTTGAATAGTCTCTCTCGATTGTCCGTCTGGTTTGAGGATGGTATCTTTGAAGCCAATCAGAAATGCGGTGCCCATAGCTTTACGCGAAGCTAACCCAAAATCTTGAAGTGAATCTCGGGTCACGATCTCGAAACTATGGATCTTGGCATGCCATCTGATCGTCTAATCTCATTCACGTCACATCTGAGCAAGGCGTTCGAGGAATAAGTCTCGCGTGACGGTCGGTAAGAAATGGGCGGACTTGGTTAATCTATCAACAATAACCCAAATTGCATCACGCCTTGAGAAACTTTGGGAAGACACAGTAACAAAATCCATAGTAATGTGTTCCCATTTCCATTAGGAATCTCAAGTGGTTGCTGATGGACCTTTTGGCACTTGATGCTCCGCCTTTACACGTTGACCAAGTTAAACATCTTGAGATAAACTCCGCAATCTCTCTCTTCATATTGTTCCACCAAAATGTATGTCGAATATCATGATACATTTTGGTACTTCCGAGATGGATTGCAAGCGGGGTGTTGTGTGCCTCCATCATGATTTTATGCTTGAGTCGAGAATCGTTAGAACGCAAAGTCTAGAATTGACTCAAGTATTCCTTCCTCATCAATTCTTGCTTAGGAATAGCTCCTTCTTGCACTTTCTTCTTCATACGCATCGCCCCCTGGTCCAGTAGCTTGAGCTGACTTTAACTTTATCGATTAAAGTCGGTTCTACTCGTATATTCGCCATCATCATGTGGGACCACAGAGTCTTTAATTATATCTTCATCCTTTGTAAGTCGTATAAAATGGGCCTTTGCGTTGACAATATTGCACTCGTACTTGCATATGATCTTCTACTCAATGCGTCAGCTACCACGTTCGCTTTTCCAGGATGATATTGAATAGTGTGATCATAATCTTTTAATGACTCTCGACCAACGTCATTGCCGCATGTTGAGTTCTTTTGGGTGAAGAAATATTTGAGGCTTTTATGGTCCAGTATAAATCTCCACTTTCTCTCCATACAAGTAGTGTCTCCATATCTTCAACGCGAATACATCACGCCAATTCTAGATCATGAGTAGGATAATTCCTCTCATATTCTTTGAGTTAATCGTGAGGCATAGGCTATGACTTTCCCATGTTGCATGAGAACACATCCTAACCCCTTTCCGGAAGCATCGCATGAGATAACAAATCCATCCGAACCGGATGGTATTGTCGAGACACGTCTTAGAAATGAGTCTCTCTTGAGCTCTTGGAAGCTCTTCTCGCATTCCTCGCATTTCCATAAGAATTTTGCATCCTTCCGAGTCAATTTGAGTTAACGGAGTAGCGATTCGAGAAAATCCTTCCACAAATCTCCGATAATAACCAACCTAAGCCCGAGAAAGTCTGCGATCTTGGCCACCGACTTCCGGTTCTCTAACTTTGTATTGCTTCAATCTTCGCCAAGGGTCAACAGATACTCCTTGTTTTGACACCACGTGCCCAAGGAATGCTACTTCCTCAAGCGAACTTCGCATTTCTTGACTTGGCATAAAGCTTGTGTTCATGAAGTCTTTGTAGTACCGACTTCAAATGGTGCTCATGATCTTCACGGCTTTTTGGAATAGATGAGGATGTCATCAATAAAGACAACAACGAACCGATCCAAATATTCCTTAAATACACGGTTCATCATATCCATGAAAGCAAAGCAGGAGCATTAGTCAATCCAAAGACATGACCAAGAATTCATAATGCCCGTATCGAGTCCCGAATGCGCGTCTTTGGAATATCCTCGGTTTTAATCTTCAATTTGATGATATCAGTAAGCGAAGATCGATCTTTGAAAAGAATTGCGCTCAGAATGGGGTCGAGCGGGTCATCAATGCGAGGTAAGCGGATACCTATTCTTGATGGTGACATGGTTCAATTCTCGATAGTCAATCATTAAAGTCGCATACTCGCTTCTTTTCTTCTTTACGAATAAAACAGAGAGCACCCCAAGGAGACGTCTTGGGGCGAATGAAACCGATGTCTAATAACTCACGTAGTTGGACTTTTAACTCACGAAGTTCAATAGAGCCATTCGATATGGGGTTTTAGAAATGGGCTTTGTGCGGTTCAAGGTCAATAAAGAATTCAACATCACGTTCGGGGGTAGGCCGGAAGCTCTTCGTGAAATACATCGTGGAATTCTTTAACCACGTAAATATTATTCAAATCGACTTGTCTTTATTCAAATCCATAACATGGGCTAAGAAAGCTTGACATCCGTTTTTCAATAAAGCGAATAGCTTTGTGGCTTGATATGACGATGGTGATTTTAGTGGTTTAGTGGTTTGAATTGTATGATGCAAGTTGGTTAGAATATAAAAACTAACAACCTTACGAAAAAATCAATTTTGGCATGATGAATGGTTAACCAATCAATTCCTAAAATCACATCAAAAGCAAGTATCTTTAAAGAGATAAGATCGGCGAGGTAATGTGATAGTGCCAACTTGGATCATGCAAGATTTATAAAGCGTAGATGTAACGAAGGTTTCACCCAACGGAGTTTCAACAGATAAATCAAAATCTAATTTCTCCGAGTCAAGTTTAAGCGTTGAGCTAGCGGAGAGATAAAAGAATGGGTAGAACCCAGATCTAGTAAGGTATAAACTTCGTGAGAATTCAAGATTAGCTTACTCGTGATCACCTCATTTGGGTTCCTCACGTTTTGTCGATCGCGACAATATTTCTTCCAGAACCGGCCGATTTCGACTTATCCAAGGGATGACCTCTTGGAATCATCACTCTCTCTTGAACTTGGTTTCGCGATAATCAATCTCGAAAGCGATGTGGCCTTCCTTTCCACACAGGTTGTAACATACCTTAGATTGTTGTGGACGGTTTGGTGATATATCCCTCCTTCCCGCATTTGTAACATCTAACGGCGGCCGTTCTCCTCCCCAGCATTTGTTGTTGGTCTTTGGTCTTGGTGCCGTTGATATCTTCCCGTCATTGTTGAATCTTCTCTTTCGAAATTTCCACCGAGTCACCTCTCCTATTATCATGTCCACGATTACCACGAGTGGTTACCGCTTTGTCCGTATTCTTTCCTCCTCATTTGGTTATCATCGTTCGATGACTACCACGATTGTGGTCCCCTCGGTTGAGTATACTCACTATCTCGTTCTAATACTAGCGAGCCCACATTGACAACATCCGAATCTGAGAGAAAATTTATGAGAGATAAGGTATTGGCGAATCTACGGTTTTAGACCTCTCGAAACATACGCGTCATTCGTTCCTCATTCTCCACCAAATGAGGTGCAAAACACGGATAACTCTGCGAACTTTGCCTCATCGAGACACCGTCATGTTGTTACGCTTAGTCTAATAAACTCTACCTCCTTCATATATACGACGAATACTTTCTAGAAAGTACTTGTCATTGAACAATTTCTGAAATCTTTCCCAAGACATGTTAAGTGCATATCGGTCAAGTACGCCTACGTGATTCCCACCAAGATGTCGCTTCACACCACGAAACATAAAGGTGGCGAATGGAACTTACATTCTCTGTGCACCCCAAGACATCGAATATCTTGGTAATTTGCTTGACCCGTTTACGCCTTGATCGGATCCGGCTTTCCATGGAAATCTGGTGGTCCCAACTCCTTAAAGCGCTTGTTGTGATGAATAGTGCATTGCCATCATTTCCACCCGTATTTTGTACACGAGTCTCCTCATGCGATTTTGCATGAAGCGCAAAAAGCTTCTAAACATCCCGTCGTTCATCATTTGCTCGGTTGGCGTTGTTCACGGGAGAACATTGCCGACTGTTGCACGTTCTCCTCGTTGGTGATCACAAGGCGTCTCCACGATCTCATAAACTCCATTGTTAACGTTCTCGTGACCATTCTTAAATCTTGCTTATAAAACAAGGGTTAATTAAACAAATTAACATATCACATAATATCCTATATTATGATGAGCCAACAAATAAGCTTAGGTAGGACACACTAGCGAAGGATTTACTTCGTCTCTCCCTCCTAGTTCTATTCCCGATCTCGCTTGGAGATCATATCCCTAAGCTCGATACCAAGCTGTGGCGCCCCCAAAATAGGTATACAACACCCATTCCGAGTCGCCAAAATACATGGTATAGAAAGCAAACTACAACTTTGATAATACTGGATGTCGTGTAGAACAATACAATCTGTTGTGAGTTTGAATACAAATATTGTCTCTTGCAGACAATATACACACCCAAATAAGTCCTCATTAATTATTCATACACTATTTTACGTAAATAGTGAGGATGCACTAAAACATCTTCCTAGAGCCATCACTCCATACCCCGACTCGATCCTCGCTTTATGTTCTCACCTCCGAGAAGAAAAATGGAACAAAAAGGAAAAGGGTGAGCTCAACTAGCCCGATAAAGAATATTATGACTAAGATAATATACAACAAATTATCGTTAGTCTTCAACAGGAAAATCTAATGAGAATACAATAGACAACAAGTTTTAGATCAACAAATGCAATGAAGCAAGAATCCATTGAAGAGTCACGTAGAGAAAGAATTCTACTATCTTCTAAGGTTTAAAAGTCCATCATCAATAGTTTATCCCTGTAATAACAATCAATATACATCTTTAATCATCTTTGCACTCTGGGCCAAAGATATTCATTTGTATCACCGATTGGTCATGTTCATCTCAACACTGTTCATCTTTGCACTACTGTGCCAAAGATATTCATTTATATCACCATTTAGGGTGAGGATGATGAAATTTTTTTTAAAAAAAGCGAATCCAAAGTGAAACAAAATGACAAGGATTAAGGATTAAGGATTCGTACTTTGTTTTACCCATGTCCAAAAATACTTGAAAATAATCATATTGGTGTAAAATTCAAGAATGATCAAAACATGGATACAATCAAAGCTAGTATCCGAATAGATATTTTGGACAAAAAGAAAATTTTTATTTTTAGGTGAATAAAGGTATATTCGTGAATAGTGTGTCGATATCGTGAATAGTCCGTATCGTGAATAGTAACCCCAGCACAACAAGTTCCAAATTTGATAAAAAGTTCACCCATACTTGGCAGATAATGATATTGAAGAAAATATCATTTAAGAAGAAAATAATACCCCTTACCTCAAAATAATCGTCTTTGATTGAATTTGGTATAGTCTTGTGAAACCCATGACCAGTATAAAGAACACTCAAAGTATACTCACAAGAATAAATTTCGATAATTTAGAGAGAGAAAGAGAAAACTTAGTTTACGGTGTGATTTTCAATTCTAACTTAAGCTTTATTTATAGGAAAATGCTAACGCATAAAAAGAGACTAAATTAATAAAATAATATATTAATTTTCCTTTCTTCTCACGCACCAACCAAGTTGCCAAACTAGACCAACCAATTACGAAATTGGCAAATTTCACATGTGTATTAACACCAACCAAAAGTGGGTCCCACCATATAATTTAATAAAAATTATTTTATTTTACGAAACTTCAATAATTCATAGAAAATAGCCCGTTTATCGAAAAATTTAAACTCGAGATTTTCCATGGAAATCCCATTCTCTACAACTTTGCGAGAAGGAAATTTTTCCAAATTCCAAATGAAATTGACCGAAATCCATAAAGCAGACGATTTTACGCCTATAATCAATTTTAGGTCAAGAATTGTGTCCACCGACACACAAAACATATGTTAAACATTTAATGCCACAAAATACTCTACCTCCTCATATACTCATATATCCCACAATCATTATAAAATATCACCAATTAATATATTATTAAAATAATATATTTAAATGTATTATTTTATCGTAAAAGATAAAATATTAATTTTCAACAATTGTCACATTAAAAATTTTCTCCATCTATATCCACATAAAATAAATATTTTCTTTATCATAATAATCAATAATTAATTATTCAAAATAATATTACTGTAATCACAAAGATCGACAACCGTGCCGCTCCTCAGGAAGAGGGGCTTTCAATAAGGATTTCTCCCTACTTGGGCGTTGCAATTAGGTGACCAAACCTCTCCTTAGATGTAACTTTCTAGTCATTGCCAATAATGTTATCGATAATATTATTCAAATAATATGAATTATTGATTTGATAATGGAAAATATTGTGTAATGACAATTATTGAAACAATAATAATATAAATATCAACGCAAAGAATTATTGAATCAATAAGATAAAATAATGAAGCAATAATTATTGTAACAATTATTGAGTAGTGCCTGCTACGTAAGGATCAATAATTCAACAATCTTTGTGCAATACAGGCGTGCTTCTTGTGTAACCACAGCAGACATCGTATTTTAACCACCGAGTAACCCAACGGTGTTAACGGTAATAATTTACGTCGTTATTTATAAAAACTCAATCTTTGTCGTTTTCCTTCATCCAACCGCTTTTCCGTTATGGGGCCCACCAATGATCGCTGGCACAGTCAGACGGAGATTCTGAAACAAAAAAGAATATTCCACGACCAAACGAATATTCCCTGAATAATAATGAATATTTTATAACCACTTGCTTATTTTGTAAACTTTGCACATTTCACCCATAACCAAAGAATTATATCAAATTAACCCTTATTAATTTAGAATAATGAATAAAGAAAAATTCAATTTTATTTATAATAAGTTGGGGTCTTACAAAAGTCCTCATTGGCCCGTAGTGCATTGATCTATGGATTCTCTTCGGCCAAGGGTGAAAAGATGAATTGTTTTATGGCATGATTAGGACCGTTGATGAAAATATAATTATCTTTAGCCGTAGTGCATGGATAATTCGTGGTCGTGATACTAAAGAATATCCTTGGCCTGTAGTGCAGGGATGATTTGATGATGTGGATTATTTATTAAGATGAGTCTCAGCGATAACAGTGATGAAAAACCTTTTAAATCATAAAAGATAGTAGATTTTATTTTTTACTTGACTCTTTTAATGGATTGCATGTTCCGCTACGAGTTAAACTTGATGTCTATTATATTTTATCGGTTTAACATTGTTGGGGCCTAATAATAATTTATTCTCGCATTATCTTAGTCATAATATTTCTTCTTTGGGCTAGTTGAGCTCACCCCTTTCTTTCACCGTTTCTCTTTAGGAAATGAGAATATATTTGGGACGAGTGGGAGCGGAGTGATGGTCGAGAGAGGATAGCATTAGTAGTCCTCACTATTTTGTGAAATAGTGTGATAATAGTTGTAATGAGGACTCCTTTTGAGTTTGTATAATCTCTAATAGACAATAATTGTATTAAAACTCACAGTTTATGTTTTTTGTCGTATTGTATACTGACAGTTGTATTAGTAAGTTTTATTTGAATTACGTACCATGTATCTGGCGACCCAAGATGGGTGATGTATACCTAATTTTGGGGCGTCCAGAGAAAAATAGAGAGAGACAAAATAAATATTACATTACTTCTAGTACTTATTCACCAAGTCTTATTCGAGAACAAAAATTGATTTCTTTTCAGGTCAAATCATTTTTGATACATTATCATTCTTGAATTTTACTCCATAAGCAATATCATGTTGATAATTTGGACAATATTGAATTTCGGATAAATTAAATTATAAATCTTTAAAAATTTATCCTTGAACTTGTTTTATTGAATTCTTATATCATTGTCGTCATCCTCATGTTTATATTATGTTGAAAGTTATCTGTGGTCTGTAGTGCATAGATGGGCTTGGTATGATTATGACTAGGGATTATTCGGTATAATCATGACCATAATGTTACAAATGATGTGGTAAAAGTCTTCATTGGCCTATAGTGCATTGATGGACAGTTGTTGGCATGATTATGACTATTGATGAATACACGAATATCCTTGTCCCGTAGTGCATGGATAATTTTTGGTCGTGATACTAAAGAATATCCTTGGCCGTAGTACAGGGGTGATTCGATGATGTGAATTATTTATTAAGCTGAGTCTCGGCGATAAAAGTGATGAAAAACCTTTTAAATCATAGAAGATAGTAGATTTTATGCTCTACTTGACTCTTCTAATGGATTGCTTATTCCGTTGTAGTTAAACTTGATGTTTGTTATATTTTATCGGTTTAACACCATTGAAAGGCTAACGATAAATTATTCTCGCATTATCTTAGTCATAATATTTTTCTTGGGCTAGTTGAGCTCACCTTTTGCTTTCATTATTCTATTGAGAAAATGAGAAGCGTAGTTGAGACTAGTCGGGGAGCGGGTGTGGTCTTCAGATGATAGCATTAGTAGTCCTCACTATTCTATGAAATAGTGTGATAATAAATATATTGAGGACTCCATTTGAGTTGAATACTGTCTAAAAGACAATATTCGTATTAAAACTCCCAGTTTATGTTTTATCGTATTTTACACGACAGTTGTATTATTAAGTTGTATTTGAATTTTGTACCATGCATTTGGCGACTCAAGATGGGTGATATATACCTATTTTGGGGGCGTCACAAATGCCATGTAAGAGTTTTCATTTATGTAGCTGCTGGTTACTTATAAATAACCTTTTAAAAATAAAATTATTTTGAATATGGTGCAATTGGTAACCAAACCACAAAGGCAACCATTTTAGTTTGTGTGACGCCCCCAAAATCGGTATACATCACCTATTCTGAGTCACCAAATACATTGTACAAAATTCAAATACAATTAATTATACAACAGTATTGTAAAATACGACTAAACATATGCTGTGAGTTTTAATACAAATATTGTCATCTAGACAATATACAAACTCAATGGGGTCCTCATTACATTTATTATCACATTATTTCATAGAATAAATGAGACTACTAATGCTATTATCCGACCATCACCGCTCCCCGACTAAGACTGCCACGCTCTCATTTCCTCAAGAGAATAATGAAGCAAAAAGTGGTGAAATATATGTAAGCGGTGAGCATTATCCCAGTAAGAAATATTATGACTAAGATAATGCAGAATAAATTATCATTAGCCTTCAATAGTGTTAAACTGATAAAATAAAACAAACATCAAGTTTAATCGCAGCAGAAGAAAAGCAATCCATTAGAAGAGTCAAGAGAAGAATAAAATCTACTATCTTCTATGATTTAAAAGGTTTTTCACGACTTTTTATCGGCCGAGACTCAAATTTTAATAAATAATCCACATCATCACCGCACTACTACCAAGGATATTCATTAGTATCACAACCACAAATTATCTATGCACCACAGCCAAGGATATTCGTGTATCCATCAATGGTCATGATCATGCCAACAACCGGTCCATCAATGCACTACGTCAATGAGAACTTTTTCCATATCATTTGTAACATTACGGTCATGATTACAATCGAATAATCCTCGGTCATAATAATACCAAGTCCATCTATGCACTACAGGCCACATATGACTTTCAACATAATATAAACATGAGGATGATGACAATGATATAAGAATTCAATAAAATAAGTTCAAGAATTAATTTATCCAGGTACTAATAATGTCCAAATTATCATCATGATACTTATTTGTAGAGTAACACTCAAGAATGCTCAGAAGAATATTTTCATGAAAAGAAACTGGATGAAGCGCAAATATCAAGGATATTTCACTAATTTCATGGAGTATAGAAGTTAAAACTTTAACCAACTGAGTATAATAAAGAATGGAATAACAAAAGAAATCTCCAGGCATGCGATAGACCGCACATACAGGTTATTCCAACATAATAATAAATAATAGAACAAGGTCATGCGTAAACGCACCGACAGGATATTCCAACAAAATAATAAATAATGGAACTAGGTCATGCGTAAATGCACCGATAGAATATTCCAACAGAATAATAAACAACGAAACCAGGTCATGCGTAAACGCACCAACAGGATGTTCCAACAGAATAATAAACAATGGAACCAGGTCATGCGTAAACGCACAAACATTATGTTCCAACAGAATAATAAATAATAGAATAACAAAAGAAATTCACCAAGTATAGGGTATCCCGCGTATACAGGTTATTCCAACAGAATAATAAAGAATGGAATAACAAAAGAATTTCACCAATAAGAAAGAAGGAATACCCCTAACGAGTACAACAAATAATATCCACTACTAGTAAAAAAGAAGAGTATTTTTTGGTAGAGGCGAGGATATACTCAAAAAAACTTGTACTACGCTTTCAAAGCTTTCTTAAACTCTAAAGAAATACGCCAAGATTATAGAAGAAGAACTCTCTATAGTTTCTCTCTAAATGAATTCGTAAGAAATAATGAAGGAATGAGCTTATTTATAAAAGAATGGATTGCGATAAGTAACTAATTCATGAGCGGTCCAGTTGATTTACTTTAAGCAGATTTGGTCAGATTGGTTTACAATAAAATATAATATATTCTATTTATAATCGAATAAAACGAATAACTTTATAAAAGTATTACATTTTATATAAAAAGATTTTACTTATGCAAACACTTGTCGCAGTACTTATACAAACACTACGTATAATAAAATATAATATATTCTAATTATTTTCTAATAAAAAGCGAGATAACTTTATAAAAGTATTCTATTTTATATAAAAAGATTTTACTATTAGTTTAATAAAACGAACAACTTTATAAAAGTATTCTATTTTATATAAAAAGTTTTTCTGTTTTATTACATTAATAATTCTAATAAAACAAAACTCATTATCATTATTATAATTCACAATATTAATCGACCGTGTCGTTCCCGTGAAAGAGGGCTTTTCAATAAGGATTTCTCCCATTGGTAGCGCAATTAGGTGACCAAACCTCTCCTCGATGTAACTTCTAGACATCGTTAATATTGCAAAAATAATATTAATAACTTTGTCATCTCAATTATTGATTATAAAATATTGACAATAATTGAATCAAATAACGTGAGATACTTGCAAAGAATTATTGTAATAATAATAGAACAAAAAGCGAAGTGACTTCTCACGTAAGCATCGATAATCAATCCAGTGTCTTCTTCGTGTAACTACGCGACATCGTATTTTTTTAACACCAAGGTGTTTCAACAGTTAACGGTAAAACTTCCGCCGTTATTTTCATAAAGTATTTTTGTCGTTTTCTCAATCCGACAATAATTCCGTTTAATAGGGTCCACCAATGATTGTCTTGGTTATACGAATATTCCCTGTTAAAAGCGAATATTCCCCAGACCAATCGAATATTATATAACAACTTGCGTACTTTGTAAAATTTATAAATATTACCCACAACTATAACATTATATCAAATTCATTCCATAATATTCAAAAATGATATTTATAGAAAATTCATCTTTATTCATAAAAGTTGGGGTCTTACAGTTTGGGTAACCAAATATTCATAAAAAAAGTTTCAGTCTCGGTCGAACGAGGAGTCGTCGAGAGGATATTGAAGCCAGGAGGCCATCTCATCTTCTTGCACAAACAATTGATGGTTTGCTGTCGTTTCTTCTTGCGATCAGAGCTTTCTTTGCTCGGCGGAGGCTCTATCGACGACGAGATTAGATTTTTTGAGAGATCTTTGTTTTTGGATATGCATAACAACTTTGCCGTTCTGCCATAGTAGCTCCATAATTTCTGCTTCAGCCCTAAGCATCCATTTATTTGGATTTGGTTTTCTACTTCACTTTCTATCTCCTCGATAGTGATTCATCAACTGTTTTCTTCTACTATCTTCTACATGCACGAGTAAAATATAGAGTATATTTTTCTCTTTTCGTGGGCCATTAATTTTTATCTATTTATTTGGACCCACATTTTGTGGATGCACTAATTTCTATCAGTTTATTGTGTTGCACTCTTTTTATAATTATTTTATGGATGCACTAATTTGTAATTACTTTCCAATTATTGTATAGTAGTATAAAGAACCGCTTAATTTTCTATCTTCTATATAGACCTGGTAAAAGGGCGAGCTAAGGCCAAATGGGTCGGGCGAGTGGCGGGCGAGCCAAAACAAAGGGCCAAAAATGGTAGGGTTTTGTTGGGGCTAAAATCGCACCAAAGCTCCTGGCACATGGTAGTGAGTAAAAGGTGGCTTCATGGTCGAGACCAATTCATACCTATTTTATGCTATTTTTTTGTTTGGCCCAAACAGACCGGGCGGGTGACAGGCCGGGCCAAAAACACTAGAACCTCACTGGACTAAAATTCTGCAATTTCAAAGTCTTACCAGGCTTGGGCTATCATTCTAAGGTCTCTTTATATATGATGCGAAAGATGCTTTGGTCTCTTTTGGTCTGACAAAACCTTCCCGTGGTCTCTTTGTTTCATCTCAACAAAGCTTTCTCTCAAATTCAACCCCTAATTATAAAATTATTTTATATTTTACCCATAAATTTAAAAAATAAAATTATTTTGTCCTCTAAACACTTAACTGAAATCTAAAATTTTAAAATTATTTACACAAAATATGAAAGATATATGCAACGCATATATCAACCCCTCGTATAGATAAAAGTCTTGAGATATATGTCTATATAGACCTAGCAAAACTAGATCGGATTGGGTTTAGTTTCAATAATATAGATTATGAATCAATTAGAAATTAAAACAATAAACCTATATTTAATATATAGTAGAACCTCTATAAATTAATATTATTGAAATTGAATTATTTTATTAATTTAGAGAGTTATTATTTAATCAATAAATTAATAATTTATTAATTTAAAGAGTTTTTTCTATTCGGTGAACATAAATTTAATTACACTAAAATTATTGCATTTTATTGATATTTATATCATACTTTTTTTGATGCAATGTATCATACTTATTAAATTAATGTATCATACTTGTGAGGATGATACAATACATTTGAAGCCAATAACGCGAAAGGAAGCACTCATAGCGTCAACAACTTTTCACAAGTTTTTATTACAATTCGAGAATGCAGCGCCTGAACTTTTGGACGCAATGAGAAAAATTAAGGATGAAATTCAATTAGATTTGAATTTCAAGACGAGACAAACGAGAGTAGAATCATATTTCACAAGATTACCCTAGATATATTTGTAATTTAAAAGAATTATTAATTTATGATTCTGATGGGACCATATATATTTATTTATATAAGGGTCTTTTAAAAAAAAATTATTCTATCTAAATTATTAATTTATCCCATTAGCCCAAGTCGGGACTGGAAAAAAAATTAGTTTAGAGAAATTATTAATTTATCGAGTATTAATTTACAGAGGTTCTACTGTAGGTTAGGAGGTCGCCGTTTTTACGGAAGACCCCCTCTGTAAGACCCCGAATTTTATGAAATAAAAGTATTCAATTTTTCTATTTAGTAAATGGTTAAATTGATAAAAGGTTAAAGTTAAGGGTGATATATGATTTTTTTTCAAAATACGCAAGTGCTTATAAAATATTCATTGTTGTTGGGAATATTCGTTTAGTAAGTAGAATATTCTTTCGTTTGGGAATATTAAATGCAGACAATGCGATCATTTGTGGGCCCCATAATGTAATAAGCTATTTGTCGGATGAAGAAAACGACAAATTTGAGTTTTTATAAATAATCTACGTAATGGTTACCAATTAACCTTTGTTGGATTACTCCGGTGGTTAAAATACAATAATACGGCGTCGTTACAAAGAATATACTACGGTATTGCATAGTATTTTGAATTATTAATTCTTACGTAAAGAAGGCCTTAATCAATAATTATTACAAAGAATAATTCTTTGTTGAATATTTTATTTTATTGGTTCAATAATTCTTTGCGTTGATATTTTATATTATTATTGTTTCAATAATTGTCATTGATGATATTTTCCATTATCGGATCAATAATTCATATTATTTGAATAATATTATTAGATAGCATTATTGGCAATGTCTAGAAAGTTACATCGAGGAGAGGTTTGGTCACCTAATTACGCCAAGAAGTGAGAAATCCTTATCGGAAAGCCCCTCTTTCTCGAGGAGCGCACGGTTGTCATTATTGTGATTACGTAATATTATTTGTGAATAATTAATTATTGATTTATATGATAAGGAAATATTTATTTGATCGGATATAAATGATGGATTTATTTATGTGGTTATAAAAGAAGGAATTAATGTTGAGGTGTTTTATCAAGTATTTTGTCCGGATTGGAGGTATTAAAAGATCAATGAATGTTGTTCTGACTTTATTGTGTGAATTATAATTTTTAATCTGACCGTTGGATCGTTGTGATTTTTGGATATGTTATACATATATAAGTTGAGTATATATCCACAAATATTGAACCGTTAAAAATGAACGAATGATTTGTTATGAATTTTAAGATGTGACTGATTCGAAAATTAGGTTTATAAATGATTTTGGTGGAAAATTCTAGAAATGGGTGGGCCCCACTTTTGGTTGTTGGGGAAGATGGCTGATTTTTGGTGGGTGGAATAGTAATAGGTAAACCCATCAGGTAGCAGGTCAAGTCTGCTTCGGCGTGCTAAAATTTTTCTATAAATAGAGGGCTAAGTTAGAATTGAAAATCACACCAGAATTCATAAGTTTTCTCTCTTTTTCTCTCTAGATTATCGAGTGTATTTTGTGGGTATTTAGATACTTGGTGAGTTGGTATTCATTGATGCAAGTTTTCTTCAGAGTCATATCCGATATCCAGTCAGAAGTGTTGCTCTTTTGAGGTAAGAGATAGTAAGGGATAGTAAGGGATTGTAAGGCATATTAAGGGATGTTATATTTTTCATAATGATGTTATTCTTTCAATGTCATTATACTGAAATATTGGTATGGATTTTATTGTGGAATTTCTACCTTTTGAGTGGGGTTCTTATTCACGATTATCTGCATTATTCACGATATCGGCATTATTCATCGATATATGGCACTATTTACGTATATGACATTATTTACGTATACTGACTTGTGTGCAAATCTGAGTCTTATTCACGAGTTCTTATTCATGAGTTATTATTCACGAGTTACTATTCATGAGTTCTTATTCATGGTACTATTCACGACAAAATTAGTTTCTTTTTCTGACCAAATTATAGTTGAGTTATGAATATTACTCTTGAGATTAAATCTATATGTTGATTATATTATTTTTATTATCATATATAACATTTTTATAACCCTAGTGATGGAATTTCTCTTTGACTTGAGTGTAAAGATGTGTAGATTATTGGTATGATCATGACTATGTGTTCTCTTTGGCTAGTAGTGTAAGACCCCAAATAATTAATAAATAAAATTTAATTTCCTCTAATTATTATTTTGAAATAGTAAGGGTTGATGTGATTAATGTGGATAGTTATGGGTAAAATACGCAAATATTTCAAAATAAGCTAAAGTGGTTATAAAATGTTCATTGTTGTTTGGGAATATTCGTTTGGTCGTGGAATATTAAATCTTGTCGGGGAATATTAAATGCGACAGCGCAACCATGTGGGCCCCATAACGGAAAGAGATTGGAGGAAGAAAATGACAAATATAAGTTGTTTAAAAATAACTTACGTAGTTGTTATCATTTTTAATTGTTGGAATACCCGGTGGGTTAAAACACGATGTCTGGCGTTGTTGCACGCGATGGCACTGCAGTATTGCACCAATTATTGACTCTTACGTGAAGAAGACACTACTCAATAATGGTTACGAATTAATCGCTCAAGATTTTATTGGTTCGATAATTGTTGCGTTGATATTTTATATTGTTGTTGTTTGATAATTGTCATTACACAGTATTTTTCATTATCGAAGCAATAATTCATATTATCTGAATAATATTATTAGATAACATTATTGGCAATGTCTAGAAAGTTTTGTCTAAGGAGAGGTTTGGTTACCTAATTGCGCGCCAGTAAGGAGAAATTCTTATTGGAAAGCCCCCTGCTTTGAAGGAGGCTGCACTGGTTGTCGATATTGTGATTCTCGTAATATTATTTGTGAATAATTAATTATTGATTCATATGATGAGGAAAATATTGATTTTATGTGGATATAGATGGAGAAAATTTTTAATGTAACAATTATTGAAAATTGAAATTTTATTTTTTTTTGATAAAATAATTTATTTATATATATATTATTATATTTTAATAATATAATAATGGTGATATTTTTACAACGAATGTGGGATATATGAGTATCTGAGGAGGAAGAGTATTTTTTGTTGCAATAAATGTTTAAAACATGTTAAACATGTCGGTGGACCCCATTTATCGGTGAAATTTGATTATAGCCTCTAAAATCGCTTGGATTTGTAGATTTCGATCAATTTACATTTGGAATTTGGAAAAACTTTCTTACGCAAAGTTGTAGAGAATTGAATTTCCTATAAAAACTCGTGAGATTTGAATTTTTCGATAAAGGGCTATTTATTATGAATTATTGAAGTTTCAAAGCTTCGAAATAATTAATTTTTGGAAGTTTAAAATAATTTTAATTACAAAACGTTTTTTATTGTTGGGACTCATTTAACATGTGTTAGGATGCATTTGAATTCAGATTTCTAGTATGCGTAGGAAGATGTGGAAAATTAATATTATTAATTTATTAAATTTTTTTTCTTTGGTGTTCTAAAGCATTTTCCTATAAATAGGGTCTTAGGTTAGAATTGAAAATCACACCGTAAACTGAAGTTTTTCTCTCTATATTATCGAGCGTATTCTTGTGAGTATTTTGAGTATACTTTGAGTATTGCTATATCGGTGAAAGTTCAAGTTATAGCTTTATATCCAAAGATTCCGGTTTAAAATCTTGCTCTTCCCGAGGTAAGGGATATTTTTTTTTTCGTAATGATATTATTTCTTCAATATCATTATCTTTGAAATATTGATCTCAAGTTTTTATCAAATTTAGAACTTTTGGTGTCGAGAGTTACTTATTTACGATATCTGAGACTATTCACGTATCTGATCTTATTCACGAATCAAGACTTTATTCATCGAAAAATGAAAATTTTCCTTTTCGTCCAAAATATCTATTGTGGATACTAGTTTTGATTGTATCCATGTTTTGATCATTCTTAAATTTTACACCACTATGATTATTTTTGAGGTATTTTGGACGTGGATAAAACAAAGTACGAATCCTTAATCCTTAATCCTTGTCATTTTGTTTCTTTGGATTCGATTTTTTTAAAAATAAATAAATATATTTTTCATCATCCTCGGTCTTAAATGATGATATTATTGAATATCTTTGGCACTGTAGTGCAAAGATGATTGATTTCGATGAATATCTTTGGCACGTAGTGCAAAAGATGAATGATTTTGATGAATATCTTGGCCCGTAGTGCAAAGATGAAGCAGTGTTTAGATGAACATGAATTAATTGGTGAATGTCCTTGGCAGTAGTGCAAGGATGAATATATGATTCGGATATATATTGATTGATGTTACAGGGATCAAAATATTGATGATGGACTGTTATATTCATAGATATTAGTAGATTTCATCCTCTACGTAACTCTTCTATGAATTAATATTTTCCGCTGAGAGTATTGATTTAAAACTTTTTGTCTATTGTATTCTATTAAATTTTTCCCTGTTGAAGACTAACGATAATTTGTTGTATATTATCTTAGTCATAATTTTCTTTTTGGGCTACTTGAGCTCACCCTTTTCCTTTTGTTCCATTTTTTCTTCTCGGGAGGCGAGAATGTAGCGAAATTTAGTCGGGGTATGGAATGATGGTTTTAGAGAGTTGTTTAGTAGTCCTCACCATTTTTGTAAAATAATTATCAATAATTATGATGAGGATTTATTTGTATGTGGATATTGTTTAGATGGCAATATCTCGTATTTAAACTCACGCTTTTCTTGTTGTAATAATAAAGTTGTAGTTGTTTTACATCAGTGTATTGACAACTCGAATGGGTGATGTATACCTATTTTGGGGGTGTCACGGTTGGTATCGAGCTTAGGGATATGATCTCTGGCGGAGATCTGGGGAATAGAACTAGGAGGGAGAGCGAGTAAATCCTTCGCTAAAGTGTGTCCTACCTAAGCTTATTTGTTAGTTGGTCAATTATATAAGGATATTATGTGATATATTGATTTGCTTAATTAACCCTTGTTTTATGACGGTGATTTGAGAATGTCGATCGAGAATATTAACAATGAAAATGAGACCGTGGAGACGCCTTTGTACTCACCAACGAGGAGAGCGTGCAACAGATCGGTAATGTTCCTCCCGTGAACAACACACCACGGGCCAGATGATGAACGAGGGGATGTTTAGAAGCTTTTTGCAGTTCATGCAAAATCAGACGAGGGAGACTCGTGTTCAAAACATAGGAGGAAATGATAGCAATTCACGGGTTGTCATAGCCAAGCAGTTCAAAGAGTTGGGACCACCAGAATTTAAGGGAAAGCCTGATCCGATCATGGCGGAAACATGGGTCAAGCAAATTACCAAGATATTCGATGTCTTGGGATGCACGGAGGAACAGAAGGTTCCATTCGCCACTTTATGTTCCGTGGCGAAAGGCATCCTCTTGGTGGGAGTCTTTAGGCGTACTCCATCCAAATGTTTCTCAAAGATGTCTTAGGAGACGTTTCAGAACTATTTAATGACAAATACTTTCACGAAAGTGTTCAATATATGAAGGAAGTGGAGTTTATTAGACTGGAGCAGAACAACATGACGGTGTCTCAGTACGAGGCGAAGTTTGCAGAGTTATCCAGGTTTGCACCTTATTTGGTGGAGAATGAGGAACGTATGACGCGGATGTTTCTGAGAGGTTTGAAACCCGACATACGTCAGTATCTCATCTCTCATAAATTTTCTCTTTATTCAGATGTTGTTAATAGGGCTCAATTATTAGAGCGAGATAACGAGTACGGTCAACCGAGGTACCACAATCAGGATCATACCGGAGATAGTAGTCAACAAAACAACAATAACCAGTGGAGAAAGAAAAAGATAGACAAAAATGGTAACCACTCTGGTGGTAATCATGGCCATGAAAATAGAAGAAGCGAGTTAGGAGGAGATTTTAAAAAGAGGAGATTCAACAACGACCATGTGAAAGCGACAATGCCAAAGAATAACCGGTTTCAAGGAGGAGAAACGACCACCCAATATATGCTATAAATGCGGGAAAGAGGGACATATCAGTCCAAACTGCCCACAACAGTTCCAGGTATGCTATAATTGTAGAAAGGAAGGACATATCGCTCGAGATTGCACGGTAGCGAAACCTAGTTCAGCGGGGACGGTGACTCAAAAGATCGTCCTTAAAAGTCAAAGTCAATCTGTTCTCGGAAGAAAGCGTTTTGTTGTGATGGTCAAAATGCGAGGAACCTAAACGAGGTGATCACGGGTAAGCTATTTATAAATTCTTATGAAGTTTATACTTTACTAGAATCTAGGTCTTTACCCATTCATTTATCTCTCCTACTTGTGCTCAACGTTTAAATTTGACTCAAAAAATTAGACTTTGACCTATCTGTGGAAACTCCGTTAGAGAAACTTTCATCACATCCATTGTTTATAAATCTTGTCTAATCCAAGTTGGCACCCTTATCTTACTCGTTGACCTTATCTCTTTAAAGATACTTGCTTTTGATGTGATTTTAGGATTGATTGGTTAACTACTCATCATGCCAAAATTGATTGTTTTCGTAAGGTTGTTAGTTTTCATATTCCTAATCAACCCGTTGTTCAATTCGAATAACTAAACCATTAAAATCAATCACCGCCATATCTAATCATAAAGCGATTATCGTTTATTAAAAAGCGGATGTCAAACTTTCTTAGCCCATGTTATGGATTTGAATAAAGACACGTCAAAATTGAATAATATTCTGTTGTTATTAACTTTCCGACGTATTTCTGAAGAACTTCGGCCTACCCCCCGTAACGTGAAGTTGAATTCTTTATTGACCTTGAACACCTGTACAAAGCCCATTTCTAAAACCCCATATCGAATGGCTCCTATTGAACTTCAGGAGTTAAAGGTCCAACTACGAGGAATTGTTGGACATCGGTTTCATTCGGCCCCTAGTACATCTCCTTGGGGTGCTCCTGTTTTATTCAGAAAGAAAAAAGGCGGGAGTATGCGACTTTGTATTGACTATCGGGAATTGAACCATGTCACCATCAAGAATAGATATCCTCTACCTCGTATTGATGACTTGTTTGACCGATTGCAAGGAGCACAATTCTTTTCAAAATCGATCTTCGATTCGGATATCATCAATTTGAAAATTAGAACCGAGGATATTCCAAAGATCGCCTTCGTAACTTGGTATGGGCATTATGAATTCTTAGTTATGTCTTTCGGATTGACTAATGCTCCTGCGAACTTTCATGGATATGATGAATCGAGTATTCAAAGAATATTTGGATAAATTCGTTGTTGTCTTTATTGATGACATCCTCATATATTCCAAAAAGCCGTGAAGATCATGAAAGCACCATTTGAAGCTAGTACTCCAAAGGCTTCGTGAAAACAAGCTATATGCTAAGTTGAAGAAATGCGAGTTCGCTCGAGGAAGTAGCATTCCTTGGGCACGTGGTGTCAAAACATGGAGTATCTGTTGACCCGGCCAAGATTGAAGCAATACAAAGTTGGGACAAACAAAGTCGGTGGATCAAGACGTAGCTTTTTGGGTTTAAATTGGTTATTATCGGAGATTCGTGGAAGGGTTTTCTCGAATCGCTACTCAGCTAACTCATCATCGACTCGAAAGGATACAAAATTCATATGGAGCGAGGAATGCGAGAAGAGTTTCCAAGAGCTTAAGAGGAGACTCATTTCTAAGACTGTTTTAACAATACCATCGGCACAGATGGATTTGTTATCTACTGCCGATGCTTCCGGGCAAAGGGTTATGATGTGTTCTCATGCAACATGGGAAAGTCATAGCTTTATGCCTCATGACAACTTAAAGAATATGAGAGGAATTATCCTACTCATGATCTAGAGTTAGCGTAGATTGTTTTCAATGTTAAAGATGGAGGCACTATCTATATGGGGAGAAAGTGGAGATATATTCGCACCATAAAAGCCTTAAATATTTCTTCACAAAAAAGAACTCAACATGCGGCAAATGACGTTGGCTCGAGCTATTGAAAGACTACGACCACACTATTCAATACCATCCTCGAAAAGCGAACGTGGTAGCCGACGCGTTAAGTAGAAGATCATATCAGGAACGAGTGCGATGATGTCAAGTATACGATAAAGCCAACTTTAATAGAAAAAGTTAAGGTTGCTTTCGAGCCCGCAGGCAGGAGTGATGCATATGAAGAAGAAATACAAGAAGGTCTTATCCGGAAGCGAGAATTGATGAAGAAGGAATACTTGAGTCCACTCTGGACTTTGTGTTCCTAACGATTTCGATTTGAATTACAAGATCATGATGGAGGCACACAATACACCATTTGCAATCCATCCTCGGAAGTACTAAAATGTATCGTGATCTTGACATACATTTTGGTAGAACAATATGAGAGAGAGATTGCAAAGTTTATCTCAACATGTTTAACTTGTCAACGTGTAAAAGCGGAGCATCAAGTGCCTAAGGGACCATTGCAACCACTTGAGATTCCGAAATGGAAGTGGGAACACATTACCATGGATTTTCGTTACGGGTCTTCCCACGGTTTCTCAAGGCATAAATGCTATTTGGGTTATTGTTGATAGATTAACCAAGTCTACACATTTCTTGCCGATACACGGAGACTTATTCTCTTGAACGTCTTCTTTAGTATGTATGTAAATGAGATTGTGAGGTTGCATGGCATGCCAGTATCTATAGTTTCGGATCGTGACCCAAGATTCACTTCAAGATTTTGGGTTAGCTTGCAAAAAGCTATGGGTACGGATTTACGATTCAGTTCGCCATACCATCCTTAAACGGACGGACAATCAGAGAGGACTATTCAAACTCTTGAAGATTTATTAAGACTCTGTTTCCTAGACTTCAAGGGCAGTTGGGATAAGTATTTACCATTGGTGGAATTCTCCTACAACAACAGTTATCAGGCAAGTATAAGTGTGGCTCCATATGAAGCATTATATGGACGAAAGTATCGCTCTCCAATATGTTGGGATGAGGTAGGTGAAGCAACATTGTTGGGACCTGAGTTAGTATGTATGACTACCGAAAAGATCCAAATGATTCGACAACGTATACAAACGACACAAGATTGACAAAAGAGTTATGCGGATCTTCATCGAAAGGACGTGGAATTTAGTATATGGGATCATGTATTGTTGCGAGTTGCTTCCATGGAAGGAGTTACAAGATTTGGGAAGAAAGGAAAGCTCAATCCACGATTTATTGGTCCATTTCAAATTCTCGACCGAAGTAGGAAATGTAGCCTATAGACTCGCGTTACCTCCAAGTATGTCTCGTGTTCATAATGTGTTTCACATATCTCGTATTTCGTAAATATGTGAAAGACCCGAACCACGTTATTGAAGTAGAAACCGGACGAGATAATAGAAGACTTAACGTATGAGGAGGTACTGTCAAGATCTTGGATAGGAAGGAGCATGTCCCTACGACGAAGGTCATACCACAAGTTAAAGTTTTGTGGAGGAACCATGCTATAGAAGAAATGACACGGGAATTGGAAAGCGGAAATGAAAGCGAGGTATCCTCACCTTTTGAAACACAGTATCGTATGTCAATTTCGAGGACGAAATTTCATAAGGAGGGAGGTTGTAAGACCCCAAATAATTAATAAATGAAATTTAATTTCTCTAATTATTATTTTGAAATAGTGAGGGTTGATGTGATTAATGTGGATAGTTATGGGTAAAATCACGCAAATATTTCAAAATAAGCAAGTGGTTATAAAATATTCATTGTTGTCGGGGAATATTCGTTTGGTCGTGGAATATTCGTCTTCGTCGGGGAATATTAAATGCGACCAGGTATGACCATGTGTGGGCCCCATAACTGAAAGCGATTGGAGGAAGAAAATGACAAATATAAGTTGTTTAAAAATAACGGCGTAGTTGTTCTACGATTTAATTGTTGGAATACCCGGTGGTTAAAACACGAATGTCTGGCGTTGTTGCACAAAGAAGTACACCTGTATTGCACTAATTATTGACTCTTATGTAAGAAGGCCTTTACTCAATAATGGTTACATTAATTATTATTCAATTATTTTATTGGTTCAATAATTGTTGCGTTGATATTTTATATTCTTTGTTGTTTCAATAATTGTCATTTACACAATTATTTTTCATTATCGAAGCAATAATTCATATTATCGAATAATATTATTAGATAACATTATTGGCAATGTCTAGAAAGTTACTTCTAAGGAGAGGTTTGGTTACCAAATCATGGCCAAGAAGAGAGAAATTCTTATGGAAAGCCCCTCTTTCTGCAAGGCGCACCGTTGTCGATATTGTGATTCTCGTAATATTATTTGTGAATAATTAATTATTGATTCATATGATGAGGAAAATATTAATTTTATGTGGATATAGATGGAGAAAATTTTTAATGTAACAATTGTTGAAAATTGAATTTTTTTTTTTCTCGATAAAATAATTCATTTAAATATATATATTATTATATTTTAATAATATAATAATGATGATATTTTTACAACGAATGTGGGATATATGAGTATACGAGGATGAAGAGTATTTTTGTTGCAATAAATATTTAAAACATGTTAAACATGTCGGTGGACCCCATTTATCGAATTCGAAATTTGATTATAGCTTTCTAAAATCGCTTCCGCTTATAGATTTGGTCAATTTCTCATTTGGAATTTGGAAAACTTTCTTCTGCAAAGTTGTAGAGAATTGAATTTCCTATAAAAACTCGTGAGATTTGAATTTTCTGATAAAGGGCTATTTATTATGAATTATTAAAGTTTCAAAGCTCCGAAATAATTAATTTTTGGAAGTTTAAAATAATTTTAATTACAAAAACGTTTTTTTCATTGTTGGGACTCATTTAACATGTGTTAGGATGGCTGAATTCAAATTTCTAGTATGCGTAGGAAGATGTGGAAAATTAATATTATTAATTTATTAAATTTTCTGCTTTGATTGTTCTAAAGCATTTTCCTATAAATAGGGTGCTTAGGTTAGAATTGAAAATCACACGAAGCTGAAGTTTTTTCTCTATATTATCGAGCATATTCTTGTGAGTATTTTGAGTATACTTTGAGTATTGCTATACGGTGAAAGTTCAAGTTATAGCTTTATATCCGATTATTCCAGGTTAAATCTTTTGCCTTCCGAGGTAAGGGATATTTTTTTTCAGTAATGATATTATTTCTTCAATATCATTATCTTTGAAATATTGATCTAAAGTTTTATCAAATTTGGAACTTTTGGTGTCTGAGTTACTATTTACGTATCGGACTATTCACGATATCTGATCTTATTCATTTAATACTAAGACTATTCATCGAAAAATGAAAATTTTCCTTTTCGTCCAAAATATCTATTGTGGATACTAGTTTTGATTGTATCCATGTTTTGATCATTCTTGAATTTTACACCACTATGATTATTTTTGAGGTATTTTTGGACGTGGATAAAACAAAGTACGAATCCTTAATCCTTAATCCTTGTCATTTTGTTTCACTGGATTCGTTTCTTTAAAAATAAATAAATATATTTTTCATCATCCTCAGTCTTAAATGATGATATTATTGAATATCTTTGGCCTGTAGTGCAAAGATGATTGATTTCTGATGAATATCTTTGGCTTGTAGTGCAAAGATGAATGATTTTTGATGAATATCTTTGGCCCGTAGTGCAAAGATGAAGCAGTGTTTAGATGAACATGACCCGATTGGTGAATGTCCTCGCCTCAGTAGTGCGAGGATGAATATATGATTCGGATATATATTGATTGATGTTACTGAGGATAAAAATATTGATGATGGATTATTAAATTCATAGATATTAGTAGATTTCATCCTCTACGTAACTCTTACATGAATTAATATTTTTCATCATGAGTATTGATTTAAAACTTGTTGTCTATTGTATTCTATTAAATTTTTCCTGTTGAAGACTAACGATAATTTGTTGTTTATTATCTTAGTCATAATTTTCTTTCTTCGGGCTAGTTGAGCTCACCCTTTTCCTTTTTGTTCATTTTTTCTTCTCGGGAGGCGAGAATGTAGCGAAATGCAGTGGGGTATGGAATGATGGTTTTAGAGAGTTGTTTAGTAGTCCTCACCATTTTTGTAAAATAATGTATCAATAATTATGATGAGGATTTATTTGTATGTGGATATTGTTTAGATGGCAATATCGTATTTAAAACTCACAGTTTTTTGTTGTAATAATAAAGTTGTAGTTGTTTTACATGCAGTGTATTGACAACTCGGAATGGGTGATGTATACCTATTTTGGGGGTGTCACAAGTAGTGCAAAGATGAATTATTGACTGGTATAATCATGACCATTAAATTTACAATTGAATATTTTTAGCTTAAGTGCAAAGGTGAATTAATCAACATGGTTATAATTATTTTTTATATAAATTCTGAAATGATTATATATTTCTTTGAGATATTAATATATTTGGCCTATAGTGCAAATATGAACTGTTGATGAATATCTTTGGCATGTAGTGCAAAGATGAACTGTTGATGAATATCTTTGGCCGGTAGTGCAAAGATGGCCTGTTGTTGAATATCTTTGGCCAGTAGTGCAAAGATGAACTGTTGATGAATATCTTTGGCCCGTAGTGCAAAGATAAATTTATTAGTATGATTATGAACATGAACTGTAATTTGGTATAACTATGATCTTTGATGTTTCAGGTGATGAAAATTATCTTTGTCCTGGATGAGAAAAGGAATTTAGAACTACAATTACGATTATGAGTTATACATGTGATTGTGGACAGGAATTGTTGATTGATGTTACATGGATTAAACATTGTTGGTGGACTTTTAACATGGAGAAAATAATAGATTTTATGGTCTATTTGACTCTTCTAATGGATTACTCGTTCCGCTGCAACTATGGTTGAAAAGTTTTATCATCTACCATATGTTCTAAATCTCTGATTTATTACTGATGAAGGCTATTGATAATTTAATTATCTTTAGTCATGATATTCTTTACTGAGCTAGTTGTGCTCACCATTTTGCTTCACAATTCCTTTCAGGTAATAAAAGTGTAGCTGGGTCGAGCGGGGGTAATAGGGGAATAGAACGGTGGTCATCATTTAGTAGTTATATTTGGTGAATCAAATAGGGTGAGGCGAACCCAACGTTGGAAGGGTGTTTTGCCACTATCATACAAGATGTCTAATGATATACAACCTCGTATCATCATAAGACAAGGATGTGCTCATCGACTTGCTGAGTATATCTACGAGCACTACCTATATAATCTTGGTGTTTGGTTGAAGTATAACTCTCAATTAGAGACAGTGGAGATAATGATATGTCAAGAAAAGACTCACCATTGGAAAGAATATGATAGTAATCTTCTCATTTTTCTTTGGGGTCTATTGGGTCAACCAAGGATAATTCTGTGGCCATATGATATCTATCATAACCTATACGCATGGCCTCCCATGTACGAAGGTTTCCTTGAGCACTTTCCAAAGATTTTAATTTCTAAAACAATTTTTGACTATACCTTTATGTAAGGTGTCATTGTGACGTACTACCCAAGTTGGTGTCAAGAGTCACAGTTGGTATATATATTTTTATCAAAACTCACAACACATGAGTTCTTGTATTTTGCACGACAATTGTTGTAATAAAGTTGTAGTTGTTTTCTGTACCATGTATTTGGTGACTCAGAATAGGTTGGGTGGATTGGACCTGTTTTGGGGTTGTCACACCCTCTTTCTTGGAAACGACCTGGTTGTCAATATTATGACTCTGTAGTATTAATTGTGAATAATTATTGTGTGGTGGATATTTATCCAATTTTTATTACAAATGGAGGGGTTTAGCATTAGACATTTATTAAAAATTTGACATATTTTTATATGAAACCACAATTACCTTCTTCAACATTAATATTCATTCAAATATATTATTATAATATTATAATAGTATAGTTTTATAATAATTTTTTATTATAATATTATATTAACTTTGTCAGATTGTTAAGTGTTTCAAAAATTTTCGTGCAGTTCTCCTTTTCTAAATTGGTGGGTTAAAAAATTTCTCCTGCAATTCATTTTTTCCAAATTTGTGGGTCCTCACCCATAAGAAAAGGTGAGTTAGGCAAGAAAATTAGATATACATTCTTTCTTTTAAAACTTTGGCATATAGAATTCTTTTCCAATGAGTGGTCCCTAATTTGTCAAAATTTTTCAAGAGGTTTTTCTTCTTTTCTTTTGATTTTGGAGGATTGTGAATTTTTTTTTCAAAGGATGAGCCCTCATTTGCCAAATTTTCCAAGTGGTGTATTTTTTTATTTTGGCAACTTGTGAATTATTTCAAAAAGGGTATCCTCTCATTGGCTAAAGCTTTCAAATGAGTATACTGATAGGTTTGAAACTCGTGACTGAATTCCTTGATTAATGGATGCATGTCTCCTAAACTTTGCCTATAAAAGGAATGCACCTTCAGAAGATAAGATACACCGAAATCACAAAATTCTTCTTCCATAATATTGTGAGTATTTTTTTTGAGTACAAGGATACTTTGTGTGTAGCTAATAGTGTAAGATTTTCTCTAGATAATCTTCTTTATTCTAATCAAATCTAGTCTCCTACTAAGGTAAATAATTTTTTTTTCAATACTCGTAAATGATATTATTTTCTTTCATACTCGTAAGGGATATCATTTCTTTTATATTCGTAAGAGATATTATTTTTTTCATATTTATAAGGGATGTCACTTTCTTTCATACTCTTAAATCTAAACTTACTATGATAAGTATTGCTTCTATAATTCCTGAAATGATTAGAAATTCTTTGGAGGTTTGCGCTTCATCTAGTATCATTTCATTTACCTAAATATTTTTATTGAATTTTAATTGTTATCTTTGAAACATGAATCTTATATATCATTCTTGAATTTGAATTCACGTTTTGATTATCATGTTGAGAACTTGGACATTCTTAGACTTTGGATAAATTAAATTATAAATCTCCAATATATATTCTTGATCTTATTGTTCTTATTATTTCTATTTCTCTTTTATATCATTGTCATAATCCTCATACTTAAATTATGGCGAAAAGACATATTTGACCTGTAGTGCAAAGATGGACTGTTGATTAGTATGATTATGACCAGAAATTATGTATTGGTATAATAATGACCTTTGGTGTTGTAGACAAAGGTTTGTGCTGAAAGTTTTCTTTGGCCCGTAGTGCAAAAATGGATTGGTGTTTGGCATAATCATGACCATTAGTGATACACATGAATATCTTTAGCACATAGTGCAAAGATAAACTGTTGATTTGCATAATTATGAACATGAACTGTTGATTGGTGTTACAGTGATAAAAATATTGATGATGGATTTTTAAATCATAGAAGATAGTAGATATCATGCTCTACTTGACTTTTCTAATAAAATATTGCATGTTCCACTGCAATTATCATTAAAAATTTATATTATCTTTAAATTTTTAATTTATTACTGTTGAAGGCTATAAATAATTTATTCTTCTCATTATCTTAATCGTAATATTTTTTACTGGGCTATTCATTTTTGTTCTATTGTTCTCTCAGGAAATGAGAGTGTAATTGGGATTAGCCGGAGAATGGAGACGGTTTGAAACTGTAGAAGTATCTCAATACATTATAAAATAATGTGACAGTAATTGTATTGAAAAGTTAAGTTGAGTGTGGATATTGCCATACTAGTTACCGTACAATATTTGTATTGAAACTTACAATATATGTGTTGTCGTATTTTGCATGACAGTTTAATAGTTGTAAATAAGAAAATTTGTATTTGAATTCTGTAGTAAATATTTAGCGACTTAAAATAAGTTGTGTGAACATATTTTGAGGATATCGCGTAAAAGGTCTGAAACATGATTTTGCCTTCACAGGTCCGTGAATTTCTATATAAAGGGGCACCGTTTATAAATTTAGAGAGGGTAAAAGGTCTAGAACATGATTTTGCCCCTATATGTCTGTGACTTTCGATACAAAGGGGCACCATGTATAAATTTAGAGAAGGCGTATTTAATGAATTATACTTGGCAAAAAAATTAATGAATTAATTATTCAATGTAGTTGACACGTTTTACTGATTATATCATTAAACTTTTAATTTTTTAAATTATCCCTATAAATTAATTATTATTTTGAAATTGGATTATTCCATTAAAAAATTAAACGTACGTTAATTTTTTTATCGCCAAAACTAGTGAATTACCCATTATAGTTGACACCTTTTACTGATTACGTCATTGAAATTTTAATTTTTCAAATTATCTCAGAAAACTAATTATTATTTTAAAATTTGTCATTCTGTTATCTCTGTCTCACGACTGTTAAAGTGTTTGAATTTTTATCTTACGTGGATGTGAAAAAGAAAATAAATAAATAAATCTAATTTATTTTCTCTCTTCCTTCCTCCAATCTCTCTCTTCTCCCTCTAAAATTTATAAAAATTTTGAGATTTGAGTACCCAACACATTGAATTGAGATTCAAAGTTCGGTATTAGATATAACAATGAAGTTTGAATTCCCAACAACAACAACAACATGTGAAGTAAATAGTGTTGCAATATGTTTTCTTCCTCTTGCCTCCGATCCTTAGTAGTCTTATGTCTCTGAACTCCTCTCCTTCACTCTCAATAGCCTCTCCAAGGTTCAAAATACACACACACAAACATATATCGCATTTTAAAAAATTCAAAAAAAAAAGAGGAGAGAAGAAGGTGATTTTGACCCCCACAGTCCACAGATTTATGAGAATGTTTTAAAAAATTCAAAAAGATATTTTTTCCCTACAGATGAGTGACTTTCTGTAGAAATGGGCACCGTGTATAAATTTAGAGGGTATTCAGATGGGTGACTTTCAGTTCAAATGTGGTCAAAAGTTGAAGATCAAAGTCTAAACCAAAACACAATCCTTTTTTGCCCATCTCATGTGAGTGCGACTGTGCGAGCCTACTTCTCTTCTAATTCCACCAAGTGATCATTCTACATATATATTTTACCCACGAAACAATATATATCGGACTATAACTAACAAACATGCATGCATGCGCGCACATACATACATAAATAAATTATTTGGGCAGTCTAAAGTTTGAGATAAATTCCATTATTCATCTATCTAATAAAATACAAATGATTTTAAATTTTTCGTTCACTTAATAAATCATCAGGGCCATCCAAAGTTTGGAATAAATCCCATCATCCATTTATCTAATAAAATACAAATGATTTTAAATTTTCCGCTCACTCAATAAATCATCCTGTAATTCCAAAGTTTGAGATAAATTTTCTGTCAGGTAAAATACGGTCTTGGGAAGACTTTGGACACATCTAGTATAAATATATTGTGGCACTACAAGCATAGAATAGAAGAAGAGTCAACTAACTATGCGCCACATTGGAAAATAAAAAATATGTTTCAAAGTTTGGGGGGTCAAAGTGCAACTAATTAATATATAGTAGCCTCCAATTTTCAAAATAAATGATTAAACACAAGATGATTCCGTTCATTGAATATATAAATAAATAATTAAAACATGAACACGTACTACTGTTAACTAATGCCTAATAAGTACTCCACTTAATAACCAGCTTCCACGCACACGGAATATACTCACTCCTATTAATTTGCCACATAAATTGAATTGACGCATGTTTTAGTTAAGGGGAACCCCATATAATAATAGGAGCTATATATCTAGCTCATGTTTGACACTACAAGTCAAAGATGAACATACATATAAACATACAGACACCAGTACTTAAAGATTATTATATGAGGTTCCTCGGTCGGGGTAGGGTAGGTGGGTAAAGGTGCGACCACGAGTACTTAAAGATTTAAGATTTACTCATCCTACTCCTACTACTACTTCTCAATTTTGTCTATTAAAGATTCTCACACTTTTAAGATTCATTAAATTCCTATTAAAATTATAAATAATAAAATAGTCATAAGTTTAGGGTTAATATTATAGTAGGAATAAATAGATAAATGAGTTGTCCATGAATTAATGTTTCATAAACTAACATGGTTCTGAAAAATTTATGTTCTTTTATTTTCGTGAAATCACCAACAAGTGACAATTATATATATATATATTGTTAATGTCAGGATCTTTCTCCACGTCCCAATCACGTAAGACGTCTTGATCCATGCGATGAAATGATCAACATCGAAAGTTTTTGGCCGGTTCCGTCGAGGATAGCTTCGAGCGTGAGAATTAGTATGTGTTCACAAGGTTAACAATGGAGGAATGTACTGTCTAGTATTTTTTGAGAGATAATAATTCTCAGTCGTGTGTATATGGGAGAATCTGAAAAAATCAATATGTATGAGAACGTACCTCTAGATGGCTTCCTTGCTAGGTTATACTATCTTTACTTAGATTACTGTGCCACCCATTACTACCGACACCCCTACGATCGATGGGTTCTGGCGAATCGCATGGAACTTATCCACCGCCACATTTTTTTTTCTGGCACGTGGTAAATATATAATCCCATCCACATTAATGCATGACAGATATCTCATTAATTTGTCATGTTATATCATCATTACAAGTCAAAGTAATAGATATTAAGTGACCCAATGGGTTAATCCAACGAACCGACCTGGTCCTATAGGATTTAAATAAAGCTAACACAATGACTAGCCCAACAAGCCCTACGACTTAATTATAAAAGCCCAATAGAATAAATTAATAAATGAGTCCAATCTACTCGGCCCAAATAGGAGAAATATCATGACCCAACATTACCCCCTAGTTTTTTGTTAAACAGGATGTTTAATGGAAAACTATAAACGGTCCACGATATCAGAATTTATTAGAGGTCTAAAATAGGAAATAATTGAGGCATACCCACTTTAATGCAAAAAATGGGACGAAGGATGGCTGGATGCCCATAGCAACAAGCCCAATTGGATAAAGGATTTGAATTTGAACAAGATGGACCAATAGTTAAAAACTCAACAGTTAGGCCCAATCTGATAAGATATCCAAAGGTCGTCCCAAACATGTCCCATTCGAATTCTCATCATTACTGACATTTTTAATGCGCCGGCCTCGTTCCCTGTGTAACCGTCAGTATAAAAGGTAAACTTTACCAATTTTGACGGTTTTACCTGCTAATTTGAAATTCGAACCTTTGAGCTTTCTTCTCCTTCTCAGAAATTCTCCTTCTAGCTTTCGGGATCTCAACAATGGTGAATCCAAGCCAGATTCCTTCAAGTTCCTCTCACTCAAACCCTAACCAAGAGGGTTCGAGTGCAAACCCACCATCTCCTGCCGATTTTTTCAAGGATGGGGAACAATTTCCTCATGCCAACATCCCGTCCACCATTACGGAATCCGAGATTCGTGCCCTCCGGATTCGATACCAGATTCCAGACAATTATGCCATAAGGGCTCCTGCTCCGGAGGAGCGAATGTACCAATGACGGGCAATTACTGGTCGCCATGCTCTGCTACTTTCTTACGGAAAAGGGATTCGCCTACCCCTTCACGTCTTTGTCATCACCCTCCTAGGATTCATAGGAGTGGGTTTTGCTTAGTTGGTGCCTAACTCTTACATCCACATACTGGCGTTCGTTTTGCCCGCCACTTAACGGCGGGGTTACTCCTCCGTCGACCTTTTCTTCACCCTTTCTACCGTGGGTAGATCCCGAGAACGAGGGTTCAAGATGCTGAGTAAACAATCTCCACGCCCAAACGCTAAGTTCGAGAAGAGGCCACTGATGAGCACTCCTTCGAGTAACAAAGGTTGGCACGAGAAATGGTTCTTCATCACTGGACCAGAGATCTCTTCTCTTCCAGATTGGACCACCCTAGACCGGATCTCTGCTGACTTTGGTGACATTCCCGAAGAGCGTGTGAGGGAAATGGGAGATTTTCTGACGAAGATCCCTCCACAAGAATGGAGCTTTACCTTGCTGACCAAACAAGCCTGGCTGTATGATCATAAATGTAAGTTTTGAATAACTTTGCAATATAATTTCTGAGGTATTTATGTGGCAAGGACCTTAATATGTGATTATTTGCAGTATCCCTGATCAAACCAACTTCTTCGAAAGTGAAAGATTTGGGAGATTTTCTGGCGGGGAGGATTTCGGAGGCGAATGAAGAGCTTCCTACTGAAGAGCCTTCCCGAACCGACCCCCCTACCTCCGACCCAGCACCTACTCCCCTTCGGAATGATGAACCTGAAGCCGACGAGCCTTTCATTCCTGAAGAAGTCCTCCGACCTCCAAGGAAGAAGAAGGTCGCTAAAAGGGCAGAACTACCCCTCGCGAGATAGATCCCGAAAGCGACGAGGAGGTTCTTCCGAAGCAAACCCACAATCAACTCCTCCAATCGGCTCTGTCCCACACGTTCGAATCGGCTCCAATAAAGAGAGAGTCTACTTGACATACCTTTACGATCGGGCGAAAGTCCTTCGTGCAAAAAATTAAGATAAAAATAACTCCCTCACCATTTGAAGAACTCGCGTCCCTCCAACTTCAACAATCGACCCCAACCGAAATCCAAACACCGATCTTTGGTGGTTGGTTGAGCCGACCTCTTATTGTCCCGAAAAAAAAACATCCTTGAGCAATGACGGAGTTCAACCTCCGCCCTTCGTCCACTCCCGAGCCTACACCTGCCCGATCTCCTTCCCCAGAGGCGGTACATGCGGGTCCTTCACCGGTTCGCAGTCAACCTGTGCCTTCTCCTCCGAGGCATACGACTACCGAATTCCAGCAGGATGCCATGGGTTCGCCAACTATGTGGCCCCGATTCAACGCCAACTTTTCTTTCCAACTGTTCGAGGCCTTCGTTCGCGAGACCGATGACCATCGATTCGGGAACAGTACGAATGGGGACTTGCTTAGCGAATGCATGAGCTACTTGGCGAAGGTAAATGGCTTTCTCCTTCCTCTGCTTTCCATTCTTATCTTCGTACTAATATATTTGAAAACTGATCAAATCATACTAAACATATGTGTAATGTTGTGATTCGGACGCTGCGCCCAACATCTCAAGGTGAATCCAGGAGAGAGGTAGTCGAGGAAGGAGAACTCCATCCTGAAGTCTGCCTTGGGTCGGGAAAGGACCCAACGTGAAGGCATCCTCCATACCAAATATAGGACTTCAGAAAGAGTTGGCCCAAGCCAAGGAAGATGTGAAGGCCTCAAGGAAGAAGCTGAAGTCGACTAAAGCACAAGACGTCTTTGAAATCGTTAATATGAGCGTTGACACTGTATGGAGGAGGTGAAATAAGGATGAACAAGATCAAGGGAGTGAAGGTCGACGCTAAGATCTTGACCAAGACGATCCATAAGTTGGGAGCGGAAGAAACCCGTCGAGGAAGAATATCTGGTACCGCGGCTCGAACAAGAAATCGAGAACTCAAGGCTCTTGGGACCTTGGGCCTCCTTTGGACCGATGCTCTTCGCAAAGAGATATGTGAAGAGTATCGGAACTCGGATGAAATAAATGGAGAAATAATGAGGATTCATATGGAAGATTTGAGCTCTCGCGAAGTCGTGGCAAGGAAAAGCGATCAAAGCCAACTTAGATCCATACTTGCTCGACTCTTGGATGATGAGGATCTTTGCTGAAAGCAACGACTTATGTTTCTCTTGGGTTTTATTTAAAAAATACTTGTAAAAACTTTACATTTATTTTACCTTTTGTAAATAAATTAGTATTAATGAAGTGATCTTCTTCCTTATAATTTCAAAGTATATTTTTACTTTTCAATCGATACTCAATATGAATTTATATGGACAAACATACAAAAAACCCTTCGAGGATTTAACTCAAATTGTTAATTAACAATTAAGCATGTCATATAATGAGATAAAGTGATGTTAAAGAACGAGGCATTAGAACTCAACACTTAAATAAAATAAAGTAACACATACTCATCGGTTCCGAAGTGTGAGATCGGTCATTTGTTTACCACTCAGGGTAAAACAATTATATAAAAACCAAGATATAAGGATTAAGATATAAGGACCAAGATATAAGGACTAATTGTGACCATTGACTTACCACCACGGTAAAATCAATATAGGATCCTTAAATCACCACTCGGGGTAGAACGACAAATGAAATTCGCCATCGAATGGCAAAGAAGTCCTACCATACCTCCTTACATCAGTAGTGACCATAGGACAAAATAGGACCGGGATCGATAGTGACCATTGATTTACCACCTTGGTAAAATCAATATAGGATCCTTCGCAAACCACCACTAGGGTAGAACGACAAATGGATCGCCATCGAATGCCAAAGAAGTCCTACCATACCTCCTTACACCGTAGTGACCATAGGACAAATAGGACCGGGACCAATAGTGAAAAGTGTCTTTTATTGATAATGAACAATAATATACTGAGACTTAGATGAATTAACTTGATCTTTATTGAAAGTATTTAAGCGCCAAATGCGGCGTGTGTGTTTTTAATTTCGGAACCATCTAATGCCCTTAACCGATAAGTGCGGTTTGATACTTGATCACTTCATATGGCCCTTCCCGGTTTGGCATTAACTTTTCCGTGTTTTGAGGTGTAGAAGCTTTCGGCTTCTCCGAGGACGAAGTCTCTACTTGAATCTGCGAAGCTTGACTCCTTTGTTATAATGCTTAGCTACTCTTCGTTGATAAGCGTGACCAATTTAAGTAGAAACAACCTCTCGACTTCTTCTAGCAGATCCAAATTGGCCTTCATCCTTCGTCATTGTATATTTCTTTGTATTAATCGACCGAAGACTTGAGATCCGATTTTGACAGTGGACTAAGGCATCGATATTATAGGCCGATCCAAAAGGTGAATCCCCGGTGGTAGTCCTCGGTGTAGTCCGATAAGCCCACAACACGCCGTTGACATTTCTTACGCCATCTTCCTTTAGCTTCATCCAGATCAAGGCTTGATCCCGATTCAATGACGTCCTGTTGGTCACCTCAACTTGGCCATTCGATTTGTGGATGAGCCATGAAGTCTTCTTATCTTTGAATCAACTCCTTTAAAAATGCTTCAAATTTGGATCCTATTTAACTGGCGTCCGTTGTCCGATATTAATACTCTAGGGATCCGGCGAAACACTACGGACTCTTTTATGAACTTCAAACATTCTTGCTCAAAGTAATTAAGCAAGTGGCTTCGCCTCTACCCACTTAGTCATGTAATCAATAAAGAACTATGACAAAGCTAAACGACCTTTAGCTTTAGGCAATGGACCCGATATATCTACCCCAGATAAATGAAGGGTATAGGAGATAAAATCGAGTATAGCTCTTCCGGTGGTGATGTGGATCGATTTGTTGAGTTGGCACTTTTCACATTTCTTGACATACTACTGTAGCCTCTTTGAAAATTGTAGGCCAATAGTATCCTTGCCAAGTACTTTGTAAGCCAAAGATTTAGCAGCGACCATATGGTCACCACAAATTCCTCGTGAACCTCCCGAAGAAAGCATATTCCGCTTCGGATGGGACCATGCACTTTAATAATGGTGAAGAAAAGGCTAATCGATAAAGGTCCCCATCAATAAGAACAAAGTTGGCGCTCTTGTATTTGATCTTTTTGCCAACATCTCGATCCAGAAGGAAGGACGCCATCCGCTAAATACTCGATGTAGGGGTCATCAAATCCAGTTAGATCGCTCGATACACATCAATCGCTTCATGTTGAACACTCTATTTGTTGTAGAACTTCCAAGTAAACAGATCCATTAAAAACATCTCGCATCCGTAGTAGCTAACTTTGACAATGCATCGGCGATGGAATTGTCATTACGCATTATGCTACTGAAATTAATTGTGAAGCGAAATCATGAAAGTCGGTCCTTCAACTCCGCCGGATACTTGATCATCCGATTTCCACGAGCTTCATAATCCCCGATAGTCGCTTGACAACCAACCGAGAGTCCTTTGTAGATGATAAGGTTTTGGACCTCTAGACTCTTTTGCCAATCGAACACCCGTAGCAAGATCGCTTCATACCCGCTTCATTGTTTGTCGCTTTTAAATCCAGAATCGATGGCTGTTGAACTTTGAACTCGTCCGGACTTGTCAAGATAATTTCGCCCCACTAACGGTTAGGGTAGAGGAACCATCTCGCATATAGAGTCCAAACTTTACGATTTTGTTGAAGAATCGCAACTACTCGATCGGTCGATTAGACTTCCGAGAATTCAAAGATCTGGCGATTGAACGAACATTCTACCATGAAATCGGCCAAAGCTTGACCTTTGATAGCGGTTCGGGGATGGTATTCGATGAAAAAGCGGGACAATTCCATAGTCCATACTGCATTAGTCTCCCTTAAACTTCGGCTTGCCCATCACTTTCTTCAATGGCTGATCCGTGTAGACGACCAGGAGCCGACCTTGAAAATATTGCCGAAGCTTTCTACTAGCAATTATTAAAGCAAAGACAAATTTCTCAATATTCGGATATCTGGTTTCAGCATCTCGCAAGACGTGACTAACATAATAGACCGGATGTTGCCTTCCACTGAACTCCCGAACCAGCACTGCTCCAACCGCTAACGAACTTGTTGCTAGATACAGATATAAGGTCTCTATTGGAATGGGCTTCACCAATAAAGGAGCCAAAGAAAGATACGCCTTTATGCCTTGGAAGGCGTCTTCACACTCTGAAGTCCACTGGAATGTCTTCGCATTCTTTGGCCCTTTCAATGTATCAAAGAAAGGAAGGCACCTCTCTGCAGATCTTGCGACGAACCTCCTCAAAGCTGCAATCCTGCCAGTCAGACGTTGGACATCTTTGAACGATCGAGAGTCTTCATATCAAGAATGGCTCGAATCTTCCCGGATTGGCCTCGATACCCTTTGGTGACAAGATAACCCAAAACTTCCCTGCGCACCGAGGCCAAAAGTGCACTCGGCGGATTAAGTCTCGATTGACGATGACAGACGATGAAAGCACTCCTCAGATCGTCTAAATGACTCGAACTCTGCATGCTTTTCACGATCATGTCATCGACGTATACTTCCATGTTCTTTCCCAATTTGCTTTATCGAAGATGAAGTTCATCATTCTCCGGTAAGTGGCTCCAAAGCATTTATAAGGCCAAAAGTCATCTTCTTGTAGGCGACAATCAACGGTGTGTAATAAACGCGGTCTTTGGGATGTCCTCTTTACGCATGGATATTTGGTGATAACTTTGAAAAAGCATCCATAAAGCTTAGTAATGCATACCGAAAGTGGCATCGATAAATTCGATCAATATATAGGCGGAGGATAAAAGTCCTTCGGATAAGCTTTATTGAGGTCGGTGTAGTCGATGCAAACCCACCATTTTCCATTCTGCTTTTGCACCAACACCACATTCTCCATCCACTCGGGATAATCAATTTCATAGATGAAGTCTGACCAATGCCTTTCTTATGTCCTCATCAATGATTTTTTCATCGTTTCGGTAGCGAATATCCGCTCTTTTACGCCGAAGGCAAGCTTCTTTGAGGGATCTACATTCAGGCTATGCTCGGCTATCTTCCGACTAACTCCAGGCATGTCCCTTGGTTCCCATGCAAAAATATCCGCATAGGAGCGTAAGAGTTCTATAAGGTTTGTCCAGAAGAGGTTCTGTGAGACTGAACCGATCTTCACGGTCTTGTCCGGCTTTCAAGGATCAATTCGACCTCCTCCGTCCTCCGGAGAACCACCATCGGTTCGAACTACTTTCGGTAAAGGGCTCAATCTCAATTATCATCATCGCTTTTGTTTGTCGACCCCCCACTCAGGAGGAAATGACAAGATTCCTAAGTAGCATCGTCGGGCTAGATCCAAGTCCCTCGCCACTTCTCCTACTCCATGAGCCGTGGGGAACTTGACTTTGAAATGAGGGATGGAGGTCACAGCTTGGAGAGCAGTTAAAGTAGGTCTTCCCGGTATAGCGTTGTAAAATTTGAATCAACGTGCACAACATAGAATTTACATACTATTTCGACTGCCGGTGTCTTTGTCTTAGAAGATAACAGGGAGTTCAATAGTGCTCGCAACTTTGATGGGATCATTCTTTGAAGCCAGTATAAAGGAGCTTCTGCTCGACCTCCATTTTTACGCCCATCAAGGTGCATCCTCGATAGGCGTGGGCGGCGTCATGAATATCCATGAAGATCCATTATCTATCATCATCATTAAACCATGTCCACCGCCGTGCCCCATCTTATTTGTGATCACCAAGGCCCCCTCATGTGGCTCGATGGGTTAGAAGGATAGTCAGCGTCGGTAAATGATATGACAGTCCCGGGGAATGGTCTATCCACCTTCAGGGGAGCATCTGTCACAGTCATGACCGAATCCAGGTAAGCCCTTCTCTTCCTCCCTATCAACTTCCCTGCAGATCCACCGGTTATCACATCGATGACATGCCTTGGCGGTAGTATTGGATCCTTTGAGCCCGTGCGACGATACGGTTAATGTTCTCACGATCATTTCGCGACCCACGTCTTCGCACCATCAAGCCATCCTTAATCTTCATCTCCACAAAGTCTTTCAAATTGCAACACTCGTTAGTGTCGTGGTGCCGGTGACTGATGATGATAATACAATACTTACGAGAGTTACCTGCGATTCGGTAGTTATCACAGGGTAGCTCAAAGAAAGGTTGATTTCGATTTGATCCGAATTATCGATCTATCGGTGTTTAGTTTGGTGTAGACCTTATTCACCTTGGGGCGGAAGCGGAGGGATGGCTTCCTCGCCAGAATTATCAGATTTTTCGAAGCGCCTCCGTCCAGATCATTATACCCCCAGCTTCTCCTCTGTTCAAATTCGGCCCAGAGAGCTCTCGACTCTTTTCACGGCCCGAAGGAGGATGCTTCAGTCGTTTCATAGCTTCTTCCATTAACGATATATATACGCTTTGTCAAAGGCTTGGCAAGCTCTTGGATGGTTGAACATCAACTTCTTCACCAACTTTTCGGACTTTACGGATCCAATCCATTCGGAACAAACTACTGACTGGAGATCATTAAGATCGGACACTGACCGATCGCTTCTCGAACCTCTTTACATCATGGCCCAAAGATTCATTTGGTAAACCATCGGATCGTACTTGCGGAAGAACATCGACTTTCTCTCTTCTTTCGGTTACATTCTAAAGCAGGCATGGAATTTATCACAAAGTTCGGTCCAAGAGGATATTGAATCCAAGGCAAAGTTCCCAACCACCGCCTCGTATCCTTTCTCGGTAAGTAACAAAGGTGTGGCATTTGGCGACATCGGTGAAGTCGTAATAGTCCATTAAGGAATCGAACGCCTGGCTATGGTCATAAGGATCCCGGTTCCATCGTAACTTTCCATGCGAGGCAATTTTTAGTGATATCCGCTTTTCCTTGAGAATATCCGAGGAAAAAGGGATGCTTTCTTTCGGGCGTCCTTCCTTCTTTGGACCTCGGCCGATTGCTTTTTCGAGCTCTCTTAGCTCCTTTACGGAAAATCAACGCCTTCAGTCGTGGGGAAACCTCTTTTCGAGAACAACATTATGTCTCCGAGAAGATCGACCTCTCCGCCGATCCCTCGCCTGGAGGGACTTCTTGATCTAACGGACACAACTCTTTCCTTATGGTGAGAATGATCACACCGATAGTCCATTACCACGACTTGGTGCGACCTCCTTCGACCTGCTCCTTTGTCGATAATCACCTCGATCTTTGAGGAAAGCAGCCATTATCGCCTTCTTGAGGCCGGGAGTTACGCTCCTCGATCTCCTCCTACTTCGAGAATGATCCTAGAAACACGCATGGGAACGCTTGACTTCTTACCCTTTCGTCGCGACCCCTCCTTATGCCCACTTCGTCCTTCGGACTGATCATGGCTAGATGCTTCATCCCAGTAATTCCGCCACCAAGCATCTGTTGGCTATATCTTCTCTTTGCTTTAACAGGACCTCCACGGCTCTATCTCGCCGCCCACCATCTTCGCCAACTTGGCGGCTCTATCCTCCCGGCTACTTTATGATAAATCTTGGTGGTGAGCCTTCCACATGTCCTCGACCATGATCTCGCTCCTCATCCATGCAAAACCAATCTTAAATGCAGCCCTTGCCAGAATCTTCTGACGGAGATCTCACGAATTATGCTTAGGCCGTTTCTCGTGAAGCACTTTTGGAAGGACCCAGACGATCCTTCATCAAAACACGAGGCGGTGGCGAGCTAATGACCATCATCCGCCGCCTTCTTACGGCGTACCATCCCTACTCCTCATCATCTTAGAAGTAGGTTAAACAATTGTGATTGAAAATTTTAATGACACTAGAACTCAAAACCCCTCCTTTAAAGCCCGATGTTAGCGCCCATGATCTTTCTCCACGCCCCAATCCGTAAGACGTCCCGATCCTCGCACAAGATAAACACAAATCGACCAAAGCTTGGCGATTCCGGCCGGGGGATAGCTTCGAGCGTGAGAATTAGTATGTGTTCACAAGGTTAACAATGGAGGAATGTATTATCAGTGTTTTTGAGAGATAATAATTCTCGATCGTGTGTATATGGGAGAATCTGAAAAAATCAATATGTATGAGAACGTACCTCAGGCGATGGCTTCCTTGCTAGGTTATACTATCTTTACTTGATTCTTCGTGCCACCCACTACTACCGACAACCTCTCGATCGATGGGTTCTGCAATCGCATGGAACTTATCCACCGCTTTTGGCCGCTGTTTTTTCTGGTCGGCCACGGCTATAATCCCATCCACATTAATGCATGATGATATCTGGAATAATTTCGTCATGCTATATCATCATTACAAGTCAAAGTAATAGATATTAAGTGACCTAATGAGTTAATCCAACGAACCGATCCGGTCTATAGGATTTAAATAAAGCTAATATGATATTTGGGCCCAACAAGCCCTACGACTTAATTATAAAAGCCCAATAGAATAAATTAATAAATGAGTCCAATCTACCTACCAAATAGGAGAAATATCATGACCAAATATATATATATATATATATATATATATATATATATATATATATATATATATATATATATATATATATATATATATACACCAAGCAGTGGAAATAAGAAGTGCAAAAGATGGAGAACGTACAAGAGGATGCATCTAATATCGGTTTTGAGTTTGAATCCTTGCATATCATTTTATGGAAGGTTTTCATGTTCTAGCAACCGTATTCGATATATAGTGAATTGATTTGTAAGCTCAATAGGTTGGCACTTAGTGCTAATCTTTGGTATGTAAACACACTCAAATTTAAGTTGTATCTAATTAATTAATATTTATTATATTCTAAATTATAAGATAATGTCAGTTTTTGAAAGTCCATTTGAAACATTTTTAAATTTAAAACTAATGTGATTAATTAAATATTATAAAATAATAAATGTTACAATAAGTAGTACTTTTAAATAGTTTACAGTATTTATTATTGTAATAACTAAAATTAAAGGAATATAATTCATGTCCATTTTGAATTTAAATTTTTTTAAGTTGACTTTAAAAATCAATAATAATTTTTAATTTTGAAATGGGGGGAGCATTATTTTCATATTATGTTAAGTAAAACGGTAAATAAACCGGACAACCCACGGGCTTGACCCGACTCAAGTCGACTTGACTAAACTCAACTCGAACTTAATTGTTAGACGAGTCGAGTTTGAACAAGCTCTTTTGTCCATTTAGTTAAAATGAGTCAAGTTCAAATAGTAGGGTGGCTAATTAATTTAGGCTTTGTCCATTTAATTAAATTTTTTCTTATTTTTACAATAAAAAAGTTAAGCGAGTCAAGTTTAAAATCTATTGGGCTTGGCTCACTTGATTCCGATTAGCTCGATTTTTTTATTTAATGGGTCGAGTTCATATAATAAATTTCAAACTTGTTTGAAGATAACTTGAACCAAATCGCTTAGTTTTAAAAGTTCCATTGTTAAGTAACAACTCATTTAAATTAAACAGTTAAAAATTTCAATAATTTTTTGATGACAAAAAGATGAATACAAAATGACGAGACTAATTGTGATTGATCATTATTACTAGATTCATTCATGTATGATGAATTTTTAAGTAATTACAATTTACAACATCATTTTGTAAATTAATTTTTTATAAAATTCTATTATCACCATATATCAAAAGCTAACATAATCTTTTATGTTCTTATAATTTGTTTTTTGAATAATAATGGGTGCTAATTTTATATTTTAGTCTAGCTAAAAACAACAACTCATGTTGGGGATAATATATAAGCACTTTTGAAGTGCTGACAAGGATTGGACCCCACGATCAAGAGCATACAAAGAGTAGCTGCCCCTTTATGCACAAAATAATCTAGACTACCCATTTCATTATCCCACGAGGTATAAAATACCCACGTGCTTTTAATTTATCTATTAAAATTTCCCGGTGAGTGCTTTTAGTTTTGCCACCAAACTCACCGCGTCCATCCATCCCTCACGTCATGTGTCCCTTCTTCTTCTTCATCGCCCGCGCTATCTGATCAACACGCCCTGTTGACCCTCCTCACTGTCCCCCATGACTCCCCCACATATATATTACCAGAGCCGTCATTCCATTTCTCCCATCAGCAAAAATTATCAAAAACCCAAAATCAATATTCAAACAATTAATCAAAAATCCCCCTTGTCGCACTTTCCAAAATTCGTCTGAATATTTTAATGGTAAAATCGGTGACGGAAAAACCCCCCGGTGAAAGTAGTGACAGTACTGAAGGTAATAAGTATCTTCAAGTAGTGAATAAACCCGGAGAAGAGAGAGATTCGGATTCGGGTAAGTATAAGGGTGTTAGGAAGAGGAAATGGGGGAAATGGGTATCCGAGATCCGACTACCGAACAGCCGGGAGAGAATTTGGTTGGGCTCATTCGACTCGGCCGTGAAGGCGGCGAGAGCTTTCGACGCCGCCCTTTACTGCCTACGTGGCCCTACTGCGAAGTTCAATTTCCCCGATAATCCCCCGGAAATCGCCGGCGGGAGGAAGCTCACTCCGTCGCAGATACGAGCTGCGGCGGCACGGTTTGCCAACTCGGAGGCCCGGTTTGGAGATTTGGATCATTCGACTTCGTATTCATCCGGGTCGGATGAGTTGCAGCGGGTGGATTCTCCTTCACGGTCTGATTCGGTTTCGGATGGGGCGACCCATTTGAATAGTGAAATGGCTCTGGTCACGTCGTTTTTGGATCAATTTGAGACGATGGGTTCAAGTTGGGGCAATAACAGTGTTCCGGACTTTGGTATTTTTCCGGGTTTTGACGATCTTCCCAATGGGTTTTACATGCCACCGCCGCCATTGGTTAATTATAATGAGGCGGAAGAAGCCTGTGATGAGTTTGGATCATTCCTGTGGAATTTTTGATGGGCGGGTTTGAGATTCAAATTTTTCCAAACGGGTCAGATTTTTTTCTGAGATTTTTTGGCACGGAATTGTTGATAAATTCTTTTTTTCTTTTAGTAGAAAAAACGGTTATTTATTATCGGTTCTGGGTTGGGATGGACAACTTTTTGTACTGCCATCCTCTATTTCTACTCTGATTCTTTGGACATATCATATAATTTACAGTTCAATTGTGAAGCAGATAGTTAATGTTATTTTGTGTATTTTAAGTGTGGGATTCCATCCATGCAACCGGTTGTCAGAATACTATTCATAATAACCAAGTTGCAACACCTTGTAGCGGTTTAATGATATTTTATATTAAAAAAAGCAAACCGCTACTACATGTAGCGGCTTGAATAACAATATTACTCTTGCTACCACTTGCACGAAAATTGATAAAGCTACTTGCTACAACTTACTACTCCCTCTATTCCTTAATATAAGTCTTTTTAAAGAAATGTTTTTGTTCCTTAATATAAGTCGTTTGAGAATTTCAATTAAGCATTAATTGCTTAGTTTCTAATATTACCCCAAGTATTAAATATAATTTTGGTTCTCTCACTATTTTCTGTCCAATAAATAACAATCTCTTATTCCAAATTCTAATACAAAGGCAATATAGACAATTGATATTATAGTTAATGCTATACAATCATTTTCTTAATACTTATGCACAACTCTAAAACGACCTATATTAAGGAACGGAGGGACTACTACTTGAACGAAAAATTGATGGAGCTACTTGATACTACTTGCACGAAAATTGATGAAGTTAGCTTAATTGAAATTTGATAAGCCGCTAGTAGCGGTTATCTTTTGTTAATAAAAATAAATATTTGATCCCATTTGTTTTAATATAATAATAATAATAATAATAATAATAATAATAATAATAATAGCCGCTACATTATGTAGCGGCTTTCCCACCTTGATCATTCCTTTATTCAACCGTTTAACTGCAATTCGTCTCCCATTGTGAAGAACTCTTTGAAAACACATCCAAATTCACCTTCTCCAACAAGGTTTTTCTTTGAAAATCCAAATTCACCTTCTCCAACAAGGTTTTTCTTTAAAAAATTAATATTATTAATTTAAATGAAACAAATCAAGGTGGGAAAGTCGCTACACAATGTAGCGGTCTTATTTTTTTTTAATATAATGCTACTTTAATAATAATAATAATAATATTAAATTAAAGTGGGGTTATTGTTATTAACAATATTATTATTATTATTATTATTATTATTATTATTATTATTATTATTATAATTATTATTATTATTATTATTTTAATATTATTATAATAGTTTTGGAGATAAGGAGTACTGCTACATTATGTAGCGGCTAATATTATTATTATAGTAATATTATATTAAAACAAATGGGATCAAATATTTATTTTTATTAACAAAAGATAACCGCTACTTGTAGTAGCGGCTTATCAAATTTCAATTAAGCTAATTTTATCAATTTTCGTGCAAGTAGTATCAAGTAGCTCCATCAATTTTCGTTCAAGTAGTAGTAAGTTGTAGCAAGTAGCTTCATCAATTTTCGTGCAAGTGTTAGCAAGAGTAATATTGTTATTCAAGCCGCTACATGTAGTAGCGGTTTATTTTTTTTAATATAAAATATCATTAAACCGCTACAAGATGTTGTAACTTAATTGTTATGAATAGTGTTATGGCAACTGATTGCCATGGATGGAATCCCTTTAAATTTTTAACAATGAAATTAAATGTATTTACATAATTAATTACTGAAATTTTTTGTCTTGCTTGAGATTGTTAAATTCATAGAATTTATTGCAATTAATTTAATCCATATTTTCAGTCCCAATCAATCAATATTATTAAAATAAGACATGAAAATTTATTAATGCACAACGTAATTTTATATATTTTTATAAATGTGTCCACACAAATAGGGGTGCACAGGCTTGGGGCCTGAGGCTCAGTCTTGATCTAGACCAAGTCCGGCCTGGTCAAAGCCTGGCCTGATCAAGACATGGACCGATAAGACCCGACCTAAAGACTAAAAAAAGACCGATGTTTAAATGTCAAAATCTGGATTGGACTGGCCTAATTAAAAGCCCGGCTTGGACCGGCCTGGGCTAAAGCCTAAGGATCTTGAATTTTTGCACTTGACCTTTATTGTTTAATGTCCTTGCGGCCTAGCCCAACATGTCAAAATGTTGAAAAATTATTTAGATTGGACCAGCTCACAACTTGTTGCAAGTGGATGAGAGTTCGTTTTATAAGGAAAGCTTCCTTTAACACTTTTCTCAATAAACAATATGGGACTTAGATTATTTATTATGTGCAATCTTACATCCAATAAACCGTCCACTCCCTGTAATCTCCTCTTTCATCTCTTTCCTGTAATTAGGGGTGATAACCGAGTCAAGTAGTTCGGTACTCGACTCTAGATCGGCTCGAAAATATGATCCAAAGCTCGAATTCGAAGTCGATCCGAGTCGAATCTGATCCATACTCGTTTTCTATTTAATGATACACGAGTCGAACTCGAGCAGACCAGTGTTCGCTTGTATTAAGGTTCGGGTATTCCATTTTTTCTCAAACCATACTCGATACCTGCTCGATGGATCATATTCGAATATTGGTCTGATCCATGCTAGTAAGCTAAATATGTGTTTATATCAATCTTTATAATTTATAAAGTGTAGTATGAAATTGTGTAAACTTGCACTTGAATAAATCAATGAATTAAATGTCAATTTATATTACGTTCTTTATAATTTGAATACATAAATAAAAGTGAAAAAGTTTTATATATAAATATTAGTTAAGTAACCAATTTAGTATGTAGTGGTTCATTTTTAAGTGAAATGGTTAATATTCAAAAACTCAATTTGAAGGCTCATGAGTAACTCACTTTGTAAACGAGTCGAGTACTTATGAGCCGAGTAGGTCCGAGTAATGATCCGAGTCGAATCTGGCGCGAAAATATAAATCCTTTATCGAATCCGAGTCGAATTTGAGCTCAATTTTTTTGAGTCGAGCCGAATCCGAGCATGAAGGTGTTCGCTCAGATTCGACTCGTTTGCACCCCTACCTGTAATCTTTAGACTAGGCAAACATGGCCCAAGCCCGCGAGCCGGCCCGCGAGCCCCGATCCGGGCTATGGGCTGCAATTTTCTAGCCCAGGCAAATGCGGGCCATTTTGGCCCGACCCGTGAAGGCCCGGCCCGCGGGAGGCCCGTGGCCCGTGACTTTTAAAAAAAATAAAATGTTGTTACTTGTGGGTTGTGAGACTTGAACACAAGACTTGTAAGTAAATAAATAAGAGTTCAAACCAACTAAACTACAACAACTATTGATATTACTTTTAATTTTATTAGTAAAAATGTTAATTCCCTCAATATATCCTCTATATATCTTTACTCACGCTCACAAACAATTACAATTGCATGAACTTTCGAAATAATTCTTCAATTTCAAAGTATAAAACTAATAATTATTAGTTTAAGTTAGATAATATAATTATAAAAATTTAAAATTATCTATATTTTAATTACATTATTTATTATTTTTAAAAGTTAAATAAATTATATTAATTTTAAAGAATCAAATTTGATTATATACTTTGAATTAATAGCAATCAATGAGAAAGAAGGGAGAAGACCACTATTATTTATAGTGACATTACAATGTACAGTGTAGTACATTTGAAAAATAAATCAATCATTATCCATTAATTATGCAATCTCCCTACTTATTTAATCTCCAAATCATGCCTTTAGAATAATATCTAAAATCCTCTAGAATATCTACTAACACTCCCCCTTAAGCTGGAGCGTGTTTGAAAGTAATTTATAATACTATTAAAATTTTAATTGATTGAAATATATAGTTAATGTAAGTAATTAGAATTATTGTTTATTAAAAATTATTTTATTATTTTTAATATTTATTATTATTACTATTTTTGGTGTATCAAGATTTTGCAAAAAAAAAAATTTAAAGAAAAGAAGCTTGGTAAAATTACCAAACTTGCACTGTTGCTGTGTCTAGTAATCTTCATCATCTTCAAACTCCATCTTATTCAACCTTCATGTTTCCCAAGTGTTCGTCTCAAAAACTGTTCCCCAATTAGATATTCCTTGGTCATATCAATCTTGGAAGTTGGAATTGTGAACATGACAATAAATTTATGGTTAAGTTCTTCTCCAATTTCTATTCCAAATCTTTAAAACATCTCACAACCTCTTTCTTTGATTTTCTGGCTAGCAAAATCATGGTCGGAAGTAAGTGCAGTTCTTTATATCTTGTATATATGTCTACACACTTGTGTGTTCATGTTCTTCACTTTTGCACAAATTTGATTTCATTTCCTTGTAAATTTTATTTGTATATTCATTTATTATATGCAGATTATTCAAAGTTTTATGTGCTTTTTAACTTGTAAAATTCTGATTTATCTAGGAATTGGGTTACATTCGTTCTTATAATTTAAACATTCGATGAGTGGACAAATTCTTTAATGATTGCTTCCCTTTTTGTTGCCCTTTCTATAATTTAAACATTTTAGATAAATGTCCGTGTCAAGGTTGTGAATGAAATGGAAATGGTTGTTCTAGGCCTGACCATAAGCTTCAGTTTATCTATTTTCACTTTTAAAGTCCCATATTGTCTACCAATGATAATTTGTCCTACCTTTGTTTTATAAATTGAGAGTTAAGTTCAAGGTAAAATCATTCAACTAAGCAAGTAAAGCATAAAAGGCTTGGGCCCGGCCTGGCTAGCAGGCTTCAGCAGACCAAGGTTTTAAGTCAATAATCTGGCCTGGCCTTTTTATTTTGGATGAATTACATATTCTATTACATTTTAAAAAATAATTACAACAATAGTACTGTACTCATAAAATATTTACACAATTAATACAATTTCATATTTATTTATAAAACTAGTGCAATTAGGATTCCTTAATTTAGGGAATTAGTATGCAATTAGGATTCCTTAATTTAGGGATTAGTTATCCACATGGCTTCTTCTCTCTCCTCATCTATAACAACTGTATTAGTTAGTTATCACCTTTCTTCATCATTCAACGTATTCTTTCTTTCTTTCTTTCTTTCTTTCTTTCTTTCTTTCTTTCTCTCTCTCTCTCTCTCTATATATATATATATATCCAGTAGCTTCTCAAAATGAAGGGTCATTCATCTCCTTATTTCTTGTGAGTCTATTTTCTTAAATACTGAAAAGAAGACCACGATGGATGAAAAAAAATCAGATCTATTCATTTCTCTTTATGGATGAAGACCACGATGGGGTTGTGATGAACCATAATGAGGTTGTGATGAAGATTAGCCATAATTTGCATGTTAAAAACTTGTCTGAGTTGGGTAATTTTGGGGAAAGGAAGACCCATCACCAACACCACTGTACCACCCCAATTTTGGGAATACAGATTTGTACCTCTTGATTGTGGCGGCTGTGGCAGAGGCAGAAGCTAGGTCTGATTTGGCTGTGGAGCACAAAAAGTGGATTGAGGAGGTGATGGGAATGGATGATATTTTGTTTGATGAGATTGAGAAAGCCCATTCTGACGTGTTCAATGTTTTCCTTGAAATACTGGATGATGGTAACCAACTTTCATACCAAGGTAACCAAACTGTCATATCAAAGTAACCAATCAACCTCCATACTTTCAATTCTTTCTTAGTACAGCTGGTAACCAAACCTTTAGATCAAGGTAAGCAAACCTTCATACCAAGGTAACCAATTCAGTTTTATTAAGTTACCAATTTCGTTTGAATGTGATGTAGTTGGTAGCCAACCATTCATACAAAGATACCATTTTAGTATTTATGAGTAACAAAATAGTCATAAAAAAAATTCAGAACAATAAAAGTTGCATGTATTTATTTTTAAACTTTTTATAGGGCGAATCTTTTTCTTCTTTTCTTTGGCGTTTTGGACAACGGAGATTTGCGACGGTGTAGCGGCGGAGTAGCGGAAGAGAAGCTGGCAGGAAGAGAGAACTAAAAAAGTATAAAGTAAAACAGAGCCCAATTTACATGTACATATATTTTATTTATTTATTTACTTATTTGTTAACTATTATTTCAAAGTGTATGTAGGGAGATGGATATTTGAATTTATTTTTGTTGTTAGATCCCAAATATTTGAAATTGAATTATTAATTATGGCAGTTATTTCTCCTTGATTTTAGATTTCTTTATTAATATGAATAGTATTATTTTTGTAATACGGGTCCTAATTACACTCTTTTTTGTAATTATTTTGTTGATGCACTAATGGTGTAATTACTTTCTAATTGTTGTATATTTTTGTAAAGAACCCTTTTATTTTTGAGTCAGGCACGGTCAATGATCAAAGCTTTGGCGTGCCAGACTAGGCAGGGTCAAATCGAGGCTGACTGTTTGTACATGCCTACACACAAGTTACAATTGATTATCTGTTTTTTGTGAGGGGTGAGGGGTGAAGGGTGGGGGTGGAGGTGCAGGAAGTTGGGAATTGTTGGATCTTGTTTACACCTTAAAAGGTTGCCCAATATTTTTCAACAATTTATTTATTTATAAAATTAATTCTTGAAAAGCTTAAAAAATGATATATATACTTAAATATAAATAACTATCTGAAACTATTAACTTTTTTTCACTTCGTTGATCAAGATTTCAATTTTTTCAATTAGGTCCTTAAACTAACAAATTTTTTTTACTTTTGTTCAGTTGAACATGTCACGTTATAAATTGACGATGTGGCCCTGCTGACTAGGTTAATCAATGTCTACAAGTAATTATAAATTAGGCTTAAATAAAAATTAAATTACTACCCTGAACTATTGACATTTTTTCATTTTGATGATCGAATTTTCAATTTTTTTTCAATCAAGTGATTCAACTATTAATTTTTTCTACTTTAGTTGTAAAGAGTATTGATGGTGAATGATAGAAATATTTAAGTAATTGATACCTGAGAATAAACATGTAGATAAGAGCCGAAGAAAGGCAAATGAGATTTGGGCTAAGAATAGATGTTGTCCATGAATTGGATGAAATAATAATAATAATAATAATAATAATAATAATAATAATTGAAAGAGGTGGTAAAGTAATACCTATGTTAAGATAATTCGATAAAGTTAATCGATGGGATAAATTGTGTAAGAGTTTAGTAGTGAACTAAACTAGAACGCTACAAGAATAGTGATTCGGCATGTGATCCTTGTAAGAGAGAAAGAATGTAATAACTAAGGGATGAAAAGATAAGCTAATATGATCAATCGAGTTAAGGACATGAGAATCAAGATAAAACTATGTTATGAATTAACATAGCTCAAATATTGGTATTGAATGACAAATGAAATGAATAATAATCAATAAATGATTAGCTAATATGATTAATAATAAAAGGAAGTAAGTTAAAACTAAAAATTTGAGTAAGAGATGGAATTTTGAAACACGGACTGCTCGGCTTCGTCAGGAACATCAAGCTTAGTTAGAAAAGACAGTAACACCAAATGTATCAGGGTTGACTTTTTGTTCAAAGTCAACCATTGACTTTTATGGAGAAAAAGTCAAACTTAGAGTTAGGAGTGAAATCTAGGAACGCGGATTGGATATTTGAATCCAGAACGTCGAAATTAGTAAGAATAGATTGTCAATACAAAATGTAGTGGGGGTTAACATTTTGGTAAAAGTCAACAGTTGACTTTTATGTAGAAAAGTCAAACTTGAAATTCGAAAATTAATTTGAAGAAACGAATATGTCCACGACGTTGGGAGCGTCGACTTTTCTAGGAATCGACTATAAACTTGAAAATTTAATTGTTCGGGTCCAAAAGTCAAATTAAGACAGGATTAAACACGAAAAATGAGGAAATAAAAACGAGACCCACATGACCCAAATCAGCTGAGATTTCATCACATGGGCAGCCACCAACTCTCACTAACTTCTACCTAATCCTAACCACTCCCTCTCTCTCCTAAATGATATATTACTTAGTTAAAAGGTAAAAGAAAACAAAAAAAGAAAAATTTTTCTCCTTTTCACCACTCCACACCCGACCATGAGAAGAGAGGAAGAGAGAGTGTGGGCTGCTATGGATGAAGGGAAGAAGAGAAGAGAAGTAAAATAAATCAAGAGGAAGAAAGCAAAAAGGTATAAAACATTAACCTTTAAACTATTTTTAATCTTATTTTTATGGGAGTTTGATGAAATAGATCATAGATCATGGTAGATCCATGAGTATAAGAGATATTAAGATGTATTATGTTGGTTAATGTTTGATTAATCAAGAGATCATAGAAGATTTCTTACAAAGTATAAAGGTGAAAAAAAGATTGATTTTCTAGAAAATAAAACATGAAATTCAAACAATCATCTCTCATTCTATTTCGAATTTTTAAGTGTGGTCAAGTTCTGGAGTTAGATATATGAATCTTCTAACTTCTCTAAGTGGAATCACCGAAAAAGATGTATATTTTCGTATAGACTATTTTTGGTAAAGTAGGCAAAATCTAGAAAAAGCCCTAAATATCAGCCATTGTGAGGCACTACCATTTGAAATCTATAAATTATTTTTGAGATCCGTAAAATAGGGGTGTTAGATACGTGAGTTATCTGTTAAACCCAAGTGATAGCACTCAAAAATATTAAACCAATCAACCGTAGCATCATTTTTCTCAAAACAATCCCAACTGAGTAAAAATATGAAAAATCATATAACTTAATTTCTTGGCCAGTTTTTGGTTAAGGCTTTTTCAGCCACTTTAAGAGCTCTAAAAATTCTGGGCTTTTGTGGTATGTAATATTATAAAGCGTAAAAATGTATTTTTTTGACAAAAGACCCTTAATATGATGTAATCAGAATTTTGGAGGGTATTTTGGTTATTTTTGTTAAAATTTTATATTTATGACATTTTAGATTTATTAAATAAATGAATTAGTAAACGATAAACAATTAAAATTAATTGTTTGAGTTTAATAGATGATTAAAATATTATTAAAAGATTAATAATGTTATATTAAAATATTAGTAAGTAATTAATAATATTTAGAATTAAAATATTATTAAATGACTAATAATATTAGATCAAAGTTAAATTGAAATATTATTAAATAATTAATAATATTAGATTAAAGTTAAATTAAAATATTATTAAATGATTAATAATATTTGTAAAGGATTAAAATCATATTAAATGATTAATAATATTAGTGAGTGATAAAACTATTATTAAAGGATTAATAATATTTAAGAATGATTAAAATATTATTAAATAATTAATAATATTATAAGGAAATTAAAATATTTTTAAATGATTAATAATGTTTGTAAATGATTAAGATATTATTAAATGATCAATGTGATTAAAATATTATTAAATAATTAATGATATTCGTAAAGGAATAAAATATTATTAAATAATTAAAAAAATTTGAATAGAGTTTAAGATGATTGATAAAGCGGTTAAGAAGGCTTAATAAAGGTATTAGGTTTTCATCGAAATAAAAATTATTATAAATTGACGAGTCGGAAAATCGTCAAAGCAAGTTGTATCAACTAAAGTAAGTCAACTTGTGACGTATTTGACTATGAAAAGTTTCATCACATATTTTTATGCGAATATTATAAAAATAATGTGAAGCGATGTATACTTTGGTATAAGTCGAAAAGACAACTACCAGATTAAGTTACGAGATGATGATTAATTACTTAATCAAATGGATGCTCACAATAATGTGAGTTATCATTTGAAGTAAATTATGAATGGGGATGAAGTAGATTATAAAACGCCAGTGCGCGCGAGTTTTTCAGAACTTGAGTTATATGTTAAGTGTAAAGAAAGAGAAAACGTAATAACACGTAAAATGAAGTTTAAAGTAATAACCGAATGGTTAATAAAGTGTCCTAGAAAGATTTAATTACACGATCGAGCATTATGTATCAATTTAAAAATAAAGAATGATAAAATGTAAATTAGATCTAACATAAGTGACTAATAAGCGTCATTATGTGGCTAATTAATTGTGATTTTATATGCACTTAATCATGTAGGACAATGAAAGGACGATTTCTCCTAACCGCGCAAATAACGCTTCGAGACAAGTTCTTCAGTAACTTGCTCTTATGTGATAATCTGCATTAAACCATGCGTTTATGGTAGTTGATGAAATATGTTGCTTTATGCGAACTAGTTGGCTATATGAATGCTATATGACTAAGTGAAAAGTATGAAAGTTATGAAGTATATGTTAGATATACAACATGAAGTTTATATATTGTATAACAAGTATGATGCATATAGAAATGCATATCATGAGTTGTATGAAGCATAAGTAGATGCATTGGCTAAAACTTATGATGCATGAATATATGAAATTTGTATGCTATATGAAGTATGAAATATGTAGACTGTTGGACTTGTTGAGCCGTCGTGCTCAACCTTGCAAACAAATTTTTGCAGATAAAGGTCGATACAAATAAAAGACCATAGTGTCAAAGACTTCAGAATAGACGAAGGTTCACAAGATGAAATTATGATGGAAGAAATTTGGTGTTTTAATAACAACAAGCACAGTTGTGTAATCCTGTTAGAGTAATTATACAAGGCAAAATGGTAAACGCTAGAAAACTTATATGCTTAGTCTCTAATTATGTTGATGATCGTTATTATTATTATATTGTAGATGTTGAGATGAAAAACACTGCACAGAAGAATATTTAAATTTGAATTTAGAGTTAATGAATACTCGCAAATTAATATATCAATATGAAGCATATTGTTTATAGTTTAAGAAGATGTATAGCTAGATCATGAACGATCTACAAATGTAATAACCGATTACAAATGTTATAGATTCTGGAACAGAAGGGAAAAATGTATTGATTGATATAAAAGCCAGGTTATGTTCAGTTATTTATGAATAAAGGTTGTATGTATTGAGATGAAGGTATTACCGTGACATACTACGTCCGAGGTTCAAGGGACCCGAATTTAGGGGCGTTACAGTTATCATGTTATAAATTGATGATGTGACCTTAACACCTAGGATGTGATTGATGATGTGTTAAAACAATACTCATATTTTATAATCAGTTTAAATCATTTTAAAAACTAAATAGGCATAAATGTAATATTACATTATAATTTTACAATAAAAACTAAAATTAATTTTAAAATGAAATATATATTTATGAGGTTCTTTTTTATTCAAAAAAAGGAATTAGGTAATAATTATGAAACATATTATTTATCACTATTATTAACACCTAAATTTTTAAACAAAATAAAAAGAAGAAAAAACTATCTGTAACAAATTATTAGATATCATCTTACTTATAACTATCATTAACTATTTTTTAACACAAAATAAAAAATGGAATCAAATTATTAGAACAAAAATTACACGATCACTTTCCATATACTTGAGCTCTTAGTTAATGGAGAAATCCAATTAAAAATTAGTGATTAAAAAGTAAAGAACTCTCACCATTTTGTCTCTGTGAACCCATCATCTTTAACTTCAATTGATCTAAAGTGAATTTTTTTTTGAAAGATCGATCACTAATGTGACGCCCCCTAAATAAGTCCACACAACATGTAAGACCCCAACTTTTTGAATAAAGATTAAAATTTTTTGAAATATATTTTTGAATATTATGGCGTGGATTTGATATAATGTTATAGTTGTGGGTAATATTTACAAATTTTGCAAAGTACGCAAGTTGTTATATAATATTCGATTGGTCGGGGAATATTCATTTTAACAGGAAATATTCGTACAACGACACAATCATTGGTGGACCCCCACAATGGAATTATTTTCGGATTGAGAAAACGACAAAAATACTTTATAAAAATAACGGCAGAAGTTTTACTGTTAACTATTGAAACACCCAAAGGTTAAAAAATGCGATGTCTGGCGTGGTTGCGTAAGAAAGATACGGTATTGATTGATGCCACGAGAAGTCACTCGGTTATACTCAATTATTGCTACGATGAATCACGATCATATCTCTCTCATATTATTGATTCAATTATTGTCACAAGATCATTTGCATAATATTTTATATTATTAAAATAATAATTGAGACGACAAAGTTATTCATATTATTATTTTCAATATTGACAATGCCTAGAAGTTCATCAATGAGAGGTTTGGTCACCTAATCACAATTGCGCCAATAAGGAGAAATCCTTATCGGAAAGCCCCCTTTCACGAAGACGACTGGTTGTTAAATATTGTGAGTTATAATATTAATGATGAATAAGTTGTGTTGATTAAAATGAATTTTGATAGTTCCATTGTGTTGGGATTATTAGTGTTAGTGGAAATCGATATCTATTAGATGATAATTGATGTTCAGGGGTTATATTGATAAATCGGGTAATTTATCGGATAAATGAGCAATTAATTGCTACTAATTCACATGCTTATATAACTATTTGTTCGGATGTGTGTACTATTAAATCACATTATTTACTATTAGGGGGAGTTGGTGCAAGATTGATAATACTTGCATGACTAAGTTAAAATGGAGGTATAGATGGAGGTACTATCTTGTAATTCAGTATTTTCACATGATTATATTATTGATTCACATGATTGAACTATTGATTCACATTATTTACTATTAGGGGAGGTGGTGCAAGTTTTGATAATACTTGCAGGACTAAATTAAAAATAAAAAAAAGTTGGAGGTATTGTACTGTAATTTTTTGATCCCCAAAATGTGCAATTATCAAAACTATATTTTCCTATAAATAGAAGCTCATTCTTCCATTCATTTCTCACCAATTCACAAAAGCTTTAGAGGATTATTATAGAGAGAAATTATAGAGAGAAAGAAGAAGAGAAGTCTGCTACCTCACTATTCCAGTATCCAATTTTTCTAAGGTAGGGAGTATTATTTCTTTCTTATCCATGAAGAGAACTTTTGTTATTCCATTCTTTATTATTCTGTTAGAATAACTTTTGATATCTGTGAGCTACCCTATACTTGGTGAAATTCTTCTGTTATTCCATTCTTTATTATTCTGCTGGAACATCCTGTCTGTGCATTTACGCCGGACCTGGTTCCATTATTTATCATTTTGTTAGAACATCTTGTCTGTGCTTTACGCATGACTTGGTTCCATTATTTATTATTATGTTGGAATATCATCATGCATGCGTTTTACGCGGACTTGATTAAAATCTTTATTATTACGTTGGAATATCACATCTGCATGCTTTTTTTCATGGGACTGGTTCCGTTATTTATTATTACGTTGGAATAGCTTCACATGCAAGGCTTCTATCGCATGCTTGGTGATTTCTTTTGTTATTCCATTCTCCATTATACTCGGTTGGTTAAAGTTTTGACTTCTATACTCCATGAAATTAGTGGAATATCCTTGATATTTGCAAGGCTTCATCCAAGATATCTTTTCATGAAAATATTATTACGAGCATTCTTAAAATTTTACTCCACAAAGAAAAGTATCATGTTGACAATTTGGGACGTTATTGATTTCTGGATAAAATAATTCTTAAACTTGTTTTATTGAATTCTTATATCATTGTCATCATCCTCATGTTTATATTTTGTTGAAAGTCATACGTGGTTCAGTAGTGCATAGATGGACTTGGTATGATTATGACCGAGAGATTATTGATTGTAATCATGACCGTAATGTTACAAATGATGTGGTAAAAGTCCTCATTGGCCCGTAGTGCATTGATGGACGATTGTTGGCATGATCATGACCATTAATGAATATACAAATATTCTTGGCCCGTAGTGCATGGATAATTGTGGTCGTGATACTAAAGAATATCCTTAGCCGTAGTGCAGAAGAGGTGATTCGGTGATGTGGATTATTTATTAAAATTTGAGTCCCAAATGATAAAAGTGATTAAAACCTTTTAAATCATAAAAGATAGTAGATTTTATTCTCTACTTGACTCTTTTAATGGATTGCTTGTTACCGTAGATTAAACTTGATGGTTGTTATATTATATCGGTTTAACCTTTGTTGAAGGCTAACGATAGTATATTCTGCATTATCTTAGTCATAATATTTCCTATTAGGCTAGTTGAGCTCACCCTTTTACTTTCATTGTTCTCTTCAGGAAATGAGAACGTAGCAGGGACTAGTTGAAAAACGGAGTGACGGAATTGATGATAAGCATTAGTAGTCCTCACTATTCAAATGAATTAGTGGGAAAATAAATATAATAATATTGAATTTGAGTTTGTATATTGTCTAGACGATAATATTTGTATTAAAACTCACAGCTTATGTTTTGTCGTACTGTAACACCCCAGTCCCACATCGAAAGATAGGGGAAAAACATAAGCTGTGAGTTTACAAATATTATCGTCTAGACAATATACAAGTATTATCAATCTTGCACCAACTCCCCTAATAGTAACAAGAATGTGAAACAATAGTATACACATGTGAACAAATAGTTATAATCATGTGAAATAATAGCAATTAATTGCTCATTTATCCGTTAAATAATTGGAATTGGTCAATATAACCTCCGGACATCAATTATTATCGAAATAATTGTCGATTTTCACTAACACAAATAATTCCAACACAATGAAACCATTTTTATCAAAAATATAAAATTTGAAATTTCAAAGTTTGACTTTTCTCGAAAAAGTCAACTGTTGACTTTTTGACTAAATAGTGAATTCCGAAAAATTTTGTGTTTATAGACTATTTTTACTAATTTCATCATTCCGGACTCAAATATCACGTTCGCGTCTCCAAATTCAACTCCGAACACAACTTCAATTTTAATACCATTCATCATTAATATTATAACTCACAATATTTATCAACCGTGTCGTTCCTCGGGAAAGCAGGGGCTTTAATAAGGATTTCTCCTATTGGCGCGCAATTAGGTGACCAAACCTCTCCTTGATGTAACTTCTAGACATCGTAAATATTGCAATTTAATAATATGAATAACTTTTGTCGTCTCAATTATTGATTTAATAAAATAACATATTACGCAGATGATCTTATGACAATAATCGAATCAATAATATGAGAGATATGATATAGCAATTATTGTAGCAATAATTGAGTATAACTGAGTGACTTTTCACGTAAGCATCAATAATCAATCTGAGTGTGCTACTATGCAACCACGCGTATTCATCGTATTTTTTACTACCGGGTAGTTCAACAGTTAACGGTAAAACTTCACGTTACTTTCGTATAAAGTATTTTTGTCGTTTTCTCAATCAAACAAAAAATTCCGTTGTGGGGTCCACCAATGATTGTGCGTTGTATGAATATTCCCTGACCAATCGAATATTATATAACAACTTGCGTACTTTTTGTAAAATTTATAAATATTACCCACAACTATAACATTATATCAAATCCACACCATAATATTCAAAAATATATTTCGAGAAAATTTAATCTTTATTCAAAAAGTTGGGGTCTTACAAACGAGGTCATCACGGGTAACCTTATTTGATACCGGTTCTACCCATTCTTTTATTTCTCCTACTTGCGCTCAACGATTAAATTTGACTCCGGAGAAATTAGACTTTGACTTATCTATTGAAACTCCGTTGGGAGAAACCTTCATTACATCCACTGTTTATAAGTCTTGTTTGGTTCAAATTGGTACCCTCACATGACCTGTCAATCTTATTTCATTGAAAATACTTGCATTTGACGTGATTCTAGGTGATTCTAGGGATTGATTGGTTAACTACTCATCATGCAAAAATTGATTATTTTCGTAAGGTTGTTAGCTTTCATATTCCTAACCAACCTATTATGCGAATTCAAACAACTAAACCATTAAAATCAATCAATGTCATTTCAAGCCATCAAGCTATTCGTTTATTCAAAAAGCGGATGTCAAGCTTTCTTAGCTCATGTCACGAGATCTAAACAAAAATACGTCGACTTTGAATGATATTTACATTGTTAATAAATTTTCGACGTATTCAAGAAGAACTTCCGCCTACCCCAGAGCGTGAAATTGAATTTTGTATCGACCTTGAACCCTAAGACAAAACCCATTTCCAAAGCCCCATATCGAATGGCTCTCTATTGAACTTGAGGAGTTAAAGACCCGATTATAAGAATTGTTAGACATTAGTTTCATTCATCCTAAGACGTCTCCTCGGGTGCTCCTCTATTTATTCGTGAAGAAGAAAGATGGGAATATGCGACTTTGTATTGACTAAGGGAATTGAACCATGTCACCATCAAAAATAAGTACCCGAATTGCCTCGCATTGATGACTGTTTGACCGGTTGTAAAGGAGTATAATTTTTTCAAAGATCGATCTTCGATTCGATATCATTAATTTGAAGGTTAAAATTGAGGATATTCCAAAGACTGCCTTCAGAACTCAGTACGGGCATTATAAATTTTTAGTTATGTCTTTTGGATTGACTAATGCTCCTGCTGCCTTCATGGATATGATGAACCTAGTATTCAATGAATATTTGGATCATTTTATGGTCGTCTTTATTGATGACATCCTCATATATTCCAAAAGCCGTGAAGATCATGAGCAACACTTGAGGCTAATACTCCAAAAGCTTTGTGAAAACAAGTTATATGCCAAGTTGAAGAAATACGAGTTCTGGCTTGAGGAAGTTACATTCCTTGGGCACGTGATATCAAGTCATGGAACATCTCATTGACCCAAAGAAAGATTGAAGCAATTCAAAAGTGGAGCAACCTAAATCGAAGAATCAAGCACGTAGCTTTCTAAACTTTAGTTGGTTATTATCGGAGATTCGTAGAAGGGTTTTCTCGAATCGTGTGAGACCCCGAATTTTATAAAATAAAAGTATTCAATTTTTCTATTTTAGTAAATGGTTAAATTGATAAAAGGTTAAAGTTAAGGGTGATATGTGAAATTTTTTTAAGTAGACAAGTTGTCATAAAATACCCGGTTACTATTCACCTAAATTACTATTCACTCTAGTATTATTTACTCGAGTATTTGGGACACTTTTTTGTGTTTGAAGTTATTATTCACGAAAGTTACTATTTATGGGTTACTATTCACCCAAATTACTATTCACTCTAGTATTGTTTACTCGAGTATTTGGGACACTTTTTGTGTCGAATACTATTCACGCAGTTACTTATTCACGAGTCTTATTCAATAGAAAAAATATATTTCTTTTCTATTCAAATCATTTTTGAGTACAATATTATTCCATGAAGAGATGTCTTTAATTTTTAGACCGTTGGTTGAAATTATAACAGAAAAGCTTTTTATATAAAACAGAATACTTTTATAAAGTTATTCTATAAATAGAATATATTATATTCTATTGTGCATAGTATTTTGCATAGTAAAATCTTTTTATATAAAACAGAATATATTCTATTATATTCTATCATATTCTTCCCAATGGTGAGTCTTCTCTTGACATATCATTATCTCTACTGTCTCTAATTGGGTATTATACTCCAAACAAACACCAAGATTATATAGGTGGTGCTCGTATATATACTCAGCAAGTGGATGAGCACATCCCTGTCTTATGATGACACGAGGTTGTATGTCATTAGACATCTTGTATGATAGTGGCAAAACACCTTTCCAACATTGGGTTCGCCTCACCCTATTTGATTCACCAAATATAACTACTAAATGATGACCAATGTTCTATTCCCTCATTCCCCTTTCGACTCCGAACCATACACTCGTTACTAATCGAAAGGAATTGTGAAGCAAAAAGGTGAAGCACAACTATTCGAAGAAAGAATATCATGACTAAAGATAAATAAATTATCAATAGCCTTCAACAAATAATAAATCGTAGATTTAGAACATATGGTAGATGATAAAACTTTTCAACCATAGTTGCGTTGAAACGAAGCAATCCATTAGAAGAGTCAAATAGACCATAAAATCTATTATCTTCTCCATGTTAAAAGTCCATCAACAATGTTTTATCCCTGTAACATTAATCAACAATTTACATCCCACAATCACATGTATAACTCATAATCGTAATTGTTGTTCTAAATTCCTTTTTTCATCCAGGACAAAGATACTTTTCATCACCTGAAACATCAAAGATCATGGTTATACCAAATCACAGTTCATGTTCATAATCATACTAATAAATTCATCTTTGCACTACGGGCCAAAGATATTCATCGAAATCATTCATCTTTTGCACTACGGTGCCAAAGATATTGGGTTATATCATCATTTAGGACCTGAGGATGATGAAAATATTTTAAGAAAACGAATCCGATTGAAACAAAATAATAAATATTAAGGATTCAGATATCTTGCCTATTCCATGTCCAAAAATACCTCATAAATAATCATAGTGGAGTAAAATTCAAGAATGATCAAAACATGGATACAATCAAAGCTAGTATCCATAATAGATATTTTAGACGAAAATGAAAATTTAATTTTTTGTGAATAGTGTCGTGATTCGTGAATAGTGTCGATACGTGAATAGTAACTCAGACACCAAAAGATAGAAATTTCACAAAAAACATCATCATGCTTCGTGAATAAGACTTTCGTGAATAAGTAATTCATGAATAGTAATCCGTCGTGAATAGTAACTCATGAATAGTAATCCCGACATGAAAAAGTTCCAAATTTGATAAAAAGTTCAAACCAATATTTCAACATAATGATATTGAAGAAATAATATCACTTACGAAGAAAATAACATCCCTTTCAATCCTTACTATCACTTTACCTCAAAAGAAGCGAGATTTCGATTTGGAATAACGTTGAGCGAACTTGCACAGAGTAAAGCAACACTCAAGATATCAAAATACTCACAAGAATACACTCGATAATATAGAGAGAGAAATAGAGAAAACTTGAGTTCAGCGGTGTGATTTTCAATTCTAACCTAAGCACCTATTTATAGGAAATTGCTTAGAACACCAAAATAGAAAATTTAATATAATATTAATATAATATATATTAAATTCCTACGCACACTAAATCAGATCCAACATCAGCCACCAATAGTCAACTAAATCAAAAAAAACGTTTTTGTTATTAAAAATAATTAAAACTTTCAAAAATCAATTATTTCGGAACTTCGAAACTTCAATAATTCATAATAAATAACCCTTTTATCAAAAAATTCGAATCTCGCGTATTTTTATAGGAAATTCAATTCTCTACAACTTTGCAGGAGAAAGTTTTTCCAAATTCCAAAAAGAAATTGACCAAATCCATAAAGCAGACGATTTTACAAAGCTATAATCAAATTTGATAAGAAATGGGGTCCACCATACACACAAAAACATGTGTTAATCATTTAATGCAACAAAAATAATCTTCCTCCTCATATACTCATATATCACACATTCATTGTAAAAATATCATCATTATTATATTATAATAATATAATAAAATATTATTTTATCAGAAAAGATAAAATATCAATTTTCAACAATTGTCACTTTAAAAATTTTCTCCATCTATATCCACATAAAATGAATATTTTCCTTATCATATAAATCAATAATTAATTATTCACAAATAATATTACAGAATCACAATATTGAGAATCAGGTAGTTCCTAGGAAAGAGGGGGCTTTTCAATAAGAATTTCTCCTTACTAGCGCGCAATTAGGTGACCAAACCTCTTCTTAGACAGAACTTTCTAGACATTGCCTGTAATGTTATCTAATAATATTATTCAGATAATATGAATTATTGCTTCGATAATGGAAAATACTGTGTAGTGATAATTATTAAAACAACAGTAATATAAAATATCAATGCAACAATTATTGAATCAATAAAATAAAATACTAAACAGTAATTACTGTAACAATTTTTGAGTAGTGCCTTCTTATGTAAGAATCAATAATTGGTGCAATACTCAAGGTGCTTCTTGTCTGGCAACAACGCATATTACTATGTTTTAACCACCATTTATTCCAACGGTGTTAACTCAGAATAACTAAGCCGTTATTTGTAAACAACTTATACTTGTCGCTTTCTTCATCCAATCGCTTCAAGTTATGGGGCCCACAAAAGATCTGCCGTCGTATGAATATTACTCAAGCGGGAAGAATATTCTACGACCAAACTAATATTCTCAAACAACAATGAGTATTTTATAACCACTTGCTTATTTTAAAAAAAAAATTCATATATCACCCTTAACTTTAACCTTTTATCAATTTAACCATTTCTTTGAATAGTAATTATAAGAAAAATTGAATACTTTTATTTCATAAAATTCGAGGGTCTTCAGGAATATACTGAGTAGAAACCGACTTTAATCGATAAAGTTAAAAGTCGCCAAGCTACATGACACCGGAAGCAGATGCGTATAAGGAAGAAAAGTACTGAAGGTTATACGGAAGCAAGAATCGATGAAGAAAGAATACTTGAAGTCAACTCCGGACTTTGTGTTCTAAGAACCTCGATTTAAAGTATAAAATCATGATGGAGGCGCACAACACACCGTTTGCAATCCATCCTGGGAGTACCAAAATGTATCGTGATCTTCGACATACATTTTGGTGGAGCAATATGAAGAGAGATAGCAGAGTTTATCTCAAGGTGTTTAACTTGTCAACGAGTCAAAGCGGAGCATCAAGTACCAAAAGGTCCATTGTAACCACATGAAATTCCAGAATGGAAGTGGGAACACATTACCATGGATTTCGTTACCGGTCTTCCCAAGGTTTCTCAAGGCATAGATGCAATTTGGGTCATTGTTGATAGATTGACCAAGTCTGCTCATTTCCTACCTATGCAAGAAACTTATACACTTGAACGTCTTGCTCGTATGTACATAAACGAGATTGTAAGACTGCATGGTATGCCACTTTCCATAGTTTCTGATCGAGACCCAAGATTCAGTTCAAGATTTTGGGTTAGTTTACAAAAAGCTATGGGCACGAATTTACGATTTAGCTCAGCATATCATCCTCAGATGGACGGGCAGTCGGAGAGGACCATTCAAACTCTTGAAGATCTATTAAGACTCTGTGTCCTTGACTTCAAGGGAAGTTGGGATAAGTTCCTACCATTGGTGGAGTTTTCCTACAACAATAGTTATCAAGCAAGTATTGGCATGACTCCATTTGAGGCGTTGTATGGAAGAAAGTGTCGATTCTCGATATCTTTGGGATGAGGTGGGTGAAGCAACGTTGTTGGGACCGGAGTTGGTATATTTGACTACGGAAAAGATTCAAATGATCCGACAACGATAAAACCTCACAAGATCGAAAAAGAGTTATGCCGATCTTCATCGAAGGATGTGGAATTCGATATTGGAGATCATGTGTTGTTACGTGTTGCTTCCATGGAAGGAGTTACTGAGATTTGAAAAGAGAGGAAAGCTCAACCCTCGATTCATTGGCCTATTTTTAATCCTCGATCGAGTAGGAACCGTATGGCGTATAGACTCGCTTTTACCGCCAAGATATGTCGTGTGTTCATAACGTTTTTCACATATCTATGTTACGTAAATATGTGAAAGACCCAAACCACATTATTGAATTAGAACCAGACGAGATAGAGGAAGATTTAACGTATGAAGAGTTACTGTTAAAATCTTGGATAAAAGGATCATATTCTACGCTCCAAGGTTATACCTCAAGTTAAAGTTTTGTGGAGAAACCACGATGTGGAAGAAATGACAGGAGTTAGAATCGAGATGAAATCAAGATATCCTTACCTCTTGACATACCAGTGCGCACCCTAATTTCAAGGACTAAATTTCATAAGAAGGGAGGTTGTAAGACCCCAACTTTTGAATAAAGATTAAATTTTCTCGAAAATATATTTTTGAATATTATAGTGTGGATTTGATATAATGTTATAGTTGTGGGTAATATTTACAAATTTTGCAAAAGACGTAAGTTGTTATATAATATTCGATTGGTGGGGAATATTCGTTTTAACAGGAATATTCAGATAACCAAGATAATCATTGGTGGACCCCATAACTTGGAATTATTGTCGGATCGAGAAAACGACAAAAAATACTTTATATGAAAATAACTCAATGAAGTTTTACCGTTAAGCTGTTGAAACACCCGGTGTTAAAAGTACGATAATAATGCGTGGTTACATAAGAAAGCACTACCAGTATTGATTATTGATGCTTACATGAGAAGTCACTCGCTTATACTCAATTATTGCTACGAGAATTGTTGCATCATATCTCTCATATTATTGATTCAATTATTGTTACAAAGATCATTTGCATAATATTTTATATTATTAAAGCAATAATCGAGACGACAAAGTTATTCATATTATTATTTGCAATATTGACAATGTGTCAGAAGTTCATAAGGAGAGGTTTGGTCACTAATTAATTGCATACGCATACAAGGAGAAATCCTTATCGAAAAACCCCCTCTTTCTTGGGAATGACCTGATTGTTAAATATTGTGAGTTATAATATTAATGATGAATAAGTTGTGTTGATTAAAAATAAATTTTGATAGTTCCATTGTGTTGGGATTATTAGTGTTAGTGGAAATCGACATCTATTCCGATGATAATTGATGTCTGGGGGTTATATTGCTAAATCGGGTAATTTATCGGATAAATGAGCAATTAATTTCTACTAATTCACATACTTATATAACTATTTGTTCACATGTGTGTACTATTGAATCACATTATTTACTATTAGGGTAGTTGGTGCAAGATTGATAATACTTGCATGACTAAGTTAAAAATGGAGGTATAGATGGAGGTAGTATACTGTAATTCGTATTTTTCACATGATTATACTATTGATTCACATTATTTACTATTAGGGGAGGTGGTGCAAGTTTGATAATACTTGCAGGACTAAATTAAAAATGAAAGAAAAGTTGGAGGTTGTAAAACCCCGAAATTTATGAAATAAAAGTATTCAATTTTTCTTATAATTACAATTCAGTAAATGATTAAATTGTTAAAAGTTTAAAGTTAAGGGTGAGATATGAATTTTTTTCAAAATACGCAAGTGGTTATAAAATATTCAATTGTCGGGGAATATTCGTTTGGTTGTGGAATATTCTTGTTGTGCGTGGAATATTAAATGCGAAGGTGCGACCATTTCATGGGCCCTATAATGTAATAACCGTCGGATGAAGAAAACGACAAATTTAAGTTTTTATAAATAAAATAGAATTGTTACCAATTAACACTTCGTTGGAATACCGGTGGTTAAAATACGATGTACGTTCATGCACAAGAAGACATTACCTAGCGCGGTATTGTACAAGATTGATGAATTATTGATCCTACGTAAAGAAGGCACTACTCAATAATTATTACAGAAGAGTTATTGTTCAATATTTTATTTTATTGATTCAATAATTCTTTGCGTTGATATTTTTATATTATTGTTGTTCCAATAATTATCATCGCATGAGATTTTCCATTATCGATCAATAATTCATATTATTTGAATAATATTATTAGATAGCATTATTGGCAATGTCTAGAAAGTTCATCAAGGAGAGGTTTGGTCACCTAATCATTGGCGTCGAAGAGGAGAAATCCTTATCTGAAAACCTCTTTCCGAACCGCTTGGTTGTCATTATTGTGATTACTGTAATATTATTTGTGAATAATTAATTATTGATTTATATGATAAGGAAATATTTATTTGATGCAGATATAAATGATGGATTTATTTATGTGGTTATAAAAGAAGGAATTAATGTTGAGGTATTTTATCAGTATTTTATCGGATTGGAGGTATTAAAAGATCAAATCAGTGTTCTTACAGCTTTATTGTGTGAATTATAATTTTTAATTTGACCGTTGGATCGTTGTGATTTTTGGATATGTTATACATATATAAGTTGAGTATATATCCACAAATTTTGAACCGTTAAAAATGAACGAATGATTTGTTATGAATTTTAAAAGGTGACTGATTCGAAAATTAGGTTTATAAATGATTTTAGTGGAAAATTCTAGAAATGGGTGGGCCCCACTTTTGGTTGTTGGGGAAGATGGCTAATTTTTGGTGGGTGGAATAGTAATAGGTAAAGTCATCAGGTAGCAGGTCAAGTCTGCTTTGGCGTGCTAACATTTTCCTATAAATAGAGGGCTAAGTTAGAATTGAAAATCACACCAGAATTCATAAGTTTTCTCTTTCTCTCTAGATTATCGAGTGTATTTTGTGAGTATTTAGATACTTGGTGAGTTGCTATTCATCTATGGCAAGTTTTCTTCAAATAATATATATCGATATCCCATTGTAAGGTCTTTCTCTTTTGAGGTAAGAGATAGTAAGGGATGTTATATTCTTCATAATGATGTTATTCTTTCAATATCATTATAACCGACATATTGGTAAGTGGAATTTCTACCTTTTGAGTCTGGGGTTACTATTCACGATAATAGACTTATTCATGTATATGGCACTATTTACATATATGACATTATTTATATATACTCAGACTATGTATTTAATACTGAGTACTTATTCACGATTCTTATTCATGAGTTATTATTCACGAGTTCTTATTATTCATGAGTTACTATTCACGGAACTATTTACTTACAAAAATTGGTTTCTTTTTCCGACCAAATTATCGTTGATTTATGTTTGTTGCTTTTGAAAATAAATGCATTGTTGATTATATTGTTTTTATTATCATATATAACATTTTTATAACCTACGATGTTGAATTTCTCTTTCACTTGAGTGTAAAGATGGGTAAATTATTAGTATGATCGTGACTATGGGTTCTCTTTGGCCAAGAAAGGCAAAAAGATGAATTGTTAATCGGTATGATCATGACCATTGAATTTATAATTGAATATCTTTAGCTTAAGTGTAAAGATGAATTGATTAACATGGTTATAATTATTGTTTATATAAATTCTGAAATGATTATATATTTATTTGAGATAGTAATATATTTGGCCTGTAGTGCAAATATGAACTGTTGAGGAATATCTTTGGCCTGTAGTGCAAAGATGAACTGTTGATAAATATCTTTGGCCCGTAGTGCAAAGATGAACTGTTGATGAATATCTTTGGCCTATAGTGCAAAGATGAACGGTTAATGAATATCTTTAGCCCGTAGTGCAAAGATGAACTTATTAGTATGATTATGAACATGAACTGTGATTTGGTATAACCATAATCTCTGATGTTTCAGGTAAAGACAGGTGATGAAAATTATCTTCGTCCTGGGTGCGAAGAGGAATTTAGAATTACAATTATGATTATGAGTTATTCATATGATTGTGGAAAGGAACTGTTGAGTGATGTTACAGGGATAAAATATTGTTGGTGGATTTTTAACATGGAGAAGATAATAGACTTTATGGTCTATTTGACTCTTCTAATGGATCGCTCGTTCGCAAGTAACTATGGTTGAAATTTTTATCATCTACCATATGTTCTAAATCTCTCGATTTATTATCGATGAAGGTTATTGATAATTTAATTATCTTTAGTCATGATATTCTTTATTGGCTAGTTATGCTCACCCTTCATTTCACAATTCCTTTCGTAATAAGAGTGTGTAATGGGTTGAAAGCGAGGGTAACATGGGGAATAATAATTGGTCATCATTTAGTAGTTATATTTTGTGAATCAAATAGGGTGAGGCGAACCCAACGTTTGCCACTATCATACAAGTTATCATGGTGACGTGCTATCCATGGTTGGGATGTGAGTCACAGTTGGTATATATTTGTATCAAAACTCACAGCATATGTGTTGTTGTATTTTGCACGACAATTATTGTAATAAAGTTGTAGTTGTTTTTCTGTACCATGTATTTGGCGACTCGAGAATAGGTTGGGTGGAATGGACTGTTTTGGGGGGTTGTCACAGAGGTATGTAGATCGTAATTTTCGAGCCCCAAAACGTGTAAATTATCGAAACTATATTTTCCTATAAAATAAGCTCATTCTTTCATTCATTTTTCACCAATTCACAAAAGCTTTTGAAGCGATTATTATAGAGAGAAAGAAGAAAGAAGTCTCATACTCTCACTATTCCAAAGATATCCGCTTTTTCTAAGGTAGGAGTATTATTTCTTTCTTATCCATGAAGAAAACTTCGTTATTCCATTCTTTATTATTCTGTTGAATAACTCAGATCACGCCAAGCTACCCTATACTTGGTGAAATTCTTCGTTATTCCATTCTTTATTATTTTGTTAGAATATCCCGTCTCAGACGCTTTTACGTCGGACCGATTAAAATCTTTATTATTCATTGGAATATATCTGTGTCTGCGGCGCTTTTTACCGAAACTCGGTTCTCATTATTTATTATTATTCGTTGGAATAACTTGTCTCATGCGATCTATCGATGCTTGGTGATTTCTTTTGTTATTCCATTCTCTATTATACTCAAATTGGTTAAATTTTTTGACTTCTATACTCCATGAAATTAGTGGAATATCCTTGATATTTTGCGCTTCATCCAAAGATCTTTTCATGGAAATATTCTTCCCGAGCATTCTTAAAATTTTACTCCACAAAGAAAGTATCATGTTGACAATTTGGGACGTTATTGATTCTCGGATAAAATAATTCTTGAACTTGTTTTATTGAATTCTTATATCATTGTCATCATCCTCATGTTTATATTTTGTTGAAAGTCATCTGTGGTATTCAGTAGTACATAGATGGACTTGGTATGATTATGATGAGAGATTATCTGTGTAATCATAATCGTAATGTTACAAATGATATGGTAAAAGTCCTCATTGGCTCGTAGTACATTGATGATGGACGAGTTGTTGGCATGATCATGACCATTAATGAATACACAAATATTCTTGGCCCGTAAGTGCATGCATAATTGTGGTCGTGATACTAAAGAATAATATCCTTAGCCGTAGTGCAGGGGTGATTGATTGATGTGGATTATTTATTGTCGAGTCCCCGATGATAAAAGTGATGAAAACCTTTTAAATCATAAAAGATAATAGATTTTATTCTCTACTTAACTCTTTTAATGGATTGCTTGTTCAGCCGCAGCTTAAACTTGATGGTTGTTATATTGTATCGGTTTAACATCGTTAAAGGCTAACGATAATATATTCTCGCATTATCTTAGTCATAATATTTCCTCTTGGGCTAGTTGAGCTCACCTTTTACTTTCATTGTTCTCTTCGTGAAATGAGAACGTAGTAAGGAGACTAGTCGGGAGCGGAGTGACGGACGGATGATAAGATTAGTAGTCCTCACTATTCAAATGAATTAGTGGGAAAATAAATGTAATAATATTGAATTTGAGTTTGTATATTGTCTAGACGACAATATTTGTATTAAAACTCACGGCTTATATTTTGTCGTACCTTGCACGACAGTTGTATAATTAAGTTGTATTTGTATTCTGTACCATGTGTTTGGCAACTCAGAATAGGTGATGTATACCTGTTTTGGGGGCGTCATACAACCCATCTTGGTTAGCCAGAAACAACACTACTGACGCTAACTTTTCTATTACAACTATTAAACTGTCGTGTAAAATACGTCGACACATATACAATGAGTTTCAATACAAATATTGTAACGTATATAATACGACAATATTCATACTCAAATTATTACAATACCATATAAAATAATGCAGTAAATATTTCAAGTCCCCAAAGGAACACGAGAAGATTTATGCCCTACTCATTCTAATGAAGTGCATTTTGATGCTTTCAAATTCGAGTTCGCATCCCCCTATTTGGTTCACCAAATATAACTATTAAATGATGTATAAAATATGCCACACACATTGTAAGTTCTCAGTACAATTATTATGTCACACAGTTTCATAACTTGATTAGGATTTGCGACTAATTCAAAACACCACTTTATACTCATGTTCTCTCTGCTAGTCCAAACTACACTTTTATTTCCTGAAAGGGATTGTGAAACAAAAGGTTGAGCATAAATAGCCCAGTAAAGAATATCATGACTTAAGATAATTAAATTATCAATAGCCTTCATCGGTAATAAATCAAATATTTCTAATATATGGTAGATGATAAAAGTTTTTACCCATAATTGCATCATAATCAATAATCCATTAGAAGAGTCAAGTAGAACATAATGTCAACTATCCTCTCCAAATTAAAAGTTCATCATCAATATTTTATTCTTGTAATACTAATCAAGAATTTTTCGCTATACCCAAGACAAAGAGAACTTTCACCACCTATTTTTACCTGAAACACAAAGCTCATGGTTATACCAAATCACAGTTCATGTTTATAATTATTTCATTAAATTCATCTTTGCACTCCAGGCTAAAGATATTCAACTATAAAGTCAATAACCAACAGTCCATCTTTGCAACGGGCCAAAGACATATAACTCTAAAACTAATAATCAACAGCCCATCTTTGTACGTAAGCCAAAGGTATACAACTGCAAAATCAATAATCAATTGTCCATCTTTGCACTACGGGCCAAAGATGACTTTTACCAAATCATTTGTTTATAACATTAGTCCAAATTGTCAACATGATATCCAGAAAATCAATTAAAATTTCTGATAAAATATAAAGTTCAAGTAATGTAAAGTTCCTGACTTAAAAATAATAACTTAAGACTGAGTAGAAAGATCTAGGTCAAGATATTAAATGAAAAGCAAACTATTAATGATATTCTAATCATTTCAGGACTTTTCACCATTTAATGATAAAGTGAATAAACGAATAATAATATCTTACCATAATATGGAGTATGAAAGAAAATGATATTTTTTTACCATAAAAAAATGATATCCCTTACCATAATAATGATATCCCTTACCTTAGTGTTTTGATTTTGCTTTCTATGAAATTGATCAACTTAAACAATGCTTTCATTCCTTGTCTACACTTGGAGTAACCTTACACTCAACAAAAATACTCACAATATTGTAGTAAAAGAATTTTATATTTTTAGTGTAGTTATGGTATATGTTTAGTTGCTCAACCTAGCAACTTATTTATATTGAAAATTGAGAAAACAATTAGCACACACGCTTTGACAAAATAACCAAATGAGCTGCATAAAATAATGGTAGTTGTAAACGTTTTAATAAAATTTGATCAATAATAGAGTTGTGGTCCATTTTACGTTAGAAAAAGTAAAGTGTCGGCAAGTCTCGCCAAACTTACTTTTCTAAAAAGAAAATAATTGAAAAAACATATTCATATCATACTTATCTGTAATCAACGCCTTTTTATCCATCAATTATTTACTCATTTTTAATCTTTCAACAATTATTAACATAGACTCACAATACTTCCAACTGGTATAATTATATCATATCAAATAATATGAGTTACTATGCAATAACTACTGTGACAATTATTAAATGAAAAACTGAGTGACTTCTTACGTAAGAATCACGCGTATTACTGTATTTTTATTATAGGGTATTTCAACAGTTTAATGGTAAAAAATTTGTCGTTATTTTTTATAAAAATGTTATTTCTGTCGCTTTATATGTCCGACAGTTATTCTGTTATGTGGGGGTCCACCAATGATTGTGTCGTCGTACAAATATTTCTGGCAAAAAGAATATTTCCCGACCAAACGAATATTTCCTGATACATGTTCACTTCATATATTTTTCACATTTTTTGGATTATCTGACAATTTTTTATAATTATTTCTATTTATAAAAACTATCATTTAATAGCTTCAAAATAGAAATACTTACTCTACATACTTTTATATCTTTAAAACATCATCAATATTAATCTTATATTATTATAATATTTTTCAACAAATTTCATAATTTTTCACCATTCATGGAATTTTCTATGAATTTCCTCTATTTTTAAACTAATCATAAATAGCTTAAAAATACAATAAATATTTCTTTTATTCAATAATTTTTAAAAACTGGCCAGAAATTATAAAGTAATATTATAAGATTTTTTACCAAGTTTCATAATTTTTCATCATTCATAGAATTTTCTATAAATTTCTTTTATTTTCAAACTAACTATAAATAGTTTAAAAATACAATAATTACTTCTGCCTTTCAATAATTCATCAAAAAATTACACAAATACTAAGATGATATTATAAGAATTATGTAAAAATATTTCAGCCCAAATAATTTTTTTGATAATATAATTTATAAATTCCAATATTCAGAAACTTTAATAATTTATAATAATTATCCATTTTATCAGAAAAATACGATCTTATGTCCTTTCCGTGTAAAATTTATTTCTCTACAACTTTGTAGAAGAAAATATTTCTAAATTCTGACTCTATCATAGAGAGAAAGACTTATCGAAAATTTTGGTATAAAAATTTCTGAATCAATCACCTTTTAAAATTCATAACAAATCATACGTTAATCTTTAACAGTTCAAAATTTGTGGACATATACTCAACTTATATATATATATAACATATCCAAAATTTACAACGATCTAACGCTCGGATTAAAAATTATAACTCACGCAATAGAGATTAAGAACACTGATTTTCAGGACTATGAGTCTTTCGTACCAGTTTCACTCAAACAGTCACCACGAAAAATTCACAAAGAATTTTTGGGTGATTCTAATTTCTACGTTTAACTTACTTCCAGGGCTTTTTTTTGATATATGGCTCATCTTTTAACTCATTATACACAAAGAGATATGAATTTTACAAAATCAAGTAATAAACTAATTTTTCTGAAAATTTCTAGATTTTGTTCTTCATTTGATTTCTTGATTTCTCTCGTTTGATTCTTGTTTATGTTAGAGTTTATGCCCTAGAGGCCAATTATTTGATATAATTGCTTAACGTTTTGATATTATATTTGATTGAATAAATAAATGATTTTATTATGGTTTTATTTACTGCGTAATATAATTGTTAACATAATAAAATTCCTTAGAATAGTGATACAAATTATATAGTTTTAAGTATGTGACTTGAACATGAGATTATATAATTACAATTAGTATCATTGTTCTTAATTGTCCCTAGTCGAGTATCATTATTTATGGGACAACAATGATGCATTGAGACTAGTATGTGGATTGACTGATGACCAAATCTCATTGGTCATAAATATATGAGATATTAAGTGAATGCATAGGTACATGTTAGAAGCGATGTCTTGGGATGGGACTCCACCATGAGAATTCTATATGGAGCATTATACGAAGTGTCATTAGCAATTCTCATAGTGACAATGATGTAATGGTCCTCCGACCTGAAATCGCTATATTACTACACGAAAATTTGTGTTCTTTGATATAATCAAATGTCACCTTTAATAGGGTGGACTATAAAGGTGATTATTGGGTTTATTATGAATCATGTGAGAAATATGAGTGATCTAGATGGAATTTAACCATCCTATATATTATGGGTGATATCCATAGGCCTCTTGATTGAGTAGGACTATGAAATGCATGGTCATGCTCAAATAGTGATTTATTTCATATAGTCTACTCATTGATCAAGAAAACTCAGATTAAATTATGAAGAGTATGACACATTCCATGACTCGAATTTAATCTAGGATATTAAGGTTAAAAGGATTAAATTAAATTGAAACATTGGTCACGAAAAGGTTGCATCGAATTATCGATCTTATTATTACTTGAGTAGCAGTGATGCATTACTAGATGCCGCTCACTGTTTATAATTTTATAATATGATTTTAAAATTATTGCCAACGTAATAATAACTTATAGGGTCACACACAAAGAATGTTATTAAAATGGAATTAATTTAAATTGTAAGGATTTAAATATATCAATATGATTGATAGTATTTAAATCATTTAATTTAAATTAAAAGGATGCTTTAATATATGTATATATATTAATTAAGTAAGACTTAATTAAGATAATATATATATATATATATATATATATATATTCGGATTTTATTTTAATTAGATTAGGGTTTTGATTAATTCTGATTTATTGCTATATATATGATATATCAGCGTCTTTGGATTTTTTAATCAAAAACAAAAACCCTAGCCGCTCTTAGAGAGAGACTAGAGAAAACATTTTTGAAAATCCTCATCCTTGGTGGCTAGTACCGCGATTCCTTCTTCTGCAGATCGTAGGACGATTTGTGTGGAGCATTCGTGTGGATACCGTAAAGACGCAGTCCGTTTAAATTGCGTTGGAGATTCGACCGCATCGATTCTAGCTTTAATAATCGGTATAATTTCTAACCTCTGAATTAATTGAATTTTTCGCATGGATCTTGTTTTAGGGTTTCGGTATATATATACTCTTTAAATAAAATTCATAAAAACTTAAATAAAAAAATAAATCAAATACTTTAAACATACCATTTTATAATTTATTCCTCATTTCTTCTTTATTTCTTCTTATTCTTCTTCATCTGAGCTCCCTTCTTCTTTCTCTATTTCTTCTTTTTGTTGAACTTGCCGAGGGAAGAGAGTAGGAGTGAAATGAAGGAAATATTAATTTCCCTTCCTTTTTGTTTCTTCTTCTTTCTTCTTCTTCTCCTCTCTTCACATTCTGTCTCTCTCTCTTTTCCTTATTTTATCCCGTGAGTGGGAATAAGGTGGGAGTATATATCCTCCCTCTTTTCTTTCTCCTACCTTTCCTTTTTTATTCCTTTTCCTCCTCTTTTTCTTCCTTTCTTTTTCTTTTTCCTTCCCCACATGTTTCCCCCAATAAATTTCTCTCTCTCTCTCTTTGCTTTATTGTTCATTTGATCATTTATCAATTTAACATTTTACAGTTTTAGAATAATAATCATAAATTAAATGGGACTTTTATTTCATAAAAGTCGGGGTCTTACAACTAAAGTGAAAAATGTCAATAGTTCAAGGTAGTAATTTATATTTAAGCCTAATTTTTAATTACACATAAACATTGATTAGCCTAGTCAGCAGGGTCACGTTATTAATTTATAACGTGACATAGTTTAATTGAATGAAAGTAAAAAAAATTAATAGTTTAATGACTTGAAAAAAATTAAAAGATTGATCACTGAACTAAAAAAAGATTAGTAGTTTAAGATAATTATTTATATTTTAGCCAAAATGATATATACTTGCTTCAATTCACAATGAGTTTCATTTACAAAATTTGTAAATATTAGCAACGTATTTTTATTGAATGTTTATATTCTTAAAATGAATAAGTTTTTATAACATAACAATATTTCCACAAGTAAAAATTATAATTCCACAAACTCTTCTCTCATATAACGATGAGACTCACTTTATTATTCATGTGAGGAGTAATTAACTTATGATCAAGTTGTTTATACTCCCTCTGTTACTTAATATAAGTCGTTTTAGAGTTGTGCACAAGTATTAAGAAAATAATTGTAAAACATTAAATATAATATCAATTGTCTATATTGTTCTTGTATTTAAAAAATAATGTGTTATTTATTGGACAGAGAATAGTGAGAGAACTAATTAGGGTAATATTGTAAATTAAACAATTAATATTTACTTGAAATTCTACAATGACTTATATTAATGAAAAGAGGGAGTAACTTATAGGACCTATATATATTTTCTTTTATGCTGCGTTTGGATTGAAAGAATGAAATAGAGATTGGAATTATTCATTCTATTCTAGTTGGAATGATTTATTCCATGCTCCCACTCCGCCAAGACCCTTATGGCTCAATGATAATAAAAAAAAACTACTCAGAACACTTTGAGCATGAAATCTTGTGCAAGAATGTTAAATTTTAGTTGAAAATAGCAAAAAAAAAATAATGATTTAATCTATTCTAATCGTAAATCTAAGACCCCAACTTTTATGAATAAAGAATAATTTTCTCGAATTATATTTTTGAATATTATGGTATTGATTTGATATAATGTTATAGTTGTGGGTAATATTTATAAATTTTGCAAAGTACGCAAGTTGTTATATAATATTCGATTAATTGGGGAATATTTGTTTTAACAGAGAATATTCGTATAATGGCACAATCATTGGTGGACCCCTAACGGAATTATTATCGGATTGAAAAAACGACAAAAATACTTTTTATGAAAATAACTGTGAAGGAGGTGTTACCGTTAAAGCTGTTGAACTATCCGTAAGTAGTAAAAGTACAAGATGTCGGCGTAGTTACACAAAGAAGACACCAGTATTGATTATTGATGCTTACGTGAGAAGTCACTCGTTATACTCAATTATTGCTACGATGAATTCTTTGATCATATCTCTCATATTATTGATTCAATTATTGTTATAGTATCATCTGCATTATATGATATATTATTAAATCAATAATTGAGATGGCAAAGTTATTTATATTATTATTTGCAATATTGACAATGTCTAGAAGTTCTGTCAATGAGAGGTTAGGTCACCTAATTATGCGCCAATAAGAAGAAATCCTAATCGGAAAGCCCCCTCTTTCCTGGGAACGACCTGGTTGTTAAATATTGTGAATTATAATATTAATGATGAATAAGTTCGTGTTGATTAAAGATGAATTTTATAGTTCCATTGTGTTGGACTTATTTGTGTTAGTATAATTGATGTCCTGGAGGATAAATTGTTAATTGGGGTATTGGGACATTTTTTTGTGGAGAGTACTATTCACGAGTTACTATTCATGAGTTACTATTCACGAGTTACTATTCATGAGTTACTATTCACCCGTAAGATATATTTCTTTTCGATCCAAATCATTTTTGGGTACAATATTATTTCATGAGGAGATGTGATAATTTTTCAGACCGTTGGTTGAAGATATAATAGTAAATCAATATGGATCGCTGGTTTAAAGTTTTAATAGTAAATCAGTATGGACCGTTGTTTTAATTTTTAATAGTAAATCAATCTGGATCGTCCGTTTAAAGTAAATCAATCTGGACTGTTCATAAGTTAGTTACTATGCAGTCCATTATTCTATAAATAAAAGCTCATTCCTTCATTATTTCTTACGAATTCACTGAAACTCTAGAGAGAGAATTATAAGAGAACCTATAGAAAAGTATTATGCTACTTCCCTACTCTTATATTCAGTTTCTTTTACGGTAAGGGATGTTATTTGTTGTACTCATGAAGAGAACTTCGTTATTCCATTATTTATTATTACATTTGAATAACTTTGATATCTGTGGCTACCTATACATGGTGACATTCTTCTAATATTCCGTTCTTTATTATTCGCCGTAATATCGCATCATGCGTTTATGCCTGGGACTGGTTCCATTATTTATTATTCGGTTTAATATCCGTACGTGCGTTTACGCCGATTGGCTCAAGGCGTTTACGCCTAAACTCGGGTTCCATTATTTATTATTCGCCGGAATAATTCGCTCGTAATGTATGCGTTCTGGCGGGACTGGTTCCATCCTTTATTATTCTTTTGGAATAACTCCGCCTGCTTGGCCTATCGCATGCATGATGATTTCTTTTGTTATTCCATTCTTTATTATACTCGGTTGGTTAAAACTTTGACTTCTATACTCCATGAAATTAGTGGAATATCATTGATATTTTTGGCTTCATCAAAGATCTTTCATGGAAATATTCTTACGAGCATTCTTGAATTTTACTCTACAAAGCGAAGATCATGTTGACAATTTGGACGTTATCATTTCCTAGATAAATTAATTCTTGAACTTGTTTTATTGAATTCTTATATCATTGTCATCATCCTCATGTTTATATTATATTGAAAGTCATATGTGGCCTGTAGTGCATAGATGGACTTGGTATGATTATGACTAGGGATTATTCGATATAATCATGACCGTAATGTTACGAATGATGTGGTAAAAGTCCTCATTGGCCGTAGTGCATTGATGAACAATTGTTGGCATGATCATGACCATTAATGAATAGACTCTCCGTAGGGGACGCCGTTCTGCGGTGGCAAACTGATAAGTACCAATGTGAGGTGCTGTCCACTGATGGGACATTTGTCACAGTTGGTATCAGAGCTTAGGGATATGATCTCTGGCGGAGATAAGGGAATAGAACTAGGAGGGGAGAGACGAGTAAATCCTTCGATAGTGTGTCCTACCTAAGCTTATTTGTTGGTCAGTCATAATATCGGGATATTATGTGATATGTTAATTTGTTAAATTAACCTTTGTTTTTGAAGCTGTATTCTAGAATGATATTTGAAATACAGGAGATGAGCAATGGAGAAATCATGATGACAGGAAAGATGGAATCTAAAATGAAAACAAGGTATTCTCAACTCTTTGAAATACCAGGTACGTAAATTTCGAGGACGAAATTTCATAAGGAGGGGAGATTGTAAGACCCCGAATTTTATGAAATAAAAGTATTCAATTTTATATTTAGTAAATAGTTAAATTGATAAAAAGTAAAGTTAAGGGTGATATATGAATATTTTTTTTCAAAAGATGCAAGTGGTTATAAAATACTCATTGTTGTCGGGGAATATTCGTTTGGTCGTGGAATATTCTTTTTACGTAGGGAATATTCTGATTTACGGCAGTAGCCTATTTGTGGGCCCCATAACGGATAAGCGTCGAGGATGAAGAAAACGACAAAGTTTGAGTTTTTATAAATAACTGGCGAAGTTGTTACCATTAACAACATTGGAATACCCGGTAGTTAAAAAACAAGAATACGCGTTGTCAAGACAAGAAAGACACGTTATCAGATAAAGATTTTTTCAATTATTGATTCTTACGTGAGAAAGCACTACTCAATAATTGTTACGATAATTATCGCTCAATATTTTATTTTATTGATTCAATAATTGCTGCATTGATATTTTATATTATTGTTGTTTCAATAATTGTCACTGCACAGTATTTTCTATTATCAGATCAATAATCTATATTATTTGGATAATATTATTAGATAGCATTATTGGCAATGTCTAGAAAGTTCTGTCAAGGAGAGGTTTGGTCACCTAAATGCGCGCCAGTAAGGAGAAATTCTTATTGGAAAGCCCCCTCTTTCTTGGGAACTACCTAGTTGTCATTATTGTGATTCTGTAATATTATTTGTGAATAATTAATTATTGATTTATATGATAAGGAAATATTTATTTGATGTGGATATAAATAATGGATTTATTTATGTGGTTATAAATGAAGGAGTTAATGTTGAGGTGTTTTATCAGGATTTTATCGGATTGGAGGTATTAAAAGATCAAACCTGTTCTTACTGACTTTATTGTGTGAGTTATAATATTTAATCCGATAGTTGGATCGTTGTGATTTTTGATATGTTATACATATATTAGTTGAGTATATGTCCACAAATTTTGAACCGTTAAAAATGAGCGTATGATATGTTATGAATTTTAAGAGGTGACTGATTCGGAAATTAGGTTATAAATCATTTTGGTGGAAAAATCTAGAATTGGTGGGCCTCACTTGTGGTTGGTGAAGAAATGTCTTTGAATTTTATTTTAAATGTGGTGGGTGGGAATAGTAAAGGTAAAGCCATCATGTCAGGTCAGTCAAGTCTGCTAAAATTTTTCTATAAATAGGGCTAAGTTAGAATTGAAAATCACACCGTAAACATAAGCTTTCTCTCTTTCTCTCTAGATTATTGAGTGTATTTTGTGAAAATTTAGATACTTGGTGAGTTGATATTCATCGGCTGCAAGTTTTCTTCAAATGTCATATCCGATATCCATCGAAGTCTTTACTCTTTTGAGGTAAAGGGATAGTAAGTGGTTATTATGTTTTTCGATTGCATTTTTCCGACCCTTCGGAAAATTCTAGAAACATTTGAAATGATATGTTGATGAGTTTTATTGATTGTGTCCAAAAATGGTGATTTTTGGATGTATAGATTAAGAGTTATGAATTTTATGAGAAAATACTATTTTAAAAGTAACCGCTTATAATTCCTTATGGTTAACTCCAAAATTGATGAAATTTTTATTGTGAGTACAATTTATGATAAATGTCTAAATATTCGGCAGTTTTGGCCATATGAAAAATAGTAAATGAATTTTAAAATTCTAAGAAAAATATATGTTCAATATGGGACTATATTCGCTAAATCTTTAAAAGAAATATTTTTGAACCGATTTGGTATTTTTCATGAAAATAGACTAGTTATGAATAAATGAGTTAAATATGTTATGTGAAGGAAGAAAATTGAAAAATATGATTTTATGGCTTGAGAATCATATATGTGGTATATGCAGATTTTTTATGAGGGTTTTGGTTATTGGTGATGAAATTTTATAAGTTTGGCATTTTATGTGATTAAATGCATTATTTAGTAAAGTGTAAACAATTAAAATAAATTGTTTATAAGTTTAAGAAATGTTATTCTTTCAATATCATTATCTTAGAAATATTGGTATGGATTTTATTGTGGAATTTCTACTTTTTTGTGTCGTGGTTACTTATTCATGAGAGTTACTATTCATGAGTTACTATTCACGAAAGTACTATTCACTACAAAATTGGTTTCTTTTTCTAACCAAATTATAGTTGATTTATGAATATTACTCTGGAGATTAAAACTATATATTGATTATATTAATTTTATTATCATATATAACATTTTATAACCCCGATGTTGAAATTCTCTTTTCTCTGAGTATAAAGATGGGTAGATTATTGGTATGATCATATTTAGGGTTCTCTTTGGCCAAGAGTGAAAAGTTGAATTGTGACTGGTATAATCATGACCATTGAATTTATAATTGAATATCTTTAGCTTAAGTGCAAAGGTGAATTGATCAACATGGATATAATTATTGTTTATATAAATTCTGAAATGATTATATATTTCTTTGAGATATTAATATATTTGGCCTGTAATGCAAATATGAACTGTTGATGAATATCTTTGGCATGTATTGCAAAGATGAACTGTTGTTGAATATCTTTGGCCCGTAGTCATCTTTTGTTGAATATCTTTGGCCCGTAGTGCAAAGATGGCCTGTTGTTGAATATTTTTGGCCTGTAGTGCAAAGATGAACTGTTAATGAATATCTTTGGCCCGTAGTGCAAAAGATGAATTTATTAGTATGATTATGAAGCAGAGGCGTGATTTGGTATAACCATGATCTTTGATGTTTCGTGTGATGAAAATTATCTTTGTCTCCGGATGAGAAAAGGAATTTAGAACTACAATTACGATTATGAGTTATACATGTGATTGTGGATGAGAATTGTTGATTGATGTTACTGAGGGGATAAAACATTGTTGGTGGACTTTTAACATGAGAAGATAATAGATTTATGGTCTATTGACTCTTCTAATGGATCGCTTCGTTCACCGTGAAACTATGGTTGAAAAATTTTATCATCTACCATATGTTCTAAATTTACGATTTATTACATGTTGAAGGCTATTGATAATTTATTTATCTTTAGTCATGATATTCTTTTTATCGAAGTTAGTTGGTTTCACCCTTTTGCTTCACAATTCCTTTCGGGTAATAAGTGTAGAATTGGTTGAGCGGGGGGTAACAGGAATAGAAGCGGTGGTCATCATTTAGTAGTTATATTTGGTGAGTCAAATAGGGTAAAAGCTAACCCAATGTTGGAAGGGTGTTTTGCCACTATCATACAAGATGTCTAAAGACATACAACCTCGTGTCATCATAAGACAAGGTTGTGCACATCCACTTCATCGAGTATATCTACGCCAATCTACCTATATGATCTTGGTGTTTGTTTGAAGTATAATTCTCAATTAGAGACAGTGGAGATAATGATATGTCAAGAGAAGACTCACCATTGGAAAGAATATGATAGTAATCTTCTCGTTTTTCTTTGGGGTCTATTAATCAACCAAGGATAATTTCGTGGCCATATGATATCTATCATAACCTAGAAGCATGGCCTCCCATGTATGCTGAAGGTTTCTTGAGCACTTCCCAAAGATTTTAGTTTTAAAACAGTTTTTGACTATACCTTTATGTAAGGTGTCATTTGAGAGTCATGTCACGGTTGGGACATGTGTCACATTTGGTATATATTTGTATCCAAACTCACAAGATATGTGTTGTTGTATTTTGCACGACAATTGTTGTAATAAAGTTGTAGTTGTTTTCTGTACCATGTATTTGGCGACTCAGAATGGGTTGGGTGTTGTATACCTATTTTGGGGGCGTCACATTTGTTATATTTTATTAGTTTAACACTGTTGAAGGCTAATGATAACTTATTCTGCATTATCTTAGTCATAATATTTCTTACTGGGCTAGTTGAGCTCACCCTTTTACTTTTATTGTTCTCTTCGGAAAATGAGAACGAAGCAGCGGACTAATCGAGGAACAAGAGTGATGGTCCTAGATGTTCAGATTAGTAGTCCTCACTATTCAGCGTGAAATAGTGTGATAATAATTGTAATGAGGACTCCTTTTGAGTTTGTATACTCTCTAAGTAGACAATATTTGTATTCAAACTCACAGTTTATGTTTTGTCGTATTGTATACCACGCTTGTATTATTAAGTTGTATTTGAATTCTGTACCATGTATTTGGCAACTCAAGATGGGTGATGTATACCTGTTTTGGGGGCGTCACAGTAACAAAACACAATTTTTTTTATTTTATAAAAATAAGTCATTTCATCTTTATTATTTCAATCCAAACGTAATATTAATGTTATTGGGATGCCTTTCAAGTATTTACATAAACTTTCAAATTATTATGCATACATATTACCAGAATGCTAGTGTGACTGAAGTTTTTATACCTAAAAATATCTCTCAAATTTTTATTCATTATCTAAATGGTTAGTAGGAGAGATTATAGACCAAAAATGTTATAGATATATTTTGATTTTATATGTCGAATTTTTTGTTACGAAATATATATGTATATAAAAATAATTATAGTTGTTAATATTTTAATAATATACTTTATATAATAAATTAATTATATAATATATTAATATACGTTGTAATTTTAATTTTACAAAAACTTTTTAATTTTTTGGTACCAAGCGAGACCCGGGGCGATCCAATCTAAGTGACGCCATGGCTTAGAATGAGTTTCTTTCATTTATCGAAGAAAGCTTATCGATCGAATTAAGGATCTGGCCGAATTTTTATTTTTAAATTTTTATTTTTAGTTTTGACTACTAAATAATTAATGTGATTTATTGAAACTGAAATTTTTATAAAATACAGTGATTTAGGTATCATTTGGATACATGTAAAAAACAGAGTTGCACAAACTGTACAATCCTATTTTTTATATGTATCCAAATGACACTTAAATCACTGCATTTTGTAAAAATTTAAATTTTAATAAATCACATTAATTATTTAGTAGTCAAAAACAAAAAATAAAAATTTTAAAAAAATAAAAATTTCGACCAGTCACTACTCCGGTCGGAAGAAAACGGTCGACATAGACTTATTGCTTCCGAATTGAAGCACAACTGATAAGTTGGATCGCACCCATATCTTCTTGAGTAATTCTACGTAGACAGTTTTTTTGGACCGTAATATTGAACATTTTTAATTATTTTTTTTTATTTTTTTGTGACTCTTAAAAAATATATAATATTTATTCTAATTGAATTTTTTATATAATATATATATATATATATATAATAAGGTTATAGAGACTATATAACCCTATTTTTATATATGTATCTAAATTATACTTAAAATACTATATTTTATAAAAATTTTGATTAAAATAAATACTATACATTTTTTAAAATTCGGAAGAAAAAATAAAAAATAAAAAATGTCCAATATTTCGATCCAAAAAAAACTGTATGCCAAGACTTATCATATCTTCTTCTGAACAAAGACCAAAATTTTGGGAGTGGTTAGCATAAAGTTAACTTTGGTCAATTAATTAATATAATGTCAACATGCATGTCGGAAGATAATCTCTCTATCTACGTGTCAATATTGAATTGATCAATTGACCGATTTATTATGATATTAACTTGATTAACTTGATGATAAGTGCATCCCAAAATTTTACTTACCTACTTCTTCATAACCTTCTTCACACACCACGTGTCTTCCCAATAATAACACACCCCATCATGAACACGTGTAACTCCCCCATATCAACGACAGCCACCGCTCCACATGTCATCACCTCCTTCTTTCCATCCAAACAAAATATTTTCCGCCGCTTTCCATCTTTCTTCCTTCTGCCCAAAAGATAAAAAGAGGCTCTAAAAACCCACGCGGCAAGCAATACCACTTACACGTGGCAGTCGTATGCTATAAATAGAAAGAAATGGAGATTGAACAACATAAATTAAAATGGTGAGAGTTCCAGTTAGAAGAGAGAGAATAAGCAGCAACGGCCGTTATAAGGGCGTGCGGATGAGAAAATGGGGAAAATGGGTGGCCGAAGTCCGCCAACCCAACAGCCGTGACAGAATCTGGTTAGTCTCCTACGAGACACCCGAGGAGGCCGGCAGAGCCTACGACGCCGCCGTCTTTTGCTTACGTGGCCCCTCAGCCGTGCTCAATTTTCCGTGGGATCCTCCTTGTATTCCGTCCGCCGGTGTGTTGTCGCCGGCTCAGATTCAGGCGGCTGCCTCCAGACACGCTCGTAAGGTGTTGTCGGAGCCGGCGGGTACGGTGTCATCGGAGATGAATCGGGCGGGGAGTTTCGTTGGGGATTCGGAAGAGGTAGCAATTGGTACCTCCTCCTTGGGAGGCGGCGAAGGAGTTGATAGCTTGATAGCGGGTAGTGCATTTTATGAGACACCACGAGTTTGGTCTTTTTGAAGCTATCTATCTATATACCTTTTGATATGTACGTTTATAATGCTTTTGTGGTTAGTTAATTAGATTTATTAATTAATGTTAACGCCAAGATCTTTTGTCATGTCTCAATCACGTAAGACGTTCTGATCCTGCACAGTAAATACGATTAACACAACAAATTTGACGGCTTCGACCGTTAGGGGATAGCTCAGGCGTGAGAGTCAGTATGGATGTTCACAAAATTAACAATGGAAGATAAAATATTTAGTGTATTGAGAGAAAGAAAATATCAGTTGTATGTGTGTACCTGTATATGGAAGACTTTCTTGCTATGATATACTCTCTAACCCAGTTTACCGTGCCACCCACTACCTACTGACACCACCCATCCCCACGTCCGGTGACTCACCTGCAACTCTATCACCTTTGTTCACTGTTTTCTACCGCCGACCGAAAATCATCTCATCCACATTAATGATTTGCAGTCAGAACAGTCAACTATTACCTTTTTCATCATTACAAGTCAAAGATGGATATATTTAAATGTATGATGGGTCATGTAAGACCCCGATTTTTTATTAATACAATGAAATTTCCTCTATTTATTATTTTGAAATAGTAAGGGTTGATTTGATTAATGTGGATAGTTATGGGTAAAATACGCAAGTATTTCAAAATAAGCAAATGGTTATAAAATATTCATTATTGCCGGGGAATATTCGTTTGGTCGTGGAATATTCAGATCGCTTTGGGAATATTCGCACGACTGCACAATGACCATGTGTGGGCCCCATAACCTGAAAGCGATTGGAGGAAGAAAACGACAAAAAATAAGTTGTTTAAAAATAACTACAGAAGTTGTTACCGATTTATAATCGTTGGAATACCCGGTGGTTAAAAACAAGATGTCTACGGCGTTGTTGACAAGAAGACACTCAGATTGCACCAATTATTGATTCTTACGTGAAAGCGCACTACTCAATAATGGTTACTGAGAATTATCGCTCAAAGATTTTATTTTATTGATTCAATAATTCTTTGCGTTGATATTTTATATATCATTGTTTCAATAATTGTCATTACACAAGATTTTTCATTATCGAAGCAATAATTCATATTATCCGAATAATATTATTAGATAACATTATTGGCAATGTCTAGAAAGTTACATCAAGGAGAGGTTTGGTCACCTAATCAAGGCCAAGAAGGAGAAATTCTTATTGGAAAGCCCCTCTTCCTGAGGCGCACTGGTTGTCGATATTGTGAATTACGTAATATTATTTGTGAATAATTAATTATTGATTCATATGATGAGAAAAATATTGATTTTATATGGATATAGATGGAGAAAATTTTAATGTGACAATTGTTGAAAATTAAAATTTTATTTTTTTATAAAATAATTCATTTAAATATATTATTATATTTTTAATAATATAATAATGGTGATATTTTTACAATGAATGTGTGATATACAGTATATACGAGGAGAAAGAGTATTTTTGTTGCAATAAATGTTTAAAACATGTTAAACATGTCTCATGGACCCATTTATCGATCGAAATTTGATTATACCAAAAATCGCTTCGTTTATGAATTTTGGTCATTTTCTCGTTGGGAATTTGGAAAACTTTCTTCTGCAAAGTTGTAGAGAATTGAATTTCCTATTAACACTCGAGAGATTCAATTTTTCGATAAAAGAGCTATTTATTATGAATTATTGAAGTTCAAGAACCGAAATAATTGATTTTGGAAGTTTAAAATATTTAAAATAGGAAAAAGCGTTTTTTGTGTTGATTAGCCTCATTAAACACATGCTAGTGGGTCAATTCGGATGATTCAAAATTAATAAGTAGAAATTGTAATATATATATATATATATATATATATATATATATAATATTATTATATTAAATGTTCGCGCTTTGGTGTTCTAAGCATTTTCCTATAAATAGGGTGCTTAGGTTAAATTGAAAATTACAACGTAAGCCAAGTTTTTTCTATATTATCGAGCGTATTCTTGTGAGTATGAATTTAGTATACTTTGAGTATTGCTATACGGTGCAAGTTCAAGTTATAACCTATATCCAAAGATTCCAGCTTAAATCTTGTCCTTTCCGAGGTAAGGGATATTATTTTTTTTGTAATGATATTATTTCTTCAATATCATTATTTCAAATATTGATCTAAAGTTTTTAATCAAATTTGGAACTTTTAGTGTCGGGGTTACTTATTCACGTATACAAGACTATTCACGATACTTGATCATTATTCACGAATACGACCACTATTCATCGAAAAATAAAAATTTTCTTTTCGTCTCAAAATATCTATTCGGATACTAGCTTTGATTGTATCCATGTTTTGATCATTCTTGAATTTTACACCACTATGATTATTTTTGAGGTATTTTTTTGGACGTGGATAAAACAAAGTACGAATCCTTAATCCTTGTCATTTTGTTTCCTTTGGATTCGTTTTTTAAAATATTTTTCATCATCTTGATCTTAAATGATGATATTATGGAATATCTTTGGCTCAGTAGTGCGAAAAAAGATGAATCATTTCGATGAATATCTTTGGCCTCAGTAGTGTAAAAAAGATGAATGATTTCGATGAATATCTTTGGCCCGTAGTGCAAAGATGAACAGTGTTTAGATGAACATGACTAACGGTGGTGGATGTCCTTGCTTTGTAGTGCAAGGATGAATATATGATTCCGGATATATATTGATTGATGTTACGGGGATAAAAATATTGATGATGGATCGTTAAATTCATAGATATTAGTAGATTTCATCCTCTACGTAACTCTTCTATGAATTAATATTTTTCATTGCTAATATTGATTTAAAACTTGTTGTCTATTGTATTCTATTATATTTTTCCCTGTTGAAGACTAACGATAATTTTGTTGTATATTATCTTAGTCATAATATTCTTTACTGGGCTAGTCGAGCTCACCCTTTTCCTTTTTGTTCCATTTTTCTTCTCGGGAGGCGGAGAATGTAGCGAAAAGTGCAGTCTGGGGTATGGAATGATGGTTATAGAGAAAGTTGTTTAGTAGTCTTCACCATTTTTGTAAAATAATGTATCAATAAATGTGATGAGGATTTATTTGGGTATAGATATTGTCTAGAAGATAATATTTGTATTCAAACTCATAGTTTTACTGTTGTAATAATAAAGTTGTAGTTGTTTCTATACCATGTATTGACAACTCAGAATGGGTGATGTATACCTAGTTTGGGGGTGTCACAGGTCAGCCCATTGATCCGGTCCAGTATTGTAAGAATATGACAAAGATAATGTAAGGACTAAGCCCAAATAACTTTAGGCCTTAATATCGAAGATCCAATGAACTAATTAAATAAATAAGCTCAATCCATTTGGCCCAATAGGTGAAATATCATGACCCAACATTGTCCCCTAGTTTTTTATTAAATAGGATATTTAATAGAAAATTATAAATGGTTCATGATATTATAGGATTGTAATAGGCCCCGAAATGAAACTTTACCAAAGCTCAACCGGTTAAGGAAAAAAATAAAACTGAAAAGATGGATTAAAACCGGAAATCCAATTGAAGGGACCCAATCTGTTAACTACTTGAAATTTAATCCGGACACAACCTTTTCAAATTCGTGATTATGACTACCAATTAAATGTGCCGCCCTCGAGTATCGTGTAACCGTCAGTATAAAAGATAAGTTTTACCAATTTTGACAGTTTTACCTGCCAATTTGAATTTTGAACCTTCGAGCTCCCTTCTTCTCTGCAAAACTTCAACAATGGTGACCCTTAATACAAATCAAAGCTCCCCAATTCGGGCAACTCCCCTTACTGTAGTTCCACCAAACGTTGGCCCTACTGAAGAAGCTTCGAGTTCTAACCCCCAAACCGAAAAACCAAGCACAAATCCCCCTCCAAAAACCCCTCCTACTCCCTCCGACTTTTTCAGGAGTAAGGAACGTTTTACACACGCCAATACTCCTTCTGAAATAACAGATATTGGTTTAAAGAGGATTCGCACTCGATATCAAATTCCTGATACTCATCAAGTTAGGGTTCCCCGGTCCGAAAAGCGTATGTACCAACGACCGGAAGGTTGGACGGCCGTTCCAGTGACCATTCTGGATAAGGGGGTTCGATTCCCCTTACACATTTTTCTGATTACCCTTCTAGGGTTTGTTGGCGTTGGCTTCGCCCAATTGGTGCCGAACTCCTATATTCACATTCTTGCCTTCATTGCTTTCTGCCATGAAGTAGGAGTGGAACCCTCTCTCGATTTCTTCTTTAGTATTTATAAAATTGGCCAAAGCCGGGAAAAGGGGTTTAAGGCTATAAGTAAATTACCATCGAAGACAGGTGAGAAGTTTGAAAGGCGTTCGCTAATCAATACTCCTTCCAGTAACAGAGGATGACATAAAGGATGGTTCTTTGTCAAAGGACCAGAAATTGCTTCGTTGCCAAGTTGGGTCATCGAAGATGTTGTTTCTGCCGACTTCGGTGACATTTCTGAAGAGCGCATAAGAGAAATGATAGAGTTGATTGAAAATTTCCCACAGAAATAATGGAGTTACTTTCTCCTTACCAAGCAAGCCTGGTTATACGAACACAAACGTAAGTTTTCAATTTATTTGTTTACAAAATTATTTAAAATTGTTATTGCTATTAACTCTGACATTTGACTTCCTGTTTCTTGTAGTATCTTTGATTAAGCCGTCTTCTATAGACGTAAAGGATTTGGAAGATTTCTTAGCTGGAAAGTCTATAGAAGTAGCTGACGAACCTCCACAAAAGGAAGCCCTATCCGAAGACAACCAGGCTGAAAAGTCTGCAGAAGCCCCTATCGACCCTCCACAACAGAAAGATCCATCCGAAGACAACCCACCTATCAAAGTACATACAGCCGAACCCCAAATTCATGGACCAGAAGATGAGGAACCTATTCTTTCGAAAGAAATTCTCAAACCTCGTCGAAAGAAGAGAGCCACCCGAAAACCCAAGCCAATTTCCATCCCCTCATATTCCAAAATCCCCTCTGAATCTGAACCAATTATCAACCCAACACCTGTTTGAAGGGGTTTACTCGATCTATCTGTAGACGACCATAAACAGCTCCTTCGAATCAAAAAATTAAGAACCCATATTACTCCTTTAACCCCTGATGAACTCAGAGTGACTTCTACCACCGTCCCTCCTTCATCAACCCTAGTGGAAACTCGAACTGCTAATGAAGAAGAACAAGTCGAACCCACTGTAGGAACATCTCGAAAGAGAAAGCATCCATCTAGTAGTCAACCAAACTTAACATCTGTACCTTCACCAGTTCGTGACCCTACTCCCGTCCGATCTCCATCCCCAGAGAACATATATATTGACCCTTCCCCAACCCGTGACCAACCTATGCCTTCCCCCCCCAAGGCCTTCATCACAAGAATTCCAAAACGAGGCAACTGGAGCACCGACCTTATGGCTTCGGTTCAACGCCAATTTTCCCATTTCAGCTCTTTGATGCCTTCGTCCGGGAAATCGACGATCACCGATTTGACCATCATTCAAACGGGAATTTCCTTGATGAAGGCATGAGTTATTTGACAAAGGTAAGTGACGGTTTTATGGGTTATACATTTATTTCCTTGTTTAAATATCTGAAATTGACTGGATGCTGTAAATATATGCAAGCAAATGCAGTCTTCGGGCGTTTACGTCCAAGACACATAAATGCTGAGTCCGATGAGGAGGCCATAAGAAGAGAAAATAATATGTTGAAGGCGTCGTTGGCTCGTGAGAGGAGCGAACACGAAAATGTTCTTTATACTAATGAAGGCCTTCAGAGCGAACTTGCGCAAACCAAAGAGGGTCTGAGGGAGTCCAAGGATGAACTAGTCTCGGTTAAGGAAGAAATGAAGGCGACGAAAGGCAGCGAACAAAAGTTGGCTGATATGAACGTTTGTTTTGTTGAAGAGACCGAAGCGCTAAAGGTCAATAATGAAGAACTGGTTTCAGCCAACCAAAACTTGGCTATACAAGTCAACAATTTTCAACTGAAGTTTCGTGAAGAAAAAGAAAAACATTCGGCCAAACGTCGGAAGCTTCGTCATAAGTTGAAAGCTTCAAGAGATCGAAGTCCTCTGTTGACCGAAGAGATGCGTAAACAAATACAGACTGAATACCGGGCATCCGATGAGTTAAACGCAGAAATACTTCGGGTATATTCGGAAGGGTATGAGGAATGTCGAAGTCGAGGTAAGGAAAAATTGGTGGCAGCCCAATTAGATCCAGCCTTTCTTGACTTTGAAGATAATGTTTAAATAGGATCTTGCTGCTTTTTATCTTTAGAATTTTGTGTAAAAATTTCGGACTTTTTATGTAATCTCTTAAATATCAATGAAATATTAAGTTCGTGTCTTACAAGCTATTTTAAGAACTTAATTTAATTTGTGAATCAGATAAGGTATATGACAATTAAGTTTAAAAAACAACATTGATCATAATAATTTGGACTTAATAAACTTACCTAAATGAACCGAATCCAACACTTGGGTAAAATAGAGTAATGCATACTTATCATTTCTGAAGTGTGAGACAGATTAGACATAAGATGAATTCGGTTGATCCTTTATGTACCATCGAGATCTTGTTTACCACTCGGGGTAAAACAAGTATATAAGGACCATGGAATTTGTTTACCACACGGGGTAAAATAAATTCATAAGGACACACCTATTAATAAGGCTACCATCGAATGGTCAGCGAGTCCGACCGAACCTCATTACACCATAGTGAATTTGTTTACCGCACAGGGTATAACAATATTAGAAGGACTATGGATTTTGTCTACCACACAGGGTATAACAAATCCATGAGGATACACCTGCCGATAAAGCTGTCATCGAATGGTCAGCGAGTCCGACCGAACCTCCTTAAACACCGATGAAGTTTGCCTACCACGAAGGGCCTGAAAAATTCATAAGGACACACCTACCAAAAAGGCTACCATCGAATGGTCAGCAAGTCCACCTCGTCCTCCTTACACCATAATGAATTCTGGATCAACGAAGAGAATATTAATATGAAGAAAAATGAATCTTTTATTGATAAGGATCTAAACATTTACAGACTTCCAGGACATTGACTTGATCCCTACTGAAAATACTTTTAAAGTCTACCAGCGTGCCAAATGTTCTTGATCTCGGATCCATCCAATGCCCTTAACCGATAAGTTCCAGGTTTCAGAACTTCAATTACTTCGTACGGTCCTTCCCAGTTTGGCATCAGCTTTCCCAAGTTCTGAGGCGTAGAAGCTTCGACTTCCCTAAGGACGAAATCACCCACTTCAAATCTATGAAGCTTTACCCCTTTATTATAGTGTTTGGCCACTCTTCGCTGATATGCCGCCAGTTTTATCAAAGCTATCTCCCTAACTTCTTCTAATAAATCCAGGTTGACCTTCAGTCCTTTATCATTGTAGATCTCTTTAAACTGACTAACCCGAAGGCTGGTGGACCCGATTTCAACAGGAACCAAGGCATCAGTACCATAAGCCAATCTGAAAGGCGAGTCCCCCGTAGTGGTCCTTGGAGTAGTTCGATAGGCCCATAATACACTGAGCAATTCCTCTGGCCATCTCCCCTTAGCCTCATCCAGTTTACGCTTAATCTCGCTCAAGCAATGCTTGTTAGTCACCTCGACCATTTATTTGATTATGGGTGAGCTATCAAGTCTTCCCGTGTTGAACCCCAGTTTTTTTTGTAAATCCTTCAAACTTTGATCCCATGAATGGCGCCCATTGTTCGATATTACCACCTTAGGAATTCTGAAACGAAATACTACCGACTCCTTCATAAATTTTAAACATTCTTGTTCCGTAATTTTCTTAAGTGGTTTCGCTTCTACCCATTTAGTCATTTAATCAATGGCCACTATAACAAAACTGACCTGACCTTTGGCTTTCGGTAACGGACCCAATATATCTACCCCTGCATAAAGAAAGGAATAGGAGATAAGATCGAGTATATCTCTTCTGGTGGCTGATGAGGGATTGGACTATTCAATTGACATTTCTCGCATTTCTTCACATAATCTGTAGCTTCTGCGAAGATGGCAGGCCAGTAGAAACCTTGTCGAAGCACTTTGTAAGCCAAGGACTTGGCAGTCATATGGTCACCACAAATACCTTCGTTAACTTCCCGAAGGGCATATTCGGCTTCGGATGGAACTAAACATTTTAATAATGGGGACGAAAAAGTCCTTCGAAAAAGATCTCCATCAATGAGAACAAAATTAGCACTCTTGTACTTAACTTTTTTGGCCAACATTTTATCCGAAGGAAGGACGCCATCTGCCAAATATTCTATGTACGGAGTCATCCAGCAGTTAGAACGTTTAACACACATCACCGCCTCGTGCTGGATACTGGGCTGCTGCAGAATCTCCAGATAAACTGATCCATCAAAATTGTTAACATCTGTAGTGGCCAATTTTGACAATGCATCGGCAATGGAATTATCGTTACGTTCAACACCCTGAAATTCATAGGAGGTAAAAAATTAAAGTCGATCTTTTAATTATGCCAAGTACTTGATCATTTTCAGACCTCGAGCTTCGAACTCTCCCGATACTTGCTTGACGACTATCTGAGAATCACTATAAATGACCAGCTTCTGAACTTGAAGACTTTTTCATTAATCGGACTCGGCATTAAGACCGCTTCATACCGCCTCATTATTTGTAGCTCTGAATCCAAATTTGATAGCCTGCTGTACCTTGAATCCCTTCGGACTTGTTAAAATAACTCTTGCCCCACTGACGTCCAAAGTAGAGGACCCATCTACATATAGCGTCCACGAGTTCAGATTGTGTTGGAGAACTTCAACTGCTCGATCAGAACGAGCATTCTATCATGAAATCGGCCAAAGCCTGCCCTTTAATAGCCATTCGGGGATGATACTCAATAAAAAATTGGGATAATTCCATCGTCCAAACAGCCAACCTCCCCGAAACTTCAGGTTTACTCAAAATCTTCTTCAAAGGCTGATCCGTGAAAACGATCAAAAGTCGACCTTAAAAATATTGCCTACACTTTCGACTGGCTATTATCAAAGCAAAGGCAAATTTTTAATATTCGGATATCTGGTCTCAGCATCTCTTAGAACATGACTGACATAATAAACTAGATGCTGTTTACCCCCCATTTCTCGAACTAAAACAGCTCCTACTACTAACGAGCTAACTGCCAGATATAAATACAAAGTCTCAGCAGGGGCAGGTTTCACCAATAAAGGAGCCGAAGACAAATACGTCTTTATGCCTTTAAATGCATCTTCACACTCCGAATTCCATTGAAATGTCTTTTCATTCTTCGGTCCTTTCAACTTATCAAAGAATGGTAAACATCTCTCTGCTGATTTGGACATGAATCTCCTCAAGGCTGCAATCCTCCTAGTTAAATGTTGAATATCTTTGAATGACTGAGGAGTCTTCATGTTTAGAATAGCCTGGATCTTTTCCGGATTGGCTTCGATACCCCTTTGACTGATCAGATATCCCAGGAATTTCCCTGCACCAAGGCCGAAGGTGCACTTGGTAGGATTGAGTCTTAACTTATGATGGCGGACCGTCTGAAAGCACTCTTCCAAATCATCCAAGTGTTTTTGGATGATCATGCTCTTTACTATCATATCATCGACATATACCTCCATATTTCTCCCTAGCTGCCTCTGAAATACAAAATTCATCATCCTCTGATATGTGGCTCCAGCATTAATCAAGCCAAATGTCATCTTCTTGTAAGCATACACCGAACGGTATGTGATAAATGTTGTTTTCAGAATGTCCTCTCTGCACATCAAAATTTGATGATAACCTGAAAAAGCATCCATAAAGCTTAGTAGTGCATACCCCAAAGTTGCATCAATAAGTTGATCAATATGGGGTAAAGGATAAAAGTCTTTAGGGTAAGCTTTATTCAAGTCTGTGTAATCAATGCAGACTCGCCACTTTCCATTGTGTTTCTGAACTAGCACCACATTGGCCATCCACTCAGGATAATCTATTTCAAAGATGAAGTCAGCAGCAATCAACTTTGTAATTTCTTCATCTATGATTCGTTGACGTTCTGGTGCAAATATTCGCCTTTTCTGCCGAACTGGCTTCTTCGATGGATCCACATCTAAACGATGTTCGACAATCTTTCGGCTGATTCCAGGCATATCTTTCGGTTCCCATGCAAAATATCCGCATAACAGCGAAGAAGTTCCATAAGATTGGTTCGGAGAGGTTCCGGCAGACCTAAACCTATCTTCACTGTTTTATCCGGTTTGCCGACAATCAACTCAATCTCCTCCGTCTCTCCTGCTGGCATGACCAATGGCTCCGAACTGCCTTCGGTAAAGGGCTCAATCTCTATTGTCATGTCCTGCTTCTGCTTACTGACGTCTACCCCCGAAGTAATTACAATATTCTTATAACAACGTCTGGCCAGATCCAAGTCCCCTGCTACATCTACAATCCCATGAGTCGTTGGGAACTTAATCTTAAAGTGAGGAATAGAAGTTACAGCTTGGAGAGCTGTCAAAGTAGGTCTACCCAGAATGGCGTTGTAAGCCGAATCAACATGCACAACATAAAACTTACACGTTATTTCCATCTGCCGAGGAGCTGTACCGAAGATTACTAGTAATTCAATAGTGCCTGCAACTTTGACTGGATCATTGCTAAAGCCATATAGAGGGGCCTCCTGTCCAACTTCCATCTTTCGCCCGTCAAGATGCATCATCTAATATGCATGGGCATACAGAATGTCAACAGAAGAACCATTGTCAATCATCATTCACTTCATATCCACCGAACCTACTTGAGCGGTTACCACCAATGCTCCTTCATGAGGCTCGATAGGTTCCGAAGGATAATCTTCGTCAGTGAATGATATGACTGTCCCAGGAAACGATCTGTCATTCTTCGGGTGAACACCCGCCACGGACATAACCGAATCCAAATAACTTCGTCTTTTCTTCCCTACTAATTTTCCCGCCGTCCCACCAGTAATTACATCAATGACATGCCTGGGTGGTTGATTTAGAGCAGGTTATACAGGTGGAATTGGTTGAACCACTTGAACAGTACGGTCATCATTTCTCTGTTCTTGTTGTTGATCCCTTCCGGCCACATATTGAACCAACACACCGCTTTGAACCTTCCTCTCAACAAAGTCCTTCAGACTGCAACATTCATTTGTATCGTGACCTGTGGCCTGATGATAGCCACAAAATTTTTTAGTATTGCCCTGCCCTGGCTTAAGATTATCACGAGGTGGTTCAAAGTACGGCTGATTTCTGATATGATCCAGTATTACCGATCTATCCGTATTCAACTTGGTATATACCCTATTCACCTTCTGAGCAGAAGAAGGTGGGCGATTCCCTCCTTGTCGCCAGTTGTTATTATATTTCTTTGAACTACCTTCTGGCCGATCATTATTTCTCCCACTCCTCTTCTGGTCACCTTCAGCTTTGACTTCTGTCTCCTTTATCTTGTCTGAAGAAGGGCGTCTTAAGCTATTCATAGCTTCTTCCACTACAATATAACCTTCCGCCTTATCAAAGGCTTCAGACAAACTCTTCGGATGATGAAACATCAACTTCTTTACCAATTTCTCTGACTTCACTAGATCCAATCCATTCTGGAATAACCCGACAGCTTGTAAATCATTAAGGTCCGCCACTTGACCAACTGCCTCCCTAAACCATTTCATATACTGACCCAAAGATTCATTAGAGAACTGTTGGACTTGTGCCAAAGAACCCGTAGGCTTTCCTCTTCTTCGGTTGCTCCCAAAATGAGCATGAAATTTATCACATAACTCTGACCATAAGGAAACAGAATCTGCAGGTAAGGTCCCCATCCACTGCCTCACATCTTTCCTCAACATTGTAACAAACGTATGACACTTAGCAGCATCAGTGAAATCATAGTAATCCAATAGTCTATCGAAAGCTTGGCTATGGTCATAAGGATCTCCTGATCCATCATAACTCTCCATATGGGGCAATTTTTTAGTAGGATCTGCCTTCTCCTTAAGAATATCTGAGGAGAACGGAGACGCCTTTTTCCCCGGAGTATCCTTTACTTGTTGAACTTCATCCAACAGCTTTCTAAGTTCCTTTAACTCCTTAACCGAAAAGTCTACACCTTCCGATTTCGATGAAACTTCTTTCTCCGGAGACATCTTCTTCTTCTGAGTAGATCTAATTCTCCCCTCAGAGACTACAGCTCTCGATGGACTCCTGGTGTGACGCCCCCAAAATAGGTCCATTCCATCCAACCCATTCTGAGTCGCCAAATACATGGTACGTAAATAACTACAACTTTATTATTACAACATATAAACTATGAGTTTAAATACGAGATATTGCCATCTAGACAATATCCACACGCAAATAAATCCCCATCATAATTATTGATACATTATTTTACAAAATGGTAAGGACTACTAAACAACTCTCTAGAGCCTTCATTCCATACCCCGACTAGTAATCGCTACATTCTCGTCTCCCGAGAAGAAAAATGGAACAAAAAGGAAAAGGGTGAGCTCAACTAGCCCGATAAAGAAATAATATTGACTAAGATAATATACAACAAAATTATCGTTAGTTTTCAACAGGAAAAATCTAATAGAATACAATAGACAACAAGTTTTAAATCAATATTCGCAATGAAATAATAATTCATTAGAAGAGTTAAGTAGAGAATGCAAACTACTATCTTCTATGTATGAATTTTAAAGTTCATCGCTCATCTTTTATCCTCAGTAACATCAATCAATATATATCCGGAATCAAATATTCATCTTTGCACTACGCACCAAAGATATTCATCATTGGTCATGTTCATCTAAACACATGTTCATCTTTGCACCACGGCCAAAGATATTCATCGAAATCATTCATCTTTGCACTATGTGCCAAAGATATTCATCATAAATCATTCATCTTTGACTATGTGCCAAAGATATTCAATAATATCATCATTTAAGATCGAGGATGATGAAAATATTTTTAAATAAACGAATCCGGTGAAACAAAATGACAAGGATTAAGGATTAAGGATTCGTATTTTGTTTTATCCATATCCAAAAATACCTCAAAATAATCAGCAGTGTAAAATTCAAGAATGATCAAAACATGGATACAATAAAAGCTAGTATCCGTAATAGATATTTTGGACGAAAAGAAGAAATTTCATTTTTCGATGAATAAGGCCGTATTCGGGAATAAGTGTCAGATACGTGAATAAGGCCGTATACGTGAACAAAGAATCTCGACACCAAAAGATAGAAATTTCACAAAAAACATCTTCACGCTTCCGTGAATAAGACTTTCATGAATAAGAATCGTGAATAGAACTCAATGAATGAATAAGAACTCGTGAATAAGAACCCCGACATGAAAAAGTTCCAAATTTGATAAAAAGTTCCAACCAATATTTCAAAGATAATGATATTGAAGAAATAATATCATTTGAAGAAAAATAACATCCCTTACCTCGAAAGACAAGATTTTAGGGAAAACACCAGGATATAAGCTATGACTTGAACTTTCAGCACCGTATAGCAATACTCAAAGTATACTCAAAATACTCACAAGAATATACGATAATATATAGAGAGAAAACTTCATTTTCGGGTGTGATTTTCAATTCTAACCTAAGACCTATTTATAGGAAAATGCTTAGAACACCAAAGCGTAAAATTTAATAAATTAATAATATATATTAAGTTTTCTACGCCAACCTTCCTAGATCTGAATTCAAAGAACATGACACATTTATAACATGAACACTCACCAAAAACGTTTTTATTATTTAAAATAATTAAAACTTCCAAAAATCAATTATTTTGGAACTCCAAACTTCAATAATTCATAATAAATAGTCCTTTTACCAAAAAATTCGAATCTTGCGAATTTTTATAGGAAATTCAATTCTCTACAACTTTGCAGAAGAACGTTTTTCCAAATTCCAAACAGAAATTGGCCGAAATCCATAAACGGACGATTTTACATGCTATAATCAAATTTCACTCAATAAATAGGGTCCACCGACATGTTTAACATGTTTTAAACATTTATTGCAACAAAAATATTCTTCCTCCTCGTATACTCATATATCCCACATTATTTGTAAAAATATCACCATTATTATATTATTAAAATATAATAATATATATATATATATTTAAATGAATTATTTCATCAGAAAAAGATAAAATTTCAATTTTCAACAATTGTCACATTAAAAATTTTCTCCATCTATATCCACATAAAATCAATATTTTCCTCATCATATGAATCAATAATTAATTATTCACAAATAATATTATGTAATCACAATATCGACAACCAAGCAGGTTCAGGAAAGAGGGGCTTTCCAATAAAGATTTTTCCTTCTTGGCGCCAAGTAATTAGGTGACCAAACCTCTCCTTAGATAGAACTTTCTAGACATTGCCAATAATGTTATCTAATAATATTATTCAGATAATATGAATTATTGCTTCGATAATGAAAAATATCGTGTAATGACAATTATTGAAATAATAAAGAATATAAAATATCAATGCAAAGAATTATTGAATCAATAAAATAAAATATCGAATAAGAATTATCGTAACCATTATTGAGTAAGTGTCTTCACGTAAGAATCAATAATTGGTGCAATACCAGCGCTTCTGCTCAACAACGCAGATTAGTGTGTTTTTAACCATCGGTATTCCAACAAAGATAATTCAGAATAACCGCACTGCTATTTATAAACAACTTATTCTTGTCGCTTTCTTCCTCCAATCGCTTTCGTTATGGGGCCCACACATGGTCGCTTAGTCGCATTTAATATTCTCCGACAAAGCATTTAATATTCCACGACCAAACGAATATTCCCGAATAATAATGAATATTATATCACCACTTGCTTATTTAAATATTTCATGATTTTACCCATAACTAACCACATTAATCAAATCCACCCTTACTATTTCAAAATAATAAATAAAGGAAATTCCTTTTTTTTTAAAAAAAAATCGGGGTCTTACACCTGGATCTACTTCTACGAGTGTTTTTGTTATTACAATGAGAATACTCAGTTCTATACACATTCTTTGTATTCTCCGGAATATCCTCCTTCAATCTACTTCTACGCTTGCCATCCCCACGACCACGAGAACCGAGAATATGAAGCGATTTCTTAGATACCTCAGGAGTTTTACTTCTAGACCTTCCTCGAACCTGAGGACGGCCTCGAGATACATATCCGGAATGTTCTGGTTCTTTCCCTTCTCTCTAATGTACATCCTTGGACTTACTATGCCTTTCCGATTGCACATAAACGGATGACTCGTCCTTTAACTCGGCTATCCGAAGCATCTGCTCGGTTATGTCCTCTCTCTGTTTCAGAAGAATCTCTAAAGCCTTATCCGCTTTGTCCGCCATCTTTGCCAACTTGGCAGCTTTGTCATCTCGACCACTTCGGTGATGGGTTCTAGGCGGAGTGCCTTCTACCCCTTTTCGGTCATGCTCTTTACCCTTCTCAGCACCAAAGACCAATCTTCGTCTGGTGTCACCATGAGCTCTCACTTGAAAACCCTCAGAACCATGCTTAGAAGCAGTGCTCTCATGAACACTCTTTGAAGGACCCATGCCATCCTTACCAGAAATATGTTGAAGCATGTGCTCACATCCCCTACCGTCCTTTCTTTGGTGTATCTCGCTTCTACTCTTCCCCATCACTTGTGACGTAGAACAAATAACTATTTGTGATTGCAAACTCTTGAACACTAGAACTCAACCCTCCTTCTAGCGTCAATGTTAACGCCAAGATCTTTTGCCACGTCCCAATCACGTAAGACGTTCCGATCTCGCGACAAGAAACACGATCAACACCACAAGCTCGACGGCCCGATCGTTGGGGATAACTTCGCGCGAGAGTCAAGTATGGATGTTCACAAAGTTAACAATGGAGGATAAAATATCTAGTATATTGAGAGAGATAAAATATCAGTTGTATGTGTGTACCTGTATATGGAAGACCTCCTTGCAATGATATACTCTCCAACCCAGTTTACCGTGCCACCCACTACCTACTGACACCACCCATCCCCACGTCCGGTGACTCACCTGCTACTCTATCACCTTTGTTCATCTTTTTTTTTATCACGTGAAAATCATCCCATCCACATTAATGATTTGCAGTCATACCAACCATTACCTTTTTCATCATTACAAGTCAAAGATGGATATATTTAAATGTATGATGGGTCAGCCCATTGATCCGGTCCAGTATTGTAAGAATATGACAAAGATAATGTAAGGACTAAGCCCAAATAACTTTAAGCCTTAATATCGAAGAACCAATGAACTAATTAAATAAATAAGCCCAATTCATTCGGCCCAATAGGTGAAATATCATGATCCAACAATTAATATCAATTCATTTTATTTTATTTTTTGTAATTGGCATGCCTTTCATGTGGTTAATTGAATTTATTCATGGTGATTATATATTACCTAAATTCTAAATTTGAAATTGATATCGATGCATGTTAAATTCGAGCTGCATTAAATCGAAAAGAATTCAAAATTGTTGCAAGACACAAATATTTTTCATCAATTTAGCCTAATAGAGAAACTTTACCACCCTGTTCGGGAGTTTTTAAATTGTAAAAATGAAAAGAAAGTTAAAAAAGAAGAGAAGGGAAGAGGAGAAGAGTGGTTTTTTTTTTTCAAAAGTGAGAAGAAATTTTTTGACTCAAATTAAATGTACTCATTTTCCTTTTCTTTTCTAATTAAAACACCCAAGACACTACTTTTTTTCTATTACAAAATTTAAAGATACCACTAGCTAGTTTTATTTTTTTCTCTAGTTTTCTTTTTAAAAGTGGGGAAAAAAAAATTTGACTGGAAATAAACTAACTTTTTCTCATTTTCTTTTTTTTCTCTTGTAACTAAAATTTAAAGATACTATTTCTTAAAGCTTATTTTTCTTCTTTTTTTTCTTCACTTTCTTTTTCCTCTTCAAAATTCAAAATAAAAGTCAAAGACGAGGTGAAAGGGTGTTAAGACTTGAGAGTTTCTCAATTTAGCCAACATAAAAGTGGAAGACATAGGTCTAATTAAGAATATCGTAAGCTTCCGCGCGCATAGAATTAAAGTGTTGCGTGTATCTCGCTCATCAATAAATATATTTGCATTCGCTGATTTGATCAAAATTTTGATTTTACGTATGAAAACCTGTCAGTCATACAATTTAACATGTTGCTTGGGAGGACGGAGTAACATGAAGCTTCCCCGTTTAAGTACTCTCTCCGTCACTTTTTAAACGTACGTAGTTAAAAAAATGTTTTTGTCTCTTAATATTTATTGTTTGAAAATTTCAATCAAATATTAATTATTTAATTTTTAATATTATTCTAAGTATTAAATATAATTTTGACTCTTTCACTATTTTTTGTCTAATAAATAACATATTTTTTAATATAAAGTCATATAATATAGACAATTAATATTATATTTAATATTATATAATTATTTTCTTAATAATTATGTACAATTTTTAAACGATATTTAAGAAAAGGGAAAAGTAACATTTTGAGTTTTATGGGTTACGATTGTATAACATTTTGAGCCTTGTGGGTTTTGAGCCTTATCATTTAACATTGGATTAATTACATATATTAGTACTTTTTAAAAATAATTATAAAAATAAAATACCCATAAAATAATTACAAAAATATTATATTTTTTTAATTTTATTTACAATATTACTATAATTATGAGTCCTTAATTAAAGGGATTAATAATATTAATGGGGCATATTTTTTAAAATGCGTGATAACCACCGTCTATTGTATGTGTAGGACTCTTCGTTTTCGTATACTACCCTTTACACGCTGAAACCCTCTTTTCTCTCTCCTTCCGTGTTTCAGCATTCTCCATTGATCGTTATCGAAGTTAGCAATTTCGTTCTCGTCACCATCATTTCTACTTGTTTTCGTGATTACACAGTGTTCATTGAAACCTCTTATCTCTTTCATTCATGTTTCAATATTCTCCATTGTTCGTTATCGAAGTTCATAGCCATTTCGTTTTCATTTTGCGTTCGTCACCATCGTTGTTATCTGTTTTCGTGATTACACAGTGTTCCAGTTGGTTTATTATTCTTCGGTATCGATTCTGGTTGTGTATATTTTCAGGTCAGTTATTTTGAAATAATTTAACGTATTATATATATTAATGTAGTTTATCAGTCGAATGTAGTGTTGATTGTTGTGTGGGTTTGTGTTATTTTTTATGTTTTGTATAGAATGGTTGATACAAAGAAGAAGGATGGGAAGAGGAAGAGAATATCGGAGCGTGAGTCTGTCAAGGACGTGAAGAAGTTTGCTATGGATAGGAAGGGGAAGGAAAAGGATGTATGTCGGAAATCGAGTAAAAATGAAAATAAATTTGGTGATACACGTTGATATCAAGCATTTCAAGTCAAGTGCGATTAGATTCTAAGCTCGACGCCTCGTAGTTAAGGCCAAAGGTCGATCTTTATCCGTAATATAATTCCAACACAGAGAAATTTAAAGGTGTGTTATTTTTAATTTTCTTATGGTTACCATTATATAATTATTTGGTTACTTATTAGTATGTATTTGGGTATTGTAAACATTTAATGATTTGGTTACTTATTAGTATGTATTTGGTTACTGTGATATTATATTACTGTGTTACTTTTATGGGTTGGTTACTTATTAGTATGTATTTGGTTACTGTGAATTTTTATTAGTATGTATTTGGTTACTGTAAAATAATAATTATTTGGTTACTTATTTTTATGTATTTGGTTACTGTAAACTTTTAATGTTTTGGTTACTTATTAGTATGTTTGTGGTTACTGTGATTTTATAGTTTGGTTACTGTTATATCAGATTTTGGTTACTATCATATTACAGTTTGGTTACTATTTTGTATTTTTTATGCTTAATATATTTTTGCCTAGTATACATGTTTTAATAAATTGAGTTTAGTGTATAGGTTGTTTATGTATTGGTTACCATTAAAAGATGGTTTGGGTACCATCATAGAATTATTTGGTTACTTGTTAGTATGTATTTGGTTATTGGATTTAGTGTATAACACTATTTTTTGTATAAATTTTGTTATACTGGTTACTAATAACTGTTCAATTCTGGTTTTGTGTATTTACAATTATGGGATCTTTACTATGAGGAATGCAACAGAAAATTCACTGGAAAAGTAATATATTGGTGTGACATGGAAGTCCCCATAATTATTGCCAAGAAATTGAATGAAAGTCAGCTGGAGAAGTTTAGGGCAACATGTTTTGGAAATTTTTTGGAGTTTGGTGAGCATCAAATGTATTCACAGATTATTCACCATGCTCAGTAAGGAGGTTCACCAAAGGGATGATGGTGAGATGTGATTTTGTTTGGGGAGAAAAGGGTTAGGTTTGGGTTGCTCGAGTTTTGTCTCGATTTACGGGTTGAGATGGCAAGGCAATGATGATATAAGTGCATATAAAGGTATGCAAAATCGATTATTAAAAAATATTTTAGAAGTAAGTTATTCGTAGTAGTATAGGTAGATATTCCTAAGGCGCTTTTGATGATGATGACGAGGGTATTAAGATGTCATTGATCTTTTGGTGTTTAATTTTATTCTTTCAACAGCTTTCAAAATTTTGTTGATGTTGCAATGGTAAATTTTATATGTTATGGTGATGTTAGTAGTTTTCCTTGGGGAAAGTTGCATTTGAAATGACAAAGTATTCTTTGTCAAATGCATCAAGGGCATATAAAGAAATGAAGGAGTGGTGGTTCAACATATAATTTCTACAAGGACCATTATATTAAATTGTATAAGTTGAATGGTCTTCCATATGTATTTCAAGTGTTTTTGTTTGAAACAATTTCAACTTTCAAAACTCGTGGTATATGCAACGACGAGCATCTTTCGGATATCCGTTTATGTAGATGAAAGGAGCTCGTGAAGCCTCCTTCAAATGACAAGTTGAATGAGCTAGTATTCTGTTCTGGACAGGTATGCAGTTTACCATTAAGAATGTAATTTGTTACCTTTAGTTAATTATTTGGTTACTGATTATTCGTGTGAAGTTTACTCTTAACATAGTAGTTAGTTACCTTTATATACTAATTTAGTTACTTATTATATTATGTGTATGTTAACAATAAAAATATTGTTGGTTATTAGAATATCTGTAATTGGATTTTGATTATATTACACTCATGTAACTAATAACAATTTTGTTGGTTACTAGAATATACACGATTTGGTTACCTTTATATATTTAGTTGGTTAATGATTTATATATATTTGATTAATGATGATCTATGTTTTTGTTTATTGATTTTGTTTTTCTGCTTATTTATTTTATCTTTTGTTATTGTAATTGTATAATGTTTGTCGATGTTATACTAAAGTGTACTTATTATTTTTCAGCTGAGGGTAAAAAGTTTGATTCCCACGGATGAGGAGAATGAACGTCTTGATTTGGGCAGGTTTCAGTTTTTCAGTGGGAGGGATGCTAACAAGAATGTTGAAAAGAAGTCGAAGGATGACAACATTGGAAGTGATATATCGGTCATTAAAGATGCAATTGATACACAGTTACTGGTAGTTGGAGAAAAAAGTTTTTAAAATTAAGAAAGACGCGTTAAACCGCGGGTTGATATGAAGGATGAGCTACTGATTTTACATGTTCAATTTACTGAGAGAGTTTAGATTAATTATTAGAGATGAGTTACGGGGATAAAAGATGGTGGGGTCAAAGAAATTGACAGTGATTCTGATGATGATTCTGATTCTGATTCTGATGAGGGTGGTGATGCTGATGATGATGATGAAGCCGATGATTTTGATGAAGCTGATGAAGCTGATGATGTTGTTGATGAGCATGCTGGTGAGGTTGGTGATGATGGTTTGAAAGCTGATGAGGTTGGTGATGATGGTTTGAAAGATGATGAAAAGAAGGATGAATTTATAAATGAAGCTGAAAATGAAGGTGATGATGTTATGCTTGAAGACCGTCATGTTGTTGAGGATGTTAAGGATGTTATGGTTGAAAACCGTCATGTTGTTGAGGATGTTATTGAGGAGGTTGTTGAGGATGTTATGGTTGAAGCCCATCATTTTGTTGAAGATGTTGTTGAGGATGTTGGTGATGTGTCAGATTTTGTTAAGAAAAAGGATGGTAATGAATCTGAGTATGGTACTGAAGTTGAACTTGATGGTATGGTTGAAGAACATCATGAAATAATAAGTAATGTTGTTCAAGAAATTGTCAAGGTTAGACTTTTTTTGTTTGTTTTGTTTTGTGTTAGATGTCTTTTTTTTCATTTTTAAAGATCAATTGATTGTTTTATATTTTGAAGCAGATCATAAGAATGATGTTGACATGCCAACTTTTGACATTTTAAGCCAATGTACGGGAAAGAAATTGTTGTTTATGTTGTCAGCCGAGGTTAGTGTTATTACGACACGCCAACTTTTTTTTTTACATGCTTTAGGTTTTGGTTACTATTTTACCATTACATGCTTAAGGTTTAATATTGCTTCAATTTTACTCAAGATTCAACTCATAAATATATAGTAACCATTATAATGTTTCATAGTAACCAAAACAAAGATTAGTTAGTAACAAGTATAATGTTTCATAGTAACTAATAATGCATTAAACAAAGAATTAATATAGCATTAGACAAGATAATGTTACCAATACATAATTAGTTAAGTAACAAGTATAATGTTTCATAGTAACCATTACAGCATTAGACAGAAACCAATACAATATCAGATTTTTATGTGAAAATATAATTGTTTTCGTTTACATTTTCGTCATTTGTAAAAGGGAAAAAGTTTGAGGCGGAAAGCAAATCAGATTGGATGAGATGGTTTCGACTACCCGTGATATAGTCCAGTGTGATGAATTGGAGAAGAGCGTCAATAGAGTCAGTGGCAGACCTGTGCGTGAACATTTAAAGAGTGTTATTCTACAGTCTCCATATACAGGAACATTTGGATCGGCTGGGTTATCGTCTAATGGATCGGGTGCTAGTCAAAGAGTTGCTATTATTTTTGCATTTCCCAAGGTTTGCATGGATATGCCGTCCAAATTTGAAGAGGCATTGTTTGAACAGTGGTTTAAAATAGGACTTAACAACAGGAAAATGTTTGCTTTTTACTGTTAACAATGCTATAGTTTTTTTATGAAACAAATAAATTTGTTTTTGGGTAGTGTGTATATTAACATGGTGATTATTAATGTCAACGTGTATACTAATATGTTTTTATATTGAAAGACGGATAAATTTTCTGGGAAGAATGACATTATCGAACCTGCTTTTGTATTTGGGTCTATCCCAATTTTATCTAAAATGTGGTTTTATAAATTAAAGACTCCTGGGCAATGGTTAGACGATGATGTGAGTTCTTTTTTTTTTAAATTATGTTTCTATATTTATGGTTACATTATTTATTTGTTTAAGTAAAATAGCTTTAATAATTGTTAGTTCTTTATCGTATATATATCTTTTTTGTTATCGCTATATGACTATTTTGTTACTATTATATTACTGTTTTGTTACTATCATACAACTATTTGGTTACTATTATATAATTGTTTGGTTACTATCATAAATATTTTATATATATGTTGGTTACCATCATATAAAATGATATGTTAATATTTAAGCATGTTTTTGGTTCTTTATGATATAAGTGGTTAGATTCTTTATATATATATGTTTTGTTATTATTATATTACTGTTTGGTTACTAGTATACAACTATTTGTTTACTATTATATAATTGTCTGGTTACTATGATATATGTTTTATATATGTTTTGGTTGCCAACATATAAATTGATATGTTACTATATAAACATGTTTTGGTTGCTATGATATAAGTGGTTGGTTACTGTCATATAACTGTTTTGTTATTGTCATATACCGCTTTGTTCTTATCATATTCTTGTTTTGTTAATATCGTACAATTTTTTGGTTACTATTATATAATTTTTTGGTTACTATCATATATGTTCTATATATGTTTTTGTTACCATCATATAAACTGATATGTTGATATATAAACATGTTTTGGTTACTATGATATAAGTGGTTGGTTCTTTGTCTATATAACTATTTTGTTATCATCTATATAACCTGCTTTATTACTATTATATTCTTGTTTGGTTACTATGTTACAAATTGTTTGGTTACTATTATATAATTGTTTGGTTCTTATCATGTATGTTCTATATATGTTTTTGTTACCATCATATAAACTGATATGTTGATAGATAAACATGTTTTGGTTACTATGATAAAAGTTGTTGGTTACTATCATATAACTGTTTTGTTACTGTCATATTACTGTTTTGTTACTATCATATTACTGTTTGGTTACTATCTTACAACTGTTTGGTTACTAGTATATAATTGTTTGGTTGCTATCATATATATATATATATATATATATATATATATATATATAATGTGTGTGTGTGTGTGTTGGTTAGCATCATACATGTTTTATGTTTTTTTTAAAATTGTGTTTTTATAGTTATGGTTACATTATTTAGATGTTTAAGTAACTAGCGTTAACAGTGTTGGTTACATTGATTACATAATGTTATTTTTCAACACTATTAATATAAATTTTTTTGTTCAAAGATATCAATGTTGCATTATATTACTTAGTAAATTGGCGAGACATTACGATCATCGTGCGCATATAAGGGCAACGACTACGGATTGTTGGTTCCATGCCAAGATGACCTCTCTTTTGAAGAGTATACAAGTAAAAAATGCAGAGATAAGAGTGTGATGTTCTTTGAGTACATTCATGGATACATTTATGGATGTCAACACACCATGGAAAAATGTTGACTATGTTTTGTTCCCCATACATATGTCATCACAGGACCATTGGTTTTTGTTAATGTTTGATGTGCATCGTAGACGCTCTAAGCTATTTATAATTCTCTGCAAATTTCAAAAGAAAATCCATGCAAACAAAAATCATGGATGTTTGTGAACCTTATATATTTATTCTTTCCATTTTATTGCATAAGATTGGATTTTGGAGGATAGGAGTGACATTAACTTTAAGCAATGAACCGTATCGTAATAAGGAGGAAGATGACATAATTGAGTTAGAATTTGCAGAGTCGGTTCTTGAACAAGTGGAGGGGTAAGGGTTACATTGTTTTCAATTTTTGAATTATTATATTTAATTATTTTGGTTACTGTCATATAATTGTTTTGGTTACTATGTTGTAACTGTTTGGTTACTGTATAAACTGATGTGTAATATATAGGTTGATTCTAGTATTGATTTTGGTTATCTTTTGTGCATTTGTACAGTGATTGCGGGTTGTTCATAATTTGTTTTGCCGAGCATGTCATTCATCAGAAGATTGATGAAATTCCTATTCCATTCCCCATTGCGCAATATCGGAAGAAGTTATGCACAAACTTATATATGCATGGAAGGAACAAACAATTGGAGGGATATGAGACTGACAGAGAATTTTCAGGAAAATTTGTTCCAGATTTTGATTAGTTCAGATATTGTTGTGTTGTCAGTATGAATTGTGTTCTGTATTTTTATTTTTTAATATACACAACAATTTTGTATGGTTCATTAAGGATGATTACTGAATCTTATATAGATGGGATTTCATATGTTATTATAATATCAGTTTTGGAATTAATTTTGTGTGTTGTTGGTATTTGATTCGTTTTAGGCTGTGTTTGCTACATTATATTGAAATGTACAGTTGGTAACCAAATATATATAAAAGGGTAACCAGCTAATGTTTTGATAGTAAACAGAGATATACAATATTGTTTCAGGACATATAACTGTTGTTAAATGTATCAGGACATATAATTATTGTTAAATATATAGGTGAGAGTATACATTAGTTAACAAAAAAATTTGTTTTGGTGATTGATCTAAATATTTGGTTACCTATTTGTTATATTTTTTTTATTGTTATAACAAATAAGTAACCAAATAGTTTACTCTTATGGTCACCATATTATGATTATACAAGTAAACAAATTGTATAAAATTTGATAAAATAATTATATATCAGTTAACATAAATATATGTTAACAATATTTGTTTTAGTTTGTATCAAAACAGTTATAAATTTGTATCACGAATGTTATGAATTGTTAAATGTATGTGTTTTTTTTAATGTATCATCATAATGGAAACACATTAATTTTAATTAAGAGATTCCATTTTTATATATGATGGTCATTTGTATAACTATCATATTAAATTAAATATATTTTTGAGATGTTCAGTTGGCATCCAAATTGTTATATAAGAGTAACCATTTGACTTTATGTTAGTTACCAAATAATTTACAATTTATATTTGGAATAATTGTCAAGTAAACAGTGTACTTTTGTGGGTTCCCAATTGTATTGGCAACTCATAATGAATTCAGAAATCAAATGCTTTAATCAATAAAAATATTGGTTATTGTACAAAATCAAAAATGTTACCATCTATGTGGTTTATGGTTAATGATAGTAAATAATTATATATACATGTATCTACACTCTTAATGTAAATGCATTATATTAGGGTTTTTGGTCTTAAAACCAAATTGGATTATTCAGAGTTTTTCCGTTGTGTCCTCCTTTCTCGCACTCTTTGATTTGTTTTGAATTTTGATTTCGGATCCGTGTTTCAGATTCTCCCTACTTTTGGTCTTCCGTGTGGTCTTCTTGTGTTCGGTGGTTTTACAACCATGTTTCTTACTTCTTTACGTACATCCCGTTTTCTTTTGTCATCTAATGGCATGATTGAAGTTGAATATGTGTCGACCAAAGTTGTTTTATAGTATTTTTTGAGCAAAAATCATAATGACTCAAATTTAAACTTGTTTCATAATAAAGAAGAAAGACGCGGACATGGCATCTCATGGTAATCGAAATTTTCCACATGTGCATGTTCTTTTTGGTCGATGTCCACAATATATTGTTTGACGACATCGTAAACAGTAAAAATCACTAAGTTTGATGTCTCAACCTACATCACAAATTAACTGTTGTTAGAATAAAGTACAATTGGAATCATTTTCATTATCTAAAAAAAGAATACATATTAAATTAAACAACTCAATGTTATAATTACAAAACAAGTAACTAAGCATTAACCAACTTAGCAGTAACATTATAATTATACAGAGTAACCAAATAAGCATCAATTAGTAACCAATATAATGATACTATCAATAACCAACTCAAAGAAGAATATTTTAATTATTAAGAGTAACCAAACAAGTATCACTTAGTAACCAAAGATAATGATACACAAGAACCAACTCAAAAGAAGATTTTCGGTAACCATTGTAATGATATGCATTAAGCAATTAAGTATTAATTGACAACCAATATAATATTTCATAAGAACCAAGTTACCATTAGCCAAGACACAAGTTATTATTAGTTAGTAAATATTATCTCGTAGAAAGACAATAACCAAATCAAAGATTAGACAAGAAATAATTCAACATTAATTAGTAATATTATGCGCAAGAAGAAGCGCAAAGATTAATAAGTAATAAAGACAATGATACACAAAGAACCAACTCAACAAAGGTCAAGTAACCATTATAATGTTTTGCAATAAGTAATTAGGTATTGGTTAGTAACCAATATAATATTACATAGTAACCAAGTTATCATTAATCAAGAAACAAGTCAAGATTAGTCAAGAACATTATAGTTTAACACAAGAACTAAGTCAAGATTAGTCAATAAACAATTCAACATTAATTAGTAATATTATGCAAGAATTAAGACAAAGATTAGTCAAGAATAAATACAATATAAAAATTAATGCAATAAATTATAATTTGTATTTGTTATCTTAAGTTTCCTTGATTTAATGATATTAGATTGCAATCTTTCTTCAGCTGTTGTGGAAAGTGTTGTGAATGTTGATAGGGCTGCTTGTTTGTTTGTGAAATACCATCTTTGAACCAAACAACGTAAGCATTCAATCATTGATGCAACTGGAAGATCCCTAATCATATTAATTGTGTTGTTAATAGATTCGGCGGTGTTTGAAGTCATTGTTGAGTATCTACTTACATCCCATGGAGCCCTGGTGCACTTTTCCAACTTGACCTCTTCCTCCAAATATGTCCTTATTCGAGGATCAATGGCATCAAGTTCAGCCATGTGTTTGTTGAATTGTTCAATGTTGTATGCTCTACATGCCCCGTTGTAAAGCGTGTTTAAGTTTAAGTTTCTCTCTTTTGAATCTATTTTTATATTTTCAAGATATATGTGAGGAAGATGCATGACATCTAGAAACACATAATTCATCCTTGTATTATTGCTTCATGTCTATCTCGAAACAATGCATTGGCCTTCCCTTACTCCTGGCGTTAGTTCTTAAATTCATGAAAACCATCTCCAAGATAATTCGTTTTATTTGTCAACCATCAGAAAAGCAATCGAAACAATGTTTCGATTTGCATCTTGTGTGCTTGCTATCAGTAGTATCCCTCCGTAAGTTGATTGTATGAATGTGTCATCGATTACAATAATTGGAAAGCAATGATGTCATGCTTGAATGGATGTTCCAATGGCAAAGAATAAATATTTGAAACGAGCATTTGTTTCCAACTCAAGAGTTGTGACGGAACCTGTTATGAAACATCAATATTATCAATAGAATTATAAGTAGTATAATGCTACAAAGTAACCAAGACAACATTAGACAGTAACCAAATTATTGTCATACAGTAACCAAGACAACATTGGACAATATAATTTTATACAGTAAACAAGACAAGAGTAGACAGTAACCAATGTATTTAATGTCAGTATCCAAGTCAACATTAGTCAAAGAACCAATTATCCAAACATTAAAGCAAAAGAATCAAAACAAAGAAGGAATATATTGTTATATAAAGAATTAATCAAGAATCAATATATTGTTACACAATCAAGAATCAATATATTGTTACACAAAGAATTAATACAAAGATTAGTCAAGAACTAATAAAACATTAGACAAAGATAATGTTACAAAGTAACCAAGATAACATTAGACAAGAATCAAATATATTTGCTTACAAAGAACCAATACAAAGATTGGGAGATAGTATAATGTTTTTCAAGAACCAAGACAAAGATTATACAAGAAAAAGATATTTCTATACAGATTACTAAGATATCATTATAAAGAACCAACGATTAAGATAGCAGACAAGATAAAGAATCAACATATTGTCTTATAGTAACCAAGACAAGATTAGATAGTATAATGTTTTTCAAGAACAAGACAAAGATTATACAAGAAACAACATATTGCTATACAAGAACCAAGATATCATTAAAGCAAAGAATAAACATTGCATTACAAAGAACCAATGTATTTCACGAGTAAACATTAATATAAAAAATCAAGAGAACTCATTTAAAATTATAAATATGAGGTAGGTAACCAATGCACATTATAGCAACCAAATCGGTTGAATTGAGTAATCAACTAATCATGAAAAATAATAATGTGTTTTAAATTGTTACACTCGGATTTGTTTTCTGCAAGAGTATGTAACCATGATGGGATCAATGAGTAGTCGTGTGGATTTCCTCTTACCTTTTCCAACGCTTTCTCTTTCGATCTCCATGCTTTTTGGTAAGAGATATACACATTATATTCTGTCATCATGTCCTCGACAATATCGGTTGGTGTGTATATTTTCTTCAAATTTGTTAATTTATGCATTATGCATTCGCTAACGAACTCACTATTTGCCTGCCTGTGGTCTCCAAGCAATACATTGACTGAACACGTGTGAATGTCGTTGAATTCCCTTACCTTGAACAGGCTGGTTTTTCGAATACTTGATGCTCTCATCTTCCATTTGCAATTTTCATCATTTACGCACTTTTCAAAGACAAAGTCTCTATGACCGTTCTTTGAACTTTGTGTCTGCTTTTCTTGATTGAATGCAATCTCATTGATTGTGATAGGATTTTCTTGTCTTTGTAGGTTTGATGTAATCTTACTTCACATTCAATCGGATCCGTTATTACATCTTCATATCGATTCTCGCGTGTATGATTTGTCATGTTATGCATCTTGTTGTTGTTCAATAATTTCCATTGCAAGTCGATCAAAGATATTGCGCTCCAATTTGAGAATCTTGTGTTGCTAGTGTAACTAGTCTTTGAATTCCTCTTGTGTTGATCCGATTGGCGTTACATCGTGAACAACTGATTCTTCTATATTTGTCAAGTTACGCAAGATTGCTGTGCGACCGCTTCTTTTTCTAATATCTATAATCAGTGGGAATTTTTCTTGTTCATCAGATTATTTACTGACTTCAATAAAGAATCTCAAGGTTGCTTCATCCGATATACTGATTGGTGGAATGTCATTTTTGATGTGAAATTTGATAGACAATGTTGTTGTGTTCAGGTTCATCCGTAATGCAATGCATATCATGTTTTGCATTTCTCCGAACGAACAAGTTGAGGGAACTAGTATGCCAATAACTTCAAAGTTGGTGTATCGTTACTATCATCCCCATGCATCATTGAAATAAAGCAAAACAGAATCATCTCCATTGTCTAAAAAAATGAATATGTATTGATAAGAATAAAATCAATGTTAATGAGTAACTAAACTATATAATGTCAAGAAACGTAAAATGAAATACATTTATACTATCATTCTACAATTGAAACAATGGTTTAATGTTTTTTTGTTAGCAATTAAATTATAACAGATTGTATGTAAGGTAACCAATGTAGCCAATTAATTTCCATCATAATAAAACAAACCAATATAAATTAATCAAATATTGCACATTAATAATATCAACATATACAATAACAAAATTCAATGTAGACAAAGAACTACACATGTTTATTTAGTAACCATAGGATAAAAAATATTTTCAATTTACTTGTTATATTAAAAACAACCAAAGATAATGGGTTTCGGGCATTTAAATGCTAATTGTTTGTAAAGAATGTAAGCAATGTGGTTAACAAGTGACTATTAATATAAAAATATAATTATAAGCATAATTAGATTAATTCAAGAACTGATCGTAATTAATAAGTATCCATTTTATTTGTATATAATATCTAAATAAGTATTATTCAAAGAATGAATATAATGTTAATCAAGAACTAACTCAAAGATTAGTTAGTAAACATATACATATAAATGTTCATACATAGGAAACTATATACATATAATTATTAGACATATACCAAGATATTGTTACATAGTAAACTATGAAGCATTACATAAGTAACTAATAAATCAAGATATAGTATGATGTTACAAAGTAACCAACATTTCATTAGGCGATTTGCCAACATATTGTCATATAGTAACCAAGAAAACATTAGGCAATATAATGTTACAAAGTAACCAAAACATCATCATTTTGTCAGAATTCAACATATTGTCATACACTAACCAAGCTAGTATTTGATAGTATCCAAGACAACATTGAACAATATATTGTTATACAGTAACCAAAACAACAAAGAGAAGTCACCAAAAGTTGCGCAAAGAAGCAAGAATGTTTTTTGTAGTAACCATTTTAAGTGTGAAAAACTTAAGAAAGATAATCAATATATGAATACTAGTAGTAACCATTGTGTAACTATATGCATACTGAACTTGAAACACAAATACCTCGTTGTTCATCAGATCGATATTCTTTGTGATTGTTTTTGGTTATCGCTCTTCAAGTAGATGATGATTTTGTATACTATTTCGTCTTCTCCGATCTTAGATGTTTGTCGCGATCTCAGAGGTGAGTGGAAAGGCAATCGTCGACCGAAGATTTGGCAATCGTCAACCGAAGATCTTAGATCTTAGATGTTTGTCGCGATCAGAGTTGTTGTGATTGTTTATGGTTACTGAACTTGAAGTAGATGTTGATTTTGTATACTATTTTTCATCTTCTCCGATCATATATTTTTGACGCGATCTCAGAGGTGAGTATAAAGGCAATCGTCGACAGAAGATTTGGCCTTTTCCGATATCAAAGTTGCATGTTGTTCGGTTGCTTGATTTTATGAGCGGTTATTGTTAGATAGGACATATTTGGTAACTGACGTGTGCGTGATGTTACCAATTTTATTATTGTGTTGTTTTATTTTTGTAATTATGTTTTGTGTGTTTTATTTTTATAATTGTTGTATATTAGTGTTAAGGATCCTTTAACATTTTGAGCTTTATGGGTACGTAGTGGTATATCTAAAAGATAAAATGAAATTTTTATGTGAAGTGCTAATAATAAGAAAGAAAAAATCATATATATATATATATATATATATATGGAAAATGATCCATAGCTATTCCCTTTAGCGGCCAGTCAAAATTTCCTCATACATACTACTTATTAATCAGTAAAATAAAATAATAAAAATTATAAGTATAAACATTAATTATCCTTATGCTTATTAATAAAATAAGTATGTATAAGGATAATTAATAATTATCGTTTTTATGATTTTTAATTATAAATAGAAATAGTAATTGAATTTATATTCTACTCAAATTTATAAACTCAATCACTATTTTCTATTTATAATTAAAAATCATAAGACGATAATAAATAATTATTCTTATACATACTTATTTTGATAATAAGTATAAGGATAAGTATAAAGATAATTCTTGATTATCTTTATAATTATCTTTATAATTTTTATTATTTTATTTTTGATTAATAAGTAATATGTATAAGGATAATCTGTTAATAAGTATAAGGATAAATATAGAGATAATTATCGATTATCTTACAATTATCTTTATAATTATTTATTATTTTATTTTATTAATTAATAAGTATATGTATAAGGATAATCTGTTAATCAAGTCAAAAAAAATTTGTTGACCGCTAATTTTAGACGACTTGTACGTATTCTATATTAATTTTTTATCCATTCAAACAACTAAAATTTTGTACAAAATTTTATTAATAGAAAAAACTAGATTCTACATTAATCCAACTGAATTAATAAAGAGTAGTAATATTATTAATCCACCGTACCATAATAAACATTTATCTACCAAAAAACAAATATTATCCATCCACCATAATAAACCCCAACCCAACCAAACCAAACCAAAACAAATTAAAAAGCGTAAACAATATAACACTCAAAAACGATCTAAACAAATCTACACTAGCAAACAGCCTCAACGAGGAGCTTCTTTGGTGTACTGCCGCAACTGGTTGATCCAAACGTTTTTTCGTTTGCCAAAACACTGCATGTCTCTTTACCAACGCATGCCTGCAAATTAAAAGAATACACAAAATTACTTAATTGTTTCTCACTCCACCAAATATATAAAGAAAAAAAATACCTACCTCGGAGAGGATTGATACTGCGTCGTTTGTTCCTTGGCAGGTACCTGTCTCAAATGAGCCACAAGTGCCTTGAGCATCACCAAAACTAGCAAATTTAATAGCCGAAATGGCTCGGCCTTGACACGACAACTCCATTGTTATGTTCTCATAAGCACTGCCACATGCATTTCCAACAATATTTGTTTGAAAATTCACAAAAGATGGATTTCCTCCAATTTCTTCAAAAAGAACCAACTCATTTGGTTCCGTATTCGACATAAATGAACGAGGAACATGATACCTAAATGTTAAATAAAAATCAGTACTAATGTTTCAAATAACACGATATATATCAAAGAAATTAAATAGAATTATAATTAATTGTGTTACCATCTTTGTGAAGGGTTTCCACAATTATAGGTGCATTTGTTGCTATCATAACTTCCGCGGTAGTCACAAGCATCAATGGAACAATCAGTATCCTCCGCAAGATAACTTGGCCAATATCTTCCAAGATTATTACCATTCACCCAAGCAACACCTTTGCCAAGTCCTTGTAAATCCAGGACAACAGGGTCTTTTCCCAATGGAGCTTTGAAAGTTGTCTATATATCATGCATGCATGCATAAACAAATAATAATTAATTAATATTAATCAATAAATGAATACGAATTTAAATAATTATGTAGTAATAAATGAATATACCTTGTACCAAGTCATCATCCTATTTGTGGGAAGAGAATCTGTTAGCCACTTTGAAGCTTGACTATACACCTTATTGTCAAAACCATGAAGGCCAACCTCGTATGTCCATTTATGTTTTGATAAATCCTTTGAAACGGTTTCATCACCCTTTTTCCCAACAATCTCAACTGGACCAGGAATTCCAGTTTGTATCGTGTCCATGTCTGCTCCATAATTCTGATGATCAAATCAATGCATGGCACACACACACACACACACACATATATATTGTTAATTACCAGACAATAACTAATTATTAATTGAAAATATATATAAAATCGATGACTTTCACTTACCTGCAATCCCACAACGGCGTGTAGCAAGCTGATTTGATTTACTCCCGGGTTCAACTTAACTTTCTTTTCGAACACATAATTGAAAATTCCATACGTAGCCCATTCGGAACCTGTATAAAAATGAATGAACAAATTAATAAAATAAATTATATAATTAATTAAATGCCTTCTTAATTCACAACAATTAATTACTTACCAATAAATTCACCATTGACATAAGCATAAAGTACATGCCCGGAAGCATTAACCCTCAGGCTCATGTCATCGCTCCAGATTGGATCATTCTTATCAATGCTCACACTATTAATTCCAAGGAAAAAAATTAAGAAATAAAAATTACATCTTAATTAAAATAGTGAATAAAAAACAACAACTAACTAACCAACTAATTACCTTGTCATATACCACAAATAATCACTAACATCATTAGTGACCTTCTGATCAAGAAGCCTTTTAGCACTGACCGGGCCTTTTCCTTGAATAACTGTATCATCAAGGTTCTCAGGTCTCCACACCCACTTTAGAGCACTTGGTTCATTTTCTGCTGTATTTGGTTTATTCACCATTACTGAAGTTTGAGTATTCACCTATTATCAGGTCAAATAAGTATTAGTAAATGCATGTACACATATATCTATATGTATATGTATCGTAAATCATATAAAAGTATTATTATGTAAAAATTATAATATCTATCATGCAATATTGTCAAAATATAAACAATAAATGAATTAATTAGTTTTAATTTAAAAATGTTTGAAATTGACTTTACCTTTGCTGTGTTATAAACTTCTTCTTGACAATCAGGGAGGATACTAACAGACCAAGCAGGAATGGTGTATGTATTGTCTTGGTAGCTGATGGTAGCATCACTGCTAGTATTTGTGCTGCTAAAGAAACAACTTGATGTTTCACTAGTAACATAAACAGTTGCCTATAAAAAAAACAAATGAATTACTAAATTCCAACACAATATAATTTAAATATGCATGGTATAACAAAATAAAAACAGAAATATTCTTGATGAAATATATATATGCTTATTAATACATATATATATATATATATATATATATATATATATATATATATATATATATATATATATATATTCACAACATACATACCCCAACACCATTTCCAAAATCAATTTCAGTGACATTCCCATGGGTAAGTGTCTTCTCCATTGACATCAATACAGCATGGAGTTGCTTCAAATGCCCATATTTGGGTTGATTTAGACCGCCTGAATATAATAACATTAAAATTAAAATCATAAACATTATAATTGTTCATTAATTGATCAGACATATTGTAAAGTTACCATATTCATCAAGAGGAGCATCATAATCGTAGGATGTGGTGATGTATGGTCCACCAGCTGTTCTTCCAAAATTGGTTCCTCCATGAAACTGTCAAATAATAGTGTTGTCCAATAATTATTGTTTATCTTTTCTGATATATCTTTGATGCAAGTATATAGAAAGTTAATTAGTGTTCCTAATTAATTTCAATTTTTTTTATAAAAAAAATCTGACAAGCAATTAGTCAATAACAAAACTAACCATATAATAGTTTTGGAATGAACCACCCGTCTGAAAAAATCGAGCAACCGCAAAAGCAACATCCTCAGTGGTACGATGTGGATCTTTACCACCCCAATACTTAAACCTAAAATTATTAATAACAACAATAAATAATTGTACATGATAAAAGTTGAAGCCTAAAATTAATAATTTGAAAAAAATGTACCAACCATCCAGTCCAATTTTCAGTCCACATCTTAGGAGTATTGGGATTATTTGGCGTGAAGTTATCACAATAGAAACCATTGCATGTATTTAACTGTTAAATAAAAACTATATTAGTGAAAATCAAAAATATTAGAACTAATCTATTATTCGAATTATTGGACAAATTAAAATAAAGTACGTACCATGGGTTGTGGAGCATCCTCCTGTTGGCACATAATCCATGGAATTCCAATGTCCAATGAATCAGCCATCTTTGCAGCCCAATCAATATAAACTTTCCCGGCATCTCCATAAGGTTTCATTACATTGCCATATTCATTCTCAATCTGTTAAGTTCATTCAACAAATTATTTAAAGTCGAAAGAAGAATATATATATATATATATATATATATATATATATATGATTTATTCATACCTGAGAGAGGATAATTGGACCTCCTTGTGAAGCAAAAAGTTTCTCCTTTTTAAGCATGTCCACTATTAAGGATGTAAAATTTTGCATCTCACTCTGCAAATATTAAAAAATATATATGTTTTTTTGTAATTAGAATATTCAAAACACTCCATGTTAATCTATATATTTAATTACTCAGAATAAGATATTTAAAGAATTTATGTACCATAAACATATTATTTGTTGTTCGGAACTCGACTCCAGGCATATTGTGCAGCCATACAGGTAATCCACTAAATCAATTAAACCAACTAATTATTAGTATTCAATATTACATTATGATTAATTAATTATAATACTAAATTAGTAAATTATTATAATTAATTTACGTGCATACCCATAATTCCATTCAGCACAAACATAAGGCCCAATCCGAAGAACAGAATAAAGTCCTTCCTCTTGAATGGTTTTGATAAACCTTATAAGATCCAAGTTCCCGGAAAAGTCATATTGCCGGCGAAGAGGCTCGTGGACGTTCCAAAAAACATACGTCTCGATTGCATTGAGTCCGCCTTCTTTAGCCTTTCCTATCAAATCTGGCCACATCTAGCAAATAATAACAACAAAACAATTTTATAATTATGTTTCGAATAAAATTAAATACATTCAGGCAATGCATTAAAACAAATAAAATTAATTTTTGTTACTCCGCGTAAACATATATATATAGTTTGGTACATACTTCAGCCGTACTCCTCGGGTAATGAATTGAACCAGACAATATTAGTTTCCGTTCACCATCAATGGTGATGGCTCTTCCATCGTGCGAAACGTGAATGGCATAAGTAGAAGAAAGACAAAGAGACAAAACAGAAAAGAAGAGGAAAATTGACAATGAATAAGAAGAAGCCATGATTGCTCTTCACGTATGAGAATAAACAATTGGCATGATCATCAATATACGTATATATATATGTATATGCATGGACATTATTTTAAACTCTAATTCAGTTAGAAAGTTTTATCCACATAAAATTTTGTTGATTGGTTGTTGAAGAGATTAAATTCTACTTAGTTTGTTATTATTTATCCATAATTTAAAAAAGGATATAATATAATTAAGATAATTGGAACATAATTAAACTAACCGACTTAAAGGGATGAATTTGTCCAAAAAATTAATTTATGTATTCACCTCAAGTCTTCACACCAGTGGTTAAAACTATTTAGTAAAACATTTTACGTGGGAATTAGCTAATTTTTTTATTTTGAATATGCATAATTTGGTTTCGATCTTAAACTTTGGTGAAGCGTCTATTCCTTCTCGTTCAAGTGAAATTAATATTACATTTTTCTCCAATTTTAAAATTAAATATTTATCATAAAATTTTGGTAGTAATAATTTCAATAAATTAATGAATTAGTCCTACTTAAATTAAACTTTATTAAAACTTACAAGTCTTATCAAACTCATTTGTTTAATTGTATTAGTATTAGGAGTGAATTCAGTGGAATAATAATAATAATAATAATAATAATAATAATAGCCTCCTTACTAAATTAGAATCATAAACAAATTAAAATTTGAATTTCAAAACTTACAAGTCTTATCAAACTCGTTTGTTTAATTGTATTAGTATTAGGAGTGAATTCAGTGGAATAATAATAATAATAATAATAATAATAATAATAATAATAATAATAATAATAATAATAATAATAATTAGAATCATAAACAAATTAAAATTTGAATTTCAAAACTTAGAAGTCTCGTCAAACTCGTTTGTTTAATTGTATTAGTATTAGGAGTGAATTTAGCTTCCTTACTAAATTAGAATCATAAACAAATTAAAATTTGAATTTCAAAACTTAGAAGTCTGGTCAAACTCGTTTGTTTAATTGTATTAGTATTAGAAGTGAATTTAGCTTCCTTACTAAATTAGACTCATAAACAAATTAAAATTTGAATTTCAAAACTCTATTCAGTTTGGTATTTTAAGTAATTTTTATATTTAAACTGTCAATACAATTAGAGTGAAAATAACTTGATTTAAAGATAATATGACTATTAAAATTATATTGATTTTTTTTGTTACTTTTAATATGCATGGATAGTACTTAGGGAGTGTTTGATAAAAATTGAATGAATCTGAATTTGAATCTAAATCTGAATGAGCTGAATCTGAATCTGAATGAAAAAAAAAATCGAAGTTGTTGTAAATTTATTTAATATTACTTAATATAATAGTTACTATTTTTTTTAATTTTTTTACTTTATTAATTCATTCAGCCATTGAGTCAAAAAAATCTGACTTAGTCATTCAGCTCAATCATCTGACCGATTCAGCCATTCAGACGATTTTTTTCCAAAACAAACGTACTTAATGACGGATCGATTCAGTCTTTCAGTCATTCAGATGTATTCAATTCTAAACAAGCAGCCCCTTATTTTGAAAGTGAAATTTTTTATTTTTGAATATTAAGATTTACATTGAAAACACAGAAAAATATAATTATAAATTTTAGATAATTCTTTTTGGTATTAAGCTTTAAAGAATAATTTTATTATTATTGAAATTATGTTTAATTATAATAAATTCTTGCTTTTATTTTTTTTTTAAACTAAAAGTGAATAATTAAGACTCATTTGCAATCACAGATAATACTATTTTGGTTAAATTTTAAGTAAGTCTCCCTATATCATATATTAAAACAAAAACAAAAAATTGCAATCAAAGGGATCGGTTAACGAATAACAATATACTGACCAAATATTCATCATCTTTAATCATTATTTAATGACATTTTTTATGTGTGCATCAACATCACAACACCTTAATATACACTATCATACTCCCTCCGTCCAAGGATAAAAGTCTTTATTACTATTTTAGTTAATCACATGTTAAATGTCCACTTTCCTTTAATAACTAAATTTTTACACATTTTTTTCTATTATGCCCGTAGCATTAAATATTTCATACTTTTCTTATTCTAATTCTCTCTCTATATTTAATGACATTATTATGAATAATTTTGTCATTTTATTTTTCGTCTTAATATGCGTAAAAAATCCACCAAAACTTTTATTCTGGGACGGAGAGAGTATATAATTATATATGTATAAAATAAATTGAGATTTTTTAACAAGAAATAATGAAGATATTGATAGTGATAGAAGCGAAGAAGATTTCAATTGCATAGACCCGCCAATAAAAATCAAAGAAAAGGGGATTCATATTTTTTTTTTTTCCTATTTTTATATCTGTAACTTCTTTTATCTTATTTTTTTCATTTATATACTCAAATTTTATTAGAATTTAAAAAAATAAGAAAAGATTTACATTGGAAACTGATGCTTTCTCTCTCATATTACGAGCATAAGTTGTATAACATGTTTTCTATTTAATGACTCTCTAGTCTCTAGATTCTTTTTCTTTATTCATTATAGTAGCTTTTACTCCCTCCGTCTCAAATTAACTGCTCAATTTTGACTTTTTTAAGTCAAATTGACTATTTTTAGAATTAATAATTAAGCATATATAAATATATTTCTAAAATTATAAAAATTAGGATTAGTAATAAATTGTATATACTTTCTTTTGGTTATAATCTCTTCACCTATATTTTAGCAAAAATAGTAAAAAGATTAATTTTAAAAATGGTCAATTTGACTTTAAAAAGTCAAAACTGAGCAATTAATTTGAGACGGATGGGGTAGTACTTATTAGAAATATGTGAATAACAAAAAGAATGATCTAGAGAACTAATTTACATGAGAAGAATTAATACTTCATAAAAAATGGAGGAATATTTTAATTAATAAGTAATTCAAAAGGTCAATTTAATTACAAAATATATTATTAATCGCATTTTTTTTATGTTTTAGTATTAATATTTATACTACAATATAAAGGACAAAATAGACCATATCAAATGGCTTTAAGTTGAAAAAGTGAACAGGAGGTGATATGCAACTAAAATGTAACTACAGGTGGTCATTTGGTGGTTTCTAAACCACAGGTGGCGATTTGCCAGAACCCCTAAATCATAGGTATAAAATTACATTTTGCCCTAATAATTACTCCATTTATCAGCTTGTGGGAGTCGCTTTCTACGCCAAATCGTAGGCTCTCGAGTTTCGGTGGGCTCATTTTCACCACTCCCAAAATAATACCGGCGATTCAACCCCGCCGGAATCTTTTGAACCACCGGAGATGGCTCTTTTGGGTCACATATTGGGAATTGGGACCCAATGACTGGACATGGACATGGACATCGACTTTTCATTATAAAAACACAAATCACTGACAAGTGACATTTATATAAAATTGGATTGGAATCCATTTTAATAATTTAAAGGCAGCAAAATCAACATAATTGATTTTATTCTTTTAACAGTATCTTTATTCATCAAACACAATAATTTCAAACCAAACCGTGGGCTTGATCCAACCACTTCATCTCCATATATTGCCATAGCCCTGACACAAAGCTTCCCAGAGAATACAACTTGAGAGAATTTTGAGAGTTGAAGTGAGCTAGGAATTTATACCCACTTCACAAAATTAGCCAAAAACATATTTTATATAAATATCTAGTCATGTTAGGCAAGAAAACGCAGCCGGTGATCAGAAATTTGATCACCGGTGGAACACGAGCTGAAGTTTACAATGTATCCGCGAGTCTAAGAAGTCTTTTGGATTTCATTAAGATTCAATCCCCAAGAGGTTTAAAGAATTATGGTGCTGTTGGGGTTGGACTTGGAATTGTGGCTGCACTTGACAAAAGAACCGGCGACTGTGGAACTGAAATTCATGCCACCACAAAAACATTGTACAATCAGAATTTGAATCGATGCCACCGAATTCCGGTGAATTTTTCCGGAAGAAACAGTGGATATTCAGGGGAATTGGATAAGGAGAATAATACATATGTGACTAGCCATGGACCGAATAAGAAGTCGCATACTAGAGTGTATTACGATGGTTGCGAAAATGGCAGAACTGGGCATGATCGGAGAAGCACCAAAAGCCGTCGTGTGTGTATTTTTGATATATCGCCGGCCGCTGTGGCCACGTATCCGGTGGCTTCAGATTATTTGAGTACATGTCACTTGTGCCAGAAAAAACTCCATGGAGAAGACATTTACATGTACAGGTATAATATATACAACAAATATCTATATAAAATCTTTAATTTGTGTGTATTAAGAAGTGGGATTAACTTTGTTTTCTTTTACTATTGTAAAAACACGGGAGAGAAAGCATTTTGTAGCACAGAGTGCAGATACAGGCAGATAGTTATGGATGACAAGAAAGAGAAGTCGTGTAGCTCTCTAGCTTCAAGATCTGCTCCTGCTGATGATGCTTCAATATCACCTTGCACTAGTAGAAACAGTAATATTAATGGTCATCAGATTTTTAATGCCAGAAATTTTGCACGGCCAAATTAGTACTGATTCCTGATGATAATACAATTTTGGCGGCCAAATTAGTACCGATTCGTGATTATAATGCTGCTAACCAAGATCTTAATCAGCATGAATATTTGTTAACTCGGGAATAATCACCCCATACAAAAATGTTTTCTCGGCTGCAAGGGCAATGAGAATATTATGAACGCTAGAAGTGCAAGTATGATATATTCATCACTGTATGTGATTCAAATATAAGTTTCTTAAAGGTCAAAAATGAAGAACAAACATGCTCTGTTTTCCATTTATTTCTAAGCTTGTGTTGTAAAAAGATTTGGGACTGCAGTCCATGGAAAATGGATCATATATTGAGTCTGACATGTTACCATAAATAAATAAATACATTAAAACAATAAACGTCATTTATGTCAAAATGATATTTTGACTAGACATGTATCACATCACAGGGTTCATTAACTTACCATACTTTTATACTTTTTTCCCATGTACGGTGGACTTAATTTGGCACAATATATAATAGTATATGTCGTGTGGACTACACTACACACATTTTATTTAGAATCATACTAAACACTGCTCTCTCTTCTTTCTTTTGTTACAAAATCTAAAATGGCATCGGAAAAAAAAAACCCAAAAGGATGCTCAAGTGTCAGGTTTCGAGCAAATCTTTCGTGTTTTCCCTATCTGCAACTAAATGCATGTTGCAAACATAAGTTGATCACATTACAACCAGCAAAATTAAGTATGGCACGCTCGGTAGGGGAAAAAACACTAAACCAAGCTAAAATCCTAAACTAAGGAAAAGAATCGAGTAAGCCCCAAGAACTCAAGCTTGTAGGAAATACTTTGGGATAAATAAAGTTTTGGTTATTTGATTTGAGATTAGTTTTTCGGTTTCATGTTATTAAGAAACTTTTTAATTCTGATCGAATAAGCATGTCTTTCATATATTACAAAATGGTCAAACAAAATAGTCAATTTTCCGTCAAAAAAGCGTTAAGAATCTTGATGTTGAGTTGACTTGACTTTTTTTGCTTACATAGATCTGAGAAAAGACAAACATGCAGATTATTATAATACAAATGACCAAAACTATTAACTACTTCACCTAAACAATTCCAAAACTAATAATAATAATAATAATAATAATAATAATTATAATTTCAAAATAATAATAATAATAAATACTATTAAAAGTCTGTTTTAAAAAAGTTAATTTTTTAGAAATTTTTTTTATAAAATCTGTTACTTTTAAAAAGTCTTTTTTTAAAAAGTCTGTTTTTTAAAGTCTGTTTTTAAAAAAGTCTTTTTTTTTAAAAAGTCTGTTTTTTTAAAAATCTGTTACTTTTAAAAATTCTTTTTAAAAAAATTCTGTTTTATATATATATGAATATGATTAGATTCTCAATATATATATTTTTTTATAAAATAGAATTTTAATTTTTAAAAACGTTAATTTTTAATTTTAAAAAACAGAATTTAAAAAACGTTAATTTTAAAAAAAAAAATAAAAAAACAGAATTTAAAAAACAGAATTTTTTTTAAAAAACGTTAAATTTAAAAACGTTAATTTTAAAAAAACAGAATTTTTTATTTTTTAAAAAGCGTTAATTTTTTAATTTTAAAAAACAGAATTTAAAAAACGTTAATTTAAAAAAATAGAATTTAAAAAAAACAGAATTTAAATTTTAAAAAACAGAATTTAAAAAAAACAGATTTTTTTTAAAAAAACGTTAATTTTAAAAAAAAAAAAAAACAGATTTTTTTAAAAAAGCGTTAATTTTAAAAAAAAACAGAATTTTTTAATTTTTAAAAAGCGTTAATTTTAAAAAAGCGTTAATTTTTAATTTTTAAAAAGCGTTAATTTTTAATTTTAAAAAACAGAATTTAAAAAGCGTTAATTTTAAAAAAAAAATAGAATTTAAAAAGAACAGATTTTTTAATTTTGTAAAATTAACGTTTTTAAAAAATTAAAAAATCTGTTTATTTTAAATTCTATTTTTTTAAAATTAACGTTTTTAAATTCTGTTTTTTAAAATTAACGTTTTTTTTAAATTAACGCTTTTTTAAATTCTGTTTTTTTTTGAAATTAAAATTCTGTGTTTTTTTAAATTCTGTTTTTTTTTAAATTAACGTTTTTTAAATTCTGTTTTTTAAAATTAAAAATTAACGTTTTTTAAAAATTAAAAATTCTATTTTTTTAAATTCTGTTTTTTTAAAATTAACGTTTTTTTAAATTCTGTTTTTTTAAAATTAAAAATTAACGTTTTTTAAAAATTAAAAATTCTGTTTTTATAAAAAATTATATATATTGAGAATCTAATCATATTAATATATATATAAAACAGAATTTTTTTTAAAAAAGACTTTTTTAAAATTAACAGATTTTTAAAAAAACAGACTTTTTTAAAAAAAGACTTTTTTTAAAAAAACAGACTTTTTAGAAAAAAGACTTTTTTAAAAGTAACAGATTTTATAAAAAAAATTTCTAAAAAAATTAACTTTTTTTAAAAACAGACTTTTTTTTATTATTATTATTATTATTATTATTATTATTATTATTATTATTATTATTATTATTATTAGTTTTAGAATTGTTTAGGTGAAGTAATTAATAGTTTTGGTCATTTGTGCTTTAATAATTCGCATGTTTGTCTTTTCTGTACTCCATGTAAGCAAAAAAGAAGTCAACTTGCACAGTCAACTTTCTTAACGTTTTTTGAACGAAAAATCGATTTGAATGAATTATTTTCAGAATATATGAAAGACAGTTATTCGATTGAACGAAAAAAATTTCGATAACAGAATAAAAATCGACCTCAAAGTCAAATGTAATTCAAACGTTATTTATCCCGAAATACTTTATTGTAGGAACACAACAGAACCGCTTAATTTAAGTTACTAATCCACACTCGCATACAACGTATTGAGATAAGCTTTGATTCAATCCATCATCCCCGATAGCAAATACAAGCTACGATCACTCCATGCACTACTGCAGGCATATAACGGGGGCAGAGCATTCAAAAATCAAACCATACAGGACAAAAAGATGAAGAAAAGAGGGAGAGGGAGAGGGAGGGGGAGGGAGACACAACCTATGGTATTTTAAAATTAACTTGCGTCTGCCAAACAGATGGCTCCTTCATAACTATTACTGGTAATACATGGGTGGTTGGGTTGTAGCAATGCTTGGGTACCCACCATCATAGATAGCCTGACTAGCACCAATTCGCTGGGCCTGCTGATGCATCAGGGCTTGTGCACTACCCATTTTACTCAACGCCAGCTGCCTTTCATACGCGATGAGATCAGCCGTTGTAAAACCAGGGACATGTGCAACAGTTGGCGGGGGTAGAGGGGTAGAGCTGGTCCCAGGCGGAGTGGGCTTGCTACCCCACGAGCACTGCAACATAAAAGACTGACACCATGAGCTCTTACTTTAAAGCAGGGAATATTGTGAGACATTCATGCAACTCCTTGGAAGTAGAAGAATTCAGTTACAATAAAATGAGAGCAAAATAACCAGAACTAAATTCTTTTAATCAATCTTAATTAAGATCCCTGTAATCAAATTCCAATCTAGGAGAAACTTTTTGACAGATGCCCAATAATGGACATCAATTAACAGTGTTTTCGTTACAGTAGATAGATATCTAGAAAGATTCTTTCATAATAAATAGATCTTTTTATATAACAGCAAGACTTTAATTTACATCAAAGATAAACATAAAATCATAAGAAAAATAAACCCTTCAAATCATTAATACGAAAACACGTCAAAGCTGGTAGTTTGACCAACTGATAATATGTAAACAAATTTACGAGCAAGACACTCCATGGCTCAACAAAATTGCTATATTCAGCAAGAAAGGAGAACTTTTATTGATTTTATTGAATTACTAAATTACCTTTATTGGTTTGCCAAAGAGAATCCGGGCATTTCCCATCTGAATAGCCCGAGCTGCTTCAGTATGGTTACTGTATCTAATAAAACCAAAACCTTTATCTCGTTGTATACGAACATCTTCAATAACTCCAACATTAAGTGCATGAAATTGCCTGTGGAGATCAACTGATGTGACCTGCAATGTGTTGCTTTGCTGATAAGAAAACACAAATTTAAGACGAAATATTTTCCTAAAACTAACCAAGGAAAAAACAAGAAAAAAGTGCAACTGATGTTTTGACTAGAAAGAAGATTTAATATGTTAAAATGGAAAGAGAACGTATCAATAAAGATTGTTCACTGTAGTGTTCAGCTAAAAATGGCAGATATTTGCTACAACTGGAACTAAAGGCCTTACGAGGTATTATTAGCCTTTAGCAATTGTCATTTAAGTTGGAGAATGACCACAAAGAAGAAGACTAAAGAACGTACCATGAGGAATAGAACTGTAGGTCAAAATTTTATTTATTAAGAGCTAATCTAGAGAGCCGAAGAAACTAATTATTTGAATTGTTCGTTTAATCTTTTGATTCAAACATATAAGATCCAATTTAGAATGAGGAGCATGGAGGAATGGCGCGGAGAAGGAAATGCTTCGTCCGGCCTAATGGGAATCAGTAATGACAAAATGACAAGATGAGGTGCCCCGGGCTCTGAAAATCTGCATCTTTCAAAATCTAACAAGGAAGTAATTCCATCAACAATGGCCAAATATCAAGTAAAGGCCGAGCGAGGAGTGATGGAATAGAAATATTGGCAGAGCCAAAAAATCTATCAATCATAAATTATAAGGGCTTAGATGTAGTTGAAGGTTAAATTTACAAAAAATATACTACTTGAAGACTGCATGGTGTAGGTTCAAATGACAACCACAACTTGGGAACGGTAATAGAATCCCAAAAATATGGATTACTTATCCACATATTACTAGTTGACTGATGAAAAATTAGTACAACAAATTCAACCGCTACAATTCTTTGATCCTAACACAGAATTTGGACAAATTCTCAATCTAAAACGACAGATTTTCTTCTATGATTTAGCTAGTAGATATAAAGACCCAAGATTCTATCAGAGGAGTCCTTGTATAAATACTCACCTCTGGACCAAGATTGCCAACATATACAGTAGTATACTGAAGATTATTTTCTGGAGAATCATCATTAAATTTTTCTTGACCATCTTCTGCACAAGAAAGAAAAATGCAACAAATATAAGGTTAAGATCAAATATTAAAACTAGAAAAGTTAAATTAAAAGACAAAGTAAAATTACAAGGCAGGTTGAAAACTGGTGTAGCTGTAGTAGGAGTCAATACTTGACCAACTGTCTAACCCAAGTTGAGTTGGAACAAATCTCTCCTTGTCTTCCTCATACTACAATCTCTCTAGCCCATCTTTCCCTCCCTATTTCATTTTTAATCTTACCCAAAGTTCACCGCCACCCCAACCACTTCTTCCCTCCTCCATCGCCATTGGCACAAACCAACTCAACACTCTGTGCCGCACCTCCACCATCAGCCTACATTTGTTTCTACCTCTGGATTTTCTTTCCTTATTCTCCAATCAGATAAATTTCATAGTTATTTCAAACTTCTGTAACATCCAGTGGCTAGACCCATTTACACCCTATAATGCACCTATTTATCATCATAATTTTTTTTACCAAAAACTCAAGCAATTAGCACCAGCCTGGTGCTAATATTGAAAGGGAAATCCCTCCTGGCAGAATAAAACAATCATCTAAACAGATTATTTAGAGCCCCTATCAATTTTTATTTTTATTTTTATTTTGTTTGACACAAGATATTCAATCTAAATTTATTCTATGCAAATGTTTCCACATTCACTCAAAATTTCCAACAGAGTAAATCACTTGTCAAAGCAGATTCATCATAATCAAAAGGGAACAGAAGTAAGAGAGTAGTATATAGTTACACTAAATTTTCTCTTTTTGAGCTTAGAGGAAGGAAAACATAAAGAGGAATATTGACAGGCGAGGCTAGTGGAGTTGAGAGCAGAGATGGTGGTCTGTGGTGGTGGGGATGGACTATAGTTTGTAGAATTGGCTTAGGCTGGCAGAGTGGAGCAGTAGTTGGAGGACACTAAATTGAGGAAGAAGAGAGAAATGCAAAAAATAGAGGGGGAAGAGAGAGACAGAGCTGTTTCTCAGTCAACATCATTAGCTAGTTGGTCAAGTACAATATTTCAGCTACGACGTCAATTGTACGCAATTTTTCTGACTCTTTTTGAAACCCAAACATTATTGTCTAAAGAATCCAAACAAAAAGTTTATGTTAATATGAGTTATTGGGTTTTGCCCCCTTTAAAAATATAAGGTGCTCATACAAAACTGCTTATGTTAGTTCAATTTCAATATATTTATCTTGACAAATTTTGAAGAAAAACAAAAAAATTGAGAACAGGCAAGTATGAATAGAATTATAGATAGTAGATAATATTGCTTTTCATACATGTATACTAGAAGCACTGAAGTATGTATAGAATTATAGACACTTGTACTTCAAATTAACAATGTATCCGCACCTAACCAATTTAGTAAAAAGAAAAGGAAAAAGAAAAATATATGCTATAGATGAGTCACCAGGTTCCACTTCCACTTCCACCCCCACTAAAAATATTAAATGCTCATATAAAACGATTTCTGTTAAGTCAGATTTCATATACTTAATGCTCCATTTACAAAATTGCAAATATTAATAAATATGTTTTTATTTCATGTATATACCCGGATACCCCTAGAAATAATAAGGTGTTAGTTTAGTAGTGTGTTATGATAATGAAATTATAATGACAACTTGAAGACATTGTGTCATTTTATATTATTATCACTAAAAAGTGAATTTTTTGTGTCGAGCAAAAAAATGGCAAATGGGACTCTTTTTGTTGAACGGAGGGGGTATGAGCAATTTGAAGAAATAATAAAAATTGTGATAACATGCTAGTACGTACGGGATAGTTAACGTAAATTTCACAAACAGACACTACACTGGTTCAAAATATCAGTTGTTACGCCGAAATATCGACGTATCAGTTACGTATCGATGGGTGTCAAACCGCATGATAGGGATCGATCCGTGAGACGTCGTGGATGATTCGCTATTTAGTTATTTATTTACCAATTGTTTATTTATTTAGTTTGTTCGACTTCTTATCTATTGGTTTTAATGTGGAATCTGCCTAACATCACTAGGAAACTCTCTAGTACTCTCCTCATGAACATCTCTCACCTCTTTAGCTACCATCGCATACACAACCTTCTCCAACACTCTCAGCTCAAACTCCTTTCTATTAAAAATATTGAGTGATTTGGTTTGTTGGGTAGGTAAGCTAGTCTCCTTTGGTCGACTTTTGAACATAATTCGGGTCTCACATGTGCTAATGATATTTTCTACCCCTTATGTGTAAACACGTGTTTTGTCCTCCCATAATGAGTCACATCACGGTCATAGACAAGGTCGCCCTAATAGAATATGTGCAACATCCATAGGAAGGATATCACACCAAATACTCTCTTCTCATAGTCCTGAAGGTGGATCGCCACTAGACATCTCTTTAGCACGGGAATAGATGTCTTGTTGACCCAGACGATGCTAAAAGGCTGGGGATGTGGTTCTGCCTTCAGCTTCATCTGTGGTAAGGCGAACTCAGCAACCACATTTAAGCAACTACCCCAATCTATGATCAACTTAGAAAAGACACTACCTACTTTATTGTAGGTTGGAAATATGATGGTTCTCCTCCAATCATTCTCTCCTATGACTCGTGAAAACGCACCTCATGACACCTACCTGATTACATATCTCCTCTAGGTGTTCGTCAGCCTCCTCATCCTACGACTACGAGTCATACTCACTCTCGACTTCATCCCCGAAAATATTCGCCTCTTCTTTTGAGATTTCCCCTACTATTGTTACCCGCTAGCGATTGTGATTGGGGCACTCAAAAGACTTGTGCACTAACCCCTAGCATGTAAAGCACTTCTCCTGGGTAGTAGACTGAGAGTTGGGTGAAGCTACATCCTTCCCTTTGTCACGAAATGGCTTATAGCTACGGTGTTACCAGCCCTAGAAGATGTTTGAGAAGTGGGAAAGGTCTACTCTGCGAGAAATTTCGACCACTGGGCTGACCTGAGTAAGAAGGGGTTCTCCTAGCGATACCCTGTAACCTATACTCATTATCTAGAGCTGACTCGAAAAGGTCATCTAGGGTAGTGATGCCACTAGTCAGGATGTGTGATTGAAGTTCATGTCGTAATCTTTAAACCTGCCACATTATAGGATGCATCCCACAGAGTTGACTGAGATGAGACGACATGTAGGTGAGTTGTTGAGTAAGGATTAGAGTCTTAACCCTTGTGCGGTTCCAATCTTATTAACCCCTAAAGCTGATGGGAGTTTGAGGATGTGTTGTGATAGTCAAGCCATAAATAAGATCACCGTCATGTATAGGTTTCTCATATCTAGGCTTGATGACACGCTAGATATGATGACTGGGGTACGTGTGTTCACCAAAATAGACATGCAGGGTGGATACTACCAAATCCGCATCCGAGAGGGAGATGAGTGGAAGACTGTCTTTAAGACAGGGACGGACTTTATGAGTGGTTAATTTTACCTTTTGGCTTAACTAATACACCCAGCACATCTATGAGATTTATGAATCAGGTGTTATGTCCTTTAATAAGCAAGTTCGTAGTGGTCTATTTTGATGACATCCTCATTTATGACGTCCTTTCAGTTTTTGTTGTAGTGGGGACCGTTTCACTAAGATGACACATTTTATTCCTTGCAACAAAATTGATAATGCCTCACATATTGCCATGATTTTCTTTAGCTAGTGAGATTACGTGGGTTACCATTTACTATAGTTTCCAATAGAGAAGCTAAATTTATGAGTTACTTTTAGAACTCTCTCTAGAATAAACTTAACACAACGCTCAAGTTGTTCACTACTTATCATCCACAGATTGATGGTCAGACTATGGTTGTTAATAGGAGTCTAGGTGATTTAATGTTGTCTTGTGGGTGATCATGTGTCTACATGAGATAAGGTTTTTACTATGACTAAGTTTGCATATAATAGTTTAGTTAATCATTCAACTGGAGTGAGTTCTTTTCAGGCTAACACTGGTTATCAGCCTAGGAAACCTATTCATTTAGCTCTTCTTTTCACTGCATATAGGGCTAGTGAGTCTGCAGAGTCTTTTGCTCATCACATTCATGATTTGCATGCTGAGATAAGAAAGAAAATTAATTTGAGCAATGAAAAATACAAGTCTGTTGCAAATGTTCATCGCATGTATCAAGAGTTTAATGAGAATAATCAAGTGATGTTACGACACCGTGTTGAGAGATTACCTCATGGCACACGGAAGAAAGTGCATGCTAAGAGAATGCGTCCATTTTGAGTTTGAAAGAAGGTTAGTACTAATGCATACGAGTTGGATCTTCCGAGTGATATGGGTATTAGTCATGTATTCAATATGAAAGACTTTACTCCTTGTCATGGGCCTTCTGAAGATTCCGCTCCCTCTTCCACTTCTTTTCCTACTTCTCCCACTTTGCCTACACTTGTTAACCCTGATGAGTCTATACTTCTTCCTCTTTTACCTGTTCCACATTCACCTCTATTATTCCTACACAGCGTACAACAGATTTAGGGTGTAAACGAACAGAGTCGAACCAAGTATTGAGTTGCTCATATTTTGTTCACAAAATTTATCGAGTATAAAATAAGGTTTGATTGAGGCTCATTTAGCTACCGAGTCGAGCACGATTCTGAATTGAGTCCGAGCAATTTGAACTTTTCGAACGAATATGATCCAAGTATCAATAAAAAATTACAGTTTGAGGAGGCTCGAGTAATTTATCGAACTTTAAAATTTGCTCATATTTGACTCATTTATATTTCGAGTCGAGCTCGAATCGAACTTTTAGTCGAGTACGAAACATGTCAGAACTGTTTGCTTATTTTACAGCCTTACAACAGATGTTATTAAGGATATTTTGATGAGCGGGTTGTGGCGACCTGGCAAGGTGGTTACCGTCATTTTTTGGTGAAGTGGCGCAACAAGCCTCCGAATGAGTGTACATGGATTGGTGTTGAGGAGTTCCGTCGACTTGATCCAAACCTTTTGGAGAGTTATGAGGCTTTCATTTTGCCAAAGGCTTTATTTTTGCAGCCGAGGAGAGTTGATAAGGATTAATCCGTGAGACGTCGTCGTCGACGTGGATGATTCGTTATTTAGTTATTTATTTATCAGTTATCTATTTATTTAGTTTGATGAACTTCTTATGTATTGGTTTATTGTTATTTATTTAAGCTTATTTTCTTATAAATATGTTTGTAAGTCATGTCAGACTCTTTACACTCTGATATTGAAATTATCCTAATTATTGGTTGCGATCAATATATTTCCTCCTTATTGCGATTAAGAAACCTAGGGATAGTGGTTCTCTTACGGTTGGATCACCTTAGTTCTTTTGATTTTCCTTATTGATTTACCACTTCCAATTAATTATATGTTCGTCAACTTCTGTCCTACATCACCGCAACCTTGACACGAATTGCAAAATTAGAAAATTTTCATATAAAGGGTACTTTTCGACGAAATTTTTAACAACTCGGCGTAATATAACAGTTTCGGACCAAATAAATGAGAAAGCACGACATAAATGAGAGCAAAAAAAAATAAAATCGAATATGCTAAAAACTATAAAAGGGAGACAACAAAACAGTACCTGCCCGTCAGTTCAACCAGTAAAAAATCGGAATCGGTCGGACAGTCCGGTTCAACCCGATTTTATTGATTTGGTCAAAAGCCGATTGACCCGGTTGACCACCAGTCCAACCGGTGGTTCAACCGGTAAAATGGTTAATTGACCCTGTTTTTAATTATTATTATTTTTACCATAAAAGTTTTAATATTAAAATTAACCACTTTTAATAATATTGTAACTCAACTTTATAATGTTTTAGTTTATAAAAAACGAGATTTTTTAAAATTTTATTAATTACTAATAATATATATTTTATATATTAATGACGTCATTGGGTCAATAACGGTTCAACCACTGGTTGGACCAGTGACCCATCTACACGGTACCTTTTCCGGTTCGGATCTGAGAACCTTGCAACAAAAGAGATATAAGTTACACTTAAATGTAGTACCTCGTTATGTATTCGTTAAAAAATTGATAAAAATATTGTACTTAAAATACACTTAGTTAAGTTAAATTGTAATTAAATTTTACCTATATACACCAAGTTAAGTATAACTTTCAAATTTATAAAAAATATATATATACTTAATATATAATTAGTTAAGTTAAATTGTACTTAAATTATAGTTAAATTGTACCTATATAATACCTAGTTAAGTACAACTTTAAATATTTAAATTGTACTTAAATTCTACAGAACATGTGCTCAACCATTTAAGTTAAGAAATCATCAATGTCGACTTTATTCGAACGTAAAATTGATTAAACATATCTGCGAGATGTCTGTTTTATCATTTAGACAATTTTATGTGCACTATATAGTGTTTTTGGTGAACTTAATTGATCAATCTTGTTCTTATTATTTAAAAAAAATTCATAATTCTTTAGCTTTCTTTGAAGCTCCTAACCAGCTAACGATGCGTATCACCCGAAATCGTTACCGAAACCAAGTCAAAAAATGACATTCCGAAATATAGGCCGCTACCGCAACTTTGAACCATGCAACACACACTGATGAAGCATCTAAGTATCTCGACTTTTCCTATAATATTATAACCACCATGATATGATTTCAAGTGCAGGAATAGAACTGCACTTTAATTCAAGCTAACAATGCAGCCACACCTAACCAATATAGCAAAAATAGGATAGATAAAAAAATGTGCCATAGATGTTTCTTCTAATTAATTCTAAGTCAACAATACGGCATATTTGGATACCCCCAGGTTCATGACCTCACCTGATGTTCCATTTGTTAGTTCGACTACACTCTTGGAATCTGAGTTCTGTTTGTCATCATTTCCAGCACCCTTTGCTGCCCAGTTGCACCGAATTTGTCTGCTCCCAAGCCACTTTCCTACAATATTAGACACTGGGTAAGTTTTTTTCCCCCTTACAGTTATCTAACCACTATAGGAATGGACTAGTTGAAATAAAATAAGTGCACCCCCAATTGTAATTCTTTATCAATTGTCCAACTAGTTTTTCCCTTTCTTAGAGGCTAGGTGAGAAGAATGTTATGGAATAGAGCTTCATGATATGCTGAACATGTGAGAATGTATGTAACTATAGAAAATCAAGAAATGAAAAACTATAAATGAATTACAGAACATGAAGATTCCTCACCATTCAATTCATTTATTGCACTTTGGGCATCCTGGACACGGAAAATATCAATGATGAAATCATGAGTCAAACAATAGACCAATGAGGCAAAGGGGGAGATAGTATAATATATAGAGAAAGAAGAAAAATTAATAGCAAGATTGAATACCTGCTGACTCCTGAAAGATACGAATCCAAACCCTCTTGAGCGCCCAGTTTTCTGATCCCACATTACTCTTGCATCTCTATAACCAGTAGCGCCAGATATGAGATAACATCAAGATAATGTGAATTTCTATAAACTTCACTTTAAATCCCAAGAGATCAAACTATTAAGAAAATAAGGAACAAGGAAATTGAACTTACGAGCAACTAGCATACACAGAAAAGCAAGCAAATAATGTAGCATCTGTAACCTCAGGGCTCAGGTCACCAACAAAAATGTTGAAGTGGCCTACAAGTGAAAATAAAAATAGTATAAGCTATCTACCGATTGATGCAATCAATCTGTGAAATAATTAATAGATACAAAATTTTTGAAGAAAAAAAAAAGATAGATACAAACCAGATGTATCCTCTCTTTGGCTACTAGCATATGCCCAGTTAACTTTAATAGGTTGTCCAAACCTGAGATTTGAAAGTTCAAGTAAACTAACAGAAAATAGCTAATCAGCAATTTTGGTTCGGTGAGGTTTCTACTCACAAATGCCTTCCATTAAGAGTCACGATAGCAAGAGCAGCTGATCTGCGATCAAAGTAGTCCACAAAGCCATAGGATGACTACAAAGGAAGAAACAACATACAACTATGTTAATTGAATTAACAAGAGCAATTTTAAAGTCACAATACGACGGGTTCCGTTCCGTATTTCATATGTATATAAATAAGTCTTTTACTATTATTATATAATAAATGAGACCAAAAAGACGAAATCCAGATAAATTGTATATATCAATGGAAGAAATAACGATGTGGAATTAAAGTCACAATTAGTAGTACTGAAGGAATCAGCTTGAATTACGAAAGTTTAAAGTTCTAACTTTAATTTTTTATACCTCAAAAACATCCATGGTTGAGGTTGATCATCTTGGTATGTGATAAACCAAGACTAGTGAACCCCATTTTTATTGTCCGGCAAGTTGAATCATAGATCAATATACGACACTTAAAGTTCTAGCTCAACTACCATTCAATTTAAATATCTTTTCTTTTGTTCTTTAGTGGATTCAGTGAGTGTGGTGTGAGTGTAATATTCCAAGTGTGACCCGACCATTGGAAAATAGCTAGAAACTTTGCTTTTACCAACATCACTATGAATTTTTATTAGATTTTGGAACTTGGAACGTAAGAAACGAACAAATAAATTGGGAGCAAGGAAGTAAATAAGTATAAATGGCTTATTCAGGATCAACCAACCCAAATAAAGATCAAACAAAGTAACCTAAGCATCTTTAATAGCAAAAATAATAGTTTGAAAGGAAGTTCAAAGATTATAATAATTTGATCTCACCTTCTCCTTTCGAATAAGTTTGCAGCCTTCAAGGGGACCAGTACTAGAAAAAACCTCTTGAAGAAGAGGTTCTGTAACTTGAGGGTGAATGTTCCCGACATAACTGCATAATCTCACAATATATAAAAGAATATTAACACTTAAAACAAATTTAAGTTGCATCGACTCGAAGAACAAAATATGCACAGAAAGTTATATAAAGAATTGTGACAAATGGAATATCAAAAAGAACATTTATAGACGGTAGAACATCAAGCAAAATATTATATTTCCATGAATTATTTCAAAACCATGCAAAGAATTGAGACAAAGAAAGATTTGAAAATACTATACACGCTGAGGAGAAACATGACAAAAAAAATACGCGGGCTAAATTTGCTGATAGCAATGATAATAAGATTGACACAATAAGCTAAACTTGGTCAAATTGTAAAAATTACCCTCGGTTCAAATGTGTGAACTGAACACAACAAAAGAGACAAAAAGAAAGGAAAGAAAATGTAGCAAGACACTCACACACTGCGGCATGTAGTTGAATCAAAGCCAGGAGGCAGGTTACCACTCAAGATAGGCTCTATCTGCAAATTAAAAAAGAAAAAGAGAAAAAGAAAAATATAAGAAAAGAATAACGGAAAGGCCCCAAAAAAATCTCTGTCAATTTTAATAAAGATAAATAAATTGTATTTAAGAGCCAGATGGAAAGAAGAAAAAAACAAAAATACAAGCACTCGTGAATACTGCTCAACTCTAACTGGACTACACGAGTCTTCACACCATTTACACTGGAATTTTCAGACACCTTTAACGATGAGCCCTAGACATTTTAAAATTTTAAATTAATTTGCATCTTAGACATAGGCTGGTTACGGAAAGTATGTGTACGAACAGTTAAAAGTATATCAACCTCAAACCTTGAAGACACCTACCATAACACAACAGAACACTCAAAATGAAATCCAACATGGGAAAATTAAAAACGACCCCAACTTATGGAATTTCTAGTCAAGGAAAAGGATAACCTTGATAAAACTTCTATCATGTACAAGTATAACAGTCCTCCATGAAAATATATCAGTTGCATGCACGCACACACAAATGAATAAAAAAAATGGAAAGTACTTTCATATATATGTCACAAAATAAGACTTTAAGCAATATCTATTCCATCTCACAATTTAATTCAAAGGGGAAAAATCTATACAGAACAAAACTAGGGGACACATGCAACAGGGATGCATTCTGATAATTAATAAACAACTCAATGTTTATTCCTATAATCTGTAAGAAAACTCCCGAAAAGCGATTAGAAGAAAAAACCTTATCCTACTTTTAGTAGGCTGGGATGGGATGAAAATCAATAATTTGAAACTTTGAATCATAAAGTTCATGTGGTTTAGTTTTCCTTCTAAAAAGTGATTCCAGTTAATGTAAAGTGATGTAATTAGCTTAGGTAAGTGCAAATTTCAAAAGAACCAGAAATTGGTTCAATTCCTATCATTTAACCTACAAATTTTCAGCAACCAATTAGGTAAGATAAGTATCACCAAAAAGCCCCTTTTCCAAACCAATTCCAATTATAAAAAAAAATTACTTTACTGAAAGAAGGGTCTCAAAGGTGACCGCGATGTTTCCCATTGATAGTGATAAAGATCATTCAAGACATAAATCAATACATATAATTGATTAAAACATCATGAAAATTTACAGAAAAAAACAGTCAAAAAGGTAAAAAGAATAATTTTTTGAAAGATAAGAAAATAAATTAACCTGGGGAGGGGCTAAGAGACCAGGATGGTAAAGAGATTGCTGCATCATTGCTTGTTGCTGCTTCAGCCTCTGCTGCATCCTTCTTATACTTCTATTTTAATTTATATAAAGAGATACAAAAATCTAAATATATATTGAGAAATTGAGATGAAACAAAAAAAATTAGGGTTTTGTTTGGGAAGAAGAAAAAAAGAAAAGAAAAATGAAGAAAAAAAAAACCTCGACGGAGAGGGGGCTGACAAAAATCGAGAGAAGATAATGCTCTCTCTTCCGCTCTCTTGATACCAATTCCCAAATGATATAAACGCCGTCAAATTTTTAAATCCTCTACAACTGTCTCCACATCGGTATTTTACAAAGTGTTTATCTGCCGTTCATTTATGATCTTTGATTATTTGGTTCTTATTCGTTTTCCTTTTCGGACTCTTCTCCCTTGAGTTTTATTTTATAACTAGATGTGTCCAATGTTTAAAGATTTGTATATGACGATTAATTTATTTTAAACTTTGGACTACTTCAGGATAATTTATTGAGTGAACGGGAAATTCAAAATCATTTGTATTTTATTAGATAGATTGCTATTTAGAAAATTTAGAGGTGCACAAAAAGTTCGCGATCAAATTCGACATAGGTCCGACCTGACGCCTAAGATCTAACCTGAAAGCGTTTGAGTTTATTTTCTTAATTTCGTTTGAGTTTATTAACAATTTTCCTATCCTGTTTGTGAGTTGCTAAGTAAGAAATAAATTTTTATTTTTTAATATATTATTACTATTGCACCCATATATATTGAATATAATATGCTTAATGTTTATGTGTTGCAAGTAATGCTTATTACAATAAATTCATTAAACTTATTTTTCTTTTCTTAGCTTTCCTACAATTTTGGTCAGGAAAATATCTAAGTCTCAATTTTCCTTTGTTTTCCTCATCTTTCTTGACTTAGAAAAAACTCACAAACATGATATTTTTAAAGGCAAACCTAATGAATTAGCCACTGAAGTTGACAAATTTACTGATTACACTATCAAATTTTTAATTTTTTAAATTATCACATTAAATTAATTAAAATATTAAAATTGAACCATTTTGTTAAAATAATTTAACGTTTGTCAAATTGGTTCAAGGTTCTTCATACGTGACAACAAAAACATGGAAATAAAAATGATATATAGGGGAAAATAAAGAAAATAAACAAATCCCATTGATATGCATCTAGAAGAACAAAAAGCCAAATCTATCGATTTGAGATGGACGGACATATAAGACAATGACGATCTTGAAGAAGAACCCCTCAAATCTCAAACCAAAATTTAGTCAAATTCATCGATTTGAGATGGAAGAACAGAGAATGACGATCTTGATGGTGGTCAAGCCAATACTAGATAAAAAGAAATTAATAAATAATAATATAAATCAAATGAACTGGACAGTCAATCAAACCATGTATTGATTAACAATCTTCATCACAATCAATCATACTCATCGTAAATTTGAACAAAAAAATAGTAAGTAAAATCCTAAAGAATAATAATAATTAAACTCTGGCACAAAAAATTAAAGTAAAGGGTGAAGAACTCCGTCTCAAATCTATACAACAACAAAGCTGCAACAACGAACAACACCATGACGCTAGATCCGGCCATTGTAACTATGTTCAAGTCGGCGGAGTTACTAGGACTAGAAGTCGGAGGGAGACGAAGCTGGTGCAGTCAAAGGAGCAGGTGGATTTGCGTTAAAGATCTCGAGAAAATTGGATATGATGATAACCAAATTGAGATATGATAATTGAGATTTATTTATTTTTTCTTTTTTCATGTACCATTTTTATTTTCATGTCATTGTTGTTGATTGGCCATCTCATTTTTTATTTCATTTTCACTTTTTTTTGCTTCCACATTTGAAAAACCTTGAACCAATTTCAAAAGCGTTAAATCATTTTAACAGAATGGTTCAATTTGAATATTATAATTAACTTAATGAGATAATTTAAAATTTTAAAAGTTCAATAGTGTAATCAGTAAAATTTATCAATTACAGTAGTTAATTCATTAATTTTGCCAATTTTTAAATAAAATTACAATTTTCCTTAACTTTCCTCTTTTTCATTGGTTTTAAAAACTTACAAACCGGGTGTCAGGGTTTCATAGGTTATATAGTACGTGGTTCTACCATATTGACCTCGTTCTCTTTGTCATTTTTTATATTATATACCTCTATTTTAATTTCACAATCCAATCCTCAAACTAATTTCTTTTTTCTTATATTTCATATTATTTAATAGTCTTGTTACCATTCAAGTAACAAGAAGATGAAAAGCATGAATTCCTCTGCCACATATTTAGCAACATTTTTATAGGCCAATTTTCAAGTTAAAACCATAAGTTATTTAGTAAAATCAGATGCTTTTATGGCCCAAATGTTTTTACAAACCAAGGTTGGGCTAACCAATTTCGTGGCCTACCTCTTGTTTGCGTCCAGCCCCATGAAAATTCTCAAGAATATGTATTTCATTCTAGACGACGTTTATTGACGCGACCCAAAAAGACTTATTAATGATCCATGACACCAAACTCCATTTGAGATTAATAATGTAATATTAGTTGTTAAAACTATACATAATATTTTGCATAATAAATTGTTGAGTAAATATATACACACATACTAACGCTCAAAATAAAAAAAAATGGACGGAGAATTTAAGTTTTATTTTCAATTCTTATGTTTCTGAGTTTTTTAATAAACGGAAAAGAAAAAAAATTGATAGAAAACTTGGCCATTTTTCCTACCAAAGTTTTCCGTCCAAAATTGGCCTGATTTGGATGGAAAAGAAATTGGAATAAATAATATTTTTATAATTCTCATATCATCCTCAACTTTTAATATAATAAATTTTAAATTACAACTCATGTCCTCAATTTTAAATTTTCTATTCTTTTCTATTAAAAACTCAGAAACAACACAAAAGAAAATTTTAAATTTTCTATTCTTTTCTTTTCTGTTCTAATTTAAGTTTTCTATTCTTTTCTTTTCTATTCAAAACTCAGAAACAGAGTGCAAGTGTTTGGGTCGTTCTCTTCACCCACCGCAAATTCCCCGACGCCAAATCCCTCCTCCTCCATCACATCTCCGCTGATCACACACTGTCCTTGAGTCGTTTTGTATCATTAATGCTATACCGAGCCTAATTACATCATTAACAATTTCTTCATCATCAATTCCTTGCCATTATCCAAAGCTCTCTGCTCTATTCTACCTAATTCTTATCTCTCTTTAACAATGGTATAGCAGTGAGCAAAAATAGAAGAAGAATTATTTATGATTTGCTTGAATCTCAGGGCCTTCATTTTCTTGCTATCTTGGTCGACATATGGCATAAATGATTTGGGCATTCATTTTTTACTTTTTTTTTGTTCTTTTTTCTCTTTCATGATTGTGCTTGACTCTCGATCTAATGGTTCTGAAATAGATTGGAGATGGCAAAGATTATGGGTTTGAAGACTTAGGTGAGGCGTCTGAGACTAATTTTTTTATACTTTTTTCATATATTTTTTTTATTTCCGGTGAGTATGTTTCAGAAATGGTGAATTGGGCTTGAAGATGATAATCTTTTCTTCTCTCTTTGGAATTTGCTTCATAAATTTCTGTGTATTTTAAACTTTGTGATTAGGGTATTTAATTCTAACATTGAATTTATGGGTGTAAGATTGATGATTGTGAAAATTGTTGAGCTAATTGCATCATTAACAATTTCTTTACAAGATAAAATGGAAATTCACACGTACCCAGCTTCCTTCACATATAAAGATGACCATGTAGATTTTGGACATCAGAAAAAGGACCCATGGACCATTTATAATGTTTATTTGGGCCATCGTTAACACCATATGTTAAAATGATATTTTTAAATTAATCTATCTCATATTAAAATAGACCTAATTATTATTCATGTGAAAAAAATTATGTAAAAATATTAATTTTTATGTGGAAATATCAATTCCCTTGTCGAAAAAGAGAGTTTCCCATTACAACAAAACTTTTGTGCATAATTTTTTTTTTAATTATAAAAGAAAAAACTAATAACAATCATTAACTATATTCACCAGTGTTTGAACTTTGAAGGATCAATAAAATATATTTATTGGGCCGATTTTCATATAAACTTAAGCATTTATTACTCTCCATTTTTTTTCCTTTTTTCATATTTTGTTATTTAAAAAATATCAAAAAAAATAATCTCAAATGAATTATGTAACCACGAAGTTGAGCATAAAAAAATGTCCATGTAAACTCAGGAAAGAAATTTTAATTAATTTTTTAAATTTATTTAGCAAAAAAAAGAAGAGAGAAAGAAATATCCTCCAAGTTAAAAGTAATTACACGCTATACCATTGTCGGCCAACAAGCATTTGCCGCTATCGACATAAAGTAATAAAATAATAGAGAAATTGCGTAAATCACTACCTTCTTTCTTTTCATAATTGGTCAATAAAAAAAAATTAATCTCTTATTGTCAGTCATGTTTATTTATAAAAATTATAATATCTGAACTATATTTTTATATATTATATTTTAAAAATTATTAACCATATGATTAAATAATCTTAGTCACATGTTTATTTTTTTAGATTATTCATGAAATAGTTTAAAATAATCTCATATTATATTTGTTTTGTTTATGATTATTTAAATGATTGAATAAAAATTTATTGTTTGGACTATCATACTCTTACTACTAATATTACAAAGATATCATATTCTCATTAGTTCGGTCTTTTTAAACAAAGTTAAATATTAATTTTGTCCACAAATTTTTAATATCTAGTTGGACATAGTATTAAATAGTCTCCTCTTTCAAGTCATTTTATTATCTCAAAACTAATAGTCTTAAGTCTATTTTAAAAACAAACAAAAGACTTAAAATTAATAATTTAATTTTAAGTATTGCCAAAATTATTAATTTAAAATTATTAATTTAATTTCGATTTCGGACAAAAAAAAATTCAAAATTGCCAAAATTTAAATGAGAAAGTGATAAAAATGCTTTTTAAAATTTTAGAATCAAAATAATTTATAAATAAAAATAATAAAGAGAATTTATAAATTCACAATACTTTTTATTATTTTCATAACAAAAGATGTATAACGACAATAAAAATCGTCGTTAAAAAATCTATAGCGATATTTTTATTGTGAAAATAATATTTTTTATAGATTTAACAATTTTCAATAATAAATTAATCAGAAACAAATTTAAACATGTTCATTAAATATTAGGTCTAGATCTCCTATTTTTGCGTGACTAAAGGAAAGAGGAATTGGTCAATAAAGTTGTTGCACCCACTGGAAACTTGAAACAAACATGGCATGTGATGCTAATAAAGTAATACATGGCCTTATCTTAAAATATTGAGACGTGAACAACGTGAAAATATTACTCACAAGCCAAGTATTCTTGGCTTTGGACCTTTTCGTGTTGCTGCCGATACATTATTATTCAATATTATAGGCACCTAACCTTTTCCTTCCCACTTGTACATATAATAATACTCCTCCAATTTTATAATAAAAATTTTAATTATTAATTTTTTTTTATTTTTAATAATATTAATATAAAATATCATAATGTTCTTATATCATAATATTAATGTTATACTACACTATTCAAAAAATAATTCATTATCCTTAAAAAATACACAATTTTATAAATATTTAGGGTGACAATTTTTAACACGATACAATAACCCGACACAAACACGACATAAAATAAGAAGGTTAGTGTTGAGTATAAACAGTTTTCATGTTATAAACAAGTCGACACGTTTAACACAAAATTTAAATAGGTCGAGTATGTCTAATCAACTAGTTAACACGTTTAAAAATACATTAATTTTAGAAAAAATAAATAAATGTGATATAACGTTATAATTTACCGTAAATATTGAGTTTTAGCTTTCTTAGTTATTATTCTAGAAATATTATTTTATATTTTGTTAAATATAATTTATTGTAATGAATAAATTACATTATTATTTAATAAATAAGTGGATGATGTTTAACAAAATAGTGTGAGCTGCTTTTTAGGCCTACCTTCTTTTCTTTAATAGGTGTACAAATATTTTCATATTTCAAAGAAACCCATTTCCGTATTCCCATTTTCAAATGCGCGTGCTTTTAAGTTTTAACATTATTATTTTCCCACTTGCTTCTCCAACAATTATATTCTTGAGTAAATTACAAATAATCACCTATGATTGATTCAAAAATTACTTATAACAACCTATAGTTTGAAACTGAACTTTTAACTATATTTAATTTCATAAATATAGCAAATTAATTTAATTCCATCCAAATTAACGAAGAGTGTACTCCACTTATCTAAGAGCAAGTGAGTAGACCTGATAAAGATGGCCCAGGCCCGCCCGTCAAAAATCGGGTTTTGGGTCGCAGTTTTCGAGCACGTCAAAACTCGGGCCTTTTTGGCCAGGCCCGTGGAGGCCCGTGATTTTTTTTTTTTAAAAAATAAAATGTTACTACTTGTGGGTTGTGAAGCTTGAACACAAGACTTGTAAGTAAATAAATAAGAGTTCAAACCAACTAAGCTACAACAACTATTTATTTTTAATGCAATCTTGATATATTTTAACTATAATTGAAAATTATAATTAAGATATGTAGTTAATGTAGGTAATTAATTAATAATATTAATTTATAATACTATTAAAATTTTAATTGATTGAGATATGTAGTTAATAATTTCAAAGTATAAAACTATTAAACTAACAAATAACAATTGTAGTACATTTGAAAAGTAAATCAATCATTATCCCTTAATTATGCATTCTGTCAGACCCCGAATTTTATGAAATAAAAGTATTCAATTTTTTCTTATAATTACTATTCAGTAAATGGTTAAATTGATAAAAGTTTAAAGTTAAGGATGATATATGAAATTTTTTTAAAATAAGCAAGTGGTTATAAAATACTCATTGTTGTCGGGGAATATTCATTTGGTCGTGGAATATTCTTTCTGTCGGAGAATATTCATACAATAGTGATGACTTTTATGGGCCCCATAACTGAAAAAGCGATTGAATGAAGAAAGCGACAAGTATAAATTATTTACAAATAATTGGCGTAGTTATTCACAATTAATCTTGTTGGAATATCCAAATTGGTTAAAACACGATGTCTGGCGTTGTTTTGCGATGGCTTGCGGTATTGCACCAATTATTGATTCTTACGTAAGAAGGCCTACTCGATAATAATTTATAGTAATTATTATTCAATATTTTATTGATTCAATAATTCTTTGCGTTGATATTTTATATTATTGTTGTTTTAATAATTGTCCTTTACACATTATTTTCCATTATCGAAGCAATAATTCATATTATCTGAATAATATTATTAGATAACATTATTAACAATGTCTAGAAAGTTACATACAGGGAGGTTTGGACACCTAATTAGGCTTCATAAGAAGGATTTCTTATTAGAAAGCCCTCTCTTTCTGAGGAGCGGCACAGTTGCCGATCTTGTGATTACGTAATATTATTTGTGAATAATTAATTATTGATTTATATGATGAGAAAAATATTGATTTTATGTGGATATAGATGGAGAAAATTTTTAAAGTGACAATTGTTAAAAATTGATATTTTATCTTTTACGATAAAATAATATTTTATTATATTATTATAATATAATAATGATGATATTTTATAATGAATGTGTGATATATGAGTATATGAGGAGGAAGAGTATTTTTGTTGCATTAAATGATTAACACATGTTTTGTGTGTCGGTGGACCTCATTTCTTGACTGAAATTTGATTATAGACTATAAAATCATTTGTATGTGGATTTCGGTTAAATTTTGTCTGGAATTTAGAAAAACTTTCTTTTGCAAAGTTGTAGAGAATTGAATTTCCTATAAAAATGCGCGAGATTCAAATTTTCTGATAAAAGAGCTATTTATTATGAATTATTGAATTTCCGAAGTTCTAGAATAATTGATTTTTGAAGTTTTAATAATTTTATTAAGAAAATATTTTTTATATTGTTGGTATTATTTAATCGGTGTTGAATGCATCTTGAATTCAGATTCTTGGTGTACGTAGGAAATTTATATAAATATAATAATATTTTATAAAATTTTCTACTTTGGTGTTCTAAGCAATTTCCTATAAATATGGTACTTAGGTTAGAATTAAAAAACACACCAGAAACTGAAGTTTTCTCTCTTTTCTCTCTATATTATCGAGTGTATTTTTGTGAGTATTTTGATATCTTGAGTGTTGTTATACGGTGCAAGTTCGATTCGTACGTTATTCCGGTCAATCTCATTCTTTTGAGGTAAGGGATAGTAAAGGGATTGAAAGGGATGTTATTTTCTTCGTAAGTGATATTATTTCTTCAATATCATTATGTTGAAATATTGGTTGAACTTTTTATCAAATTTGGAACTTTTTTTCATATCGAGGTTCTTATTATTCATGAGTTCTTATTCACATTTTCTTATTCACGAGTTCTTATTCACGTTTCGTCACTTTATTCATAAATTCTTATTCACGTTTCTTATTCATGAGTTCTTATTCACGGTACTATTCACTACAAAATTGATTTCTTTTCTAAACAAATGATAGTTGATTTATGAATATTACTCGGAGATTAAAACTATGTATTGATTATATTGATTTTATTATCATATATAACATTTTATAACCACGATGTTGAAATTCTCTTTCACCTTTGGAGTGTAAAGATGGGTAGATTATTGGTATGATCATGACTAGGGTTCTCTTTGGCCAGTAGTGAAAAGTTGAATTGTGACTAGTATGATCATGACCATTGAATTTATAATTGAATATCTTTAGCTTAAGTGCAAATGTGAATTGATCAATATGGTTATAATTATTGTTTTATATAAATTCTGAAATGATTATATATTTCTTTGAGATATGAATATCTTTGGCCCATAGTACAAAGATGACTTATTGATGAATATCTTTGGCCCGTAGTGTAAAGATGAATTATTGATGAATATCTTTGGCATGTAGTGCAAAGATGACTTGTTGATGAATATCTTTGGGCGTGAGTGCAAAGATGAATTTATTAGTATGATTATGAGCAGGAGGCGTGATTTGGTATAACCATGATCTTTGATGTTTGAGATAAAGGCGGTGATGAAAATTATATTAAATCTTGGATACGAAGAGAATTTAGAACCACAATTATGATTATGAGTTATTCACGTGATTGTGGAAAGGAATTGTTGATTGATGTTACTGAGAATAAAACATTGTTGGTGGACTTTTAACATGGAAGATAATAGACTTTATGGTCTATTTGACTCTTCTTAATGGATTGCTTCGTTCATTTGCTTGACTATGGTTGAAAAGTTTTATCATCTACCGTATGTTCTAAATCTACGATTTATTATTCTTGTTGAAGGCTATTGATAATTTATTTATCTTTAGTCATGATATGAATTTTTCTTGAAGCTAGTTGTCTTCACCCTTTTGCTTCACAATTCCTTTCGGTGTAATAAAAGTGTAAATTTGGGTCGAGTGGGGATAATAGGGGAATAGAAGCGGTGGTTACATATTTGTTGAGGGTGAAAGCGAACCCAACGTTGGAAGGTTATTACAATTAACCTTTGTTGGAATACCCGGTGGTTAAAATACTGATGTCTGGCGTTGTTGCATAGTAAGACACGATATTGCACAATTATTGATTCTTACGTAAGAAAGCACTACTCAATAATTATTCTGATAATTCTTATTCAAATATTTTATTTTATTGATTTAATAATTCTTTGCGTTGATATTTTATATTATTGTTGTTTCAATAATTGTCCTTATACGAGTATTTTCCATTATCGAGCAATAATTCATATTATCTGAATAATATTATTAGATAACATTATTGGCAATGTCTAGAAAGTTACATGTCTAAGAAGAGGTTTGGTCACTAATTGCGGCCAAGAGTAAGGAGAAATCCTTATTGGAAACCCCCTCTTTCCTGGAAACTGTCTGGTTGTCATTAATGTGATTCTGTAATATTATTTGTGAATATTTAATTATTGATTTATATGATAAAGAAAATATTCATTTTATGTGGATATAGATGGAGAAAAATTTTAAAGTGACAATTGTTGAAAATTGATATTTTATCTTTTCTAATAAAATAATTTATTATTATATTTTAATAATATAATAATGATGATATTTTTACAATGAATGTGTGATATATGAGTATATGAGGAGGAAGAGTATTTTTGTTGCATTAAATGATTAACACATGTTTTGTGTGTCGGTGGACCCCATTTCTTGACTAAAATTTGATTATAGCCTATAAAATTGTCCGTTTATGGATTTCGGTCAATTTTTGTTTGAAATTTGGAAAAACTTTCTTCTTCAAAGTTGTAGAGAATTGAATTTTCTATAAAAATTTGAGAGATTCGAATTTTCTGATAAAAGGGCTATTTATTATGAATTATTGAAGTTCCGGATTAATTGATTATTATTTTTTTTTGGAGTTTTAAATAACTTTTATATGAAAAACGTTTTTGGCAAGTTTGGCACATGTGTGGCTGATATTTTGGATCAATGAAGGTGTGCGTAAGAATTGAGAATATATATATTAATATTTTATTAAATTTTCTGCTTTGGTGTTCTAAGCAATTTCCTATAAATAGGGTGCTTAGGTTAGAATTGAAAATCACACCAGAAACTAAAGATTTCTTTCACTTTCTCTCTCTATAATATCGAGCGTATTTTTGTGAGTATTTTAGTACTTTGAGTATTCTTTATCTACGATGCAAGTTAGATTCGTTATATCCAAGCATTCGATCTTCGCTTCTTTCGAGTTAAGGTATTGTAAGGGATAGTAAGGGGTGTTATATTCTTCTTTAAATGATATTTTCATCAATATCATTATGCCAAAATATTTATTAGAAATTTTTATCAAATTTGGAACTTTTTCATATCGGGGTTACAATTCACGAGTTACTATTCATGAGTTACTATTCACGATGGGTTACTATTCATGAGTTACTAGTCACGAGTTACTATTCATGAGTTACTATTCACGGGTACTATTCACTACAAAATTGGTTTCTTTTTTTAACCAAATTATAATTGATTTATGAATATTACTCTGGAGATTAAAACTATATAGTGATTATAATGATTTTATTATCATATATAACATTTTTATAACCCTGATGTTGAAATTCTCTTTTACTGGAGTGTAAAGATGGGTAGATTATTGGTATGATCGTGGCTAGGGTTCTCTTTGGCCAGTAGTGAAAAGTTGAATTGTGACTGGTATTATTATGACCATTGAATTTATAATTGAATATCTTTACCTTAAGTGCAAAGGTGAATTGATCAACATGGTTATAATTATGGTTTATATAAATTCTGAAATGATTATGTATTTCTTTGAGATATGAATATCTTTGGCCTGTAGTGCAAAGATGACCTGTTGTTGAATATCTTTGGCCTGTAGTGCAAAGATGAACTGTTGATGAATATCTTTGGCCCATAGTGCAAAGATGAATTTATTAGTATGATTATGAGCGGGGCGTGATTTGGTATAACCATGATCTTTGATGTTTTGGTGATGAAAATTATCTTAAATCACGGATGCGAAAGAAATTTAGAACAACAATTACGATTATGAGTTATACATGTGATTGTGGATGAAATTGTTGATTGATATTACGAGGATAAAACATTGTTGGTGGACTTTTAATATGGAGAAGATAATAGATTTTATGGTCTATTTGACTCTTCTAATGGATTGCTTCGTTTCCTGCAACTATGGTTGAAAAGTTTTATCATCTACCGTATGTTCTAAATCTACGATTTATTCTTGATGAAGACTATTGATAATTTATTTATCTTTAGTCATAATATTCTTCTTGAAGTAGTTGTGCTCACCCTTTTGCTTTCACAATTCCTTTCGGGTAATAAAAGTGTAAATTTGGGTCGTGCGGGGATAATGAGGGAATAGAGCGGTGGTCATCATTTAGTAGTTATATTTGGTGAATCAACTAGGGTGAAAGCGAACCCAACGTTAGAAGGGTGTTTTGCCACTATCATACAAGATGTCTAATGACATACCACCGTGTCATCATAAGAGGCGGGTTGGTGCTCATCCACTTCTTTGAGTATATATCTGAGCACTACCTATATAATCTTGGAGTTTGGTTGAAGTATAATTCTCAATTAGAGGCGGTGGAGATAATGATGTGTCGAGAGAAGACACACCATTGGGAAGAATATGATAGTAATCTTCTCGTTTTTCTTTTGGGGTCTATTAGGTCAACCAAGGATAATTACGTGGCCATATGATATCTATCATAACTTAGGCGCGTGGCCTCCCATATACGAAGGTTTCTTGAGCACTTCCCAAAGATTCTAATTTCTAAAACAATTTTCGACTATACCTTTATGTAAGGTGTCATTATGAGGTGCTGTCCATGGTTGGGACATGAGTCACAGTTGGTATATATTTGTATTTAATCTCACAGTTTAAGTGTTGTCTTATCTTGCACGACAATTGTATTAATAAAGTTGTAGTTATTTTCTGTACCATGTATTTGGCGACTCAGAATGGGTTGGATGGAATGGACCTATTTTGGGGTTGTCACACCCACAACGTAATTATTATCGGATTGCGAAAACGACAAAAATATTTTTATTAAAATAACGGCGGAGGTGTTACCGTTAAAAGCTGTTAAACTACCGGTAGTAAAGAAATGCGATGTCTGGCGTGGTTGCGTAGTAGCACACGGTATTGATTATTGATCTTTACGTGAGAAGTCACTCAGTTATACTCAATTATTGCTACAGTAATTGCTGCATCATATCTCTTATGTTATTGATTCAATTATTTTCACAGTATCATCTGTATAATATGTTATATTATTAAATCAATAATTGAGACGGCAAGTTATAATATTAATGATTAATAATTGTTGAAAGATTAAATATGTGTTGATAAAAAATAAAATAATTTGTGGTAATATTTATTCAATCCTTGATGTATATAAAGAGTCTATTATGAGACGTTTGTTTTAAATTTGGTTATTCTATGGGGGCCCATATGTCATCATCTAAGAGTCTATTTTGCCAATAGTAATTACCTTTATCAGACGTCAAACCACTTGACGTTTCATATTACAGGCATCGAACCAATTGTCGTTTCACATTACAGGTGTCGAACCAATTGTCGTTTCACATTACAGGCGTCAAACCACTTGGTGTTTCACATTCTGAGCGTCAAATCACTTTTCTTTTCACATCACTAATCGTCAAGAGCAGCTTGCCTTTTCACATTGCAAGTGCTTAAGCTAAAAATCTTCTATAAATAGAGGCCTAGTTCTTCATTATTATTCACGAATTCATTCAAGCTATAGAGAGAAAGTATAGAGAATAAGAGAGAAAGAAGAAGAGTATTCGTTATTATTACACTCTTCGCAGTATTCAATCTCCTACTAATGTAAGGGGTGTTATTTCTTTTGTATTCATGAAGAGAACTTCTGTTATTCCATTATTTATTATTCTGTTGGAATTGTGACGCCCCCAAAATAAGTCCATTCCACCCAACCCATTCTGAGTCGCCAAATACATGGTACAGAAATAACTACAACTTTATTAATACATTTGTCGTGCAAAATATGACAACCTATATACTATGAGTTTAAATACAAATATTGTCTTACAGACAATATCCACACTCAAATAAATCCTCATTATTGATACGGTATTTCTGAGAATCTTTGAGGACTACTAAAAAAATGACTATCTAGAACCATAACTCCACTTTGGAAACTAGTTTCTCGCTATAATCTCGCCTACGAGAAGAAAAATAGAACAAAAGGAAAGGGTGAGCTCAACTAGCCCAAGATAAAGAATGTTATGACTAAGATAATGTACAACAAATTATCGTTAGTCTTCAACGAGGAAAAATCGATAGAATAAAAAATAGACAACAAGTTTCGGATCAATATTCGCAATGAAATAATAATTCATAGAAGAGTTACGTAGAGAATGAAATCTACTATAATCTATGAATTGAGCAGGTCCATCATCATTATTTTATCCTGTAACATCAATCAATATTCATCTTGAATCAAATATTCATCTTTTGCACTCACGGGCCAAAGATATTCATCGATCGGTCATGTTCATCCTAACACTGTTCATCTTTGCACTAAAGGCCAAAGATATTCATCGATCGGTCATGTTCATCTCAAAAAACTGTTCATCTTTGCACTACTGGGCCAAAGATATTCATAAGAAAATCAACCATCTTTTGCACTACAAAGCCAAAGATATTGATGAACATCATCATTTAGGTGAGGATGATGAAAATAATTTTAAAGAAAAGCGAATCCGGTGAAACAAAAGAACAAGTATTATGGATTAAGTACTTTAAACAATCAGGAGTTCAAAAATACTTCATAAATAATTATCTTCAAGTAAAATTCAAGAATGATCAAAACATAGATCCAATCAAAGATAGGAATCATAACGAGACAATCTTGGACACGAAAAGAAAATTTAATTTTTACGTGAATAGTAATAAATGATTCGTGAATAGTCTTGAGTATCGTGAATAGTAACTCAGACACCAAAAGATAGAAATTTCACAAAAAACATCATCATGCTTCGTGAATAGTACTCGTGAATAGTAACTCGTGAATAGTACTCGTGAATAGTAACTCGTGAATAGTAACCCCGACATGAAAAGTTCCAAATTTGATAAAAAGTTCCAACCAATATTTCGGCATAATGATCTTGAAGAAATAATATCATTTTTGAATAAAATAACATCCCTTACCTCGAAAAGACAAGTACTTTAGTTGAAACAGGATATAGGCTATGACTTGAATTTGCACCAGTATATAGCAACACTCAAAGTATACTCAAGAGAATACGCTCAATATATCGAGAGAGAAATAGAGAAAACTTCAGGTTTGTGGTGTGATTTTCGATTCTAACCTAAGCTCCTATTTATAGGAAAATGCTTAGAACACCAAATTAGAAAATTGAATATAATAATATTATTTATAAACAAAATTCCTTAGCCCACCTTTGAAATCTCATTTCAAGCCATATAGACATGTTAAATGAGGTTCACAAACTCACCAAAAACGTTTTTCTCAAAATAATTAATAAAAACTCCCAAAAATCAATTATTTTGAACTCAAAACTTCAATAATTCATAATAAATAGTCCTTTTATCAGAAAATTCGAATCTCATGAGTTTTTATAGGAAATTCCATTATCTACAACTTTCCAGAAGGAAGTTTTTCCAAATTCCAAACAGAAATTGACCGAAATCCACAAACGGGCGATTTTACAGTCTAAAATCAATTTTTGGTCAAGAATTGTGTCCACCAACACACAAAATATGTGTTAAACATTTATGCAACAAAAATACTCTTCCTCCTCATATACTCATATATCCCACATTCATTGTAAAAATATCATCGTTAATATATTATTAAAATAATATATTTAAAAGAATTATTTTATCAAAAAAAGATAAAATATTAATTCTCAACAATTTTCTCAATCTATATCCTCATAAAATCAATATTTTCCTCATCATATAAATCAATAATTAATTATTAATAAATAATATCTGTAATCATTATTATTGACAACCGGTGGTTTCGAGGAAGAGGGCTTTCCAATAAAGATTTCTCTTCTTTGGTAGCATGATTAGGTGACCAAACCTCTCCTTAGATAGAACTTCTAGACATTGCCAATAATGTTATCTAATAATATTATTCAGATAATATGAATTATTGCTCCGATAATGGAAAATAGTGTGTAATGATAATTTATTGAAACAACATTAATATAAATATCAATGCAGCAATTATTGAATCAATAAAATAAAATACTGAATAGTAATTACTGTAACAATTATTGAGTAGTGCCTTTTTCACGTAAGAATCAATAATTGGTGTAATACCGCAAGTGTCTTCTTGTTCAACAACGCGTATTAGTGTGTTTTAACCAACGGATATTCCAACAAGATAATACTTGATAATAACTACGCAGATTATTTATAAACAACTTATATTTGTCATTTTCTTCATCCAATCGTTTTTCCGTTATGGGGCCCATTAAAAGATGCTGCGTCGTGCAGCACGAATATTCCCAAGCGATGCGAATATTCCACACTAAACGAATATTCCCGACAATAATGAATATTTTATAACCACTTACTTATTGAAATATTTGCGTATTTTACCCATAACTATCCACATTAATTAAATCAACCCTTACTATTTTAAAATAATAAATAGAGGAATATAAATTTCATTTATTAATAATTTGGGGTCTTACAATAATTCTTGAATTTTACTCCACAAAGCAGTATCATGTTGACAATTTGGACATTATTGAGTTCCAGATAAATTGAATTATAAATATTTAAAATTTATCATTTACTTTTATTTAATTGAATTCTTATATAATTGTCATTATCTTCATGTTTATATTGTGATGAAAGTCATCTTTGGCCCGTAGTGCATAGATGAACTGTTGATTGGTATGATTATGACCAGGGATTATTCGGTATAATCATGACCCGTAATGTTACAAATGATGTCGTAAAAGTCCTCATTGGCCCGTAGTGCATTGATGGACAGTTGTTGGCACGATCATGACCATTGGTGATAACACGAATATCATTAACCCGTAGTGCATGAATAATTCGTGGATGTGATACTAATAAATATCCTTGGCCCGTAATGCATGGATAATTCAGTGATGTGGATTATTTATTGAGTTGTGTCTTAGTGATAAAATAAATGATAAACTTTTTAAATCATAGAAGATAATAGATATAATACTCTATATGATGAGCAAGAAAAACTTGTTAAAAAATCCGTTGCCCAAAATATATCAGATATAGATTATCAATTTTGAGATAATGGTTGATATTTCATCTTCTTGGACCTATCTTTCTGCGGTCATTGGCTTAGCGTGCGGAAAGGGGACGAAGTCGTAGGAAGGTGCACGGAATGGTTGACCATATTCTCCCGTTGTATTGTTTAGTCACTCGATTTTCTTCCTTTTTCTCTCCGTAATTTTCTTGTATATAGATCACGATAAAGCAAAAAATATTCTCGATTACAAAACACTTCTTATGATGTCCAATGGCGATGTTTTTCATGCCTCCGTTGATGCGTGAAAGTCTTGAATTCGAGGATCAAAGCCTCTGTTTGTTTCAAAAGCAAACATTTTTAATTTTTTTACGAGATGTCGCTTTTTAATGAAAAGCGGAACATTTTTTCGATGTTGTGTTTTTTTAATCATAGTAGCCCATTTCGTTTTTCTTTAGAGAGGAGTGTGATAAAGTTTTTAGAAAGAGTGTATAGATTTAGAGTGAAGGTAAAAATTTTAGAGAGAGAAAGTTTAAGAAAATTGGTGTATAAATTTAGTGTGAGAGAGAGTGAATGTATAAAAAAATTAGACAGATAAGTTAAATGAAGATAAAAAATTAATATATTAAGTTATTTATTTTATTGTGCCATAATAATTGTATGTTTGAAATATAAAAAATGGGTTGACTTATATTGGATCCATAATTATTTGGTTTCAATTCACATGACTAGGGGTGTAAGTAGAGCCAAGTAGTTAGTTCTTTCGACTCGAGATCATTTCGAAAATATGATTCAAAATTTGAATTGAAGTTGATCAGAAGTCGAATCTGATTCATACTCATTTTTGTTTAATGATACACTAATCGAATTCGAAAGCATACCGGTGTTCATTCATATTAGGGTTTGAGTATTTCATTTTTTCTCGAACCATACTCGATACGTGCTCGAATATTGGTCTGATACATGCTAATAAGCTAAATATGTGATTTGTATCAATCTTTATAAAGTGTAGTCTGAAATTGTGTAAACTTGTACTTGAATAAATCAATAAATTGAATTGTCAATTTATATTACATTCTTTATAATTTCAATATATAAATAAAAGTGAAAAAGTTATATATATAAATATTAGTTAAGTAACCAATTTAGTATGTAGTGGTCCAGTTTTAAGTGAAATGGTTCGTATTCGAAATTCGATTTAAAGGGAGTAACTCGCTTTGTAAACGAGTCGAGTACTTATGAGACGAGTAGGTCCAAGTAATTATTCGAGTCGAATCTGACGCAAAAAATTTTTTGAGTCGAGCCGAATCTGAGCATATAGGTGTTCGTTGAGATTCGACTTGTTTACACCCCTACACATGACATATATTAAAAATAAATGGGTTCTTTACACTACTATATAACAATTAGAAAGTAATTACAAGATTAGTGCATCCACAAAATAATTACAAAAAGAATACAACACAATAACCAAACATATTAAACCCTACCCTTCTCATCTGCCCATTCTCTCACCGCTTCCTCTTTCCTCCCACTCATCTTCCTCCTTTGCCGCCTCCTCTCTCCTCCCCTTCTTCCTCCTCATCTGTCGCCCTTTCATCCTCCGATCTTCTGTCGCCTCCTCTCTCCTCCCCTTCATTTTCTCCTTCATCCTCTGCCGCCTCCTCTCTCCTCCCCTTCTTCCCAGTTACTCCTCTCTCGTCCCCTTCATCTTCTCCTTCATCCTCTGCCGCCTCCTCTCTCCTCCCCTTCTTCCCAGTTACTTGTGTTGAGGCATCCGCTCACGTTGTTCAGTTTGAGCTCTCTGCATCTAGGAAGAGAAAGAATGAACTTACTACGGCATGCCGAGTATTTTTTTTCTTCATTGTATTGTTTCCAACTCATCATTGAGCATGAACTAAACAAAAACACGTGGGTCAATCTGAACCATTCGAATGGGCAAGATATGGATATGTTATGTAAAAGAGTACACCTGAAACTGATTGACGACGAATGAGCAATGGTGCTCCGACTTCACACGGCGGAGTATGAGGTGGAGGATTTGAGGGACGAAATGTATAGCAATGAAAATATCTTCAAAGGTCTCAAAGACCTCTCTCTCAAGGTTCTTCCACTCATCCCGATTACAGATCTAGATCTCCAATTATGTTTCTATTTAATGCACTAATTTTGTAAATAAATTATTAAAAATATATTAATTCTGTAAATATTTTCTAGATACACTTTGTTATATTTTTTTCTAAAAAAGTACTAGAAAATGTAAATAACCCTATATAAAATGTCTTATAAGTCATTTTTCAAGAAGTTAAAATTTGGTACTTCTGAAAAATGACTTATAAATCAAAAAATAAGTAAAAACAAAAATTAGCTCCCAAAAACTAAAACGGTGAAAAACAAATTATAAGTTGGTTTGACCAAATTATATGTTGGTCCCGAAATTATTTTGCGATCAATTTTATGAATTTCATTAGCATTGTTAGACTTTGTTATAATCTGAGGCCATGTTTGTTTGCAAAGTTATAATCCATGGGATTATAATGTCAAGACTATTAATCCTAGGATTAAATAGTCTTAGGCTATGTTTGATAAATTTGGGAATTAAGATCTGAATGGTTATGATGTCTTAATAAATTAGATCATCCGAATAGTTATGAGGTCTGAATCTAAAAAATTATTTGATAACTAAAAAGTAAGTTGTCTCTTAATGACATTATTTTACCATTTTAAAGGGTAAAATTTTATTTAATAATTTTAAATATTCAATTTATTAAAAATGAGTGCATAATATTGTTGAATATATTTATATAAAAAAAAATTATCAAAAAAATTTCATTAAGAGGTACCTCTTAATTATTAAGATTTTATTTTTTGTTTTACCAATTAAGAGACATTCAGAGGTAACAAAAAAATAACATCATGCCTCTTAATGAATAAGAGACAGTCAATTAAGAGACAATCAGATGTAAACAAACAACACCTTAATCACATGTTTGTTTTTTATGAGACATAGGATAACTTAAAATAATATGTTTGTTTTTTCTAAGATTAATTAAAAGATTGGATTAAAAAATATTTTTAGATTATTATACACACTACCAATAATAACATATTTTAAACTTGGGAATTCATTAAAAATGATGAACAACTAATTACAAACTTTTAGATATTGTTAAAATAAGTTGGTAAATTAACAGTGCTCACTTTGAACATGACTACTTTGAACAAACTCAAGTCTCAAGCTATACTACTACCTCCTACAAACAAAAAAATATGATGAAAAAAGAGTTTCATGTAATTTTGATTTAATTATTGTATAAATTTAAAAAATTAAATTATGATGTAAATTTTTAATTTTACTTAATAATATTATTGACTAATAGTATTGTCGTAAAATTATATAAATATACACAATATTTTACTTGATACAAGTAATTATGCACTGTGAATGCACATTTATTTGGGGAAAGATAAGGCTGATGGCGTTATGGCAACTCCACAACTGTTATTGGACCGAACAAGACACTTGAGATTAATAATCATATCTCAAATGTAATCCTTACAAACAAACATAATATGAGTGTTTGAGCGTAAAAATAGTATAGGTTTTCTTCAAGAATATCCCCGTTATGCCAGTTGGAATACTCTCCTTTTTAAGGTAAGAGATATTATTTTTGTTCAATATTCGTATGAAATAATATTTTCTTTCATACTTTGTAGTATATAACTAATATTATTTCATTTCAGATTCCGAATTCTACACTCATTTTGTTAAAATATGGCTTCCATACTCCTTGTAATTAGTAGAATATTCTTGAAATTTATGTTTCATCAACTATCTTTTCGTAGAAATATTATTCTGAGCATTTTTGATAATTTTTAATCTTTTCATGCCGGAGTAATATTTTCGAAGTACTATTCACGGGATACTTTTCACTCTAGTACTATTCACTCGGGGTACTATTCATGATAAAAATTAATTTTTTTCGGTCCAAATCATTTTTGATACAATATTATTCTTGAATTTTACTCCACAAAGCAGTATCATGTTGAAAATTTGGATATTATTGAATTTCAGATAAATTGAATTATAAATATTTAAAATTTATCATTTAGTTTCATTTAATTGAATTCTTATATAATTGTCATTATCCTCATGTTTATATTGTGATGAAAGTCATCTTTGGCCCGTAGTGCATAGATGAACTGTTGATTGGTATGATTATGACAAGGAATTATTCGGTATAATCATGACCCGTAATGTTACAAATGATGTGGTAAAAGTCATCATCGTCTGGCGTAGTATCATTGATGGATGAGTTGTTGTACGATCATGACCTTTGGTGATAACACGAATATCATTAGCCCGTAGTGCATGGATAATTCGTGGATGTGATACTAATGAATATCTTTGGCCCGTAGTGCATGGATAATTCAGTGATGTGGATTATTTATTGAGTTGAGTCTCAGCGATAAAATAAATGATAAAATTTTTAAATCATAGAAGATAGTAGATATAATACTCTATATGATGAGCAAGAAAAACTTGTTAAAAAATCGGTTGCCCAAAATATATCATATATAGATTATCAATTTTGAGATGATGATTGATATTTCATCTTCTTGGACCTATCTTTCTCTGGTCATTGGCTTAGCATGCCTGGAAAGGGGACAGGTCATAGGAAGGTGCCTGGAATGGTTGACCATATTCTCCCGTTGTATTGTTTAGTCACTCGATTTTCTTCCTTTTTTTCTCTGTAATTTTTCTTGTATATAGATCACGCATAAAGCAAAAAATATTCTCGATTACAAAACACTTCTTATGATGTCCAATGGCGATGTTTTTCATGCCTCCGTTGATGCATGAGTACTGAATTCAGGATCAAAGTCTCTGTTTGTTTCAAAAGCAAACATTTTTCACAATTTTTTTTCTCTAAGATGTCGTTTTTAATGAAAACGGAACATTTTCTGTGTTGGGTTTTTAATCATAGTAGCCCATGTGTATAGATTTAGAGTGAAGGTAGAAATTTTAGAGAGAGAAAGTATAAGAAAATTGGCGTATAAATTTAGTGAGAGAGAGTGAATGTATAAAAAAATTAGACAGATAAGATAAATGAAGAAAAAAAATTAATATATTAAGTTATTTATTTCATTGTGAACATAATAATTGTCCACATGATTAGAGGTGTAAGCCGAGCCAAGTAGTTCGTTACTCGACTCGAGATCGACTCGAAAATATGATTCAAAACTAGAATTCAAAGTTGATCCGAGTCGAATTTGATCCATATTTATTTTATGTTTAATGATACACGAGTCGAATTCGAGCATACCAGTGTTCGTTCATATTAGGGTTTGAGTATTTCATTTTTTCTCGAATCATACTCGATACGTGCTCGATGGATCATATTCGAATATTGGTCTGATACATGCTAATAAACTAAATATGTGATTTGTATCAATCTTTATAATTTATAAAGTATAGTCTGAAATTGTGTAAACTTATACTTGTATAAATCAATAAATTGATTTGTCAATTTATATTACATTCTTTATAATTTCAATATATAAATAAAAGTGAAAGTTTTATATATAAATATTAGTTAAGTAACCAATTTAGTATGTAGTGGTTCAGTTTTAAGTGAAATGGTTCGTATTCGAAACTCGATTTGAAGGCTCATGAGTAACTCGCTTTGTAAACGAGTCGAGTACTTATGAGCCGAGTAGGTCCGAGTAATGATCCGAGTCTAATCTGGCACAAAAATATAAATCCATTATTGAATCCGAACTCAATTTTTTTAAGTCGAGCCGAATCTGAGCATATAGGTGTTCGTTGAAATTCGACTCGTTTACACTCCTACACATGACCTATATTAAAAATAAATTGGTTCTTTACACTACTATATAACAATTAGAAAGTAATTACAAGATTAATGCATCCACAAAATAATTACAAAAACTAAACTATCAATATATTCAATCACTAATTAGAATAGCTTCATTAATAATTTAATTTAAATTTTTTTAATATTTGTATCACTTATTCAAAAATATGTGTTAATTAAACTAAATTAGTTTTTTATAAGTTACCAACAATTTAAATGAGATAGTTTTAATTACAAATAAAACTATAATTAAAATGTATTATATTAAAAAAAGGATAATTAAACACACACACATATATTTTTATATATATATATATTATTTAATAATTAAAATTTGATAAAATACAAGGGTGAATATGTAACTTTATCTATTTAGCTAACCCTAAAAACTTGCAGGGGTACTAACTGTTACTTAAAAAACTAGAGGGGAGGTGAGTGTTATTATAATTATTTAGAGGGGTGTCACTTTGTATTTTACTCAAAAATTTAATCCCAAATAGTGAGGATTATAATACCTTGTTGAACATGGTATTAAATATAAATTTAAAAACAAACAAGACACTTGAAATTAATAGTCATATCTCAAGTGTAATCCTTACAAACAAACATAGCCTGAGTGTTTGTGTCTTTCGGCATTGATATGATTGTTTAAATGTAAATTTCTGATCTTGATTGGGTTTTGTAATTTTTTTTGTTGATTTCAATGTCCTATAATGTGTAATGTCTTTTTTCCTTCCTATTTGGATGCTTTTTACGAATCATTGAAGCTTACGATCCTGGATATACCCTACCTGGAAGAAAAAAGATTGGATATATAAGTAGTGAAGTAGCGAGAATACTTTCTTCTTTTCTCTCTATAGTTTATCTCTACAGAGTTTCGGTGAATTGTAAGAAAATAATGAATGAATGAGCTTCTATTTATAGAAAAATGGAATGCATAGTAACTAACTCATGAACGGTTGAGATTGATTTACTTTAATCTGACGGTCAATATTTAAAGCAAAATAAAATTTAATATATTCTATTTATAATCTAATAAAACGAATAACTTTATAAAATATTTTACTATGCAGGCACTATGCAAACATTATGCATAATAAAATATAATATATTCTAATTATTGTCTAATAAAACAGATAGCTTTATAAAAGTATTACATTTTATATAAAAATATTTTACTATGCAAAATACTATGCGCAGACCTTTATGCAACACTATGTATAATAGAATATAATATATTCTATTTATAGAATAACTTTATAAAAGTATTATGTTTTATATAAAAAGTTTTTTATATTATTACATTAATAATACCAACAAAAGCGAGTGACTTATCACTTAAACATCAATAATTAATCTGGTGTGCTACTTATGCAACCACGCGTATTCAGATCTTTATCACGGGTGTTTTAACAGTTAACGGTAAAACTTCCGCCGTTATTTTCATAAAGTATTTTTGTCATTTTCTCAATCCGACAATAATTCCATTTTGGGGTCCACCAATGATTGTGCCGTTGTACTAATATTCCCTGTTAAAACGAATATTCCCCGACCAATCGAATATTATATAACAACTTGCGTACTTTGTAAAATTTATAAATATTACCTACAACTATTATATCAATTTCACTCCATAATATTCAAAAATAATATTTATAGAAAATTTACCTTTATTCAAAAAGTTGGGATTTTACATCACTGGTGGGAATCTGTAAAACGTACCCAGCCTGACGCACTCAAGATGTCTTGGGAGAAGTTCCAAGAGCTGTTCAATGACAAGTACTTTCTCGAAAGCATTCGTTACATGAAGGAGGTGGAATTTATCAAGTTGGAGCAAAACAACATGACCGTGTCGCAGTACGAAGCCAAGTTTGCCGAGTTGTCCCGATTTACGTTCCATTTGGTTGATAATGAAGAGAGAATGACGCGGATGTTTTTAAGAGGTTTGAAGCCGGAGATACGTCAATGTCTTATTTCTCATAAACTGTGTTTGTATTCAGATGTTGTAAATAGGGCTCAGTTAGTGAATCGCGATAACAAGTCAACACAACCAAAAGAGAGCAGCTGGAAAAATGATAATACCGGTGATAACAGTCATCAAAGCGGTGACAATAAGGTGGAGGGAATCAACATGCCAGAAATGGTAACCACTTCGGTGGTAATCATGGTCAAAATAATAAGAATGGACGTTTTAAAAAGAGGAGATTCAACAATGATGGAAAGATGTCAGCACCAGCACCCGTTGTTAAGGAAGGAGAACGACCACCTATCATATGCTTTAAATGCGGATGAGAGGGACACATCAGTCCAAACTGCGCGATGCCGTCCAAAGCATGTTATAATTGCGGAAGAGAAGGTCATTTAGCCCGATTTTATCATTCACCGAAGACAAGTTCAGCTAGGATGGAGGCACCAAAGGCCGTCCCAGAAAAGTCAAACCCGGTAGTTTAAGAGAGAGCGTTTTTTTTCGTGACAAGGAACCTAAATAAAATTATCACGGGTATGTTAGTCATAAACTCTTGTGAAGTCTATACCGTGTTGAATCTGGGATTCTACTTACTCTTTTATTTCACCTAGTTGTGTCCAATGTTTGAAGTTAACTCCGGAGAAGTTAGACTTTGATATATCTGTTTAAACTCAGTTGGGAGAAACCTTCGTTACCTCCACTATTTATAAATCTTGTTCAAATCAACACTTTCATGTTATGTGTCGTTCTTGTCTCTTTGAAAATACTTGCCTTTGATGCAATTTTAGGAATCGATTGGTTAACTATTCATCATGCTTTTCGTAAGGTTGTTAGCTTTCATATTTCTAACCAACCTGTTATGCGAATTCAAGTAACCAAACCACTAAAGTCAATCATTGTCATATCAAGCCATAAGTAAAGAGCCCTTATCCTGTCTTTGTTGACTTCCTTGTGTGGAATGCACGAAGCGGACTTTTCCGTAGAGAGGCGTTATGAATAGCGATGGCAAGTTTATAGGTATCAATGTGACGTGTTATCCAAGTCTTGGATGAGAGTCACAGTTTTGAATGATATTTTTATTTTAATAAATTTCTGACGTATTCTTAAAGACTTCTTAGCCTACCTAGGCGTGAAATCGAATTTTGTATTGACCCAAAGACAAAACCCATTTCTAAAACCCTTAAATATTTTCTTTACTTAAAACGAACGTAACATACGCCAAAGACGTTGGCTTAAGCTGTTGAAGATTACGATCGTACCATGCAATATCATCGTGAAAGTGCGAACGTGGTAGCTGACGTGTTGAGTAGAAGATCGTATGTGGTTACAAGTGCAAATATACGAACCCACGTGAAGATAACGAATATACGATTAGAATCGACTTTAATCGATAAAGTTAAAGCCTCTGAAGCTACATACTCAGAGCTGATGAATGTGAAGAAAAAGGTTCAAGAGGGCGCTATTCTAAAAGTAAGAATCGACAAAGAGAGGAAATCTCAACCCTCGATTTAATTGGCCCATTTGAAATTCTCGATGAAGTAGGAGGCGTGGCTATAGACTGCTTTTACCGCCAAGTATGTTGCGTGTTGAGCGTTTTTTTCAGATCGATGTTACGTAAATATGTGGATGACCGAACCACATTATTAATTTAGAACCGCAAGATAGTAGAAGATTTAACGATGAGGAGATACGTGTTAACATCTTGGATAAGAAGGATCATATTCGACGCTTTCAAAGGTTATACCTCAAGAGTTAGAATTTGAAGTGAAGTCAAGGTATCCTCACTTGTTTAAGCATACAGAATGCGTCACGTAAATTTCGAGGGCAAAATTTCATAAGGAGGGGAGATTGTGAGACCCCAAATTTTATGAATAAAATATTAAAATTTCTCGAAATATTTTTTAAATATTATGGTGTGGATTTGATATAATGTTATAGTTGTGGGTAATATTTATAAATTTTGCAAAGTATGCAAGTTGTTGTATAATATTCGATTGGTCGGGAAATATTCTTTTCATTGAAGAATATTAAATGCGACCAATACAATCATTAAGTGGACCCCACAACGGAATTATTGTCGGATTGAGAAAATGACAAAAATATTTTTATTAAAATAACGGCGGAGGTGTTACCATTAAAATAGTTCAACCCGGTAGTAAAAGTACACTAATACGCGTGGTTGCATAGTAGCACACGGTATTGATTATTGGTACTTACGTGAGAAGTCACTCAGTTATACTCAATTATTGCTACAGTAATTGCTGCATCATATCTCTTATATTATTGATTCAATTATTGTCACAAAGATATCATCTCGTATAATATGTTATATTATTAAATCAATAATTGAGACGACAAGTTATAATATTAATGATTAATAATTGTTGAAAGATTAAATATGTGTTGATTAAAAATAAAATAATTTGTGGTAATATTTATTCAATCCTTGATGTATATAAAGAGTCTATTATGAGACGTTTGTGGTAAATTTGGTTATTCTATTGGGGCCCGTATATATCATCATCTAAGAGTCTCTTTCGCCAATAGTAATTACCTTTACCAAACGTCAAACCACTTCTTAGTTTATATATTACGGCGGCCGAACCAATTGTCGTTTCACATTACGGTGTGTCGAACCAATTGTCGTTTCACATTCTGAGCGTCAAACCACTTGTTGTTTCACATTCTGAGCGTCTAACCACTTGGTTTTTCACATTCTGAGCGTCAAACCACTTTTCTTTTCACATCATCGATTCGTCAGTGCTTTGCCTTTTCACATTGGAAGTGTTAAGCTAGAAATCTTCTATAAATAGAGGCCTAGTTCTTCATTATTTTCACGAATTCATTCAAGCTATAGAGAGAGAAAGTATAGAGAGAATAAGAGAGAAAGAAGAAGAGTATTATTCTTACTACACTTTGCGATATTCAATCTCCTACTAATGTAAGGGTGTTATTTCTTTTGTATTCATGAAGAGAACTTACATTATTTCATTATTTATTATTCATTGGAATAACTTTGTATATCTGTGATCTACCCTATACTTGGTGACATTCTTTCGTTATTTGAGGTGTTTATTATCCTGTTGGAATATATCACATGCAATGCGTTTCGCGGACACAGTTCCGATGTTTATTATTTTATTGGAATATCTTGTATGCATGCGTTTACGTGGGACTGGTTCCATTCTTTATTATTACATTGGAATATCTCATACATGCGTTTTCTGTGGGACTGGTTCCATTATTTATTATTACATTGGAATAACTTTCTTTTGTCATGATCTATCGCATGCGTGGTGATTTCTTTTGTTATTCCATTCTTTATTATACTCGGTTGGTTAAAACTTTGACTTTATACTCCATGAAATTAGTGGAATATCCTTGATATTTTTGCGCTTCATCCGATATCTTTTCATGGAAATATTCTTACGAGCATTCTTGAATTTTACTCTACAAAGCAATATCATGTTGTGATTTGGGCGTTATTGGTTCCTGGATAAATTAATTCTTGAACTTGTTTTATTGAATTCTTATATCATTGTTATCATCCTCATATTTATATTTTATTGAAAGTCATCTGTGGCCTGTAGTGCATAAATGGACTAGGTATGATTATGACCAGGGATTATCCGGTGTAATCATAACCATAATGTTACAAATGATGTGGTAAAAGTCCTCATTGGCCCGTAGTGCATTGATGGACAGTTGTTGGCATGATCATGACCATTAATGATTACACAAATATTCTTGGCCCGTAGTGCATGGATAATTGTGGTCGTGATACTAAAGAATATCATTGGGACGTAGATGCGGGGTGATTCGATATTGTGGATTATTTATTAAAATTTGAGTCCCAAATGATAAAAGTGATGAAAAACCTTTTAAATCATAAAAGATAGTAGATTTTATTCTCTACTTGATTCTTTTAATGGATTGCTTGTTCACTGCAGATTAAACTTGATGTTTGTTATATTGTATCGGTTTAACCTTTGTTTAAGGCTAATGATAATTTATTACGCATTATCTTAGTCATAATATTTCTTCTTTGGGCTAGTTGAGCTCACCCTTTCTTTCACTATTCTCTTCTTGAAATGAGAATATATTTGGGGACGAGTCGGGAGCGGAGTGATGGTCTAGATGGTGCATTAGTAGTCCTCACTATTACGTGATATAGTGTGATAATAATTGTAATGAGGACTCCTTTTGAGTTTGTATACTCTCTAGTAGACAATATTTGTATTCAAACTCACAGTTTATGTTTTGTCGTATTGTACACGACAATTGTATTATTAAGTTGTATTTGAATTTTGTACCATATATCTGGCGACTCAAGATGGGTGATGTATACCTAATTTTGGGGGCGTCACAATATTTCCTCACGTTTGGCCTCCAAAATATTTCAAAAAACAAAAAATATCCAACTTGTTGTTTCTAAATTATAATTCGCTCGCTAAATGCCTCGTGCAAAGCACAGGTTTGTTTTTCAAATAACATAATTTTTTATTTTTTTATTTATTTTATATATAATAATTACGATTTTTTCAAATTTCACAAATGAACTTAATATTGTTATTAGAATGTCTAAATTTTTTTCTCAAAAAAACAAAATCATGATACGCTTTTTGTAAGTTTGGTTTATTCTATGAGACCCATAGGTCATCATCTAAGAGTCATTTTCGTCAATAGTACTTGTCTTTATCAAACGTTAAACCACTTGCTTTTTAACATTATAGGCGTCAAACCACTTACTTTTTTATATTACAGGGGTCAAACCACTTGCCTTTTCACATTACCAGGCGTCAAGCCACTTGACACTTCACATTGTAAGGGCCAAGCTAGAATTCTTCTATAAATAGAAGCTCATTTCTTTCTTCATTCTCACTAATTCACTAAAACTATAGAGAGAGAAATAAGAAGACTATTCGAGAAGCAAACACACACCACCAACAAAAAGATCTGCTACTACTCTAGTGCAGTATCTAGTCTTTTATTAAGGTAAAAGATGTTATTTTCTTCATACTCATAAGAGTTGTTATTTCATATTTCTTATTAATCTGTGGTAATAACCTGTCTACACGAATTACCGCATGCGTGGTGAATAACCATTCGTATTCATTCTTTATTAAGTTGTGAAAATAATCTGTTTACGCGGATTACCGCATGACGAGTGAAAATCAATTTACAGTTTCATATATTCTTTTATACTCCATATTATGTAAGTTATATTATTTCATTTCATATTCTTAAATTTAAACTTACTATGGTAAGTATTACTTCTATAATTCCTGAAATGATAAAGACTTCCTTAAGGTTTGCGTTTCATCTAATATCATTTCATTTGAATATTGGTCTGAACTTTCTTATTAAATTTTAATATTTTCACTCGGGGTACTATTCACGATAAAATTGGATTTTTTTATGTCCAAATTATTTTTGATACATGAATATCATTTTTAAATTTTACTCCACAATTAGTTATCATGTTGACAATTTGGACATTCTTGAACTTTGGATAAATGGAATTATAAATCTCTAATATTTATCCTTGATCTCACTTGATTGATTCTTTATATCATTGTCATAATCCTCATGCTTATATTGTGTTGAAAGTCATCTTTGGTCCGTAGTGCAAAGATGGACTGTTGATTGATAGACCAAGAATTATGTATTGGTATAATCATAAAATTTAATGTTACATATAAAGGTTTGTGGTGAAAGTCCTTTTTGGCCCGTAGTGCATAGATGGACATGTGTTTGACATGATCATGACTATTAGTGATTCAAATGATTATCTTTGGTCCGTAGTGCATAGATAATTCGTTGCTTAAAAATAATTATTAATTGGTGTTACAGGGATAAAACATTGATGATGGACTTTTGAATCATAGAAGATAGTGGACATCATGCTCTACTTGACTCTTCTAATGGATTGTTGTTTCCGCTGCAGTTGTTGATCTAAAACTTGTTGTCTATTGTATTCTATCAGATTTTTCCCTGTTGAGGACTAAGGATAATTTATTCTACATTATCTTAGTCATAATATTATTTACTATGTTAGTTGAGCTCACCCTTTTTTTTCATTGTTCTCTTCAGGAAATGAGAATATTGTTGGGACTAGTCGGGGAATGGAGTTTTGGTCCAAGATGGTTACTATAGTAGTCCTCACTACTTTATAAATGTAACGACCCTAAAATAGGTCCATTCCATCTGACCCATTATGAGTCGCCAAATACATGGTACAGAAAATAACTACAACTTTATTACAACAATTGTCGTGCAAAATACAACAACACACATATCTTTGTGAATTTGGATACAAATATATATCAAGCTGTGACTCATGTCCCAATAGTAGACAAAGACTCTCATAATGACACCTTAATAAAGGTATAGTCGAAAAAGCTGTTTTAGAAATTAGAATCTTTGGGAAGTGCTAAAGGAAACCTTCGTATACGTGGGAGGCCATGTTTTAGGTTATGATAGATATCATATGGCCACGAAATTATCCTTGGTTGACCTAATAGACCCCAAAGAAAAATGAGAATATTACTATCATATTCTTCCCGATGGTGAATTTTCTCTTGACATATCATTATCTCTATGTCTCTAATTGAAAGTTATATTTCAAATAGACTCCAAGATCATATAGGTAGTCTTTGGTAGATATACTCAAAGCAAAGTGGATGAAGCACAACCACATCTTATGATGACACGAGGTTGTATGTCATTAGACATCTTATATGATAGTGGCAAAACACCCTTCCAAGTTAAATTCACCTCACCTCAACATCTATAGACCACCGATTCTATTCCTGTTATTTTCTTCGACCCAAATTTACACTTTTATTACACGAGAAGGAATTGTGAAGCAAAAGGGTGAGCACAACTAGCTTCGAAAAAAAAAGTCATGACTAAAGATAATTAAATTATCAATAGCCTTCATCGATAATAAATCGTAGATTTAGAACATATGGTAGATGATAAAAAAATTCAACCATAGTTGCGAGTGAGAGCGAGCACTCCATTAGAAGAGTCAAATAGACCATAAAAGTCTATTATCTTCTCCATGTTAAAATTCTACCAACAATGTTTTATCCTCGTAACATCAATCAACAATTCACATCCCACAATCACATGTATAACTCATAATCGTAATTGTTGTTCTAAATTCCTTTTCTCATTCAGACGAAGATAATTTTCATCACGTGTCTTTACGAAACATCAAAGATCATGGTTATACCAAATCACGGTTCTCATTCATAATCATACTAATAAATTTATCTTTTGCACTACTGGGCCAAAGATATTCATCAACAGATTCATCTTTTGCACTATATAGGCCAAAGATATTCAACAACAGTCATCTTTGCACTACGACCCAAAGATATTTATCCACAATTCATCTTTGCACTACTGAGGCCAAAGATATTCCTCAACAGATTCATATTTGCATTCTGACAGCCAAATATATTAATATCTCAAAGAAATATATAATCATTTCGAATTTATATAAACAATAATTATAACCATGTTGATCAATTCACCTTTGCACTTAAGCTAAAGATATTCAATTATAAATTCAATGGTCGTGATCATACAGGTCCACAATTCAACTTTTCACTCATGGCCAAAGAGAACCCTAGTCATGATCATACCAATAATCTACCCATCTTTACACTCCAGGTGAAAAGAGAATTTCAACATCGGGGTTATAAAATGTTATATATGATAATAAAATCAATATAATCAATATATAGTTTTAATCTCGAGTAATATTCATAAATCAAGTATAATTTGGTTAGAAAAAAAAACAATTTTGTCATGAATAGTAACTCATGAATAGTAACTTCATGAATAGTAACTCATGAATAGTATCCCATGAATAGTAAACCCGACTCAAAAAGGTAGAAATTCCACAATAAAATCCATACCAATATTTCGGTATAATGATATTGAAAGAATAATATTTTTTTAAGCTTATAAATAATTTATTTTAATTGTTTACACTTTACTAAATAATGCATTTAATCATTCTAAAATTCCAAACTCATAAGATTTCATCACCAATAACCAAAATCCTCATCAAAAATCTGCATATACCTCATGTAGGATTCTCAAGTCATAAAATCATATTTTCTAATTTTCTTACTTCACATAACATATTTAATTCATTTACTCATAACTAGTCCATTTTCATGAAAAATAACAAATCGGTTCAAAAATATTTCTTTTTCGGAATTTAAAGAATATAGTCCTATATTGAACATATATTTTCTCGAATTTTTAAAAGTCATTTACTATTTTTCACATGGCCAAAACCACCGAATATTTAAACATTTATCATAAATTGTACTTTTATCCAAAAATTCTGAAATTTACACGATATACTGATATTATATATAAAATTCATAACTCTTAATCTATACATCCAAAAAATCGCCATTTTGGACACAATCAACAAAACTCATTAAATTATTATTTCAAATTTTTCCAGAATTTTTGAAGGTTCGAAGAATTTCAAATAATAACCCTTAAAATCCCTTATTTTCCCTTACCTCAAAAAAAGCAATACTTAGCTGGAATAACGTTGAACGAACTTGCACCGTATAGCAATACTCAAAGTATACTCAAAATACTCACAAGAATACGCTCGATAATATAGAGAGAGAAAACTTCAGTTTCTGGTGTGATTTTCAATTATAACCTAAGCACCCTATTTATAGGAAATTGCTTAGAACACCAAAGCAGAAAATTTATTAAAATAATAATATTATATTTTTTTTCCAAGACTTCATACGTATGCTCTCAACATCAGAACTCAGCCCCTAACACATGTTAAATGAGGGAAACAAAATATAAAAACGTTTTTGTTATTTAAATTATTTTAAACTTCCAAAAATCAATTATTTCGGAGCTTCGGAACTTCAATAATTCATAATAAATAGCCCTTTTGCGGAAAATTGAATCTCATGAGTTTTTATAGGAAATTCAATTTTTTACAACTTTACATGAAGAAAGTTTTCCAAATTCCAAATAAAATTGATAGAAATCCACAAACAGACGATTTTACAAGTTATAATCAAATTTCATCAAGAAATAGGGTCATGCAAACACATAAAACATGCTTTAAATATTTTTGGTAACAAAATACTCCTCTTCCACATATACTCATATATCCCACATTCATCATAAAAATATCATCATTAATATATTATTAAAATAATATATTTAATTGAATTATTTTATCAAAAAAAGATAAAATTTCAATTTTCAACAATTGTCACATTAAAAATTTTCTCCATCTATATCCTCATAAAATCAATATTTTTCTCATCATATAAATTAATAATTAATTATTCACAAATAATATTACAGAAAAAAATTATTGACATGACAGGATAGTTCCAGGAAAGAGGGGCTTCCAATAAGAATTTCTCCTTACTGGCGTGCAATTAGGTGACCAAACCTCTCCTTAGACAGAACTTTCTAGACATTGTCAATAATGTTATCTAATAATATTATTCAAATAATATAAATTATTGATCTGATAATTAATGAAAAAATACTGTGTAGTGACAATTATAAAATATCAAGTAGTGCAATTATTGAATCAAAAATAAAATATTGAATAAGAATTATGTAACAATTATTGAGTAGTGCCTTCTTTACGTAAGAATCAATAATTGGTGCAATACCGTGTATCTATCTGCGGCAACAACGCCAGTATTATTTTACTTTACCCAATTGGGATATTCCAACAAAGTGTTAATGATAACCACTACGCCATTATTTATAAAAACTTTAATTTGTCTTTTTTTCTTCATCCCAAGCTTATTATTACATTATGGGCCCACAAATGGTCGCTATGCAAATACATACGAATATTCCCAGCGAGAAAGAATATTCTACGACCCAACGAATATTCCCCGACAACAATGAATATTTTATAACCACTTGCGTATTTTTGAAAAAAATTTATATATCACCCTTAACTTTAACTTTTTATCAATTTAACCATTTACTGAATTGTAATTATAAGAAAAATTAAATACTTTTATTTCATAAAATTCGGGGTCTTACAATTAAATAGTGTGACAATAATTGTAATGAAAACTTTATTTGAGTTTGAATATTATCGATAAGACAATATTTGTATTGAAACCCACAGCTTATGTTTTGTCGTATTTTACACGACAGTTAATAGATGTATAAATGAAGTTTGTATTTGAATTATGTACCATATATTTTGACGGCTCAGAATAAGTTGTGTGAACCTATTTTGTGAGCGTCACAACTTCTATAAAAAATAAATTTGTTATAAATAATAAGTTACTCAAAGATTTTGCAGGATTATAAATAGTATATCGGTTCTAATTAAATTTTAAATTTAAAAACTGATTTAAAAGTAGTTAATAAAAAAAATCAAGAGACTTTAAAAGTTTTTTTATAAATAGTTGTTAAATTCTAGTCTCAAACCAAAGATCAAGAACAAAAATAATAATAAATAATTTTACCTTATTATGTACGTATATAGATATAGATTTTAAAATAACCAATCACATATTTTAAGAACCCTAAAAAATAATATAAAAAAATAACAATTTTCACGTTCACGAAAATCTATAATACAAAGACTACCCTACAAATCCACCTGCAAATCTTCTTATTTTCATGTTTGGCCGTATTTATCCGGGTACGAGTTTCTAGAAATGATTCCATATTTTCAACCGACAAAAGCAGGGATAGATAGTTACACAAATGTCTTGTTTGTGCCAAAGTCGTTTTTCTTGGGCTAAAATTGAACTGTTTGCAAATTGACCACCTCAATATAATCACCAAGGCAGGGTTGGATTGGGAGTAATATTATGATGATTAGTAGTTAATGAAAGACAAAAGAAACACTAATTTTCCTCTTCAACTAATACTAATTATACAACAAAAATTAACCCTCCATTCCATGCCATCCTCTAAAATGGAAGATTAACCCTCCACACAAATTGAAAGATAATATACGTACAAATTAAAGACTTATTTTTCTCAGGTGTCAGGTTCCATCCATAACCACAAAATTCACGTGAAAACATTAACCACCGATTTGAAAATATCTGAAAACATCACTATTCTGATTTTTAGCTACAACGTTTGAAGATTCAAACGCCACGTCATCAAAATTATATTCCCCCTCCGTCCCACGATAAAAGTCTATTTTTATTTAATAACCAAATTTTTACACATATTTTTCTATTATACCCGTAGCATTAAATATCTCATACTTTTCTTATTCTAATTCTCTCTCAGTATTTAATGATATTATTATGGGCAATTTTGTCATTTTATTCATCTTCTTAATATGTGTGAAAAGTCCACAAGAACTTTTATCCTGAGACGAAGGGTATAGTAATTCTTTGATTCATACTCCTTCCGTTCCTAAAAGAAGTTTGTTTAAAAAAAGAAATTTGTTTCAATTTAGTTGTCGTTTATAATTTTTTAAGAGAATAAATTATTTATTTTCTTATATCAACTCTATCTTCTCTCATTTTCTTGTATTAATAATTTTCAATTTTCTATAAAAAAATAATGATAAAATTCAAATAAATTTTAATTTTTAAATGATAGATGTACAAAAATTTTAAACCGACTATCTTTAATAATGGAGGTACTCCCGTATTTAGCTTGGAAAAGGGCAACTTTTGATTCTTAACCTGGTCATGTTTAAATGAACAGCCATTAATTTTGTTCAAGAAGCCACCATGATTATCATAATCACATATGTAAATAAAAACAACTTTGAAGCAGAAATAATAATCACATCTATTAATAATATAGATCCATCTTCAATGCAATTAAAAGACCATAGAATTTTTCCAATGAAATTAATTACAGAAACAATTGCCAGATAATATAGGAATAGTTAGATATACTTGACGGCTCTGAGAAAAAGTGGAAGCAAAATTGCAACCCAGAACAGAGTTAATTAAAAGACATTTTAATATGCTGCTTCTAATTAATAATTAATAATAATAATAATAATAATACTTCATAAACCCCAATAGCTATGCCTACAATTCGCTTTCAAACTTGACTGGAGATTGAGCAGCCAATCCGAGCCACGATTTGCTTTCAGCTGGCTTCGACGGAGCCGCCGCCGGCGAAGCATACGGCGCTCGTGCGGTTATTCTATCCTTTCTCTTCTCCAAGAACCGGGTCAGGGAAGCTTTTCTTGCAATTGGGAGATCTGTATCACAAAAGAAAAAAAAAGCATTCATTAGTTTTTCTTTTCTCCTTAACAATAATATTTTCAAATCATACAAAATTTGATTGAAAATTTACCTGAAACAATTGGCTGAGGAGGCCGTTGAGCGCGCTCTTGGATTATGCTGTTACTGAAATTTGGGACAACATTTGGTGAAGAGGGAATCAAATTGGAAGGTTGGTCAATTGGTTTTTGGGTCAAATTATTGAGAATTGGGGAGTTTCCCTTGTTAGCTAACAGCATGATTTCCTTGGCTTTTTCAGCTGGAAAGTCATTGAACACGATGACTTGACCGCCGTAAAATATGGTCATTTGAGCAGCTTCCGGCTCGGACTTGGCCGGAACCTCTTGGTTGGAAACGATTGAACCAAAACCCTGAACCGGTTTTTCAGCCACCGGAAATAGATTCATGGTGGTTGCTGCCGCTGTTTGTGGAGTCGCGGGTCGACGGAACGGTTCGGGCATGCCTGAATACCAGAAAACATGAATCAGGTTTAGATTTCTGTCTCCAAATAGGGGATTAATAAGATTTAAAAACCGTTTGAACAGATCTAATTGAAAACATCTTTTTAGATATCGCTATCGAAAATTTTGAAAAAAAATAACAAATCAAAATACAAATTTAATTTCTTACGTTTAAGTAGATTAAAAAAATGAAAAATGAACTAGATGACCGTTGAAAAATGAACTAGATCAGTTAAGAGAAGTAATCAATAAAAAGGAAAATCATACATACCGTTGCATTCGAAACCGGAACTCATCCCGAGGCTGAGATCACCGAGTGTCCCCTTCTCTTTCAGATATTGACTCAAAAGATTACAAGTCTGGGAGAAGTTGGACTTATCCGCCGGCGATCTCGCCGTCCTGAGACCGGAAAACTTACCTGAATCCACAATTACCGACGAGGTGGACATACTTTCCAGGATTTGCCAGATTAAATACAGAAACAGAAATTGAATGAAGTGCTAAAATCTGACAGAAGAACAAAATTGTTACTAGTAAATATATAGAGAGGATAAAGATGGAGAGATGATTTTATGGTTGAGGGTTAAAGCACGAGGAATATATGGGGAGGGCGGGGGATGTTGGTTTTCAACGCCTGTCTGGCTCTTTTATTATTTAATAATTACTACTAATTGATTCTTAGTATTTTAAAATTCAAATCTCATGTCCTGTTTTTCGTAGCTTTAATTATGAAATGTCTTTCAAACACGTGGTTATTAACCTCCACTAACAAAAAGCAGGTCAGGTGTGGTGTGTCGGGTGTGGGGTCGGGGTTGGGTGGGGTGCGTATACATTGCGTGTCTCTACACCTTCGATCTAAATAAGAATTTAAGAAAAACATATATTTTAATTTTCAGAAGCACGCTTAGATAATAATATAACATGCAAGTTTATTTTGGATTTCGTGTACATACATACATATATATACATACATACATTCTGATATACTTATAAGAGAAGTTATTAGTATGAAGTTTATTTTGGAGTAAGTTGGTTAATTGATCAATAGAATACTGACACACAGATAAAATTGTATGTGTGTCAGTATTCTATTGATCAATTGACCAACTTATCAAAAAAATAACTTCATGCTAACTGGATTTACTTATAAGTTTCTTATACATAACAAACAGAACAACACTCTTTTTTAGGGTTGAAAATGAACCCACGATTCGAAATCGACTCGAAAAATTGGTGCAAGATTTCACATTCTAAAAGTGTATCAGAATGTGAAAATTTCTTTTTAGCCTATTGTTCTAAATCAATGATACAGTTCTGATTAATGTATATTTCAAATACTCGTAAGTAGCTCGATTAAAAAAACATATCTACTTAAATCGAACATTGAATTTGAATCCGAGCCTACTTTTTTTTTTCTCAAAGAATCATGTGGAAATACAATTTGCGCCTCACACACCAGCGCAGTAGTTGGCGAATTTAACGTAGTGGGTGGAGTGAATCAAACTTTGATGATTAATAGTTTAACTTGAAGTGGTTAATTTATTCAATGCAAGCTATAAATACAAAAGCCTAATAGCCTATACATACGGTTATAGAAATTAATTTATTTTTGTTTCTAAGTATTTTTAATATTCATACAAATTGTCTCTCACGTATATATTGGTGTTACCTGAGAATATATTTATGTAATGTTAAAAGTATTTGTGACACAAATGATGACGTAATAAAAAAAAGATTAAGAACGTAAATATGAATCATAAAATTATTAAAGTACTTGGGGAAAAAAAATACAATTTAGTGCATACAAAAGTATATTTACGTTTAAATTCCAAAACATTTCGTTAAATAATTTTAGCTAAAATTATTTAACTTCAAACATTTCTCTCAATTTTTATTATCCATGCCAATGACAAGAAAAAATTATTTAAATTTTTTAGATATTAATTTTAAAAAATCAAATTGAAGGAATAACTTCTTTTTGTAAAAAAAAAAAAAAAAAAAAAAACTTTGTGGGCCACACGAAACACGTTCCAGGAAAGAAAGGATATTCTATAATGAGGAGTATATATATGTACTACAGTAGTACTATATCAAAGAAAAAGAAACTAGCAAGCGCACGTTCCTTCATAACCAACTAAAAGGTGACCCGTGTACGACAATTCCGCGTGAGCCATGTTAGAAGCAACGCGGTCTGGTGGGACCACTACGTCGTATTATTAACAATACGAAATGATCTTATCCGTTGATCTAGAGAAATAAGTCAAGAACCTATCCCTTGTGTTTGCGACTACAGTCTATATAAGGTATTCTTAAATTATATATATATAGACTCTACTTGGTAGCATATATTTAATATTCCAATGAGCAGTGTTATATATTTTAAAATAATTTATGGAATTATGACTAACACGTATGTTAATACATAAAATTAATTTAATATATTATAAAAATATTATTAATTTTATATAACTCAGAATAAAGAATTTGACGTATAAAGTCGTAATATATATTATTATTATATTCCAATAGCTCTCATAATTTTAATTGAAGTTAAATTGTAATATTAAAAGTAGGACCAAATTATAAGATTTATTATTTATATAGATCATTATAATTTTATCTTGTTTTTTTCTTAAAGATTTTTATTTTTTACGAGCAATCAATCATTTCATAGATTACTGTGTGATGTTGAGTTACAATATAAATTCCAAACAAATTAACAAATATCATTAAATGTAGATATTTTTTTATATATCTATCTAATAAAATATAAATGATTTTGAATTTTTTGCTCACTCAATAAATCATATGGACCGTCCAAAATTTGTGATAAATCCCACCATCCATCTATCTAATAAAATACAAATGATTTTGAATTTTTCCCTTACTCAATAAATCATCTGTGTAAGACCCCAAATAATTAATAAATGAAATTTAATTTCCTATAATTATTATTTTGAAATAGTAAGGGTTGATGTGATTAATGTGGATAATTATGGATAAAATACACAAATATTTTAAAATAAGCAAGTGGTTATAAAATATTCATTGTTGTCGGGGAATATTCGTTTGGTCGTGGAATATTCAGATCTTTTGGGAATATTAAATGCGATGGCGCATGCAGCCTATGTGTATGGCTCCATAACGAAAAGCGATTGGAGGAAGAAAACGACAAATATAAGTTGTTTAAAAATAACAGGCGTAGTTATTCTTATTTTTTGTTGTTGGAATAGGTGGTTAAAAAACAATGTCTGGCGTTGTCAGTGAAGAAGACACAGTATTGCTCCAATTATTGACTCTTACGTAAGAAAGGCACTACTCAATAATGGTTACGATGAATTACTATTCAAGATTTTATTGGTTCAATAATTATTCGTTGATATTTTATATTATTGTTGTTTCAATAATTGTCATTACACAAGTATTTTTTATTATCGAAGCAATAATTTATATTATCCGAATAATATTATTAGATAACATTATTGGCAATGTCTAGAAAATTGCATCTAAGGAGAGGTTTGGTCACCTAATCTTGCGCCAAGAAGGAGAAATTTTAATGGAAAGCCCTCTCTCTTGGGAAGCGCGCTGGTTGTCAATATTGTGATTTCGTAATATTATTTGTGAATAATTAATTATTGATTCATATGATGAGGAAAATATTGATTTTATGTGGATATAGATAGAGAAAATTTTAATGCGATAATTGTTGAAAATTAAAATTTTATCTTTTTCTCGATAAAATAATTCATTTAAATATATATATTATTATATTTTAATAATATAATAATGATGATATTTTACAACGAATGTGGAATATATGAGTATCTGAGGAGGAAGAGTATTTTTGTTGCAATAAATGTTTAAAACATGTTAAACATGTCAGAGACCCCATTTATTGATTGAAATTTGATTATAAATTCTAAAATCGCCTGTTTGTGGATTTGGTCAATTTCGCTTGGAATTTGGAAAAACTTTCTTCTGCAAAGTTATAGAGAATTGAATTTCCTATAAAAACTCGCGAGATTTGAATTTTCTGACAAAAGGACTATTTATTGTGAATTATTGAAGTTCCGAAGCTCCGAAATAATTGATTTTTGGAAGTTTAAATTATTTTAAATAATAAAAATGTTTTTAACAAGGTAGGTGTGCCCACTAGCATGGAAAAAGAGCTGAGATCAGATTGTCCAAGGTGTGCGTGAAGATTATATATATATATATATTAATATTTTAATAAATTTTCTGCTTTGGTGTTACAAGCATTTTTACATAAATAGGTGCTTAGGTTAGAATTGAAAATCACACCAGAAACTGAAGTTTTCTCTCTCTATATTATCGAGCGTATTCTTGTGAGTATTTTGAGTATACTTTGAGTATTGCTATACGGTGAAAGTTCAAGTTATAACCTATATCCAAAGATTCCAGTTAAATCTCGTCTGCTTTTCCGAGGTAAGCGATTTTTTTTTTTCAGTAATGATATTATTTCTTCAATATCATTATCTTTGAAATATTGATCTGAAGTTTTTATCAAATTTGGAACTTTTGGTGTCTGAGATTACTTATTCACGATACTCATGACTATTCACGATATCTGATCTTATTCACGAATACTAAGACTATTCATCGAAAAATGAAAATTTTCCTTTTCGTCAAAATATCTATTATGGATACTAGCTTTGATTGTATCCATGTTTTGATCATTCTTGAATTTTACACCACTATGATTATTTTTGAGGTATTTTTGGACGTGGATAAAACAAAGTACGAATCTTTAATCTTTGTCATTTTGATTCACTGGATTCGTTTCTTTAAAAAATATTTTTCATCATCCTCGGTCTTAAATGATAATATTATGGAATATCTTTGGCCTGTAGTGCAAAGATGAATGATTTCTGATGAATATCTTTGGCCCGTAGTCAAAGATGAACAGGTGTTTAGATAAACATGACCAACTGGTGAATGTCCTTGGCCTGTAGTGCAAGGATGAATATATGATTCCGGATATATATTGATTGATGGCACAGGATAAAAATATTGATGATGGATTTGTTAAATTCATAGATATTAGTAGATTTCATCCTCTACGTAACTCTTCTATGAATTAATATTTTCCGTCATTGCAGTATTGATTTAAAACTTGTTGTCTATTGTATTCTATTAGATTTTTTTTCCCTGTTGAAGACTAACGATAATTTGTTCGTATTATCTTAGTCATAATATTCTTTTTCTTGGGCTAGTTGAGCTCACCCTTTTCTTTTTTGTTCCATTTTTTCTTCAGGAGGCGAGAATGTAAGCGAAAGTACTAGCCTGGGGTATGGAATGATGGTTTAGAGAGTTGTTTAGTAGTCCTCACCATTTCGTAAAATAATGTATCAATAATTATGATGAGGATTTATTTGTATGTGGATATTGTTTAGATGGCAATATTTGTATTTAAACTCACGATTTTATTGTTGTAATAATAAAGTTGTAGTTGTTTACATCACATGTATTGTAACTCGTAATGGGTGATGTATACCTATTTTGGAGGTGTCACGGTTGGTATCGAGCTTAGGGATATGATCTCTGGCGGAGATCGGGGAACGTAACTAGGAGGGAGAGACGAGTAAATCCTTCGCTAAGTGTGTCCTACGTAAGCTTATTTGTTAGTTGGTTAAGTATATAAGGATATTATGTGATATATTGATTTTCTTAATTAACCCTTGTTTTATGACAAAGATTTGAGAATGTCGAATCGAGAATATTAACAATGGAAATGAGACCATGGAGACGCGCTGTCTTTCACCAACGAGGAGAACGTGCAATGGTGGTAATGTTTCTCCTGTGAACAACACCACGGGCAGATGATGAACGAGGGATGTTTAGAAGCTTTTTGCGATTCATGCAAAATCGACGAGGAGACTCGTGTTCAAAACATAGCAGGAAATGATAGCAATTCACAGTTGTCACAAACCAAGCGATTCAAAGAGTTGGGACCACTGTAATTTAAGGAAAGCTTCGATTCGATCATGGCGGAAACATGGGTCAAGCAAATTACCAAGATATTCGATATCTTGGGACGCACGGAGAACAAAGGTTCCATTCGCCACCTTTATGTTCAAGTGGGAAAGCGATTTACTTGGTGGGAATCGTGAAGCGCACTCCATCCAAACCGCACTCAAAGATGTCTTGGGAGACGCTTTGAAACTATTTAATGACAAATACTTTCCTGAAAGTGTTCGTTATATGAAGGAAGTGGAGTTTATTAGACTGGAGGAGAACAACATGACGGTGTCTCAGTACGAGGCGAAGTTTGCAGAGTTATCTAGGTTTGCACCTCATTTGGTGGAGAATGAGGAACGTATGACACGGATGTTTTGAGAGGTTTGAAACCCCAAGATACGTCGAAGATCTCATCTCTCATAATTTTCTCTTTATTCAGATGTTGTTAATAGGGCTCAATTGTTAGAAGCGAGATAACGAGTACTGGTCAACCGAGGTACAATCAAGATCATACCAGGAGATAGCGATCAACAAAACAACAATAATAACGGTGGAGAAAAAAAAAGACGGACAAAAATGGTAACCACTCTGGTGGTAATCATGGCCATGAAAATAGAAGAAGCGAAGTTAGGAGGAGATTTTAAAAGAGGAGATTCAACAACGACCATGTGAAAGACGACGATTACAAAGAAGAATCGGTTCCAAGGGTGGAGAAACGACCACCGATCATATCTTATAAATGCGGAAAAGAGGGACATATCGGTCAAAGCGCCCACAACAATTCTAGGTATGCTATAATTGTGGAAAGGAAGGACATATCGCTTTCGAGATCGCACGCAGAAGCGAAACCTAGTTCAATGGGACGGTGACTCAAAAGATCGTCCCTGAAAAAGTCAAAGTCAACGGTTCTCGGAAGAAGCGTTTGTTGTGATTGGTTAAAATCGAGGAACCCAAACGAGGTGATCACGGGTAAGCTATTTATAAATTCTTGTGAAGTTTATACTTTACTAGATACGGTCTTACCCATTCATTTATCTCTCCTACTTGTGCTCAACGTTTAAATTTGACTCTAAAAATTAGACTTTGACTATCTGTGGAAACTTCGTTAGAGAAACTTTCATCACATCCATCTGTTTATAAATCTTGTCTAATCCAAGTTGGCACCCCTTATCTTACCCGTTGACCTTATCTCTTTAAAGATACTTGCTTTTGATGTGATTTTAGGGATTGATTGGTTAACTACTCATCATGCCAAAATTGATTGTTTTCGTAAGGTTGTTAGTTTTCATATTCTAATCAACCCGTTGTTGATTCGTGCAACTAAACCATTAAAATCAATCACCGTCATATCTAATCATAAAGCGATTCGTTTATTAAAAAGCGGATGTCAAGCTTTCTTAGCCCATGTTATGGATTTGAATAAAGACACGTCAAAATTGAATAATATTCTGTTGTTATTAACTTTCCGACGTATTTCTCAAGAACTTCCCGGCCTCACCCCGTAACGTGAAGTTGAATTCTTTATTGACCTTGAACCCGTACAAAGCCCATTTCTAAAACCCCATATTGAATGGCTCCTATTGAACTTCAGAGTTAAAGGTCCAACTACTGTGAATTGTTGGACATCGGTTTCATTCGTCCCCAAGTACATCTCCTTGGGGTGCTTCTGCTTTTTATTTGTAAAGAAGAAAAACGGGAGTATGCGACTTTGTATTGACTATCGGAATTGAACCATGTCACCATCAAGAATAGGTATCCTCTACCTCGTATTGATGACTTGTTTGACCGATTGCAAGGAGCACAATTCTTTTTAAAATCGATCTTCGATTCGGATATCATCAAATTTGAAAATTAGAATCGAGGATATTCCAAAGATCGCCTTCGTAACTTCGGTATGGGCATTATGAATTCTTAGTTATGTCTTTCGGATTGACTAATGCTCCTGCGGCTTTCATGGATATGATGAATCGAGTATTCAAAGAATATTTGGATAAATTCGTTGTTGTCTTTATTGATGACATCCTCATATATTCCAAAAGTCGTGAAGATCATGAAGACCATTTGAAGCTAGTACTCCAAAGGCTTCATGAAAACAAGCTATATGCTAAGTTGTAGAAATGAGAGTTACATCTTGAGAAGTAGCATTCCTTGGGCACGTGGTGTCAAAACATGGAGTATCTGTTGACGTGCGAAGATTGAAGCAATACAAAGTTAGAGCAACCAAGTCGGTGATCAAGTCACGTAGCTTTTTGGGTTTAGCTGGTTATTATCGGAGATTCGTGGAAGGGTTTTGTCGAATCACTACTCCGTTAACTCATCTGACTCGAAAGGATACAAAATTCATATGGAGCGAGGAATGCGAGAAGAGTTTCAAGAGCTTAAGAAGAGACTCATTTTAAGACTGTTTCAACAATACCATCCGGTACGGATGGATTTGTTATCTACAAACGATGCTTGAGGGCAAGGGTTAGGATGTGTTCTCATGCAACATGGGAAAGTCATAGCTTTATGCCTCATGACAACTTAAAAAGAATATGAGAGGAATTATCCTACTCATGATCTAGAGTTAGCAATCGTTTTCGCACTAAAGATCCTGGAGGCACTATCTATATGGGGAGAAAGTGGAGATATATTCGCACCATAAAAGCCTTAAATATTTCTTCACTCAAAAAGAACTCAACATGCGGCGGCAATGACGTTGGCTCGAGCTATTGAAAGACTACGACCACACTATTCAATACTATATCGGAAAAGCGAGCGTGGTAATTTGACGCGTTAAGTAGAAGATCATATGCGAGGAACGAAAGCGATGATGTCAATTATACGCATAAAGCCAACTTTAATAGAAAAAGTTAAGGTTGCTCAAGCCACCGACCCGGAGTTGATGTATATGAAGAAGAAAGTACAAAAAGGTGCTATTCCGGAAGCGAGAATTGATGAAGAAGGAATACTTTTAGTCCACTCCAGACTTTGTGTTCCTAACAATTCTGATTTAAAGTACAAGATCATGATGGAGACACACAATACACCATTTTCAATCCATCCTGAAAGTACTAAAATGAATCGTGATCTTCGACATACATTTTGGTGGAACAATATGAAGAGAGAGATTGAAAAGTTTATCTCAACATGTTTAACTTGTCAACGTGTAAAGGCAGAGCATCAAGTGCCTAAGGGACCATTGCAACCACTTGAGATTAGAAATGGAAGTGGGAACACATTACCATGGATTTCAACATTGGTCTTCCCACCACGGTTTTCAAGGCATAAATGCTATTTGGGTTATTGTTGATAGATAAATCAAGTCTCGCACATTTCTTGCCGACGCGGAGACTTATTCTCTTGAACGTCTTCTTTAGTATGTATGTAAATGAGATTGTGAGGTTTCATGGCATGCCAAGATCTATAGTTTCGGATCGTGACCCAAGATTCACTTCAAGATTTTGGGTTAGCTTGCAAAAAGCTATGGGGTACGGATTTCGATTGATTGGCGCAGATACCATCCTCAAACAGACGGACAATCGAGAGAGGACTATTCAAACTCTTAAAGATTTATTAAGACTCGTGTCCCAGACTTGAGGCGGTTAGGATAAGTATTTACCATTGGTGGAATTCTCCTACAACAACGATTATCGAGCAAGTATAGGTGTGGCTCCATATGAAACATTATATTCGCTCTCCAATATGTTGGGATGAGGTGGGTGAAGCAACATTGTTGGGACCCGAGTTAAAGACGTATGACTACCGAAAAGATCCAAATGATTCGACAACGTATACAAACGGCACAAGATCGAAAAAAGAGTTATGCATATCTTCATCGAAAGGACGTGGAATTTAGTATAGGGGATCATGTATTGTTGCGAGTTGCTCCATGGAAGGGAGTTATAAGATTTGGGAAGAAAAGAAAGCTCAATCCACGATTTATTGGTCCATTTCAAATTCTTGACCGAGTAGGAAATGTAACCTATAGACTCGCGTTACCTCTAAGTATGTCTCGTATTCATAATGTGTTTCACATATCTGTACTTCGTAAATATGTGAAAGACCCGAACCACGTTATTGAGTTAGAACCAGACGAGATAGCCGAAGACTTAACGTATGAGGAGGTACCTGTCAAGATCTTGGATAGGAAGGAGCATGTCCTACGCACGAAGGTCATACCATAAGTTAAAGTCTTGTGGAGGAACCATGCTATAGAAGAAATGACCTGGGAATTGGAAACGGAAATGAAAGCGAGGTATCCTCACCTTTTCGAAACACCAGGTACGTATGTCAATTTCGAGGACGAAATTTCATAAGGAGGGGAGGTTGTAAGACCCCAAATAATTAATAAATGAAATTTAATTTCCTCTAATTATTATTTTGAAATAGTAAGGGTTGATATGATTAATGTGGATAGTTATGGGTAAAATACATAAATATTTCAAAATAAGCAAGTGGTTATAAAATATTCATTGTTGTTTGGGAATATTCGTTTGGTCGTGGAAATATTAAATCATTGTCGAGGGAATATTAATGATTTACCTGCAGTAGCGACCATGTGTGGGCCCCATAACGGAAAGAGATTGGAGGAAGAAAGCGACAAATATAAGTTGTTTAAAAATAACGACGTAGTTATACTGAATTTAATCGTTGGAATACCGTTGGTTAAAACACGATGTCTGGCGTTGTTTGCGACAATGGCACGCGGTATTGCACCAATTATTGACTCTTACGTAAGAAGGCACTACTCAATAATGGTTACATGAAGAATCTTTGCTCAAAGATTTTATTGGTTCAATAATTGTTGCGTTGATATTTTATATTCTTTGTTGTTTTGATAATTGTCATTACACAAGTATTTTTCATTATCGAAGCAATAATTTATATTATCCGAATAGTATTATTAGATAACATTATTGGCAATGTTTAGAAAGTTACATCAAGGAGAGGTTTGGTCACCTAATTGCGGCGCCAATAAGGAAAAATTCTTATTGGAAAGCCCCTCTTTCTTGGGGAGCGCTCGGTTGTCAATATTGTGATTACGTAATATTATTTGTGAATAATTAATTATTGATTCATATGATGAGGAAAATATTGATTTTATGTGGATATAGATGGAGAAAAATTTTAATGTGACAATTGTTGAAAATTGAAATTTTATCTTTTTTGATAAAATAATTCATTTAAATATATATATTATTATATTTTAATAATATAATAATGGTGATATTTTTACAACGAATGTGGAATATATGAGTATCTGAGGAGGAAGAGTATTTTTTGTTGCAATAAATGTTTAAAACATGTTAAACATGTTAAATTGGACCCCATTTATTGGTCGAAATTTGATTATAGCCTCTAAAATCGTCTAGTTTATGGATTTTGGTCAATTTCTGCGTGAAATTTGGAAAACCTTTCTTCTGCAAAGTTGTATAGAATTGAATTTCCTATAAAAACTCTCAAGATTTGAATTTTCTGACAAAAGGACTATTTATTGTGAATTATTGAAGTTAGAAGCTCAAAATAATTGATTTTTGGAAGTTTAAATTATTTTAAATAATAAAAACGTTTTTAACAAGGTAGGTGTGCCCACTAGCATGGAAAAAGATGAGATCAGATTGTCCAAGGTGTGCGTGAAGATTATATATATATATATATTAATATTTTAATAAATTTTTCGCTTTGGTGTTCTAAGCATTTTTACATAAATAGGGTCTTAGGTTAGAATTGAAAATCACACCGTAAACCGAAGTTTTTCTCTCTATATTATCGAGCGTATTCTTGTGAGTATTTTGAGTATACTTTAAGTATTTCTATACGGTGAAAGTTCAAGTTATAACCTATATCCGAGATTTCGAGTTAAATCTTTGTCTTTCCGAGGTAAGGGATATTATTTTTTTTCGTAATGATATTATTTCTTCAATATCATTATCTTTGAAATATTGATCTGAAGTTTTATCAAATTTAGAACTTTTGGTGTCTGAATTACTATTCACGATACTCTGACTTTATTCATCGGAAAATGAAAATTTTTCTTTTCGTCAAAATATCTATTGTGGATACTAGCTTTGATTGTATCCATGTTTTGATCATTCTTGAATTTTACACCACTATGATTATTTTTGAGGTATTTTTGGACGTGGATAAAACAGTACACTAATTCTTAATCCTTGTCATTTTGATTCATTTGGATTCGTTTCTTTTAAAAATATTTTTCATCATCCTCGGTCTTAAATGATGATATTATGGAATATCTTTGGCACTGTAGTGCAAAGATGAATGATTTCGATGAATATCTTTGGCCCGTAGTGCAAGAAAAGATGAACAGTGTTTAGATGAACATGACTAATTTGGTGAATGTCCTTGGCACAGTAGTCTGAGGATGAATATATGATTCAGATATATATTGATTGATGGGCACAGGATAAAAATATTGATGATGGATCGTTAAATTCATAGATATTAGTAGATTTCATCCTCTACGTAACTCTTCTATGAATTAATATTTTCATCATGCAGTATTGATTTAAAACTTGTTGTCTATTGTATTCTATTAGATTTTTTTTCCCTGTTGAAGACTAACGATAATTTGTTCGTATTATCTTAGTCATAATATTCTTTACTTGGGCTAGTTGAGCTCACCTTTTCCTTTTTGTTCCATTTTTTCTTCTCGGGAGGCGAGAATGTGGCGAAAGATGCAAGCCTGGGGTATGGAATGATGGTTTTAGAGAGTTGTTTAGTAGTCCTCACCATTTCAGTAAAATAATGTATCAATAATTATGATGAGGATTTATTTGTATGTGGATATTGTTTAGATGGCAATATCTCGTATTTAAACTCACGCAGTTTATTGTTGTAATAATAAAGTTGTAGTTGTTTACATGCATAGTGTATTGACAACTCAGAATGAGTGATGTATACCTATTTTGGGGGTGTCACAATCTGGGCCGTCCCATCTATTTAATAAAATATAAATAATTTTGAACTTCCCACTCACAAAATAAATCACCTGAGTCGTCTAAAATTTGAGATAAATTCTACCGTTCATACAGTGCCGGAGTCACGGGACACATTTAGTACATACATATTACGCGAAGTTGGAAATTTGTGTTTTAATGAATAAAAATATTTTGTGTGGAGTGAGGGCAAGTCCATGGGATCATTTGTGTGTGATGCCAATTATTTCAAGTATTTGTGGGGCTTGGAGCTTGGAGATGGGTCACGGGTAAGTTGGGTAGTTAGTGATGAGTTGCCCTGCTTTTTTCTTATCCCCACGTGATTCTTATGTCCTTAAATTGGTGAGCTTTAATCATTGTTTCAAAATTTAGATGGTATTTATTCATATCTTAACAACTTTACATTTGATTCGATAACGGTATAAAATTATTTAGTAAAATTTTATTTGATCGTCTCTTAATTTATAAAATATATATATATAAATATAAATTATTAAGTGCATGTTCAGCATTGACTTATAAGTTGGTCAAACCAACTTAAAAGTCATATGTCACTGCTTGAGTATTTGGGAGCTACTTACTTTTTAACTTATAAGTTAATTTTTAAATCAAAAATAAATAAATAAATATTTGTGATTATAAATTATTTCTCCATCCTTTGCAATTCACACAAAATGGGCCCTTGCGTTGACAATATCGCACTCGTACTTGCATATGATCTTTACTCAATCTCGTAAATCACTACCACGTTCGCTTTTCCAGGATGGTATTGGATGGTATGATCATAATCTTTCAACAGTTCAAGCCAACGTCGTTGTCGCATGTTGAATTCCTTTTGAGTGAAGAAATATTTGAGACTTTTATGATCCGTAAAGATCTCCACTTTCTCCCCATATAAGTAATGCCTCCAAATTTTAAGTGCAAAGACAACAACTGCCAATTCTAGATCATGAGTAGGATAATTCCTCTCATATTCTTTGAGTTGTCGCGAGGCATAGGCTATGACTTTTCCATGTTGCATGAGAACACATCCCAACCCTTTGCCTCAAGCATCATCAGAGATGACAAATCCTCTCCGAGCGGATGGTATTGTCGAGCAGTCTTTGAAATGAGTCTCTCTTGAGTTCTTGAAAACTCTTCTCACATTCTTCGCTTCCAACCGAACTTTGTATCTTCCGAGTCAATTTGAGTCGATGGAGTAGCGACAGAGAAAATCCTTCCACGAATCTCGAGATAATAACCTTTTAAACCGAGAAAGCTACGTCTTGATCCATCGATTTAGGTTGCTCCCGACTTTGAATAGCTTCAATCTTTCTTTGGGTCAACAGATATTCCATGACTTGATACCACGTGCCCAAGGAATGCTACTTCCTCGCCCGTAACTCGCATTTCTTTAACTTGGCATAAAGCTTATATTCACGAAGCTTTTGGAGTGTCACCTCAAGTGTTCTTTCAAGATCTTCACGGCTTTTGGAATAAATAAGGATGTCATCAATAAAGACGACCACAAAGTGATCCAAATATTCCTTGAATACTCGGGCATCATCATATCCATGAAGAAAGCGGAGCATTAGTCAATCAAAGGACATGACTAAGAATTCATAATGCCGTCATGGGAAGTTCCGAAAGCCGTCTTTGGAATGTCATCTGGTTCTAATCTTCAATTGGTGATATCCGGAACGAAGATCAATCTTTGAAAAGAATTTGGCTCCTGCAAATTTGGTCAAACAGGTCATCAATACGTGGCAATGGATACCTATTTTGATGGTGACATGATTCAACTCCCGATAATCAATACAAAGTCGCGATACTCCCATCTTTCTTCTTCACGAATAAAAGCAGGAGCACCCCAAGGAGAAGTACTTGGACGAATAAAGCCAATGTCTAACAATTCCTGCGGTTGGGTCTTTAACTCCACGAAGTTCAATAGAGCCATTCGATATGGGGCTTTGGAAATGGGTTTTGTAACGGGTTCAAGGTCGATACAAAATTCAATTTCACGCCTGGGGTAGGCTGGGAAGTTCTTCTTGGGAATACGTCGAAAATTTATTAACAACAGAAATATCATTCAAAGCTTACGTATTTTTGTTTAGATCTGTGACATGAGCTAAGAAAGCTTGACATCCGTTTTTCAATAAACGAAAAGTTTTATGGCTTGAGATGACCATGATTGATTTTAATGGTTTGGTCGCTTGAATTCGCATAATAGGTTGATTAGGAATATGAAAGCTAACAACCTTACGAAAACAATCAATTTTTGCATGATGAGTAGTTAACCAATCAATCCCTAGAATCACGTTAAATGCAAGTATTTTCAATGAAATAAGATCGACAGTAATGTAAGTGGTACCGATTTGAACCAAACAAGACTTATAAACAAGTGGATGTAATGAAGGTTTCTCCCAACGGAGTTTCCACAGATAAGTCAAAGTCTAATTTCTCAGGAGTTAAATTTAATCGATGAAAGCAAGTAGGAGAAATAAATGAATGGGTAGAACCCAGGTATCAAATAAAGTATAGACTTCGTTAGAGTTTATGATAAGCTTACCGTGATGACCTCATTCGGGTTCCTTGCTTTCGGGAGGTCACAACAAACGCCTCCCTTGTCTTACCGGCTTTGACCTTTACGGGATGACCTTTAGTGCCTCCATCCTAAATTGAATTTGTCTTGATGAACGACAAAATCCAAGCTAAGTGACCTTCTCTTCCATAATTATAACATGCTTTGGGCGGCATCACGCAATTTGGGTGATGTGTCCTCCCTCCGCATTTGAAGCATATGATAGGTGGTCTTTCTCCTTCCTTAACAACGTGGTCTTTGGTCTTGGACGTCTTTCCATCATTGTTGAATATCTCTTCTTGAAATGTCCATTCTTATTGTTTTGTACGATTACCACCGAAGTGGTTACCATTTTCGCTTTGTTGATTCTCCACGCTTGTTGTCACCGCTTGATGACTATTCTCACGGTATTATAATTTTGTTTACCGCTCTCTTTTAGTTCGTTGACTCGTTATCGCGCTTCACTAACTGAGCCCTATTTACAACATCTGAATACAAACACAGTTTATGAGAAATAAGATGTTGACGTATCGCCGGCTTCAAACCTCTTAAAAACATTCGCGTCATTATCTTTTCATTATCCACCAAGTGGGACGCAAACCGGGATAACTCCGCAAATTTTGCCTCGTATTGCGACACGGTCATATTGTTTTGTTCCAACTAGATAAACTCCACCTCCTTCATGTGGCGAATACTTTCGGGAAACTATTTGTCGTTGAACAGCTCCTGGAACTTCTCCCAAGATATCTTCAGTACAGCAAGGTTGAGTACGTTTTTACCGATTCCCACTAGTAATCGCTTCTCCGCACAACATAAAAGCGTGAAAGGGAACTTTTGCTCCTCGGAGCATCCCAAAACATCAAATATCTTGGTGATCTCGCTTTATCCATGCTTCCGCCATAAGTGGTTTTGGCTCTCCTTAAACTCGGTGGTCCCAAATTCTGAATCGCCATTAAGCGGTGACCACTCGAGAGTTTCGAGTGTTTCCACCTACGTTTTGGGACAGGGCCGATCTCGCTTTCTTTGTTGCATGAATTGCATAAAGCCTCCGAACATTTGATCATTCATCATTTGGTCGGTGTTGTTGTTTGCGTGAGGATTGTCGCCTTCACGATACACATTATCCACGATTATTAATATGTGGTGAATCGGCGGTACGCTTGTGCTCCATTGCTATTCTCAACATTCTCGGATGTCATTTTCAGACATCGCCACAAAACAAAAGGTTAATTGACATGTAACATATTATCCCTATATTAAATGACCGATAAATAAAATAGCACATAAGCTTAGGTAGGTCATACTAAGCGAAGGAATTCCCGTCTCTCCCTCCTAGTACTATTCTCACATCTTAGCAGGATCATATCCTAATCTTTGATACTGTTGTGACGCCCCAAAATTAGGTATACATCACTCATCTTGGGTCGCCGGATACATGTAGGCATGTAAATTGAATACAACTTACTTAATACAACTGTCGTGTACAATACGACAAAATATAAACCGTGAGTTTGAATACAAATATTGTCTACTAGAGATTATACAAACTCAAAAGGAGTCCTCATTACAATTATTATCACACTATTTCACGAATAGTGAGGACTACTAATGCTATCCTCTGCGGACCATTACTCCGTTCCCCCGACTCGTCCAAATTTATATTCTCATTTCTCAAGAGAAAAAGTGAAAGAAATGGTGAGCTCAACTAGACCAATAAGAAATATTATGACTAAGATAATGCAGAATAAATTATCATTAGCCTTCAACAGTGTTAAACTGATAAAATATAATAAACATCAAGTTTAAGCTGCAATGTGAACCAACAATCCATTAAAAGAGTCAAGTAGAAAATAAAATCTACTATCTTTTATGATTTAAAAGTTTTTTTCATCCTTTGTTATAAATTTGAGACTCAACAATAAATATTCCACATCATCGAATCACCCCTGCACTACGGCCATTCTTTAGTATCACGACCATAATTATCCATGCACAACGGGCCAAGAATATTTGTGTATTCATTAATGGTCATGATCATTCCAACAACTGTCCATCAATGCACTACGGGCCAGTGAGGATTTTTACCACATCATTTGTAACATTAGGGTCATGATTACACCGAATAATACCTGGTCATAATCATACCAAGTCCATCTATGCACTACAGGCCACAGATGACTTTCAACATAATATAAACATGAGGATGATGACAATGATATAAGAATTCAATAAAACAAGTTCAAGAATTAATTTATCCAGAACCAATAACATCCAAACTATCAACATGATCTTCGCTTTGTAGAGTAAAATTCAAGAATACTTAGAAGAATATTTCTATGAAAGGATCTTTGGATGAAGCGCAAATATCAAGGATATTCCACTAATTTCATGGGGTATAGAAGTCAAAGTTTTAACCAACCGAGTATAATAAAGAATGGAATAACAAAAGAAATCACCATGCATGCGATAGATCGCAGACAGTGAGTTATTCCAACAGAATAATAAATAACGGAATCGGTCCCACAGAAATGCATGCATGTATGGATGTTCCAAAGAATAATAATAAAAGGCGGAACGTGTCGGTGTAAACACATGCATGGATGTTCCAAATAATAATAATAAAGAGCGGAATCAGTGGGTGTAAAAACACATGCATGGATGTTTCAACAGAATAATAGAAGAATGTCACCAGGTATAGGGTAAACCGCGTATATAGGTTATTCCAACAGAATAATAAGCAATGGACAATGGAATAACAACAGTTCTCTTCATAAATAAGAAAGAATAACACCCCTTACTTTAGTAGGAGATTAAATATTGCAGTAGTGTAGTAACAGAATACTCTTCTTCTTTCTCTCTTATTCTCTCTATACTTTCTCTCTCTATAGCTTGAATGAATTCGTGAAAAATAATGAAGCACTAGGCCTCTATTTATAGAAGATTTCTAGCTTAGCACTTGCCATGTGAAAAGGCAAGTGGCTTGACGACTGGTGATGTGAAAAGAAAAGTGGTTTGACGCCTGTAATGTGAAACGACAAGTGGTTCGACGCCTGTAATATGAAACGGCAAGTGGTTTGACGACTGGTAAAGGTAATTACTATTGACGAAGGTAATTACTATTGACGAAGAGACTCTTAGATGATGACATATGGGCCCCCATAAAATAACCCAACTTACAAACGCCTCATAATGAGACTCTTTATATACATCAACGATTGAATAAATATTACCACAAATCATTTTATTTTTAATCAAGACATATTTAATCTTTCAACAATTATTAATCATTTATAACTTGTCGTCTCAATTATTGATTTAATAATATAACATATTTTATGAGATGATACTATGACAATAATTAAATCAATAATATAAGAGATATGATGCGAAGAATTATCGTGAAGAATAATTGAGTATAAATTGAGTGACTTCTCACGTAAGCATCAATAATCAATCTTGTGTCTACTTATGCAACCACGCCAGACATCGTACTTTTACTACCGGTAGTTCAACAGCAGTTTTAACGGTAACACCTCCGTAGTTATTTTTATAGAAAGAGAATTTTGTCGCTTTCTAACTACGACAATACTTAGTTCCGCTAGGGGTCCACTAATGATTGAGCCGTCAGACAAATATTCCCCAAAACAAAAAGAATATTCCCAGACCAAACGAATATTTTATAACAACTTGCTTACTTTTGCAAAATTTATAAATATTACCCACAACTATAACATTATATCAAATTTATTCCATAATATTCAAAAATAATATTTATAGAAAATTCATCTTTATTTATAAAAGTTGGGGTCTTACATACTCGGCTCGTAAGTACTCGGCTCGTTTACAAAACGAGTTACTCATAAGCTTTTAAATCGAGTTTCGAATATGAACCTTTTCACTTAAGACTGAACCACTACATACTAAATTGATTACTTAACTAATATTTATATATAAAATTTTTTCATTTTTATTTATGTATTGAAATTATAAAGAATGTAATATAAATTGACATTCAATTAATTGATTTATTCAAGTAAAAATTTACACAATTTCATACTACACTTTAAAAATTATAAAGATTGATACAAATATCACATAGCATGGATCAGACCAATATTCGAATATGATCCATCGAGCAGGTATCGAGTATGGTTCGAGAAAAAATGCAATACTCGAACCCTAATATGAGCGAACACTGGTATGCTCGAATTCGACTCGTGTATCATTAAACAGAAAACGAGTATGGATCAGATTCGACTTGGATCAAATTCGAATCCGAGCTTTGGCATGGATCATATTTTCGAACCGATCTCTAGTCGAGTACCGAACTACTTGATTCGGCTTACACCCCTACCAAAATGTAAGAACTAAAAATATTGTAATCACACAGATATTATATGAAAGACGAAAAAATAAGTACACACAATATATTCAGATTCACCAATTTGACTAGTCATACTTGTATGATGTATATATAAGATACCTCACACACACCAAACAATATTTTTATAATAATTAGAAAACCCTAACTGCTATAACTTGAGCTCAAATACTTGAGACCCAATACATTAGTAGAACTCAAGACCGGACTACTAATAAATTCCAAGTCCAATTGCATCGACGAGCTGGGTAGCCGTTCGCTTATCGGAGAGCGAGATTCCGATTATCCTGTCGTAATGGTCATTAGTCATTAGTCTAACTCGCAGAAATAAGTTACTTCCAATAATTGAATTATATCCTATAATACAAATAAAATAATTTAAAGATAATAAAGAATGATAGAAGTAAAACCAATTAATAAATTTTTAGCCTAATGAGTAAGATTATGACCCAAAAATTCTTTAGCTTTTAGGTTCGATTCGAACCATTTTGAAGCTTGTATTTTTATGCTACTGTGGACTTTCTCTTTTTTTTTCTTTTCTCGTTCTTGTGTGAGTTTCTTTCTTTTTTATTGTAAGATTTATATTCTAGCCTATGAAGTATTAAAAAATTATCTTAATGCCAATTATACTTTGAACTGATAACGCATTTATTTATTAAATAACACATATATTTCATGTCTGACTTAATCCTATTTTTAATATGTACGTACTAACGTTTTTGGTTTAGGTCAACTTCCATTGACAATTTCATTTAGTTATCAAATTGATGACATATATATATATATAGATATCAAGGATCAAGTGCATACCCCTTATCTTATTCATTGGTGCTCACTCTCCTTTAGACGACGGTTTCGATCATACAACTGTCGTCTATATTTTTAACGACGAACAACATATAAGCGTCATTTAAAAGTATGAGCGACGGTTGTATGATCAAAACCGTCGCTAAAGAGTGAACTTAACAGATAGATGAAGTAAAGATAAGTATAGATGATTTTGATCTTCTTCTATATATATATATATATATATATATATAAGATACATAAAAAAAAATAATATATGGTGGTCCAAAAAATATAACAATCTATGCATGGCTGTACATTGACATTGAATATATGACAATAGTCGAGTTCATCAATTTCTTTTTCTCAACTATTTTCTAATGGGGAATTTGTTTTTATATATAATAATTGTTTAAAATAACTTAATTTAAAGTCAAAGTTGGCACACCTTGAAATGCCTACATGCATATGCTCAAGCATCTTATATTGACTGACTAATCGTATTTAAATATATATATATATAGAGGTTGGTTTTTAGTTCTTTTTTCTTAAATGCTTATTACTTTATGGAGTATAATTTTTAAATATGATGAGCTAATTAGGACCATATGCCTTAATACACATAATAAAAAAACAAGTCTCTCCCTCTCTATGTATAAATTTATTTGTTATTATATATATGTAGATAGACTTATAGACCATTGGCCAAATTATTTTTTACTCATAATTGTTGCCCATATTTACAATAATACAAATTGCAGAATCACTACTACTAGAATAAATGAAGAATACTTAGTATTTTTGAACAAGAATACTTGAGTATGTTTAATGGAGAATATTATTGTCGGTGCGTATTAATATTATTGATGTGACGGGCTCTATCAACATGTCAAAACTTAAAAATATTCAATCAGTTTACTCTAATAATTAATTAAAAGAATTAATATTTTTACATATAATTTTAATTTTTTATAATATCTTTTACATAAATATTTATGTGAAAATATCATTTTACGTAAGAAAATATTAATTTTCTTAATTTAAAACAGATTTTCTTAAAGTCTAGTGGTGGATATCAGTTTTGAGATGAAATGCAATTTTTAATATACCCCAAAAAAAGAAGGTAAAGTTTTGATTTTATAAGATTAATTAGAAATATTTTTAAATTTAAAATTGATACAATTGATTTAAATTTTATAGCTAGGGGTAAGTTTATATTATAATATTTATAATTATATTACTAAAATTAAATCTAAATCGTAAATTTTGAAATTAATTTTAAAGACGAGAGAGAAGAAGAAAACAAAATTCACCACTCCAAACGTGACAATGTCTGACAGCACTGGATAAACCCTGGTAACTCCTTAGGGTTGATGTGGGGTTATTTTATTTTTTTGTCTTTTTTTTAATAAAAAAAAAAAGAACAACCTCCCAGGAGAATGAAGGACCAAAATATATTCACCATTTTACCAATATCTTACAATTAATTATTTTCATGTTCCCCACCACTACAATTAATTTATGCTCTCCACAAGTACATCGGCCATGTAATTCTTATAAAACACAAAAGTAGAAAAACATCAAGTACAAAAACTATATAGTACTGTCCAAAAATATTTCTCTATCTACTTTAAACTTGGAGAAACTTTTTTCTTCTGTCTATTTTTTAAAAAAATAATAAAATACTTCCTCATTTTCAAATTATAGAGTTATTATTAATTTTTCAGTTAAGTCAACTTAAGATATTTATAAATTCAAAATTAACATGGATTCTTTTAGTTTTAGTTAATACAATTATAAATATTTTAAATTATCTAAAAAATATTTTTAAGAGTCAAGTAATGATCATATAATTTAAAATGAAGGAATTAGGTTTTAACTTTATGAGTAAATAAAATAATATAATATTCTTAATTTGTTAATATTGTTGTATTATAGTTTCTAACATCACATCACTATTATATTCATAATTAATGTTTAAAGTTTAATTGAGGATATAAGTAAAAGATATATTTTCAATTCTAGAATGAGTAAGAATTAGTGAAGCTTCCTCCTAAATCCTAGTCCCTATTATCCTATCCTCATCTCTCCTTGTGGTCAAACTGCCGCCACTACGTGCTCATGGCTCGATGGTATCAGACGTGCCTTTATTTCTTTAAAAACGTTTTTCACATTTATTATTTCATTTCTAAAAATGTTTTCCACATTTATTATGATTTATGTTAGGCCATCATATTCTGGTCTCCCCAAAAAACCTTCATTATTTTGTAGTAAAAATCACTCGTCTATTTGAATTCACGCCTAATTTTTTGGTTTTTTCGTCTTTTTCAAAAAAAAAATGGTATTTTTTGTGCTCTCGGTACATAAATATATAACTTTCAATAATACAAATAATATAACAACATATTAAACCATTTGTGATAAATTAGTAGTAATTGGAGAGCTGAAAATATCAAAGTACTCTATTATTACAACTTCCGTCCCCCGTTTCAAAATTAGAGATATAATGAAATTCAAGGTTGACAGGGCCGGATCATAATTTTTTTTTAAAAGGGACGGATTTTTACTATTTTTTTTGTTTAAGTTAAATAAATTTTTTTTTTAACTAATCATAATAATGTTTACAAATTAAAATAAATATTCATAATTCAAACTAAAAAAAGAGTTTCAAATAAAAAATATTTAGATACAATTCAAAAACATACTTTGGTTACTATCATAGTTCAATTTGAATTATTTCTCAAACATTCAAAATCTCAAACCAAATTTACTTTTTATATTCAAACAAAATCATGAATTAATTTCAAAGCATAAACTAGTTTTGGTATTTTTTTTATAAGTTTTACTTGAAATAAGAGAAACAAACTAACCAAAATTTATACTCAGAACACCAAAAATTATACATGGTCCATTAGTTAAATGCAGAAAAGTAAAATGATTATAACAACTAGAAATGAGGGGCTGCTAAAGGCTTATAATCATTTTTTATTTTTCATCTCTCATAATAAAATAAGACAAAATCATTGTACGCTATCACAATAAAAAACAAAAACTACTTAACAAAAATAATCCCATTTTCAATTGAAGATCAAACAACTCAAAAATAAAAACTCAATCAGACCAAACAAAAAGTAACCACATTCAACCAATTTAATAAATAAAAAAATGAAACTTGAATCAAACAATCTCTCACAATGATTTGGATTACAATTTGAAATATTTTGATATGGTATGGACAGACTAGTGAGAGAAATCCAATTTAACAATGTAGATGTATCACCGTAATCATCTACTCTATTCGTCTCATAATATATGATGTTTTAGAGTTTGGCATAATCATTATAACCATTAAGGAAATGATTATATAACATTATATATAGTATCATTTTTCTATAATACCCTTTGTGTTTATAAGGAGAGAGAATGAGTTAAAAGCAGCTTAGTATTGAAGGAGAAGTAATGCAGGTTAATTTTGAAAAGATTGCAATTAATGTTCCTAAATTTTTAAAACATCAAATAATTTGAGATAAATAAAATTATTTAAAACATTATATATTATGGTAAAAAGGGAGTATTAGTGGTTTGGATTGATATTTGGAGATGATAGGGGCAAGTACCCACAACATGGGAAAATCAGTTTTCATTTTTTGGGGTCAAATGAAGCAATAAGATTTAGGGGCGAAATGGTCTGAAACTAAGGGGAATTTGAAATTGAAAGAGCTATCCTATTAAGTGACTGGGCCTTCCCACTAGGTCAGCTTAATGAGTTTTGTCGAAATGGACGTCTTTGGACCCGTTAAAATGTTTGTCAAGCAGATCTTAATGAGCTAAACATCTTATCCGATCAGATTTGGGCCTATTATGTATTATCAGGCAACATCTTAATGTCTCCAACCCCAAGGGATAGGAGAAACGGAGGAGGCCTTGAGCTTAGGAGCATATGCCTTATGCACATAATAAAAAAAGAAATCGATAAGAAAAAAATTCGTCTCTCTCTCTCTCTATGTATAAATTTATTTAATTTAATTTGTTATTGAAGGAAAAAAATTCCGAAAATAAGTTTTAAAAAAAATAAAAATAAAGGATCATTTTTATGGTTTTATATGAAACAACAAATATATATATACTATGTATCTAAAGTTCGAATTTGTTACCTAGTATTTGGTTAGATTAACACGTTTTGAATCTTCGTACAGAGCACCCTTTTAGAAAAATCCTAATTCTATTTTTCTTAGGCTGAAAGAGATAATACGTATTTTTATTTTTGCTATAATAGAAAAAGTACCTTCATACGTTTCTGATTGATGATATATATAATAACATTATCCTTACCATCTCTCAAAAAGTTGGTCCATATTAGGCTAGAAAAGGATCCGAAGAGATTCCTCTTCTGACTTCAATATTTATCTAAATATTATTATCTAATAATAATATTCAAAATAAATATTAATTACAATTTATTACACTAAATAATTGTAATTGCACTTGATTCAAGAATTAATTAATTAAACCCTTTACTAATAAAGCTGTAAATATTTTCTCTATAAATGTACATAAATATTTCATATATTTAATATAATTCGATACATTTAAACTAATTTCATAAGTCCATAATTTATCTCTATTTGATCATAAATTAATTTAACAATTAAATCAATTCTTTTAATAATAAATATTAAAACACTCGGCCAATATTCTATGATCAATAATGAATTATCTTATGAAAAATCTTATAGATATTTTGACAATAATAATGTTAAGTAGTATTAATTAAATATATTAATTGACATTGTGAGGTATCTTGGAACATCAAATTAATATATATAACAATATTAAATCCGCTATAATTTTAAAATTAAGAAATTTAACTAATTAGTATTTATGTGAAAATATTTTATAAATAATATATTATCACACGATCCGTTTAATGCACACTATTAATGCATTAATACTTTTAATTAGAAGTCCAACTTCTATGATCAAGATAAATCATATCTGTTAAAGTATACAAGATAATATCTCCAAATTATCCTGGGTTATAAACCATCATTTCTTTATTTATATATTACATATAATTTATATTTTTTGTGTATAATATTTATTTATAGACATAAAACATAACATATATAATATAAAAATATATATAAACAAACCAAATAATCATTTAATGAATCATATATCGACAGAGCGAGTTGTATTTTTGAACAAAAATACTTGGTATATTTAATGGATAATATTATTGTTGGTGCGTTTTAATATTAATAATGTGACGGGCTTAATCCACATGTTAAAACTTAAAAATATTCAGTCAGTTGTCTCTTATAATTAATTTAAAACAGTTTTTCTTAAAAGTCTAGTGGTGAAATATTAATTTTAATATAAATTGGGGTGGGGGGGGAGGGGAGGGGGAGGGAGGCGTGGGGTGCATAACGGCCAGTACGTCCGGTGTATCTTTTTTTCTTTTTTTCCCACAATTATGAGAATAATAAATAAAAAATAATAGAGCGAGTTTGAATAAAAAACTGTAAAAGAAAGTATATTTTTTATTGAAAAAACACTGTAAACTGTTTACAGTGGTTTTTCAATAAAAAGTATAATTTTTTTATAATTTTTTGTTCAAACTTACTCTATTATTTTTATTTATTATTCTCATAATTATGGTTAAAAAAAAAAAAAAAAGTGCACCGGACGGTACCGGTCATTAAGAGCACCGGACCGCCCCCAACCCTTTTAATATATCCCAAAAAAGAGCAAAGTTTTGATTTTTAAGGTTAATTAAAATATTTTTAAATTTAAAATTGATACGATTTATTTAAATTTTAAAAGTAATAATTTTTGTAGGTAGGGGTAAGTTCATATTATAATATTTATAATTGTATTACTAAAATTATATCTAAATTGTAAATTTTAGAATTAATTTAAAAATCAAAATTAATTTTTAACTTGAGGGAGAACAAGAAAACAAAATTCACACTCCAAAGGTGACAATGTCTGGCACCACCGGATAAATCCTTTGGTAACTCTTTAGACTATGTTTATTCGAAATAATTATATTTGAGATAAAATTATTAATCACATAAAATCACTTCATATTATTAATCACATAAAATCACTTCATATTATTAATACGAATAAGAATATCTAGTGTTATTATATTATTATTTGAATTAATATTAATAATCACATTACTATTATTAATATTAATATTATATTTTATTTTTATAAAATTAGTACATGAATAATGATAATAATAATAATTATTATAATAATACTTAACTTTTAAGCGCATAAAATATTTTCAAGATGGAATATAATGATAATAATATAATTTATTAATAATAATATTTATTTTTATATTAATATTAGAAGACAATTGCCCTTTTTTTTAAAAGATACTTAACTGTTTCAACGAATATAAAACTAAAATTTTAAAATAATATTAAAAGGGATAATAATAATAATAATAATAATAATAATAATAATAATAATAATAACAATTAACATTTTTCTATTATAACAAACCCACTTTATTATTAATATTAATATAAAAATAAATTGCAATACAAGAGAAAATGTCTTATTGATATATTTTGGGGGAAATATAATATTTTAATATAAAGACTAATCATTGCGAGAAATGAATGCTTTGAAATGGGAGGTTGCAAGTTTTAATCTAGTTAGAAGCTAAATTTTGGAAATATCTCTTTTAAAGGCCAAGGGAATTTTTTTAAGTTTTTAATTCTAAGCTGGCACAACTTGTAGCGGCTAGACATTTTTTATTTTTTTTAAGTTAACCAAATGTGTTGAGTCATGACTATATAATGGGGGAAATGCGTAAAAAACAAAAGAAAAAAAAGGCACAACGCAGATAAGTGCAATGTGTCTTGGTCATTGGCATTATTTTTTTTTTAAAGTTAACCAAATGTGCTTTTTATGTCTTTATAATGGGGAAATGCGTAAAAAAAAAGGAAAAAGTCACAACCGGTATAAGATGTGCCGATTAGGCATTATTTAATATTAAAAATTCGTTTTGTTTAATTAAATCGATATCATGTTGACCATGTGGGGCCCTTATATTAAAATAAAAGCCGGTACAACATATTTTTTAGGCACATCATGTTGTAGCGGCTGAGTATATTTATGTTTCAATCTAAGCCTTCCAATAAGTTGATCAACAAATCAGAAAGTGGGTTGTTAGAGCGATTGTCCATGACAATAGGTTGCCATGGATAGAATCATATATATATATATATATATATATATATATATATATATATATATATATATATATATAATCCAATCCAAATCAAGAGATCTAGGACTTTTAAAAAATACTTTTATGGAACTATACATACATATTTTGTTAAACTTGCATTATTGTATACATATTTTATGGACTCCCGGACAGGATATATATATATATATATATATATATATATATATATATATATAGTTAAATAAATAATTTTGATTCGTCCTTCTCTTTTCGTATGGTTTAATCTTTGATTTTTTTTTTTACATTAAGTCAACTTTTATTATATATCAATTTAAATTAAAATTGGAATTAGTATTGTATTTTTATATGGAAATAAGAACTACAATCAAAATAAGACCATCTTACTTGATATTAATTTGTTATTCTTTTTTAAAAGTATTTACTAATTCAAATTAGAAATTAAAATTAGTATCGTAGTTTTATAAGAAAACAAGAACTATTAATATATAGTGAAAATTTGTTAATTTTATTAAAAATTGAAATTACAATCATAATTTTATATAAAAAACATGAATTTAAATCATAATTTCATAAGAAAATAATCAAAATAAGACGATCGTACTAAATATTAATAGTTTGAAAAAAGAGAGGAAAAGTTACACTTTCCCAAAATTAATTTATATGATATTGGGTAAAAACTAATCATTTGATAGGATATGTACATAGCATTAGTCCTATATCAAAATATGCTATTGGGTAAAATTAATAATTTCAAATTAATAGTTTCTTTAATAAATAATTTTATTTTGAATTATTAGTGTAGCACATTCGTCCCGTATCAAAATATGTGTGCTAAATGAACTATTTGTACGCATTTTCAAATTAGTCACATATCACATTTTCACATTATTTGTGCTAAATGTCTCATTAGTCCCATATCACATTAGTGAACTACTGGTCGGGCTAGTTTAAATAATAAATTATATAATTTATTAATATAATTGTCTTCAAAATTGAAGATATATTATTTATTATAATAATTTAAAATAAATTTTGAGACCATCATATTTATTGAATTTTTTTTTAATTCAATAGATTATATTATAAATATAAATTTGCAAATATGTAAATAATTGTTAATTTCTTATTTACACACCGGAAATAAATACACACCTGGAGATTTTTATAACTAATTCATACCCACTACGAATTCAAAACAAAATTCTCTTAAATTGAACACCAAAATTACAAATGTTAACAAACCCAAAGTAGCCCATTTTACATCCTGAAATTTAAACATCACATAAAAATATAATATTATATCTTCCAATGATTTAAGCAATATTTGATCTGATGGTCATGTTTTCGATTTGCTTCCTTGGAATTTAGTTTTTCATCCCTATTAAATAAAGCAATGTATAAAAAAGTGCAAGACAAATATATAAGAAGATATAGGGCTCCCAAATATAAATAGCAAGACCAAAAGACCTTTTCTCAAAACAAAGAAACTACAACAAAAAGCCCAACATCAATAGTTAGTGCAAAACCAACCGCAGAGGTTAGAAAATTTTGGAGAACAACTACTTTGGAAGTTACCTTAGATATAGGTCCACCATCAGTACCAAATTCCACGCATGAAAGATTATATATTAACTTTATATCCCAAATACTGCATTCCAAAAATTGAATTCTACATCAAATTCATATCCCAAACTCAACAAATAACACAAATAAAATTATTAGTAACTATCCATTAAGACATTAAAAAAAATGGGGTAGTTATTCAAGAACAAAATTATATGACTGTCAGGAAAAACAATGCCCAACACATTGAGGCTCTTGATTAAGCTTCAAAGATAAAATGCAAAGATAGCAAATTAAAGAGCTTGAAATGCTTTACTTTGTAGTTTTTGGTTATCCAACTAAAAGAGAAAGGTAAACTTCTCTTTTCATTGTGGTATTTCAGCAAATATGTGATACGCACAACTCCTAAATAATATGAAATCAAAATTGATAACCTACAATTAACAAAAAAAAATTTTAATCAAATAACTTTGCATCATTAAAAGACACTTGGTCTCCCCAAAATCACATTCTAACAAATTTCCTGCCTTAGATTCAAAGTATATAAATTTCTCTCTTGGTGATGACAGTGAGAGACAGTTGCTTGAAATTAAGACTAAACCTTTGGTATATTGGACCAAACCTGCAGAGCAAGGGCAATACACAATTTGCTAGAAGAATGAAAAACAATAATTATATAACTTAGCTATAAATTATGGTTATGTTGCAGATGTAACAAAAGACCAACATGATTTTTTTTATTTAAAAACCTCAATCTTCCTTACTTATCCAAGTCTCTTTAATTAAACCAAAGACATTTTGTGAAAAAAATGAGTTTTAGCACAACAAAACATGTAACAATCATAAATCTTAAGTTATAAACTAAGATACTAAATATACATACTTCAGCGTGTATGGACTGTAGCTTCTTTTTTTCTTAAAGCTGAATTTGAGGATATATATGAGAAAAGGTGTTCACCAGAACACCTATAATTCATATGAATGATAAACTGGGACTTAACTCTCAAAATTCATTCTATAAATCTTTCATCTAGCATAAGACTGAAACAGTATTCAAGTTTGTATTTGTAGCACTATACATATATTAGAATTTTATGTGTGTGTATATACATATATTTGTAGATGTAATGACGATAGATAGAGAAGCATGAAAAAAGGACTCACCTTAATTTTATTGTTAATTTCAATTTCTAAATTATTGGACACATGAAGTTTTCTTCCTCGAGTAATGTATCTCCTCAACTTGGTAACTTTGTTAATAACAGCCTGCACTGCTACATCAAAAGCATTTCTTAGACAATCTGAGATATCCAATGCCTAGCACCGCCTAAACAAATTAAAAAATATGTTCCAGATCATTAGATCACGAAGTAACCTAACAACTGTTTGTGTAAATTTGCATTCTATCACTTAAAATGAATACATGCAATAAAATCTACTAACTACAAATGAAAGGCTGGGAAGAAAAGATAGAGAAAAAAGAACATCATAAACATGAGATAAAATACTAATAAATGATATTAACATATTTACATAATAGTTCACAACAACAAATCTACCAGCTGCAAATGAAAGACTGGGAACTAAAGATAGAGAGGAAATAACATCATAAACATGAGATAGAATACTAATAAATTGTAAGACCCCAATTTTTTAATGAATAAAATTAATTTTTCTTTAGTTATTATTGTGAATAATAAGGTATTAATTTGATATAATATTTTGGTTATGGGTGAAATGTGCAAATTTTGCAAAATAAGCAAGTGGTTATAAAATATTCAATTATCGGGGAATATTCGTTTGGTCGTGGAATATTCTTTGCGTCGGGAATATTAAATGACGACGGTAGCATCCATTTGTGGGCCCCATAACGGATATCAGTCGGATGAAGAAAACGACAAAATTGAATAAACTGGCGTAGTTATTACCAATTAAGATCATTGGAATACCCGGTGGTAAAAATAAGAATGTCTGGCGTTACAAAGAAGATACTGCGGTATTGTTGAATTATTGATCCTTACGTAAGAAGGCACTACTCAATAATTGTCACGGTGAATTCTTGTTCAATATTTTATTTTATTGATTAAATAATTCTTTGCGATGATATTTTATATTATTGTTGTTTAATAATTGTCTTTGCACAAGATCTCCATTATCGGATCAATAATTCATATTATTTGAATAATATTATTAGATAGCATTATTGGCAATGTCTAGAAAGTTACATCAAGAAGATGTTTGGTCACCTAATTGTGCTTGAAGAAGGAGAAATTCTTATCTGAAAAGCCCCTCTTTCCGGAGGGAGCGACTGGTTGTCATAAATGTGATTACGTAATATTATTTGTGAATAATTAATTATTGATTCATATGATAAGAAAATATTTATTTTATGTGGATATAAATAATGGATTTATTTATGTGGTTATTAATGAAGGAATTAATGCTGAGATGTTTTATCAGTATTTTGTTGGATTGGAAGTATTTAAAAATCATCCGTTTGTGGATTTCGGGTATTTTTCTGTTTAGAATTTGGAAAAACTCAAAGCTACAAAATTGTAGAGAATTCAATTTCGTGTCGAATGGACATAAAATTCGTATTTTTCTGATAAATGGGCTATTTTTTATGAATTATTAAAGTTTCTGATTATTGTTTAAATGATAAAACATTTTGGAAAATTCTAGAATTGGTTGGTGAGAAATGTGCTCAATTGAATTTCAAATGTGGTGGGTGGCAATAGTAACAGGTAAAGCCATCAGGTAGCAGGTTAATCTTCTATGGCATTCTAAGCATTTTCTTATAAATAGGGTGCTTAGTTAGAATTGAAAATCACACCAGAATTCATAAGTTTTCTCTCTTTCTCTCTCTATATTATTGAGCGTATTCTTGTGAGTATTTTGATACTTTGAGTGTTCTTTATCTGATTGCAAGTTCCTTCATTACTATATCTAGTATTCCAAAGAAGAAGTATTATCTTTTTGAGGTAAGAGATGTTATTTTCTTCGTAAGTGATATTATTTCTTGATATCATTATCTTAGAAATATTGGTTGGAACTTTTTATCAAATTTGGAACTTTTCATGTATGGGGTTCTTATTCACGAGTTACTATTCATGAGTTCTTATTCACGAGTACTATTCACGAAAGCATGATGATTTTTCTTGTGGAATTTCTATCTTTTGGTGTCGAGAGTTCTTATTCACGATACTAAGACTTTATTCACGATATCTTGCTATTTATTCACGAATACTAAGACTATTCAGAAAAATAAAATTTTCTTCTTTTATCCAAGGTGTCTATTATGGTTACTATCTTTGATTGTATCCATGTTTTGATCTTTATTTTGAATTCTGCTTCAAAATTGGTTATTATGAAGTATTTTTGAACTTGGATAAACTGTAATACGGAATCCCTAATATTTGATCTTTTATCTCATTGGATTCGTTTTCTTTAAGATATTTTCATCATCCTCAGTCCTAAATGATGATATTACTGAATATCTTTGGCCTATAGTGCAAAGATGAATGATTAACTAATGAATATCTTTGGCCTGTAGTGCAAAGATGAATGATTACCTAATGAATATCTTTGGCCCGTAGTGCAAAGATGAACAGGTGTTGAGATGAATATGACTAACTGGTAATACAAATGAATATCTTTGGCCTGTAGTGCAAAGATGAATATTTAATTCAAGATGTATATTGATTGATGTTACAGGGATAAAATATTGATGATGGACTTTTAAATCTTAGAAGATAGTAGAATTCTTTCTCTACTTGACTCTTCTAATGGATTGTTGTTTCCGCTGCAGTTGTTGATCTAAAACTTGTTGTCTATTATATTTTATTAGATTATTCCCTGTTGAAGACTAACGATAATTTGTTGTATATTATCTTAGTCATAATATTTTCTTCTTGGCTAGTTGAGCTCACCCTTTTCCTTTTTGTTCCATTTTTCTTCTTCTCGAGGAGGTGAGAACATAGCGAGGAACTAAATAGGGGTTTGGAGTGATGGTTCGGGATAGTTGTTTTAGTAGTCCTCACTATTTTATAAAATAGTGTATCAATAATTGTAACGAGGACTCCTTTTGAGTTTTTATACTCTCTATTAGATAATAGTTGTATTCAAACTCACAGTATATATGTTATTGTATTTTGCACGACAATTGTATTACTGAAGTTGTATTTATTTTTGTACCATGTATTTGGCGACTCAGAATGGGTTGGGTTGAATGGACCTATTTTGGGGTCGTCACAGTTGGTATCAAAGCTTAGGAATATGATCCCTGGCTGAGATGTGAGACAAAACTAGGAGGGGAGAGACGGGGAATTCCTTCGCTAGTATGACCTGACTAAGTTTTTTGGTATTTATTTGGTCGGTCAGAGTATAGGGATAATATGTGACATGTCAATTAACCCTTGTTTTGTTGCAGTGTTTGAAAATGGCATCTAAAAATGTTGTGATAAGCAATGAAGCATATGAGACCGTTGAGTCACCAACGATCAATACCCAGGATAATGTGCATCAGGATGGCAATAATCCTCAGGTGAACAACGACACCGACCAAATGGCGAACAACGATACGTTTAGGAGCTTTTTAGAATTCATGCAACACCAAACGAGAGAGACTCCTGTTCATAATGTAGGTGGAAACAATGGCAACCTACGGTTGGTCACCGCTAAGCAGTTCAAGGAGCTGGGACCACCGGAGTTTTTGGGAAAGCCAGAACCACTTACGGCAGAGACGTGGATAAATCAGATCACCAAGATATTTGATGTCTTGGAATGTTCCGAGGAGCAAAAGGTTCCCTTTGCCACTTTTATGTTGCGAGGAGAGGTAGATTACTGGTGGGAATTGGTAAAACGTACTCAAAGATGTATGACATTTGAAGATGTCTTGGGAGAAGTTCAAGAATTATTCAACGACAAGTACTTTCCGAAAGTATTTCGTCACATGAAGGAGGTTGAGTTCATCAGTTTGGAGCAAAACAATATGAACGTGTCGCAGTACGAAGCTAATTTTGTGGAGTTATCCCGATTTGCATCCCATTTGGTTGATAATGAGGAACAAATGACACGAATGTTTCTGCGAGGTTTGAAATCCGAAATACGTCAATACCTCATTTCTCACAAAATTTGTTTATATTCAAATGTTGTGAATAGGGCTCTCGCCATTAGAAGCGCGATAATGAGCCATGACCCAATAGAAGGATAACGAGCAACAACACGATAATAATCGTACCTGTGGCAACGGTCATCGAAACAATGATAACCATCGTGGAGGAAATTATCATGCCGAGAAATGGTAACCACGCCGGTGGTAATCATGGCAAGATAATAGAAGAAATGATTCAAGTGGAAATTTCAAGAAAGAAGATTTAACGATGATGGGAAGGCGTCGGTAACAACACCAAAGACCAAAGAACAAATTCTAGGGGAGGAGAGCGGCCCGCCGGTTAGATCTACAAATGCGGAGAGGAGGACATATAAGTCCAAACTGTTCATAGATTTCCAAGATATGTTTTAGTTGTGGAAAAGACGGTCATATAGCTCGATTTTGTCCTGTAGTGAAATCAAGTCCAGTTGGGACGGTGGCACCAAAGGTGGATACAGACAAGACAAAGTCAGTGGTTTCAGGAAGAGCGTTTTTCGTGACTTCTCAAAGAGCGAGTAACCCGAACGAAGTTAGCACGGATTAGTTAATTATAAATTCTTTCGAAGTCTATACCTTATTAGATACCGGATTTACCCACTCTTTTATTTCTCCTTCTTGTGCTCAACGATTAAACTTGACTCCGGAGAAATTAGACTTTGAATTATCTGTGGAGACTCCGTTAGGAGGAACTGTTATCATATCCACGATTTATAAATCTTGTTTGATCCAAATGGGCGCAATCACATTACCTATTGATCTTATCTCTTTAAAGATACTTGCATTTGACGTAATTTTAGGGATTGATTGGTTAACTACTCATCATGCCAAAATTGATTATTTTCGTAAGGTTAATAGTTTTTATGCGAATTCAAGAAACCAAATCATTGAAGTCAAACACTTTTATATCAAGCTATAAAGCCATTCGTTTATTGAAAAATGGATGTCAAGTTTTCTTAGCCCATTTCATGGATTTAAACAAAAATACGTCAGATTTGAATGATATTTCTGTTGTTAGTGAATTTCCTGACGTATTTCTTGAAGAATTTTCTAGCATACCCCAGAACGTGAAGTTGAATTCTTTATTGACTTTGAACCCGGTACAAAACCCATTTCTAAAACCCTTAAATATTTCTTCAACCAAAATAAACGTATAATGCGCCAAAGACGTTGGCTCGAGTTGTTGAAGATTACGATCGTACCATTCAATACCATCGTGGGAAAGTGAACATGGTAGCTGACGCGTTGAGTAGAAGATCGTATGCGTTTACGAGTGCGTTGTTGTTAACACAAAAATCCATTTTATATGACTTACAAATGATGAAGATAGAGTTAAAGACTCTAGGGACCCACGTGAAGATAACGAATATACGAGTAGAATCGACTTTAATCGATAAAGTTAAAATCGCTCAAGCTACACACTGGAGCTGATGAATATAAAGAAGAAGGTGCAAGAATGCGTTATTCTAGAAGTAAGAGTCGATAAAGAGAAGAAAGCTCAAGCCTTCGATTTATTTGAAATCCTCGATCAAGTAGGAACTGTGGCCTATAGACTCGCCTTAACGCTAAGTATGTCAGGTGTTCATAACGTTTTTCACGTATCGATGTTACATAAATATGTGGACGACCCAAACCACATTATTGCGTTAGAACCAGACGAGATAGCCGAAGATTTAACGTACGAGGAGGTACCTGTCAAGATCTTAGATATGAAAGAGTATGTCCTATGCACGAAGGTTATACCACAAGTTAGGGTTTTGTGGAGAAACCATGCTATTGAAGAAATAAACCGCGCATTGCTAGCATTTCCTCCCGTATTCTGTACACGAGTCTCCCTCGTTTGGTTTTGCATGAACTGCAAAAAGCTCCTTAACATCCCATCGTTCATCGTCTGCTCAGTGGTGTTGTTTACAAGAGGAATATTGCCTTCCTGTTGCACGTCCCCCTGGGTGGTGATTAAAGGTGTTTCCACGGTCTCATTAACTCCACCGTTAATATTCTCAGCTGCCATTCTTAACATCGCCATAAAATAAGGGTTAATTAAACAAATTAACATATCACATATTAACCATATAGTTCGATCGACCAACAAATAAGCTTAGGTATGACATACTAGCGAAGGATTACTCGCTCTCCTCCTAGTATTATTCCCGATCTTCGCTGAGACCATATCCCTAAGCTCTGATACCAACTGTGACGCCCCCAAAATAGGTATACAACACCCATTCTGAGTCGCCAAATGCATGGTACAAAAACAACTACAACTTTATTAATACAACATAAAAACTGTGAGTTTAAATACAAATATTGTCATCTAGACAATATCCACACTCAAATAAGTCCTCATTACAATTATTAATACACTATTTTACAGAATAGTGAGGACTACTAGAACAACTTCTAGAACCATCATTCCACACCCCGACTAGTACTCGTTATATTCTCGCCTCCACGAGAAGAAAAATGGAACAACAAGGAAAAGGGTGAGCTCAACTAGCCCAAGAAGAACATTATGACTAAGATAATATAGAACAAATTATCGTTAGTCCTCAACAGGGAAAAATCTAATAGAATACAATAGACAACCAGTTTTAAATCAATCTTCGCAGCGGAAATAATAATTCATTAGAAGAGTTAAGTAGAGAATGCAACAACTATCTTCTATATATGAATTTAAAAGTTCATCGTCGATATTTTATCCATGTAACATCAATCAATATATATCTGGAATCAAATATTCATCTTTGCACTACAGGCCAAAGATATTCATCAGTTGGTCATGTTCATCTAAATACCTGTTCATCTTTGCACTACGGGCCAAAGATATTAATCAGTCGGTCATGTTCATCTCAACACCTGTTAATCTTTGCACTACGAGCCAAAGATATTCATCAAGAAATCATTAATCTTTGCACTACAGGCCAAAGATATTCAGTAATATCATCATTTAGGACTGAGGATGATGAAAAATATTTTAAAGAAAACGAATCTAGTGAAACAAAAGAACAAGTATTAAGGATTTTTACTTTAAATAATCCCAGTTCAAAAATACTTCATAAATAACCAGATTGGAGTAAAATTCAAGAATGAAGATCAAAACATAGATCCAATCCAAGATAGGAATCATAACAGACGATCTTGGACACAGAAAAGAAAATTTATTTTTTTTGTGAATAGTGTCGTATTCGTGAATAGTGCCGTATACGTGAATAGTGTCGTATACGTGAATAGTAACTCCGACACTAAAAGATAGAAATTTCACAAAAAAAATCACCATGCTTCGTGAATACTACTCGTGAATAGTAACTCGTGAATAGTAACTCATGAATAGTAACTCATGAATAGTAACCCCGACATGAAAAGTTCCAAATTTGATAAAAATTCAGACTAATATTTTAAGATAATGATATTGAAGAAATAATATCATTTACAAAGAAAATAACATCCATCCCTTACCTCGGAAAGAATAAGTACTTACATTTGGAATACTAGATATAGTGCTGAAAGAACTTGCACCGTATAGCAATACTCAAAGTACTAAAATACTCACAAATACACTCGATATTATAGAGAGAGAAAGGGAGAGAAATCTTTAGTTTCTGGTGTGATTTTTAATTCTAACCTAAGCACCCTATTTATAGGAAATTGCTTAGAACACCAAAGCAAAAAATTGAATATGATAATATTATATATAAAAATTTTCCTACGCCCACTTAGACTCCTGAAATCAGTATGTTTACAACACATGGGGGGCAACCAAAACAATAAAAACGTTTTTCTTAATAAAAATAATTAAAACTTCCAAAAATCAATTATTTCGGAACTTCGGAACTTCAATAATTTATAATAAATAGCCCTTTTATCAGAAAATTTGAATCTCGTGACCTTTTATAGGAAATTCATTTCTCTACAGCTTTGCAGAAGAAAGTTTTTCCAAATTCCAAACAGAAATTGACCAAAATCCACAAACGGGCAATTTTACAGGCTATAATCAAATTTCAGTCAAGAAATAGGGTCCACCGATACACAAAACATGTGTTAATCATTTAATGCAACAAAATACTCTTTCTCCTCATATACTCATATATCTCACAATCATTGTAAAAATATCCCTATTATTATATTATAATAATATAATAAAATATTATTTTATCAGAAAAGATAAAATATCAATTTTTAACAATTGTCACTTTAAGAATTTTCTCCATCTATAACCACATAAAATCAATATTTTTCTCATCATATAAATCAATAATTAATTATTCACAAATAATATTACGTAATCACAAGATCGACAACGGGGACGTTCACCAGGAAAGAGGGCTTTCCAATAAGAATTTTTCCTTACTCGGGTATGCAATTAGGTGACCAAACCTCTCCTTAGATGAACTTTTTAGACATTGCCAATAATGTTTTCTAATACTATTATTAGGATAATATGAATTATTGCTTCGATAATGGAAAAATTGTGTAGTGACAATTATTGAAACAACGAAGAATATAAAAAAATCAACGCAACAATTATTGAATCAATAAAATAAAATAATCGAGCAAGAATTATCGTAACAATTATTGAGTAAAGTGCCACGTACGTAAGAATCAATAATTGGTGCAATCTGGTGTCTTCTTGTCTGCAACAACGTATTCTCGTGTTTTAACCACCGGGTGTTCCAGCAGTGTTAATTCGTGAATAACTACGCAGTTATTTATAAACCACTTAAACTTGTCGTTTTCTTCATCCAATCGCTCGTTATGGGCCCATTATTAAGGTCGCTACTGTCAGCATTTAATGAATATTCCAAATGTGAAGAATATTCCACGACCAAACGAATATTCTCCAAACAACAATGAGTATTTTATAACCACTTGCTTATTTAAAATATTTGTGCACTTTACCCATAACTAACCACATTAATCAAATCAACCCTTACTATTTTAAAATGATAAATAGAGGAAATTAAATCTTCATTTATAAAAAGTTGGGGCCTTACAACCTCCTCTCCTTATGAAATTTCGTCCTCGAAATTGACATGCGTAGGACATGCTCTTTCCTATCCAAAATCTTGACAGGTATCTCCTCGTACGTTAAATCTTCGGCTATCTCGTCCGGTTCTAATTTAATAACATGGTTCGGGTCGTCCACATATTTACGTAACATCGATACGTGAAAAACGTTATGAACACGCGTCATACATGGCGGTAAAACGAGTCTATAGGCCATAGTTCCTATTCGATCGAGGATTTCAAATGGACTAATAAATCGAAGGTTTGAGCTTTCCTCACCTCGCCAATTCTCTCTTTTGGAATAACAACTTCTTGTACCTCCTTCTTCATATTCATCAGCTCCGGTGTGTAGGTTGAACGTTTTTAAATTTATCGATTAAAGTCGGTTCTACTTGTATATCATCACGTGAGTCCTTAGAGTCTTTAACTCTATATCTATCATTTGTAAGTTATATGAAATGAGTCTTTGACAATATCGGATTCTCGTATACGATCTTTTACTTAACACGTCAGCTACCACGTTCGCTTTTCCAGGATGGTATGGTCAGAACATGCGCCGAAATGAGTCTTCTATTGAGTTCTTCGAAGCTCTTCCCACATTCCTTGCTCCATTTGAATTTTGTATCTCTACGAGTTAGCTACGTTAATGGAGTAGCGATTCGAGAAAATCTTTCCACAAAATCTTCGATAATAACCAGCTAAGCATAAAAAGCTACGTATTTCGATTACTGACTTAGGTTGCTCTCAACTGTGACTCATATCCCAATCTTGGATACCACGTCACAATGACACCTATCGATTTACTCACCGCACGAATATGGCGCCCCCTACGAGAGTCGGCAAGCGGTGCATTCCACAAAGGAAGTCACCAGATAAAGGCTCGGGTACCAAATTTATAGTTGATTTTTAACTCAAGTTCTATAGAGCCATGAGATTTTAAAATGGGTTTTGTATGCAGGGATTAAAGTCGATACAAAATTCAATATCACACTTTGGGAGTAAGCCAAGAAATTCTTCGAGAAAATACGCCGTGGATTTTACCAACAATGTAAATATCATTCAAATCGACGTATTTTTGTTCAAGTCCATGACATGGGCTAAGAAAGCTTGACATCCGCGTTTTTCAATAAGCGAATGACTTTATGGCTTGATATGAAAGTGTTTGACTTCAATGGTTTGGTTCTTGAATTGAATAACAAAAGTTGCTTAGGAATATGAAAACTAACAACCTTACGAAAGCAATCAATTTTGGCATGATGAGTAGTTAATCAATCAATCCCCAAAATCATATCAGAAGCAAGTATCTTTAAAGAAATAAGGTCAACAGGTAATGCGATGGTGCCAACTTGGATCAAACATGGTTATAATTATGGTTTATATAAATTCTGAAATGATTATGTATTTCTTTGAGATATGAATATCTTTGGCCTGTAGTGCAAAGATGAACTATTGTTGAATATCTTTGGCCTACAGTGCAAAGATGAATGATTTCTGATGAATATCTTTGCCTCGTAATGCAAAGATGACCTGTTGTTGAATATCTTTGGCATGTAGTGCAAAGATGACTTGTTGAATATCTTTGGCCTGTAGTGCAAAGATGACCTGTTGTTGAATATCTTTGGCCTGTAGTGCAAAGATGACATGTTGTTGAATATCTTTGGCCTGTAGTGCAAAGATGACCTATTGTTGAATATCTTTGGCCTGTAATGCAAAGATGAACTGTTGATGAATATCTTTGGCCCGTAGTGCAAAGATGAATTTATTAGTATGATTATGAACAGGAACTGTGATTTGGTATAACCATGATCTTTGATGTTTTACTTAAAGACAGATGATGAAAATTATCTTCGTCCTGAATGCGAAAAGGAATTTAGAACTACAATTACGATTATGAGTTATACATGTGATTGTGGATAGGAATTGTTGATTGATATTACAGGGATAAAATATTGTTGGTGGACTTTTAACATGGAGAAGATAATAGACTTTATGGTCTATTTGACTCTTCTAATGGATTGCTCGTTCCGCTGCAACTATGGTTGAAAATTTTTATCATCTACCATATGTTCTAAATCTCTGATTTATTACTGTTGAAGGCTATTAATAATTTATTTATCTTTAGTCATGATATTCTTTACTGAGCTAGTTGTGCTCACCCTTTCACTTCACAATTCCTTTCAGGTAATAAAAGTGTAGTTGGGACAAGCGGGAATAACGAGGGGAATAGAAGCGGTGGTCATAGATGTTGAGGTGAGGTGAATTTAACTTTGAAGGGTGTTTTGCCACTATCATACAAGATGTCTAATGACATACAACCTCGTGTTATCTTAAGACAGGGTTGTGCTCATTCACTTGCTGAGTATATTTACAAGCACTACCTATATAATATTGGTGTTTGTTTGGAGTATAATACCCAATTAGAGACAGTGGAGATAATGATATGTCAGGAGAAGACTCACCATTGGGAAGAATATGATAGTAATCTTCTCGTTTTTCTTTGGGGTCTATTGGGTCAACCAAGGATAATTCTGTGGCCATATGATATCTATCATAACCTAGACGCACTTTCCAAAGATTTTAATTTCTAAAACAGTTTTTGAATGTACATTTATGTAAGGTGTCATGGTGACGTGCTATCCAAGTTGGTGTCCAGAGTCACAATTGGTATATTTTAGTATCAAAACTCACAACATATGTGTTGTTGTATTTTGCACGACAATTATTGTAATAAAGTTGTAGTTGTTTCTGTACCATGTATTTGGCGACTCAGAATGGGTTGGATGGAATGGACCTATTTTGGGGCCGTCACACATGTTTTGATCTTTATTTTGAATTCTGCTTCAAAATTGGTTATTATGAAGTATTTTTGAACTTGGATAAACTGTAATACGAATCCCTAATATTTGATCTTTTATCTCACTGGATTCGTTTTCTTTAAATGATACTAACATATTTTTATAATAGTTCACAACAAATTCTTAAATTTAGATAAAGTAAAGTAAAAGAAAATTACCAGAAGTTTTATATATTACTATTGAAATTAATCAATCAAAATAAAAATAATCAACCAAAGAAAACCCCCAAAGATATTAAAAGAAAAATAATGATTAAGGAGTGAATTGCTTACTGGAAATCAAATTCCTTTAATCTTGATCATCATAAACAAAGAATTGCAACCATTTGGTATTACTACTTCTATTTTTTCATTTCTTTTTTCAATGGTAGACAAATTTACCATTCAGTATTGCTATTGATTTCATGTTTTAGGACTCTGTTTGGTTAACAGAAAATTGCCTATAAAAAAATTTGCTCTTTCAGAGGATTAATAGTTAACTACAGAAATCAACAAATTAAACTTCAATTCACTAAATCCAAATTAAAACTATTCATACCAAGCAATTGGATTAAGGAGAAGGTTCTCCTTCCATTTCCTTATTACTAAAACAAAAAATCATTGCAAGTAATGTGAAAATTAGATGTACAAATTAAATCAGATGGAGAAATCAAAATATATGGGGATGGAGAGAAGAAAGATAACTTGTAAGACCCCAACTTTTATGAATAATGAATAATTTTCTCGATTTTTTTAATATTATGGTGTGGATTTGATAATATGTTATAGTTTTGGGTAATATTTATAAATTTTGCAATGTAAGGAAGTGGTTATATAATATTCGATTGGTCGGAGAACATTCGTTTTAAACAGGGAATATTAGATACAGCAAGACAATCATTGGTGGACCTTAATAGCGTAAGTATTGTCGTAGTTAGAAAGCGACAAAATTATCTTTCTATAAAAATAACGACGGAGGTGTTACCGTTAAAACCGTTGAACTACCCGGTAGTAAAAAATACAAAGAATCGCATGGTTGTATAGTAAGACACGGTATTGATTATTGATACTTACGTGAGAAGTCACTCGGTTATACTCAATTATTGCTACAATAATAACGCATCATATATCTCATATTATTGATTCGATTATTGTTACAAGATCATCCGTGATAATATGTTATATTATTAAATCAATAATTGAGGCGACAAAGTTATTCATATTATTATTTGCAATATTGACAATGTCTAAAAGTTACATTAATGAGAGGTTTGGTCACCTAATTGCGGCTACTAATAAGGAGAAATCCTTATCGGAAAGCCCCCACTTTCCTGGGAACGACCTGGTTGTTAAATATTGTGAATTATAATATTAATGATGAATAAGTTCGTGTTGATTAAAGATGAATTTTATAGTTCCATTGTGTTGGAATTATTTGTGTTAGTAGAAATTGACATTTATTTCGATAATAATTTATGTCTGGAGGTTATATTGACCAATCGGGTATTCGGGGCACTTTTCGTGTTGAAGTACTATTCACGAGTTACTATTAACGGGTTACTATTCACCCGTAAGATATATTTCTTTTCGGTCCATATCATTTTTGGGTACAATATTATTCATGAGGAGATGTGTTAATTTTTTGAATAGTTGGTTGAAGATATAATAAGTAAATCAATATGGATCATTTGGTGGAAAGTTATAATAGTAAATCAATATGGATCATTTGGTTTAAAGTTTTAATAGTAAATCAAGTATGGACCGTTGCTTTAAGTTTTAATAGAAACCAATATGGACCGTCGTTTAAAAAGTAAATCAATCTGGATCGTTTCATGAAATAATTCTTATTCAGGTCCATTCTCCCGTAAATAGAAGCTCATTCCTTCATTATTTCTTACAATTCAATCAAACTCTCAGAGAGAGAAACTATAGAGAGAAAGAAGAAAAGTATTCTCGCTACTTCACTACTTGAGATTGAGCTTTTTCTAAGGTAGGAAATATTATTTGTTGTACTCATAAGGGTATTTTTTCTTTCGTATTCATGAATAGAACTTTTGTTATTCCATTCTTATTATTACATTGGAATAAATCATTTTATCAAATACCGCATGCGTGGTGAAATTCTTCTAATATTCATTTCTTTATTAATTCTATCGGAATATCACATGCGTCTTGATTTAACGGATTCGATTCCATTATTTATCATTCGCTTCGGAATATCCTATCTGCAATGCGTTCTGTGGGACTGGTTCCATTATTTATTATTCCGCTTGATATATCTTCGATGCGGCGTTCTGTGGGACCGGGTTCCATTATTTATTATTCGTTAGGAATAACCCGTCATCTTGATCCTATCGCACGCACGTTGAATCCTTCGTTATTCTATTCTTTATTATTCATTTGGAATAACTTCGCATACATGTGGATTACACATACGCATGGTGAATGATCCTTCGTATTCATTCCTTATTAAATTATGAAAATGATGCATCACGTGGATTACCGTATGGCGGTGAAAATCCATTTAGACTTCATATATTCTATTATACTCACTTGGTTAAAGCTTTGGCTTCTATACTCCATGAAATTAGTGGAATATCCTTGATATTTGCGCTTCATCCAGTATCTTTTCATGGAAATATTCTTCTAAGCATTCTTGAATTTTACTTCACAAAGCGAGATCAGTCGACAATTTGGGCGTTATTGAGTTCGGGATAAATTAACTTATAAATCTTTAAAATTTATCCTTGAACCTGTTTTATTGAATTGTCATCATCCTCATGCTTATATTATGTTGAAAGTCAATTTTGGCTTACGTGCATAGATGGACTTGGTATGATTATGACTAGAGATTATTCGATATAATCATGACTGTAATGTGACGAATGATGTGGTAAAAGTCTTCATTGGCTTTTGTAGTTAGTTTTGGTGGGACAGTTGTTGGTATGATTATGACCGAGGATTTATTCGGTATAGTCATGACCATTTATGATTACATGAATATCCTTGGCCGTGAAGCATGGATGATTCAATTTTATTTATTAAGCTGAGTCTCAGCGATAAGGTTGATGAAAAACTTTTTAAATCATAGAAGACAGTAGATTTTATACTTTACTTGACTCTTCTAATGGATTGCTTATTCCGCTGCAGTTTTTGATCTAAAACTTGTTGTCTATTATATTCTATCCGTTGTTATACTGTTGAAGGCTATTGATAATTTATTCTGCATTATCTTAGTCATAATATTTTTTACTGGGCTAGTTGAGCTCACCCTTTCTTTCATTGTTCTCTTCATGAAATGAGAATGTAGCTGGGACTAGTCGGGGAACAGAGTGATGGTCCTAGATGGTGCATTAGTAGTCCTCAATATTCTGTAAAATAGTGTGATAATAAATGTAATGAGGACTCCATTGAGTGTGGATATTGTCTAGATGACAATATTTGTATTAAAACTCACAACCTATGTTTTGTCATATTTTACACGACTGTTGTATAATTAAGTTGTATTTGTATTCAGTACCTTGTATCTGGCGACTCAAGATGGGTGATGTATACCTGTTTTGGGGGCGTCACAGTTGGTATTAAAGCTTAGGGATATGATCCCTGGCTGAGATGTGAGACAAGAACTAGGAGTGGAGAGACGGGGAATTTCTTCGCTAGTATGACCTACCTAAGTTTATTTGGTATTTATTTGGTCGATCAGAGTATAGGGATAATATGTGATAAGTTAATTAACCCTTATTTTGTGGCAGTATTTGAGAATGGCAGTTGAAAATGTTAACAATTGAGTGAATGAGATCGTGGAGACACCTCTAATCACCAACTAGGATAATGTGATGTCAGGCGAAGAAGGGATTAGAGATATCCATGTGGTGAGTGAAGAATTAATATTTGCACCCGAGATAGTCACAAAGGTAGTAGCTGAGAGTGAGGAAGAAGAGGAACCTGAGGAGAATTTATTAGAAGAACTTTATTGTGACGCCCCCAAAATTAGGTATACATCACCCATCTTGGGTCGTCAGATACATGGTACAGAATACAAATACAAACTAATTATACAATAGTCATGTAAAATACGACAAAACATAAACTGTGAGTTTGAATACAAATATTGTCTACTAGTGAGTATAAAAACTCAAAAGGAGTCCTCATTACAATTATTATCACACTATTTCACAGAATAGTGAGGACTACTAATGCAAACATCTAGGACCATCACTCTGTTCCCTGACTAGTCCATGTTACGTTCCCATTTCCTGAAGAGAACAATGAAAGCAAAAGAGTGAGCTCAACTAGCCCAGTAAGAAATATTATGACTAAGATAATGCAGAATTGTGAGACCCCAGAATTTACGAATAAATATTTAATTTTCTCGAAATAATTTTTTTTTAATATTATGGTGTTGATTTGATATAATGTTATAGTTGTGGGTAATATTTATAAATTTTGCAAAGTAAGCAAGTGGTTATATAATATTCGATTGGTCGGGGAATATTCTTTTTGTCGGAGAATATCCGTACGACGGTACAATCATTGGTAGACCCCACAACGAAATTATTGTTTGATTGAGAAAACGACAAAAATATTTTATGGAAATAACAGCGGAAGTTTTACCGTTAACTGTTGAAACACCCGGTGTTAAAAGCACAGTAATACGCGTTGTTGCATAGTAGCACACGGTATTGATTATTGATGCTTACGTGATAAGTCACTCATTTTTTTTTATTGGTATTATTAATGTAATAAAACAGAATACTTTTATAAAGTTATTCTATAAATAGAATATATTATATTTTATTATGCATAGTGTTGCATAGTATTTGCATAGTGCCTGCATAGTGTTTGTATAGTAAAATCTTTAATAAAGTTATTCGTTTTATTAGATTATAAATAGAATATATTATATTTTATTTAATAAAAATTTGCTTTAAATATGGACCGTCAGATTAAAGTAAATCAATCTGGACCGTTCATGAGTTAGTTCTTATGCAAATCCATTTTTCTATAAATGAAGCTCATTCCTTCATTATTTCTAACGAAATTCAATTGAAACTCTAGAGAGATAAACTATAGAGAAAGAAGAAAGTATTCTGCTACTTCACTACTTATATATCCAGTACTCTTCTTCTTAAAGTAGGGAATAATATTTATTGTACTCATAAAGGGTGTTATTCTTTTGTATTCATGAAGAGAACTTATGTTATTCCATTCTTTATTATTCTGTTAGAATAACCTGTATACGCGGGCTACCCTATACTTGGTGACATTCTTCTGTTATTTCATTCTTTATTATTCTGTTGAAATATCCTATCTGTGTATTTTACGTCGGACCTGGTTTCGTCTTTATTGGTATTCTGTTGGAATAACCTGTCTATGTGAAGTACCACATGCATGGTGATTTCTCATTATTATTCGTTCTTTATTATTACATTGGAACATCTTGTGCGTGCTTTTACGCATGACACGGTTCCGATTAATTATTATTCTGTTGGAATAACTGCCGTCTACATCTGCAATCTTTGCATGCATGGTGATTTCTTTTGTTATTCCATTCTTTATTATACTCGGTTGGTTAAAACTTTGACTTCCATACTCCATGAAATTAGTGGAATATCCTGATATTTAAGGCTTCATCCGATATCTTTTCATGAAAATATTCTTACGAGCATTCTTGAATTTTACTCTATAAAGCAAGATCATGTTGACAATTTGGGCGTTATTAGTTCCGGGATAAATTAATTCTTGAACTTGTTTTATTGAATTCTTATATCATTGTCATCATCCTCATGCTTATATTTTGTTGAAAGTCATACGTGGGTTGTAGTGCATAGATGGACTTGGTATGATTATGACCGAGGATTATTGATTGTAATCACTTGACCGTAATGTTACAAATGATGTGGAAAAAAGTCCTCATTGGCTCAGTAGTGCATTGATGGGACGGTTTTTAAGTATGATTATGGCTATGGATTCTCTTGCCAAGTGGTGCAAAGATGAATTATTTTATGGCATGATCGGGATAGATTGATGAAAACATGATTATCTTTAAGTAGTAGTGCATGGATAATTCGTGGTCGTGATACTAAAGAATGTCCTGGCCGTAGTAGTGAGGGGTGATTCGATGATGTGGATTATTTATTAAGGTGAGTCCCAGCGATAAAAGTGATGAAAAACCTTTTAATTCATAAAAGATAGTAGATTTTATTCTCTACTTGACACTTTTAATGGATTGCTTGTTCCACTACAGTTAAACTTGATGTTTGTTATATTATATCAATTTAACACTGTTTAAGGCTAATGATAATTTATTATGCATTATCTTAGTCATAATATTTCTTACTGGACTAGTTGAGCTCACCCTTTCTTTTCATTTATTCTTCGTGAAAATGAGAATATAGTTGGGGACGAGTCTGGGAGCGGAGTGATGGTCCTAGATGGTACATTAGTAGTCCTCACTATTCTGTGAAATAGTGTGATAATAATTGTAATGAGGACTCCTTTTGAGTTTGTATACTCTCTAGTAGACAATATTTGTATTCAAACTCACAGTTTATGTTTTGTCGTATTGTACACGACATTTGTATTATTAAGTTGTATTTGAATTCTGTACCATGTATCTAGCGACTCAAGATGGGTGATGTATACCTAATTTTGGGGGCGTCACAAGAATAATTTATCGTTAGCCTTCAACAGTGTTAAACTGATACAATATAAAAAACATCAAGTTTAACTACAGCGGAATAAGCAATCCATTAAAAGAGTCAAGTAAAGAATAAAATTTACTATATTTTATGATTTAAAAGATTTTTCATCACTTTTATCGCTGGGACTCAGCTTAATAAATAATCCACATCATCGAATCACCCCTGCACTACGGCCAAGGATATTTTTTAGTATCACGACCACAATCATCCATGCACTACGGGCCAAAGATAATCGTGTTTTCATCAATGATCTCCGATCATGCCATAAAACAATTCATCTTTACACCCTCGTCAAGAGAATCCATAGCCATAATCATACCAAAAAGCGGCCCATCAATGCACTATGTGCCAATGAGGACTTTTTTCCACATCATTTGTAACATTACGATTGGCATGATTACCCCGAATAATCCTCGGTCATAATCATACCAAGTCCATCTATGCACTACATACCACAGATGACTTTCAACATAATATAAACATGACGATGATGACAATGACATAATAATTCAATAAAACAAGTTCAAGAATTAATTATCCAGGAACCAATAACGTCCAAATTGTCAACATGATACTGCTTTGTAGAGTAAAATTCAAGAATGCTCAGAAGAATATTTTCATGAAAAGATACTGGATGAAGCGCAAATATTAGGGATATTCCACTAATTTCATGGAGTATGGAAGTCAAAGTTTTAACCAAATGAGTATAATAAAGAATGGAATAACAAAAAAAATCACCATGCATGCGGTACTTCCATCCTAACTGAATTTGTCTTCGGTAAACGACAAAATCGGGCTAAGTGATTTTCTCTTCCACAATTATAACATGCTTGGGACGACATCGCATAATTTGGACTGATGTGTCCCTCCCCTCCGCATTTGAAGCATATGATAGGTGGTCTTTCTCCTTCCTTAACAATGGGTGTTGGTGCTGACGTCTTTCCATCATTGTTGAATCTCCTCTTCTTAAAATGTCCATTTTTATTGTTTTGGCCCTGATTACCACCGAAGTGGTTACCATTTTCGCCCCGTTGATTCCTCCATGCTTGTTGTCACCGCTCGATGACTACTCTAGTTTGGTATTATAATTTTTTGCTTACCGCTCTCTTTTTAGTTGCGTTGACTCGTTATCACGCTCCACTAACTGAGCCCTATTTACAACATCTGAATACAAACACAATTTATGAGAAATAAGATGTTGACGTATCTCCAGCTTCAAACCTCTTAAAAACATTCGCGCCATTCTCTTCATTATCCACCAAGTGGACGATAAACCGGATAACTCCGCAAATTTTTGCCTCGTATTGCGACACGGCCATATTGTTTTGTTCCAACTTGATAAACCCCACCTCCTTCATGTGGCGAATACTTTCGGGAAAGTATTTGTCGTTGAACAGCTCCTGGAACTTCTCCCAAGATATCTTAAGTACAACAGGTTGAGTACGTTTTACCGATTCCCACCAAGAATCGCCTCCGCCAAGAATATAAAGGCGATTAAAGGGAACCTTTTGCTCCTCAGAGCATCCCAAGACATCAAATATCTTGGTGATCTACTTTATCCATGCTTCTACCATTAGTGGTTTTGGCTCTCCCTTAAACTCTGGTGGTCCCAGCTCCTTGAATTGTTTAGCGGTGACCGCCCGAGAGTTTCCAGTGTTTTCACCTACGTTTTGGACAGGAGCCGCTCTCACCTGCTGTTGCATGAATTGCATAAAGCCTCTGAACATTTGATCATTCATCATTTGGTCAGTGTTGTTGTTTGCATGAGGATTGTCGCCTTCCTGATGCACATTATCCTGATTATTGATATGTGGTGAATCAACGGTCGCTTTGGCTCCATTCTTTATTCTCAACATTCTCAGATGTCATTTTCAGATACTGCCATAAAACAAAAGGTTAATTGACATGTAATATATTATCCCTATATTCTGACCGACCAATAAAATAGCACATAAGCTTAGGTAGGTCATACTAGCGAAGGAATTCCTCGTCTCTCCCCTCCTAGTACTATTCTCACATCTTAGCCAGGGATCATATCCCTAAGCTTTGATACCAACTGTGACGCCCCTAAAATTAGGTATACATCACCCATCTTGGGTCGCCAGATACATGGTACATAATTCAAATACAACTTACTAATACAACTGTCGTGTACAATACGAACAAAAATAAACTGTGAGTTTGAATACAAATATTGTCTACTAGAGATTATACAAACTCAAAAGGAGTCCTCATTACAATTATTATCACACTATTTCACAGAATAGTGAGGACTACTAATGCTATCCTCTGGACCATTACTCCGTTCCCCGACTCGTCCCAGCTATATTCTCATTTCCTGAAGAGAACAGTGAAAGAAAGGGTGAGCTCAACTAGCCCAGTAAGAAATATTATGACTAAGATAATGCAGAATAAATTATCATTAGCCTTCAACAGTGTTAAACTGATAAAATATAATAAACATCAAGTTTAACTGCAGCGAAACTAGCAATCCATTAAAAGAGTCAAGTAGAAAATAAAATCTACTATCTTTTATGATTTAAAAGGTTTTTCATCACTTTTATCATTTGGGACTCAAATTTTAATAAATAATCCACATCATCGAATCACCCCACACTACTACGGCCAAGGATATTCTTTAGTATCACGACCATGAATTATCCATGCACTACGGCTAAAGATAATTATGTTTTCATCAACGGTCCTGATCATGCCATAAAATAATTAATCTTTGCACCCTTAGCCGAAGAGAATCCATAGCCATAATCATACTAAAAACTGTTCATCAATGCACTACAGGCCAATGAGGACTTTTTCCACATCATTTGTAACATTACGGTCATGATTACACCGAATAATCCCTGGTCATAATCATACCAAGTCCATCTATGCACTACATGCCACATATGACTTTCAACATAATATAAACATGACGATGATGACAATGACATAATAATTCAATAAAACAAGTTCAAAAATTAATTATCCAGGAACCAATAACGTCCAAATTGTCAACATGATACTACTTTGTAGAGTAAAATTCAAGAATGCTCAGAAGAATATTTACATGCAAAGATACTGGATGAAGCGCAAATATCAAGAATATTCCACTAATTTCATGTAGTATAGAAGCCAAAACTTTAACCAACTGAGTATAATAAAGAATGGAATAACAAAAGAAATCACCATGTATGCAGTATTGCGATCAACAAAGTTATTCCAACGAGAATAATAATAACGGAACCAAGTCAAAGTAAATTCGCATGCAAGCGGGATGTTCCAATGAATAATAAAGAATAGAATAACAACAAAATCACCATGCATCTTTGACTTTCAGATAGGCAAAAGTTATTCCAATGTAATAATAAATAACGGAACCAGTCCGTACAGAAACGCATGCTGAACAAGATATTCCAAATGTAATAATAATAAAGACGGAACCAGGTCGGCATAAAACGCACAGACATGATATTCTAACAGAATAATAATAAAGACAGAACCAGGTCCGCCGTAAAATACATAGACAGGATATTCCAACATAATAATAATAAAGATGGAATAATCGAGGAATGTCACCAAGTATAGGGTAGTCCGCGTATACTGGTTATTCCAACAGAATAATAAAGAATGGAATAACAGAAGTTCTTTTCATGAATACAAAAGAAATAATAACTCTTACGGTACAAAAATAATATTCCCTACTTTTGAAAGAAGAGTACTTTCCATTAAGAGGTCGAGGATATACTCGAAGAAAACTTGCACTACGCTTCAAAGCTTTCTTAAACTCTAAAGAAATACGCTTAAGATTATAGAAGAAGAACTCTCTCTATAGATTCTCTCTCTAGAGTTTCAATGAATTCGTAAGAAATAATGAAGGAATGAGCTTCTATTTATGAAAAATGGACTACATAAGTAACTAACTCTTGAACTATCTCATTGATTGATTTACTTTAATCGACGGTCCATTTTTAAAGCAAAATCTTTCAAATAAAATATAATATATTCTATTTATAATCTAATAAAACAAATAACTTTATAGAATATTTTACTATACAAATACTATGCATGCACTATGCATAATAAAATATAATATATTCTAATTATTATCTAATAAAACAAATAACTTTATAAAAGTATTCATTTTATATAAAAGATTTTACTATTATTTAATAAAACGAATAACTTTATAAAAGTATTCATTTTTTATATAAAAAGCTTCGCATTTTATTACATTAATACTACCAATAAAACAAAACCGAGGTGACTTATCACATAAAGATCAATAATCAATACCGTATATGCTACTATGCAACCACGCCAGACATCGCATACTTTTACTACCGAGTAGTTCAATAGTATTAATGGTAAAATTTTCGTCGTTATTTTCAATAAAATATTTTTGTCGTTTTCTTAATCCGATAATAATTCTGTTGTGAGGTCCACCAATGATTGTACCGTCGTACGGATATTCTCTGACAAAAAGAATATTCCCCGACCAGTCGAATATTATACAACAACTTGCATACTTTTCAAAATTTATAAATACTACCCACAACTATAACACTATCTCAAATCCACACCATAATATTCAAAAAATATTTCAAGAAAATTAAATCTTTATTCATAAAATCTGGGGTATCACATTTATGATCAAAATATAGAATTGCAAAATCGTATTCATGAGTTAGAAGAGCAGGCTAAAGAACGACAGGCGATCGTGGAGCAAAGAGATGTAACAATTCAAAATTGTGTTACCCGATGTGCGATACTTGAACAGAAACACTCTTTGTCAGAGTATAAGATATTAGAGTTGGAATCTAATAATGATATGATCAAATTTCTGATGAAAGAAGAAACAACTAAACGAATGAGAATAGAGGATGCATGGGTAAAAGCCGCACGACGCATTGATATTGTAGAAAAAGACGTTCGATCCAATAAATCCAAAATAGATGAAATAGATTTCGCTTTTTGACAAAGAATCGGTAGAATCCAACATCGAGTTGAATTACCTCATGCAGAGATGGTCAACCCCAATTCGATATGGATCGGAGAGTAATGATTCAAATCATGGATCAGGAATGCGACGAAGCAATTAATGGTGGAATGTCCTCTATAGCAAAGTCAAGTCTAGCTGGGATGGTGACGCCAAAGAATGTCCCAGACAAGTCAAAATCGATAGTTTAAAAGAGAGAAATTTTTTTTATGAGGAACACGAATGAAGTTATCACGGGTTAGTTAATTATAAATTCTTGCAAAGTCTATACCCTATTAGATACCAGTTCTACCCATTCTTTTATCACTCTTGCTTGCGCTCAACGTTTAAATTTGACTTCAGAGAAATTAGACTTTGACTTATCGGTTGAAACTCCATTGGGAGAAACCTTCATTACATCCACGGTTTATAAGTCTTGTTTGATTCAAATCGGTAACCGCACATTACCTGCCGATCTTATTTCTTTAAAAATACTTGCGTTTGACGTAATTCTAAGGATTGGTTGGTTAACTACTCATCATGCAAAAATTGATTATTTTCGTAAGGTTGTTAGTTTTCATATTCCTAATCAACCTATTATGCGAATTCAAATGACCAAACCATTAAAATAAATCACGGTCATTTCAAGCCATAAAGCTATTTGTTTATTGAAAGATGGATATCAAGCTTTCTTAGCTCATGTCACAGATTTAAACAAAAATACGTCAGTTTTGAATGATATTTATATTGTTAATAAATTTCCTGACGTATTCCCTGAAGAACTTCTTGGCCTACCCCCAGAGCGTGAAATTGAATTTTGTATTGACCTTGAACCTGGTACAAAACCCATTTCCAAAGCCCCATATCGAATGGCTCTATTGAACTTCAAGAGTTAAAGACCCAATTGCAGGAATTGTTAGACATTGGTTTCATTCGGTCCAAGACGTCTCCTTGGGGTGCTCTGTTCTATTCGTGAAGAAGAAGAAAGATGGGAGTATGTGACTTTTGTATTGACTAATGAGAATTGAACCATGTTACCATTAAGAATAGGTATCCGATTACCTCGCATTGATGACTGTTTGACCAATTGTAAAGGAGCACAATTCTTTTCAAAGATCGATCTTCGCTCGATATCATCAACAAGGTTAAACCGAGGATATTCCAAAGACTGTCTTTAGAACTCGGTACATGCATTATAAATCCTTGGTCATGTCTTTTGGATTGACTAATGCTCCTGCTGCCTTCATGGATATGATGAACCGAGTATTCAAGGAATATTTGGATCACTTTGTGGTTGTCTTTATTGATGACATTCTCATATATTCCAAAAAAGCATGAAGATCACGAAAGCAACACTTGAGGTCGATACTCCAAAAGCTTCGTGAAAACAAGCTTTATGCCAAGTTGAAGAAATGTGAGTTCTGGCTTGAAGAAGTTGCATTCCTTGGGCATGTGATATCAAATCATGGAATATCTGTTGACCCAGCGAAGATTGAAGCAATTCAAAGCTGGGAGCAACCAAAGTCAGTGACCGAAATACGTAGTTTTCTCGGCTTAGTTGGTTATTATCGGAGATTCGTGGAAGGATTTTCTCGAATCACTACTCCATTAACTCAGCTGACTCAAAAAGATACAAAGTTCGGTTGGAACGAGGAATGTGAAAAGAGTTTTCAAGAACTCAAGGGAGGACTCATTTCAGCACCTGTTCTGACAATACCATCTGGCTCAGAGGAATTTGTCATCTCAAGGTGTTTAACTTGTCAACGAGTCAAGGCGGAGCATCAAGTACCAAAAGGTCCATTGCAACCACCTGAAATTTCAGAATGGAAATGAGAGCATATTACCATGGATTTTGTTATTGGTCTTCCCAAGGTTTCTCAAGGCATAGATGCAATTTGGGTCATTGTTGATAGATTAACCAAGTCTGCTCACTTCTTACCTATACGAGAAACTTATACACTTGAAAGTCTTGCTCGTATGTACATAAATGAGATTGTAAGACTGCATGGTATGCCAGTATCCATAGTTTCTGATCGAGACCCAAGATTCACTTCACGATTTTGGGTTAGTTTGCAGAAAGCTATGGGCACGAATTTATGATTTAGCTCGGCATATCATCCTTAGACGGACGGACAGTTAGAGAGGACTATTCAAACTCTTGAAGATCTATTAAGACTTTGTGTCCTTGACTTCAAAGGAAGTTGGGACAAGTTCTTACCATTGGTAGAGTTTTCCTACAACAACAGTTATCAAGCAAGTATTGGTATGACTCCATTTGAGGCGTTGTATGGGAGAAAGTGTTGTTCTCCAGTATGCTGTGATGAGGTTGGTGAAGCAACGTTGTTGGGACCGGAGTTGGTACGTATGACTACATAAAAGATTCAAATGATCAGACAACGTATTAAAACTTCACAAGATCGACAAAAGAGTTATGCTGATCTTCATCGAAAGGACGTAGAATTCGATATTGGAGATCATGTGTTGTTACGTGTTGCTCCATGGAAAGGAGTTACGAGATTTGGAAAGAGAGGAAAGCTCAATCCTCGATTCTTTGGCCCATTTTTAATTCTCGAGCGAGTAGGAATTGTGGCCTATAGACTCGCCTTACCGCCAAGTATGTCTCGTGTTCATAATGTTTTTCACATATCTATGTTATGTAAATATGTGAAAGACCCGAACCACATTATTGAGTTAGAACCAGACGAGATAGAGGAAGATTTAACGTATAAAGAGTTACCTGTTAAAATCTTGGATAAGAAGGATCATGTTCTACGCTCCAAAGTTATACCTCAAGTCAAAGTTTTGTGGAGAAACCACGATGTGGAGGAAATGACTTAGGAGTTAGAATCAGAGATGAAGTTAAGGTATCCTCATCTTTTTGACATACCAGGTATGTACCCTAATTTCGAGGACGAAATTTTATAAGAAGGGGAGGTTGTAAGACCCCAGCTTTTATGAATAATGAATAATTTTCTCGAAATATATTTTTTTAATATTATGGTGTGGATTTGATATAATATTATAGTTGTGGGTAATATTTATAAATTTTGCAAAGTAAGCAAGTGGTTATATAATATTCGATTGGTCGGGGAATATTCATTTTAAACAGGGAATATTCGTACAACGACACAATCATTGGTGGATCCCACAACGGAAGTATTGTCGTAGTTAGAAAACGACAAAATTATCTTTCTATAAAAATAACGACGTAGGTGTTACTGTTAAAACTGTTGAACTACTCGGTAGTAAAAGTACAGTAATATGCGTGGTTGTATAGTAGCACACAGTATTGATTATTGATGCTTACGTGAGAAGTCACTCAGTTATAATCAATTATTCACTGATAGAATCACGCATCATATATCTCATATTATTGATTCAATTACTATTACAGTATCATCTGTATAATATGTTATATTATTAAATCAATAATTTAGACGACAAAGTTATTCATATTATTATTTGCAATATTGACAATGTCTAGAAGTTCTCCGCGAGGAGAGGTTCGATCACCTAATCTTGCGCCAATAAGGAGAAATTCTTATCGGAAAGCCCTCTCTTTCCTGGGAACGACCTGGTTGTTAAATATTGTGAATTATAATATTAATGATGAATAAGTTCGTGTTGATTAAAGATGAATTTTATAGTTCCATTGTGTTGGAATTATTTGTGTTAGTAGAAATTGATATTTATTTCGATAATAATTTATGTCTGGAGGTTATATTGACCAATCGGTTATTCGGTACACTTTTCGTGTCGAAGTACTATTACCGAGTTACTATTCACGAGTTACTATTAATGGAGTACTATTCACCCGTAAGATATATTTCTTTTCGGTCCATATCATTTTTGGGTACAATATTATTCTATGAGAAAATGTGCTAATTTTTCGAATAGTTGGTCAAGATATAATAAAAAATCAATATGGATCATTTGGTGGAAAGTTATAATAGTAAATCAATATGGATCATTGGGTTTAAAGTTTTAATAGTAAATCGGTATGAATGAATTTGCTTTAAGTTTTAATAGTAAACCAATATCGATCATCCGCTTAAAACTAAATCAACTGGACCGCTCATGAATTAGTTCTTATTCATCCATTCTCCTATAAATAAGCTCATTCCTTCATTATTTTATTACTTAATTCCTTTGAAACTCTAGAGAGAAACTATAAAGAGAAAGAAGAAAAGTATTCTCGCTACTTCACTACTTCAAAGATTCGAGTTTTTTCTAAGGTAGAGAATATTATTTGTTGTACTAATAAGGGTATTTTTTCTTTCGTATTCATGAATGTAACTTTTGTTATTCCATTCTTATTATTACATTGGAATAACCTATTTATGCCAAGACCGCATACATGGTGAAATTCTTCTAATATTCCGATTCTTTATTAATTTCGTCGAATAATATCACATAATGCGTTTTGGTGGGACCGATTCCATTATTTATCATTCGCTTTAATATCCTATCTCGTGCGCTTACGCCGGACTGGTTCCATTATTTATTATTCCGTTTAATATCTCATGCGGCGTTTTTATAAGGAATTAGTTCCATTATTTATTATTCATTGGGAATAACATGCATGCAAGTCTATATCGCGCGCATGGTGAATCCTTACGTTATTCCATTCTTTATTATTACGTTGGAATAACTCGTTTCATGTGGATTACCACATGCATGGTGAATGATCCTTCGTATTCATTCTTTATTAAATTATGAAAATGATCTCATCACGTGGATTACCGCACGCGGCGTAAAAATCCATTTGCAATTTCATATATTCTATTATACTCACTTGGTTAAAGATTTGGCTTCTATACTCCATGAAATTAGTGGAATATCCTTGATATTTGCGCTTCATCCAGTATCTTTTCATGAAAATATTCTTCTGAGCATTCTTGAATTTTACTTCACAAAGCAATATCAAGTTGACAATTTGGATGTTATTGAGTTTAGGATAAATTAACTTATAAATCTTTAAAATTTATTCTTGAACCTGTTTTATTGAATTGTCATCATCCTCATGTTTATATTATGTTGAAAGTCATCTTTGGCTTACATGCATAGATGGACTTGGTATGATTATGACCATGGATTATTCGGTATAATCATGACCATAATGTGACGTAATGATGTGGTAAAAGTTCTCATTGGCACCGTAGTTCATTGGTGGATGACGGTTGTTGGTATGATTTATGACTGTGGATTATTCTTAAGATAGTCATGACCATTGATGATTACATGAATATCCTTGGTAGTGGAGCGAGGATGATTCGATTTTATTTATTAAGTCGAGTCTCAAATGATAAAGTTGATGAAAACTTTTAAATCATAAGACAATAGATTTTATACTTTACTTGACTCTTCTAATGGATTGCTTATTCATCGCAGCTTTTGATCTAAAACTTGTTATTCATTATATTCTATCGGTTGTTTATCGTTGAAGGCTATTGATAATTTATTCTCGCATTATATTAGTCATAATATTTTTTCTTTGGGTTAGTTGAGCTCACCCTTTCTTTCACTTTATTCTCTTGAAATGAGAACGTAGAATGGGACTAATCGAGGAACAGAGGTGATGGTCCTAGATGGTGCATTAGTAGTCCTCACTATTCTGTGAAATAGTGTGATAATAAATGTAATGAGGACTCCATTGAGTGTGGATATTGTCTAGATGACAAATTTGTATTAAAACTCACAGCCTATGTTTTGTCGTATTTTACACGACTGTTGTATAATTAAGTTGTATTTGTATTCAGTACCTTGTATCTGGCGACTCAAGATGAGTGATGTACACCTGTTTTGGGGGCGTCACATAACTCACCTTTGTTTTGTTACTACAATACTCCTAGATCCTCCGTATTCACACCGTGAAAGCAAAATAAAGCAATCTGGGCTATCCATTGACATCCAATGATGACAACGATGAACCCTTACCCCGAATCCCCGATTGAATCGATAAAAGTGAAGAGAGAACCTCAACATATTTTAAGGATTCAGAGAGACAAAAATTTGCATATTCTGTTTGGAGAAGGAGAAGAAGAAGAGTATGATTCAATTTACACATCAAATAAGGATTAGAGGAAGAGGCGATTGACATTAAGAAGAGAGGAAGAGAGGAAGAGACGAATGAATTTAAGTAAGAAACCAAAGAGGAAGCGTCGAATTGAAAGATCGATCGGGTGGAAAAAGAGGAAGAGGAAGAAGATGGGAAATTTGAGTAAGAGCCGAGAGAACAATTCCAATTAATTGTATATAGGATTTGGAATACAAAACGCTGAATACTCGTCCACTCAAAGATTGACAAAAGTAAATCAATCGATTAAAATTGAGTGCGTTAATTAATTAATTGAATCTGTTGGAAATCAAATTGGAAGCCAAATGAATTTTAAATTAAGTGAGTTGACTCACTCAATTATACAATTTAAAGAATCGATTATGATGCCTTTATATATAAGGTATTTGATTTGTAATATTTTCAGTTTATGAATATTAGTGAGACTGTGAGACTGGTGACCTAAATGATTAAAAAATATAATATCGAGACGTATACATTATACATATAAATAACATCCCGTTCCAAAAATAACATCAGACCAACTTTAAACTTTTAAAATCAATTAAAACCATTATAAATATAATTTTCAAATAATTTATTTACATTTAAGGGCAACATAAAACTTTTAAAATCAATTAAAATTATTAAATTTAATTGTCAGTTCGTTTTTTTTAAATAACAATTTTCATATAAAGTTTATGATAAAAACTGGTACAATTTTTTTTAATAAAAGATACTACCATCCGGATCTCCAAAGAAGAAATAAGTACTGAAAAAATAATTTGAAAAAAATGACTTAGTTACATAATATTTAATGCATGAATTTTTACCTTAAAAAAAATCTATTATAATATAATTAAATTACCAGCTAACCATTAAATAAAAAAATTATCAATTATGCTCCATAAAAAGAAGTTAGTTTTTTAATAATTAACTTACCAGCTAACCATCCATTTTAAATAAAGAGTAACATTTGTCTATTTTTAGTAATTATAATATAAATGTTGTCACCAATTCATTATCATCCGACCATTTTTAAACTAAACGGTATTATTATGGGGTAAGAATATAACATCATTATATTAAAAAAAAATTGTAAATATTTAATTGAAAAACAATTAAAATATACTCTTTTCATTCAAATAAACAAAGGAAAATTTGACATTTTAAACTAATCTTAAGACATTTTCAAATTCGTAATTGATTTATTATTTTAATAACTCTTAGATAACACTTAATATATATAAATTTCATTGACTAGGATTAAAAGTATCTCAATTTTACTTCAAAATTTAAATTTATATAATATCTTGTGATAAAAAAAGTATGTTTTTATAAATTTTCAAATATTTTTATTTGCTAAATATTTAAAATAAATAAATTATATCTATAACAAACAAAAACATTAAATATTATATACCTATACTTGCACACCTACGTACAGATAATTTCATGCGTCTTTTTCCTGTTAAAAGTTGTGTACATACACACACATACTATGTCTCGTCTCTCTCATATATCAGGTTGCTCATTGCTGGACACTTGACCTCTGTATTTAATTTTTGTGGGTTATGTCCCTTTGTTCGATGCATTAATGATGTCTATTAGAATATGGAAAAGTTGTCCCTTTGTTCGATGCAATGATGACTTTGTTCAGGTTGCTGGACATTGAAAAATTGTATCACTTGCAGATCTTTTCAGATTAGTCCCTCATCCATAATCCATTCATCTACTGATCTACACAGTTGTTCAGACGCAGCTGTAGAGTCTGAGACAAAGATAGAGAACTACTTTAATTGATTCTACACATTTGATTCTTTTATTTTTTGAATAAATCTGTTAACCCTATTTTTATATATCTATCTAAATTAAATCTAAAATACTATATTTTATAAAAAAAATTATTAAAATAAATTTATATATTTTTTAAAGAGTCATAAGCAAAATAATAAAATAAAATTGCACATGTCCAATAAACCGGTCCTTGTAGCTTTACTCTTTTTCTTTTTTTTTTTCCTCTACTTTTTAGAGAGTAGAGATGGAAAGGGAGAGGTCAGTCACGGGCTAATTTAGCTATAGCTGTGCCTACTTGCTTTTTGGTTTCTTATATATTAAAATAGTACTAGTATAGTGGAGTAGTATGACCGTATTAGTAAAATACCCACTCACTATGTCTTTTTTCCATTTACATCTTATTTCAGCTCAGCTCTAATCTTCTCTTCCCCTCCTTCTGAAACAAGTTTTTTTTTCTTCCATATACCTACATTCAGAACTCGATGCTGCGGATGAAGTCTAAGATTTCCTTAGAGCTGATCAACACTTGTAAAGAATGGAAGATGTATGCTATTGGTGGTAGTGCAAATCCAACAATTAACTGCCTGGGGAATCGATATATTGCGCCGTCTGACCCAGATGCCAAGGAGGTATTTGGAATTATTTCATTAGTTTGGTTAGGTTTGTTTGAATAAAGGAAAAAATATTTCATTTGAAGATGGTAACTACAATTTTTACAGTTTCTTCTGTTGTTTGAATGCCAATAGAATAGTTGATTTATGATGCTGTGAGCCTCTTGTTATATCGGTCATGTGGCTGGGGAGCCTATATAGCGCGTGGGTTATGCCTGCCTTATGGACTCAAAGTTAGTCTTAGATTGTCTTATACTGCCCTTAAACTTGATAAAAATTCAAGAAAAGGGGTGAACTTTGAACCCAAAATAGGAAATGTGGTCAAGTATATACTTTACTTTTAGTTGTGGATTTATATTGGATGCTCTTGTTCGGATGTATTTTATTCTTTCTGAACTTATTTGTCATCCCAAATGAAAGTGGAATTATAAAACCAAACGCTACAATATTTATATCTAATATTCTATTTAATTACACTTGCTTAAAAAATGCTTTGAACTTTGAATTAAGTCTATTACTTGACAACTATTTATGTAGAGAAAGTTTTAAATTTATTTTTTATTGGTTCTTTCCTTTCACTTTCATGTGGCTCCTAATGAGTAATGACTATGATTGATTAGCTTGACTTATTAAACTGGGAATCACATTATCCGTTCTTGGATTAGAAAGAAAATTTATGTTAATTTGATGGCTGGCTATGTTATGTTATGTTAGGTTGATTGGAGTGAGCTGTATCCAGGGACTTGATTGGCTCCAAATACTTAAACCTTATCACACAACACACACAATACATACAAAAACCAATCAAACACTCGCAAATCAAACTCACACACCATTATACTGCCACCAATACAGATTTATGAGTTAAATCATCAAGCAAATGAACCGTTTGTTGAAATGGTACTAAGAATACTTTAGTTGATTGTAAGTTTACATTCAACCATATCTTTTCTCTCTAAATTTATTACTTATATCAATCTAAATCATTCCTTCCACTACATACAAAATGTGTGTGCTCATTTGTTTTTTAGATAATTCAGGGTAGAGTAAGGGTTCTTATGTTTCGAATTTACAGTTATTTTATTTTGACTCACATATTTTGATAAATTTTATATTTTAATTATTTTCAGGTATACATTAAAGGATACTTGGTGTAAGATGTAAAGTAATGAGTCTTAGACAAGTTTAGAATTTTTTGGATATCTATTTTTAAAGGAAACTCTGTTAAAATTTCTTGAAATTAGTACCGACTAGCTCGATGTTTTGGTGGTTGGATATGTATTGATGATTGAGTATGTATTAATTGTTGTGGTGGTATATGTCTTTAGATAATATAATATTTTTCAAATTTTAATTTAATTTTCGTTACGCCGTGACTTCAGGCATGGATTATTGCTAGTTTATTACTTAAAATATGATTGATGTAAATTTAGAGACTCACTTTATTTATTACTTCCTTAAGAAATGCTGGAGCCATTCAAACGTTTTTCACATTTTTCACATCACATTTCCCCAAATTTGCAGGAGCCAGGAAGACATTTCTCTCTCCCTTTTGAGTTACTTTTACAGAACCAAACAACAACACCACATCAGCCTTCCTTTCCATTATTTCTCCTCTGAGAGTGCTTCCTTTTACCTGCATTCTCTTATTCTCTCTCTTAATTTCTCTCTCTCCTCTAATTAGAGCTACCCTTAATCTCTCTCTCCCTCGTCAACATCCCAACCCTGAAGCTCTAGCTCAAGAAGTCCACAGGTAAGCATATTACAGTAATGCCTGTATGGGTTTTACTCAATATCACATTTTCTCATCTGGGTATCTATTACTTGCACACCATTTTGAAATAGAACACAATAAACCAAAACCCCCCTTTCATTTTGCTCATAGATGAGTTGAGTCTCTGTGCTAGTTCATTTTGTCAGAAAATAGATTTCATAAATCCCCATCTGGGATTTGCTCCTTGCAGCAGTCTCTGTGTTAGTCTTAGATTGTCTTATACTGCCCTTAAACTTGATAAAAAATCGAGAAAAGGGGTGAACTTTGAATCCAAAATGGGAAATGTGGTCAAGTATATACTTTATATTGGATGCTCTTGTTCGGATGTATTTTATTCTTTCTGAACTTATTATATTGTTTCTCTGTTGGATAACTGCCTCTATAGGCAATTGATGGGCAAATGAAAGCAACTTTTAAAATAGTGATCGGCAAAGTATGCTCCATTTACCGAACAATAAGTCTAGACAGACCGGTAATTTGAACAGTAAAATGGGACATTTTTAATTATTATTTTTTGATTGCGACTCTCAAAAAATGTATAATATTTATTTCAGTAGGAATTTTTACAAAATATAGTGTTTTGGGTGTTATTTGGATATGTATAAAAAAATAGGGTTAAAATACTATATTTTGTAAAAATTTCGGTTGGAATAAATAATATATATTTTTTGGAAGTCGCAATAAAAAATTAAAAAAATTAAAAATGTCCTATTTTTCTGACCAAATTTCCGGTCAGTGTAGACTTATTGTTTGGTAAATAGAGCATACTTTGTGCCCTCTGATCAAGGACTTAGCACCCAGTATACCAAGGCTTCCAGTGTCAAGCCCAAGTCTGCTGCTGCCATGATTGACCAGCTCACTTTGACAGCCGGTGTCCTTGGTGGGCCCAGGTACATATGTACCCTTTTCATTTATTACAAATATAGTGATAATTGCATGATAGTTGTAATCAATCCAGTATATAATATGTTAAGAATTTAATATCCCTGTTTGAAACTAGAAATGGATCTGTAATGGAGGAATTATATGCATGCCTCCATCTATGGTCACTATACAAACTGAAATAGCTGTCACTTTAACTATCTCTCAAGGGTACACTTGTCTTTTCTCAAAATATCTCCTGAGACTTGAATTTCTTATGTCGTTCTCCCGTAAGTCTATTCTGCCTGGCAAGTAGTTACAGAAGAGTTTAACTAGCTACTTGTAGGATGGTATTATGGTAATAACTATAATTATTCTAAATAAAAAATAAAATTATAAAAGATAATAAAAGAAAATTTTGGCTGGGGCGAAAAGGAGAAAAATTCACTACACTGAAACTGATGAGTACAAGAACTGCGAAGAAAACTCACATTTGAGATACCCAAACACTGAATTCTATAGAAATCCTAATTTGGTAAGTTAAAATCCCTAGTCCTAATTTACTGTATTAGTAATACTCGGTCTTTTTTCTTTTTCGTTTTTTTTAATTTTATTTTTTGGTACTGTTTTGATCAGGCGAGTGCACAACTTGTTATCTTGGCATTGAGATGAGATGGGTTTGTTGTTATGAACTAAATTGCAAATCTACTCTCATATTTGTCATATTTTTACTAATTTATTCTTTAAATTTTTTTTAGTACAAATGTTATTCATAGATTATAGATGTATTAGTTATGTATTCAAATATGTTCTTACAATTATTTTTACCTAATAAACAAATAATGTATATTCAATCTTAAAATTGGATGGAGTATTTCTTAAAGGAGGTATATTGATGGGAAATAAATTCAAAATTGTGAACATGCCCAATAAATGAAGAGATGTTTAACTAAGTTGTCATTTTTAGTATTTAAACTCCTTTTAATTTTCATTAAAAAGTTGGTTTTATTTGATTGGATTGTAGTTTATTGATTATGAGGTTTTTAATGAGAAGACCACTTGATTTATAATTTTGAATTGAGGTACTAAATTAGGATATTTTTTTATAATTTAGAATTGAGTTATTAAATTAGGATATTTTCTTTGTTTGTCTTAATTTTTAAATATTGAGTTCAACTTTTAATAATAGTCGTATGATAAATTTTTTAAAAATATTTTCAAATTTATATTTTTTGTTCAAAATATAAGATCGAGTTTGATTTGTTTAAATTAATTTGAGATGTATTTAATTTTAAAATTGATACACATAACCTAACTTTTGAAAATAGTAAATTATACTACTATTAATATCATTTGGATAAAATAAAAACAAATACTAAGGTTTATAATTTTGGCAATAATATTGTCTAAAATTATTAAATTTATATTAATTTTGAATTTAAAGATGTTTCTTATTGAATTCAAAAGGTTAATATCAAAATAAATAAAAAAAAAGTAGAAGAATAGTTTATTTTTTTAAACAAATTTTAAAAATAAAAAATAAAAATGTAATAGAGGAGAGGAAATTAATTTTTATTATGTGAAAAAAGTTGGAGAAATATTTATGAGGAATAATTATGTTAAAAAAATATATTTTGAGAACAGTTTAACAATAACATAATAAATAAGAGGGTCAGATTTGCAATTTAGTTCATATATACGTGTATATATATGTTACATATCTAGAGAGATTAGGGGGAAAGTTTCTTTGCTGTTTTGTTCTGTCGTTTTTCTATTAACATCTTATTTCAGCTCTGATCTTCTCTTCCCCTCCTTCTAAAACAAGTTTTTTTTTCCATTTAGGTACTACTCTATTGGTAATGCTCACTCACTCACTGTCTTTTTTCTATTTACATCTTATTTCACCTCAGCTCTGAACTTCTTTTCTCTTGTGAAATAAGTTTTTTTTTTCCATTTACGTGCATTCAGAATACGATGCGGATGAAGTGTAAGATTTTCTTAGAGCTTAGAGCTGATCAACTCAAAATAGTGACCGTATGCATGCAGGTATTTATATTCCAAAACCTATTATTATCTCTCTTAGTAAATATATTAAAAATAAAAAATCTATTTGCTTTCATCTTCACACATATCTCCGCTCAACCCTTCTTTCCAATTATCAGTTAAAAATTTACCACAAATATATCACTTGAAATGAGTTTCATACATATTTGAATAAAATATATCACTTAAAATGAGAGGTATTTCTTAAGTAGATACAATTTCAACAATTGTATCGGTAAAAATTCAAATTATTAATGTTAATTTTAAATTTTTAGTAACTCATATTAACTTTTAATAATTTTAAACATATATTAAATAAATTTACGTCTACTTAATTTTTTTAAGACTGACTACTTATTGAGAGTATGTGATTTTCATTTTCAAATCAGGTGGTCAATAGAATCGGTTCCTAATATTTTCTTATTAAAATGACCAGGTCAGTTAATTGACTAGAAACTCTACCCAATCCAACAATCAAAATTTGTCAAGACATTGGTACTCATCCAACGGTCCAACATTAATTGGTAAAAATATTGTGAGATACTACACCCTATACCATAATCAAAATCAAATCAAAAGACAATTGCACTCATTTAAACTCTGCATAACTACACTTGCCTCAAAAGAGAGAGAGACCTGCATCCTATACCTGCATAACTGCACTTGCCTCAAAAGAGGCTATACCTGCAACTTGCACCCTATACGTGCAACATGCACCCTATACATGCAACATGCACCCTGCATCCTGCACTGCTTTTGTTGAGATGGATGAGTTTGTTGTTACGGACTAAATGCAAAATCTATCCTGCTATTTGTCGTACATTTGTTAATTTATTCTCTATTTTTTTAGCACAAATATACTTCATAGATGTATTAACTATGTACGCAAATATAAAAGTATGATGAATTTCTTAAAATATTTTTAAATTTATATTAAATCAATTTGAAATATATTCAATTTTAAAATTGATACACATAACTTAACCTTTGAAAATAATAAATTATACAGGTAATAATATCATTTGAATAAATTATACCGCTCGTACTTGCTTTACACTTGGGGGATGTATGGTAAACTCATTAAGCCACCTCCTGCTTGTCTATTAACTCATTAAGCCGAGTAACTGTGTATTTGTAGTAAGGAGAGAGAGAAGGGAAAGAGACTAGATGTTGGAGAAGATGAAAAGAAAAAGACTTAAATACCCCTCTAGATCTACATTACAGCCTTAGTTGGTCATTTTTGACCGGTTAATTGACGACAGTGTGCTTTTTGTTACGTTTAATTAAAGTTTGGGGTGTACTTAGACACCTTTTTCGGTTTAGGGTGCAAAAGTCAACAAGGGTGTAAAGTTTAGGTTTACAATGTCTTTTAGTCATGTATTTATGAAGAATCATTATGTTAAAAAAATATTTTGAGAACAGTTTAACAACACCATCATAAACGAGAGGTCAAATTTGTAATTTATGTCATATACGTATATATATATGTTGTTTTTCTACTGTTTTCAGTCGTTTTTCAACATCATATTTCAGCTCTTTCCCTCTTTCTCAAACAGTTTTTTTTTTCATAGCTGATAACACTTCTAAACTAAAATCTTGTTCAGTCGTTTTTCAACATCATATTTCAGCTTTTTCCCTCCTTTTAAAACAACTTTTTTTTCGAAAGTTGATATCACTTGTAAACTAAAATCTTTGCAATGGCTGGTTCATCTTCACGACTTCCTCCGTTCAACCTTTCTTTTCAACTACCCCAACCATTAAACCCTCAAGCTTTGAATGTCGATGTTCGATCAGAGCGTCAATTTATTCTGTCTATTAATTGGTTATCTGCTTTCATGTTGGTTATCTTCTTAAAGTATCTTGCAGGCTTGCACCGCTGTAGACCTGCTCTTTCTTATTACTTACATACTACAGAGCAGGTCTGCACCGTAAACTGATTAATTGGTAGTCTAAACCGTAAACTGATTAATTGTCTTTTCTAATAAATTTCATTTTCAACCAAACAGAACAAGTTCATTCACAAGAAATATCAAAATTTTCAACATCTTTTTTTTTTCTCTAAAACTTTTTCTCAAACACCAAGAAAACAAAATATAATGGCATATTAATAATTATGACAAAAGCGCTTACTTTTGGAACTGAATTTGCAGAGCTTGCCGTCAATTATGAGAGGGTCGGAGCCGATGGTTCCAGTGGCAAGCCCACAAGTAGAGAAGAAAGAAAATAGACTTTTAGGTTACAGAGGAGTATATGTGTGTTGTTAATTTGTAGTTATAAATTCTTATCGTTGTGTGTGTATATGTGGGCAGTGGAGAGGAAGAGGGACAAGAAGTAAGGGATGGAATCGTCACCGATGAAGAAGGAAGAAGGAATCGCCGGTGAAGGAGAGGGAGAGGGAAAAGGAAATAAGAGGTGAGAGGGAAGATAGCAAGCGCAACAAATTTTGGGGAAAAAGGGGGAATAAAATGCCATTGTTAAGCTAGGGCTTACAACCTTTCCCTCAAATGTATTTATATTACGATTTATATTCAGCACAATTAATTTTAAAAATTTTATTTAGAATAAAATAGAGACTAATTTTATATCTCGCAAAAAATATCTGAACAATAATATATAGTGAGTAATAATTTCTTCATTAATAATTTTTTTCCTCGCAAATTTTGATCATAAATTGGCACCAAATATCCTTCAACCATCTCAATTTTGCGAAGGAAAAAATACAAATTGTGAAGGATATTTCTTTCGCTAATAACTATATTGTCACTACATTTTTTTCCCTTCATTATTCATTCGCTAAAAAACTACTTATGTGACTTCACAAAATTTTCTTCACTACATCCCTAATTTCTTATAGTGTACGAGTACTCCGTATAAATTTCTTGTTTCAAATGATTTCCATCAAGATCTTCCACCCAAAGTCCATGGATAATTGTGTTAATCTCATTTCGCAGTTGGGTGTTTAGAAAATTTGACAAGTTAATATTGAACATTCCCAACATGAAAGCAGATAACCAATTAATAGACAAAATAAATCGACGCTCTGATCGAACATCGACATTCAAAGCTTGAGGGTATAATGGTTAGGGTAGTTGAAAAGAAGGGTTGAACGGTGGACGTCGTGAAAATGAACTCGCCAATGCAAATATTTTAGTTTACAAGTGATATCAGCTATCGGGAAAAAAAGCAGTTTGAGAAGGAGGGAAAGAGCCGAATTATGATGTTGAAAAAGACTGAACAAGATTTCAGTTTACAAGTGTTATCAGTTATGGAAAAAAAAAGCTATTTGAGATGGAGGGAAATAGCTGAAATATGATGTTGAAAAACGACTGAACAAAACATTAGAAAAACAACACATATATATATATATATATATACACGTATATGACCTAAATTACAAATTTGACCTCTTGTTTATGATGATTTTGTTAAACTGTTTTTAAAATATATTTTTTAACATAATTAATCTTCATAAATACATTAGTCAAAAATATTTCTCCAACAACTTATGCATGTTTCCCAGTCACCTTGGTATGCGGACATTGTTAATTATCTTGTTACACATGAAATGGCAGATCATTGGTGTAAACATGATGAGTTTAAATTCTTGTCTGAGGTGAAGCACTTTTATTGGGATGATCCTTATCTCTTCAAGTATTGTCATGATCGAGTAATTAGGAGATGTGTACCTGAGGAGTATCAAATGCAAATGATCTCCATTTGCCATGATCAGCCATGTGGAGGCCATTTTAGTGGAAAGTTGTTGGTTGCTAAAGCCTTGCAGTGTGGATTTTATTGGCCTTCCTTATTTTATGATGCACATGTCTATTGTGTTGCTTGTGAGAGATGTCAAAAGTTAGGTAGTCTCACGCGAAGAAATATGATGCCCCTTAATCCCATTTTGATAGTGGAGATTTTTGATGTGTGGGCGATAGATTTTAACTCGTTTGGCAATCTCTATATTTTGATAGTCTTTGAGTATGTGTCAAAGTGGGTAGAGGCTATTGCTTGTAGAACAAATGACCACAAAGTGGTGGTTAAATTTTTAAAAGAGAATATTCTTACACGATTCGGTACACCCCGTGCTATCATTAGTTATGGGGGGTTGCACTTTTGCAATAGACCATTTAAAGATATAATGAAGAAGAATGTAGTAATTCATAAAGTGTCAACTGCATACCACCCACAAACTAGTGGGCAAGCTGAAATTTCAAACTGGGAGATTATGCATATCTTAGAGAAGACGGAAATCCCAACAGGAAGGATTGGTCAGTTCGATTGACGGATGCTTTATGGGTATACCGTACTGCATACAAGACTCCCATTGGAATGTCTCTCTACAGTTTAGTGTATTGCATGTCATCTGCCTGTTGAGTTGGAACATAGAGCTTTTTGGGCTGTTAGACAACTTAATTTTGATGTCAATCAGGGAATCATAGAAAGCTTCAAATTGCTGAGTTGGAAGAGATAAGGAATGATGCTTATGATTGTGCAAAATCATACAAGGAGAGGATGAAAAGGGTGCTTGATCAATAGATTCTTAGGAAATCCTTTTATTTTGGCCAAAAAGTCCTTTTATATAATACTCGTTTGCATCTATTCCTAGGTAAATTGAAGTCTAAATGGTCCGGTCCTTTCATAGTCCAGCAGGTGTATCCTAATGGGGCCATTGAGATTTAGAATCCCAAAGATGGTATTGTGTTTAAAGTGAATGACCATCGTTTAAAACCATTTTTGGAGTTGTAAAATTCCAAAGTTGAAGTTATGTTTTTGGAGGATCCCGTTTACCGGGATTGATTGTGATGCCTGTTATCTGTAATATATAGTATTATTTAATATATATATAAATATGATAAAACAAAACATAATTTTATATATATATATATAACACAAAAAATATTAATCAATAAATCCGAGTCCTTTGAATTCACAAAGTCTCCTTAAAACAAATTTATTCCCCCACAGATGCTAAGGATTAATTGAATAATTGCTTCCCAAGATAAAACGGATTTCAATTCTTAATTAGTAGCATTACAAAATTAAGAATTCATCGAACGCAAATTCTATGTTATGTACTCAAACTTTACTATTAATAATAATGATGCATGAAAGTGGTGCATGAATACACTTACCCAGAAAACAGGAAAAGATTTGCAGAGCGGGAAAACACTGCGCAGCGGTGGGAAGGAACGGAATCAGCGAAGCGGGATTCTTGCAGTAAAATGTAATCGGAATTGCAGTAAGGAACGGATTTTATTGAAGTGCAGAAGCGGAAAGGTTATCGCTAAGCGGGCGGGAAATTTTTCACGCAAAACGGGAGGAAAATTTTACGACGGGGGGAACAGTAGAGAACGGAAAATTATCTTTTTCGTAAATACGCCCACATCATTCATTTATAGAAAAATTGTGTAATGCTTGGTCGTCAAACGACGTAGTATTGTGATGATAAAAAATATATCATTTAACCCGCCGTCATTTACGACCACGACTCGATTCGAGTCCACTACCATTCGAGTCAATTTTCTCATTCAAATCCCATTTCCAACAATCCCCCACATGAATGTAAAATTGGCTTTACAATATGCAAAATATGTTATGAATATGCAGACACTAGTTCGAGTACATAAGAAAAAATATTTAATCGGGTTAAGTAGCCTAGTGGCTTTGAACTTGCTTTCTAGTAAAATCTATCTGAGTTACTTGGCTAATCAAGACTTGATGTCTTTGAATCGCGTCGACTTTTCGTGTAAACCAAGACAATAGAATTCACAAAATATCTCTTCAGACATAGTTGGTTCTCACGTTTGTGTTCATTTTGGCCTTGAAACACCTCTTGGTTCCGTAAGTATATTAGATAATTCAGCCTTCAAAATTCTCACAGAAGTGGCCCCCTTCTTACTCACGTAGGTGACTTCTATCAAGAGTATCCTGCAATACCCCACTTGAACATATTTCAAGATATAAAAATCATTAAAAGCGTATCTTATCCTGATTCTCGCGGCAGATGTGCACTGTCTCATTTTGGAATGGTTAGGAGTAATTATCTCCTCAGTGCTTTACTGAGTACTACATAGTTCGGTTTGCCCATTGAACCTTGATCTTGGGATCTCCAGTTAGCTAGGTTGGGTTGCTACTATGACGACTCTTATTTAAACAAGAGCTTTAAACCCATTCCCTCGATGATTTTTCCACTTGCTCTCTTGTTAAACCTTTCGTAAAGCGGATCCGATATTATCTTTTGACTTTACATAGTCAATTGAGATAATTCCATTTGAGAGCAATTGTCTAACCAGATTATGTCTTCGTCAGTATATGACGTGACTTCATCAGTTATATAAGTGACTTCTGTCTTTCTTCCAATCGCCGATTGGCTATCACAAATGTATACATATATAGGCATACGGTCTTGACCAATTGGGAATATCCTCTAAAAAATTACGAAGCCACTCTGCTTCTTCTCCAACTTTGTCTAACGCAATGAATTCCGATTCCATTGTAGACCTAGCAGTACGTTTATTTTGAGGATTTCCAAGATACTGATGCACCTCCCAAGGTAAAGACATATCCACTTGTGGATTTCGAGTCTTTAGTATCAGATATCCAATTAGCATCAGTATATTCTTCCAATACTGCTGGATATCTTGTATAGTGCAGTCCATAGTTTTGAGAATGTTTTAAATATCCCAAAACTCTCAAAATAGCTTTTCAGTGATCTTTACCTGGATTACTCGTATACCGACTTAGCTTACTTACCGAATAAGCTATATATTCGGTCTAATCTGATTCATGACATACATTAAACTGCCTATTATACGAGAATATTCTAGTTGAGATATGCTATCACCTTCATTTTTAGCTAGATGAAGATTTATATCAACTGGGGTCTTATTTAGAATTATATTATACTTGTTACAATTTTCAAGTATTTTCTCAATGTAATGAGATTGAGATAATATAATTCTATCAGAGGTTCTAGAAATCTTGATTCCTAAAATTATATCAGCAACCCCCAAGTCTTTCATGTCAAACCTATTTGACAACATACGTTTAGTAGAGTTGATAACTTCATTGTTGCTACCCATGATTAACATTTCATCCACATAAAGACAAACAATAACATATTCCTTTTGAGTGCTTTTGACATAAACACATTTGTCACACTCATTAATTTTAAATCCATTTGATAGCATAACATTATCAAATTTCTCATGCCATTGTTTTGGTGCTTGTTTTAATCCATACAAGGATTTAACAAGTTTGCATACTTTCCTCTCTTGTCCAGGAGCAGTTAAACCTTCAGGTTGTTCCATATATATTTCTTCATCTAATTCACCATTTAAGAATGCAGTCTTTACATCCATTTGATGTATTTCAAGTCTATTTAAAGATGCTATTGCTATTAGCATTCGAATAAATGTAATTCTTGTAACAGGTGAATAAGTGTCGAAATAATCTAATCCTTCCTTTTGTCTATAGCCTTTAACAACAAGCCTTGCTTTGTATTTATCAATTCGAGCCATCGACTTTCAACTCTTTTTGAAGATCCATTTATACCCTAAGAGTTTTGAACCGGTGGAAGATCCACGGTTCCCATGTATGATTTTGCATAATGGACTCAATTTCGCTATTTATTGCTTCTTTCCAATGAGAAGCATCCGGAGAGATACCGCTTCCTTGTAGGTTCATGGATCGTTTTCTAACAAAATGTTAGAAAATCCGGACCAAAAGACGTTGAAGTCCTTGCCCTTTTGCTTCGCTTCAGGTTCATCCACTCTGGACTCTTTGTCTACATATTTTCGTGATTATCACTAGTAGCATCCAAAGGTCTTTTGTTTGAATTTGAATCATTATTTCCATTATATGGAAAAATATTCTCAAAAATGATGCATCTCTTGATTGATAAATGTATTAACATGAATATCGTTAATTTGATTTATGAACAAGAAAGCGATAAACAATGTTGTTATTTGCATAACCAATGAAAACACAGTCAATTGTTTTTGGTCATATCTTAACCCTTTTAGGTTTAGGAACCATCACTTTTGTTAGACACCCCCACACTCTTAAGTATTTGTAGCAAGGTCTATGACCTTTCCATAATTCATAAGGTGTTTTGTGAGTTTTCTTATGAGGCACTTTATTAAGAATATAATTGGCAGAAAGCAAAGCTTCCCCCCACAAATTCTGGGGTGCTCTAGAACTGTTTAACATAGCATTCAACATTTCTTTCAATGTTCGGTTCTTGCGTTCAGCAAAACCGTTAGATTGAGGTGAATAAGGAGCGGTAGTTTGGTGAATAATACCATGAGTAGAGCATATCTCTTCAAATGGTGATTCATATTCACCACCTCTATCGCTTCTTATTGCTTTAATCTTTTGCTAAGTTGATTTTCAACTTCATTTTATAAAGTTGAAATATTTCGAATGACCTCATCTTTGCTTCTTAGCAAATATACATAACAATATCTTGTGCAATCATCAATAAAGGTTATGAAATATTTTTTCCCACCTCTAGTTTGCACAAACTTTAAGTCACATATGTCAGTGTGAATTAAATCTAGAGGTTCAGTTTTCCTTTCAACAGAATAAAAGGGTAATCTTGTCATTTTTGATTCCACACAAATTTCACATTTATGTTTTAGATTAATATCAAATTTAGGCAAGAATTCTAAATTAATTAATCTACGCAAAGTATTATAATTAACATGTCCTAATCTAGCATGCCATATATTTGAAGACTAACAAGTAAGCAGAAGAATTAATTTTATTATTATCAATAGACTTCGGTACAACAGTCATAACATTCATCTTAAAGAGCTCATCATTCATGTAGCCCTTTCCTACAAACATATCATTTTTATCAAGTACAAATTTATTAGACACAAACACCAACTTAAAGCCATTCTTGCTAAGTAGTGACCCAGAAACTAGATTCTTTTGAATATCTGGCACATGAAGCACTTCATTCAAAGTCAGTTCTTTGCCAGATGTCATTTTCAGTATAATCTTTCCATGTCCTTCAACCTTTGAACTTGAGGAGTTTCCCATGAAGAGTTGATCATCATTTTCTACTGGTTTGTAAGTAGAAAACATCCATTTGTTGGAACATATGTGGCGAGTAGCCCCAGTTTCCACGTACCACTCTTTAGGGTTTCCTACCAAATTGCATTCAGATACAACTGCACAAAGATTCATGTCTGAAACATCTTCAGAAAGCTTTTCCGGTTCTGTCACATTTGCTTGAGGCTTTTGTTCTTTCTTCAACTTCTTTGGCTTTCGACATTCATTAGATTTATGTCCTGGAATGCCATAGTTGAAGTATTTGCCTTTGAATTTTTTTTTGGCCTTGAAAGTTTCTTTGCCTTCACGCTTGAAATCAGTTCTATTGAACCTTTCAGGCTTTTCTCCATGAGACATACTCACGACAGGAATGGTGCTTGTAGAAGCCATTTCTGTTATACAATAAGATAATTATTAATAAACAGAAACAAATTTCTGTTGTACAAAATATTTAACAGAATTTAAACAATAAATTTGTTTACAGAATTCAAACACCAAATTTAATTTACAAAATTTCTGTTTACAAATTCTGTTAACAACTTTAGATTACTAATTTCAATTTACAAATGTGTGTTTAACAGATTTGCATTCTTCGGTTGGACAAGTTTTGTTTAATCCAACACAATAATTATAACAACTTAAAATAATAACAGAATATTTAATATTAACATGCAATCAATTTGTTGACATGGAATTTGTATATTATAACAGAATATACAATAGTTAACATGTCATATAAACTGTTATATTATCATACAAATATTTAAACAGAATACATATTAACATAATATAAATCAGTTAATTTTTAACATATATAATATTTCTGTAACATGCAATCATGCAATTATCTTTCAGAATACTATAATAACATAATAGTATATAAATATATATTTTGCATCATTCGTTTTGCATGCACTATAATAATAGTATAATAACATACGTTAATTAATTCATGCAGAATTAGAACAAGGCAAAACAGTTTTGCAGGTAATATACAACATACATGTAATTAATATTATAATACTATGTATTTAATATACTGCACTCCAGCGTTAACATGAGGAAATATATAATACTATGTAATTATATAGTATGCCAAACATGAATGTTGCTTATGATATTTTAAACATAAAAGCAGCATGTGGTCAGGGCATAACAACATGCCGAACATGCACCAGCACTTTAATAAAATTATGTAATGAATATTTATCAGAACACTTGAACCTTATTAACATGCACCAGCAAGTAACAATTTATGCACACAATAATAGAATCATATCATGCACAAAGGTAAAACAATTAACATGCAATTCTAGTAATATGCATGCAACAAGTAATATATAGATCATTACACTTAAACCAATTATCATGCATGGCATGGTAAAAGAAAAATGACGTTTGCAGAAACCACTTAAGCCAATTTTTTTTTTTTTTTTTTCCTTCACATAAACTACCCTCCAACGGTAATAGATTAAAAAAATCAGAAAATTTGGTTTGCAAAAAATAACAGATAAATAATTGTTATAAATGCAACGGTAATAACAGATAAATAAATGTTATAAATGCAACATTCATTTGCATGAAAACAACATTCCTTCTAAATTCTGTTGACAACCCTTATATTGACATGCATTTATTGACTTTCCTTGTTGAATACAATATTCATTTACATGAACTTTATAAATGCATTAATTTACTTAAAAATAATTATGACAATAATCATGACAGAATTCTGTGTATATATACTAACAGAAGTTTAAACTATATCTAAATTTATTTCCAGAAATAAATTTTCAGAATTTCCAGAAATGAAGTTTTTTACAAAACAAAAACTTGTTTTATAAAACAATTTCCTATTCACATAAAACAATTTTCTGTTGATATAAACAATACTATAATTACAGAAAATAATAAATTTGCTTTAAGATTGTTATCTGTAATATATAGTATTATTTAATATATATATAAATATGATAAAACAAAACATAATTTTATATATATATATAACACAAAAAATATTAATCAATAAATCCGAGTCCTTTGAATTCACAAAGTCTCCTTAAAGCAAGTTTATTCCCCCACAGATGCTAAGGGTTAATTGAATAATTGCTTCCCAAGATAAAACGGATTTCAATTCTTAATTAGTAGCATTACAAAATTAAGAATTCATCGAACGCAAATTCTATGTTATGTACTCGAACTTTACTATTAATAATAATGATGCATGAAAGTGGTGCATGAATACACTTACCCAGAAAACGGGAAAAGATTTGCAGAACGGGAAGACACTACGAGTAATCTGGGAAGGAAGCGGAATCTGCAGAAACGAGATTCTTGCGAGAAGCAGTAAGGGAATTGCGTAAGGAACGGAATTCTATTGAAGTGCGAGCAGGGAATGGTTTCGCTAAAGCGAACGGGAAATTTTCGTAAAACGGGAGGGAAAATTTTACGACGGCGGGATGAACAGAGAAACGGAAAATTATCTTTTTCAGAAATACGCCCCACATCATTCATTTATAGAAAAATTCGTGTGTAACCGTCGTCAAAACGACGTAGTATTGTGATGATAAAAAATATATATCACGAACCCGCCCGACGACCACGACTCGACCCGAGTCAATTTTCTCATTCAAATCCCATTTCCAACAATGCCATGATTGATGTATATTATTGTATATTTGGTTTTACTATTTTGCTTTTCTTTGTTCTATTTCTAACAAAAGTGCAGGATTATTTCTTTGAGCTTTAAATCTGGAATTTATTGAGTTGTCCATACGGGGGGGGCATACATTCATATTCAGGTGATAGCCTTCCTTTACTTATTTACTTGTCTTTATACATTACAGACAATGTAAGTTTTAAGTTTGGGGGTGAGATTTATTTGCCTTATTATTCCATGCACTTCACAGATGCCACTTTGTTAGGATAAGAGCAAATTATTTTATTTTCTTTTGAAAAAAAAAAAAAGTAAAATTTTTTTTTGAAAATTTTAAAAAAACATCATGCAATCATTCTTAAGCTGATTTTGAGTTTCCCTTTGTCTAGCTGATGCAATAACGATGACACATTCGTCTTAATTCTTTACATGTGCATGCTTAGTTCTCATACTATCATTATTAAGAGAATTTTTTATGATCTTCAGTCCTCATTTTATTTGAGCACATAAGACAACAAATGCATGACTAAATGGATGAGTGAGAACAACTTGAATTTCCTGAAAACATAAATGCGGAGACTAAATAAACTATGAGATTTGAGCCAATCGTTCTATTTGAGGTTCTATTTGAGGGTTTTTACATCAACTCTAAATTTTTTTTGAAAATCGTATTTTGTTGAGTAGTCTCATTATTTTTTGCTTTGATTGAACACTAGAAAGGTACATCCCTAAAATTCATGTTCTTTTGAAGGATTCCTAATATTGCTCGAACTGAAGAACTCTAGACCTTAGGAAGTAACTTAGGCCATCTTTGATAGCTAACATATGAGCCTAATCCCATCTTTATATATCTACCGCTAGCAACCCTTTTGAGCCTTTTATATAGCCTTTCTTTGGTAGCCCTATATCTTTACGCTACTCCAATTTGGAGTGTAAACCGTATTTATGGCCTACCCTTTATCTAAGCATGTGTTGAGATTGTTTCTATGTATGGGCAATAGTGAAAAGTGAGCTTGAAAAAAAAGAAAAAAAAAAAGAAGACGAGAAAAGAAAAGAAAAGTGATGAAATCTCCTTTAAAGATCAAAGAAAAGAAAAGAAAAATGCATGGAAAGGAGGTGTGAAAAAAAAATTGTGAATTTTTTTTTTGAAGAAAAACTCAAATGAAGATCTTTGAATTTTTTTATATCTCAACGTGTTTCTTAGATCTTTGAATCCCTTAAATATTCTTTCGTTTCATAACCCTTGCCCTAAGCCTTGCATTACATCCCTAAAAAGTCCTAATGATCCTTTGGAATATGGTTTAGAGGTGAGAGTAGTGGAGGGGATCCATTTATGCATTTCGCCTTTCTAGTGGGATTTATTCGTTCATGAGACTTTATTCTTTCATTTATAGCTTTTTTTTCATATATACATGTGAAAGGCATTTGAATTTGAATACACTTACTCTTTATGGCCCGCATGTAATGAGAGTGATTACACCCTATTCTTAAATGTTTCATTTGTTGAGTGTATATCATGTGAGTAGTTGAGTCAAAGCATAGTTTGGATGGAGTTAGAAAGTTTTGCTTACTTTGATATCGATGTTATGTTGTTGTCAATTCACACACTCACAATGAGATTGGCGAGAATGGAATATTTTTATTGATCTTGTTAGTTTGAGAACTTTGATATTGCATGTGTGTCATATTGCCTTGACATGTGGGTGTTTTGATGTCTTTGTTGAGTTATTTGCATTGGTGAAGAAAAGGGAATCATATTTTAGAAAAGAATTATTGTATTCGAATTTTATTGGTATATTCTTTGTAAATCATCAAGAGACAAAACTCCTCCTACTAGGGACACTTAGAGGTTTAAAGGCTTGTAGTATATGTTAAATACTATCGTGTTCCCTACGAAAGTGGCTTAGGTTTATTTATTTATTTGCTTCAATTTCTCAATTTTTGCTTTGCTCGAGGACTAGCGAAGTATAAGTTGGGGAGGGTAAGTAATGTAACGAGGAATTTATGATCAGGGAATCGTTTAACGAGCTCAGAAAGCTTTGCCAGCTCAAAGTCAGCAAACTCGAAGGCAGGAGGACAGGTGCATCCAACAAGAGAGAAGTGGTTCTCGGCATCCCTGGGCGGGTTTTTCACAGCATTATTGTTTGTGGTAATATAGAAGTCCTTTGCTGGAAATGCACCAAATCACACATTTGGCGGCACTGTATATTGTTATAGTTGATTTTCTCCAGTTATATCTGATCCGAGGGTCGTTAACTTGACACTGCCATCTTTCCTCATTCATCTCCAACACCTGAAAGAAAATGGTGATGGCAGATGGTGATCAAGGAGAACATGATATTTTTTCTTTTATGAAATCATCTGATGCTGAGGGTCTCCCAAATAAAAATTCCAGGTTTCTGAACATGGAATTCGATGGAGGTGGGACACACTCCCAGATGGCAGCAAAAAGTACATGTTCGTGCTGACAGCACGATCAACCTTACCTGTCGAGAAGCTAGATTATAATTCAAGGAGAAGACGGACAAAATCTAACTATGGAACAACGACCACAGAAATGAGTTTGATCATGGTTGAGGAGTTTAATTAAGAGACCTGAGTCGTCAGGTTGAAATTAAAGAGCTTCCGATATTGATAGATCTAATTACTGAGGAATGGCTTACATAGATTACATTAATAATCATAGTTTTTCTGACAATTATCAGTGTCTGAGGAATGGCTTTTGAGATTGACATAATCTAATTACTGAAATAAAATGTTTCTATAGTTCCACCACAGTTACTAGTCTGACCATGATTTACTTCACTACTGTATGTGTATCTCACACCAAACATCTGATGGCTTAAAATTCAAAACTCATTACAACACAATACGCAGAAAGGTGATCTATAACTCTTCATAAACCAAAAATAAAAAATCGGCAAAGATTGTTTGTGCATGCTAAGACATTCTCAATTGTTTGTTCTTGTCAAGTTAGAAGTCAAAATTTTTAATTGCAGTTGAGAAGACTAATCAGCAATATGTTCTTTACTAAACCCAGAAATGTTTTAATAAAATTTTTACCCAGATCAGAAGCTTCAACAGATTCATAAAAAGCATCCAAATAGGAAGGAAAAAAAGACATTACACATTATAGGACATTGAAATCAACAAAAAAAATTACAAAACCCAATCAAGATCAGAAATTTACATTTAAACAATCATATCAACGCCGAAAGACACAAACACTCAGGCTATGTTTGTTTGTAAGGATTACACTTGAGATATGACTATTAATTTCAAGTGTCTTGTTTGTTTTTAAATTTATATTTAATACCATGTTCAACAAGGTATTATAATCCTCACTATTTGGGATTAAATTTTTGAGTAAAATACAGTGACACCCCCTCTAAATAATTATAATAACACTCACCTCCCCTCTAGTTTTTTAAGTAACAGTTAGTACCCCTGCAAGTTTTTAGGGTTAGCTAAATAGATAAAGTTACATATTCACCCTTGTATTTTATCAAATTTTAATTATTAAATAATATATATATATAAATATATGTGTGTGTTTAATTATCCTTTTTTTAATATAATACATTTTAATTATAATTTTATTTGTAATTAAAACTATCTCATTTAAATTGTTGGTAACTTATAAAAAACTAATTTAGTTTAATTAACACATATTTTTGAATAAGTGATACAAATATTAAAAAATTTAAATTAAATTATTAATGAAGCTATTCTAATTAGTGATTGAATATATTGATAGTTTAGTTTTTGGTGCTTAACAACAAAAAAAATATTATTTGCATTTTAGTTTCATATTATAATTTTTATATGTTAAATTTTATTGAGTATATATTAAAAAAATTGGGATGTTTATGATTTTGATTATATTTTTTAGTATATGATTGACGTTGTTTTTATGCAATATTAAATAAAAAAATATAATTATATTTATTACTACCTCTATCTTGTAAAAAAAATTCTTTTAATATATTTTTCTTTTTTTTTTTAGTAACAACATTTGTCATTTTTCTTTGTAAATAATTATGTTTAAGTGTGACTTATGTTTAGTTTAATATATGAGAAAAATAATTAATATAATTTTTAATACTTTTTTTTTATATGAGTAATAAGATTAATTTTAAATTGTAATAATAAGTTTGTTTTACGTAAATTTTAATATTTGAAAAAATTATTATTATTTTATTGCGTTAATTTGTAATTTTTATGGGTATTAACATTATACTTTTTAATTACAAAAAATATATTTGAATATATATCACGTAAATTTTAATATTTGAGAAATTTAATTAGTAATTTTTTTTTGACTTTATTTTCCTGATAAAATGAATATTTATTATTTTTTGACTTTAATGTTATTTATTGCACAATTTCATAATTTAATTAATTAGATTAAGTAAAGTAAAAATTATGATATACAAATTTATATTTAGTGGAGAAATTAAATATTATAACTTGAAGGGTGTATTAGATATTATATTAAAAATATTTTTAAATATTAGTTGGTCAATCACACTAGGGGTAGTGAATGTTACATATTGTAGACTAGAGGGGTAGTGACTGTTACTTAAAAAACTAGAAGGATGGTGAGTGTTATTATGATTATCTACAGGGGGTGTCAGTGTATTTTACTCTAAATTTTTTTAGACAAAATTAACTCAAATTTTTTTAAATAAAAATAACCATAACGCCATCATAAATGTCCAATAACAGTTGTGGAGTTGCTAACGCCATCAGCCTTATCTTTCCCCAAATAAATGTGCATTCACAGTGCATAATTACTAGTATCAAGTAAAATATTGTGTATATTTATATAATTTTACGACACTACTATTAGTCAATAATATTATTAAGTAAAATTAAAAATTTACATCATAATTTAATTTTTAAAATTTATACAATAATTAAATCAAAATTACATGAAACTCTTTTTTCATCATTTTTGTTTGTTTGTAGGAGGGAGTAGTATAGCTTGAGTTTGTGCCTAATGAATACACTCCAATAACTGTTGTTCAAAGTAGTCATGTTCAAAGTGAGCACTGTGAATTTATCAACTTATTTTAACAATATTTAAAAGTTTATAATTAGTTGTTCATTATTTTTTAATGAATACCCATGTTTAAAATAATAATCTCAATCCAAATACTTCTCTTTTTTGTTTTGAGGAATTGATGATACCAAGATTACCTTTCTATGCAGATGATCATTTGATATTTCTACTAGAGGAACTCCATTAAGAAAAATCTTTCCCTTGACAGGGTCATAAAACCTCTCAATCAAGTTTGCTATTGAGGTCTGCCACACACAATTAAACATGAACTCCATTAAATATATGTTGTTTAATATATGAGGCATGAATATGAATTTAACTTAAACATGAACTTTTGGCTCAAAGATGTATTACCTTTCCACCACCACTTGGACCAACCAGCGCAACCTTTGAGCCAGGTTGCAGTTTCAGTGTTATGCCCTAAAAATCCCGAAATGTCATTACTTTGATCTCTAAGTTAGAGGGATATTATGAGTTCCATCAAAACTAAAAATAATCCAGGGAAAATGTTTACCTTGATTACCATATCGTTAGGGCGGGAAGGATAATCTAAAAAATATTTTTTTTATCCAATTCTTTAATTAATCTTAGAAAAAAACAAACATATTATTTTAAGTTATCCCATGTCTCATAAAAAACAAACATGTGATTAAGACTATTTAATCCTAGGATTAATAGTCTTGACATTATAATCTCATGGATTATATAACCTTGCAAACAAACATGGCCCCCAGATTATAACAAAGTCTAACAATGCTAATGAAATTCATAAAATTGATCGCAAAATAATTTCGGGACCAACTTATAATTTGGTAAACCAACTTATAAGTTGTTTTTTACCGTTTTAGTTTTTGGGAGCTAATTTTTGTTTTTACTTATTTTTTGATTTATAAGTCATTTTTCAGAAGTACCGAATTTTCTAGTACTTTTTTAGAAAAAATTATAACAAAAGTGTATCCAGAAAATATTTACAGAATTAATATATTTTTAATAATTTATTTACAAAATTAGTGCATTAAATAGAAACATAATTAGAGATCTAGACCTGTAATCGGGATAAATGGAAGAACCTTGAGAGAGAGGTCTTTGAGACCTTTGAAGATGTTTTCACTGTTATACAATCCGTCCCTCAAATCCTCCACCTCATACTCCGTCGTGTGAAGTCAGAGCACCACCGCTCATTCGTCGTCGCTCAGGGTGTACAAGCTTGCACAGAACATATACTGAATGGTCGGGATTGACCCACGTGTTTTTGTTCAGTTCGTGCTCGGTGATGAGTTGGAAACAATACAATGAAGAAAAAAAATACTCGGGCATGCTGTAGTAATTTTTTTCTTTCTCTTCCTAGATGCAGAGAGCTCATACTGAACAACGTGAGCGGATGCCTCAACAGAAGTAACTCGGAAGAAGGGGAGGAGAGAGGAGGCGACAGAGGATGAAAGAGAAGATGAAGGGGAGGAGAGAGGAGGCGGCAGAGGATGAAGGATAAGATGAAGGGGAGGAGAGAGGAGGCGGCAGAGGATGAAGGATAAGATGAAGGGGAGGAGAGAGAGGAGGCGGCAGAGGAGGAAGATGAATGGGAGGAAAGAGGAGGCGGTGAGAGAATGGGCAGATGAAAAGGGTAGGGTTTAATATGTTTGGTTATTGTGTTGTATTCTTTTTGTAATTATTTTGTGGATGCATTAATCTTGTAATTACTTTCTAATTGTTATATAGTAGTGTAAAGAACCAATTTATTTTTAATATAGGTCATGTGTAGGGGTGTAAACGAGTCGAATCTCAACGAACACCTATATGCTCAGATTCGGCTCGACTTAAAAAAATTGAGTTCGGATTCAATAATGGATTTATATTTTTGTGCCAGATTAGACTCAGATCATTACTCGGACCTACTCGGCTCATAAGTACTCGACTCGTTTACAAAGCGAGTTACTCATGAGCCTTCAAATCGAGTTTCGAATACGAACCATTTCACTTAAAACTGAACCACTACATACTAAATTGGTTACTTAACTAATATTTATATATAAAACTTTCACTTTTATTTATATATTGAAATTATAAAGAATGCAATATAAATTGACAAATCAATTTATTGATTTATACAAGTATAAGTTTACACAATTTCAGACTACACTTTATAAATTATAAAGATTGATACAAATCACATATTTAGTTTATTAGCATGTATCAGACCAATATTCGAATATGATCCATCGAGCACATATCGAGTATGATTCGAGAAAAAATGAAATACTCAAACCCTAATATGAACGAACACTGGTATGCTCGAATTCGACTCGTGTATCATTAAACAGAAAATGAATATGGATCAAATTCGACTCGGATCAACTTCGAATTCTAGTTTTGAATCATATTTTCGAGTCGATCTCGAGTCGAGTAACGAACTACTTGGCTCGGCTTACACCTCTAATCATGTGGACAATTATGTTCACAATGAAATAAATAACTTAATATATTAATTTTTTATCTTCATTTATCTAATCTGTCTAATTTTTTTATACATTCACTCTCTCTCACTAAATTTATACACCAATTTTCTTATACTTTCTCTCTCTAAAATTTTTACCTTCACTCTAAATCTATACACATGGGCTACTATGATTAAAAACCCAACACAGAAAATGTTCCGTTTTCATTAAAAACGACATCTTAGAGAAAAAAAATTGTGAAAAATGTTTGCTTTTGAAACAAGCAGAGGCTTTGATCCCGAATTCAAGATTTCATGCATTAACGGAGGCATGAAAAACATCGCCATTGGACATCATAAGAAGTGTTTTGTAATCGAGAATATTTTTTTGCTTTACGCGTGTTCTATATACAAGAAAAATACAGAGAAAAAAGGAAGAAAATCGGTGACTAAACAATACAACGGAGAATATGGTCAACCATTCCGGGCACCTTCCTACGACTGCCCCTTTCCAGGCATGTTAAGCCAATGACCAGAGAAAGATAGGTCCAAGAAGATGAAATATCAACCATCATCTCAAAATTGATAATCTATATCTGATATATTTTGGGCAACAAATTTTTTAACAAGTTTTTCTTGCTCATCATATAGAGTATTATATCTACTATCTTCTATGATTTAAAAAATTTATCATTTATTTTATCGCTGAGACTCAACTCAATAAATAATCCACATCACTGAATTATCCATGCACTACGGGCCAAAGATATTCATTAGTATCATATCCACGAATTATCCATGCACTACGGGCTAATGATATTCGTGTTATCACCAATGGTCATGATCGTGCCAACAACTGTCCATCAATGCACTACGGGCCAATGATGACTTTTACCACATCATTTGTAACATTACGGGTCATGATTATACCGAATAATCCTTGTCATAATCATACCAATCAACAGTTCATCTATGTACTACGGGCCAAAGATGACTTTCATCACAATATAAACATGAGGATAATGACAATTATATAAGAATTCAATTAAATGAAACTAAATGATAAATTTTAAATATTTATAATTCAATTTATCTGGAACTCAATAATATCCAAATTTTCAATATGATACTGCTTTGTGGAGTAAAATTCAAGAATAATATTGTATCAAAAATGATTTGGACCGGAAAAATTAATTTTTATCATGAATAGTACCCCGAGTGAATAGTACCAGAGTGAAAAGTATCCCGTGAATAGTACTTCGAGAATAGTACTCCGGCATGAAAAGATTAAAAATTATCAAAAATGCTCAGAATAATATTTCTATGAAAAGATAGTAGATGAAACATAAATTTCAAGGATATTCTACTAATTACAAGGAGTATGGAAGCCATATTTTAACAAAATAAGTGTAGAATTCGGAATCTGAAATGAAATAATATTAGTTATATACTACAGAGTATGAAAGAAAATATTATTTCATACGAATATTTAATAAAGATAATATCCCTTACCTTAAAAAGGAGAGTATTCCAACTGGCATAGCGAGGATATTCTTGAAGAAAACCTATACTATTTTTACGCTCAAACACTCATACTATGTTTGTTTGTAAGGATTACACTTGAGATATGATTATTAATCTCAAGTGTCATTCTGCTCCAATAACAATTCATGAGTTGCCATAACGCCATCAGCCTTATCTTTCCCCAAATAAATGTGCATTCACAGTGCATAATTATTAGTATCAAGTAAAATATTGTGTATATTTATATAATTTTACGACAATACTATTAGTCAATAATATTATTAAGTAAAATTAAAAATTTACATCATAATTTAATTTTTAAAATTTATACAATAATTAAATCAAAATTACATGAAACTCTTTTTTCATCATTTTTTTTGTTTGTAGGAGGTAGTAGTATAGCTTGAGACTTGAGTTTGTTCAAAGTAGTCATGTTCAAAGTGAGCACTGTTAATTTACCAACTTATTTTAACAATATTTAAAAGTTTGTAATTAGTTGTTCATCATTTTTTATTGAATTCCCAAGTTTAAAATATGTTATTATTGGTAAGTGTATAATAATCTAAAAAATATTTTTTTAATCCAATCCTTTAATTAATCTTAGAAAAAAACAAACATATTATTTTAAGTTATCCTATGTCTCATAAAAAACAAACATGTGATTAAGGTGTTGTTTGTTTACATCTGATTGTCTCTTATTCATTAAGAGGCATGATGTTATTTTTTTGTTAGCTCTGAATGTCTCTTAATCGGTAAAACAAAAAATAAAATCTTAATAATTAAGAGGTACCTCTTAATGAAATTTTTTTGATAAATTTTTTTTATATAAATATATTCAACAATATTATGCACTCATTTTTATTAAATTGAATATTTAAAATTATTAAATAAAATTTTACCCTTTAAAATGGTAAAATAGTGTCATTAAGAGACAACTTACTTTTTAGTTATCAAATAATTTTTTAGATTCAGACCTCATAACTATTCGGATGATCTAATTTATTAAGACATCATAATCATTCAGATCTTAATTCCCAAATTTATCAAACATAGCCTAAGACTATTTAATCCTAGGATTAATAGTCTTGACATTATAATCCCATGGATTATAACCTTGCAAACAAACATGGCCCCAGATTATAACAAAGTCTAACAATGCTAATGAAATTCATAAAATTGATCGCAAAATAATTTCGGGACCAACATATAATTTGGTCAAACCAACTTATAATTTGTTTTTCACCGTTTTAGTTTTTGGGAGCTAATTTTTGTTTTTACTTATTTTTTGATTTATAAGTCATTTTTCAGAAGTACCAAATTTTAACTTCTTGAAAAATGACTTATAAGACATTTTATATAGGGTTATTTACATTTTCTAGTACTTTTTTAGAAAAAAAATATAACAAAGTGTATCTAGAAAATATTTACAGAATTAATATATTTTTAATAATTTATTTACAAAATTAGTGCATTAAATAGAAACATAATTGGAGATCTAGATCTGTAATCGGGATGAGTGGAAGAACCTTGAGAGAGAGGTCTTTGAGACCTTTGAAGATATTTTCATTGCTATACATTTCGTCCCTCAAATCCTCCACCTCATACTCCGCCGTGTGAAGTCGGAGCACCATTGCTCATTCGTCGTCGCTCAGGGTGTACACGCTTGCACATAACATATCCAAGGTCGTGATTCATCGAATGGTCGGGATTGACCCGTGTTTTTTTTGATCGCCATGCTCAATGATGAGTTGGAAACAATACAATGAAGAAAAAATACTCTAAGATGCAGTAGTAAGTTCATTCTTTCTCTTCCTAGATGCAGAGTGCTCATACTGAACAACGTGAGCGGATGCCTCAACACAAGTAACTGGGAAGAAGGGGAGGAGAGAGGAGGTGGCAGAGGATGAAGGAGAAGATGAAGGGGAGGAGAGAGGAGGCGGCAGAGGATGAAGGAGAAGATGAAGGGGAGGAGAGAGGAGGCGGCAGAAGATCGGAGGATGAAAGGGCGACAGATGAGGAGGAAGAAGGGGAGGAGAGACGAGGCGGCAAAGGAGGAAGATGAGTGGGAGGAAAGAGGAGGCGGTGAGAGAATGGGCAGATGAGAAGGGTAGGGTTTAATATGTTTGGTTATTGTGTTGTATTCTTTTTGTAATTATTTTGTGGATGCACTAATCTTGTAATTACTTTCTAATTGTTATATAGTAGTGTAAAGAACCCATTTATTTTTAATATAGGTCATGTGTAGGGGTGTAAACAAGTCGAATCTCAACGAACACCTATATGCTCAGATTCGGCTCGACTCAAAAAATTTTTTGCGTCAAATTCGACTCGAATCATTACTCGGACCTACTCGACTCATAAGTACTCGACTCGTTTACAAAGCGAGTTACTCCCTTTAAATCGAATTTCGAATACGAACCATTTCACTTAAAATTGGACCACTACATACTAAATTGGTTACTTAACTAATATTTATATATATAACTTTTTCACTTTTATTTATATATTGAAATTATAAAGAATGTAATATAAATTGACAATTCAATTTATTGATTTATTCAAGTACAAGTTTACACAATTTCAGACTACACTTTATAAATTATAAAGATTGATACAAATCACATATTTAGCTTATTAGCATGTATCAGACCAATATTCGAGCACGTATCGAGTATGGTTCGAGAAAAAATGAAATACTCAAACCCTAATATGAATGAACACTGGTATGCTCGAATTCGATTCGTGTATCATTAAACAAAAAATGAGTATGAATCAGATTCGACTCGGATCAACTTCAAATTCAAATTTTGAATCATATTTTCGAGCTGATCTCGAGTCGAGTAACGAACTACTTGGTTCGGCTTACACCCCTAGTCATGTGAATTGAAACCAAATAATTATGGATCCAATATAAGTCAACCCATTTTTTATATTTCAAACATATAATTATTATGGCACAATGAAATAAATAACTTAATATATTAATTTTTTATCTTCATTTAACTTATCTGTCTAATTTTTTTATACATTCACTCTCTCTCTCATTAAATTTATATACCAATTTTCTTAAACTTTATCTCTCTAAAATTTTTACCTTCACTCTAATTCTATACACTCTTTCTAAAAACTTTATCACACTCCTCTCTAAAGATAAACGAAATGGGCTACTATGATTAAAAACACAACACTGAAAATGTTCCGTTTTCATTAAAAACGACATCTCAGAAAAAAATTCTGAAAAATGTTTGCTTTTGAAACAAACAGAGGCTTTGATCCTGAATTCAGTACTCATGCATCAACGGAGGCATGAAAAACATCGCCATTGGACATCATAAGAAGTGTTTTGTAATCGAGAATGTTTTTTGTTTTATGCGTGCTCTATATACAAGCAAAATTACAGAGAAAAAAAGGAAGAAAATCGAGTGACTAAACAATACAACGGGAGAATATGGTCAACCATTCCGGGCACCTTCCTACGACGCCCTTTTCCGGACATGCTAAGCCAATGACCAGAGAGAAAGATAGGTCCAAGAAGATGAAATATCAACCATCATCTCAAAATTGATAATCTATATTTGATATATTTTGGGCAACTGATTTTTTAACAAGTTTTTCTTGCTCATCATATAGATCAAGGTTTTCACAGGGGGCGGGGAAAATGGATCCTATTACACGACCTTGAACATAAGCACACTGGAATATTTAAAAAGTTTATCATTTATTTTATCACTAAGACTCAACTCAATAAATAATCCACATCACTGAATTATCCATGCATTACGGGTCAAGGATATTTATTAGTATCACATCCACGAATTATTCATGCACTACGGGCTAATGATATTCGTGTTATCACCAATGATCATGATCGTGCCAACAACTGTCCATCAATGCACTACGGGCCAATGAGGACTTTTACGACATCATTTGTAACATTACAGGTCATGATTATACTGAATAATCCCTGGTCATAATCATACCAATCAACAGTTCAATTATGCACTACGGGCCAAAGATGACTTTCATCACAATATAAACATGAAGATAATGACAATTATATAAGAATTCAATTAAATTAAAGTAAATGATAAATTTTAAATATTTATAATTCAATTTATCTGGAACTCAATAATGTCCAAATTGTCAACATGATACTGCTTTGTGGAGTAAAATTCAAGAATAATTGTAAGACCCCAAATTATTAATAAATAAAATTTATTTTCCTCTATTTATTATTTTGAAATAGTAAGGGTTGATTTGATTAATGTGGATAGTTATGGGTAAAATACGTAAATATTTCGAATAAGCAAGTAGTTATAAAATATTCATTATTATTAGGGAATATTCGTTTGGTCGTGGAATATTAAATCTTGTCGGGAAATATTAAATATGACGGCCCGATCTTTTTGTGGGCCCCATAACTTGAAAGCGATTGGATGAAGAAAATGACAAATATAAGTTGTTTATAAATAACGCAGTAGTTGTTACCTGATTAATATCTTGTTGGAATACCCGGTGGTTAAAACACACTAATATCTGGCTTTGTTGACAAGATGACACACGGTATTACACCAATTATTGATTCTTACGTGAAAGGCACTACTCAATAATTGTTACGATGAATTCTTTTATTCAAATATTTTATTTTATTGATTCAATAATTCACGCATTGATATTTTATATTCGTTGTTTCAATAAATTGTCATTATAAAGTATTTTCCATTATCGGAGAAATAATTCATATTATCTGAATAATATTATTAGATAACATTATTGGCAATGTCTAGAAAGTTTTTTCTAAGGAGAGGTTTGGTCACCTAATTGCGCGCCAGTAAGGAAAGATCCTTATTGGAAAGCCCCTCTTCGGGAAGGAGCGGCACGTTTGTCAGATCTTGTGATTCTATAATATTATTTGTGAATAATTAATTATTGATTTATATGATGAGGAAAATATTAATTTTATATGGATATAGATGGAGAAAATTTTTAATGAGACAATTGTTGAAAATTAATATTTTTTTTTTTTAATAAAATAATTCATTTAAATATATTATTTTAATAATATATTAACGGTGATATTTTTATAATGAATGTAGGATATATGAGTATATGAGGAAGAGTATTTTTGTGGCATTAAATGTTTAACGATATTTTGTGTGTTGGTGAACACAATTATTAATAGAAATTTGATTATAACTGTATAAAATCGCTTGGTTTGTGGATTTGGTTAATTTTGTTTGGAATTTGGAAAAACTTTCTTACGCAAAGTTGTAGAGAATTGAATTTCCTATAAAAACTCGAGAGATTCAATTTTACGATAAAAGGGCTATTTATTATGAATTATTGAAGTTAGAAGCTCTCAAATAATTGATTTTTGAAAGTTTAAAATAATTTAAATAAGAAAAATATTTTTTGTGTTTGGTGGGCATCTTTAACACATGCTAATTCTTTGAATTCAGATGATTCTAAGTGGGCGTAGACAAATTAATATATATATTATTATTATATTAAATTTTCTACTTTGGTATTCTAAGCATTTTCCTATAAATAGGTGCTTGGGTTAGAATTGAAAATCACACGTAAATCAAGTTTTTTCTCTCTATATTATCGAGCGTATTCTTGTGAGTATTTTGAGTATACTTTGAGTATTGCTATCTGGTCTGAGTTCAAGTCATAGCCTATATATCGGTGTTTCAACTAGAAATCTTGTCTTTTCGAGGTAAGTGATGTTATTTTCTTCTCAAATGATATTATTTCTTCAATATCATTATCTTGAAATATTGGTTAGAACCTTTTATCAAATTTAGAACTTTTTTTCGCTGTGGAGTTCTTATTCATGAGTTACTATTCACGAGTTACTATTTATGAGTACTATTCACGTAAGCGTGAAGATGTTTTTTTGTGAAATTTCTATCTTTTAGTGTTTGATTCTTATTCACGTATCTGGCCACTATTCACGATATCTGACATTATTCACGAATCACGACACTATATTCAATCGAAAAATAAAATTTCTTCTTTTGTCCAAAATATCTACTATGGATACTAGCTTTGATTGTATCCATGTTTTGATCATTCTTGAATTTTACTCCACTCACGATTACTTATGAAGTATTTTTGAACTTGGATTGTTTAAAATACGAATCCTTAATATTTGTTCTTTTGTTTCATTGGATTCGTTTCCTTTAAAATATTTTTCATCATCCCTCGGTCTAAATGATGATATTATTGAATATCTTTGGCATGTAGTGCAAAGATGAATGATTTCTTGATGAATATCTTTGGCCCGTAGTGCAAAGATGAGCAGTGTTGAGATGAACATGACCGAGGTGATTAATATCTTTGATTCAGTGAAAAGATGAAGCAGTGTTTAGATGAACATGATTAATGATGAATATCTTTGGCACAGTAGTAAAAAGATGAATATTGGATTCGGATATATATTGATTGATGTTACAGGATAAAATATCGACGATGAACTTTTAAATTCATATATAGAAGATAGTAGTTTGCATTCTCTACTTAACTCTTCTAATGAATTGTTGTTTCACCGCAGATTGTTGATTTAAAACCGGTTGTCTATTGTATTCTATTAGATTTTTCCTGTTGAAGACTAACAATAATTTGTTGTATATTATCTTAGTCATAATGTTCTTTCTTGGGCTAGTTGAGCTCACCCTTTTCCTTGTTGTTCCATTTTTCTTCTCGGGGAGGCGAGAATGTTGCAAAGTACTAGTCGGGGGGTATGGAATGAAGGTTTAGAGAGAGTTGTTTAGTAGTCCTCACCATTTTTATAAAATAATGTATCAATAATTATGATTGGGATTTATTTGCGTGTGGATATTGTCTAGATGGCAATATCTGTATTTAAACTCACAGTTTATATGTTGTAATAATAAAGTTGTAGTTATTTCTGTACCATGTATTTGGCGACTTAGAATGGGTTGGATGGAATGGACCTATTTTGGGGGCGTCACAATAATATTGTATCAAAAATGATTTGGACCGAAAAAAAAAATAATTTTTATCATGAATAGTACCCCGAGTGAATAGTATCAGAGTGAAAAGTATCCTGTGAATAGTACTTCAGAAATAGTACTCCGTGAATAGTACTCCGACATGAAAAGATTAAAAATTATCAAGAATGCTCATAATAATATTTTTATGAAAAGATACTAGATGAAACATAAATTTCAATGATATTCTACTAATTTCAAGGAGTATGAAAGCCATATTTTAACAAAATGAGTGTAGAATTCGGAATCTGAAATGAAATAATATTAGTTACAGACTACAGAGTATGAAAGAAAATATTATTTCATACGAATATTTAACAAAAATAATATCCCTTACCTTAAAAAGGAGAGTATTCCAACTGGTATAGCGGAGATATTCTTGAAGAAAACATATACTATTTTCTACTGTCAAAGCTTCCTTAAACTATAAAGAAATACGCTCGATATTATAGAAGAGGAATTTTCTGATTCTGGTGTGATTTTTAATTCTAAACTAAGCATCCTATTTATAGGAGAATGTAGTGATACTATTTAGAAATTTTATTCACGGACTGCATAATGACAATCACGGACTTCACAGTGACAATCACGGGCGCATAGAAAAATTGACTGAATATTTTCTGATTTTACTATGTAAACACTATATATAATAAAATATAATATATTCTATTTTTCATAAAAAAACAAAACTTATAAAATATATATTTATATATATATACTCCTTGCCTTCCAAGCCATCCCATTTCATTTTTTTCCCTGTGACCCCCCCAACCAAAATATTTAATATATATATATATATATATATAGAAAGAATCAGGTGAGGACTCCCGCATTTTCTTAAAATGCGAGTTTTTTTTTAAAAAAAATAACTAAAAAAATATTTAATATTTTATGGAACTGAAATTTTTCCATAATACAGTATTTTGGGTGTGATTTGAATACATATAACAAAAAGCAGTGCATGCAGTGCATCGAATTGACATTGTATATGTATCCAAATCACACCCAAAACATTGTATTATGAAAAAATTCCAGTTTCATAAAATATTACTTTTTTTTTAGTTGTTTTTAAAAAAAACCAAAAAAAAGTCAAAAAAAAAAGTCCGCATTTTAGTAGCGTGAAAGAGTTCTCACATGATCGGGACCTATATATATATATATATATATATATATATATATATATATATATATATATAAATTGAGATTTCTTCTATCGATAGTTTTGAAAAATAGTTAAGTGGGGGGTCCAAATAATAAGTCAAATTTATAACAAATATCTCATAAAAATTCCCTCAATATTTTAACAACATTTATTCATCAATAATATAACTTGTAATATTAACAACCAGATCATTCCTGGGAAAGAGATGACTTTCTGATAAGGATTTTTTTCTATTGGCACGTAATTAGGTGAACAAATTATTTGTTCGACAACATTTTCTAGACATTGTCAATAATACAAATAATAATAGGAATAACTTATCATCTTAATTATTGATTTAATAATATAAAATATTATGCAGATGATAACGTGACAATAATAGAATCAATAATGTGATATACTATGCATCAATTATCGTAGCAATAATCGAGTATAACTGAGTGACTTTTTACATAAACATCAATAATTAATACGGTGTGTTACTATATAACCATACGTATTATGATCTAGAGCCATTTTGACACGCATATGGTGTCGCTACTAGCCCAATGAAGTCTGTTTTTAGCCAGTGAAATGCATGGATGTGTAATGTGTTGCAGCTGCCAACTGCCCTACATAATCATAATGGTTGGTTGATATTTACTTATTTCAGTTGTGATTAAACAACCGGTACTATTTATCCCGCCAACAAGTAGCTTGGTTGAGTAGGAACCAAATTCTAGAATGATCTGCGTCAGTTACTCTGTAATGTTCATTTTATTTTAATACCATATCTATTATATATATGTACTACTATACTATGCTAAAAATAGTTAACCCATTTTTCTGGACAAGGGTGTAAACAGTGGCGAGTTAGGATTGGTTCGCAGTGAGATCAATAATTAGAGTATTAGATAATAAATTAAAATTAATAATTATAGTAACAAAAAGCGACTCAAATATATAACCACAAAAATATAATATGTCATTGTAGTAACCATCAAACTTATCCACAAAAAAATAACTAGTAGAATTAGAATATAATAATTACAATTGCCCTCTCCATATTTTCATTCGTTGAAATTTTTACATAATACTTTCATTGTCAATGCAATTGAATACATCCTTCTCGATGTATGTGGGGTCAAAAATGTGTTAAAAATGCATGACTGTGCTTTGTATAAATTTTTTTTTAACTGGGATAAAAAATTGAGTGGGGTCAATTGACCCCATATTTTTAATGTAGTTTCGCCACTGGATGTAAACAAATCGAAATGAGATATACATAGAGTTACTCGAATTATAATAATATGGTGTATTAGATTGAATTAGAGGGAAGATGTAATAGATGTAATTTTAGTCTCGCTATATATTGCAAACTTTTTTTTTTCCAATTATGATTACGATGTATATCAATACATGTAATTAGATAAGATTATAAAATTAGTCCATTGTATCAAATACATTGTAGAAGTATTACTAATTAAATTTATTCACGTAACTTGCAAAATATTGATGTAATGAATGTCAGCTCCCACATACATACAGAAACAAGTAATTTTATTGCAAGTTATGTGGATAAATTTAATTAGTAATACTTCTACAATGTATTCGATACAGTGGACTAATTTTATAATCTTATCTAATTACATGTATTGACATACATCGTAATTATAATTGAAAAAAAAAAGTTTGCAATATATAGCGAGACTGAAATTACATCAATTACATCTTCCCTCTAATTCAATCTAACCTCTAATTCAATCTAATACACCATATTATTATAATTCGAGTAACTCTATATTTATCTCATTTCGATTTGTTTACACCCTTGTCTAGAAGAATGGGTTAACTATTTTTAGCTTAGTATAGTAGTACATATATATAATAGATATGGCATTAAAATAAAATGAACATTACAGAGTAACTGAGGCTGATCATTCTAGAATTTGGTTCCTACTCAACCAAGCAACTTGTTGGCGGGATAAATAGTACCGGTTGTTTAATTACAACTGAAATAAGTAAATATCAACCAACCATTATGATTATGTAGGGCTTGGCAGTTGGCAGCTGCAACACATTACACATCCATGCATTTCACTGGCTAAAAACAGACTTCATTGGGCTAGTAGCGACACCATATGCATATCAAAATGGCTCTAGATCAAAACCTAATAAAATGGCTCAACTAAATTTATAAACCAATTTTCTTATACTTTCTCTCTCTAAAATTTTTACCTTCACTCTAAATCTATACACATGGGCTACTATGATTAAAAACCCAACACTGAAAATGTTCCGTTTTTAATTAAAAACGATATCTCAGAGAAAAAAAATTCTGAAAAATGTTTGCTTTTGAAACAAACAGAGGCTTTGATCCTGAATTCAGTACTCATGCATCAACGGAGGTATGAAAAACATCGCCATTGGACAGCATAAGAAGTGTTTTGTAATTGAGAATATTTTTTGCTTTATGCGTGCTCTATATACAAGAAAAATTACAGAGAAATAAAGGAAGAAAATCGAGTGACTAAACAATACAACGGGAGAATATGGTCAACCATTCAGGCACCTTCCTACGACCTGTCCCTTTTCCAGACATGCTAAGCCAATGACCAGAGAAAGATAGGTCCAAGAAGATGAAATATCAACCATCATCTCAAAATTGATAATCTATATCTGATATATTTTGGGCAACTGATTTTTTAACAAGTTTTTCTTGCTCATCATATATATCAAGGTTTTCACAGGGGGCGGGGAAAATGGATCCTATTACACGACCTTGAACATAAGCACACTGGAATATATGCTTCTTCTTGTATGTAATTCCCACGGACATATCCCGGAAAGTGACATTTCTCACCGGAATGTCTACACTCCCATGTATTCGAACAGGCACGCGGACACCCTCGCCATGGATTGAGGTGTAGCTTATATCCTGAAGCACTGGGACTGCCTTGGGGTCAAAACCCCCATCAGGGTGTTCATTGTAATCTGTCTTTATGACAATTCCAACACGAACATTTTCAAATGTCAAATTCCGATATGTAATGTGTCGAACATATCCCCCTCTACCAGCAGCTGTCTTGATCCGAACAGCACGCCTTGAATTCCACACAAGAAGATTCTCCACCGTGACATTTGACACTCCACCAGACATCTCACTGCCTATTGATATGCCAGCACTGTTATAGTTCAGCCAACGTAGATCTGGGTTACAATTGGAAGATATGACACACTAAAGTTGTTGAAATATTTTGATATGGCATTGAAAGACTAGTGAGAGAAATCCAATTTAACAATGTAGATGTATCACCGTAATCATCTATTAGTTGTTGGGAATTTGGAGATAGGGGCAAGTTCCCACAACATGGGAAAATCAGTTTTCATTTTTTGGGGTCAAATGAAGCAATGAGATTTAGGGGTGAAATGGTCTGAATAACTACGGGGCATTTGAAATTGAATGAGCTATCCTATCAAGTGATTGGGTCTTCCCTGGTGTTTGATTACATCTTAATGTATCTTAACAAGCCACCTCTTAATGCATCTTAACAGCTCACATCTTTTTATTAAGAGGTCCTCTAAATAGTTAAAGATACAAATATGAGTCTTAACTATTCAGAGAACTTTTTAATACAAAGATATGGGATGTTAAACTGCATTAAGATGTAGGTTGTTAAAATGGATTAAGATGCAATCAAACACCACCAAGTTAGCTTAACGAGTTTTGTCGAAATGGACCTCTTTGGACCCGTTAAGATGTTTGTCAAACAAAGCTTAATGAGCTAAACATCTTATCCGATCAGATTTGGGCCTATTAATGCCCATTATGTATTATCAAACAACATCTTAATGTCCCTAACCCCAAGGGATAGGAGAAACAGCAGAGGCCTTGATGAGTAACTTTGACGCCAAACTGAATAATTCTCAACCCCCTCCCCCCCCCCCCCCACCCCCACCCCCCCCCCCAAAAGAAGATTTATTGACTATTATAAAATTACCTCCAATAATATTTGAGTTGAATCTAGCACGACGACTTATAAAGTCCAGTATTGGAACTCTAAGTACGAGGAAAATCAAAAGACCCACAACCAGAAATTTCCAGAGCGCAACCTATACATGCACCGAGGACAAGTACGCAAAAGGTTGTAATTAGTGCACAAGGCTACCACATATATAAGGGTCTGATGAGGGTCAGATGTACACAGTCTACCTCTATTAACAGTCTTACAGAGAGGCTGTTTCCAATACTTGAACACTTGACCAAACATTCAACAGTGAGCACTTGACTGTTGCACCATGCTCACAACTAAGTTGTAAAATTGTTCCATGGGACATTTGCACACATGCTAAAGAAACATGCCATGAATTTCGTTGCTTTCTAGCTGTGGAAAACAATTTATTTATTAAGCTGAAAATGTAGTAGATGAAAAATTCACCTGACCATAGAGCGAACTACAAGATTTCGGATGAGTATGTTTTTCGAGGGACGTCCATATGAGATCCCGTACTGATCCCAACCACTCTTTATTGCAATGGCATCATCTCCTACGCTTATGTAAGAATCCTCAATTACCATATCTTCACATGAGTCTGGTAAGAACATAATAAGTAATCAAAAAGCTAGTATACGCTAACCAACAAAATGGGAAACATAAGCATATAATACAGAAAAGCTACGACTTAAAACTTATAGAACAACTTATCTTACTTATTAAAAAATTATATAACAATGTTAAGAATAGCTTGCATGCATTGACATATATCGCTTATTATCATATATTGAAGTGAGTTGAAATATCCTAAAACTTTGAGGAAGTTGAGCTTCAACATTTATAATTTTGATTTATTGATACAATTGATAAACTAGTGATCATGTTAACAGAATGAGTTACTAATCCTAGAAGTTATAGCTAATTAGTACATCAAAACATAAAAGTAGACCACCAGTACACACTTACCAGGATCAATGCCATCAGTATTTGGGGCTCCAATTACTGGAGCCAGGATTGTCAAATTTCTAATTGTTACATTCTTGCAATCATATGGATGGAGAGTCCAAAAGGGAGAATCACGCAAAGTTATGTTAGAAATCAAAATGTCGCTTGACCACATAATCTGCACAAGTGGGCCTCTTGTGTGGTTTAGAAGCTTCTGTCGATACTTCTTCCACCATGATTGACCCTGCCCATCAATGGTACCATTATACCCTGTTATCAGGAGATTCAGGAATAAGATATACAAATCAGATCAAGAACTCAGTTACATCATCCATGATCATCTGATTTCACCAACAAGCTTGGTCATCTCAAAAAGCCTGTATCTAAGACTAATTCTTGTATTTGCATACAATATTTCATTCAAGCAATGGTTATGAACATAGGTGGAGGTCCACTGACACAAAAAGAAATCCAATTGCATATGCCTTGCAAGTTGGTCCTTATAAGCAAAAACCCTGGGCAAATTGCCAAACCAAGAATAGATTGACTACATGGCAGAAAGATCGAAGGCATACAACAAGAACTTGAGTTAGAGACTGATCCCTTGTTACTCTTTTTTTTGGGTTTACCCAGCTATGTAGAATGCAGCTCAATAACATATTATGACTATTTTATAGCAATGGAGATATAATCGGATAGTAGTAACTTCACTTTTGTATATAAATTATAAATCCTGGTAACTTATTTCAACTTGAAAGCATAAATAAGTACTGAAGTGCTTTGAGATGACCAAGATACTAACCTGTAATTACAATATCTTTGAGATTTTGACCATGAATCAAACTCCCATATCGAGCTCCTGGATGCTCTCGCCCATATCCATACGAAGGCAGTGGAGGCAATAGAGGCCACAACTTTTCATCCTATTAAGCATATACATAAGAAAATATATACATAAGAAGTAATAAATTATATTAAAAAAATGATATGCATTCTGAGCTCTAAGAGACATAATCCATCCAAGTGTCTAGCCATTTCATACCGACCAAAAACATGAAAAGCATATCATCTAAACCACATTAATACATGGTAAAAAAAATTTATCTCCAAATATTAGTTCAGGTTAGTGAACCGTGTGATGAAGCTTTACCGTGTCGTATTTGATATTTGGCATTCTATATAGGACCATCTAGTACCATAAGTAAGTGATACAAACAAAGGCATAAAGGTTTAGAGTATCATTTAGTACCATAAGCAAAGGAATACAAATACAATTTTCTAGCCTGATGTAAAGACTGAACTCCGACCTCAAAAGCTTCCTGAAATAAATGGGATAGATGATCAATTGTGTATAGATGGATGACTTAAGCAACTTGGTTTAACTCTACGTGGTAATAAACAAGCACATACTATAAGCATTACCTTAGGACGGCATAGCCTTAAACTTAAGGGCGATGTTCAAACAAGGAAAGGCTTACTATGGAAGCCTAGGCACCGAGACAAGGAAGGGCGTAGTAAGCAACGAATGACAAAATGCTTTGGGGAGTTGAAAATAAGCAAGATCTGGATATTCTCAATAGGTACTACTGCTGAATCCATGGCAAGAAAGAAACAAATTGGCGAACTGAAACATCTTAGAAGCTAGAGGAAAGAAAGCAAAAGCTATTCACGTAATAGCAGTGAGCAAAATGGGAACAACCTAAACTGTGAAAACGAGGTTTTGGGAGAGCAATACATGCATCATTCTGCTAGACAAAGCAGGCTATGTTTTTAAATAGTAGTTTTAACTTACATAGATAGACTAGATTCGCTTTCCTATCTGCCTAGGTGGCCATCCTAGCTCCTCAAAGGAAAGTTGAAAAGCAAAACCTATCCCAAGTTTTTTTGGCTAAATTTGTATGTGCATTAAAAAAAACCATATATACAATGGCTAAGGGGCATACCCCAAAAAACTATAGAGGGATCATCACGAGACAAAACAGGGCCAAAAAAGCAAATTACAACAAGTTATGAAAAGTATAACATTTTTGAGCGGCTTTGTGAAACTTCCTAGAAGATGAGAGTCTAGCTTTTATCAAGCTAACAATTTCCTTTGCTAAGGTGGATGCCGGTAACAAAGTTCCTTCATAAAGCTTGGAATTTCGAGAGCCCCAAATCTTATAAAAAGTAGTTGCCAAAATCAGCTTCAAAATTTCCTTATGCATGAACCTGCCTCTATACTGCTTTATATAATCAACCAAGTTGGTCCAGCCAAGAGGAGCATTTGACCAACCCCCAACAACCAAAACTGAGGAGATAACTTCACTAGAAACATATGATTAAAAGTATCATCAGTAGAGGAGCACAAGGGGCAACGCAACAGTGAAAAATTTGAGAAATGCACAAAGGTACCATTTGTAGGGAGCCTCTTGTGCATAGAAAGCCAGAGGGTGAAAGAGAACCGGGGAACATAGTGTTTGTGCCACAAAATATTAGCCCAAGAAACCTGATCTGCAGATCGGCGAATAGAGTTCCAGATATGATTTGTCTTTAAAGAATTTATATCCATAGCTTCCCACATAATCAGAAGGAACAGGGACATTATGCAATAAGCTACGAATATTGGTAACATCATGATGATTATGATAATTACTACGATTACTAATAGGCAAATGTTGGAAATAATGTTGGAAACTCGAGCAGAAGCAGGCAGCCCAGAATTCGAAAGCAGGTAAGAAGAGGGATATACACTCTGATTGTTTAACCAATGGTCATACCACAGACTGATATTCTCCACTTTGCCCACATGATAAGAAATGAATTGCAAAGCCAGAAGCCTAAGCTTTAGAATTTTTCGCCAAGTCCAAGAGCAGTCCGAAGGGGAAGACAGATGCCAGAAGTTTTTACGCACTGATTTCTGTATCCAACAAGCCCAGAGGGATGATGGAGAGACTGATTACCTTTAGCAGGTGATGAAGCATGAGAGCCTTATTCCAGTCCTTCAGATCTTTTAAATTTAAGCCCCCTCCAAGAAAGGCATAGAAATAATTCTCCAAGACACTTTTGCCCTATACTTTTGAGGAGGGACCCTTCCAAGTTCCCAACAACATGAGGTGAATCTGGACTAAAAGTAGGCATGACAATCTAATTAGTTAACTGTTGGGTCAATCCATATTAATTGAAACCAATTAGATTGGTTAACTGTTTTTATTTATTTAAGTTGAGTAATGTTTAGAACCATATCTTTAAAAAGAAATAAAGGTCCAAACCGGTTAAACTATTTTCGACCTAGATTTTTCATTCCAAATCCAAATTGACCATCCATGATACTTCGAACTTCCAAATTAAATACATATCTAATTAAATAGCCTTAGGTTGTGTCTGATAAACCTGAGAATTAAGATCTGAATGATTATGATGTCTTAATAAATTAGATCATGTGAATGGTTATGAGATGTGAATCTAAAAAAATGTTTGATAACTAAAAAGTAAGTTGTCTTTTAATGACACTATTTTACCATTTTAAAGGGTAAAATTTTATTTAATAATTTTAAATATTCAATTTAATAAAAATGAGTGCATAATATTGTTGAATATATTTATATATAAAAAATTATCAAAAAAAATTAATTAAGAGGTACCTCTTAATTATTAAGATTTCATTTTCTGTCTTACCGATTAAAAGGCATTCAGAGGTAACAAAAACAAACAACATCATGCCTCTTAGCAAATAAGAGGCAGTCCATTAAGAGGCAATCAGATGTAAACAAACAGCACCTTAATCCCCTTACACCTTTTTCACTCTCTCTCTCTCTCTAATCGCGTTTTGGGGATTGTTAGCTTTGGCTTATGGCTTTCTGTTTGTTTCTTAGATGAGTTGTGACACCCCTCTCTCTCTCTCTATATATATATATATATATAGTCATGTTTTACTTTTGCGCCATCTTATCTTCTCTCTCTCTCTCTCTCTCTCTCTCTCTATATATATATATATATATATATATATATATATATATATAGTTATCTTTTATATAAATATTTCTCTAGATAATATACCTTTAGAGAAATTAACAATACAACATTGATATTTATATTTTGTACTGTTAATATAGTATACATGTCACATATCTTTAAAAAGTTTAGAGAGCATAAAAAAATTGAGAGGTGTATAAAAAATTAAGAGGGAGAGAAAATTTGAGAGAGATAGTATAAAAATTTTAGAGAGAAAAAAAAGTAAATAAAAAAAATTGAGCGTAGAATAATTTTTAGAGAAAGCAAGTGTACAAAAATTTTAGAGGAAAAATCTAAAAATTTGAATGTATAAACATTTTTAGAGAGAGGAAGAATGTATAAAACATTAGAGATAGAAAGTGAAGGATTATAGAAATTAAATATCATAAATAATTTATTTAATTGGACCATAATAATGATAATGGTAAGCTTGAAATTTGAAATATGTGTTGACTTATATTTGACCCATAATTATATGGTTGGAACCTACACAACCCATATTAAAAATAAGTAATGTAGTTTTAGTTCATAAATGGAACTATAATCAAATTTTGTAAACTAAAACCAACTTATAACCATATTTTGTCAAGCCTAACTAAAAGGTTTATCAAGCATAGAATGTTAGGTTCCTATCCATTTTTCTCATATCTTGGTCACCATAAGGCTAATTATTCAATTTGTAATTTGTTGTTAACAAACTTTGATGGTTGGATCTCATTAAAGTTGTGATGGTTTAAGATGTTCCAAGAATTTAAAAACAATTTTTTTATTGTATTTTCTTTTTTTAGCTCCCAAAGTTGATAGATTGTTTTTTTCAAATGGCCCAAATTCTGTGTTGATAGGTCCCTTCCAAATGGTAAATACTAAATAGAAGCAAACTTTTTAATGCCTTATAGGGAAAGGCAGCCAGCGGAGGCAACGCGCAAAGGAGACGATACCTACTTACTGGAAAATTGATGATATAGATGAAGGGTGACTTTTGATATAAATGCAAATGGTTCAAAAGATTAACCTTAAAGGATTGCTGACGCTCCTTGAGGCATGGTCTCCGTTGAAGGTTTATGAAATTGCTACCAAGTGTTCAACACAATAATTTTGCTAACAAAAACACTCATATATCTAGTTATAAACTAGAACAAAACAAATCCTAATTACATAAACCTTCACCAATCAAAAAGATCATGATACGCAGTCAACAGACATCATAATCTGTATGAAAGTTTAATACTCCCGAAATCTATCATTTGCATTTAAAGGAACAAACTTTATTAGTTATAACAATAGTAACAGGTCTAGATGACCAGACAAATCTACAAATCATATGCTCCAAAGTTGCTATATTTATAAGTTGTAAATTGGGTGTTAGTATTGCAGTGTAATAGCATAATACCGGTCTCTTTCACATCTTAGAAATAATAGCGGATCATCAAAACCAGGGGCGGGCCTCTTTGGTGGCAACATAGGCATCTGCCTTATGCTCAATTTTTTTTTATATAGGTATAGAAGTAGGGGCAAATATGCAAGTTAATAAACTTAAAGGGTGCAGATTGATGGAAAAGTTAAACTTGGAGGGATCAAAACAAAATTCATAAATCAATTTTAAGTCTAAATTACAAAGGAGCGGGCAGATTGTTCTTCGCATTTTCACTTTTTATTCTGCAGCTTCTTTTATTTTTCATACTCCTGACTCGTCTAGTCCTATTGCTTCTAATTTCTTCTCCTCCGCGGCTCCGCCTCCACCCACTCCTCCGTCCACTACGCGCCACACCTCTTGTGCATATTAGAGTAATCAAACTTAAAAGGTAAATAAATTAGGGCTTTTTTTTGGTTTTGATAATTTAAAATTAGTAGTTTGTTTGAATTTGTTGTTGGTCTAGGACTTGGTATTAAACCCAATTCAATTTATTTGATGTATTTATTATATTTTGGACTTCTTAGGTTACTAATTAGGGCTTTTTTGTTTATTATGTCATTGTTGGTGGTTATTTGATTGTTTTATTGAGTTTTGATGTTGCCTAGCAACTCATGGAGTCTAATTGTGTGTTACGAAAATCTTAATATTCACAAAAAAAAGTCATAAAAAATAAAACTCTCTTCTCCTGGGAGTCTGATATTAAAAGGAATGGTAAGCCTTTGAAGTTTATTACATATTTTTTACCAATCCCAGTTGAATATGAGGTAATTTAGCAATTAGCATACATACAATTTGAGGATAGATTCCTCTTAGGCCAAATTGGCAACAATGTCTAAAGACTCTTAGAATTCATTTGCTAGATTCCTCTTGGGCCAAATTGGTAAAAGTTACTCCTAGACTTCATTTGTTAGTGACCCAGCAGTGAATATTATTAAAACCACTCTCCGAAACCAAATGGGCCATAAATGGTTGAGTGATTGTTTGGTTCCTTACATTGAAAAGGATGTATTTGAAACTATTGATAATGAAGCTATTTTATAATATTTTCAAGCTATGGGGTCTAAATAGCATTATAATTTGTAAACATTATTATGATTAGTGAGTACAATGATTAGTTCAAATTTTCTTTATTTAAGTTCATCAAAAAAATTAGTTAAAATCCGCCCGGGTAAATTTCTGGATCCGCGCCTGATCAAAACAGTATAATACTTGAGTAATTGCCAAAAAAAAGAAATAATTTTAGCAATTGCCTAAGCAAGATTTATCCTTTGAAGAACTATGCTAAGTAAAAACAAAGAAAAAGAAACTCACATCAATGCCAAGTATAACAGCATCTTCAGCAAGGAAGAGGGTCATGTGACTAGTAAGATTAAACGGCGCCGTCAGCCAGTTCCCAGCTGGCACGTTGAGCTGAGCGCCACCCTTTTTCGCGTGCTTGGAAATAGCAAGCACAGCCCTTTTAAAGGCCTCGGTGTTGAGAGTGACGCCGTCGCCGACCCCTCCAAAGTCGGTCAGATTGAACGCTACTTGACGCAGCATCGGCATTGGCTTAACCGGAACCACTGGCCGGAAAATGAAGAAGCCATCGACGATGTTACGCTGCCAAATAAATACAGAGGAGATAGCGAGGGTCCAGAGGACTATGAATAGAGTTCTGTGAGTGGAAAAAAACGTCGGAATCCAGCGCCGGTGGTGAATATAGAACCGCCACGAGGACGGCGGCGTAACAGATTCCACCATCATCAATAAATATAAAAAATCAAAATCAAAAGAGGGATGGAGAAGTTGGATTTGGGAGTGAAGGGAAAAAGTTGGAATTCATATGAATGAATTTGGGTTAAATAAATGAAAATAATAGATCTAAAATTAGGGTTTGGTGAAGAAAGTGGAGAGGTTTAAATGGCAACGTCAAACTGTGGGAATCAGTTGAACAGATTCAAGAAGTGGAGTAGGAGGACACGAGGAGTACATTGGAAGGGATGAAGGCTCGGCTCGGCTCAGATGAGTGAGAATAACTAGGCGTCTAGGCCTACAGTTCATTTCCCGGAGAGATTCGTGCTACTGTGGTCAAAGTATTTTTATTTTTAAAAAATTTATACGTATTTTAAAACATAAAAATATTTTTATTTTTAAAATAAAACATACATATTATAAATATTATAATATTAATTTTTATTAATATTATATATATTATAAATATTTAGATAAAAAAGAAGAAAATAAAACATAAAAGTATTTTTATTTTTAAAAAATTTATACGTATTTTAAAACATAAAAATATTTTTATTTTTATTTTTAAAATAAAACATACATATTATAAATATTATAATATTAATTTTTATTAATATTATACATATTATAAAAATTTCTACCTCATTTTTAGCATTTGCATACCATATCCATATGTGTGATTATTTGATTCCACGTCATTTCCTTGAATTTCTTTTTTTTAAATGTCATGTAAGAAATAAATATACAGACATCCACTAAATTTGACGAAATGGCCCAATTAAGCATTTTTTAAACTGGGTCAATTGCATTTTTTTGAAAATACAGTGGCTCAATGCTTACAACTTGACGAACACAATGGGTTAAATGTGTATTTTTTCCTTCTAATTTTTAAGTATTAGGAATTTGGCTGACTGACTTGCCACGTAGAAAATAATTTATTTTTATTTTTTTCAAAAGCGTCGTAGGAAAATTGGTCTAATTTTTTAACGTCCGTGAGTAAAATTGGACAAAATGATTTGATTAATAATTTTTAAAAAATACAGTAGACCAATTAAATTTTTTTAAACTACAGTTACTAATTACTTAAAATACGATGACCAAAGTGGACTAAATATACTTTTTCCCAAATAAATTTATTACGAAGTTCACTTAACCGTATTCAAAAAAATCATATTGTTTTCTTTTATATTCGGGGATTGTATTACACCTTGGTCTCTCTTGGATAGAGTTTTAATTACTTCTTTTTGTCCTTCTTAAAAGTGTTTTAACAATTTTTTATTGTACAAAACAAAAACATTGCAAAAAAATAAAAAATAAATAACTGGCGCAAGTCTTTGTCAAGAAATTAATCTTTTACCCACCAAACACCCATCCATTGTCAAATTCTAATATTCAATGAAATATTAATATTAGTAAGACAATTTACTGAACAAGGAAACAAATTAGAAAGAGAAGAAATGGAGGCGAGTGAAGAACAGCAGAGGGCAATAACAGCTTCCCAGATTATTGCCAAGCTAAATCTTCAGCCCCACCCAGAAGGTGGGTTTTACGCTGAGACCTTCAGAGATAAATCGGTTCTTCTCGCCAAATCTCAACTTCCGCCCCAGTGTAAGCTCTTTTCCACTTAAATCTCTTAAATTATTCGGATCTGAGCCCTCCCACCCTTTTCTTTTAATTTTTTTTGATCAATTTTATGAATTTCATTAGCATGGTTAGCCTTTTTAATAATCCGGGTGTTTGTCGTCTTTCGGCGTTGATATGATTGTTTAAAAATGTAAATTTCTGGTCTTGATTGGGTTTTGTATTTTTTTTTTGTTTATTCCAATGTCCTATAATGTGTTATGTCTTTTTTTCCTTCAGCTATTTGGATGCTTTTTATGAATCTGTTGAAGCTTCTGATCTGGGTAGAAAATTTATTAATACATTTCTGGGTTTAGTGTAGAACATATTGCTGATTAGTCTTCTAAACTGCAATTAAAATTTTTGACTTCTAACTTGATAAGAACAAACAATTAAGAATGTCCCAGCATGCACAAACAATCTTTGCAGAGTTTTTTTTTGGGTTTATGAACAGTTATAGATCACCTTTCGCATTGTAATGAATTTTAAGCCATCAGATGTTTGGTGTGAGATACACTAAATCATGGTTAGACTAGTAACTGTGGTGGAACTATAGAATCATTTTATTTCAGTAATTAGATTATGTCAATCTCAAAAGCCATTCCTCACATACTGATAATTGTTAGAAAAGCTAGTTAAAGAATCAAGACTATGTTCTTGAAGTCATATTTAAATGTGTAGATCTATCAATATCGGCATCTCTTTATATCTAACTTACGATTTAATTTCAATCTGACGACTCAGGTCTCTTAATTAAACTCCGCAACCATGATCAAACTCTTTTCTGTGTTCGTTGTTGCATAGTAAGATTTTGTCTGTCTTCTCCTTGAATTCTAATTTAGCTTCTCGACAGATAAGGTTGATCGTGCTGTCAGTACGAACATATACTTTTTGGTGCCATCTGGGAGTGTGTCCCACCTCCATCGAATTCCATGTTCAGAAACCTGGAATTTTTATTTGGGAGACCCTCTTACGGTATGAACCCGCTTCTACTTACTCTGATAAATGACTATATATTGTACCAGTTACTTGCAGTTGCACCGTAGTTCATATGGACCTAGATCAATGTTTACTTTACATCTGATGAATTCTTGTGGCATTAAGGACAGTATCTTGAATTAACTGCATTCTTTGAAAGTCCTTTCTGTATGTGGTAGACGTAGAACCAACATTTGTGTTACGTTTATGTTAAGCAGTGATTAGAGGAGGCTGCTTATTAATTGGGCTGTCTGCACTCTGCAGGGACCTAACTTCCCTTGTAGAGATAATAGTGAACACGTATTTGAACCGTCTTTGTCTTGTTGGGCAATGTAATTGTGCATATCTGTCTCAAAAAAGGGATTACAATGCTTATTTTAACTGATGTAATGCCTTGCGGGGGACTACCAACACCTAAGAAGCTTCTATCCTGCTGTCTTAAATTGGTGGGTTGGGAGGGTAGTAATTCTTTGATGAGTTCTATGATTCCATATTTATTGGATTTTCTGTTCATACTGAGACTATTTCAAGCTCATCTTTAACGTTAATCTCTCTTTAAAGGGGGAAAATCTTAACTTGCTCCTCATATAAGTGCCAAAATAGCCATGTATCCAGTCATTTACTACAGAAAAATGAAATAGTTAAAGCAAGAGATTAGTACTCCTTACTAAATGGACTTTGTACTGCATTTGTTTTTCGAATGGTAGCATGAGTTAGCATCAAATGATTTCATAAAGAAAAAATATCATGTTGTTCTCCTTGATCACCATCTGCCATCACCATTTTCTTTCAGGTGTTGGAGATGAATGAGGAAGATGGCAGTGTCAAGTTAACGACCCTCGGATCAGATATAACTGGAGAAAATCAACTATTGCAGTATACAGTGCCGCCAAATGTGTGGTTTGGTGCATTTCCAGCAAAGGACTTCTATATTACCACAAACAATAATGCTGTGAAAAATCCGCCCAGGGATGCCGAGAACCAGTTCTCTCTTGTTGGATGCACCTGTGCTCCTGCCTTCGAGTTTGCTGACTTTGAGCTGGCAAAGCTTTCTGAGCTCGTTTCACGATTCCCCGATCATAAATCCCTTGTTACATTACTCACCCTCCCCAGCTAAATGTGAGGTTTTAACTATTTTTCTTAAAGTTAGATACTTGCGTGCTGCTTCAAGTTTTAAATAAACACGACCTTGTTTGCGGTCTGTATGTTATAAATCTCATGTGTGACAGAATATCTCTATAAGATTATCGATTATTCAATATTCAATTAAAGTAAAGTTAGTGCTATAAACTCTGGACTGTCTACAAGTGAGGCACACGGCACACCTATTTACTGCCACTTTGATTATATGAAAAGGTTGCACAAGAATATTTTATGATCTCATGTCTCCATTACTAGCCAAGAAAATTCATTTTTCAAAAGTAGAAGCAAATCAAGCAGACCTCATTTCAATAATTGCAAGGTGAAAATAGAAGAGAGACACTTCATGTGTAATCAAATGCAATTTTCCCACTCATTTTATTTATCTCCCAGGATAGATTAACAAATGATATCACAAAGAACAATCACAAGCTTCTTCCAGTACTGAAATTCCTCACTACATGAGATATCAACGGATAACGTTGAACATCAAACCATGGCAAAACTGACAAGGGAGAAGTCGTCCGCAAGTGGACAAAAATGTTGTATGCGTATCACATTTCCATGGCATAATCATCAGAAGAGATGACTAAAAAATTTCGCCTCCCATGAGCAGCTCCAAGTTTCGAGTTTGAACATCCAAAACAAGACGGTAGAACAATATATCTTTATAGGTATCTGCCTGTCATAAAAATTTGAGTAAATAACTAGAGTTAAGTTCAATATTACTTGGTAAAAGGAGTATTGACGATGAAATAAATGATTACCATGAAATTTTGCCAAGATGAGGCAAAATTATATCTCTAGAACGATAACTGCAACCACAAGAATGGAGCGATCAACTTATGTTAAAAATTCTTTAAGCAAGCTTGTCCTAACTATGAAGTTAATGAAAATCAGTATGCATGCATTAAGAACTCACATTCAGAATCAGTTTTAACCCATTTACTTCCCTCATTTGCCTCGTCAAACATTTCATCTTCACTATCAGTCATGTAAAATTGCCTATTCTGTAAGTATTTCTTTGCGTTTGCAGTAGTAGCCTTTGGGCTAGAACTTTGGGGATATATCTTTTTGTTCAAAATATCCCTTAGAATCTGTACACATACAAAAGAAATGTGTTGAAAATGAGGGAAATTTCTGGATTTAAAACAATATTGATGCAAATCAAGTTCAAGGTACCAAAAACACATCCGAAATGCATAGATAAGGAAATAACTTACCACCCGATGCCCCTTCTAACTGCCAAACACAAGAAAAAGTCCAATTTTCAAATGGTAAAATGTGCTAAAATTTTATGTACTTACCTTCTCCATTCTTGATTTCTCGAGTCTTGATTCTAGGAGTGGATCTCTTAAGCTGGGCCTGGGAGTTGGGGTGAATCCACTACTGCAGAGAAACATCTTCTTAAGAAGAAAAGACAGTGATTTCTTGGCAATGACATTGTTGGCGCTATCCAAGCGACTGCCATTCCCTCTACTGAGAACAACACTACTGTTGCTGCGCTGGGGAGGACTGCCTTTGTTTGCTATATCCTCGTATGTCGCGCGGCTTGTTGTTCTGTCAATTTCGAAGCTATCCAATGAACTAGATTCAACAACTTGTTTATCAAATATCATCTCCCCAACTTCTTCAAGGGCAGTGTCTTGTAGATGATCTTGACAGGAGGCTTCGCTCCCATGAAGATTGCACTTCTCTACTTGTTTTTTCACATTGTTATTTATTCCAAATGTCCCGATTGAAAGCAATCCACATGGCCAGTCACTGAATTCTTCTTTGGAAGGTTCTTGCAGATCAATATGGGCTATAATGAGGAACAAAGCCATCGAGAAACATACATGAATAGCAGTATTTTGAAGTTTTCAAGTGGAAAAGGAAAAACAACTGCTAACTGATCGTAGTTAATTTCTTACGATCAGCAGAAATTTAAAGAAAGAAAACAGATTCATGAAAGCTTACGATTAGCTGATACTGAATTTTGTTTTCTGGACCCTTGTTTTGCATTTAGCTTGCTTTGCATCCAACTAAAGATCTGCTAGCAAACATTAATTATAAATGCTCTTAGAAACCAAAATTAATGTCAGTTATATATATATATATATATATATATATATATATATATTAATATATGGATTACTAAATATATGTCTCTCTTTTACCTTCATTTAGAATGAGTTTGAAAGCTATTTCAGAACCACTAGATAGCTAAATATGGTGGTGGGCTTAGAGATAGATACCTGCAGGCACTTAAAACACCATATATCCCCACAAGGAAAATGAGAGGGAGATCAGCAAATGTTAAATAGTAGTAGTAGTGGGATGGTAATGATGCCAAAGCTTGTAGTTTCTCTACTGGTTCAAGTTCCCAAACACAGCCTCTCACACCTCTTTATTAGCTTTTTCCAATTACTATATATGTCCTTTTCCCATAATTTATACCAAGTACGTTCGTATTTAATTCTTATATAACACGAGTGACATTATTAACCTTATCCTTTGCCTCCTTATTGTTTTACTTCGGGTTATGATTGCATTTTCCAATTGAAAACTCGGATTATCCGTCTGCTAGTGTAATTTTACTGAGTTACTAGCTAGGGATATTTTACACTTTTTATGCTAAACTAATATCTGCATGAATATTATGCATGGTGGAACTGTCTATACATTTCTCAGATTATTCATATAACCAAAAAACAGAAAACTTAAATTAATTGCTTCATCAATGCATTACTTCATTAGGCAGCTAGCAAGAGGAAGAGGAAAATCAAACGTGAATTAATGCTAGCTTCTGATAATATTCTGTGAGAATATACAAATTCTTGCCTATATATACATGACTCATGTATATCTAATACTGACAATAAGGTGGCGGCAATAAGGTAGTTGGCCAGCCAAAACAAAAATCTAAGAGGTAGAGAAGTATTACAAAAAGTATGGGGACCTATGGGTTAAGTAGGGGAATACAGCCATAATCCCGTGGCAATGTTCCTTACTAACCGAACCTACTCTGCCTGCTGAAGTTCATAGCCACTAAATAAACCTTAACTTTATTTGAAAAACACCATGCATTATTATTTGTAAAAACCCATCCAAACCGCTTCACCTAATTCCCACAGATCTCATCACTTTTTTCTGTACATAATTGCATGATTTTTCTTAGGCTCTTACGTGAAGAGATATCGATTTAGCAATGACGAGTTGAGCCCACCACTATAATCAATGGTGCTGCAGGATCGATCGAGTCACATGATGATTTACATAAATGATATAAATTTAACAAACAAATTAATTCAAACGTGTCTAGCTGAGTTTGGCAAATATTGGGATCAACATTTAAACTTAGAAAATGTTAATGCAAGTCCAATAACAATAACTTATAGTAGTATGTATGTAATTGCGTATGTTCGTTCAGAAATTAATAAACAAATATCTACTAAGATTATTCAATCTTATCTTATGAAATAGTCAAAGTGCAAATCCCTCAACAATGGGTTATGGAAATCACAAGAATTACACATCTCTAAACCCAAGATATATATATATATATATATATATATATATATATATATATATATATATATATATATATATATATATATATATAAAAATGTATGTATACGTGTATGTATTACATGATCATTATAATGACAGTTTTTTGAAATTTATAGCGACGGTTTCACCCGTCGTCATAGTTATTTGAAACTATATATGACGATTTATCGTCGCCATAGTCCAAAAAAATCGTCGCCATAGCCTCTCATGCCAGAATACATAATATTTATATATATATATATAATTTATATATATATATATGATTCATTGCTAAATATCTCTAGAAGAGACACATGAGTTCAGCCACATAATCTTCCATTTTGTTCAATATTTCCAACCAAACTAGCCATTCTCATGTACTTAACATTTTGTTTGTTCTACTCGTCGTTCTTCTTTTGGATTCAAGCTCAATACAAAAACTTAGGCACCACACCCAAATTTGTAAACAAAAAAGCAGTTGCCGCATGCATGTGCTATCTCTAAACTACTACCATAATTAGAAAAACAATAACAATAATTGTAAAGAGGTATACATTGTTAATTGCACCTTTTTCTTTATGGGTTTTGATCAATTTGGGGATTAATTTAGATCTATTAATTGATTGAATTTATATAAAATTAAAAGTGCATTTGATAGTCTATGACAAGGAGCTAGATTAATAGAGAGTAATATATGATTCAAGTAGGAATTATATATTATGTTTTAATTATATCCAAAGTGGAGTACATGAAAAGGTTCATTGTTGTTTAAGAAAACTATTTTCTTTAAGTCCCACATTGAGTAGGAATAAAACTATTTAATACTTTATAAGTATATGTGGAATAGTTTAAGTCACTAGTGGTACTAAAGGAAAGGCTTGGAGTTGGTCACTATGACGTGGTGCAAAGCACCACCCGCTTGCGTCCCGGGGGCTGTGGTGCGGGTTCAGGTCGCAAAGTTGCATTGGCACTTTGCACGTACGCATCGTCGCAAGGAGCCAAGAGCCTATTTTTTGCATTGAACCAGATTATTAAACTTGTTTAAACAGTTTTATGTTTAATCATTATGAGATATAAATAAGTTTTGTAACTGATATGTGATTATTATATTATTTACTTTGTAAATAATACTTAATTTATTTTTCAGTTACAAAACTGAATAGTGTCTATCTCCATCTTCTTCTATCTAATCATCCTTACAAAGAAGCATAAATTAGAGGTTCAGATAGTGAGTTGCTATCACTTAGAACAAAAAGGCTGACATTAATCCTGGAGGTATATTGCTAGTAGCCTTTAGCAAACCTTAGTAGTAAAGGGCAATAAATACCTTAAAGACAGAAACTACCCGTGTCAATCATTGGTCCTAATTTTTTCTGTATTCATTATAATTCTTAACATACATGACTAGTTGCAACAAATTAAAATGTGAGAACAATTGTCAAAGCAACTATATGTGCTAAACAGATACAGCATTTTTGCCCAAAAACTCGACAAATTTTGAACTTTATATATGGTAGCCGAATCATAAACTATTACAAAAATTAGTAACAACAATATATAATTGTAAAGAGGGAAATTAAAGGTGAGAATCAATCATGTAGATCTCATCAAATGGAATATGAAAAGTTGTTGCATTTGATCAAGCAGCTAATTAATCCTCCAAATATATATTTTTAAGTCTGATATCTAATTTCCTTCCTCTAATTTCAATATAAATTTTCCAAAACCCCTCAAATCTATGGATCCGGATCCTCTATGAGGATTTCTCTGTGAGGATCTTGTGAGGATTTTGTTGTGGGATGGAAAACACATTAAAAAGGAGATCCAATGATCTGTGTATCGAAACGACGTCGTTTTGATAGGAATTTTTTTTTACACGTTAACAGAAAATTGGAAGCCACCAAACGCCGTTTACTTTTACCAAACAAACGAAGTAAAGTAAAAATAGTACATTTAAAATAGTATTTGAGTTGTGATTGTCTCCGTTGAGCAGTGAATTAAGAAAGGTAAAGTAAAACGATTATTAATAATAAAAAAAGATATAAAGGAATATGTAAATAATAATTGATAGGTCTAAAATATTTTCTTGGTTGACCTAGCCGGCCCAATGGTTAGAGTAAATACTAATAATATTTTCAATGGTGAGAGTAAACTCTTTTTATAGAACAGATAAATATAAATAATAATAATAATAATAATAAATAATAATAATAATAATAATAATATAAATAAACAAACAAAAACAATAATAAACGACAAATAACTAAAGCCACATTGAAAACATTAACGATAATTATAACCGATATATTTATTCATTGTTTTTAGCCAAGTTTGTAGTTATCCTAATATTAATAGCAAGCTAAGTTAGTAAATATAAAAAAAAATCATATACAGAATAATCAAGAAATTTAAAATAATTATATGTAAAAATAAACGGTGTTTGATGACTTATAATTTTTCGTCAACTTGTAAAAAAAAATCCTTATCAAAACGACGTCGTTTTAATACACAGACAAAAAAAAGAGTTGTGAGTAATTAGATCTCCTTTTTTAATGTATTGTCAACCCTACAATAAAACCATCACAAGATACTCGCAGAGAAATCCTCATCCTGATCCCAAATCTATGGCTTGGTCCAAATATATCTCTCTTTTCTGGGACCCTCATGCTGAACACCACCACGGCACGTGAAGTTGTCCAGTCACATGGGAGGGACCTTGCCATTTCTACTCAACATTAAGGTTAATTGGGCACTTGATCAAAATCTGCTCCGGCAACTCGGCAAGTGGGGTGTGGGCTGCGGGAGGCCGCCCTACGTGTCATATGACAGCAATCTGATGAATGCTCATCGGACTGTCTCAGAACAACACGTGTGTCAAAAGGGCCGGGTCAATCATATCTAACAATCTCCATGCCCTCTTCCCAAGCTATATGTTCTATTTCAACAGTACAAGAAATCATTGGAAACATCCATCACTCTGATTTTTACTTTAAAAATTAACCTTTCCACCATCATTTCAATTTATGTAAACGTCTGTCACATGTACTCCCTGCTGGAAAATATAGAAATTAACAAGACGAATAATATAAATAAATTGAAACAACTTAGTGAAAAAAGCGAGGCGTAAGCGTATTCTCTTGTCTTAAAAAAGTGATTTATTTCCCAATCGATAATAATCGTGGTACAAATGAAATTTGCCATGGTCACTCTCCAGGATTCAACGACGAAGTCTCTCCGATCGTGTGTACTCACGGAAGGAGGCTTTGGACTTGTCTATGTGGATTGCCCAATTAACAGAGTATAAGAGTTGAATATATCGAGAAGAATAGGATACACAGAGATAATATGGAGAAGAAGAATAAAGTAGTTATTTGTGTATATCTTTTTCTCATGAAAGTAAAAACTCTCATTTTTCTAAAAAACAATCACCCTTATAAGGAATGTTTAAATAACGTTGGAGATTTTAATAGTTTTTAATGAAACGCTTGGGAGTTACAACAAGATATAAATAAGGTTTATGTTGGAATTGAAACGGGAGTTACAGAAAACATAAAGGCTAGGGTATTAACTCTAAACGGAGGTTACAGAAATTTTGGAGAATAACCAACAATCCCCACATGATCCAAAATTATCAAAGAGAAGAAAATAAAAAGAAGTGAGAATGGCAATGGATTTTAGATACATAACGTCGATACCTTGTGGGTTTGAATCGACACTTAGTGGAACAAGCTCATGATTGTAGATTATAGGTGAATTATATTCTTGAACCTATTATCTGTGATACAATCAATTTAGCTTGCACACATATCTTAAATCCTGAATCCACACAAAGTCGGTCATGCGGTTTTAAAGCCAACAGCGCCATGTATTGTCGATTTTCATAAAGGCTCTGAGAGTATGTCAAAGACTCTATAGGTAGGAAGTTTACTTACACTTCCACCTTTTATATAGGTGAACCCATCAGTGTATCTTGACATACACCACCCTTTAGGGCTATGAGTTTTATTAAGAATCTAAGCGATTCATCCTTTCACAATTTGTCGATAAGCACCACGCACACACGAAGGGATATAAGTAATTGTAGTGCTATAATTAAGTAATTACGTGACTTGTTGTTACCCATTGAACCCAATTCATGGGATCTCCAATCACATGGTTCAGGTTTCCATCGCGTATTACTTACTCAAGATGTTGGCAATAGTCTCATCCCTCTGGATGCTTCTTGGACATTCTTTTTAATTAATTCCTTTGTAAGCCTTTTCAGACCTCACAAATTCCATGGAAATAACACTGTTTACTGATCAGTCCTCATTCAATATTTATGTCTCAAGCGAATATGTCTATGTATTTTCCATTATACACATGGTTCATTGCTTGTCCCAATAGCAGCTTGAGAATCACAATGCAGAGATATAGAAGGAATTATTATGTCTGTCAATAAATTCCTCAGCCACTCTGCTTCTATACCTGTCAATTCTAATGCAATAAATTCAGATTTCATAGTAGATTTAGTAATACAGATTTGTTTAGAGATCTCCGAGGACGACTTATCCACTTAAAGTAAACACATATTTACTTAGTGGAGCTTGTTTCATCATTAGTAGATACCAATTAGCATCACTGATGTCCTTCAAAAACATTAGGATGATCGGTAAAATGTACACTTACATTAACTTTCCTTTTAAATACCTCATTAGGCGTGATAATGCATTCCAATGAACTTGTGAAGGATTATGTGTATATCTGCTAAGTCTACTAATGAAATATTCAACATCAGGTCGAGTACAATTCATTAAGTACATTACACTATCAATGATTCTGGCATCTTCAATTTGTACAATACCAATCCCCTTTATTTTTCTTTAAATGCACACACTAGAGTCACAAGGTGTTCATAATGGCTCTTCATTAAAGAAATTAAATTTCTTAAGAATTCCACATAATGAGACTAAGATAAAAACAAACCATGTGCATTTTTATTAATTCTCATGCCAAGAATCAAGTTTGTTTTCATGTCAAAGATAAAAAAAATGTTTTAACAGTTTTCAAAACTTTCTCATCAGTACCAAATATCAGCAGATCTTCCACATATAAATAAATAATCACATCACAATTTTTATGCTTTTGTATCTCATGCATATATCACATTTCTCATGCTTCACATCTTATGTATAATTCGCATTTTATACATGCTTCATCTTTTTCATATTGTACATTTATACATGCTTGACATCTGATACATGCTCCATAATGCTCATACTTCGCATTTCTATAGTTCACATAGAACAATTAACTTAAATCATCAACATACTATTAACATTTATTATCACATTGTTGCACGAAGTACACATTAAAATAATTCACAAGAATTTCACATAATGCTGAACATTAGCACATAATGCTGAACATTAGCACATAACAACAAGTACTGAAAAACTTACTTTAAAAATTATCAATAGATCGATCAACTTTTAACATCTTTTTAAATACCCAATAGATTTACATCTTTTAGGCAAAATAATTAGCTCTCATGTATGATTACTCATAATGAATTCTAGTTCACTATTAATGACATCTTTTCAAAAGATTGCATCAAATGATTCTATTGCTTCTTCATAAGTTTTAGGTTCATCTCCAGTTATCAAAAATCTCTATGCAACACTGTTTGAAACATATCCAGTAAAAATACAAACCATTGTTTATGCCCAATTTATTCTTTTTTAAATTTTGGTATAGCTACTTTAGCTAGACACCCCCACATTTTAAGATACCAAGTTAGGTGCACGTTCCTTCCATAATTGACATGGTAAAGAGTTTATCCTTTTATGTGGAACTCTATTAAAAATTGATTATTCAGAAAGGCAAGCTTCTCCCCACATATTAGAAGCTAATTAACATGACATTCATCATATCTTCAAGTGTTCAATTTATTTTTTCCTTTCTAACTAATTTTCAACCTCAGTTTTGTTTAATAAACATTTCTTCCGCTTCATCTTTTAAAGGCAATGAGATAAATTTGATTATATCTAGAATTATCATCATTGTTCACCATCATAAAATAATAAAACATAGGCTTAGGAAACACAATGCATATAAATGCTCAATTATTTACCATTAATTTTTCAGCTCATAAGACGTGAATTTAGGTAATAATTTAATTAAATTACTAAAACCTAAATTACCCCACTAGGAACAAGGGTACATGTGTTATTACAACATGGTAATTTAATTTCAAGCACCAACAATTAATATTTTAAAAATATTAACAAAGGAATTAAATAATAGATAATATTACTCAATTAATATTCCAAGTATGTTATAAACACATTAAAATAATTCCATAAAATTTACAACAGTATCTTATCATCACCAAAGGTTACTGTAATTTTATGGAATTTTTCTAAAGATCATGCAAATTATCACAATTAATTAACTATTGCATAATTAAATTAGAGATTAACTAAAATTATCCAAATATATTAATTTTATGCCAATAATTAATATACATTAAATTTTAGAATTTAATAATCACAATAACTATTTATTAATTGATTTCCATGATTAAACAATTAATAAAACATTTTTTCGAAATTAAATAAAAATCATCGGTGGGTGGGTCAGCATGAGTTCTTTGGGTCGGATTTGAGTACGCTGGTCACCCTGCAATTTTTCAGAAAACCCATTTGGAGTTCCACAAGGAACCCTCCTTACGGCCACCAAGTTTGATGGAAGTACCCAGACGGAACTTTTGAATTTGTCGAGTTTTACAAAAGTGCAACACTTGATCCACAAAATTTGTCAAGCTAGAAACACAAGTGGTTTCGGGATCGTCACCAAAATCAAGAATTGTAACGTTTGTCCAAAGGTACCTCCATCTTTTAGATATAATACTTGTTCTAACAGCATATTCAGTTGGGAGGAGGGAGTTCTAAAAGCATCAGGCAATATACTTATCCTATCAATTTTCTCATTTCCAGTGTACTTCACTCACTTTCTTAGATATTGAAAAGTAGTTTTGTTACTAATTCTTATAAATCAAAGAAAGTGAATAGCATCACTGTAATTCAAGAACTTATAACCTGAAAAATGAAACAAGGCTCTCACGTAACAATTCTACTAAGTTAAGTAAATCAAGATTATTTACTTTCCAGAAATTTCTCACTTTAAGCTTTTTACCTTATCATATTTAAGTCATTCTGATCAAAGCTATTTACAAACATGTCAGAAATGAAAACTGAAACCAACGATAAAAAGAAAACCTAAGTCACAAAAGCTATTTATTCTTGATCTCTCTCATAAACCCTTAGGAGTTAGATAGCTAAACAATAGTTTTGTAACAATTTCACTGTGATAAGTCCATTTTTAAAATAATAATATTTGAAGTATAAAAATCAAAATTGATTATTGCACATGGCTGAATAGTCGGACGGAAGGATCACTCTAACATCATCATGTCCATCTCAAACAAAAGATTCAGTAAATCAACTAAAATAAAAATTCACCCATGCGGATTCTTACCCGAAAAAGAGGATGCATGTATTAGAAATTGGATAAATTAAATAAATTGACGGACTAAACCAAATTCTTAAAACATATTTCTTGTATGCAGTACCAAAATAGATTCGAGATGATGTCAACCTATAAATCCATCATTCCATCCTCGTGGGTGTTTTAAGGCCCTTGTGATCTAGTTATTTAGTTGTGATAAAAATCTCGTGTAACTGAGAGATATGCCTCAAAGACTTCATAATTAGAGAAGTATTAGAAATTTCATCATATTCCGAATTCATAATTTCTAACTAAAACAACATGTATTCTTGTTAATAGATTAAAATCACTTTTTAGATTGTTGGAAAATATAGAAATTAACAAGACGAATAATATAAATAAATTGGAACAACTTAGCTGGAAAACCGAGGCGTAGCGTAAATTTCTTTGTCTCTAAAAAGTGATTTCATTCAATTGATAATAATCATGGTACAAATGGATTGCCGGCGGCCACTCTCCAGGATTCAACGGTGAAGTCTCCGATCGTGTGTACTCACGGAAGGAGGCTTTGGACTTGTCTATGTGGATTGCCCAAATAACAGAGTATAAGAGTTGAATATATCGAGAAGAATAGGATACACAGAGATAATATGGAAAAGAAGAATAAAGTAGTTATTTGTGTATATCTTTTTCTCATGAAAGTAAAAACTCTCATTTTTCTAAAAAACAATCACCCTTATAAGGAATGTTTAAATAACGTTGGAGATTTTAATAGTTTTTAATGAAATGCTTGGGAGTTACAATAAGATATAAATAAGGTTTATGTTGGAATTGAAACGGGGGTTACAGAAAACATAAAGGTTAGGGTATTAACTCTAAGCGGAGGTTACAGAAATTTTGGAGAATAACCAACACTCCCATTAAAACAGCTCACTCAGTTCAATACTATACTCCCTATTATGCCTTCCATCACCATTTTTGACATCAATAATCACAGTGATATACTATTATCTTAGTAAATTACATATACAATTTAGTACGAGAGTGGTTAGCATGAAGTTTATTTTTGGGTAAGTTGGTCAATTCACCAATAGAGTACTGATACGCAGACGAGGCTGTATGTGTATCAGTATTTTATTGGTCAATTGACCAACTTACCCAAAAATTAACTTCATATTAACCAGATCCATTTAGTACTAATGTAAAAGTTTGTAGCTTTCAAACTCTTTTTTGAGGACTTGGATTTCCTAGCTCCATTATACCTTCCCTCAAATTCCATCTAATACATAATATTATTATAGTTGTGGATAATATAATTGGAATAAATACCGATCAACTAATTTATTATATTGAATAGTATAAGTGTTCTAAAAATAAAAATAATTCGATACTTTTTTATCATCAACATTTTAATGGTTAATTTTTTTTTAAAACTTTTAACAGTAAACACATTTTTTATGATTTTAATTTTTTGTAGAATTGATCTTAATATCATTAACTATCTATTAACATATTTTGATTTTTACTAACAAAATTATTAAGATTAAATAATTGATGTATTAGATGAAATTGAAGGAAAGATGCAGGGGGCCAAATCTCCTCTTTTTTTTGACGAAAAGAAATACTATTAATTGTGTGGTACATTTTCCTTACCAATGCCTACTTAGATAAATTTGTAAGCAGAAAAAATTCTACACAATTTGTCAAACTACTAATTTCTTCCTTACCAATGTCTACTTAGATTATTAAAATAAATGTTAGCATATTTTTAAAAAAAATTGAAAAGCCACGTCATTATTTAAGTTAAAAATAAATTATATATATATGAAATTAAAATTAAATGTAGAGTACAAGACCAAAATAGTTGTTTAGCTCAATAAGTTTGATCAAAAGCATAACCTTTACCCAGAAAAAGTAATTATTACCTTCTTCAGAAAGAAAGACTTTCAGCGTAAGCTCAAGGGACGTTCTGGTATAAATTATGAATCCAATTTGTGTAAAGCCCAACCCAACAACTCATCAGAAAGGGTGGGCCAATAAAACACCAACGTGTCGCAGCTTATAACCACCGAGGCCGGAGACTCACACGTGTCTATCTATACGCTGTTGTATCTGTATTATGATGCCTACGTATATGCTCGTATGTATGTATATATCTGTTCTCATCTTCTTCAGTACACTAATCCATCAGTATTATCCACGATGCGATAAATAACGTTTTTTTAAGTCGTTGTATTTAAATTATTAATTTTATTGTGATTCATCGAATTTTTTTTATTAAAATCGAATAATTGTATTTTCAAAAACTTACAAAATAGTCATTCCATCCAATTTTTCGTCAAAAAAACGTTAAAAATCTTGTTGTATCTTGAGTTGACTTGATTTTTTTTGCTTACATGGGAAGACGAGAAAAATAATGTTGATGAATTATTATATATATGACAAATGACCAAAAGCTATTAACTACTTCACCTAAACAATTCCAAAACTAATAATAATAATAATAATAATAATAATAATAATAATAATAATAATAATTTCAAAATAATAATAATAATAATAATAATAGTAATAATTTTAAAATTATATTTTAAAAAAATCTGTTAATTTTAAAAAGTCTTTTTTAAAAAAGCTGTTTTAAAAAAAATCTGTTTTTAAAATTCAATTTTTTAAAAAGTCTGTTTTTTAAAAACATTAATTTTTATAAAAACAAATTTTTTAATTTTTAAAAAACGTTAATTTTTTTTAACTGAACTAATATTTTTCAAAAAGTCTGTTTTTTAAAAAACGTTAATTTTTTAAACCAAACTAATATATTTTAAAAAAGTCTGTTTTTTTAAAATTCTTAAATTTAAAAAGCGTTACTTTTAAAAAAAACAGAATTTTTAATTTTTTTAAACTGAACTAATATTATTTTTTAAAATTCTTAAATTTAAAAAAGTTAATTTTAAAATTTTAAAACGTTAATTTTTAAAATTTAAAAACGTTACTTTTCTAAAAAATTTAAAAACATTACTTTTCTAAAAAATTATAAAAAATTTAAAAAAGCGTTAATTTTCTAAAAAATTTAAAATTTTCTGTTTTTATAAAAAATAACGTTTTTTAAAAAACAGACTTTTTTAAAAAATATTAGTTCAATTAAAAAAATTAACGTTTTTTAAAAATTTAAAAATTCTGTTTTATAAAAATTAACGTTTTTAAAAAACAGACTTTTAAAAAATTGAATTTTAAAAACAAATTTTTAAAAAGACTTTTTAAAATTAACAGATTTTTTTAAAAAAATTAAAAATAGAATTTTAAAATTATTACTATTAATAGTATTTATTATTATTATTATTTTGAAATTATTATTATTATTATTATTAGTTTTGAAATTGTTTAGGTGAAGTAGTTAATAGTTTTAATTCATTCATCTTATAATAATCACACTTCTTTCTTCTCTTTTCAAGTTGTTCCACGTATGCAAAAAAGTCAAGTTAACTTGCACAGTCAGCATTCCTAACGTTTTTTGGACAGAAAATCGGATGGAATGACCATTTTGTAAGTTTTTGAAAGTATAATTATTCGATTGTAATAAAAAAAATTTCGAAAACCACAATAAAAATCGGACCTCAGTAAAATGACCAAAACCATTATTTATCCCTATCTACGATCATATATTCATTCATCCGTATAAATCTCAAAAGGGTTCCGAGATTTTCACTTAATATATTTAGTGAGAGAAAAATAGAGGGGAAGGGAGAGAATTTTTGAAGCTCCAATTCACAAGCTCCAATTCACAGGTCAGTTCATTTATGTATCAATATAAACATCACAATTGTATTGTTTATTTCTGGATTTAGCTTTTATTTCCATTATATGGGTTCAAGATTATTTTACCCAATTGGGTATTTTTTATATAAAAGTTGGGACATTTTCAAGATACAGGATTTCACTATATATTGGACTGCAAGTAGTATAGTTTTTTTTGGGTGCTAATTTGAGGGTAAATAGAACGGTCTAGCTTGGCAAGAGGCCTAGAATACCACTCACTCAGTACCTCTTGTTTATGTTACACTTGTCTATTGAAGATTAATGGAATCCCAAACATTATTAAGCAGTTTTTTTTGGGTCTATAATGAGTGGGATTGTACTGTTTCGGACTCAGAATTTAAGGGTTCAATTTGAGAAAAATTACTTGTGGGAGACAGGGAGAGCATGATTAAGTTAAAAAAGCTTTCTTTTTCTAAAAAGAAGAAGATTTCATTAGAAAGAGGATTTTATTTGAAGAAGAATGTTTAATTATTCCCACCTTTTGCCTATGGTTGGTTGAAACATGAAATGAATGATTTACAGAAAAGGTGTAGAAAAGCATTTTTAGCTCAATGTGGTCATCTAATTAGTGTAATTTTGTCATAATTGGATAGGTTGATGAGCATATGTTGAAGTCTACACCATTAGGATTAATAACGGATTAAGTTAGTTACTGTGGAAGATGCACACGGCATGGCGTCAGTCTACATCTACCAGCATGCATATAGAGATCTTCATCAACCAGCCATCATTTTTGCAGGATGCTTTGTCTTGATAGCATTGGTCCTCTCCACCCTTCTAATTCTCCAACATCTTAGATCCTACACAAAACCTGCGGTTAGTTAATTGAGAATTTATCTGTTGCTACTGTTATATCATTGTTTTTTTCCTTTCTGATATATTTTTTAATAAATAATATTAAATACTGGCAAGAACATTGCGGACTTCGTGTTGTACCGGATGCTTTTTCCATTGAGAATTAAAAAAAAAAAAGTTATCATGGTTGTTAACATGATATCTCCTTTCAAAATAATATTCCAACTTCTGGGTGACAAGTTTTTGTAGGAGCCTCATTTCCTTATTTTTGATTTCTTTTCAGGAGCAGAAATGGATTGTTGCAGTTCTCTTCATGGTTCCCGTATATGCTGTTGAGTCAGTAAGGATCTATCCCTCTAAAACATTTGTGTCGATAATGAATTTATTATTCTTTCACTATCTTTCTAATACATGAAGCCACACATAAAAATGTGTCGATATATTTATTCATACCCATGAACAATGATTAATTTCACCACCAAACCTTGGATTAATCATGTCATGAAACATCCTACGGGAGCTTATGTGCTATGAAGGTTTCTCATGCACAACAGAACCTTGTGGTCTTAAATATTGTAAGGTCAAGGGCCTTAACACAATTCAATAAACCTAGGGACTACTTTATTAGTTCTGAAAATTCTAGAAATTGTAGTCACGTGAAAGTTAGTTATTTCAGTACACTTTAGTGTAGAGTGGTAGCTTATGTTAGTCTTATGCAATATTATATTATATATAGAGCATTGATGGTATGAAATCAATCGGAATTTTATGAATGAAGTAGTGGTTTATCTATTGCTTTAGATTGCAATAGTGAAGCCAGCTAAGGTTGGGCTTGACACACACTTAGTTTTTTACTTTACATGGCATGTATTTCACTTTCGCTTGAACTAATCATTTTTGTATGTTAACCTGTGTCTACTCTATCCCATGTACAAAGCGTGATTTATTATAGAACAAGATGCTATTTGGGGTTAACAAGGGGGAACGAACCATTGGGTAAATTGGGCAGGGAAACGGAATAAACCAGCAAGCTATTTGTCAAATTGAACCAGAGAGGAAAAGGAAGATTGGAGATTGATTGACACATTACTGAAATTCAACTTAAAAAATTATCTCTTCCATGAGCTGATAACTTGCATGTTTTCCCCAGATTCTATCTTTGTGGAACCCAATGTTGTCCCTTGCCTGTGACATTTTAAGAAATTGTTATGAAGCATTTGCGCTTTATTCTTTTGGGAGTTACTTGATCGCCTGTCTTGGTAAGTTACACATTTTTGGCTGTTTTCTGAAGTACCACTACATAGTAGTCTACATTAAATCATTAAATATTCTCTCTCTCTCTCTCTCTCTCTCTCTCTATATATATATATATATATATATATATATATATATATATATATCTGATCCGGATCTAGTGCATACCCCTTATCTTACTCACCGTGCTCACCCCCCCTTTGAGCGGTTTCGGTCATACAACAATCGTCGTCTATACTTTTAGTGACGGACAACATATAGCGTCGCTAAAAGTATGAGCTTGTTGTATGACCTAAATGTCAGCCTAAAAGGGGGTAAACACGGGTGAGTAAGAGTAAGTGAGTATGCACTTGATCCTGTTTATATATATATATATATATATATATATATATATATTCAATAGTGGAAATTATGTTGATTAGCGGAAAGCTGTAAAAGTTGAAAATTGTATGATTACATTAAGGGTGAGTTTGGAGGGAAGGGATGGGATGGGAAAGTATAAGAAGGGAAGGGAAGGGGTTATAATTTTCCCTTTATCATGTTTATGAGTTTTAGAAAGGAACGGAAGGGATGAGAAGATATTTTTCTTGTTTGTGAGTTTAGAAGGGGGGAGGGGAAGGGAAGGGAAAATAATTTTATTTTTAAACTACACTATTACTATATTACCCTTCTATATAAATATAATAAATGTATGATTTAACAATGTCTAACTATTGAATTATTTTGTTCAGAACTATTGAATTATGATATATATATATATATATATATATATATATATATATATATATATATATATATATATATATATACTACGAATGTAGCCAAATGTATCTTTTTGATTCAAGTTGCACAAGCTTTGTAGGTTTGAGAGATTCAAGTTAAAAAAATTTGTTTAAAAAATAAGGTTCGTAACCCTTTGTAAGTAGGCGGGGTCATGTATATATGTAGTTGTTTAATTCTTCTAGGCATTCATGTTACAATATACCTGGATTGATTATATAGCATTAATATATTATATATACACAAGCAGATAGATAAAAAGATAATGTTAGAAGTGACCTTATATAAAAAAGTGAGGCCTAACGTTGGTGGGTCAAGGATAGGCGGAGGGGTGGATATTTTGCTGTTACAAGTCTCTTTCATAGTGATGGTTAGTAGTGGTGGGTGTAATGAATGAACCAAAAATGTGTAATTGGAAAGGAATATTAGTATTACTACAATATTATTTGCATTAAATAAAAATTGTCCTCTTTGCTAACTTAATTTACATCCATGGCATATCGGCATCGGCATGGGCATCATAACTCCAATATTCAATATTATTTATTATATGTGCATCAAACAAAACGTAGTAGGGGGCAGGCCGGGTGGGGGTGGGGGGTCGGGGGCGGGGTGGGTGGATAGGGATGTTTGGAAGAAGAGAAAAATTGTATTTTCAAAAATTGGAAGTTATAATAATTAAGGACATGATTGTCACATTATTTATTTTGAAAGGTTATTTTTGGTAATGTAAAATATTTCATTTTTTCATCCCTCCAAATCCTCCCACTTTTGAGGGGGAAGTTTTGAGCAAAAAATGAAATTATTTTTACCTTCAAATCTCTTCCATTCCTCCCTAAAAAAACTCACAAACATGGGATTTGGAGGGATTTTAATTATTTTCCCTTCCCTTCCCTTCCCTTCCCTTCTATTCTCCTCAAATAAAAACTTACAAACAAAGTATAAATGCATTTGTCTACGTATTTGTTTTTGGAACTAGAATTTCACATTTTCCCGTTCTGGTGCTTTATAGTTTAGATGCATATGTACTTTGTCAGTGTTGTGTTACTGCATTTCTTGAAAAAATGTATCTTGACAAGCTTTTGCAACAAAATCTATTTAGTACCATATATAATCTATGTTAGGGGGGGAAGAAAGAGTCATAGAACTACTTGAAGATGAATCAAGAAAGTCCTTAAACAAGCCATTGCTGGAGGGAGTGGATGAGCAACCACAGCTGCAACAAAGAACTTTTTGGAATTTTTTCCGTCGACCAAGTGTGCTTGGTGAAGACTTATTGACAATTGAAAAGTTTGGTCTTGTACAATATGTAAGTTATGAAATTAGTCCCTTATTCAATAATGTTTGGTTGTTCCATTGGAATGGACTCATTCCTGCCAAATATGCGAATTTTATTCTTTGGGAGAAGGTATGAAATGACTCATTCTACTAGAATTGAAATGACTCATTTTACTCTCCATTCCATTCCTTTTAATTATTCAATTCTTTCAATCCAAACGTAGCCTTAGCATACTTTTACATGAAACTTGTTAAATTCTAATATATTGGATAGCTCAGATGATTTTAAAGACATTCTGCGCATTCTTAGCGCTTGTATTGGAGCTCTTTGGTGTATATGGTGACGGGGAATTCAAGTGGAACAAAGGGTATGTTTCATTTACATTAATGACTATTAACATCCATAGTACTATGTATGAACTTCATGAGCACTTTTCTTGCACATAATTAAGCTAATTGCATGTCATCCTTATTTGTTATTAGCCGAAATTATTTAAAGTTTCTTTTATAGCATCAATCATGAATTTCATTGATGTACACTTTTTAGTCTTGTTAAATTGAAGTATAAAAAGTAGATTTTTAAACAAACATAGTTTCTTGGTCTTTAGGGTATAATATTATTTCTCCATTTTAGCTTATTACTTGATCATTTTTGTTGCAGGTACCCATACATGGCCGTAGTATTGAACTTTAGTCAGATGTGGGCTTTGTATTGCCTTGTACAGTTTTACAATGCAACTCATGAAAGACTTAAATCAATAAAACCCCTTGCAAAGTTCATCAGCTTCAAGGCTATTGTGTTTGCAACTTGGTGGCAAGGTGTTGTTATTGCTTTATTGTGTTCTCTTGGAGTTCTGCGTAAGGAAGGAAAGCTACAGACTGGATTGCAGGATTTCTTGATCTGTATAGAAGTAACTTGCTACAATTTATAAGAAATTAACTTCTATGGCTACATAATTCTCTTCGAAAATGGTTACAACCAAATGTTTAACAAGCCATATCTAGATCTTTTATTAGAAAATAGAGATCATTGTCGGATGGCAGGCAATTCCCTGTTCTAGGGTTGGAGGAAGTGTAAACTGTCATCATGTCCTTCAGTTATATGACTAAACTGCCTCTGTTTCTAAGTGATTTAGTCCTACCATTTTAATATTGATAGTTACAGTCATCTTATATCCTATATATAAATTTTAAATGATCAGTATACCTCTTATAAATTTTCGTTTAATTTGTAGGGTATATTAATAGTGATAGGGTAACAACAGTTATATCCATGGACCAAAATTTCTTCCTTTTAGCAAGATGGTACCTTGTTCATTACGTTTCTGGTTTGTCAGATGGCTCTTGCAGCTGTCGCTCATGTCTTTGTCTTCCCCGCAAAACCCTATCATTTTGTGCCAGTTTCCGAGCACGGAAAGGTTGCCACAGAGACAACGAAAGCAATACTGAAGATAGAGAAGGGTAACAAGGAAAACCCAGCTGTTTATGAGAAGACAAAAACTAAGGTGGAGGCGCCTGGAACAAGCGTGAAAGAAAGTGTTCAGGACATTGTTGTTGAAGGAGGTCAACATGTGAGGCATACCTCTTCTTTATCATGTCATTTTTCATTTTAGAAAAAGATCTACAGCTATAAAGTTTTTGTTTTTATTTTTTATGAATTGCATATGCAGGTTGTGGAGGATGTTGTGTTGACTATAAATCAGGCTATTGAGCCTGTAGGGAAGGGAGTGACAAAGATTCAGAAGACTTTCCACCAAATAGCAGTCAGCGATGACAACAAAAAAGAGTCCGAATTAAAAGTTGAAGAATATGAACAAAACCTTACACGAGGGGGATCTCATGTATCGACTTCTGAGGACAAGCTAATTACTGGAACCAGTGATGGAAATGATAAACAAGGAAATGCAAAAGATTGATACAATGTTGGATAAACAAAAAAACATTTTGATCCTCAGTTGCTTAGAATGTTTTAAATTTCTGATAGAATCATAATGTGAATAACCATACTTATGGCCTGAGTACTTTCGCCTGTATTAGAGTATTATGTGCATATTAAGCTCATTCATATGGGAAGTAGATGCCTCTAAAGTAATTTTGTTTTGCACTTTAGGATTTGGTGAATTAGCTCAAGGGCAGATATTTGAGGCAAATAAATTTTATTATATTGGTTCAGTTTTAGATTCATATTATTAATTACAAATATGGGTTAGAACTAGTTTAATTAATTTTGATCCATATTTTATAATCTTTGTTGGACAAATACTTACGAAATATGAAAATTTTAACCTCTTTGTGTAGATATAGCACATTTGTGAATTTAGAATATAAATTTCACTACGGACATAATTTTATTAACATTTTATCTAGGGTAATTAAACTACCTTCCACCCCCCCTTTAGCCCCACCCTCCACCCCTCCAAAAAAAATTAATATAAAAATATTCAGTGATTATGTAACAAGGAAAACCCAGCTGTTTATGAGAAGACAAAAACTAAGGTGGAGGCGCCTGGAACAAGCGTGAAAGAAAGTGTTCAGGACATTGTTGTTGAAGGAGGTCAACATGTGAGGCATAACTCTCTTCTTTATCATGTCATTTTTCATTTTAGAAAAAGATCTACAGCTATAAAGTTTTTGTTTTTATTTTTTATGAATTGCATATGCAGGTTGTGGAGGATGTTGTGTTGACTATAAATCAGGCTATTGAGCCTGTAGGGAAGGGAGTGACAAAGATTCAGAAGACTTTCCACCAAATAGCAGTCAGCGATGACAACAAAAAAGAGTCCGAATTAAAAGTTGAAGAATATGAACAAAACCTTACACGAGGGGGATCTCATGTATCGACTTCTGAGGACAAGCTAATTACTGGAACCAGTGATGGAAATGATAAACAAGGAAATGCAAAAGATTGATACAATGTTGGATAAACAAAAAAAACATTTTGATCCTCAGTTGCTTAGAATGTTTTAAATTTCTGATAGAATCATAATGTGAATAACCATACTTATGGCCTGAGTACTTTCGCCTGTATTAGAGTATTATGTGCATATTAAGCTCATTCATATGGGAAGTAGATGCCTCTAAAGTAATTTTGTTTTGCACTTTAGGATTTGGTGAATTAGCTCAAGGGCAGATATTTGAGGCAAATAAATTTTATTATATTGGTTCAGTTTTAGATTCATATTATTAATTACAAATATGGGTTAGAACTAGTTTAATTAATTTTGATCCATATTTTATAATCTTGTTGGACAAATACTTACGAAATATGAAAATTTTAACCTCTTTGTGTAGATATAGCACATTTGTGAATTTAGAATATAAATTTCACTACGGACATAATTTTATTAACATTTTATCTAGGGTAATTAAACTACCTTCCACCCCCCCATGCCCCACCTCCACCCCTCCAAAAAAATTAATATAAAAATATTCGGTGATTATATATATACCCCCCGCCCACCCCACCTAATTTTTTTTAATATTTCTTGATTATGTACATCATCCAAAAAATTAATATTTAGTTAATCTAATATAATTTTTAATATATTATTATCAATGTTTTATTAATTTATTTTAGAGATAAATAATTAAAGGAAGATGAGAATTGGGGAAACAGAAAGTACATAAATCTCAAAAAAATAAAATAAGGGTCGTCTTATATTAAAAGTATAACCATTTGGGTTCAAGTCATACAAACCATAATAAAAATGAAAAATATAATTTTAGTTCTTATTTGGACTCATTTAGTGATTATGTATAACCCCTACTCCCACACCCACCCACCCCCACACCCCACTCCCCAAAAAAATATTCAATGATTATGAATACTAGGGAGCGAGCAAAAAGCGGAGAAAATCAATTAAAGAATCGAACAAGAATTTTTAAACAAATTTTTTTGGTTATTCGGGTATTTTTTGTATTTCGATTATATTCGATTTTATTTTCGATTTTCGGGTCCAGGATTGGTTTTCAATTTTGGGTTATTCGGTTAACCGAATACCTGAATTAGAAATTAAAAAATTAAGGTTTGAAAATTAAATCTGCAAGCCTCATCTCAATTCTCAGATTTCACCCTCAACTGTCACTGCAAGCCTCGTCTCAATTCTCAGATCTCACTCTCGAGTGTCTCTCATCCATTTTGTCTCTCTCACTACTTAAAACCCAAATCGAACTCTCATCTCTCATCTGCCAAAACCTAAATCGATCGATCTCTCAGACCTCATCGATCTCGATACTCTCAACCCTCAAATTTCGGTATTAAAGTCGGGTGATTTAGTTCTAGGGTGGGGAGATCGATCTTGTAGGGAGCTAAAAGAGGTGGAGGAATCTGAAGTTGCTCGAGTTCTCAATCTTCAGCTTGAAGATGAGACCCAACAAAGAATGAGGAAGAGGGTGCTTCAGAAATTGCATTTACAGTTTGGGGGATCAAATGAGTGTTATGTTGGGGGGCCGACCATCGTCATACTTGTATTGCAATTCGGGATGTGTCTAAGCTAAAAGTAATTCGGGATGGGTCTGGTCAGTCACGGACAGAGACAGAGAGACTACTTTAATTGATTATTGTTTTTTTCTTAATTTTTTAGAGAGTAAAAAAGGCGGAAAGGGGTTGAAATAAAGAGTGACTAGTCGGTCGAGGACTTTAGTTTTTAGCCATGCATGACTTGCATTACTTTTTTGGTTTCTTATATATTAAAGTCTTTTTCTATTTACATCTCTTATTTCAAATTTCATTTCGATCTTCTTTTTCTCTTGTGAAATAAGTATTTTTTTCCATTTCGTGCATTCGAATCGATCGATGAATGAAGGGTAAGATTTTCTTAAAATTTGATCAACTCAAAATAGTGACCGTATGCATGCGGTATTTATATTCAAAACCTATTATTATCTCTCTTAGTAAATATATTAAATATAAAAAATCTATTTGCTTTTCATCTTCACACATCTCCGTCAACCCTTCTTTCCAATTATCAGTTAAAAATTTACCACAAATATATCACTTGAAATAAGTTGCATACATATTTGAAAAAAATATATCACTTAAGATGAAAGATATTTCTTAAGTAGATACAATTTCAACAATAGTATCACTTAATAAATATAAAGAATAATTTAAAAGAATTAATGGCTAGTTATTATCAAGTATTTTCAAACTAGATGATCGGTAGACCTGGTATCAAAGTACTCCATTGTGTTATTGAAATGACCAGGTCAATTAAATGTCTAGAGTCTCGTACTCATCCAACTGTCCAACTTTAATTGGCAGGGGTGTGTTCGGTGAAATCCCGTGGTTTTATTTTGATTTTGAAATGTGCTGGGATACTAACTATATTAATAAGACAATAAATCACTCTGCACACCTTAATGCATTTTTAAACACACTATTATTACGAGATAAGAATATAACACCATTATATTACAAAAAAATTATAAATATTTAACTAAATTTTTTATAAAAAAACTCTTTTCATTCAAAATAAAAATCCAAATTTGATATTTTAAATTAATCTCAAGTCATTTTCAAATTCGTAGTTGATTTATCATTTTAATTACTCTTAGATAACACACAATATTTATAAACTACATTGACTAGGATTATAGAACTTAAATAAAACAATTAAATTAAAAGCATCCCAACTAGATCTATAGACTATAATGCCTAATATAAAAAATAAAAGAACGCTAGATCATATGTAATTTAATCTTCTTTTTTTTTCTTTTGGTTAATTCGAAGACTTATTAGCAAATATTTTCAAAAATAAAACAAAAAATTAATCGTAAAGCAAAAATAATTAAGTATTATTCTTACAAATCATTTCAAAATTAAAGGTATATTTTATTATAACATGAACTTTTTAAAATGTTATTATATTTATTTAGTTGATTGAGTTGCATACAGTTTTGAAAAAAAATATTTTTAAAACAAATATATCACTTGAAAGGAGTGGTATTTCTTATATAGATACAATTTTAATAATTGTATAGTGAAAAATTCAAATTATTAATGCGAATTTTAATTTTTTTAATAAATCATATTAACTTCAAATAATTTAATCCTAAATTCTTGTCTACTTAATTTTTTAAAAAATTATATTTGATTGTAAAAATTCAAATTATTGAAATTGAATTAATAAGTATAAATAATAATTTATCTGATTGACTACTTGTTGAAAGTATGTGATTTTCATTTTCAAATCAGGTGGTTAGTAGAACCGGTTCCAAATATTTTCTTATTGAAATAACCATGTCATTTAATTGCCTAAAAACTCTACCCAATCCAACAATCGAAATTTGTCAAGACATTGGTACTCATCCAACGGTCTAACATTAGTTGGTAAGAGTATGTATTGATATATACTGAAGATTGTTTTGATTTGATTTTGGTTTTTGAAATGTTGAGAGATACTGCACCCTGTACCATAATCAAAATCAAATCAAAAGACAACTGCACTCATTTGAACCTGCATAATCTGACTTGCTCAAAAGAGACAGGTTATACTGCGACTTATACTGCATAACTGCACTTGTCTTAAAAGAGAGGCTATACCTGCACCCTATACGCTTCAACCTGCACTGCTTTTGTTGAGATGGGATGGGTTTGTTGTTACAGACTAAATTCAAAATCTATCCTACTATTTGTCGTACAAGCTAATTATTGGAACCGGTGATGGAACTGAGAAACGAGGAAATGCAAAAGATTGATCATACAATGAGGGAATTAAAAACTAAAAAAAAAACATTTTGATCCTAAGTTGCTTAGAATGTTTTAAATTTCTGATAGAATCAAACTGTGAATATTTTCACGTGTATTGAAGTATTTGTGCATATTTACGACATTCACAAGGGAAGCAGAGACCTATAAAGTAATTTTATTTTGCACTTTAACTTTTAATGTAGATAGTATATATAGTATAGCAATAAAAATGGGTACAAAACAATTCAACTTTTTTTTTATACTTCTACCCTTATTATCAAATAGCCGATAAACTTGAAAAGCATCCGTTGGTATTTCCTCAAAAGTATATAGCAACGGAATCTATTTGGCTTCTTTAAAACATTGCTACATATTATTTATAATTGTTTAATCTATGTCGAACTTAGAAGTGTTTTTAAATAAATGACATTTTTCATGTCATAAATTAGTATCCTACTTGTTACTTTTTTAATTTTATAACTTCCAATTATGTAGTGTAAAAATTAAATTGCATCAGTTTTTTTTATTTTTTAAAGAATCAAATTTAAAAATAAAATTCTCAACACAGTACACAATAGGCAGTGAATAAATAGTTGAACAACAATTCTTTCATTCATTAATTATGAGAATTCAAAGTAACTATAATAAGAAGAAAAAAAACACACTCCTCCCATCCAAAAATAAATATACTTTCACTCGATCATCATTTTTAGTATCTTCTTTTATTATTTTTCTATCATTATGATCGAAGATAACACACTTGTGACGCAGGGGGAGAATATGCTCATGATTAAAATTATTACACTCAAATAACACCCCCTGATCATATTATTCTCTAAATCAAATTTTACTCTAAATTCGATAAAAACACAAATTTTTTTACGAGGTCTATTTTGGTCATTGGACTTATAAGCCTGAAAAATAAATTGAATTTGTGAACCTGTGCCTTTAAAAAAGCATCACCCAAATCACTAGAGTAAACATGATGCTCATCGGAGGGATTAATGATTGAATATTTATGGGTGTTCCCCTCAAACTCTAACGCACTGTTCTCTTTAAAATAAGCAGTCAAATCTATTTGTTTGTATAAATTTCTAACCGTATAAATATATTCTTTCATGGTCATCTGATTAGGATGATCATGCTTAAAAAATTGTGTAATGACAATTCTAAAATCTACTCATACTATTCCGATTAAAATAATTAACGGTAGTATTAGCCCAATCTATTGGAGCCCAATTATGAAGGTCGCTCCAATGTGTATGAAAGAATTCAATCATTTCATTGTCATCCACAACTATATCCTGCCATTTAAAAAAAACTGTCATATACAAGTATTATTCAGCCATTTAAAATATTTATTTAGGCAGGAAAAAAAACAAAGGACCATTTTAACAGTTTCAGATCTCAAAAATGCACAAAAAAATCGAAATATAAAAGATGTAAAATAAAATTTTTACAAACAAAATACACTTACATAAAGTTCTATCTCCGCTGTATTATACGAGTACTCTGTATAAATTTCTTGTTTTAAATGATTTCCATAAATATCTTCCACCCAAAGTCTATGTATAATTGCGTTAATCTCATTTCGCAGCTGGGTGTTTAAAAAATTGGATAAGTCAGTAATATTAAACATTCCCAACATGAAAACAGATAACCAATTAATAGACAGAACAAATCGACGTTCTGATTGAACATCAACATGCAAAGCTTGAGGGTATAATGGTTGTGGCAGTTGAAATCGTGAAGATGAATTAGCCATTGTAAAGATTTTAGTTTACAAGTGATATCAACTATCGAAAGAAAAAACTGTTTGAGAATGAGGGAAAGAGTTGAAATATGATGTTGAAAAGTGACTGAACAAAATTTTAGTTTACAAGTGTTATCAGCTATTGAAAAAAAACTGTTGAGAACGAGAGAAAGAGCTGAAATATGATATTGAAAAACGACTGAACAAAATTTTAGTTTACAAGTGTTATTAGCTATTGAAAAAAAAAATTTGATGAAGGAAAGAACATAAATATGTTGTTGAAAAACGACTGAACAAAATAGGGAGTGGTTAGCATGAAGTGAAATTCATGGTAAGTTCACTTCATGACCAATCTGATCTTGACACGGTGAGGAGATATCAACTTACCGCACGTGTAGAGTTCATTAATCATAAAGTGAACTTACCATAGATTCATGCTTGTTCTATTTTGTTCGATCATTTTCAACATCATATTTAAGCTCTTTCCCTCAAAATAATTTTTTTCGATAGCTGATAACACTTATAAACTAAAATCTTGGTCAGTCGCTTTTCAACAATGTGACGACCCCAAAATAGGTATACAATACCCATTACGAAGTCGCCAAAATACATGGTATGTAAAGCAAACTACAACTTTGATAATACGGATGTCGTGTAGAATACTTAACAATACAACTGTGAGTTCGAATACAAATATTGTCTTCAGACAATATACACACCCAAATAAGTCATTATTAATTATTCATACACTATTTTACGTAAATAGTGAGGGGACAATTTAAAACATCTTCCTAGAACCATCACTCCATACCCGACTCGATCCTCGCTATGTTCTCACCTCCCGAGAAGAAAAATGGAACAAAAAGGAAAAGGGTGAGCTCAACTAGCCCAAAAAGAATATTATGACTAAGATAATATACAACAAATTATCGTTAGTCTTCAACGGAAAAAAAATCTAATAGAATACAATAGACAACAAGTTTTAGATCAACAAAATCGTGAAAGCAAGAATCCATTGAAAGAGTCACGTAGAGAAAGAATTTACCGCCTTCTAAGGTTTAAAAGTTCATCATCAATAGTTTATCCTTGTAATAACAATCAATATACATCTTTAATCATCTTTGCACTACACAGCCAAAGATATTCATTTATATCACCGGTTGGTCATGTTCATCTCAACACTGCTCATCTTTGCACTATTCTGGCCAAAGATATTCATCAGTTAATCGTTCATCTTTGCACTACAGGCCAAAGATATTCATTTATATCACCATTTAGGACTGAGGATGATGAAAAACATTTTTAAAGAAACGAATCCAGTGAAACAAAATGACAAGGATTAAGGATTAAAGATTCGTACATTGTTTTACCCATGTCCAAAAATACTTCAAAAATAATCATATTGGTGTAAAATTCAAGAATGATCAAAACATGGATACAATCAAAGCTAGTATCCAGAATAGATATTTTGGACAAAAAGAAAAATTTTTATTTTTTGAATGAATAGTCTTAAATGATTCGTGAATAAGGTGTCATATACGTGAATAAAGTGCAGATATCGTGAATAGTAACCCCGACACAACAAGTTCCAAATTTGATAAAAAAAGTTCACAATCATACTTGGCGTAATGATATTGAAGAAAATATCATTTAAGAAGAAAATAATACCCCTTACCTCAAAATAACCGTCTTCGATTGAATTTCGGTATAAGATCGATGTAAACCCGCACGATAGCAACACTCAAAGTATACTCACAAGAATACGCTCGATAATTTAGAGAGAGAAAGAGAAAACTTTGTTTCGGTGTAATTTTCAATTTAACTTAGCCCTCTATTTATAAGAAAATGTTAGAACGCTAAAAGGAGACTAAATTAATAAATTATTATTATTTATTTTTCAAATCCCACTCATGCTTTGAATATTTTGGGCGTACCATGTTGGAAGAATTTGACCCATGTGTTTTACTCACCAACCAAAAAGTGGGTCCCACCCATTAATTTAATAAAAATCATTTTATTTTCCGAAACTTCAACAATTCGTAGAAAATAGCTCGATTTTCCATGGAAAATTCCATTCTCTACAACTTTGCAGAAGAAAAGTTTTCCAAATTCCAAACTGAAATTGACCGAAATTCACAAACGGGCAATTTTACGATCTATAATAAATTTTTGGTTAAGAATTGTGTCCACCGAAGCAGACAAAAACATATGTTAAACATTTAATGCCACAAAATACTCTACCTCCTCATATACTCATATATCCCACATTCATTATAAAAATATCATGTTAATATATTATTAAAATAATATATTTAAATGAATTATTTTAAAAGATAAAATATTAATTTTCAACAATTGTCACATTAAAAATTTTCTCCATCTATATCCACATAAAATAAATATTTTCTTTATCATAATAATCAATAATTAATTATTCAAAATAATATTACTGAGAATCACAAGATCGACAACCGTGTAGCTCCTGTGAAAGAGGGCTTTCAATAAGGATTTCTCCTTACCTACTGTAGCGCAATTAGGTGACCAAACCTCTCCTGTATGTAACTTTCTAGACATTGTCAATAATATTATCGATAATATTATTCAAATAATATAAATTATTGATTTGATAATGGAAAAATCGTGTAATGACAATTATTGAAACAATAATAATATAAATATCAACGCAAACAATTATTGAATCAATAAGATAAAATAATGAAGCAAGAATTATCGTAACAATTATTGAGTAGTGCCTTTTACGTAAAGATCAATAATTCAACAATACTGTGTAATACACAGTGTGTTCTTTGTGCAACCCGCGATATTATCGTATTTTAACCACCGTGTAACCCAACAGTGTTAATTCGGTAATAATTTACGTCGTTATTTATAAAACTCAATCTTTGTCGTTTTCCTTCATCCAACCGTTTTTTAGTTATGGGCCCACTAATGACCGCTATTTGTCGTCACGGAGATTCAAAAAAAAAAGAATATTCCACCACCAAACGAATATTCCCCAAACAATAATGAATATTTTATAACCACTTGCTTATTTTGTAAACTTTGCACATTTCACCCATAACCAAAGAATTATATCAAATTAACCCTTATTAATTTAGAATAATGAATAAAGGAAAATTCAATTTTATTTATAATAAGTTGGGGTCTTACAACCTCCCTCCTTATGAAATTTCGTCCTCGAAATTAACGACGACGCACTGGTATATCGAAAAGGTGAGGGTACTCGCTTTCATTTCCGATTCCAACTCCCATGTCATTTCCTCAATTGCATGGTTTCTCCACAAAACCTTAACTTGTGGTATAACCTTCGTATGTAAGACATGCTCTTCCTATCCAAAATCTCAATAGTATCTCCTCGTATGTTAAATCTTCACCTATTATCTCGTCGGGTTCTAATGCAATAATGTGGTTCGGGTCTTTCACATATTTACGAAGCATAGATATGTGGAATACATTGTGAACACGAGACATACTTGGAGGTAACGCGAGTCTATAGGCTACGTTTCCTATTCGGTCAAGAATCTCAAATGGACCAACAAACCTTGGATTGAGCTTTCCTCTTTTCCCAAATCTTGTAACTCCCTTCCATGGAGCAATACGTAACAATACATGATCTCCAATATTAAACTCCACGTCCTTTCTATGAAGATCAGCATAACTCTTTTGTCGATCTTGTGAAGTTTGAATACGTTGTCGAATCATTTGGATCTTTTCTGTAGTCATGCGTACTAATTCTGGTCCCAACAATGTTGCTTCTCCCACCTCGTCCCAGCATACTGGAGAACGACATTTTCGTCCATACAACGCCTCGAATGGAGCCATGCTTATACTTGCTTGATAATTGTTGTTATAAGAGAATTCCACCAGTGGTAGGTACTTATCCCAACTTCCTTTGAAATCTAGGACACGAGTCTTAATAGATCTTCAAGGGTTTGAATAGTCTCTCTCGATTGTCCGTCTGGTTTGTGGATGGTATGCTAAAATAAATCAGAATCCGCGCCCATAGCTTTCTCGCAAGCTAACCCAAAATCTTGAAGTGAATCTCGTCACGATCCAAACTATAGATCTTGGCATGCCATGCAATCGCACAATCTTATTCACGTATACATCTGAGCAAGACGTTCAAGGGATAAGTCTCGCGTGACGGTAAGAAATGGGCGCGACTTGGTTAATCTATCAACAATAACCCAAATTGCATCTACGCCTTGAGAAACTTTGGGAAGACCTGTAACAAAATCCATAGTAATGTGTTCCCATTTCCATTCCGGAATCTCAAGTGGTTGCAATGGACCTTTTGGCACTTGATGCTCCGCCTTTACACGTTGATAGGTTAAACATCTTGAGATAAACTCCGCAATCTCTCTCTTCATATTGTTCCACCAAAATGTATGTCAAATATCGTGATACATTTTGGTACTCCCATGATGGATTGCAAAACGGTGTGTGTGTGCTCCATCATGATTTTATGCTTCAGTCGTAATCGTTAGAACGCAAAGTCTAGAATTTACTCAAGTATTCCTTCCTCATCAATTTCTTGCTTAGGAATAGCTCCTTCTTGCACTTTCTTCTTCATACGCATCAACCCTGTGTCCGTAGCTTCGAAGCGGCTTTAACTTTATCGATTAAAGTCGGTTCTACTTGTATATTCGCCATCATTATGTGGGTCCCCTCGGAGTCTTTAATCCTACCTCCATCCTTTGCAAGTCATACAAAATGGGCCTTTGCGTTGATAATATCGCACTTTCGTGCTTTGCATATGATCTTCTACTTAATGCGCCGCCATTACGCTCGCTTTTCCGGGATGATATTGAATAGTGTGATCGTAATCTTTTAACAGCCCGACCAACGTCGTTGTTGCATGTTGAGTTCTTTTGGGTGAAGAAATATTTGAGGCTTTTATGATCCGTATAAATCTCTACTTTCTCCCCGCATAAGTAAGTAGTGTCTCCATATCTTCAACGAACACGACATTGCCGCTAACTCCGGATCATGAGTAGGATAATTCCTCTCATATTCTTTGAGTTGTCGTGGAGGCATAGGCTATGACTTTCCCATGTTGCATGAGAACACATCCAACCCTTGCCGAGAAGCATGGTCGTAGATAACAAATCCATCCGAACCGGATGGTATTGTTTAACAGTCTTAGAAATGAGTCTCCTCTTGAGCTCTTGGAAGCTCTTCTCGCATTCCTCGCTCCATAAGAATTTTGCATCCTTCCGAGTCAGTTGAGTTAATCTGAGTAGCGATTCGAGAAAATCCTTCCACAAATCTCCGATAATAACCAATTTAAGCCCGTAAAGTCACAGACTTGATCGCCACCGACGGTTTCTCCCAACTTTGTATTGCTTCAATCTTCGATGGTCAGTCAAGAGACTCTCCTTGTTTTGACACCACGTGCCCAAGGAATGCTACTTCCTCAAGCCGAACTCGATTTCTTTGATTTTGGTATAAAGCTTGTGTTCACGAAGTCTTCGTAGTACCAGCTTCAAATGGTGCTCATGATCTTCACGGCTTTTGGAATAGATGAGGATGTCATCAATAAAGACAACAACGAATCCGATCCAAATATTCCTTGAATACACGGTTCATCATATCCATGAAAGCGGCGTAGAGCATTAGTCAATCCAAAAGATATGACCAAGAATTCATAATGCCCGTGATCGAGTCACGAATGCCGTCTTTGGAATATCTCGGTTTTAATCTTCAAATTGATGATATCGAGTAATCTAAGATTGATCTTTGAAAAGAATTGCGGCCTTGTATGGCGGTCGAATGAAAAGTCATCAATGCGAGGTAGCGGATACCTATTCTTGATGGTGACATGGTTCAATTCTCGATAGTCAATACAAAGTCGATACTCCCGTCTTTCTTCTTACACGAATAAAACAGGATCACCCCAAGGAGACGTCTTAGGGACGAATGAAACCGATGTCTAATAACTCCTCGTAGTTGGACTTTTAACTCCACGAAGTTCAATAGAGCCATTCGATATGGGGTTTTAGAAATGGGCCAAATGCGGTTCAAGGTCAATAAAGAATTCAACATCACGCTCGGGGTAGACCGAAGCTCTTCAGGAAATACATCGTGAATTCTCTCAACCACGTAAATATTATTCAAATCGACTTGTCTTTATTCAAATCCATAACATGGGCTAAGAAAGCTTGACATCCGTTTTTCAATAAACGAATAGCTTTTGTGGCTTGATATGATGATGATCGATTTTAGTGGTTTAGTGGTTTGAATTGTATGACAAAGTTAGTTAGGAATATGAAAACTAACAATCTTACGAAAATAATCAATTTTGGCATGATGAGTGGTTAACCAATCAATTCCTAAAATCACATCAAAAGCAAAGTATCTTTAAAGAGATAAGATCAACAGTAATGTGATAGTGCCAACTTGGATCATGCAAGATTTATAAACTGTAGATTTAACGAAGGTTTCACCCAACGGAGTTTCAACAGATAAATCAAAATCTAATTTCTCCGGAGTCAAGTTTAAACGTTGAGCACAAGCAGGAAAGATAAAAGAATGGGTAGAACCGGTATCTAGTAAGGTATAAACTTCGCAAGAATTCAAGATTAGCTTACCCGTGATCACCTCATTTGGGTTCCTCACGTTTTGTCCAGTCACGACAAACGCTCTTCCAGGAATCGCTGATTTCGACTTATCCGGATGACCCTTGGAATCACCACTCCTCTTTGAACTTGGTTTCGCGATAGTATATTCTCGAAGCGATGTGGCCTTCCTTTCCTGGTTGTAACATACCTTGGATTGTTGTGGGACGGTTTGAAATGATATGTCCCTCCTTCCCGCATTTGTAACATCTAACTCTGGCGGTTGTTCTCCTCCCCTAGCATTTGTTGTTGGTCTTTGGTCTTCTTTGTTGATATCTTCCCGTCATTTTGAATCTTCTCTTTCTGAAATTTCCACTTGAGTCACCTCTTCTATTATCATGTCCACGATTACCACCTAAGTGGTTACCGCCTTTGTCCGTATTCTTTCCTCCTCGCTGGTTATCATCGTTCTGATGACTACCCTGATTGTGGTCCCTCGGTTGAGTATATTCACTATCTCGCTCTAATAGCTGAGCCCTGTTGACAACATCTGAATAGAGAGAAAATTTATGAGAGATAAGGTATTGACGAATCTCTGGTTTTAGACCTCTCAGAAACATACGCGTTATTCGTTCCTCATTCTCCACCAAATGAGATGCAAACCTGGATAATTCTGCGAACCTTGCCTCGTACTGAGACACCGCCATGTTGTTCTGTTCGAGTCTAATAAACTCTTCCTCCTTCATATGACGAATACTTTCTGGAAAGTACTTGTCATTGAACAGTTTCTGAAATCTTTCCCAAGACATGTTAAGTGCATCTGGTTGGGTACGCTTCTCAGATTCCCACCAGTAATCTGCTTCACCACGAAACATAAAGGTGGCAAATGGAACCTTCATTTCTCCAGGTGCACCCCAAGACATCGAATATCTTGGTAATTTGCTTGACCCACGTTTACGCCTTGATCGGATCCGGCTTTCCATGGAAATCTGGTGGTCCCAACTCTTTGAATTGTTTGGCCGTGACAAACCGCACGTTCATTATCATTTCTCCCGTATTTTGTACACGAGTCTCTCTCGTCGATTTTTGCATGAATCGCAAAAAGCTTCTAAACATCCCGTCGCTCATCATTTGCTCGATTAGGCGTTGTTTATAAGAGGAACATTGCCACCACTGTTACGCGTTCTCCTCGTTGGTGAAGTACTGCAAGGCTCTCCACGGTCTCATAAACTCCATTGTTAACGTTCTCGCAGACCATTCTTAAATATCGCCATAAAACAAGGGTTAATTAAACAAATTAACATATCACATAATATCCTATATTATGATTGGACCAACAAATAAGCTTAGGTATGACACACTAACGAAGGATTTACTCGTCTCTCCCTCCTAGTTCTATTCCCCGATCTCGCTGGAGATCATATCCTAAGCTCGATATTAACCGCGCGCCCCAAAATAGGTATACAACACCCATTCTCGAGTCGCCAAAATACATGGTATAGAAAGTAAACTAAAACTTTGACAATATGGATGTCTTGTAGAATACGACAATACAATTGTGAGTTCGAATACAAATATTGTCTTACAGACAATATACACACCCAAATAAGTCCTCATTAATTATTCATACACTATTTTACGTGAAATAGTGAGACAAATTAAAACATCTTCCTAGAACCATCACTCCATACCCCGACTCGATCCTCTATGTATGTTCTCACCTCCGAGGTAAAAAATGGAACAAAAGGAAAAGGGTGAGCTCAACTAGCCCGAAGAAGAATATTATGACTAAGATAATATACAACAAATTATCGTTAGTCTTCAACAGAAAAAAATCTAATAGAATACAATAGACAACAAGTTTTAGATCAACAAATGCAATGGAAGCAAAGAATCCATTGAAGAAGTCACGTAGAGAAAGAATTCTACCTGTCTTCTAAGGTTTAAAAGTTCATCATCAATAGTTTATCCTTGTAATAACAATCAATATACATCTTTAATCATCTTTGCACTACAAAGCCAAAGATATTCATTCATATCACCGGTTGGTCATGTTCATCTCAACACTGTTCATCTTTGCACTACGGGCCAAAGATATTCATCGATTAATCGCTCATCTTTGCACTACAGTGCCAAAGATATTCATTTATATCACCATTTAGATCGAGGATGATGAAAAACATTTTTAAAACGAATCCGGTGAAACAAAATGACAAGGATTAAGGATTAAAGATTCGTATATTGTTTTACCCATGTCCAAAAAAATACTTCAAAAATAATCATATTGGTGTAAAATTCAAGAATGATCAAAACATGGATACAATCAAAGCTAGTATCCGAATAGATATTTTGGACAAAAAAAAATTTTTATTTTTCTTGAATAAGTCGTATTCGTGAATAAGGTCATATACGTGAATAAGGTCTTAGTATACGTGAATAGAACCCCGACACAACAAGTTCCAAATTTGATAAAAAAAGTTCACCAATACTTCCACAGTAATGATATTGAAGAAAATATCATTTAAGAAGAAAATAATACCCTTTACCTCAAAATAACCGTCTCGATTGAAATTGATATAAGTCGAAAGTAAAAGCGCACCAGTATAAAGAACACTCAAAGTATAATCACAAGAATACGCCGATAATTTAGAGAGAGAAGAGAGAAAACTTTGTTTCGTGTGATTTTCAATTCTAACTTAGCCTCTATTTATAGGAAAATGTTTAACGCATAAAAGGAGACTAAATTAATAAATTATTATTATTTATTTTTCAAATCCCACGATGCTTTGAATATTTTTGGGCAGCCATGTTGGAAGAATTCAAAATGACCCATGTGTTTTACTCACCAACCAAAAAGTGGGTCCCACCCATTAATTTAATAAAATCATTTTATTTTCCGAAACTTCAACAATTCGTAGTGAAAATAGCTCGGTTATCGGAAAAATTCAAAACTACGCAACTTTCCATGGAAATTCCATTTCTACAACTTTGCGGAAGAAAAGTTTTCCAAATTCTAAATGTAAATCAAATGAAATTCACAAACAAGCAATTTATATACTATAATAAATTTTCTGGTAAGAATTGTCCACCCAATGCACAGACAAAACATATGTTAAACATTTAATGCCACAAAATACTCTACCTCCTCATATACTCATATATCCCACATTCATTATAAAAAATATCACCGTTAATATATTATTAAAATAATATATTTAAATGAATTATTTTTAAAGATAAAATATTAATTTTCAACAATTGTCACATTAAAATTTTCTCCATCTATATCCACATAAAATAAATATTTTCTTTATCATAATAATCAATAATTAATTATTCAAAAATAATATTACTGAGAATCACGATCTGTGCCGGTAGTTCCGAGGAAGAGGGGCTTTCCAATAAGGATTTCTCCTTACCTGCCAAGCAATTAGGTGACCAAACCTCTCCTGATGTAACTTTCTAGACATTGCCAATAATGTTATCGATAATATTACTCAAATAATATGAATTATTGATTTGATAATGGAAAAAATCTTGTGTAATGACAATTATTGAAACAATAATAATATAAATATCAACGCAAAGAATTATTGAATCAATAAGATAAAATAATGAACAATAATTATCGTAACAATTATTGAGTAGTACTTCTTCACGTAAAGATCAATAATTCAACAATATCGTGTAATAATCAAAGCGCCATCGCAACCACTAATGCGACCCGCGTATTCAGCGTATTTTAACCACCGTGTAACCCAACAGTGTTAACGATAACAATTTACGTCGTTATTTATAAAACTCAATCTTTGTCATTTTCCTTCATCCAACCGTTTTTCGTTATGGGGCCCACCAATGACTGCGCCGTCGTACGGAGATTTCCGACAAAAAGAATATTCCACGACCAAACGAATATTCCCCGACAATAATGAATATTTTATAACCACTTGCTTATTTTGTAAACTTTGCACATTTCACCCATAACCAAAGAATTATATCAAATTAACCCTTATTAATTTAGAATAATGAATTCAATTTTATTTATAATAAGTTGAGGTCTTACAAACAACATATTTCAGCTCTTTCCCTATTTCTCAACAGATTTTTTTACGATAACTAATAACACTTGTAAACTAAAATCTTGTTCAGTCATTTTTTAACATCATATTTCAGCTATTTCCCTCAAACAATTTTTTTTTTCCGATATATAACTTATAAACTAAAATCTTTGCAATGGCTGATTCATCTTCACGATTTCAACTGCCACAACCATTATACCCTCAAGCTTTGCATGTCGATGTTCGATCGATCGGGCGTCGATTTTTATTCAATCTATTAATTAGTTATCTGCTTTCATGTTGGAAATGTTTAATATTATTGACTTGTCAAATTTTTTAAACACCCAGCTGCGAAATGAGATTAACGCAATTATACATGAACTTTGGGTGGAAGATCTTGATGAAAATCATTTAAAACAAGAAATTTATACGAAGTACTCGTATAATGCAGCGGAGATAGATCTTTATGTAAATGTATTTTATTTGTAAAAATTTTATTTTACATCTTTTATATTCTGATTTTTTGTGCATTTTTGAGATCTGAAACTGTTAATATGGTCCTTTGTTTTTTTTCTGCCTAAATAAATATTTTAAATGGCAGAATAATACTTGTATATGACAATTTTTTTTAAATGACAGGATATACTTGTAGATGACAATGAAATTGCTGAATTCTTTGATACACATTGGATCTACCTTAATAATTGGGCACCAATAGATTGGGCTAATACTATTGTTAATTATTTTAATTGGAATAGTATGGGTGGACATTTTAGAATTGTCATTACACAATTTTTAAAGCATGGTCACCCTAATCAGATGACTATGGAAGAATATATTTATACGGTTAGAAATTTATACAAACAAATAGATTTAATGTTTATTTTAGAGAGAACAGTGCGTTGGAGTTTGAGGGAACACCCATCAATATTCAATCAATAATCTCTCTGATGAAAATCGTGTTTAATCTACTGATTTGAGTGGTGTTTTTTTAAAGGCACAGGTTCACAAGCTCAATTTATTTTTCTGGCTTATAAGTCCAATGACCAAAATAGACCTCGTAAAAAAATTTGTGTTTTTAACGAGTCAGCTGCGTTAATGGAATAGCAATTCGAGAATATCCTTCAACAAATCTCCGATAATAACCAACTAAGCCTAAAAAGCTACGTATTTCGATTACCGACTTAGGTTGTTCTCAACTGTGACTCATATCCCAACCTTGGATAGCACGTTACAATAACACCTATCAGTTTACTATCGCACGAATATGGTGTCCCCTACGGAGATTTTGGCTTCGGTGCATTCCACAAAAGAAGTCACCAGATAAAGGCTCAGGTACCAAATTCTATAGTTGAGTTTTTAACTCCTGAAGTTCAATAGGAGCCATTCGATATGAGATTTTAGAAATGAGTTTTGTACCGAGTTCAAAGTCGATACAAAATTCAATATCACGCTCTGGGAGTAGGCCAATAAATTTTTTAGGAAATACGTCAGAAAATTTACTAACAACAGAAATATCGTTCAAATATGACATATTTTTGTTCAAGTCCATGACATGGCTAAGAAAGCTTGACATTCGTTTTTCAATAAACAAATGGCTTTATAATTTAATATGAAAGAGTTTGACTTCAATGATTTGGTTGCTTGAATTCGAATAACAGGTTGCTTAGGAATATGAAAACTAACAACCTTACAAAAGCAATCAATTTTGGCATGATGAGTGGTTGACCAATCAATCCCTAAAATCACATCAAAAGCAAATATCTCTATAGAAATAAGGTTAACAGGTAATGTGATAGTGCCAACCTGAATCAAGCAAGATTTCTAAACAACGGATGTAATGAAAGTTTCTCTAACTGAGTCTCCATAAATAAAGTCAAAGTCTAATTTCTCCAGTAGTCAAGTTTAAACGTTGAGCGCAAGCAAGAGAGATAAAAGAATGGGTAGAACAGGTGATTCAGTAAGGTATAAACTTCACAAGAATTTATAATTAACTAACCTGTGCTAACTTCGTTCGGGTTCTCGCATTTTTATTTGGTCACGACAAACGCTTCTTCCAGGAACCGCCGACTTTGACTTTTTCGGGACATCCTTTTGAGTCACCATTCATACTGGATCTGGGTTTCGACACCATACAATCTCGAGCGATATGTCCTTCTTTTCCACAATTATAGATACCTTAAACTGTTAGGGCGCGTTTAATGATATGTCCTCTTTCCCACATTTGTAACATACGATTGGTGGTCTTTCTCCTCCTCGAACCGGGCCTTCATCAACGCCGACGTCTTCACATGGTCGTTGTTGAATCTCCTCTTTTTAAAATCTCCTCCGACTCGCTTCTTCTATTTTCATGGCCACGATTACCACCGAGTGGTTACCGCCTTTGTCCGTATTCTTCTTTCTCCATTGGTTATCGTTATTCGATGGATCGTTATCTTGAGTATGATCCTCAGTTATGGCTCCTCGGTTGAACGTATTTCATTATCTCGCTCAAATAATTGAGCCACATTGACAACATCCGAATATAAAGAAAATTTATGAGAGATAAGATATTGTCGAATCTTGGGTTTTAAACCTCTCAGAAACATCCTCGTCATTCGTTCCTCATTCTCTACCAAATGAGGTGCAAACCTGGATAACTCTGCAAACTCCGCCTCGTATTGGGACACCGTCATGTTGTTTTGTTCTAGTCTAATAAACTCTACCTCTTTCATATGACGAATACTTTCAGGGAAGTACTTGTCATTGAACTATTTCTGAAACGTCTCCCATGACATGTTGAGTGCAGCTGAATGGTACGCTTCACGATTCCCACCAAGAATCGCCTGCGTTTTGAACATAAAAGTAGAAAATGGAACTTTCTGTTCCTCCGCATCCCAAGACATTGAATATCTTGGTAATTTGTTTGACCCACGCCTCCGCCTTTAATCGGATCCGGCTTTCCCGCACTCGGTGGTCCCAACTGTTGAAACTGTTTGGTTTGTGACCACCCGTGAATTGCTATCATTTCTCTTGTATTTTGAACACGAGTCTCCTCAAATGCGATTTTGCATGAATCGCAAAAAGCTTCTAAACATCCCTCGTTCATCATCTCGCTTAGTGGTGTTGTTTCACAGGAGGTACATTACCGTACTGTTTCACGTTCTCTCGTTGGTAAAAAGACAAGCATCTCCACGGCCTCATTTACTCCATCGTTAATATTCTCAATCGACATTCTTAAATACCGCCATAAAACAAGGATTAATTAAGGAAATCAATATATCACATAATATCCCTATATACTAACTAACTAACAAATAAGCTTAGTAGGACACACTAATGAAGGATTTACTCGCCTCTCTCCCTCCTAGTTCTATTTCCCCGATCTCGCCAGAGATCATATCCCTAAGCTCGATACCAACCGTGGACGCTCCCAAAATAGGTCCATTCCATCCAACCCATTCGAGTTGCCAAATACATGGTACGTAAATAACTACAACTTTATTATTACAACATATAAAAGCGTGAGTTTAAATACGAGATATTTTCGCCTGCAGACAATATCCACACGCAAATAAATCCCCATCATAATTATTGATATATTATTTTATAAAATGGTGAGGACTACTAAATAACTCTCTCTAGAACCTTCATTCCATACCCGACTAAGACTTCGCATTACATTCTCGCCTCTATGAGAAGAAAAATGGAATAAAAAGAAAAAAGGTGAGCTCAACTAGCCCAAGAAGAATATTATTGACTAAGATAATATACAACAAATTATCGTTAGTCTTCAACAGAGAAAAATCTAATAGAATACAATAGACAACCAGTTTTAAATCAACAACTGCAGCGGAAACAACAATTCATTAGAAGAGTTAAGTAGAGAATGCAAACTACTATCTTCTATATATGAATTTAAAAGTTCATCGTCGATATTTTATCCATGTAACATCAATCAATATATATCCGAATCAAATATTCATCTTTGCACTCTGAGCCAAAGATATCGATTAGTCATGTTCATCTAAACACTTGTTCATCTTGCACTACGGGCCAAAGATATTAATCAATGATCATGTTCATCTTAACACTGCTCATCTTCAGACCACGGCCAAAGATATTCATCAAGAAATCATTCATCTTTTCACTACAAAGCCAAAGATATTCAAGAATATCATCATTTAGGATCGAGGATGATGAAAAATATTTTACGTAAAACGAATCCAAAGGCAAACAAAAGAACAAATATTAAGGATTCGTATTTTAAACAATCCAAGTTCAAAAATACTTCATAAGTAATCGAGTGGAGTAAAATTCAAGAATGATCAAAACATGGATACAATCAAAGCTAGTATCCATAGTAGATATTTTGGACAAAATAAGAAATTTCATTTTTTTGGTGAATAGTGTCAGATTCGTGAATAGTCTGTGAGTATCGTGAATAGTAATCTCTACACCAAAAGATAGAAATTTCAAAAAAAAAATATCTTCACGCTTCGTGAATAAGACTTTGAATGAAAGAATCGTGAATAGTAACTCATAAATAAGAAATGCTCATGAATAAGAACCCAGACATGAAAAAGTTCTAAATTTGATAAAATTTCCAACCAATATTTCACATAATGATATTGAAGAAATAATATCATTTTCGAATAAAATAACATCCCTTACCTCGAAAGACAAGATTTCTAGTGAAAACAGGATATAAAGGCTATGACTTGAACTTGCAACCGTATAGCAATACTCAAAGTATACTCAAAATACTCACAAGAATACGCTCGATAATATAGAGAGAGAAAACTTCAGTTTCTGGTGTGATTTTCAATTCTAACCTAAGCACCCTATTTATAGAAAAATGCTTAGAACACCAAAGTTAAAAATTTAATAAATTAATATTATTTATATTACAAATTCTCTACGCATATTTTGACAACTGATTTCAGCTTATCTTGCACATGCTAGGGCTACCCACAAAATAAAAAAATGTTTTTCCTATTTTAAATATTTTAAACTTCCAAAAATCAATTATTTCGGAGCTTCGGAACTTCAATAATTCATAATAAATATCCCTTTTATCAGAAAATTCGAATCTTGCGTGTTTTTATAGGAAATTCAATTCTCTACAACTTTGCAGAATAAAATTTTTCAAAATTCCAAACAGAAATTGACCGAAATCCACAAACGGGCGATTTTACAAGTTATAATCAAATTTCGGTCAATAATTGTGTCCACCAACACACAAAATATGTATTAAACATTTAATGGCACACAAATACTCTTCCTCCTCATATACTCATATATCCCACATTCATTATAAAAATATCACCGTTAATATATTATTAAAATAATATATTTAAATGAATTATTTTATCAAAAAAAGATAAAATATTAATTTTCAACAATTGTCACATTAAAAATTTTCTCCATCTATATCCACATAAAATCAATATTTTCCTCATCATATAATTCAATAATTAATTATTCACAAATAATATTACAGAGAATCATGAAGATTGGCAACTGTGTAGTTAAAGGAAAGAGAGGCTTTCCAATAAGGATCTCTCTCTTCTTGGCACAAGCAATTAGGTGACCAAATCTCTCCTTAGATGTAACTTTCTAGACATTGCCAATAATTTTATCCAATAATATTATTCGAGGATAATATGAATTATTGCTCAGATAATGGAAAAATCTTGTGTAATGACAATTTATTAAAACAACAAGAATATAAAATATCAATGCAAAGAATTATTGAATCAATAAAATAAAATATTGAGCAAGAATTACTATAACAATTATTGAGTAGTGCCTTTCACGTAAGAATCAATAATTGGTGCAATACTGCTGCATGTCATCGTTCAACAACGCAGTATTAGTGTTTTAACCACCGGTATTCCAACAAGATTAATGGTAATAACTACGCTGTTATTTATAAACAACTTATATTTGTCGTTTTCTTCGTTCGATCAATCGCTCGTTATGGGGCTCACAAAAATAATATCCTTTCCTCAAAAGATCAAGATTTTTAATTTAAAACAGGATATAAAGCTATGACTTGAACTTGCACCGTATAAGAATACTCAAAATATACTCAAAATACTCACAAAAATATACCGATAATATAGAGAGAGAAAATTTGATTCTCGGTGTGATTTTTAATTAACCTAAGCACCCTATTTATAGGAAAATGCTTGTAACACCAAAAGTTAGAAAATTTAATTTAATAATATTATTATTTTTTTCCACAACTTCCTACGCACCAAGAATCTGAATTCAGCTCCTTCCACACACATGTGAAACACACCAAAATAAAAAATCATTTTTGTTACTTAAAATATTTTAAACTTCCAAAAATTAATTATTACGGAGCTTCGGAACTTCAATAATTCATAATAAATAGCCCTTTTATCGTAAAAAATTAGAATCTCGTGAGTTTTTATAGGAAATTCAATTCTACAACTTTATAGAAGAAAGTTTTCCAAATTCAAAATGTAAATTACCCAAATCCACAAACGGGTAAATTTTACATGTGCTATAATCAAATTTCGATCAAGAAATGGGGTCCACCAAACACATAAAACATGCTTTAAATATTTTTGGTAACAAAAATACTCCTCATCTACATATACTCATATATCCCACATTCATCGTAAAAATATCATTATTATATTATTAAAATATAATAATATATTTAAATGAATTATTTTATCGTAAAAAGATAAATTTTCAATTTTCAACAATTGTCACATTAAAATTTTCTCCAACTATATCCACATAAAATAAATATTTTCCTCATCATATGAATCAATAATTAATTATTCACAAATAATATTACAGAATCACAATATCGATAACTAGGCGGTTCTGAAAGCAGGGGTTTTCAATAAGAATTTCTCCTTCTTGGGCGCTATAATTAGGTGACCAAACCTCTCCTTAGATGTAACTTTCTAGACATTGCCAATAATGTTATCTAATAATATTATTATGATAATATGAATTATTGCTTCAAAATGAAAATAATATTGTAATGTCAATTATGAAACAACAAAGAATATAAAATATCAACGCAAAGAATTATTAAATCAATAAAATAAAATCTTTGAATGAATTATCGTAACCATTATCGAGTAGTGCCTTCTTACGTAAGAATCAATAATTGGTGCAATACCGTGTCTTCATGTGTGTTAACCAACCGAGTATTTTAACAAGATTAATCTTGTGAATAACTACTGCCTGTTATTTTTAAACAACTTATATTTGTCGCTTTTTCATCCATTCATTTATCTCATTATGGGGCCCATACATGGGTTGCTACTGGTCGCATTTAATATTCCCCGATAAAGACAAATATTTCACGACCAAACGAATATTCCCCGACAACAATGAATATTTTATAACCACTTGCTTATTTTGAAATATTTGCGTATTTTACCCATAACTATCCACATTAATCAAATCAACCCTTACTATTTCAAAATAATAAATAGAGAAAATTAAATTTCATTAATAATAAGTTGGGGTCTTACACCTGATGTTGCATGAAATGCATAAAGCCTTTGAACATTTGATCATTCATCATTTGGTCAGTGTTGTTGTTGTTGCACGTGAGGATCGTCAGCCTTTCTCGATGCACATTATCCACGATTATTGAGCATGTGGTGAATCAGCGATACTCACGTGCTCCATTCTTATTCTCAACATTCTCAGATGTCATTTTTAGATACTGCCACAAAATAAAAGTTTAATTAATATGTAACATATTAAACCTATATTCTGACCGACTAATAAAATAGCACATAAACTTAGGTAGGTCATACTAGCGAAGGAATTTTCCGTCTCTTCCCTCCTAGTATTATTCTCACATTAGCCTGGGGATCATATCCCTAAGCTTTGATACTTAACCGTGACGCCCCCAAAATTAGGTATACATCACCCATCTTGGGTCGCCAGATATACGTGTATGTAATTCAAATACAACTTATTATCTTTATCGTGCAGTATAATAATCGACAAAACATAAATCTGTGAGTTTGAATACAAATATTGTCTACTAGAGATTATACAAACTCAAAAGGAGTCCTCATTACAATTATTATCACACTATTTTTCTGCGTAATGTGAGGACTACTAATGCTATCCTCGGACCATTACTCCGTTTCCCAACTCGTCTCAAATTATATATTCTCATTTCAAGAAAGCAGGTGAAAGAAAGGGTGAGCTCAACTATCCCAAAGAAGAAATATTATGACTAAGATAATGCGTAATAAATTATCATTAGCCTTCAATAGTGTTAAACCGATAAAATATAATAAACATCAAGTTTAATCTGCAGAGAACCAAAGAATCCATTAAAAGAGTCAAGTAGAAAATAAAATCTACTATCTTTTATGATTTAAAAGGTTTTTCATCACTGTTATAACTGAGACTCAGTTTAATAAATATTCCACATCATCGAATCACCCCTGCACTACGGCCAAGGATATTCTTTAGTATTACGACCACAATTATCCACGCACTACTTGCCAAGAATATTTGTGTATTCATTAATGGTCATGATCATGCCAACAACTCGTCCATCAATGCACTACGGGCCAATGAGAATTTTTACCACATCATTTGTAACATTACTACCATGATTACACCGAATAATCCTCGGTCATAATCACACCAAGTCCATCTATGCACTACAGCCACGATGAATTTCAACATAATATAAACATGAGGATGATGACAATGATATAAGAATTCAATAAAACAAGTTCAAAAATTAATTTATCCAGAACCAATAACATCCAAATGTCAACATGACATCGCTTTGTAGAGTAAAATTCAAGAATACTTAGAATAATATTTTCATGAAAGGATCTTTGGATGAAGCCTTAAATATCAAGGATATTCCACTAATTTCATGGAGTATAGAAGTCAAAGTTTTAACCAATGAGTATAATAAAGAATGGACTAACAAAAAGAAATTACCATGCATGCGATAAACCGCCAGACAGCAAAAGTTATTCCAATGAATAATAAATAACGGAACCGGTCCCACAGAAAGCGCATGCACGAATATTCCAACAAAATAATAAAGAATGGAATGGGAACCAGTCGGCGTAAAAAAACACATGCATGGATGTTCCAACAGAATAATAATAAAGACGGGACCAAGTCCGGTGTAAAATATACATGCAGGATGTTCCAATGTAATAATAGAAGAATGTCACCAAGTATAGGGTAAACCACGTATCTGAGTTATTCCAATAGAATAATAAGCAATGGAATAACAAATGATTCTCTTCATGAATAAGAAAGAATAACACCCCTTACTTTAGTAGGAGATTGAATCACAAATAGTGTAGTAGTGAGAATACTCTTCTTCTTTCTCTCTTATTCTCTATACTTTCTCTCTACATAGCTTGAATGAATTCGTGAAAAAATAATGAAGCACTTAGGCCTCTATTTATAGAAGATTTCTAGCTTAAGACTTGCCGTGTGAAAAAAGTGGCTCGATTTAATTGGTGATGTGAAAAGAAAAGTGGTTTGGCGCTTTGTAATGTGAAACGACAAGTGGTTCGGCGCTTTATGTAATATGAAAAAGCAAGTGGTTTGACTCTTTGGTAAAGGTAATTACTATTGACGAAGGTAATTACTATCGACGAAGAGACTCTTAGATGATGACATATGGCCCCCCATAATATAAACAAACTTACTACAAACGCCTCATAATGTAGACTTTTATATACATCAAGGATTGAATAAATATTACCACAAATCATTTTATTTTTAATCAACACATATTTAATCTTTTAACAATTATTAATCATTTATAACTTGTCGCCTCAATTATTGATTTAATAATATAACATATTATACTGATGATAATCTTTGTGACAATAATTGAATCAATAATATAAGAGATATGATCGCAAAGAATTATCTGAAGCAATAATTGAGTAGGTGAGTGACTTCTCACGTAATCATCAATAATCAATACCGTGTGCTACTATGCAACCACAGCGTAGACATTGTAATTTTACTAATAAGGGTAGTTCAACAGGTTTTAACAGAATAATACCCGTAGTTATTTTTATAGAAAGATAATTTTGTCGCTTTTAACTACGCCCAATACTTTCGTTGTAGGGTCCATTAATGATTGGTAGTCGCCGCATTTAATATTCCCGACACAAAAAGAATATTTTCCGACCAAACAACATTTTATAACAACTTGCTTACTTTGTAAAATTTATAAATATTACCCACAACTATAACATTATATCAAATTTATTCCATAATATTCAAAAATAATATTTATAGAAAATTCATCTTTATTTATAAAAATTAGGGTCTTACAGATTAAAAAAAAATGTATTTTTAAACTTTGAACAGAAGTATTAAAAATTGTCTTATCTATATATAGCCATGTATGTAATAATCCCATCTCATATAATCTAGGGGAAATTATGTACCTATCGATAAATATTAGCACTCAATAACAGTCTTTTTTTTAATTATCTACAAACAAAAATCTTCCACTTCCACTTCCACCATTTTTAGCTGTTGAGGGTGACCATATATATATTATACGTTTTTCCCGGATTCTGTTAACATAAAGTTATTTTTTTGGTAAGTTGATCGATTGAATCGATAGAATCTTTGTACACATACAATTTAAATGCGTAGTCAAGATTCTATTGATCAATTGACCAACTTACCCCAAAATAAATTTCATACTAACCACTTCCGTTTTTCCCAAAAGAAGCCGCCCCATACCATTGCAAATCAGTAGGTTTTGCTAAAACACGATAATAATATTCTTTTTTTTCTGTTAAATTGTTTGTGTATAAAAAAAAATAGACATATTACAAATTTACAATGGGCAGCGTATATCCGTAACATACAATAATACAGTGCTCACACGCAAATAAAAAAATCATATCACATTTGCGTATCAATACTATATTAATCAATTAATTAAAATTAATTTCATATTAATCACTCTACTTAACATATAACCACGTTTGCATTCTCCGAACTAAACTAGCTCTAAAACAAGTGGACCCCACGGGTCAGCAAGTTAAAAGCAAAATCGCCTATTGAAAAGGAAACAAATATTCAGTATTCACGAGTCCTTGTAAGACGATATTTTATTTTATTTTTAGTACCTCTCAAAAAATATATATTATTTATTTTAATCGAAATTTTTATATAAAATGTACAGATTGTATATACTCTATTTTTTATATGTATTTAAATTATATTTAAAACATTATTTTTTTTTAAAATTTCAATTAAAATAAATACTATACATTTTTTTTTGAGAGTTATTAAAAAAAAACCAAATTTTTTTTTAAAATGTCGCTACTTATTGAACAAGATTTCTTCCGGATTTTGTACAGTTTTTGTACAATAATTTTTGTACTTTTTGTATAATATTTTTTTTGTACAATATTTTTTATAATTTTGTGCAGTTATTTTTAATACTTTTTATACAATAAATTTTTTGTACCATATTTTTATAATTTTTGTACAGTTATTTTTTTTTAATGCAGTTTTTGTACAATATTTTTTATACTTTTTTGTACAATAATTTTTTTTACTTTATGTACAGTTTTTTTCTTTTAGTTTTTTTTTTGTACAATATATAAATTTATAGATCAAAATATACTAACTATAACTATTTCATTCATCAAATATTTCAAATGATGTAACTTACTGATGAAATCAAACACATCAAATAAAAATTACATCATTTGAATGTGTACTAAAAATATAAAAATTATTGTACAAAATCTCTACAAAGAAATTATTATACAAAATATTGTACACAAAAATTAGTGTATAAAAATTAATGTTCAAAATTTGGAAGAAATCAGTATAGAATTATTGTTTGTTTGTTGATCGGTGGAAAGTGGATTATTAGGCGTGTTGTCAATGTATTTCTGACCACTGAATTTTAAGAATTTTTAGGTATTAAGCCTTTTTTTTTGGTAGATTCGATCCCAAAACCTCCAACTCAAAATTTCAACCCAATAACCACCCGAGCAACACAGGTTAACTGTTTTATTTTCGCAAGAATTATGATTTATAATTTTTTTTCCCCAAATTAAAACAAAACCCCCCTTTCTCAGTCTCTATCTCATTTCGTTCTTTCGAGCTTAGATATGCCAATGTCTTGAGTGACAGTCAAAGCTTGAAATTTTCCATCAACACATAAATAGCTAAAGCCAAAGGAAACAGAACATATAATTAAGCAAAAAACTACAAGCACATGAAGAAATTCCGAAAAAATGCAATATTTTTCTATAAAATCATATAGGAAAATCATTTAGATACAAATTTTTCCTATACATCCCTGTTATTTTTTCAAGATTTCTTCATGTGTTTACATCTTTATTGTATAATTTATGAACATTCCTAATTTGAAGGAATATCAGTATATATACAAATAAATTACATAATAAACATCATAAATCTCTGGACGAAATGATATTATAATTCTTTCTACATGGAATCATAAGAAATGATAAAAGGAAAAAAAAAAACTTATGGACGAAATTACGAACCAACTTCTTCGCCGCTGTATTGAGAATCGTGTACCATAAACTCCGACGGAAACAATTTATTCGAACGGATCGAAAAGAACAAAATGAGATAGAGACCGGGACATTAACAATTCGTTCGGCCGGAAACACGCCGTCCTTAGGAGGGCGGGAAATGGCGGCGAACCGCCACTTGCACATGGGGGATGAAGGTGAAGCATACGAAGCAGAAGTAATGGTCGCAGCTATCGATTCCCTCTTCCGATAAGCAAATTCCGCAGCTGTGGAAGTTCAATTCGTCTTCAATTTTGGATTTGCCTTTGGAGGATGAAGGTGAATTTAGGGTTAGGGTTTTGGGTCGTTTATTTGGGGAATTTTCTGAGTCTTCGTCTTCTCCTTCTAGGGTTCTGTAGTTTGGGGATTCTGAGTTAGTCTCCATTTCTGCAGTAACGAATTCTTACCAAATACACAACAACAACAACAACAACAACAACAACAAATAATAATAATAATAATAATAATAATAATGATAATGATAATGATAATAACAATAATAATAATAATAATAATAATAATAATGATATTAATAATAATAATAATAATAGTAATAAGAATAATAATGATGATATTAATAATAATAATAATAATAATAATGAATACAAAATTAATAATAGTAACACCATTTAACTGAAAGCACCATTTAACTTTTTGACTTATTTTTAAAGTTCGAGCGACAAAAAAATTATTAAATATTACTTAAACTATTATATTTAGCAAAAGAATTACAAAAGATTCACTAAATGTATATTTACTCACTATTATTTTTGGATTACTATCCCTTCTATTACATTATTTTTTAATTTACGCTTAATATGCTTAATACACATGTAACAATATAAATATAACTTTCAGCGACACAATTATTTGTAAAAAAAATTATTTTGTTGTAAATTATTGACGACAATTTTATTTTATTGCTAAATGTAATATTTGCGTCATTAATTATATTAAGAGAAATTAGAAGATAGATGTAATAAATGTATCTTGATCTATCATTTTTGTTTGTCAATTTCAAAAAAATTTACTAGTTAACTATTGTAATTAAATATTTATGTAAAATCGTTAAAATTTGACTAACGGACATGACGAAAAAGTTTTAATAAACAGATCCTATGTGAATAATGACATTTGTATCTGAGACTCATCAGAATTCAAAATTAGAGAGGAAAATGTATCTTAGTCACGCATGTGGGTCACATGAGGAGATTGTTAGAGGCAAAAGGAACAAATTTGGGTTAGCAAATCCAGAACGTGATCTTTCAAAATTAGTGGTTTCAGCGAGATTAGGTGTTGATTGTGTGACAAATTTGAAACACAGTAAGAAGTAAGCATCCAAATCTCTTTCTTTTTTTTTGCAGTTTGAAGATTTTAGGGCATTAGGAGCAATGAATGTGGAGAATTTTCCACACGGTTAAAAAGGCAACATAGAGCGACTTAATTTTACGATACTAGACTTCAGTGTAGAAACGTAAAGTTAAGTCATTCTACGATCTGAATATTCATTTTACGTTTCACTCTACGATCTGAGAATTCACTCCACTTTTCTGACGGTTCAGTTTACATTTTTACACTGAAATCTAGTGTCGTAGAGTTAAGTCATTATAAGATATGAGGATTTACTAAACATGGAGTTAAGTCATTTTATACGATATAAGAATTCACTCTACGATCGTAGAAACGTAATCAAGTCATTCTACAATCTGACCTACCAAACGGAGGAGAGATCTTTAATTATTGATTAAGAGAAAGCAAGGACGCTATGAGTGTTCACTAATGGCAACCCTTTGATTGTTTACTTCACTATCCAAGTGGGATGAGACTTTGCGAGAGTTTCTACGATATGAAATTTCACTCTATTTTTTCGAAGATTCAATTTATGTTTTTACACTAAATCTAGAATTGTAGAGGGAATGAAAAAAAATAATAATATTTGGACCGGTCGGTACAATCGGTCGCCAGAGAATGACTCGTATTGCACAAGAATAGGTGGGTAAAGAAAAAGTTTAGGGGGACCGGCCTTTTCCAACCGGGATAGTGACCGGGCGGATTTTTTTTTTTTTTTTTTTTTTTTGATGAAATAATTAATGTGATTTATCGGAATCGAATTTTTAGAAAATACTGATGATTTAGGTGTCATTTGGATATATATAAAAAGCAGGGTTTATGCAGTTGTATAACCCTCGTTTGTTATTCTGTATCCAAAAAGACACTTAAATCACTGTATTTTGCAAAAAAATCAATTTTAATAAATCACATTAATTATTTTGTAGTCAAAAGCCAAAAAAAAAAAAATCCGACCGGTCACTATCTCGGTCGAAAAAAGCCGGTCCCTCTAGAAGGACTCGTGGGTAAAACCAAAACATGCCCATGTGATATGGGGCCCATATGACAAACTCAGTAGTTTTGTTTGAATTTCAAATTTTGAAATCTGAAACATGAATCAAGCTCGAAATAAACCCATGTGCAGCCCGCATGAAGCTGTCAAGCCTAGATCACGAGGACTACCAAGTTGACACATGAACACATGATAAATCCGAACAAAATTCCAAACAAATAAGACAAACCAAACCCAGAAAGACAAATAAGAGATCATGAAAAGGAAATAAATTCGGTTGGCATGAGTTTATTTTTTGGTAAATTAGTCAATTGGTTAATAGAATATTGATATACATAAAATTTCGTCTGCGTGTCAGCACTCTATTAATCAATTGATCAATTTACTTAAAAATAAATTTTATGATAACCAGTAACCCCGTTTCCAAATATGACTATATGAGTCATAATCAATGTGAAGAGAAATGTAGCCATAACTTCTTTTTGTTCATATTTATTGTTAGAGGAGTTCATTCAATACCATCAAAACCAAAATATACGGAGCTAAATATGAGTCATTTTAGTTGGTCCAAGTCTATTTAGTAATTCAAATTTAATAACTCGGTAGTTTTTTTTTTTTTTTTTTTTGAGTCTCGACTTAGTAGGTCATAAATTTCAATATTTCCAACTATTAACCTAACAGCATAACAGTTAAGTATTTCTTAATATATCAATTAATGATTGATATATATATATATATGTCAACCATTAGCATTTTGTATTAGTTTTCATGATTGGTGAAACTAATTAGTACTTCCTCCGTTCTAAATAGAACTAATTGTTCAATTTTGACTTTTTAAAATTAAATTGATAATTTTTAAAATTAATAATTAAGCATATATAAATATATTTCTAAAATTATAAAAATTAGGATTAGTAATAAATTGTATATACTTTCTTTTGATTATAATCTCTTCACCTATATTTTAGCAAAAATAGTAAAAAGATTAATTTTAAAAATAGTCAATTTGACTTTAAAAGTGTAAAACCCCAACTTTTGAATAAAGATGAATTTTCTATAAATATTATTTTTGAATATTATGGAGTGAAATTGATATAATAGTTGTGGGTAATATTTATAAATTTTGCAAAAGACGCAAAGTTGTTATATAATATTCGATTGGTTTGGGAATATTCGTTTTAACAGGAAATATTAAATAACCAAGACAATCATTGGTGGAATATAACAACGGAATTATTGTCACGATCGAGAAAACGACAAAAATACTTTATAAAAATAACGGCGGAAGTTTTCTGAGTTAAGTGTTAAACACCGGTGTTAAAAGATAATGAATACGCGTGGTCAGCGTAGTAAGCATTACCGGTATTGATTATTGATGCTACGTGATAAGTCACTCACTTTTGTTGGTATTATTAATGTAATAATCTGTAAACTCTTTTTATATAAAATGTAGATACTTTTATAAAGTTATTCTATAAATAGAATATATTATATTCTATTATTCATAGTGTATGCATAATTGTCTCAAGATAGTGTTTTGCGTAGTAAAATCTTTTTATATAAAAAATGTAATACTTTTATAAAGTTTATCTGTTTTATTAGACAATAACTAGAATATATTATATTTTATTATGCATAGTGTTTTGATAGTACTGCATAGTGTTTGCATAGTAAAATTTTTTTATAAAGTTATTCGTTTTATTATATTATAAATATAATATATTTTATTTTATTTAAAAGATTTTGCTTTAAATATGGACCGTCAGATTAAAGTAAATCAATACTGGACCGATTTGAGCTTAGTTAATTCTTACGCAATCCATTTTTCTATAAATAAGCTCATTCCTTTTATTTTTTTATTTAATTCACTTTGAACTCAGAGAGATAAACTATAGAGAGAAAGAAGAAAGTATTCTCGCTACTTCACTACTTATATATCCGATCTTCTTCTTCTTAAGGTAGGGAATATTATTTGTTGTATTCGTAAGGGGTGTTATTCTTTCTTATTTATGAAGAAGAGGCTGTTGTTATTCCATCGCTTATTATTACATTGGAATAACCTATATATCTGTGATCACCCTATACTTGGTGACATTATTCTATCATTCCGTCTTTATTATTATGTTGGAATATCCACGTTCAATATGTTTTTTTACTTAGGACATGGTTAAAATCTTTATTATTATTTCATTGGAATATCCTCGTCATCATGCGTTTTCTGTGGGACACGATCCCGCCCTTATTAGTATTCTCATTTGAATAACTCGTCATCGCCAAGCACCGCACGCATGGTGATTTCTGTTGTTATTCCATTCTTTATTATTTGTTGGAACATCCCGCTTCAATGTAATTTCGCATTTGATTCGGTTCCGTTATTTAGTATTTCGTTGGAATAACTCGCTACATGCCAAGTATCGCATGCATGGTGATTTCTTTTGTTATTTCATTCTTTATTATACTCAGTTGGTTAAAGTTTGTAGAATATCCTTGATATTTGCGCTTCATCCAAAGATCTTTTCATAAAAATATTCTTCTGATCATTCTTGAATTTTACTCTACAAAGCAAAGATCATGTTGATAATTTGGACATTAGTAGTTCTTGGACAAATTAATTCTTGAACTTGTTTTATTGAATTCTTATATCATTGTCATCATCCTCATGTTTATATTATGTTGAAAGTCATCGTGGTCTCAGAAGTGCATAGATGGACTTGGTGTGATGATTATGACCGTGGATTATTTGATTGTAATCATGACCGTAATGTTACAAATGATGTGGTAAAAGTCCTCGTTGGCCCGTAGTGCATTGATGGATAGTTGTTGGCATGATCATGACCATTAATGAATACACAAATATTCTTGGCCCGTAGTGCATGGATAATTGTGGTTGTGATACTAAAGAATATCCTTCTTGTAGTAGTGTAGGGGTGATTCGATGATGTGGAATATTTATTGTCGAGTCTCGGCGATATGATGATGAAAAACTTTTTAATCATAAATGATAGTAGATTTTATTTTCTATTTGACTTTTTAATGGATTACTTGTTACAACCGCAGCTTAAACTTGATGTCTATTATATTTTATCGGTTTAACATTGTTGGAGACTAATGATAATTTATTCTCGCATTATCTTAGTCATAATATTTCTTAATGGGCTAGTTGAGCTCACCTTTCTTTCTTTCCTTTTTTTCTTCGTGAAATGAGAATATAATTGGACTAGACGAGTCGGAGAAGCGAGAGTAATGGTCCAGAGGATAGAATTAGTAGTCCTCAATATTCTGTGAAATAGTGTGATAATAATTGTAATGAAGACTCCTTTTGAGTTTGTATAATCTCTAGTTGATAGTATTTGTATTCAAACTCATTAGTTTATGATCCGTCGATGTATACTGGCCGGTTGTATTAATAAGTTGTATTTGAATTCTCAGATCATGTATCTGGCGACCCAAGATGGGTGATGTATACCTAATTTTGGGGGCGCCACGGTTGGTATCAAAGCTTAGGGATATGATCCTGGCTAAGATGTGAGACTAGAACTAGGAGGGAGAGACGGGGAATTCTTCGCTAGTATGACTCTTAAATTTATTTTGTATTTAAATTGGTTGGTCGAGTTTAGAGATATTATGTTACATGTCAATTAACCTTTGTTTTGTGGCAAGATTCTGAAAATGACATCCGAAAATATTGAGAATAAGAATGGAGCACAAGAGACCGTTGAGTCTCCACATATCAATAATCGTGGATAATGTGCATCGAAAGGCGACAATCCTCATGCTGAAACAACAACACCGACCAAATAATGAATGATGGATTGTTCGGAGGCTTTATGTAATTCATGCAAAATACAGCCGGTAGCCAGCTCCGTCCAAAATGTATGTGGAAACACTTGAAAACTCTCGGGCGGCCACCGCTAAACAGTTCAAGGAGCTGGTACCACCGGAGTTTAAGGGAGAGCCAAAACCACTTATGGCGGAAGCATGGATAAAGAAAATTACCAAGATATTTGATGTCTTGGGATGCTCCGAGGAGCAAAAGGTTCCCTTTGTCGCCTTTACGTTGCGCGGAGAGGCAGATTACTGGTGGGAATCGTTAAACGTACTCAATCTGCAGATCAAGATGTGTCTTGGGAAGTTCCAAGAGTCATTCAACGATAAATACTTTTCCAAAATATTCGTCACATGAAGGAGGTGGAGTTTATCAAATTGGAGCAAAACAATATGACCGTGTATAATACGAGGCAAATTTTGCGAGTTATTCTTGGTTTCATACCCCACTTGGTGGATAATGAAGAGAGAATGTCGTGAATGTTTTTAAGAGGTTTGAAGTCAGGAGATACGTCAACATCTTATTTCTCATAAAGCGTGTTTGTATTCGAGATGTTGTAAATAGGGCTCGATTGGTGGAGCGCGATAACGAAGTTAACGCAACCAAAAAGAGAGAGCAAAATGACAAAATGATAATACCAGTGAGAGCAATCATCGAAGCGGTGACAACAAGCGTGGAGGGAATCAACATGCCAGAAATGGTAACCACTTCGGTGGTAATTAGGGACAAAATAATAAGAATGGAAATTTCAAGAAGAGGAGATTCAACAATGATGGAAAGACGTCAGCACCAGCACCCGTTGTTAAGGAAGGAGAAAGACCACCTATCATATGCTTCAAATGCGGAGGGGAGGGACACATCAGTCAAATTGCGCGATCTCAGTCAAAGCATGTTATAATTATGGAAGAGAAGGTCACTTAGCCCGATTTTGTCGTTCAAGAAGACAAATTCAGCTAGGATGGAGGCACCAAAGGTCATCCCAGTAAAAGTCAAAGCCCGAGAGTGCTGAGGAGAGCATTTGTTGTGACCTCCCGTAAAGCAAGAACCCGAATGAGGTCATCATGGGTAAGCTTATCATAAACTCTAGCGAAGTCTACACTTTATTTGATACCCGGTTCTACCCATTCTTTTATTTCTACTACTATGCTTTCAACGATTAAATTTGACTCAGGAGAAATTAGACTTTGACTTATCTATGAAAACTGCGTTGGGAGAAACCTTCATTATATCCACGGTTTATAAGTCTTGTTTGGTTCAAGTTGGTACCCACACATTACTTGTCGATCTTATTGCATTAAAAATACTTGTATTTGATGTAATTCTACAAGGATTGATTAGTTAACTACTCATCATGCAAAAATTGATTTTTTCGTAAGGTTGTTAGCTTTCATATTCTAATCGACCTATTATCTGTAATTCAAGCAACCAAACCATTAAAATCAATCAATTGTCATATCTCAAGCCATAAAGCTATTCGTTTATTGAAAACGGATGTCAAGCTTTCTTAGCTCATGTCACGATCTAAACAAAAATACGTTAGTTTTGAATAATATTTCTATTGTTAATGAATTTCTCGACGTATTCCCCTCAAGAACTTCCGGCCTACCCAGAGCGTGAAATTGAATTTTGTATCGACCTTTAACCCTAAGACAAAACCCATTTCTAAAGCCCCATATCGAATGGCTCTATTGAACTTCGTGGAGTTAAAGACTCAACTGCAGGAATTGTTAGACATTGACTTTATTCGCCCTAGTACTTCTCCTTGGGGTGCTCTTGTTCTATTCGTGAAGAAGAAAAGATGGGAGTATGCGACTTTGTATTGATTATCTGGAGTTGAATCATGTCACCATCAAAAATAGGTACCCATTGCCATGTATTGATGACTGTTTAACCGATTGCAAGGAGCCAAATTCTTTTCAAAGATTGATCTTCATTCAAGAATATCACCAATTGAAGATTAGAACCGATGACATTCCAAAGACGGCTTTTAGAACTCGGTACGGGCATTATGAATTCCTAGTCATGTCCTTTGGATTGACTAATGCTCCGCCGCTTTCATGGATATGATGAACCGAGTATTCAAGAAATATTTGGATCACTTTGTGGTCGTCTTTATTGATGACATCCTCATATATTCCAAAACCCGTGAAGATCATGAGCAACACTTGAGGCTGATACTCCAAAAGCTTCGTGAATATAAGTTTTATGTCAAGTTGAAGAAATGCGAGTTCTGGCTTGAGGAAGTAGCATTCCTTGGGCATGTGGTATCAAGTCATGGAATATCTGTTGACCCAGCAAAGATTGAAGCTATTCAAAGTGGGAGCAACCTAAATCGATGGATCAAGACGTAGCTTTTTCGCTTATTTGGTTATTATCGGAGATTCGTAGAAGGGTTTTCTCGAATCGCTACTCCACTAACTCAGCTGACTCGAAAAGATACAAAGTTCGGTTGAAGCGAGGAATGTGAGAAGAGTTTTCAAGAACTCAAGAAGAGACTCATTTCAGCACCTGTTCTGACAATACCATCTGGTTCGGAGGGATTTGTCATCTACAGTGATGCTTGGGCAAAGGGTTAGGATGTGTTCTCATGCAATACATGGGAAAGTCATAGCCTATGCCTCACGATAACTCAAAGAATATGAGAGGAATTATCCTACTCATGATCTAGTGTTGGCATTTGTTGTCTTCGCACTAAAGATTTGGAGGCATTACTTGTATGGGAGAAAGTGGAGATCTTTCTGGATCATAAAAGCCTCAAATATTTCTTCACTCAAAAGGAACTCAACACGCGACAACGACGTTGGCTTGAATCATTGAAAGATTATGATCATACTATCCAATACCATCCCCGGAAAAGCGAACGTGGTAGCCGACGCATTGAGTAGAAGATCATACGCGGCATGAAAGTGCAATATTGTCAACGCGAAGGCCCATTTTGTATGACTTGCAAATGATGGAGATAGAGATAAAGACTCCAGGGACCCACGTGATGATGACAAATATACGAGTAGAACCGATTTTAATTGATAAAATTAAAGCTGCTCAAATTACAGATCCGGAGTCGATGCGTATGAGTAAGAAAGTGCAAGAAGGTGCGATCTTAGGAAGCAAGAATCGATGAAGAAGGAATACTTGAGTCAACTCCTGGACTTTGTGTTCTAACGACCACGATTTAAAGTATAAAATCATGATGGAGGCGCACAACACATCATTTGCAATCCATACTGGGAGTACCAAAATGTATCATGATCTTCGATATACATTTTGGTGGGGCAATATGTAGAGAGAGATAGCGCTGTTTATCTTAAGGTGTCTAACGTGTCAACGAGTCAAGGCGGAGCATCAAGTACCAAAAGGTCCATTGCAACCACTTGAAATTCTAGAATGGAAGTGGGAGCACATTACCATGGATTTCGTTACTGGTCTTCCCAAAGTTTCTCAAGGCATAGATGCGATTTGGGTCATTGTTGATAGATTGACCAAGTCTGCTCATTTCTTACCGATACGAGAAACTTATACACTTGAACGTCTTGATCGTATGTACATAAACGAGGTTGTAAGATTGCATGGTATGCCAGTATCCATAGTTTCCGATCGAGACCCAAGATTCACTTCGCGATTTTGGGTTAGTTTGCAAAAAGCTACGGGCACAGATTTACGATTTAGCTTCGGCAGATATCATCCTCGACTGGACGGACGATGGAGAGGACTATTCAAACTCTTGAAGATCTATTAAGACTACGTGTCCTTGATTTCAAGGGAAGTTGGGACAAGTTCTTACCATTGGTGGAGTTTTCCTACAACAACGAGCTTATCGCAAGTATTGGCATGGCTCCATTCAAGCGCCATGACGGAAGAAAATGTCGTTCTCCAAAGATCTTTGGGATGAGGTGGGTGAAGCAACGTTGTTGGGATGGGAGTTGGTACATATGACTACGGAAAAGATTCAAATGATCCAGCAACGTATAAAAACCTCACAAAATCAACAAAAGAGTTATGCTGATCTTCATCGAAAGGACATGGAATTCGATATAGGAGATCATGTGTTGTTACGTGTTGCTCCATAGAAAGGAGTTACGAGATTTGGAAAGAGAGGAAAGCTCAATCCTCGATTCATCGGCCCATTTTCAATCCTTGATCGAGTAGGAACTGTGGCATATAGACTCGCTTTACCGCCAAGTATGTCTCGTGTTCATAACATTTTTCACATATCTATGTTACGTAAATATGTGGAAGACCCGAACCACATTATTGAGTTGGAACCAGACGAAATAGCGGAAGATTTGACGTATGAAGAGGTTCCTGTTCAAATCTTGGATAAGAAGGAACATATTCTACGCACCAAGGTTATACCTCAAGTCAAAGTTTTGTGGAGAAACCACAATTTTGAGGAAATGACTTGGGAGTTAGAATCTGAAATGAAATCAAGGTATCCTTACCTCTTCGACATACCAGTAACGCATTCTAATTTCGAGGGCAAAATTTCATAAGAAGGGAAGATTGTAAAACCCCAACTTTTGAATAAAGATGAATTTTCTATAAATATTATTTTTGAATATTATGGAGTGAAATTGATATAATAGTTGTGGGTAATATTTATAAATTTTTCAAAGTCACGCAAGTTGTTATATAATATTCGATTGGTGGGGAATATTCGTTTTTAACAGGGGAATATTCGCATAACCAAGACAATCATTGGTGGACCCCACAACGGAATTATTGTCGGATTGAGAAAATGACAAAAATACTTTATAAAAATAACGGCGGAAGTTTTCTGTTAAGTGTTGAAAAACACGGTGTTAAAGAAATAAAGAATGTCTGGCGTGGTTGCATAAGTAGACACCAGTATTGATTATTGATGCTTACGTGATAAGTCACTCGGTTTTGTTGGTATTATTAATGTAATAATACGAGAAAATCTTTTATATAAAACAAAATACTTTTATAAAGTTATTCTATAAATAGAATATATTATATTCTATTATGCATAGTGTTGCGTAGTGTATTGATAGTGTTTTGCATAGTAAAATCTTTTTATATAAAGCAGAATACTTTTATAAATCTATACATTTTGTAAGACTCGAAAATTTTTTAAATAAAAGGAATTTTCTTTATTTATTATTTTGAAATAGTAAGGTGGATTTGATTAATGTGGTTAGTTATGGGTAAAATGCTAAATATTTTAAATAAGCAAGTGGTGATATAATATTCATTATTGTTAGGAGAATATTCGTTTGGTCGTGGAATATTAGATGCTATTGGGGAATATTTATGACGACGTAGCGAGCCCATGTGTAGGCCCCATAACGGAAAGCGATTGGAGGAAGAAAGCGACAAGAATAATTTATTTATAAATAACGGCCTTAGATTATTACATCAATTATATCATTGGAATACCCGGTGGTTAAAACACACTAATACGTGTTGTTGAACAAGAAGGCACCAGATTGCACCAATTATTGACTTTACGTAAGAAGGCACTACTCAATAATTATTACGATAATTCTTATTCAAAGATTTTATTTTATTGATTCAATAATTGATGCGTTGATATTTTATATTATTGTTGTTTCAATAAATTGTTATTACACAAGATTTTTTCATTATCGAACCAATAATTCATATTATCCGAATAATATTATTAGATAACATTATTGGCAATGTCTAGAAAGTTACTGTCTAAGGAGAGGTTTGGTCACCTAATTACGGCGCAAGAAGGAGAAATTCTTATTGGAAAGCCTCTGCTTCCTGAACCGCACGGTTGTCAATATTGTGATTTCGTAATATTATTTGTGAATAATTAATTATTGATTCATATGATTAGGAAAATATTGATTTATGTGGATATACATGGAGAAAATTTTAATGTGACAATTGTTGAAAATTAATATTTTATCTTTTTCTCGATAAAATAATTCATTTAAATATATATTATTATATTTTAATAATATAATAATGGTGATATTTTTACAACGAATGTGGGATATATGAGTATATGAGGAGGAAGAGTATTTTTGTTGCAATAAATGTTTAAAACATGTTAAACATGTTCTATGGACCCCATTTATCGACCGAAATTTGATTATAGCTTTGTAAAATCGCCCATTTGTGGATTTGGCCAATTTACATTTGGAATTTGGAAAAACTTTTCGCAAAGTTGTAGAGAATTGAATTTCCTATAAAAACTCGCGAGATTCGAATTTTCTGGAAAAGGGCTATTTATTATGAATTATTAAAGTTCAAACTCTCAAATAATTGATTTTTGGAAGTTTAAAATATTTTTAAATACAAAAATATTTTTTTCATTTTTGAAAGTCATTTAACATGTGTGGCTGAAGTTTGGACCAGATTTGTGTGCGTAGAGAATTTTGATTATATATATTATTATTATATTAAATTTTCTACTTTTTGGTGTTATAAGAATTTCTATAAATAGGGTGCTTAGGTTAGAATTGAAAATCACACCGTAAAGCTCAAGTTTTCTCTCTATATTATTGAGCGTATTCTTGTGAGTATTTTGAGTATACTTTGAGTATTGCTATACTGGTGCAAGTTCAAGTTATAGCTTATATCCAAAGTATTCCAGGTTAAATCTTTGTCTTTCCAGAGAGGTAAGGATGTTATTTTATTCGAAAATGATATTATTTCTTTAATATCATTATCCGAAATATTGGTTGGAAATTTTATCAAATTTGAAACTTTTTCATGTGGGGTTACAATTCATGAGATTCTTATTCACAAGTTACTATTTATGAGTTCTTATTCATGAGTTCTTATTCACGAGTTACTATTCACGAAAGTACTATTCACTAAGCGTGAAGATGTTTTTGTGAAATTTCTATCTTTTGGTGTCTGAGTTACTATTCACGATACGACTTATTCACGATACAAAGACTATTCACGAATCACGACACTATTCATCGAAAAATGAAATTTTTCCTTTTCAGTCAAAATATCTATATTCGGATACTAGCTTTGATTGTATCCATGTTTTGATCATTCTTGAATTTTACACCACTATGATTATTTTTTGGTATTTTGGACGTGGATAAAACAAAGTACGAATCCTTAATCCTTAATCCTTGTCATTTTGTTTCATGGATTCGCTTTAAAAAATATTTTTCATCATCCTCTCGTCTTAAATGATGATATTATTGAATATCTTTTGGCCTGTAGTGCAAAAGATGAATGATTTATGATGAATATCTTTGGCCAAGAAGTGCAAAGATGAATGATTTCGATGAATATCTTTGCCCGTAGTGCAAAGATGAATGATTTCGATGAATATCTTTGGCCAGTAGTGCAAAGATGAGCAGTGTTTAGATGAACATGACCAATCTGGTGAATGTCCGTGGCTCAGTAGTGCAAGGATGAATATTTGATCCCGATATATATTGATTGATGTTACGAGGATAAAATAGGCGATGAACTTTAAAATTCATACATGAAGATAGTAGTTTGCATTCTCTACTTAACTCTTCTAATGAATTATTATTTCATTGCGAATATTGATTCAAAACTTGTTGTCTATTGTATTCTATTATATTTTTCCTGTTGAAGACTAACGATAATTTTGTTGTATATTATCTTAGTCATAATATTCTTTTCTTTGGGATAATCGAGCTCACCCTTTTCCTTTTTGTTCCATTTTTCTTCTCGGAGGCGAGAAATGTAAGCGAGTACTAGTCGGGGGTATGGAATGAAAGTTCTAGGGAGAGTTGTTTAGTAGTCCTCACCATTGTTGTAAAATAATGTATCAATAATTATGATGAGGATTTATTTGTATGTGGATATTTTCTAGATGGCAATATCGTATTTAAACTCACGCTTTACTATTGTAATAATAAAGTTGTAGTTGTTTCGCACTCGTGTATTGACAACTCGAATGGGTTGGGTGGAATGGACCTATTTTGGGGGCGTCCGGTTGGTATCGAGCTTAGGGATATGATCTCTCTGGCGGAGATCGGGGAATAGAACTAGGAGGGGAGAGACGAGTAAATCCTTCGCTAGTGTGTCCTACCTAAGCTTATAGTTGGTTAGTATATAGGGATATTATGTGATATATTGATTTCCTTAATTAACCCTTGTTTTATGACAGTATTTGACAACTCAGAATGGGTTGGGTGGAATGGACCTATTTTGGGGGCGTCACATGTTTTATTAGACAATAATTAGAATATATTATATTTTATTATGCATAGTGTTTGCATAGTGCCTGCATAGTATTTGCATAGTAAAATCTTTTATAAAGTTATTCGTTTTATTAGATTATAAATAGAATATATTCTATTTTATTTTAAAAATTTTGCTTTAAATATGGACCGTCAGATTAAAGTAAATCAATCTGGACCGTTCATGAGTTACTTACTATGCAGTCCATTTTTCAATAAATAGAAGCTCATTCCTTTCATTATTTTCTTACGAATTCACTGAACTTATATATCTAGTACTCTTCTTCTTAAGGTAGGGAATATTATTTGTTGTATTCGTAAGGGGTGTTATTCTTTCTTATTCATGAAGAGAACTATTGTTATTCCATTGCTTATTATTACATTGGAATAACTTTTGTATAATGGTCTACCCTATACTTGGTGACATTCTTCTATCATTCCGTCTTTACTATTCATTTGGAATATCACATGCTGCGTTTTATATGGGACCGATTCCATCTTTATTATTACGCTGAATATCACGTCTGCGTATGCATTTTATGCCTGGGACTGGTTAAAATCTTTATTATTATTCCGTTGGAATATCCTCTCATGCATTTTTTTGTGGGACCTAATTTCGCCCTTATTAGTATTCTCATTGGAATAACTTTGCCATGCCAAGCACCGCATGCATGGTGATTTGTTGTTATTCCATTATTTATTATTCATTGGAACATCCTATCGGTCGCGAATTTTGCGACGATCGGTTAAGATTATTTAGTATTCTGTTGGAATAACATGTCTATGCAAAATCAAGATGCGTGGTGATTTCTTTTGTTATTCCATTCTTTATTATACTTAGTTAGTTGAAGTTTAGACTTCTATACTCCATGAAATTAGTAGAATATCCTTGATATTTGCGCTTCATCCGATATTTTTTCATGGAAATATTCTTCGATCATTCTTGAATTTTACTTTTCAAAGCGATATCATGTTGACAATTTGGACATTAGTAGTTCTTGGACAAATTAATTCTTGAACTTGTTTTATTGAATTCTTATATCATTGTCATCATCCTCATGTTTATATTATGTTGAAAGTCATTTGTGGCCTGTAGTGCATAGATGGACTTGGTATGATTATGACTGAGGATTATTTCGGTGTAATCATAACCGTAATGTTACAAATGATGTGGTAAAAGTCCTCATTGGCCCGTAGTACATTGATGGATAGATTGTTGGCATGATCATGACCATTAATGAATACACAAATATTCTTCGGCGCGTAGTGCATGGATAATTGTGGTCGTGATACTAAAGACTATCCTTGGTAGTAGTGCGAGGGGTGATTCGATGATGTGGAATATTTATTAAAGTGAGTCTCGCCGATAACAATGATGATGAAAACACTTTTTAATCATAAAAGATAGTAGATTTTATTTCTACTTGACTCTTTTAATGGATTACTTGTTCCGCTGCAGTTAAACTTGATGTCTATTATAATTTATCAGTTTAACATTGTTGGAGACTAATGATAATTTATTCGCATTATCTTAGTCATAATATTTCTTCTTTGGGCTAGTTGAGCTCACCCTTTCTTTTCCTTTATTCTCTGTGAAATGAGAATATAGTTGGGACGAGTGGGGAGCGGAGTGATGGTCGAGAGGATAGCATTAGTAGTCCTCACCATTATGTGAAATAGTGTGATAATAATTGTAATGATGACTCTTTTTGAGTTTGTATAATCTCTAGTAGATAATATTTGTATTCAAACTCACAGTTTATGTTTTGTCGTATTGTACACGACAGTTGTATTAGTAAGTTGTATTTGAATTTTGTACCATGTATCTGGCGACCCAAGATGGGTGATGTATACCTAATTTTGGGGGCGTCACAAAAAGTTAAAACTGAGCAATTAATTTGGGACGGAGGGAGGATAATATATCTCATTCAACTTATTCTAATCCATTATAAATATATAGTGTGACGCCCCCAAAATAGGTATACATAACTTATTCTGAGTCGTCAAATACATGGTACAGAATACAAATACAACTTAATTATGCAACTATCGTGTAAATTATGACAAAACATAAGCTGTGAGTTTTAATACAAATATTGTCGTCTAGACAATATTCAAACTCAAATTCAATATTATTACATTTATTTTTCACTATTTCCTTTGAATAGTGAGGACTACTAATGCTATCATCCGTCCGTCACTCCGTTTCGACGACTAGTCCTCGCCACGTTCTCATTTCTCAAGAGAACAATAAAAGTAAAAGGTGAGCTCAACTAGCCCAAGAGAAAATATTATGACTAAGATAATGCGTAATATATTATCGTTAGCCTTCAATGTTGTTAAACCGTATAACAACCATCAAGTTTAACTGCAATGAACAAGCAATCCATTAAAAGAAAGTCAAGTAGAGAATAAAATCTACTATCTTTATGATTTAAAAAGGTTTTTCATCACTTTTATCACGAGACTCAAATTTTAATAAATAATCTACATCATTAACTCATCCATGCACTACAGGCCAAGGATATTCATTAAGTATCACGACCACTAATTACCCATGCACCACGGGCCAAAGATAATCGTGTTTTCATCAACGGTCTATTCATGCCATAAAACAATTCATCTTTGTGTACCTTGGTCAAGAGAATCCATAGCCATAATCATACCAAAAAGCGCCCATCAATGCACTACGGGCCAACGAGGACTTTTATCACATCATTTGTACAATTACGGCCATGATTACACGTAATAATCCCTCGGTCATAATCATACCAAGTCCATCTATGCACTACGTGCCATGTGATGACTTTTAACAAAATATAAACATGAGGATGATGACAATGATATAAGAATTCAATAAAACAAGTTCAAGAATTAATTTATCCAGAACTAATAATGTCCAAATTGTCAACATGATATCGCTTGTAGAGTAAAATTCAAGAATGCTCGTAAGAATATTTCCATGAAAAGATATTGGATGAAGCGCAAATATCAAGGATATTCCACTAATTTCATGGAGTATAGAAGTCAAAACTTTAACCAACCGAGTATAATAAGGAATGGAATAACAAAAGAAATTACTGTGCACGCGATGATAATCGCATGCATATGTTATTCCAATGTAATAATAAATAACGGAATCAGTCCGGCGTAAAACGCATGCATGTGAGGATATTCCAATGTAATAAGAAAGACGGAATCAGTCCCACAGAAAACGCATGCATACGATATTCCAATAGAATAATAAAGAGGCGGAATCAGTCGGCGTAGTAGAACGCATGCACGTGATATTCCAATGTAATAATAAAGACAGAACCAGTCCCGGCGTAGAACGCATGCATGTGATGTTCCAAATGTAATGATAAAGAATGGAACAAATGTAAGAATTTCACCAAGTATAGGGTAGGCAGCAGATACAAAAGTTATTCCAATGTAATAATAAAGAATGGAATAATGAAGTTCTCTTCTTCATAGATAAGAAAGAAATAATACTCCCTATTTAGTACAACAAATAATATTCCGACCTTGAAATAAACCTGGATCTTTGGAATATTGAGGTAGTAGACTTCTCTTCTTCTTTCTCTCTATAATTTCTCTCTATAATAATCGATCTAAAGCTTTTGTGAATTGGTGAGAAATGAAGGAAGAATGAGCTTCTATTTATAGGAAAATATAGTTTCGATAATTCCACGTTTTTAGGCTTGAAATATTACAGTATAATACCTTCTTCTTTTTCTTCATTTTTAATTTAATCCTGCAAGTATTATCAATCTTGCACCAACTCCCCTAATAGTAAATAATGTGAATCAATAGTAAATCATGTGACTCAATAGTTCTAATCATGTGATAAAAATAATTACAGTATAGTACTTCCATCTATACCTCTATTTTTAACTTAGTCATGCAAGTATTATCAATCTTGCACCAACTCCCCTAATAGTAATAAGAATGTGAAACAATAGTATACACATGTGAACAAATAGTTATAATCATGTGAATTAATAGCAATCAATTGCTCATTTATCCTGTTAAAATTCGATCGGGTCAATATAACCTCCAGACATTAATTATTATCGAAATAAATGTCGATTTTCACTAACACAAACAATTCCAACATAATGAAACTATTTTTATCAACAATATAAATTTCGAAGTTTGACTTTTCCAAGAAAAGTCAATCATTGACTTTTTGACCAAATAGTGAATCCGGAAAATTTGTGTTTATAGACTATTTTACTAATTTCATCGTTAGGACTCAAATATCACATCGCGTCTCCAAATTCAACTCCGAACACAACTTTAATAACATTCATCATTAATATTATAACTCACAATATTTATCAACCGTGTCGTTCCTGTGAAGAGGGGCTTTCCAATAAGGATTTCTCCCTATTATGCCGCAATTAGGTGACCAAACCTCTCATCGATGAGAACTTCTAGACATTGTAAATATTGCAATTTAATAATATGAATAACTTTGTCGCTCTCAATTATTGATTTAATAAAATAACATATTATGTATGATACTATGATAATAATCGAATCAATATATAGAGAGATATGATGCAAGAATTATCTGTAGCAATAATTGAGTATAACCGAGTGACTTCTCACGTAAAGCATCAATAATCAATACCGTGTGCTACTATGCAATCACGCCAGACATCAGATTTCTTTTACAATTAGGGTAGTTCAACAGCTTAACAGTAAAACTTCCGCCGTTATTTTCATAAAGTATTTTTGTCGTTTTCTCAATCAATCCGATAATTAATTAATGGGGGTCCACCAATGATTGTCTTGGTTATACGAATATTTCGTTAAAACGAATATTCCCGACCAATCGAATATTATATAACAACTTGCGACTTTTGCAAAATTTGTAAATATTACCCACAACTATAACATTATATCAAATCTACACCATAATATTCAAAAATATATTTCGAGGAAATTTAATCTTTATTCAAAAAGTTGGGGTCTTACAACCTCCCCTTCTTATGAAATTTTGTCTTGAAATTAGGGTGCGACTGGTATGTCGAAGAGGTGAGGATACTTTGATTTCATTTGATTCTAACTCCCGGTCATTTCCTCAACATCGTGGTTTCTCCACAAAACTTTGACTTGAGGTATAACCTTGGAGCGTAGAATATGTTCCTTCTTATCCAAGATTTTAACAGGAACCTCTTCATACGTTAAATCTTCCTCTATTTCGTCCGGTTCTAACTCAATAATGTGGTTCGAGTCTTTCACATATTTACATAACATGGATATGTAAAAAACGTTATGAACACAAGACATACTTGGCGGTAAATAGGCCACAGTTCCTACTCGATCGAGGATTAAAAATGGGCCAATGAATCGAGGATTGAGCTTTCCTCTCTTTCCAAATCTTGTAACTCCTTTCCATGGAGCAACACGTAACAACACATGATCTCCAATATCGAATTCTACGTCCTTTCGATGAAGATCAGCATAACTCTTTTGTCGATCTTGTGAGGTTTTTATACGTTGTCGGATCATTTGAATCTTTTCCGTAGTCATACGTACCAACTCTGGATACACGTAAAAAACAAGGTTTTTATAGGTGTCATTTGGATACACGTTAAAAACAGGGTTGTACAGACTGTATAACCTGTTTGTTACGTGTATCCAAAAAGACACCTAAATCACTGTATTTTGTAAAAAATTCAGTTCGAATAAATCACATTAATTATTTTGTAGTCAAAATAAAAAATAATAATAATTCCGGCCGATCACTACCCCGGTCGAAAAAGGCCGATCCCCTTAGAAGGACTCTTAAGGAATACACGCTTTTCATATAATATTCATACATTTTTTGGAGTACAACTTTTTTTTGACATCTTTACCAAAATAATATTATTTTTTCTTAATATAAAAGTTTGATTTGATAGAATGCTTACTACTATAATATCACTAGATAACATATATAAACCGGGAGATTTTAAAAAAACTCTAACAATACTTATTCTCTATATTACATTTTTTTTCTTCTTTAAATCTGTCAAATACATCAATTATGTTAATGATATTAAGATTAATCATATTAAAAATTAAAATAATTACAAATATTTTTATCGTTAAAAATTTAAGAGAATTTTTAACTACATGTTCAACAAATAGTGAAAAGATATAGTGTGACGCCCCCAAAATAGGTCCATTCCATCCAACCCATTCTGAGTCGCCAAATACATGGTACAGAAATAACTACAACTTTATTATTACAACATATAAACTGTGAGTTTAAATACAGATATTGCCATCTAGACAATATCTACACGCAAATAAATCTCCATCATAATTATTGATACATTATTTTATAAAAATGGTGAGGACTACTAAACAACTCTCTAGAACCTTCATTCCATACCTTTCACTAAGACTCACTACATTCTCGCCTTTACGAGAAGAAAAATGGAACAAAAAAGGAAAAGGGTGAGCTCAACTAGCCCGAAGAAGAATATTATGACTAAGATAATATACAACAAATTATCGTTAGTCTTCAACAGGGAAAAAATCTAATAGAATACAATAGACAACAAGTTTTAGATCAATAACTGCAGCGGAAACAACAATTCATTAGAAGAGTTAAGTAGAGAATGCAAACTACTATCTTCTATATATGAATTTAAAAGTTCATCGTCGATATTTTATCCCTGTAACATCAATCAATATATATCTAGAATCAAATATTCATCTTTGCACTCTGAGCCAAAGATATTCATCGATTGGTCATGTTCATCTAAACACTGTTCATCTTTGCACTACGGGCCAAAGATATTAATCGATCGGTCATGTTCATCTCGATACTGCTCATCTGCTGCACTACGGGCCAAAGATATTCATCAAGAAATCATTCATCTTTGCACTACAAGCCAAAGATATTCAGTAATATCATCATTTAGGACTGAGGATGATGAAAAATATTTTAAAGGAAACGAATCCAGTGAAACAAAAGAACAAATATTAAGGATTCGTATTTTAAACAATCCAAGTTCAAAAATACTTCATAAATAATCAGAGTGGAGTAAAATTCAAGAATGATCAAAACATTGATACAATCAAAGCTAGTATACATAGTAGATATTTTGGACAAAAAGAAGAAATTTCATTTTTTGGTGAATAGTAAAGTGATTCGTGAATAAAGGCCAGTATCACGTGAATAAGAATCTCGACACCAAAAGATAGAAATTTCATAAAAAAACATCTTCACGCTTCGTGAATAGTACTCGTGAATAGTAACTCATGAATAGTAACCCCGACATGAAAAAGTTCTAAATTTGATAAAAAGTTTCCACCAATATTTCGGCATAATGATATTGAATAAATAATATCATTTTGAATAAAATAACATCCCTTACCTCGAGAAAAGACAAGACTTAGTTGAAACACCGGATATAGGCTATGACTTGAACTTGCACCATATAGCAATACTCAAAGTATACTCAAAATACTCACAAGAATAAGCTTGATAATATAGAGAGAGAAAACTTCAGTTTCTGGTGTGATTTTCAATTTTAACCTAAGCACCCTATTTATAGGAAAATGCTTAGAACACTAAAGCAGAAAATTTAATATAATATTAATATTTACAAAACACATTCCTACGCCCACTTTGAAATCTGATTTCAGCCACCAAGCATATGTTAAAGATGGCCACCAACATTTAAAAAACATTTTTCTTAAAAAACATAATTAAAACTTCCAAAAATCAATTATTTCGGAGCTTCGGAACTTAAATAATTCATAATAAATAGCTCTTTTATCAGAAAAATTCGAAACTCGCAACTTTCCATAGGAAATTCCATTATCTACAACTTTGCAGAAGGAAGTTTTTTGAAATTCTAAACAAAAATTGACCGAAATTCATAAACGGACGATTTTACAGGCTATAATCAAATTTCGATCAATAATTGTGTCCACCAACACACAAAATATGTGTTAAACATTTAATGCCACAAAAATACTCTTCCTCCTCATATACTCACATATCCCATATTCATTATAAAAATATCACCGTTAATATATTATTAAAATAATATATTTAAATGAATTATTTTATCAGAAAAAGATATATCCACATAAAATCAATATTTTCCTCATCATATAAATTAATAATTAATTATTCACAAATAATATTACAGAATCACAAAGATGGCGGTGCCGGTAGCTCCTCAGAGAAGAGGGGCTTTCAATAAGGATCTCTCTCACTACTCACAAGCAATGATTAGGTGACCAAACCCTCTCTGCAGATGTAACTTTCTAGACATCGCTAATAATGTTATCCAATAATATTATTCGGATAATATGAATTATTGTTCAGATAATGGAAAAATTGTGTAATGACAATTTATTGAAACAACAAGAATATAAAATTTCAATGCAACAATTATTGAATCAAAAAAAAAAAATCTTGAATAGTAATTATTGTAACAATTATTGAGAAGGCCTTTTACGTAAGAATCAATAATTGTGTAATGCGATACTAGTGTCTTCTTGTTCAACAACGCGTATTAGTGTGTTTTAACCACGGTATTCCAATGATGATATTCAGAATAACTACGTAGTTATTTATAAACAACTTATATTTGTCGTTTTCTTCATCCAATCACTTTCCGTTATGGGGCCATAAAAAAGCTCAAGGCCGTCGTGCATTTAATATTCCTCGACAAAGATTTAATATTCCATTTACACCAAACGAATATTCTAAACAATAATGAATATTTTATAACCACTTGCTTATTCGAAATATTTGCGTATTTTACCCATAACTATCCACATTAATCAAATCAACCCTTACTATTTCAAAATAATAAATAGAAGAAAATAAATTTCATTTATTAATAATTTGGGGTCTTACATATAGGACTATTTTTATTTTTTAAGCAATCATGGTATTCAATATTATAAATTAATTGATCATATTAATTTTAATTATATTATTTAAGACTATAAAACTATGAGTATTATTGCATGGAATTGGGAGGAAAGTATAAAGGTGGGGATCCAAGTCCCCTAACTAGCTATCTACTTCATAAAATCCTATTTTATGATTTATGAAGTGCTAAATTAGGATAAAGGTTGGATGTAAATCTATATAATAAAATAGAATTCATTTTGAATCTTTTATTTGACAAAACACATGTAAAGATGATTTAAATTATTTTAACTTAATCTAATGACTGATCACATTTCATCTCACATAAAAAAATTATCGTTCAAATCAAATTCACCTACACTATAGTAATAGTAATAGTAATAGTAATAGTAATAACAATAATAATAATAATAGTAATAATAATAATAATAATAATAATAATAATAATAATAATAATAATAATAATAATAAGCAACATAGGTCACCCTTTTAGCATTGACGCCATTTTCTTATTTTTTGGGTATTGCGGTCGTTATGTTATAATAATAATAATAAGCAACTTGGGTCACCCTTTTAGTATTAACTCTCTTTTCATGTTTTTTGGGTATTACAATCATTATGTTTTTACATGCAAAATGAATTGGGCGGAAAAGTACAAAGATAGTTCAGATTCATTTTAATTGATTTGTAAGTTATTGCTAAACTGTTCTCTAAACTTTTTTTAGCATTACTGTTTCTCATAGATGCAGTAGTCATGCAAATGTGTTCTTCCAATATTTCCTAAACTTTTTTTAGCACAACTATTCCTTATATATGCGTTAGTCATACAAATGTGTTCCTCCAATTTTTTTCACATATTAAAAAATGATTTTCTCTCTCGTCGCTCCTCATTCCTCGAATTTTATTTTTAAAATTTGCGTAAAAAATATACTTTTCTTATTTTTATTTATTCGTTTTTATATTGACATTTTGAATTTAATATGAAATATCTCTAAATTCAAAATTAATATAAATTAATTAATTTTAGACGATATAATTACCAAAATTATAAATCTTACTATTTTTTATTTTATCTAAATGGTACTAATAACTGTATAATTTATCTAATTAAAATGGAATATATCTCAAATTGATTTTAACAAATCAAAGTGGATCTTATATTTCAAACTGGATCTTATAGTTTAAATCAACTATTCAACTATTCGGTTATAACATTAGTACTGATCATTCGATTATAACCGAATGAAATAGGTTATTCGGTTATAACCAAAAATTAAAATGTGTACAATTTTAATATCCGAACAAATAATTGAAATACCGAATTTATTATTAGTTATTTCGGTAATAATGTGTACAATTTATTATTAGATTTTTTGGTGGAGTACGATGGCTGTAAATTTTTACCATGCCTGCCTGCTTCACATTGTTAATTGTAACCAATTTGAACCATGATGGGTCATTTCTAATATTTGGGAATCGAGGCATGTTCCCATTTGAGTAAGCATCTCATCCCATGGGCCCTCCTCTGCTTTCCTAACTGCAAGTTTTTTTTCTAAACTGGGAACGGTTCGAGTTAAAATCCTGCCCAAAAAACATAACACTCCTCATTTGATCCCCCAAACAGTGAATGCAATTTTTGAGGCATCCTCTTCCTCATTCTTTGTCGGGTCTCATCTTTCAAGCTGAAGATTGAGAACTCGAGCAACTTCACTACTTCAGATTCATCCACCTCCCTTAGCTCCCTACAAGACCCATCTCCCCACCCTAGAACCAAATCACCCGACTTTAATAGCGAAATTTGAGGGTTGAGAGTATCGAGATCGATGAGATCTGAGAGATCGATCGATTTAGGTTTTGACAGATGAGAGTTCGATTTGGGTTTAATGAGAGAGACGAAATGGATGAGGGACAGTCGAGAGTGAGATATGAGAATTGAGACGAGGCTTGTAGTGACAGTTGAGGGTGAGATCTGAGAGTGAGAGACGGCCAAGGGTGAGATCTGAGAATTGAGATGAGGCTTGCAGTTTTAATTTTTAAACCTTAATTTTTTAATTTCTAATTCGGTTATTCGGTTAACCGAATAACCCAAAATTGAAAATCAAACCTGACTCCAAAAATTGAAAATTAAATCGGATATAATCGAATACAAAAAATACTCGAATAACCGAAAAAAATTTGTTTAAAAAAATTCAGTTCGATTCGTTAATTCAATTTTTTTTCATTTTTTGCTCGCTCCTAGTATTCATAATCACTGAATATTTTATGAATATTTTTATTTGGGGGAGTGGGAGTAGCCAGTAGGGGTGGGGGTGGGACTTTGGGAGTGGGAGTGGGAGTGGGAGTGGGAGTGGGAGTGTATACATAATCACTAAATGGATCCAAATAAGAATTAAAACTATATTATTCATTTTTATTATGGTTTGTATGATTTGAACTCAAATAGTTATAGTTTTAATATAAGTTGACCCATATTTTATTTTTTTGAGATTTATGTACTTTCTCTCTCCCCAATTCTCAACTTCCTTTAATTATTTATCTCTAAAATAAACTAATAAAACATTGATAATAATATATTAAAAATTATATTAGATTAATTAAATATTATTTTTTGGAAGGTGTACATAATCAGTAAATATTTAAAAAAATTGGTGGAAGGTAGTTTAATTACCCTAGATAAAATGTTAATAAAATTATGTCCATAGTGAAAATTTATATACTAAATTCACAAATGTGTTATAACTACACAAATAGGTCAAAAATTTCATATTTCAGAATGGATCAAAATTAGTTAAACTAGTTTCAACCCATATTTGTAATTAATAATATGAATATAAAACTGAACCAATACATAACCTAAAAACTGGTTAACCAACTCAATAAATCAAAATAATTTTAATTAACTATATAATTTTCAACATAAATTACTCTACCCAAATCTCTATTGCCTTGCACGGGTTGTATTCCGGTCTCTAGAGAATGAATATAAAGTTGTGCACAGGCTCTGCTCTCCTCGGATCATATAATAAAATTTATTTGCCCCCTAATATCTGACCTTGAGCTAATTCACCAAATCCTACATATATATATATTAATTTTTACACTACATAATTAGAAGTTATAAAATTAAAAAAGTAACAAGTAGGATACTAATTTATGACATGAAAAATGTCATTTATTTAAAAACACTTCTAAGTTTGACATAGATTAAACAATTATAAATAATATGTAGCAATGTTTTAAAGAAGCCAAATAGATTCCGTTGCTATATACTTTTGAGGGAATACCAACGGATGCTTTTCAAGTTTATCGGCTATTTGATAATAAGGGTAGAAGTATAAAAAAAAAGTTGAATTGTTTTGTACCCATTTTTATTGCTATACTATATATACTATCTACATTAAAAGTTAAAGTGCAAAATAAAATTACTTTATAGGTCTCTGCTTCCCTTGTGAATGTCGTAAATATGCACAAAATACTTCAATACACGTGAAAATATTCACAGTTTGATTCTATCAGAAATTTAAAACATTCTAAGCAACTTAGGATCAAAATGTTTTTTTTTTAGTTTTTAATTCCCTCATTGTATGATCAATCTTTTGCATTTCCTCGTTTCTCAGTTCCATCACCGGTTCCAATAATTAGCTTGTACGACAAATAGTAGGATAGATTTTGAATTTAGTCTGTAACAACAAACCCATCCCATCTCAACAAAAGCAGTGCAGGTTGCAGCGTATAGGGTGCAGGTATAGCCTCTCTTTTAAGACAAGTGCAGTTATGCAGGTATAGGGTGCAGGTATAACCCGTCTCTTTTGAGGCAAGTGCAGTTATGCAGGGTTCAAATGAGTGCAGTTGTCTTTTGATTTGATTTTGATTATGGTACAGGGTGCAGTATCTCTCAACATTTCAAAAACCAAAATCAAATCAAAACAATCTTCAGTATATATCAATACATACTCTTACCAACTAATGTTAGACCGTTGGATGAGTACCAATGTCTTGACAAATTTCGATTGTTGGATTGGGTAGAGTTTTTAGGCAATTAAATGACATGGTTATTTCAATAAGAAAATATTTGGAACCGGTTCTACTAACCACCTGATTTGAAAATGAAAATCACATACTTTCAACAAGTAGTCAGTCGTATAAATTATTATTTATACTTATTAATTCAATTTCAATAATTTGAATTTTTTACAATCAAATATAATTTTTTTAAAAAATTAAGTAGACAAGAATTTAGGATTAAATTATTTGAAGTTAATATGATTTATTAAAAAAAATTAAAATTCGCATTAATAATTTGAATTTTTCACTATACAATTATTAAAATTGTATCTATATAAGAAATACCACTCCTTTCAAGTGATATATTTGTTTTAAAAATATTTTTTTTCAAAACTGTATGCAACTCAATCAACTAAATAAATATAATAACATTTTAAAAAGTTCATGTTATAATAAAAATATACCTTTAATTTTGAAATGATTTGTAAGAATAATACTTAATTATTTTTGCTTTACGATTAATTTTTTTGTTTTATTTTTGAAAATATTTGCTAATAAGTCTTCGAATTAACCAAAAGAAAAAAAAAGAAGATTAAATTACATATGATCTAGCGTTCTTTTATTTTTTATATTAGGCATTATAGTCTATAGATCTAGTTGGGATGCTTTTAATTTAATTGTTTTATTTAAGTTCTATAATCCTAGTCAATGTAGTTTATAAATATTGTGTGTTATCTAAGAGTAATTAAAATGATAAATCAACTACGAATTTGAAAATGACTTGAGATTAATTTAAAATATCAAATTTGGATTTTTTATTTTGAATGAAAAGAGTTTTTTTTTATAAAAAAATTAGTTAAATATTTATAATTTTTTTTGTAATATAATGGTGTTATATTCTTATCTCGTAATAATAGTGTGTTTAAAAATGCATTAAGGTGTGCAGAGTGATTTATTGTCTTATTAATATAGTTAGTATCCCAGCACATTTCAAAAATCAAAATAAAACCACGGGATTTCACCGAACACACCCCTGCCAATTAAAGTTGGACAGTTGGATGAGTACGAGACTCTAGACATTTAATTGACCTGGTCATTTCAATAACACAATGGAGTACTTTGATACCAGGTCTACCGATCATCTAGTTTGAAAATACTTGATAATAACTAGCCATTAATTCTTTTAAATTATTCTTTATATTTATTAAGTGATACTATTGTTGAAATTGTATCTACTTAAGAAATATCTTTCATCTTAAGTGATATATTTTTTTCAAATATGTATGCAACTTATTTCAAGTGATATATTTGTGGTAAATTTTTAACTGATAATTGGAAAGAAGGGTTGACGGAGATGTGTGAAGATGAAAGCAAATAGATTTTTTATATTTAATATATTTACTAAGAGAGATAATAATAGGTTTTGGAATATAAATACCTGCATGCATACGGTCACTATTTTGAGTTGATCAGCTTTAAGAAAATCTTACCCTTCATTCGCATCGTATTCTGAATGCACGTAAATGGAAAAAAAATACTTATTTCACAAGAGAAAAAGAAGATCAGAGCTGAGCTGAAATAAGAGATGTAAATAGAAAAAAGACTTTAATATATAAGAAACCAAAAAGCAATGCAAGTGCGCACGGCTAAAACTAAAGTCCTTGACCGACTAGTCACTCTTTATTTCGAACCCCTTTCCGTCTTTACTCTCTAAAAAATTAAGAAAAAAACAATAATCAATTAAAGTAGTCTCTCTGTCTCTGTCCGTGACTGACCAGACCCATCCCGAATTACTTTTAGCTTAGACACATCCCGAATTGCAATACAAGTATGACGATGGTCGGCCCCCCAACATAACACTCATTTGATCCCCCAAACTGTAAATGCAATTTCTGAAGCACCCTCTTCCTCATTCTTTGTTGGGTCTCATCTTCAAGCTGAAGATTGAGAACTCGAGCAACCAGATTCCTCCACCTCTTTTAGCTCCTACAAGATCGATCTCCCACCCTAGAACCAAATCACCCGACTTTAATACTGAAAATTGAGGGTTGAGAGTATCGAGATCGATGAGGTCTGAGAGATCGATCGATTTAGGTTTTGGCAGATGAGAGATGAGAGTTCGATTTGGGTTTTAAGTAGTGAGAGAGACAAAATGGATGAGAGACACTCGAGAGTGAGATCTGAGAATTGAGACGAGGCTTGCGGTGTGAGTTGAGGTGAAATCGAGAATTGAGATGAGGCTTGCAGATTTAATTTTCAAACCTTAATTTTTTAATTTCTAATTCAGGTATTCGGTTAACCGAATAACCCAAAATTGAAAACCAAACCTGGACCCGAAAATCGAAAATAAAATCGGATATAATCGAAATACAAAAAATACCCGAATAACCGAAAAAATTTGTTTAAAAAATTCGGTTCGATTTCAATTTTCTCCGTTTTTTGCTCGCTCCTAGTATTCATAATCATTGAATATTTTTTTGGGGGGAGTGGGGTGTGGGGGTGGGTGTGGGAGTAGGGGTTGTATACATAATCACTAAATGAGTCCAAATAAGAACTAAAATTATATTTTTCATTTTTATTATGGTTTGTATAACTTGAACCCAAATGGTTATACTTTTAATATAAGACGACCCTTATTTTATTTTTTTGAGATTTATGTACTTTCTGTTTCCCCAATTCTCATCTTCCTTTAATTATTTATCTCTAAAATAAATTAATAAAACATTGATAATAATATATTAAAAATTATATTAGATTAACTAAATATTAATTTTTTGGTTGATGTACATAATCAGTAAATATTAAAAAAAAAATTAGGTGGGGGTAGGCGTGGGGGGTATATACATAATCACTGAATATTTTTTATATTAATTTTTTTTGGAGGGGTGGAGGGTGGGGCTGGGCGGGGGGGGGGGGGGTGGTGGAAGGTAGTTTAATTACCCTAGATAAAATGTTAATAAAATTATGTCTGTAGTGAAATTTATATTCTAAATTCACAAATGTGCTATATCTACATAAAGAGGTTAAAATTTTCATATTTCAGAAGTATTTGTCCAACAGTATTATAAAGGGTCCTTTACACTAATATACAACATTTAGAAAGTAATTAAAAAAAATAAAACATACACAACATAATTACAAAAATAAAACATAAGCAATATAACTCCCCTAAAATCACGTGTCATTATCTAGTCAGTCATCCAATTTCATATTTGAAATTAACCGTCCCTAAAATCATGCAACTTTGAAATCGGAACAACAGATCAACGATGGAGAAGACAAAATACGAAACCGAAGAAGCCTCTGTGTCATGATTAAACTCGTAATCTCTGAGATCAACGACGCATCTCTAAGATCAACGACGGAGAAGACGAAGCCAAATACTGCAGATCAACGATGTAGAAGACGGTGGGTTGTCGCGACGCATCTCTAAGATCGAAAATAGCATACAAAATCAACAACGCCTTCAAGATCGTAAACCAAAATCTGCGGTGATTGTTGAATACAAATCAACATCAATTTCGATCAAAAAATTTGAGGTATGTGAGTTTAAAATTTATAATCATATAGTTACCTATTATTTACTGAATTACTATATTGGTTACCTTTCTTAAGTTTTTTGCACTTAAAATGGTCACAATTAGTAAGAATAATTAATGTTTTGATTGCAATATGAATGTTTTGATTGCAATTGCATGTAAAAATGCACTTCAGTTCTTCTTAACATTACATTAGTTCTTTGTTTAACTATGTCTATGTTTGTTGTTTAATCTTTGGATTGGTTAATGCATAATGGTACTAACTAATGTTGCATTGGTTCTTTGATTAATAATGATTTAGTTCTTCGTGTCCATTACATTTAGTTCTTGTTAATAATGAATTGGATATTGTGTACCGTTGCTTTGGTTCTTGATTAATAATGACTTTTTATTCTTGTGTAACATTATAATGGTTCTTGATTATTACTTGATTCTTGACTAATTTCGACTTGGTTATTACTTAACATTACATTCATTCGCTTAACATTACATACAGTTCGTTGTCGTTCCGACTATACATATTCTATCGTTTAATCTTTGGATTGGTTAATGCATAATGGTACTAACTAATGTTGCATTGATTCTCGTTAATAATGATTTGGTTATTGTGTACCATTACATTGATTATTGACTAATAATGATTTGGTTATTGATTAATAATGACTTTATTCTTTGTGTAACATTATAATGATTCTTGATTATTACTTGATTCCGATTAATCTTTGACTTGGTTATTACTTAACATTACATTCGTTCTCGCTAACATTACATTGGTTCTTTGTCGACTATGTCTATATTCTTTATTTAATGCCGGATTGATTAATACATAATGGTACTAACTAATGTTGCATTGGTTCTTGATTAATAATGATTTAGTTATCGTGTACCATTACATTGATTATCGACTAATAATGATTTGGTTCTTGATTAATAATGACTTTGTTAATGTGTAACATTATAATGGTTCTTAATGAAGACTTGGTTCTTGACTAATCTTGACTTAATTATCGCTTAACATTACATTGCTTAATGTCCGACTACGTCTATATTCTTCGACTAATCTCGATTTGGTTCTTTGTGTACCGCTTTGCATTTTTCTTGACTAATAATGACTTTATTCTTGTGTAACATTATAATGTTTCTTGATGAAGACTTGGTTCTTGTTAATGATGACTTGGTTCTTTGTTTAACATTATATTGGTTACAAATTTAACATAGGTTATTGACTAATAATTAATTGGCTATTCGTGTACCATTGCATTGGTTCTTGATTAATAATGACTTTATTCTTGTGTAACATTATAATGGTTCTTAATGAAGACTTGGTTATTGACTAATCTTTGACTTAATTATCGCTTAACATTACATTAGTTCTTTGTCGACTATGTATATATTCTTTGTGTTCCATTGCATTGGTTACTTAACTAAAAATTACTTTATTCTTGTGTAACATTATAATGAATTCTTGATGAAGACTTGATTCTTGACTAATGTCGACTTGATTCTTTATTTAACATTATATTAGTTAATGGATAACATTGATTTTATTCTTTACCATTACTTATTACATTGATGGACAATGGAGATGATCCAGTTTGTACTTTATTTCAACAAGACATGGGGTGATAGTAATCAAGATACACCAAATTTGAAGTTCTTGGCATATTAGTTCCATCAACAATTTCGTTCAAAGAAATGCTAACTAAAATATCACGATTGCATTACTGAAATTGAACACAAACGCAACAACATTGTCAATCAAATTTGATTAGAAACGACATTCCACCGATCAGTATATCAGATGAAGCAACCTTACAATTCTTTCTGGAAATGAGTAGAAAATATGATGAACAAGGTAAATTCTCACCGACGATTGTGGATATTGAAATACGAATGGGACGACAACGATCTTGCATAACTTGACAAATGTAGAAGAATCTATAATTCACGATGTAATGCCAATCGGATCAACACAAGGAATTGAAAGACTAGTTCCACTACTTGAAGCCAATCATGCCAATTTGGAACTTGATATCGCCGATCGACTTTGCAATGGAAATTATTGAACAACAACGAGGACGCACAACATGACAAATCATCACGCAGAAGAACGATATGATGATGTAATATCGGATCCGAATGAACGTGAAGTAAAATTACATCAAACCTACACAGACAAAAAAATCCTCTCACAAGCTATGAGGCTGCATTCAATCAAAAAAAATAGACAACACAAAGTCCAACGAACAAGTTATAGAGACTTTGTGCTATTGTGTGTATGCAATGAAGATTGCAAATGGAAGATGAGAGCATCAAGTTTCAGAAAAACCAGTATGTTCAAGGTTAGAGAATTCAATGATATCCACACTTGTTCGGTGAATATATTGTTGGGAGACCACAGACAGGCAAATAGTGAGTTGGTCAGTGAATGCATAATACAAAAAATAACAAATTTAAAGAAAATATACACACCAACCGATATTGTGGAAGACATGATGTCAGAATATAATGTGTCTATCTCTTACCAAAAAGCATAGAGATCGAAGGAGAAAGCGTTGGAAAAGGTGAGAGGAAATCCACACGACTACTCACTCATCCCATCACGGTTACACACGTCTTTGAAAGAAAAAAATCCGGTAACACCTTAAAAACATTTATTGCTTTTATATCATTATCGCAAAGAACTAATATGATGTTCCACAAGAACTCAATATATGATTACACGATAGATTGTTTACCAATGTAAATTGTTCTTGATTAATATTGTATTGGTTACCTTCATACGCAACATCTCAAGTTATTGTATAATGCATTGGTTACCAAATATGTGGTTACCAAGCATTAGTCAATAATATTATTCAATAACAAAATATCATTAGTCAAGAACCAATTAAGCATTATACGAAGAAACAATAAACTATTACACAAGAATTCAATACACCTTTAGATAAAGATGCATGTTTAGTTATTATTAGTATTAGACCATTTGTATGCGGTTATTATATATGTTTGGTTACCTTAATACATATGTTTATTTACTAAATGTAATATACAATTTGTATATCATTAACCACATGAACAGTTCTGGATTACTAGTGATTTGGATACGATTATACTACTTGTAATTCTAATGATAATAGTGATGTTTTATATCGAGGTTAAAATCACATTACCCTTGAGTTGGAAACAAATGGTCGTTTCAAGTATCTATTCTTTGCCATTAGAGCATCCATTCAAGCATGGCACCATTGTTTTCCAATCATTGTAATCGATGGCACATTCATACAATCAACTTACGGGGGACATTCTTGACAAGAAGCACACAAGATGCAAATGAAACATTATTCCGATTGCTTTTTTGGTTGTTGACAACGAAAATGAATTGTCTTGGAAATGGTTTTTCGTAAATTTGAGAAATGCTTGTGGAGTTAGGGAAGGTCAATGTATTGTTTCAGATAGACATGAAGCCATTATACAAGGACTAAATTGTGTGTTTCCGGATATTATGCATGGTTCCTGTACATATCATATACTAAAAAATATAAAAAACAGATTCAAAAAGAAAGGAGAAGAAGTTAAGCGAGCTTACAACGGGGTTTGTAGAGCTTACATCGTTGAACAATTCAACAAACATGCATTTGAACTTGATGTCATTGATCCTCGAATAAGGACATATCTGGAGGAAGAGGTCAAGTTGGATAGGTGCGGAGCTCCATGGGGTATGGCAGTACTCAACAATGACTTCAAACACCGCCGAATCTATTAACAATGCAATCAAGTTTATCGGGGATCTTCCGATTGCGACAATGATTGAATGCCTACGTTTATGCGGTTCAAAGATGGTATTTCACAAACAAACAAATGACCGTATCAACATTCACAACACTTTCCACAGCAATTTGAGAGAAAGTTGCAATCTAATATCTTTAAATCAAAGATACTTAAGGTAATTAATACTCGATTTAAATTATTACATCCTAATTTTCATTTGCAATCTCACGACTATTACTAACTTGGTTACTTACTAATGCTAACTTAGTTCTTTAGGCAACATTAAATTGGTTTCTTGTTATTCTTTGAGTTAGTTCTTTGTGTAACCATATAATGGTTATTGGCTATTCTTTGAGTTAGTTATTGCGTAACATTATCTTGACTAATGAGAACTTGGTTCTTTGGATAAAATTATAATCTTTATTGGTTACAGAGTAATGCTAACTTACTTAATGTGCAACATTATATTGAGTTCTTGGGCTACTTCTTGAATTGCTTATCGTGTACTTATATCTTGGTTACTATATAATGCTTATTTAGTTCTTTGTGTAACCTTATATTTAATTCTTGATCAAATCGACTTAGTTACTATATAACATTATAATGTTCTTGAGATTTATAATTGTTTCTTTTATATTGGTGGTTACTTATTGACTAATATTGTGTACTAGCTAATTAGTTCTTTGTATATATTTGGGATGCAAATCGTTAATCGATTGTATACATTGGGTGTTGTAGGTTGAGACATCAAACTTAGTGATTTTCAACATTTACGATGTCTCTAAACAAGATATATTATGGACATCGAACAAAAAGACATGCACATGTAGTAAATTTCAAGTATGCCTTGCCTTCAAGACGTCTTCTTCTTTATTATGAAAGAAGAGAAATTTGAGTACATTATGATTTTTGCTCAAGAAATTAAACTAAAGCAACTTTGGTCAAGACATATTCGACTTCCATCATGCCATTAGATGACAAAGAAAAGCTGGGATGTATCGGAAGAAGTAAAAAACATATGTATAAAACCACCCAACACAAGAAGGCGGCGTTAGGAAGACTAAAAAAAGAGAGGTACAAACACGGATCCGAAATCAAAATTCAAAACAAATGCAAAGCGGTGCAAGAAAAAGGACACAACTGACGAAAAAACATGCATAATCCCGGTTTTAATACCACTACTAAAAGGGTCCGATATAGTGCAGTTAAATTAAGAGTGTAGATACATGAATGTATTATTGTTTACTTTGAGTAACCATTAAGCGATTGGTTTGTAAAATTTTGATTGTGTATAGTAAACAAAATTGTTATTCATTTATATATTGATTTGATTTCAATGAAACATTGACAATAATGATAATCAAATAAATACATACTTGATAACCATATAATAGCTTTTAATGGTAACAACATATTTACATAATGATAACTATAATATGATTTACCTAATAACATAACAAATAACCATACCAGCTTTTTAACAAAATAATTACATAACAAGAACTATAACAATGTTTAATGATTTCCAAATAATTACATAACAAATAACCATCACATTAACCACCTAATTTCATAATGATAATAATACCATTTTATAATGTTAACCACAACATAAACAACACTGTATATCCAAAGAACATATAATTAAAAGGGTATTGAAGTTTATGAACCCCCATATATACTCACACATGTCCACTTAACATATGACATATGTCACGATACAATATTGTAACTCTAAGTTCTTATCAAATCATTATTTGGTTACTTATTTATACATAATTGGTTACCAATGTATATTATAAAATTATAATTGGTTACCATTTTATACATGAGCGATAACTATAATTGAACTCATGCCAGTTTTTAATGTAAACCAAATAATTACATAACAAGATAACCATAACAATGTTTAATGGTACCCAAATAATCTCTCTGGTTACTATCAAATCATTATCTCGTTACCTATTTATACCGATTGGTTACCAATCAGTATATTATAAAATTATAATTGGTTACCATTTTATACACGACAAGAACTATAATAAATAATTATGCCGATTTTTAATGTAAACCAAATAATTACATAACAAAGAACTATAACAATGTTTAATGGTACCCAAATAATTACATATTGAGAACCATCACAATAACCACATAATTTCATAATAGAACCAAACCGGTTTATAATGGTAACCACAACATAAACAACTTTGTATATTCAAAGAACTTTTGTAATTAAAAGGGTATTGAAGTTTATGAAACCCATGTATACATAACACATGTACACTTAACATATGATATATGTCCCGATACAATCTTGTAACTCAAGTTACTATCAAATCATTATCGATTACCCCTTTATACATGATTGGTTACCAACTGTATATTTCAAAAAAATTCAACAAACACAACTTAAAAAGAAACAAAATACCAACCAACAAACAATATCTCTTTCATTAATGCTAATATAATCAAATATATAATCTCATCTACATAAGATCCAGTGAACATCAAAAAATCATAAACCATACACAAATGTTGTGTATAACACCAAAACTTAAAAAAAAATACACAACAAAATTAATAAAAACAAAACAATAAAATCCGAACTAATCAAAATCTGGAACAAATCTTCCGGAAATTCTCTATCAAGATTATAGCCCTCCAAATGCTTGTTCTAGCATGCATAAATAGGTTTGTGCATAACTTTTTCCGATACTCCATAATAGGAAAGGAATAGAATCTAATCAAACTTCGATGAATGACATGCTTCGTGAAAACAAATTGTGAACATCCCACAATCATCGTAATAACAAACAACATATAACAAAATCAAAAATAAAATCAACCTATATGTAATAATTAAAAAAATGTACACAATTTAACCCTTACCCCTCGCATTTGAGGAACGTCTCGAGAAAATTCCAACTCAATTATATATCTTCTTCGTCTTGTTGCGTACACGGTCCATTCTTGAAGTCGATGTCGACCTATCCTTCCAAAAACCGGACTTGCAGTGATAGTATGGGAAGAATGAAGATGTACTACTCACAAACATCGAGATATTTTAGTTTGCATGGATTTCCTTTTTGGTTGTAGAGAATTGTAAACAGTTAGACACCTACGATGTACATCAAAAGACAACAACAACCAATGGTTCGGTGATGACATATGAATTGGGAACAACACATAGTCAACGTTCCTCCATGGTGTGTTGACATCCATAAATAGCCCATGTATGTATTCAGCAACATCACCCTCCCCAGACAGAACAATTTTGTCCCAATTTTTTTTTGTATACTCCTCGAAAAGAGCGGTGATCTTGTTGTGAAACCAACAATCCTTGGTCGTTACCCTTATAGGAACACTTTCGAAATGTCTTGCCAATTTACAAAAATAATACAAGGCAATATTGATGTGCTGAGCCACAAAAAAATTAATAGGATATTAACAGTTGTTGGAAAATGCAAGTATGTGATTAATGTAACTAAATAATGTAAACATAACTATAAAAAATAATTTTAAAACAAATACTCACATCGTCGTCAACTTACTTTGCTTGAGGCGTTTTTAATTTATAGAACCACATCTTCGATGATATTGCAATGGATCCAAATACAAAAGAAGGCATGATAATATCGTTCTTTCCAGAAATTTATCCGGTCCTTCAATATAAAAACATAATATTAGTATACACACTAACATTAACAATTATCGTATTAATATACACACTACTACAAATCAAACTTGCACGTTCTATAATTAACATACTAATTAACCAACTTAATTTTAAACAGAGACTCGCTAACCAACAAATATTAAAATCATAACCATAATCAAATAGTAACTAATACATAACTAATAGGTAACCAAAACATAAACTAATATTAACCAGAATATAAAGTAATAGTAACCATAACATTTATTTAATAGTAACCACACCATTTATTTAATATTAACATTTATTAAATATTTAATATTATGCAAGAACTAAAAAAAAAACATTAATCAAGAACTAATTAAGTATTATACAGTAACCAATGTAATGTTACACATTAAACAATACAACATTCGACAGTAACCAATACATCATTAGACAAAGAATAAAAAATAGCATACAAAAAAATCAAAACTAATCAACAACTTAATTTTAAACATTAATCGGTAACCAAACCATAATCACATAATGAATCAAACATAACTACTAGGTAACCAAAACATGATCTAATAGTAACTGAATATAAAATAATAGTAACCATAACATTTATTTAATATTAACCATATATTACTACAATAATACAAACTTATTTGTTTCATAAAAACTATAGCATTGTTAACAACAAAAAACAAACCTTTTTACATTGTTTATTTTAATTTTGAACCATTCTTCAAACAATGCCTCTTCAAAATTTGAGGCATCTCCATGCATGATTTGGGGAATGCACTTAAGCGCGCTGAAGTGTTTATTAAGCGAAGACCCACTACGATAGATGATGAACACGCCGATCCGAAAAGTTGTTGTATATGGAGTAGTAAAATGGCAACATTTGCAGGTTCACGTATGGAGTCTACCACCGTCTTTGTGGACACTCTTCTCCAAATCATCACACTTAGCTATGTCCTGTGTGGTGAGAACCATAAAATCAAGAGCATACCTGCTTGCTGTCTCACCTTTCTTTCCCTTTTTCAGTTGACCTAAAAAGGTAATATATACGATTAGTAACCTGAATAAAATAAACTAATAACCAACCGTATCGCATAATGTGACCAACAAACTAAAATGAACATATTATATTAGTAATCTGAATAACATAAACTAGTAACCAAATCATAATATAATAGTAGCCAAAACACAATATTATGGTAACCAAAACACAATATTATAGTAACCAATTCACTATATAATGGTAACCAAAACATAAATAACATTTAAATAAATGATGGCCCATAATTATAACACTAACCTTATCAGCATCATACACAACAATCTCTTTCCCAGTACATTGGCTTAATATGTCAAAAGACGGCATGTCATTATTATTGTCAATCTACACAAAATAAAGAACCATTTAATAATTAAAACAAAAGACATATATCACATAACAAAACAAACAAATATGTCTAACCTTGACATCTTCTTCTTCTTCATCATCATTATTTTTTTTTTCATCGGGTTCTTCAACCATAACAGCACGTTCAACTTCATTAGCAATCTCAATTACATTCACATCATTCTTCTCCACGAATATTGACACATCATCACCAACTTTATTAACCAATTCAATTTCATTCCCACCCTTCTTCTCAACTTCATCCAACACATCATCACCATCATTATTCTTATTCACTTTTGAACCATGATCAACATCCTCATCAACATGGACCTCCTCCACCATGACATCAGCATTATCATCAGCAACGTCATCAGCAGCATCACCATCACCTTCACCACCTTCATCACCTTCACAACCTTCACCGCCTTCATAACCTTCATCACCTTCATCTTCATCATTATCATCATCATCATCATCATCATCATCATCACCAGCATTGTCAGAATCGTCATCATCAGAATCACCATCAAGCTTTTTGTCCCTCACGTCTTTGATAAGACGTAACTCATCTCTAATAATGGACCTAAGGTCCCCGCAGATAGCTGGACATGTAAAAGTCGCATTTCATCTTTAATATCGATTCATGAACTTTCCAAATTCTTTCTTCAATTCGAAACTTCTTTCTTCAATTCGGACACTTTCTTCTCCAACGGCTTAGACCAGTACATCAATTGCCTCTTTCACTGTGATATATCATCAACACCAATGTTGTTTCGGCCTTCACTTTTTGTCTACTTTCTCGCCACCATCCTTCCCATTAAAAAGTGAAAACCGCCCAAATCAAGCCGATCCTTCTCCCTACCGGTAGTGGGAATCAAAATGTTTATCCTCAAATTTAAAAAATAATAAGTATACTTTAGTATATCATCTAACAAACAATGTACAATTACATTGGAATAAAGCTGAAAATAAGGAATCGTAAAACATAATCAAGAACAAATACATATATATACAGTAACCAAATGTATAATAAGTAGTAACCAACTAAATGTATAAATGTAACCAAATGTGTATATGATTGGTAACCAACAACAATGTCATTAGTAATCTGAATGTAATCTAATCGATGAATAGTATTTGAATATTCAAGTAACCAAAAACATTGTTATTATTAACATTCATATAAAATAATCAAGAATCAAACGTGTATATAAAGGTAACTAACTACTTTGTTGATAGTAAACTTCACATAATATTTTCATTTATCAAGTATATAAATAAAGGTAAAACAACATACCATCAAAACAAAAACTAATTCATTCAACTTGTCATTAGAAAGCGGCTTCATTAACTCCTTCCATCTCGAATAAAGCGGACATCCGACGGATGCTTTCTATCAGATATACCCGACTTTTGAATGTCGGAATAGTTTCAAACATAAAAACTTGGAATACATACGAAAGCCCATTCAACTTATGCAGGTTTGGTGTAATGATCCATGTAAAAATTGTATGTTGAAACACCATTCTTTCCTTTCCTATAACGCCCCTTCAAAGCATTAGACAAAGAGTACTTTGTCATCTCAAAAGCAACTTTCCCCCAAGGAAAACTACTAACATCGCCGTAACACAAAAAATTAACCATTGCCCCATCAACGTAATTTTTAGAAAATGTGCACATAATGAAATTAAAGACCAAAAATATCATAGACATCTTAATAGCCTCGTCATCATCATCAAAAACTGCCTTCCTATATATCCTACCTATACTACTACGTGTCACAGCTTCGTCACCAAAAAACTTACCAATAAACATATTCTCCATACCTTTATATGGAGTTATATCATCCTCACCTTTTCATCTCAACCCGGATATCATACAAAACTCAAAAAAGCGAACACGACCCTTTTCTCTAGAACAAAACCACATTTCACCATCATCCCCTCTGGTGAACCTCCTCACAAGAGCGTGGTGAATAATCTGGGAATACATTTGGTGCTCACCAAACTCAAGAAAATTCCCAAAACATGTTGCCTTAAATTTATCCAGCTGACTATTATTCAATTTTTTGCAATGATCTTTGAGGGACTTCCATGTCGCACCAATATATCACTTTTCCGGTGAATTTTCTGCTCCATTCCTCGTAATAAAGATCCCATAACTGCAAGTAAACAAAATCAGATTTACAAAGTTAACCAACCAATCATATGATAGTAACCAAAACAAAATAGACAAGTAACCAATATAGCTTTAGTCATTAAACAAAACATCGTTAATCAATAACCAATCCAAAGATTGAGCAAGAACCAAGATAGCATTACATAATATAATAGTTAGGCAAAGAACCAATAAATCATTAGACAAGAATCAAGACAAGATTATACGAAGAAACAACATGTCAGTAAGAAGGTAACCAATGTGAATGGGTTCTCGATTAATCTTTTATCTGGTTTGCCTTTCATGCAACATGCTGGTTATTGTCTAATACATTAGTTACCAACCATGTGCTTACCAATCATTAGTCAGAAATATTATGCAAAGAACCAAAACAAAGATTAGTCAAGAACTCCATTCAAAGATTATACGAAGAACTAATACAATGTTGCACAAGAACTAATATAGCTTTTAGACAATATATTGGTTAAGCGATAAATCAAGGCATCATTAGCGGTAAGAATCAAGACACACACATAATACAAAGAACCAAGACAAAGATTACACAATATAATAGTTACACAACAACCAATAAATCATTAGACAAAGAACCAAGACAACATTATACAAGTAAACAACATGTCAAAAGAAGGTAACCAATGTAAATACAAAGAACGAAGACATCATTAGACAAATAACCAAGACACACATAATACAAAGAACCAAGACATCATTAGACAAAGAACCAAAATATCATAAGGCGAAGAAACAAGACATCATAAGACGGTAACCAAGACATCATTAGACAAAGAGCCAAGACATCATAAGGACAAGATAACCAAAACATCATAAAACAAAGAATTAAGACATAATTAGAGCAATGGCAAGACACTCATAAGGCGGTACCCAAGTGGGTTTTGGTTACCTTCATGCAACACGGTGGTGGTTATTGTCAATGCATTGGTTACTAATCATGTGGTTACCAAGCATTAATCATTAATATTACGCATTAACCAATTAATCATTATGCAATAACCAATTAAGCATTATACGAGAAACAATAACAATATTTAAATTAACACACTTTTTAAAATTCGTTGAGTTGGAATTATCTTACGGATAAGCACTTGAGCTTCATTCTTGATGAGGGACATCAAAATCGAGAATCTAATTGCACTTTGGAATGTTTGATATCACTATGTATCACCAAACCGCTCTCATTCTTACTCAATTATTACTACATCATTCCCCTTCCCTTCCCTTGCTCTCCACAACAAACTTCTTCAAGTTCTTAATGTAATCACCCTCCACGATCCTTTTCCTCTTTCCATCCTTCTTCCTTGTATCAACCATTCTATACAAAACATAAAAAACAACACAAACCAAAAAAATGAATACTCTATTCTATTAGTAAACTACTTTAATATATAATACATTAAACTATTAAGAAAATACTCACTTGAAGCAATAATAAACACCATCAATCAATGGAGAAGAAAACCATACTCTGCACGACAACAAGGGTTAAATCACTAATGAACGGAGATCGCAATAAATGAAGTAACAACGGCATAATGACGAACAACTAACAAATATGGCGAATAACTAAAGAAGGCGATAACGAGATCACGAGCGAACAAATGAGATGAAGAACGAACAAATTAAATCACCGTAAACAATCGATAGAGATGAAGAGCGAACAAAGCAGAGGAGAGAGAAACAATGGTTTCAAGATGTATGAGAATGGTTTGGTAAGCAAGAAGTCCAGTACAAATGATAAGGCGGTTATCACGCAATTCAAAAAAAAGTTTTTGCCATGTCGCCCAAATAATATTAACTCCTTAAATTAAGGACTCCTAATATAATTAGTATTGTAAATATATATGGTAAATTGTCATATTTTGTAATTATTTTATAACTGTATGATTTTTGTAATTATTTTTATAAATGTACTATAATATGTAATTGTTCCTATTATAAAATATAGATCAAAATTAATTAAACTAGTTCTAACCTGTAATTAATAATATGAATCTAAAACTGAACCAATATAATAAAATTTATTTGCCTCAAATATTTGCCCTTGAGCTAATTCACCAAATCCTAAAGTGCAAAACAAAATTACTTTAGAGGCATCTACTTCCCATATGAATGAGCTTAATATGCACATAATACTCTAATACAGGCGAAAGTACTCAGGCCATAAGTATGGTTATTCACATTATGATTCTATCAGAAATTTAAAACATTCTAAGCAACTGAGGATCAAAATGTTTTTTTTGTTTATCCAACATTGTATCAATCTTTTGCATTTCCTTGTTTATCATTTCCATCACTGGTTCCAGTAATTAGCTTGTCCTCAGAAGTCGATACATGAGATCCCCCTCGTGTAAGGTTTTGTTCATATTCTTCAACTTTTAATTCGGACTCTTTTTTGTTGTCATCGCTGACTGCTATTTGGTGGAAAGTCTTCTGAATCTTTGTCACTCCCTTCCCTACAGGCTCAATAGCCTGATTTATAGTCAATCAACACAACATCCTCCACAACCTGCATATGCAATTCATAAAAAATAAAAACAAAACTTTATAGCTGTAGATCTTTTCTAAAATGAAAAATGACATGATAAAGAAGAGAGTTATGCCTCACATGTTGACCTCCTTCAACAACAATGTCCTGAACACTTTCTTTCACGCTTGTTCAAAAGCCTCCACCTTAGTTTTGTCTTTCTCATAAACAATTTGGGTTTTCCTTGTTACATAATCACTGAATATTTTTTATATTAATTTTTTTTGGAGGGGTGGAGGGTGGGGCTGGGCGGGGGGGTGGAAGGTAGTTTAATTACCCTAGATAAAATGTTAATAAAATTATGTCCGTAGTGAAATTTATATTCTAAATTCACAAATGTGCTATATCTACACAAAGAGGTTAAAATTTTCATATTTCAGAAGTATTTGTCCAACAGTATTATAAAATATGGATCAAAATTAATTAAACTAGTTCTAACCCATATTTGTAATTAATAATATGAATCTAAAACTGAACCAATATAATAAAATTTATTTGCCTCAAATATCTGCCCTTGAGCTAATTCACCAAATCCTAAAGTGCAAAACAAAATTACTTTAGAGGCATCTACTTCCCATATGAATGAGCTTAATATGCACATAATACTCTAATACAGGCGAAAGTACTCAGGCCATAAGTATGGTTATTCACATTATGATTCTATCAGAAATTTAAAACATTCTAAGCAACTGAGGATCAAAATGTTTTTTTTGTTTATCCAACATTGTATCAATCTTTTGCATTTCCTTGTTTATCATTTCCATCACTGGTTCCAGTAATTAGCTTGTCCTCAGAAGTCGATACATGAGATCCCCCTCGTGTAAGGTTTTGTTCATATTCTTCAACTTTTAATTCGGACTCTTTTTTGTTGTCATCGCTGACTGCTATTTGGTGGAAAGTCTTCTGAATCTTTGTCACTCCCTTCCCTACAGGCTCAATAGCCTGATTTATAGTCAACACAACATCCTCCACAACCTGCATATGCAATTCATAAAAAATAAAAACAAAAACTTTATAGCTGTAGATCTTTTTCTAAAATGAAAAATGACATGATAAAGAAGAGAGTTATGCCTCACATGTTGACCTCCTTCAACAACAATGTCCTGAACACCTTCTTTCACGCTTGTTCCAGGCGCCTCAACCTTAGTTTCTGTCTTCTTATAAACAGCTGGGCCTGGGTTTTACTTGTTACCCTTCTCTATCTTCAGCATTGCTTTGGTCGTCTGTGGCGGCAACCTTTCCGTACTCGGAAACTGGCACAAAATGATAAGGTTTTGCGGGGAAGACAAAAACATTAGCAACAGCTGCAAGAGCCATCTGACAAACCAGAACCATAATAAGCATGGTACCATCTTTCTAAAAGGTGAAATTTTGGTACAAATATATAACTATTGTTACCTGGCCTCTATCACCTATTAATATACCATATATGATAGGTATATTTTTATTTTATATTTTGATGATAACAATTATGTTTTAAATAAATATGTAATTATTTATTTATTGTTCCTTATTATTTTATTTTAATTATTTTTATTTTTACTTGAATTAATTTTTATTGACCTTGATAAATTATATGTCAAGTGTTATATAAATTAATTCATATAATATTCAAGACAAGAAAACCCTATTTCTTTTCTAAACTAAAGTTGGGCAAAATATGTTTATAATAAACAAATATATATATAAATACATAAACATATATATATAAATATATATATTCGATAGTATATATATAAATTGAAAATATATAATATATATATCAGTGTGTGCATGTGCGTTTAATTCATGTGCGCGCGCTTAAATAATCTTATATACATATATTAAGTGTTAGGAGCATGAGCTGGCAATTTTTGTCTTACCAAAAATCGTGTCATTCTTTTTGGGACCAAAAATTACGTGAGTTCTTTTTCTGGCATTAACTTGGCTTAAACACACATGGTCAAAACTAAGCATTAAATGATAAGTCGATAGGATTTAGACCGGGCTATTTTCAAGCTACTTTCGCGTAAATTTTTTTTTTTAATCTGGTCCGTTGATTTCAAAATTTCTTATCTATACCATACATTCAAAAATCAGATTTCCAATACATTTTTGCCCCAACTTCATAAATTCTATAAATATGGAGTATTTCATTCATTTGGTTTTTACCAATTTAGTGAAAAGAAAATCATATTCTCCTTGCCTACATTCTCTCTAAACTTTATATCTCTTCTTACAAAAGTTCTGATTATTTTTTAACAGAAAAATTGGTCCAAGTATTGAGATAAGTTTAATTTTTGTTGAATTATTTCTTACTTGCATTATATCTATAGATATACAAATACACATTGTTCTACACAATTTTATATATCCATATTTCATCTATTTGTTAAATAAAAGGATACTTGGGAGCCGCAAGGTTACGAAGAGAAATTCGAATCGTACGATTCTTTATAGTCTTCAGGAACCTTTTATCGACATTATTTATATAAATATCCTAAATAGATACGACACTTGATATCTCAAAACAACACTGAGATACTGCTCCAAAAAGAGTAGTCATCCGAACCGGATTTGAGAATTGTAGTGATCTATTGAAAATATTTATATAAATATCAATTCATGAAAATTATAAATTTTGTCATACTTGAGCCTTGAATCAACGAGAGGAATTGAACCAAATCGATTCTTATAAGTACTAAATGACATGACATTATATATAAAAGTTTACATAATTGATAAAATATTCTTATATATTATTTGAGTTAAACAAGTAATATTAGTTATATCAGTTTGTGCTTAACTGAGATTATACTTGATAAATATTTTTTAAACTGATTTATTATTTTCTACAAGTTTTGATAATTTATAAATACTAACTAAGAAACAATTCTATATTATCCATAGAAAAACACTCCTTATTTTATAAAATTGTTAACTCTTTACAAAGTGCCTTAAAATCTTATATTTGCTTAATCAGAAGCATCAATGGATCTAAACAAAAGTTCTATCTGCGTTAAAAAGGCTTATTGTTGAATATAAAAGTCTTTGAACTTTTATACTGATATAGTCTCTTAATTTTCTATCTGTTTAATTGAGAAGCATTAATCTGTACTTAACTCTTATCAGCTTTTTGAAGAAGCACTTTGTTGTAAACTTATTTGTAAACAGAGAAAGAATTAGAGTTAGTTTATTTTATGTACCTGTGAGAAAGACAAGTAATTCTTCGACCAAGACCAGAGTCGTAAAGAGGTCAGCAGGAAGTTGGGTTTCTAGTGTACTTGTGAGGTGATGAAGAGGCTGTTATTTCAAGACCAGATCATAGAATAGAACTGAACTCAAAAGAAGTACAACTAAGCTTGAGGGAGCTAGGAGCTTGCTGTCCAAGATAGATTAGTTGGGAACAGTTGGAAGTTTGACTATAAAACTTTGTAAAGACTTTTCCGTCTGTTGAAGGAGTTTTTATTACTGATAGTAATAGGATCTCAAGTTCCAAGTAGGAACTTGAGACTGGACGTAGCAACATACCAAGGGGTGTATGTTGTGAAGCAGATAAATCTCTGTGCATTGTGATTGAATTTTTATTATCTTGCATGATAATTGCTAAAACTGCTAATTAATAACTAAAAATTCAAAAATGCCTAAATATAATTTTTAACTGGTAAATTAAACCAAAAATTATATGAGGTATACTGAACATTTAAAATTTATATAAAGGACATAAGTTGACTTAAACTATCAAAGAAAATCACACATGGGACCCGACAATGATTGATCGTGTTCAAAATTTTCAATTTTAAAAGTAGATCGGACGGTTCGAGATAGAGAAAATCGGTTCGGGACCGGTTCATTCAGTAGAGGTCATCTTTAGTAGGTTGGCTTCATTCAGTTCATGTTTGAGTTGTTCTATTTCAGCTTCAAGTACTTTTTCTATGTCCTTATTTGGTTGAATCGCCAAATTAGATGGCCAAAAACTGCATTGGCCTGGGTTGTACGAAGTATGGTCATTTCAGGCAATTTGTAAGGGAGGTTCTAAATGATTGGAAAATGAAGAATTTTACTTACCCTGCCCTGCTGCATAATTGTCGAATAGATGAGTTCTTGAATGCTGACGTCTTTGAATCGATGGTTGTTTGCGAGAAAGATGAAGTTTTCAAATATCTCGTGTGGGTATTCCTTCAGTTCGGTTGGCCACAGAGTCATTCGGTTATGGGTTTCGAATATCTGGTTGGGGGAGTGTCCGGATAGTTGAGCAGCTTTCGGGGGTGATGGACGTGGGAAAGGGGATTCTGTGCGTGGATTCTTGGTCGGTAGGAGGTCTTCAGTTGTTTCTTCGTGGGTGATGTCTTGAATATCGACCAAGTCGATGTTGGTATCGGTGGGGGGAGGAGACTGATTGGAGTTGGTAGGAGGGATCATTTGTGGTTCGGTCGAAGAAGTTTGAGGTGGAAGCTTGGAAGGTTCGGGAAGATTTTGAGTGGCTTCGGTGGGTATGGATTTTGTCGTAGTTGTGGTGGGTTTTACTCTTCTTCATTTTGCTCGGAGAAGGGTGGTTCTTTCAGCTAAAGGTAGATCTAATGGGCTTATTTCTTTAAAAGAAGGGATCAGGATTGAAGATATGGAGGTTATGCTCGTAGTTGGAGTTGGTTCGGGTGGGGAAGATGATGGGTCTCCTAGGTTTGGATTTGACGGGTTGGCTTCGGAGGTCGATGGACTAATAGTTGTTGAAGTTGAAGGTTTTTGTTGGGGTTTACCAGAGATGAATTCTTCCAAGTCTTTTATTTCGATTGATGTGAAGCGAATAAGAGATACTGCAATGATGAAGTTAGTTGTTAGTTGTGTTCGGGTAATATGATGTCTTATGTATAGTGGGTACTTAAAAAAAGGACTTACAATTGTGGTTAAAGAGCTAAGTAGGTTTGGTCAGAAGGGTGTGGTCCCATTCTTTCGTTGGAAGTTTTGCCGTCAACACCGCTAGCTCTTTTACTTGATCGGAAGATGTTTCTCCCAAGTTAACGTTCGGTTGGTTGTACGATGCCCAGTGGGGGATTTGGTGGGTTTCTGGTCCTCTGAAGAAGAGTAATTCCTTATGCCATCCTCTGTTTCTAGAGGGGGTGCTCATCAGTGGACGTTTTTCTATTTTTTGGTTGGGTTTAGGTTGTTGTTTGCCGAGGACTTTGAGCTCCGGTTCTCGAGATTTGTTGAGTTGGAATAAAGCGAAGAAGAAGTCTAAGGAGGGTGTCACATCGATCTCGTGGCAGAAAATGATGAAGGAGATAATATTGATGTAAGAATTTGGCACTAGTTGGGTGAACCCAATGCCAATGAAACTTAATAGGGAAGTGATGAAGATGTGGAGAGGGAATCGAACCCCTTTCTTTAAGAATGTAAGGGGCATAGCAACCCAGCCGTTATTGTGGTGGTACATACGATCGGAAGAAGTTCGAGCTCTGAGTTGATGGGTTTTGGGTATGTGGTAATGGTCGTGGATAGTGAGGAGGTCGCCTTCTATAATATCGAAAAGGGTGTTGACGTGAGGAAATTTGGCCACATTTGGGTACTCGCGCATCATTTTTTGGAAATCGGGTTCTAGTTCTGGTCCTGATGGTTTGGAGGTCTGGGGGGCGGAGCTGGTGGCAACGGAAGTAAATACGAGGATGGAGTCGGTGGTGATGCCGGTTGTGGTGGTTTGGGGGTTTTCAGTGGTGGTTATTGGCAGAACGGGAATGAAGGAAATGGGAATGGCATTGATGGGTTTGTCGGAGCCAATGATTCTGACATATTCATCGGAGTAGGGAGATGAGGTTATTGGGTGGTTGCTATGGCTGGAGTCCTTGAAACGATTTTGGTTAGAGAAGGAGAAGATTGCAGAGGGAATTAGGAGATTGTGACGGTTTGAATTTGGGGTGAGGGTTTTGAAGGGTTTAGTAAGGGGAGACTTTTCAGCTTTGTACTATCGAGGGGCGGCTTGTTAATGGGATGTCATGATTATAGACGTGGTTGGGGGATAATGGGCCCCCACTTTGAGTGTTGGCCGGTTGTTTGAGGTGATGGCTTGTGAAGTCTTTAATGCCAATTATTAAGCTTTGTTTGGATATCCCTAAGGAAGGTGTCATGTTTCTAATTGACTTTCTTTCCTTAAGGGAATTGTGTTTGACCTCGTTAAGGAATTATCCATAATCCAATACGGGGAAGGACTCTAAGAAGGTGGTGAGATCACTATAAATACAAGACTTTGCACTGATTTTAAGGTACACATAATTCATTTTTATTCAGCATTAGAGCTTTTTGCCTCCATTGTTAAACTTTGTTCAGCTTGTACTTATTCTCACACTGGAGCTATCCCCCGGCAGCACAAGACGTCAAGCTTTTGGCGTGCTTACCGTTTTTATGCAGGATTGGACGTGCTTTTGGTGATTAAGGTGCGTGGACGAATCTTAGCGTTAACATAAGGGTAAATTTGTAAAAGTGATATTTTTTATTTTCTTTTCATTGTAACTCAAAAACACAAGAAAATAATTTTTTAAAATTTTCTATTCTTTTCTATTGAAAACTCAGAAACAACACAAATGAAAATTATAAGTTTTCTATTCTTTTCTTTTCTATTCTAATTTCATTTTTCTATAACAAAATCATACCTTTGTGAACAATACAGCAAGTAAACAATATAATCATACCTTTGTGATTTGTTACCTACATATTAATATTTTGTTACCAGTAGAAAACTTGATAGTTGTGCTCCTTAGTGTAGATTTGAATTTTTTATTTTCAGAATCAAAAATCTCTTCAATAGGACTCCTTTTGGTCATCCCAATGTTGATGTCTTTAAAGCTCAGGTTAGGAGGATAATTTTTCACTATTTTGGTTGTTCTTGGAAGACTACCATTGGTCATTTGTTCATCTGATTCACTTTCTCACTTTCTGGAATATCAGATTTTGCATCAGAATATTCATCTGATCCCTTCTAAAACAGACGGGTAAAACTGTCTGGATTTAGGTGTCTGCATGTTTTCCTGGTTCTATCTGTTTTTCCATCTAATGCAGACAACTTAGGCTGTCTGGATTGAGCTGTTTGACTTCCACGTTCCACATTACTTTTTCCTGCAAACACCTCATTCTGTTCTTTTGACAGATCAGGGTCAAAATTATCAAATAAAATATGAACATATTCCTCAACCTTTTATCAAGATTATCATGTATATTAAATATGGAGCATTTGGCATAATAAATGATGTTATGAACCCTTGTACTACGAAATTCATAGAGTTTTTATAATAATATATCTAATTAAAACTCTATTTAAAAAACAACACGAAGTACTTCTGATTCCAAATCAAATAATTTATAGGTAACTTACTCTCTCAAAGTAAAGAATCATCCATCTCCTTTTTGATCTTGAGACACCTACAAACAAATAGTCTCTATCTTTTTGGTACCCAAATCTTCTTGGGTTCTTTTGGGTTAGTAGCATATGAATCACTTTTCTTTATCCAAATTTGTCTTATTCTAATTTTATTACAATTAGAATCAAAATGACCATTAAAACCACATTTTTTACAAGTAACAAATGGTGAACAATAAAGTGGTTTATGCCTTGATTTACTATTAATCATTCTAATATTATTATTAGTCCTATTTTCCATATTTTTAATAGGATTATACCCAATCCCTTGTTTATCAAGACTTAACCTTTGTGCCCCTAACATAACATTTAGGTTCTCTTCTCCTTGCACAAATTTAGCAAGATCATTTTTTAAAGATGTTATTTCTGCATTTATTACATTATCATCATGTTGCATAGTCATAATTTTTCCATCATTAAAAGCATCTATGCATACATCTCTCATTTTTAATTTTTCTTTTAAAATTTGATTTTCATTTTTAAGATATTCATTTTCTTTTCTTTCTTCAATAAGTGACTCAACTTCATTCATTAGCTCATTTACGCAGTTCTTAAAATAAGCAGTTTCCTTTTTAAGCTTTTGATTTTCATTTTGTAAAGCAAGATAATCAGATGTAAATATTTCAAAATTTTCATGAAAATTCGTTATCTCAAGTTGATCATTGTCTTCTAGTCCCATGAAATATAATTGGCCAATTTCTTCATTTTGTTCTGTTTTGGACTTGCTCATTGGAGTTGAACTACCTTTTTGATTCTTCCTTTCTTTCTTTCTTTAAAGTAGTCTCTCGAGTTTTCTGGAGAGCATTTCAATTTCTTCATCAAAATCTTCATCATTGCCTTCTATGTAGCTTTCAGCTTGTAAAGCCAAGGTCTTCTTCTTAGGTGCCTCATCTTCTTCATCATACAATTTTAGTTGGTTTTCAAACTCTTCAAGTTCTCCAAATAAGGTAAGAGTTTTCATTGTGCTGATTGTGACAGAGTCTTGAAGTGTAGTGACCTTTGGTGCGAATCGCTTTGGCATGACTCTAAGAAGCTTCCGGTTGATTTTCTTTTGATCAATCTTTCGTCCGAGCATGCTTAGAGAATTCATTAGAGTGAGGAATCTTGCTTGGGCATCTCTAATTGATTCATTTTTCTCCAATTTGAATAGTTAGATTGCATGCATTAAGCATGCTTAGCTTGACCTCTTTCACTTTAGTAGTACCTTCGTGGCTCATGATGATTGTGTCCCAAATTTCCTTAGCCGTAGTACAAGAAGAGACTTTATCTATCTGTGACTGAACCATGCCACTTAAAAGTGTATTCATGGCCTTGGAATCATAAGATACCATATACGATTCATTTGAGTCCATTTCCATGAGATTCTTTGGCTTGCCATCATTATGTCGCGGAATGACTGGTCCATTTTCGATTACCCACCATTCCCATGGGTCACGGTTCAGATAGATCTTCATTCGAACTTCCAAAATTGAAGTTCTCACTTAGAAGCAACAACGGTGGTCTACTTGTGGACTGACCTTCTTGAAAGTTTAGGTGTGCCATAGGATCTTCCCCTACGACCTGCAACGATCAATATTAGTAGAGCAAAGCTTTGATACTAAATGTAATTCTATGTATGTGCACACCTAGAGGGGGGGGGGGGGATGAATAAGTGTTTAAGCTAAAAGTGATAAACGGTTAAAACTTTTTGAAATTTTTCAGCAACGGTATAATTGAGAATACCAATACTTTATGCTGCTTTAGCTTATGTTCTTCGTTTATTATTATCAGACAACTAGACTTGTCTGCTTTAGTGTCTGGATAGTGGCGTGAATAACAAAAAAAATGCAGAACGTGAATGACAGTTAAAGAGATAAACAGAAGTAAAAATCACACCAAGATTTTTACGTGGTTTAGCCCCTATCCTCTAATCTAGTGGCCTAATATACGTCCAATCCCAACTAGGATTGGAGACTTTTTTTATTAAGATTTAAACCTCAATACAAAAAATAACTCCCTGTTACAAAAAACGCTTCAATTCTGATGTTGGACATCAATGCACCCATTTGCACCTCTGCAACTTGTACACCTCTGCACCTGTTCTCACCTCTGAGACCTTTGAAGCTTCCTTTGAACAGACCCACTAAACTCTAGAAACTCTAGACCACCAAAGCTAACAGTTTTGTTTTTCAGATTACAATGATGGTGATTCCAATGGAATATCAACTTTCTAGCCTAATATCAGGACATTGATTGCTAGAAAGACTATTAAAAAGCTATAAGAATTAAGAAGAATGAATTGCTGCTTTCCAATTGTTGGGCTGCTTCATAATCAAGCAAGATAAAGCTTTATATAACATGAAGGCCAACGGTTATATTTGTTAGCAAGAAATCAGATAATTTAAATTCCATAATTAAAGCTACAATATTGACCAACGGAACATTTATCACAATTGATATACACCATGATTTTAGCAATTAAAGAGTCCAACAGATTTGGTAAATCAAGGATATAATAAGAGTCCAAATAAGTTGTCATACAAGATTAGTCCAGTTGGATTCTAACAAACTGATTTAACCAAGATATATATATATATATATATATATATATATATATATATATATATATATATATTCCTTGATAGCTATAAAGAATCCCACAATATTAGGAGTCTTAAAACTATATATATCCAAACTTTATTAAAGGAGAGTGATATGATTTGTTAATACATGTTTCCTTAATAAATGGACATTTTAAAACCAAAACAGATTTCTTAGAAAACCAACCTTCCTTAATTAACTTCAATTCAAATCTTCCTTAATAAGCTCCAATTCAAATCTTCCTTAATAATATTATAAACCATAATCCATGCATATTTAATAATATAATAACAAATCATGAACCATGCACACGTCTAATATACTTAAATTAGTCATCATTCAAAACATCATAAAATCAAAAACTAACAATTCATTAATTAAAATCTTCTTCCTCTTGCAATAAATTTCTGTGGGTACATAATACTGGTATTAGTTTGCCTAATTAATTTTCTTGTATGCTGATTGATTGTGTATGTAGTATATTGTATGTCCTATGTGTTTTGTAAATGGGATCAACCTTAATGGAATCTTAGCTGAATTTGGATGAAAAACAGAGATAGAACATCTTGCAATGGTGGAAAGAGAGATATGACCAAGAGAACGAGGAAGGATAACATAGACATAAATACCCTAAAGAACATCAGATTGATTAGAAAGTAAAAATAGGGCATGATTCTCCACCTTTTGACAACTCAATTTAAAATTGAAATACCTAAACAGCATCATACATACATCACCTGTCATGCTTCCGATTAGCTGATCGCAAGTTTGCAACGCTATACATATATGTTACTCTAATTTACATAACTCCATCTGGTCCGGTTTTTTAATTGGGTAAATAGTCAAGCAAATATTTAATTAAACAATTTATCGTTAGTTACCCCAACAGCATGTATTGTTACTGTTTTTATAGTATATTTTTATTTACTACTTTTACTTGTTAAACTTAATTAAAATAGCTTATTAATTTTGTCAGTCCTTGCAAATTGAAGTGCATCCAAAGATGCATGCCAATGTATGCATGTATATACCTTGTCCTTCCAGGCCACAAAACTAGCTTAGCATGTTCTGCTCCATATTACTACCTACTTACTTCTCTGCCTATTTTATTCAAATTTTCTTAGTTCATTGTTCCCTATTTTCTTTAGGTTGACATTAAAGCTCAACTCTCTGGCAAATTGTTGTTCTCTACTGTGGGTGGCTGCACAATCCTCATCTACTTTATCATGTTACAATAGCGGACTTGAAAGAAATATACAAGGAGTTCCAGAAACAGCTTGAGATTGTGTTTGTTGCACTAGGCGAGGGCAATGCTGCTTTTGATGCTTTTTTCTCTGAGATGCCCTTGGCTTGCAATCCCATACGAAGATGAAGAAGCCAGACAACAATTTGTACGCAAGTTCAGTTTTCCACGTTCATTAACAACAAGATCTGTTCTTTTTTCTCCACAAGGCACGGTCTTGCAATGTGAGGCTGGGGTATTCTTCCGCCTATATGGTGTCGAAGGCTTTCCCTTTAGCAATGAAAGGATTGACGAAATAACGCATAAATATGATGCACTTTGCAAAGTTGCAGTCCAGAAAGAACTCTCATTGACAGAGCTCTTGGGTGCCAATGTAATATCCATGAAACGGGGAAAGGCAAGTCAATTTATTGTGGCAAGGGTGACTAGTATTTTCTCTTTATACTATCTGGTTGGTTGTGTTTTACTTAATTGATATCTCAGTTGTTCCAAATATCAATTATGGTTTTCGTCATTTGAAATTGATTAATTCCTAAGTACAACTTCTATTTGTAGGTACCTACCTCCGACCTTGAAGGTAAGGTTGTTGGACTGCATTTTTTTGTGCCAACAGCTATTGGCCTGAAAAGGACCAGAAAAATTGTAGAATTATGGAATTCGGTGAAAGAGAAGCAGCATAAAGAATTTGAGATGGTGGTAGTCTTCGGACTTTCTTATGAACTTCCGTATGTCGAGGCCCAATTCAAGGAGGAGTTTAAACATGTAGATTGGTACTCACTGCCCGTAGATGGTAGATATTTGTCCCATCTTTTCAATGTTGGGTACCCACATGATAATTATACACCCAATTTAGGTTATTTCATTATTCTTGAGCCTGGTAGACCAACTCTATCTTTGGGTTACTTTGCCTTTGACATTTGGGGAAGTTTTGGAAGTGATGCTTATCTTTTACCCCAGAAAGAGCTGTAATGATAAAGAAGGAGAAAGAACAGAAAGAAGTGTCGTTGGGTGACCTTTTATCTCTCTCGACCCAGTTACGTAGAGGACGAGGTTCTAAGTGGCATGAGGTATACGCATGCATGTTCTTATGATTAGCCCTAGCTTAGCGCGTGCATGCCACTAATTGTGTCATTTTGTGCTTGCACACGAAATCAACCACCTTGAAATATTGTTCTCTGTTTCTGAAATTTTATTACTCTTGTAGGAGGATACTACCCTGGGGTGTCTATGGCAGAAGAATGTGCCTTTAGTTTTACTGTTTGCAATGCATTCGTGCTATGAATCTGGATCCTATTTGCCTTCATTAAAGCAAATGTATCTTCAAAAGAAGGGGACAAATGAGTACTCCCCGTCTTCCTTCGCTAGTTGCATCCAAGAAATGCCAGGGTTGGTCCACGCTCATGTCCCGGAATTTGCGGTGGCCTTGATGAAGGATTTGTTTGATTTACCTGTGCCCATTCCTGCCATTGCAGCATTTGGACCAGATTGGCATCTTGTATCCAGAGAATCAAACTTGGCTTTCAAAACTGTCTGGAACCCGGAGTATCCGTTTATTACTGATTTGGGTGTAGAGGTTCTCAAGGATCTAACAAAAAAACACAGATGGGACTTGAAAAACATTTTCCCTGGCATCTCCTCGACAAGTTAAACTTGGCCTTTTCTGATGCAATGATGCCTTGTGTTATGTATCTGTTAAAGGTCTTAAATCTTGTGTCTCAAATTTTGGTAGAAGCGAGATCCTAGTTGTGTGAGTGTGAGTGTGAGCTTTTCAAGAGATGAAATTTGTTTAAAAATTTCTGTGAAATTTAATATCATTAGAGTGAACTTTCACTTACACCCACGTAATTAGCTAAACATCAAATAGCCTCTATCTTGGTTTCCCACAAAATTCAATCTTGACTTGGGCCACAAAAATATGACCAAAGTGATCTATTTTTACGTTTTAAAATTATAGAGATATTTTTTAAATGACAAATTTTAAGAACAATTTTACGGTCACAAATTCATTTTTAATAGTATGTTAGAATTTAATAGTGATAGTGATGCTTCGTTTGTTATACAAAAAATGTATAATTTGTATAAAAAATCATCTTTTAATTGATATTAGTTTAAATTAATATAGTACTCTTAAGTTTGTAATTATGTCACTTTATAATCTAATAATATAATTTCTAATTATCTATAATTTTGAAATAAATTAAAAAATGAATTTTAAACTTTGAACAGAAGTATTAAGAATTGTACTATCTATATATAGCCCTATATGTAATAATTCCATCTAATGTAATTTAGAAAAAATGATATACATGTACATAAATATTTAACGAAATTAAAAATGTATATGATAAGATAAAATAAATTAAAGTGAGACTTCTGTTAATTCTTATATATCTCATATATTCACATCCGTCATAATCATAATTGGACTAAAGATTTTCGTAATGTATAACAACTCTTGTTTAGGTATTTTTACCCGGAGCATCAAATTTTCCATGATATGAGGTCCAAAATCTGACACTACGTGTAGAAGAATACAAGTCCAAGAACAAATTCTTTTCATCTTGAATCTGTGGTACATATGGTGATGTTAATATTACTCAATAACTAGCAGAAGCAAGAAGAGACATAATTCTTTCTCTTTCTCTCATAAAAGAGTTAGAGAGACAACATAAGGATTGTTTGATAAAATTGAATGAAACAGTTTTGAATATTTAAGTAATTTGAATGAACCAGAATTTTGAATACTGAATAAAATAAATTGTTTAATAATTGATATGTATGAAACATCTAAATAATATATTTTTTTACTATTTTACCCTCTGAAGTATGTTTTATTGCTTTAGATATAACTTTTAAATCCATGGGAAAAAAAAATCTCACTCTCCTCTGGTGTCACTTGTAACGATTGTAATTTTGTAAAATAATTAAAAAAGATTATTGAATAAATTAAATATTTTAGTTAGAATATTTATTAAATAAAATAAATATTTTTATAAATAATTTATTTAAGTGTGATTATGTTGATTAAATATATGTGAGATGATTTATATTTTGGTGCGTATTTTAGTACGCTAATGTGTTCAAAATATTCTAATTTAATTAAATAATTAAATTGGAGGGCTAGTAAATGGCTACATAAAAGTTATAATTATATTGATAAGGTTTAATTTAATTTCTTAATAAACCTAGTTTAATCCAATTTAAAATATAAAAATTGGCTTGATGGATAAATAATTGGGGAATGTAATTATCAGTATTTTGGGAAGAATGTATTTTTAAACTTTGAACAGAAGTATTAAGGTTGAGTAAGGAACCAAATTGCCTCTGAAACTTTACCAAAAATCTTACAAACTGCACCAATTAAAATTACACCAACGGTTCCGACGTATATGGCGGTTTTAAGTGGGTTGAAAAATTGAATTTAGGGTTTGAATTTGGTTACTAGCCAAAACCGCATGCATAAAACTGAAACCGCACCGTACACCAACAAGAAAAGAAACCAAGTTATCCAGAGTGATTGAGCTTACCATTAAGATTGAGCAAAAAACGGATAAAATCGAATTACCGAACATAATTGAATTTTTTTAACCGAATTATTTCAATTTTTTCTTAATTTCGGTTATATCCAATTTAATGCTTGATATTCGGTTTCTGATTTGGTTTTAAAAAACAGGTTATGCGAGTATCCAAATAACTGAACTTTAATAGTTAAAAAATAATAATTTTATAATTGTATTGTACCCTAGCCCCTAATTTCTATTCCCAAATCTGAAATCCCAGATCTCAGTTCCTCATTTCCTTTTGCCTCTCGACTTTCAGTTCCTCTTGCCCTAGCCGCTTTGATAGCTGATGTTGTTGGTGTTGCATCAGTTATATATGGTTTCAACCACGTTCATTTCTGGAACCACGATAGCTTGCCATCAGTCGCTTCTGCTGCCATTATTGCCTGGGCTTTCACCGTCCTCACCATTGAGTACTGCTTGTACAGATTTGCCAGCAAAGAAATTGAGCTGCACATCAGAAATGCCCGTCTGGTGAGTACAAATAAAGTCTTGAATTCATCTTTGAATCTAATTATGATAAATTAAGAGGGGAAATCGCAAATTAGAAAAGAACCCGATAAAAAATATGAATACCTAACTCATGGATTTTTATATGCAGAAAACAATGGAAGCATTCATAATTATTCTTTCTGCTACTCAATTCCTATACATAACCGCCATTCACGGTGTTGCCTCAATAAGGAGATGAACTTGAAGGTGGAGCCGAAATGTGTTCGGTTGTCGATTGTGTTTGATATTTATATTTAATTTTTTTTGGTATTTCTTCTCTCTTTTATCCATTGTTGTTTAAAGATTAACTTGTAGGTTGTTTGGTCATTTATGTGATATGATTGCATTTGTATTGAAGTAATAAAAAGGTTATGCATAAAAGAAATGATTGTAGGGAGTATTTTGGATTTTTCATACATCTATGGAGCACAGGTTCCGTTATTAATCGAAATACCCGAATTTACAATTCGTTAATTTGGTTATTGCCAAATTTTGTTATCGGATAGTGAAATTATGAATATTTTGGTGTTCGATTATAACCGAATGATTAGTCCTACTTATCATCATCATCATTATAATAACAATAATAATTTACAAGAACAAGTTCACCAACAAAGTTTATTCACTGTTATCCACCACTTTGTTTATATAGATACATATTAGTTCATATACATATATATTTTCTGTTTTCCTAATATTTTTATCTTAAATTTAAAAGATTAAACATATGTATTATTTATTTTTCATTATATAAGTAGTGTTATATATATGATAACAATTTTATCGATATTAAATAAAATACGAAGAGATACGTGAGATATGATAATAAGCATGCGACTCATTAAGTAATTAAATTGTTTTATTATTTTATGTTCAACATTAATTACTCACACCCTACATTATATAAAATTAGTCACACCCTACATTATATAAAATCGAATTTACGATTGGGTTTGGTTTTATTTATCTTTTGTTTAGACAAAACATTGTAAGTAAGGTTGTGTGTGTTATCAAAGTGGTATTTAATATTGTGTAATGCTAAATTGTTAATTTAAATTGCATAAAATTTTGTTGTTTCAATTGATTTTGGAACCGAAACCGCACCAAATGAAACCTTATCGCACAGTTCAAAATTGCACCGCACCAATCCCAAACAATTTCATGTGCGGTTTTGAATTTTTCAAACCGCATCTAAGCAATTTCGTGTGCAGTTTGTTTCAAACCGTACCATGCTCACCCCTAAGAAGTATTAATAATTGTGATATCTATATAGCCCTATATGTAATAATCTCATATCATATAATTTTGAAAAAATGATACACATGTCGATAAATATTTAACGAAATTGGGGTACGATAAGATAAAATAAATTAAAATGAGACTTTTATTAATTCTTACATATCTCATATATGCACATATGCACGTAGTTGTCAGCATATGCACATATGTTGACAACTGACAACTACGTGTAGAAGAATACAAGTCCAAGATTAAATTCTTTTCATCTTGAATTTGTGGTACATACTGTGATGTTAATACAATCATTCTAGGGGAACCGGGGTAGGGCGATCGGTCCACCGCCCTTATGTCTTCCCTCACCACCGTCAAACCACAATTACCCCCAACGCCAACTCAACATACCACTTCTACACTTAACCCAATCCCTCAACATTCCCACCACCAAAGACCCATGTTTTCAACCTCCCAACTCCACCACCACAGCCACCGCCTACGACTCTTCCACACCCTTCTGTCACCTCTAAGGTTGTGTAAACGAGTCGAACCGGAGCGAATAGAAAGATACTCGAATTCAACTCGAAATGATAAATTCGTACTCGAATTCAGCTCGAATTCGAATTATATTTGAAAAATATTACTCAGATTTGACTTGACTCGAATATTTATTACTCGAATTCGATCCGACTCGACTCGAATATTTATTCAAACTACTCGCGAGCTTCAAATTCAAGCTCGAATTCGAGTCTCCACATAATAACTAGTTTTATAAAAAATATAATTATAAATTAAATTTGTTATTTTACTTAAAAATGAGAAAATATATTTATTATTACACTTTACAAATATAAAATAACAATTAAAATTAAAAACAAAACAAAACAATAACTAATTATCCTAATTTGATTTAAATTTGTATATATTATAAGAGAATGTATCGAACATCTAATCGAATATGTATTAACCAAGTATGTATCGAATCACAATCAAGAATTCGAGTAGTTTGAATCTTAAACGAGTCGAGTATAACTTTGCTCATATTCTATTCATATTTTTATTCGAACTATTTTTAATGCTCAGATTTGGATCATATTATTAACGAATTCGAGTCTCGCTCGTATTTTTTCGAGTCGAGTCCGAATCGAGCTCGAACTGCGTTGGCTCGTTTACAGCCTTAGTCACCTCCTCTCCCTCCGTCTGCTCCGACAACCTCTTTTTAGGTTGTATTTTTAGAGAGATAAACCTAAAGAATAGAATCGTTTGAATTGAACAAGAGATAAAAAAATCAACAATTGATTTTTCCCTTAATTACCTATTTGTCTCTTCCTATTTTTCGATCCCCACTGATCAAAATCCAAGTTAAACAATCAAAATACCAAAGGAATTGAGAGAAATCAAGTAATCCCTCAATTGGGTTTGGTCTATGCTTTCATGTTTCACGTCTGCTTGTGATTTTTTTTAGGGATTAATCTTTGTATGATTCAATCCTTCACCCCTGCTTTTTCTTCGGTCTTTTCATGGCATCTTTAGTTTCGTGCACCCATCAAAATCAATTGGAATGAAAGAGGGGCAACATGTGTAAAATAACTATTCAATGGGGCTTAGGGTAGAATCAGATAGAAAATGTCAGCTTACCAAATCAATTGGTTAGGTTTACCGATTCAACCATTAAAATAATTTGTATTCAAATTAAATAAATTGAATGACTGATTGATTCAGATAATAAATCGTTCAGCTACATTTAGTTCTAAACAAACAAACTCGTAGTCTTATTTTTATCTACAAAAGAAAGTCTTCCACTTCCACCATTTAGCTGTTGAGGGTGATCATATATATATGTTATACGTTTTTTTCCAAAAGAAGCCGTCCATACTATTGCAAATCAGTAGGTTGCTAAAACAAGTTAATAAGATTCACACTTCACTATCAATGTGAAGAGAAATGTAGCCATAGTTTTGACTTGTGAGGTTGTGAAAGACACCTCTATCCTAATATTTTTGCCGCTTTTTTTGTTCATATTTATGGTCAGGAGCTTGTTCAATACCATCAAAAACAAAATATATTGAGTCATTTTAGTTGGACCCGAATCAACTTAGTAGTCTAAGTTTGGTAACTCAATAACATAATTTTTTTTATTTTTTATTTTTTATTTTTTTGAGTCTTCAACTTAGTAGGTCATAAATTTTGTTATTCCCAAAAACTAACTTAAGTTAAGTTTTTCACAAAATTTTAGTACATTTTTACTATTAAAAATACAATATATCATTTGTCACCAAGTATTTCTTAATATATCATTTAATGATTAATATATACATTTGTTAACCATTAGTATTTTGTATTAATTTTCATGATTCGTGAAACCAACCACTATAACATATTTCATTCAACTTATTCTAATCCATTATAAATATATAGTACTATCTACATATCAAATTAAACACAAAAATCCTACAATTTAATATGGATTAATAATATGTCACCTTGAAGCAACTACATTCATAAAAAGATGATTTTTCATTATCAAAGTCAGATTTATTACTTTTTGTTGTAAATTTTTGGATGAGAGCCCCATATCATTTTGCTTGAGAATTAAAAATGAAGAGAAGTTTGTTTCTTTTTTTGTTTGAAAGTTGAAAAACCAATTAAAATTAAAAGCAAATATAAAACTATAAAAGGAAGTAAAAATCTACACAAAATAAAAATATAATTTGATTGATATACTAATTATAGTAATATTAAGGAAAATAATATACATGTCGATAAATATCTGACGAAATTGGATTACCATCAACATAAAAGTAAATGCGATAAGATAAAATACATTTACACCCCTGTAGATAATTATAATAACATTCATCACCCATCTAGTTTTTTAAGTAACAGTCAGTACCCCTCTAGTATACAATATATAACATTCATTATCTCTAGTGTGATTGACCAACTAATACCCAAAAATATTTTAATATAATATCTTATACACCTTTCAAGTTATAATGTTTAATTTATCCACTAAATATTAATTTGAATATTATAATTTGTATTTAACCTGATCTAATTAATTAAATTATGAACTTGTGCAATAAATAACATAAATGTCAAAAATAATAAATACATTTTATCGGAAAAATAAAGTCATACAATTTTTGCTAATTAGATTTCTCATAGATTAAAATTTATGTGATATATATTCAAATATAAGTTTTGTAATTAAAAAGTAAAATTTTAATTCCCATAAAAAGTACAAGTTAACATAATAAAATTATAATTATTTTTTCTAAATATTAAAATTTGCATAAAAAACTTATTATTAATGAACTAATCTTATTATTCATATAAAAAATATTAAAAATTATATTAATCATTTTTCTCATATATTAAGCTAAACATAAATCACACTTGAGCATGATTATTTAGAGTAAAAATGGCAAATATTGTTACTCAAAAAATATATATTAAAAGAAATATTTTTTACAAGATAGAAGTAGTAATAAATATTATTATATTTTCTTTTATTCAACATTGCACAAAAAACAAGTCAACTGTATACTAAAAAATATAATAAAATCATAAACATAACAAATTTTGACATATACTCAAAAAAAAAATTAACATATAAAAATCATAATATGAAACTAAGAATTCAAATAATATTTTTATTGTTAAACACCAAAATTATACTATCAACATACTCAATCACTCTAATTAGAATAGCTCTATTAATAATTTAATTTAATTTTTTAATATTTGTACCACTTATCCAAAAATATATGTTAATTAAACTAAATTATTATTTTTATAAGTTACCAACAATTTAAATGAGATAGTCTTAAATACAAATAAAACTATAATTAAAATGTATTGTATTAAAAACAAGATAATTAAACATATATATATTATTTAGGAATTAAAATTTGATAACATACAAGGGTAAATATGTAACTTTATCTATTTAGTCAACTATAAAAACTTGGGTACTAACTAGTTGTTAGTTAAAAAACTAGAGGGAATTTGAGTGTTATTATGATTATCTATAGTGAATATTATTGTATTTTTCTCTAAATTAAAATAAAAATTTTTTTAGTTATTATCTATCTTATATATGCACATATATTGTAATTATAATTCAGTTGAAAACTCTCGTAATCTTTAGCATGACTAATAATAATGAGCCCCATATTTTTTTATTTATAAAAAATTGATATAAAAATTTGCTGTTAGAATGCTTACCACTATGCTATAACTGAATATTGGAATTTAATAAATTCTTTTTAAGTCAAATAAATTCTTCTTACCCAACTCATTTATAAATGATAATGATATATTGAGTTGATTGTTACATAAAATGCGCACTATGTTGTTGAAGATCTAATATAGAGATAACATATATATACAGGAAGATTTTTAAAAATCTCTAATAGTAATTATTCTCTCCATTACATTTTTTTTCTCTAAATCTATCAAATAAATCAATTATGTTAATAATATTAAGATTAATCCTATTAAAAATTAAAATAATTAAAAATATTTTTACTGTTAAAAAATTAAATCACATGGTCATCAAATGGTGAAAAGATATAGGATTATTTTTATTTTTTAAACAATTATGGTATTTAATATTATAAATTAATTGATGAATGTTAATTTTAATTATATTATTTAAAATTATAAAAATACGAGTATTGGATGGAAAGTATAATGGTGTGCCTATTGGGCTATCTACTTTATAAAATCCTAGACTAGATATAATAATAATAATAATTTTGATTGATTTATTTATGCAATTAAACAAATACTCATCAACCTTCTAACGTGTACGTGATGAGAATCCAAAAAGTTGGTACTTCGTTAATAAATGTAGAACTAAATAAAGGTATCCCGTGTCAGTCTCGGATTTGCCTTTTAACACCTGCTACGCTGCCACGGGGGAGCCGGAATCATCTCCTTTTCTTTCTGTCACGTCGGCAGGCGCTTCTCCCTTTCCTAATTCCCATGATCCGTTACTATAAATAACAACTCCTCCTCCTCCTCCAAACTCCATTAATTTCTCAACCCAACTCCGACGAAACTTCTCTTTCTATATTTATATATCTCCTGCCTTTCCTTTTCAGGTGAACTCTCGTTTCCCTTTTTCACTTCTGTTAACTGTATTTGTGTGTTTAGGAAGTGTTTTGATTTTAAGGAGGGTCTCAATTGGCTTAATTTTCTAGCCGGGTAGACATTTTGTTATAAAGAGTCGGTCTTTGTAGTTTTTGTGCTGTTTCTTCTTGTTTGTCGGTCGAAATTTCTTGAACTAGGGGTTGTGAATAGGGTTTCATGGAAATTTTCAATGGCCTTTACTACCCGAGTCACCCGAAATTCCGCGGAGCTTTGAATGGTATTTGTGCTTTTGTACTGTTTAGTTTCTTTTTTTACCAAGAAGACATTTTTACTAGTTCATTTCTCAGAAAGTCCTCAAGTTTTCAGGAATGGGACTTTAGGGGGGGTTTGTTGTGGGGGGAAACTAATCCGGTCGAGATTATTCGGAGAAAACTAGGTGAAGTTAGTTTCTATTCGTCAAATTTAACTGATTTTGGGGCTAAAGAGTCCACTGGTTGTACTGGATTGAATGAGCATAAAGGATACACAAGCCAGTGTGAGTTCTTGACATCTAATCCACAATGTACATCAGGGGGGCTTCTTGATTACATTCGGTTCTTCTCTTGTGCCTGTGAGAAGTATAACTTTTTGGGTTATTTGTCTTTGGGAATTTGGTTGGTTGCTCTGTTTTATTTATTGGGTAATACTGCTTCAGACTATTTTTGTTGTTTACTTGAGAAGCTCTCGAATCTCTGGAACTTGCCGTCCACTGTTGCTGGGGTGACTCTACTTCCTCTGGGTAACGGGGCGCCCGATGTGTTTGCGAGCATTGCTGCTTTTACGGGAAGTAATGATGGAGATGTTGGACTTAATAGTGTGTTGGGTGGAGCTATGTTTGTGATTTGTGTTGTGGTTGGGACTATTTCCCTTTGCGTGGCGGAGCAACGGGTTCAGATTGATAAGAGATGTTTTATAAGAGATGTATGTTTCTTTCTCTTCGCTCTTCTTTCTCTGCTTCTTGTTTTGCTTCTTGGAAAGTTGAGCGTAGGAGGTGCAATTGCGTTCGTTTCTATCTATGTTGTTTATGCATTCTCTATTGTTGTACATGAGATTTTGAGAAAATATTCGTCAAGGTTGAAGCTTGATTCCATTAGGAAATTGCTACCTGTTGCAGGAAGTATGTTTTCTCACGAAACTGGAGATGAGGAATCTTTACATGTGAACCTTCTTTTGTCGGATTCTCAGAATGAGGTGCCACATCTCCAAACTAAGTTACCTCATTGGATGTGGGCTTCAAATGTAGCAATCTATGCACGTGAGTCAGTGAAGCCTTTGTGGGGCTGGAATGACGAGGAGACAATGGAAGGACAGTCATGTTTTTCATGTTCCAAGATATGCTTCTTGCTGGAATTACCATTGGCGCTCCCCAGACGGTTGACTATTCCATTAATTGAGGATGATCGGTGGTCGAAGGGGTTTGCAGTGTCCAGTGCTTCATTGGCACCAATGCTACTCGCTTTTCTTTGGAACACCCAAGATGATGTCAAATTGCGGAGTGGTGAAATTGCATACCTAGTTGGTGCCGTTGTTGGTTTTATTCTTGGTGTTCTTGCATTTATATGCACTAGATCGAATCGGCCACCTCAAAAGTACCTACTGCCATGGCTTCTGGGCGGCTTCTTTATGAGTATCGTTTGGTTCTACATTATCGCTAATGAACTTGTTGCTCTTCTGGTGTCTTTAGGTGTTATATTTGGAGTTAATCCAGCTATCCTCGGATTAACTGTATTGGCATGGGGTAACTCAATGGGTGATTTAATGTCAAATGTTGCACTGGCGATGAATGCTGGAGATGGTGTGCAGATTGCCATTTCTGGGTGCTTTGCGGGGCCAATGTTCAACACACTTGCTGGCTTGGGAATCTCTATGCTGCTTGGAGCCTGGTCTAAGAGACCAGCTTCTTATGCAGTCCCTCAAGACACTAGCTTGTATTCTACGCTGGGTTTTCTTGTTCTAGGGCTTGTTTGGTCAATGATTGTCCTAATAAAAAATGACATGCGCCCTAGCAAGTTGTTGGGGATCGGCCTTATGACCATCTATTTGGTATTTCTGTCTTTCACAATGAGCATGGCTATGGCCTATGGGTGATGGTTCATTAAATGGTTAAAGTTACATTAGATTAGTTGTTGTACAGAGCAAAAAGGAGTAGGACATGTAGATAATGGTCAGTTCATCCTTTTTTATATATTATTTTGCCAATGTAGCAAATCTTGTTCAACTTGTATACCTACAAGTCGGAGGCATATGGATATCTATGCCTGATAGCATGTATTAACATAATCTAATAGCAACATGTCCTTACTGATAATCCACACAAATTAATGCGTTGAGAAAAGTTAGCACCAGCTCCTTGAACTTCTTTAGCATGAGTTTAACTTTGAATTTGCTTTTTTGTCATGTTTAACTTCTCTATTTTTATGCAGTGCTAATTTATTATTATTTGTTTTGTACCATACAACACTCTTCATGTAACATAACAAGATGTTACGTGTGGGAATCATAATACGCTTGACAATGCTAGCATATCATCTTCAGGAGGTTTTTGGTTCACATCTAATTGGTCATCTTAAATATCTAATAATGTGAGCCGATCATCTTTATAAATCTTGTTTGTTACACTCATAATATTACATTTCTAGTAATCATATACTAACTACCTCCATTCCATAATAACTGTCTTTTTAGAAGAAGAAAATTTATTTTAATTTATTTGTCGTTTACAACTTTCTAGGAGAATAAATTATATATTTATCTAACAAAATATAGTTTTGAATTTCCCGCTCACCCTAATAAATCATCCGGGCCGTCCAAAGTTTAGGATAAATCTCACCGTCCATGTAGTGTCGGAAGTACGGGACACAACTTGTTTTCTTATACTCCCTCGGTTCCATATTAAGTGTCGTTTTAGAGAAAAAAATTGATTCCTAATTAAATGTCGTTTGCAGATTTTTAGGAGAAATTTTCTCATATTTTTCCAATTTACCTCTAATTATCTCTCTTTTCAAGAAGAAGGGTGTATAGTAAAAAAGGCCAGTTTAGTCATTTGAGTTTAATTTTACATTTCACAATGTAATGTCATTACTTTTCTTAATAATTGTGCATTGGCCTCCAACAATTGATTAAAGGGAACTGAAGGAGTATCATCCCTAACTTTTCTTATTGTCCCAAGAAATTTATCTTTTATATTAATAGTTTTAAATTTCCCATAAAGGGGTATTGATGAAATTTCATAGAAATTTTAATTCTTAAATGATAGTATTAAATGAGTTTCTTAATTCATGTCCATGAAGCTAAAAGCATCTCCAACAGTAGTAATAAAAAAACCTCTTCAAATTGAAGTTTGTTGATCTATGTGTCAATTTCAAGAACATTATTTGCTACTTTAATATTTTGTGCCTCATCAGTCTCTTCAATTCAATTAATGCAGTATTTGACTTAAAACAATAATATTTGATAATATTTGAAATAATTAATAACATTCATTTTTTAAAAAGATGACATTTTGGAAAATAAATTATATTTAAAAATTAATATTTAATTAAAACTAAATTCCCTTCCAAGAATTTCCTGTTAATTATATTTCATTTTTTAATTCACGTGATTATTCAGAGGGTCATATTGGATAAATAGGAGGGTCATAATTAACGTGATTATCCAAAGGGTAATCAAAATAATATTTTATCCAACATGATAAATAAATAAATAAAAAGGAATGATATTAAATTTTAAAATGAGATGTACATCAAACAAAATAAATGTTTTTAGCCTTTTGCATATGATTTTGATTATCCGAAAACAAAATAAATGTTTTGAAGAGACAATATCAACTTACTAGTTCTGAAGAGAAAGAATGAGGTTGCAGATTTGATGACTAAGGTTGGAGTCTGGAGAGACTGTTGGACATAATTTTTTTAATAATGGTTGAAGCGGGTAGTGGAGACGTTATAAAACGACCATTATAATGAAATGGAGGTAGTACATGGCGAAGTGTCAAGATTTTTAATAATCGCTAAAAAATAAGTGATAATATGAGATTACCACATGGTGGTCATCTTGAATTTTTATTTAAACAAAATTATTTATTATATTTAATAATTGTGACATAAATATCCTTATTAGTCACATAATTATATATATATATATATATATATATATATATATATTTAACTTTTAATTTTTTTTTTTGGTTTTTTCGACATGTTTAATTTAACTAAAATAATTCATTGTCCATACAAAGTATGTGATGTTGTTTGCTATTTATTATTATAAGTTAATTTATTATTAATGACATACTTGAAAATTTTGTGCTTACTAATTTTGAATAAATCATGAATTATAATTTTATAAACATATTAAAATTTAAACAATCTACTAAGTAATATAGAATTAATTAGTTTGAATATTACTTTGATGATTGTTGATTACATTTGATAATAATCATATGGGGTGAATCATTCAACTAAAATTAGTACAAAAATATTTTAGTAAAATATTAATATTAAAAAATATATACTTAGTAATATTAAATTCATACCCAAATAATAATTACCGATAATCACATATCTTCCCCCAAAAAAAATAACATAATATAACTATTTTTTATTATCAGTAATCGAATACCCATAATATAACTATTTTTTATTATCAGTAATCGAATACCCAAGAATCCTTAACAAACACCCTGTTAAAGTTAATTTTCGACAACCCATTGAAGCAAAAATTTTGATACCATATTCCACTAAAAGGTCCAAAACCAAAAAAGGAAAAGGGCAAAAAAGAAGAAAAAAATCATGTCTGGACGGTACTGTCATAATAAAGTATGGATTATATAGAATAAAAAGGAAAAATCCTTTCACTGCCCATCCCTAGACTAATTGAATGTCCCAAAACTCTTCCACTTTAATCTTTATTAAAAAATATTATTACTTCATAATCAAAGATTGGATACTTTTAGGCGGTGAAGTAATGGTGTAGGCGATAGGAAGAGTTGATGCATAAGGCTTTTCTATTTTTTTCTTTTCTATTTTAATTTAAATTTTTTATTAATTTTTTTTTTTGTTTAAAACTCAAAAACAGAATATTAGACATTTTATACATTTGACAATTAAATTGCGAAATCATCATGAAATACTCTCACTAAAAAAATAAAGCAACTTAGAAGAAATTGTGACGCCTCCAAAATATGTATACATCACTCATATTGAGTCGTTAAATATATGGTACAAAATTCAAATAAAACTTAATAATACAACTGTCGTGTAAAATACGACAAAACATAAACTGAGAGTTTTAATACGAATATTGTATTCTAGACAGTATTCAACTCAAATGAAGTTCTCAATACATTTATTATCACACTATTCCATAGAATAGTGAGGACTACTAATCTATCATTTGGACCGTCACTCCGCTCCCCGACTAATCCCAGCCACGCTCGTTCATTTTAAGAAGAGAACAATGAAAGCAAAAGGGCGAGCTCAACTAGCCCAGTAAGAAATATTATGACTAAGATAATGCAAAATAATTAATCGTTAGCCTTCAACAATGTTAAACTGATAAAATATAACAAACATCAAGTTTAATTGCAGCGGAACAAGCAATCCATTAGAAGAGTCAAGTAGAGCATAAAATCTACTATCTTCTATGATTTAAAAGGTTTTTCATCACTTTTATCGCTGAGACTCAGCTTAATAAATAATCCACATCATCGAATCACACCTGCACTACGGCCAATGATATTCTTTAGTATCACGACCACAAATTATTAATGCACTACGGGCCAAAGATAATCGTATTTTCATCAACGGTAATGATTATGCCATAAAATAATTCATCTTTGCACCATTGGCCGAAGAGAATTCATGACCATAATCATACCAAAAACTGTCCATCAATGCACTACGGGCCAATGAGGACTTTTACCACATCATTTGTAACATTAGGCCATGATTATTATAGAATAATCCTCGGTCATAATCATACCAAGTCCATCTATACACTACAGGCCACAGATGACTTTCAACATAATATAAACATGAGGATGATGACAATGATATAATAATTCAATAAAACAAGTTCAAGGATAAATTTTTAAAGATTTATAATTTAATTTATCCAGAAATCAATAATGTCCAAATTGTCAACATGATACTGCTTTGTGGAGTAAAATTCAAGAATAATATTATATCAAAAATGATTTGGACCGAAAAGAAATTAATTTTTGTCATGAATAGTACCCCGGTTGAATAGTAACCGAGTGAATAGTACCTGTAAATAGTAACTTCGGGAATAGTAACCCCGTGAATAGTACCCCGGTATAAAAATGTTAAAACTTATCAAGAATGCTCAGAATAATATTTCCATGTAAAGATATTGGATGAAGCGCAAATATCAAGGATATTCTACTAATTTCATGGAGTATAGAAGCCAAAACTTTAACAAAACGAGTATAGAATTCAAAATCTGAAACGAAATAATATTACTTACATACTACATAGTATGGAAGAAAATATTATTTCAGCTTAATATTGAACAAAAATAACATCCTTACTAACATTTGTTGAAGCGAAAATAATATTCCAACGAATATTTAACGAATATAGTATTCCTACGAATATTGAACGAAGATAATACTCTTTATGAATATTGAACGAAAATAATATTCATACAAATACGAAAAATAATATCTCTTCAGAATATGAAATAAATAATATCCTTTACCTCGAAAGAATAGTACTTCTGGCTGGAATATCAGATATAACGCTGAAAGGAACTTACACCATATAACAACACTCAAAGTATCAAAATACTCACAAGAATACACTCGATAATATAAAGAGAGAATATTTCAGTTTCTGGTGTGATTTTCAATTCTAACCTAAGCACCCTATTTATAGGAAAATACTTAGAACACCAAAACAGAAAATTTAATAAAATAATATATTTATAAAACAAATTCACGCCCACCTCTTGACAATCTGAATTCAGCCACCAGTGGGGCCCACAATAATGACAAAAATGTTTTTCTAAACAAAAATATTTAAAACTTCAAAAATTAATTATTCTGGAACTTCAATAATTCATAATAAATAGCCCTTTTATCAGAAAAATTCGAATATTATGTCATTCAATAGGAAATTCAATTCTCTACAACTTTGTAAGTTTAAGTTTTTCCAAACTCCAAATAGAAATTAATCGAAATTCAAATACGGACGATTTTGCAGGCTATAATCAAATTTCAGTCAAGAAATGGGGTCCACCAACACACAAAACATGTGTTAAACATCTTTTGTAACAAAAATACTCTTCCTCCTCATTTATTCATATATCCCGCATTCATTGTAAAAATATCACAATTATTATATTATTATAATATAATAATATATTTAAATGAATTATTTTATTAGAAAAGATAAAATATCAATTTTCAACAATTGTCATATTAAAAATTTTCTCTATCTATATCCACATAAAATGAATATTTTCCTTATCAATAATTAATTATTCACAAATAATATTACAGAATCACAATATTGACAGCCAGGCTGTTCCCAGGAAAGAGGGGGCTTTCCGATAAGGATTTCTCCTTATTGGCGCGCAATTAGGTTGCCAAACCTCTCCTTAGACAGAACTTTCTAGACATTGCCAATAATGCTATTTAATAATATTATTCAAATAATATGAATTATTGATCTGATAATGAGAAATATTGTGCAGTGACAATTATTGAAACAACAATAATATAAAATATCAACGCAACAATTATTGAATCAATAAAATAAAATATTGAATAAGTAATTATCGTAACAATTATTGAGTAGTGGCTTTTTACGTAAGAATCAATAATTGGTGCAATACTACAGGTGCCTTCTTGTGCAACACCTAGCGTCTTCTTATGCTTTAACCACCGGGTATTCCAACATTGTTAATGGTAACAATTACGCCGTTATTTAGAAAAACTCAAACTTGTCATTTTCTTCATCCGACCATTTTCTGTTATGGGGCCCACAAATGGTTGCGCCGTCGTACGAATATTCTCCGACAGAAAGAATATTCCACGACCAAACGAATATTCCCCGACAACATAAATATTTTATAACCACTTGCTTATTTTGTAAAATTTATAAATATTATCCCCAACTATAACATTATATCAAATTTACTCCTTAATATCAAAAAAATATATCGAGAAAATTAAATCTTTTTTTATAAAATTCGGGGTCTCACAATCTCCCCTCCTTATGAAATTTCGCCCTCGAAATTTTATGTACGTACCTGGTATACCGAAGAGGTAAGGATACCTCTTCAGATTCTAACTCTTGAGGTATAACCTTTGAGCGTAGAATATGTTTCTTCTTATCCAAGATTTTAACAAGTACCTCTTCATACGTTAAATCTTCCGCTATCTCGTCTGGTTTTAAATCAATATTATGGTTTGGGTCGTCCACATATTTACGTAACATCGATACGTGAAAAACATTATGAACACGCGACATACTTGGCGTTAAAATGAGTCTATAGTCCACAGTTCCTACTCGATCGAGGATTTCAAATAAAATAATTAAATCAAAGGTTGAGATTTCCTCTCTTCGTCAATTCTTGCCTCTAGAATAACACTCTCTTGAACCTCCTTTTTCACTTTCATCAGCTCTGAGTCTGTAGCCTAAGCGGCTTTAACTTTATCGATTAAAGTTGGTTCTAATCGTATATTTAACATCATCACGTGGGTTTTTAAAGTAAGTCGTACGAAATGGATCTTTGTGTTAACAACGTCGCACTTCAGAATCGCATACGATCTTTCTACTCAACGCGTCAATTTACCACGTTCATTTCTTCTACGATGATATTGAATGGTATAGTCGTAATCTTCAACAGCTCGAGCCAATATCTTTGGCGCATGTTACGTTCGTTTTGGGTGAAGAAATATTTGAGGGTTTTAGAAATAAGTTTTGTACTGGGTTCAAATTTAAACGTTGAGCACAAGTAGGAGAAATAAAAGAATGGGTAGAACCGATATCGAATAAGGTATAAACTTCGCAAGAGTTTATGATTAATTTACCCGTGATAGCTTCGATCGGGTTCCTTGACAAACACTCTTACTTAAACTACCGACTTTGACTTGTCTAAAACATCCTTTGGCGTCACCATTCCAGCTGGACTTAAGTTCACTACACGACAAAATCGAGCTAAGTGACCTTCTCTTCCGCAATTGAAACATGCTTTGGATTGCTGCGTACAATTTGGACGGATATGTCCCTCCTGTCCGCATTTGAAATATACGACAGGTGGTCGTTCTTCTTCTTTGGAAACGGGTGCCGCTGTCTTTCCATCATTATTGAACCTTCTCTTCTTGATGTTGTTTTCACTTAGTTCACCTTTCCTATTATCCTGACCATGATTACCACTAAAGTGGTTACCCTTTCTGGCATATTGATTCCCTCCACGTTTGTTGTCACCGCTTCGATGACTGCTACTATTGGTATTATCGATTTGTCGTTGCTCTCTCTTGGTTGGGTTGACTCGTTATCGCGCTCCAATAACTGAGACCTATTTATAACATCTGAATATAAACACAGTTTATGAGAAATTTGGTATTAACGTATCTCGGGTTTCAAACCTCTTAGAAATATCCACGTCATTCTCTCCTCATTATCAACCAAGTGAGACGCAAACCGGGACAACTCGGCAAACTTAGCTTCGTACTGCGACACGGTCATATTGTTCTGCTCCAACTTGATGAACTCTACCTCTTTCATGTGACAAATACTTTCGGGAAAGTACTTATCGTTGAACAGTTCTTGGAACTTCTCCCAAGACATTTTGAGTGCGTCAGGCTGGGTACATTTTACAGATTCCCACCAGTGATCTACTTCTTCACACAACATAAAGGTGGCGAATGGAACCTTTTACTCCTCTGAGCATTCCAAGACATCAAATATCTTGGTGATCTGCTTTATCCACGTATCTGCCTTATGTGGTTTTAGCTTTCCTAAAAACTCCGATGGTCCCAGCTCCTTGAACTGCTTATCGATGACCAACCGTGCGTTGCCAGTGTTTCCATCTGCATTATTGTGACACCCCCAAAACAGGTCCAATCCATCCAACCAATTCTGAGTCGCCAAATACATGGTACAGAAAACAACTATAACTTTATTACTACAATTGTCGTGCAAAATACAACAACACAAATGTTGTGAGTTTTGATATAAATATATACCAACTGTGACTCTCATCCCAACCTTGGATGACACGTCCCAATGGCACCTTACATAAAGGTACAGTCAAAAACTGTTTTAGAAATTAAAATCTTTGGAAAGTGCTCAAAGAAACCTTCGTACATGGGAGGCCATGCGTCTAGGTTATGATATATATCATATGTCCACAGAATTATCCTTGGTTGACCCAATAGACCCCAAGAAAAATGAGAAGATTACTATTATATTCTTTCCAATGGTGAGTCTTCTCTTGACATATAATTATCTCCATTGTCTCCAATTGAGAATTATATTTCAACCAAACTCCAAGGTTATATAGGTAGTGCTCGTAGATATACTCAGCAAGTGGATGTGTACAACCTTGTCTTATGATAACACGAGGTTGTATGTCATTAGACATCTTGTATGATAGTGGCAAAACACCCTTCCAACGTTGGTTTCGCCTCACCCTATATGATTCACCAAATATAACTACTAAATAATGTATACAACACACTTTTCTATACTGTTTAGGGAGAACCTCCACAGCTAGAGACCACCGTTCTATTCCCCTGTCACCCTACTTGACCCAGCTACACTCTTATTACCTGAAAGGAATTGTGAAACAAAAGGTTGAGCACAACTAGTCCAGTAAAGAATATCATGACTAAAGATAATTAAATTATCAATAGCCTTCATCAATAATAAATTAGAGATTTAGAACATATGGTAGATTATAAAACTTTTCAACTATAGTTACAGCGGAACGAACAATCCATTAGAAGAGTCAAATAGACCATAAAGTCTATTATCTTCTCCATGTTAAAAGTCCACCAACAATTTTTTATTATCCCTGTAACATCAATCAACACTTCCTGTCCACAATCATGTGAATAACTCATAATCATAATTGTGGTTCTAAATTCTTCTTCTCATCCAGGATGAAGATAATTTTCATCACGTGTTTTTACCTGAAACATCAGAGATCATGGTTATACCAAATCACAGTTCCTGTTCATAATCATACTAATAAATTCATATTTGCACTACGGGCCAAAGATATTCATCAACAGTTCATCTTTGCACTACGGGCCAAAGATATTCAACAACATGTCATCTTTGCATTATAGGCCAAAGATATTCAACAACAGCTCATCTTTGCACTACAGGCCAAAAATATTAATATCTCAAAGAAATATATAATTATTTCAGAATTTATATAAATAGTAATTATAACCATGTTGATCAATTCACCTTTGCACTTAAGCTAAAGATATTCAATTATAAATTCAATGGTCATGATCATACCAGTCAACAGTTCAACTTTGCATTACTGGCCAAAGAGAACTCATAGTCACGATCATACCAATAATATACCCATCTTTACACTCAAGTGAAAGAGAAATTTCAACACCAGGGTTATAAAAATGTTATAAATGATAATAAAAATAATATGATCAACAACTGAATTTAATTTTAAGAGTAAGATTCATAAATCAATGATAATTTGGTCAGAAAAAGAAACTAATTTTGTCGTGAATAGTAACTCGTGAATAGTAACTCGTGAATAGTAACTCTGTATTCGTACATAGTACTGTATACGTAAATAATGTCATATACGTAAATAGTTCCATATACCTGAATAATGACGTATACGTGAATAGTGCCGTATACGTGAATAGTAACCCCGACTCAAAAAAGTAGAAATTCCACAATAAAATTCATACCAATATTTTGGTATAATAATATTGAAAGAATAACATCATTATGCAGAAAATAACCTCCCTTACTATCCCTTACAACCCCTTACAATTTCTTACCTCAAAAGAGCAGTATTTCTGACTAGAACATCGGATGTAAAGCTGAAGGAAACTTGCACTGAATAGAAAGTCTCCAAGTGTCTAAATACTCAAAAATACACTCGATAATATAAAGAGAGAAAACTTATGTTTCTGATGTGATTTTCAATTCTAACTTAAGCGCCTATTTATAGTAAAATGCTAGAACGCCAAAGGAGACTAAATTAATAAAATAATATTATTTATTTATCACCCTTCTACGCATGCCATCCTTGAACAACTTTAGCCACCACACTTGAACAATTAATTGAGCACATGTTTTCACAAAAAAACAAAAGTGGATCCCACCCTTAATTAATAAAAACATTTATTTTTCAAAACTTCAATAATTCATAATAAATAGCCCTTTTATCAAAAAAATACGAATTTTATGTCCATTCCACACGAAATCGAATTCTCTACAACTTTGTAGCTTTAAGTTTTTCCAAATTCCGGACATAAAATATCCGAAATCCACAAACGGACGATTTTCAACACCTTTTAAAATTCATAACAAATCATGCGTTAATTTTTAACGGTTCAGAATTTGTGGACATATACTCAACTTATATATGTATAACATATCCAAAAATCGCAACGATCCAACGGTCGGATCAAAATTATAACTCACGCAATAGAGCTTTAAGAACACTGATTTGATTTTTTAATACCTCTAATTCGACAAAATACTGATAAAACACCTCAAAGTTAATTCCTTCATTTATAACCACATAAATAAATCCATCATTTATATCCACATCAAATAAATATTTCTTTATCATATAAATCAATAATTAATTATTCACAAATAATATCACAGAATTACAATTATGACAACTAGGTCGTTCCTAGGAAAGAGGGGGCTTTTCGATAAGGATTTCTCCTTACTGGCGCTCAATTAGGTGACCAAACCTCTCCTTAGACAGAACTTCCTTAGACATTAACAATAATGATATCTAATAATATTATTCAAATAATATGAATTATTAATCTGATAATGGAAATACTGTGCCGTGACAATTATTGAAACAACAATAATATAAAATATCAACGCAGCAATTATTGAATCAATAAAATAAAATATTGAACAGTAATTACTGTAACAATTATTGAGTAGTGCTTTCTTACGTAAGAATCAATAATTCAAAAATATTGTAATGTAATACCGTAGTGCCATCTTTCTGCAACAACGCCAGACATTTTTAATTTACCCACCGGGTATTCCAACATGTTAGTTAATACTTGAACGACACGATTATTTATAAAAACTCAAATTTATCGTTTCTTTCATCCGACAGCTTATTTTGTTATGGGGCCCACAATGGTCATACATTTGTCGTATTTAATATTCCCCGACAACAAGAATATTCCACGACCAAACGAATACTCCCCGATAATAATAAGTATTTTATAGCCACTTGCTTATTTTGAAAAAATTTTACATATCACCCTTAACTTTAACTTTTTATCAATTTAACTATTTACTAAATAGAAAAATTGAATACTTATATTTCATAAAATTAGGGTCTTACAATCTCCCCTCCTTATGAAATTTCGTCCTCGAAATTTATGTACCTGGTATTTCAAAGAGTTGAGAATACTTTGCTTTCATTTCAGATTCCATCTTCCCTGTCATCATGATTTCTCTATTGCTCATCTCATGTATTTCAAATATCATTCTAGAATAAAGCTTCAAAACAAAGGTTAATTGACATATCAAAATTTATTAACTAATCAAGTAACAAAAATCAGCTTAGGTAGGACACACACTAGCAAATGATATTACTCATCTCTCCCTTCCTAGTTCTAATCCCGGATCTCCGCCAAAGATCATATCCCTAAGCTCTGATACCAAATGTGACTTTGGACACCAACTTGTGTCAGCACCTCACCAAGGTACCTATCGACACCACCGCAGAAGCGGCGTCCCTACGGAGATGCGGCCGTTGCATCCCTCATCAACAGGAAGTCACCAGATAGAGGCTCGGGGCTCTTTATTTATGGCTCTGATACCAAATGTGACACCCCCAAAACAGGTCCAATCCATCCAACCTATTCTGAGTCGCCAAATACATGGTACAGAAAATAACTACAACTTTATTATTACAATTGTCGTGCAAAATACAACAACACAAATGTTGTGAGTTTTGATATAAATATATACCAACTGTGACTCTCATCACAACCTTGGATGACACGTCCCAATGGCACCTTACATAAAGGTACTGTCAAAAACTATTTTAGAAATTAAAATCTTTAGTAAATGCTCAAAGAAACCTTCGTACATGGGAGGTCATGCATCTAGGTTATGATAGATATCATATGTCCACAGAATTATCCTTGGTTGACCTAATAGACCCCAATAAAAATGAGAAGATTACTATCATATTCTTTCCAATGGTGAGTCTTCTCTTGACATATAATTATCTTCATTGTCTCCAATTGAGAATTATATTTCAACCAAACTCCAAGGTTATATAGGTAGTGCTCGTAGATATACTCAGCAAGTGGATGTGCACAACCCTGTCTTATGATAACACGAGGTTGTATGTCATTAGACATCTTGTATGATAGTGGCAAAACACCCTTCCAACGTAGGGTTCGCCTCACCCTATATGATTCACCAAATATAACTACTAAATAATGTATACAACACACTTTTCTATCTTTGTTTTAGGAGAACCTCCACAATTTAGAGACCATTGATTCTATTCCCTGTTACCCCGCTTCCCATCTATCTACACTCTTATTACCTGAAAGGAATTGTGCAGCAAAAGGGTGAATACAACTTGCCCAATAAAGAATATCACGACTAAAGATAATTAAATTATCAATAGCCTTCATCAGTAATAAATTAGAGATTTAGAAAATATGGTAGATGATAAAACTTTTCAACTATAGTTGTAGCAGAACGAGCAATCCATTAGAAGAGTCAAATAGACCTAGACCATAAAGTCTATTATCTTCTCCATGTTAAAAGTCCACCAACAATTTTTTATTATCCCTGTAACATCAATCAACACTTCCTGTCCACAATCATGTGAATAACTCATAATCATAATTGTGGTTCTAAATTCCTCTTCTCATCCAGAACGAAGATAAATTTCATCACATGTCTTTACCTGAAACATCAGAGATCATGGTTATACCAAATCACAGTTCATGCTCATAATCATACTAATAAATTCATCTTTGCACTACAGGCCAAAGATATTCATCAACAGTTCATCTTTCCACCACGGGCCAAAGATATTCAACAACATGTCATCTTTGCACTACATGCCAAATGTGACGCCCCCAAAATAGGTATACATCACCTATTCTGAGTCGCCAAATACATGGTACAGAATACAAATACAATCTTAATTATACAACAAGAGAGCTGTGAGTTTTAATACAAATACTGTCTTCAAGACAATATCCACTCTCAGAATAAGTCCTCATTACATTTATTGTCACACTTCTTAACAGAATAGTGAGGACTACTAGCTAATACTATCATCCGGACCATCACTCCGTTCCCCGACTCGTCCCAGCTACGTTCTCATTTCCTGAAGAGAACAATGAAAGAAATGGTGAGCTCAACTAGCCCAGTAAGAAATATTATGACTAAGATAATGCAAAATAAATTATCATTAGTCTTCAACAATGTTAAACTGATAAAATACAATAGACATCAAGTTTAACTGTAGCGGAACAAACAATCCATTAGAAGAGTCAAGTAGAGAATAAAATCTACTATCTTCTATGATTTAAAAGGTTTTTCATGACTTTTATCACGAGACTCGACTTAATAAATAATCCACATCATCGAATCACCCATGCACTACTACGGCAAGGATATTCTTTAAGTATCACGACCACAAATTATCCATGCACTATGTGCCAAGGATATTTGTGTATTCATTAATGGTCATGATCATGCCAACAACTGTCCATCAATGCACTACGGCCAAAAGGACTTTTACCACATCATTTGTAACATTACGGTTATGATTACACGAATAATCCCTGGTCATAATCATACCAAGTCCATCTATGCCCTATAGGCCACAGATGACTTTCAACAAAATATAAACATGAGGATGATGACAATGATATAAGAATTCAATAAAAAAAGTTCAAGAATTAATTTATCCAGAACCAATAACGCCCAAATTGTCAACATGACATCGCTTTGTAGAGTAAAATTCAAGAATGCTTTCGAAGAATATTTTCATGAAAAGATCTGAGGATGAAGCGCAAATATCAAGGATATTCCACTAATTTCATGGAGTATAGAAGTCAAAACTTTAACCAATTGTGACGCCCCCAAAATTAGGTATACATCACCCATCTTAGGTCGCCTTGGATATATGGTACATAATTCAAATACAACTTCTTAATACAACTGCCGTGTATAATACGACAAAACATAAACCGTGAGTTTGAATACAAATAATGTCTACTAGAGATTATACAAACTCAAAAGGAGTCCTCATTACAATTATTATCACACTATTTCACGTAATAGTGAGGACTACTAATGCTATCCTCTAGACCATTACTCCGTTCCACAGGACTCGTCCCGCCTATATTCTCATTTCTGAGAGAACGGTGAAAAAAAAGGGTGAGCTCAACTAGCCCAAGAAGAAATATTATGACTAAGATAATGCGTAATAAATTATCATTAGCCTTCAAATGATGTTAAACCGATAAAATATAATAAACATCAAGTTTAAGCTGCGCAATGAACCAAAGAATCCATTAAAAGAGTCAAGTAGAAAATAAAATCTACTATCTTTTATGATTTAAAAGGTTTTTCATCATCATATATATATTTGAGACTCAAATTTTAATAAATATTTCACATCATCGAATCACCCCTGCACTACGGCCAAGGATATTCTTTAGTATCACGACCACAATTATCCATGCACTACGGGCCAAGAATATTTGTGTATTCATTAATGGTCATGATCATGCCAACAACTGTCCATCAATGCACTACGGGCCAATGAGGATTTTTACCACATCATTTGTAACATTACGGTCATGATTACACCAAATAATTCCTGGTCATAATCATACCAAGTCCATCTATGCACTTCTGAAGCCACAGATGACTTTCAAAAATATAAATATAAGGATGATGACAATGATATAAGAATTCAATAAAACAAGTTCAAGAATTAATTTATCCAGAACCAATAACATCCAAATATCGACAACAATCATCGCTTTGTAGAGTAAAATTCAAGAATACTTAGAAGAATATTTCCATGAAAGGATACTTAGATGAAAGCTTAAATATCAAGGATATTCCACTAATTTCATGGGGTATAGAAGTCAAAGTTTTAACCAACCGAGTATAATAAAGAATGGAATAACAAAAGAAATCACCATGCATGCGATAGATCAAGCATGTGCAAAAGTTATTCCAATAGAATAATAAATAACGGAACCGAGTTCACGTAAAACACACGTAGCATGGATGTTCAAATGTAATAATAATAAAAGCGGAACCAGTCCTGTAAAACACACAAACAGGATGTTCCAAATGTAATAATAATAAAGCGGAACTCGATTAAAGGTGTAAAACACATGCACGAGGATGTTCCACGAGAATAATAATAAGACGGAACAGTAGGTGTAAAACACATGCATAAATCTGTTCCAACATAATAATAGAAGAATGTCACCAAGTATAGGGTAATCACAGATACAAAAGTTATTCCAATGTAATAATAAGCAATGGAATAACAACGATTTCTCTTCATGAATAAGAAATAATAACACCCCTTACTTTAGTAGGAGATTGAATCTGCGATAGTGTAGTAAGAAGAATCTCTTCTTCTTCTCTCTTATTCTCTCTATACTTTCTCTCTATAGCTTGAATGAATTCGTGAAAAATAATGAAGCACTAGGCCTCTATTTATAGGGTTTATTGACGGTAGTGATGTGAAAAGAAAAGTGGTTTGGACGCTTTTGTAATGTGAAACGACAATTGGTTGGGACGCTTTGTAATGTGAAACGACCAAGTGGTTCGGACGCCTCGTAATATGTAAACAAAGAAGTGGTTTGACGTCCGGTAAAGGTAATTACTATTGACGAAGGTAATTACTATTCACGAAGATAATTACTATTGATGAAGGTAATTACTATTATTACCGAAGGTAATTACTATCGACGAAGATAATTACTATCGACGAAGGTAATTACTATCGACGAAGAGACTCTTAGATGATGACATATGCCCCCCCCATAAAATAACCAAGCTTACCACAAACGCCTCTCATAATGCACTCTTTATATACATCAAGGATTGAATAAATATTACCACAAATCATTTTATTTTTAATCAACACATATTTAATCTTTCAACAATTATTAATCATTTATAACTTGTCGTCTCAATTATTGATTTAATAATATAACATATTATCTGATGATAATCTTGACAATAATTGAATCAATAATATAAGAGATATGACGCAAAGAATTATCAGAAGTAATAATTGAGTATAATTTGAGTGACTTCTCACGTAAGCATTAATAATCAATACCGTAGTGTGTTACTTATGCAGCCCAGCGCCAGACATCGTACTTTTACTACTAAGGGTAGTTCAACAGGTTTTAACGGTAACACCTCCAAGTTATTTTTATAGAAAGATAATTTTGTCATTTTTCTACTACGACAATACTTGGTTGTGGGGTCCACTAATGATTGAGTAGTGCATATTTAATATTCCCCCACCAAACGAATATTTTATAACAACTTGCTTACTTTTGCAAAATTTATAAATATTACCCACAACTATTATATCAATTTTACTCCATAATATTCAAAAATAATATTTATAGAAAATTCATCTTTATTTATAAAAGTTGGGGTCTTACACCAACTGAGTATAATAAGGAATGGAATAAAAAAAGAAATCACCAGGCATGCGATAAAATGCACACGAGTTATTCCAATAGAATAATAATTAACGGAACCGGTCCGGCCGTAAAAACGCATGCATACGATTTATGATATTCCAAATGTAATAGTAAAGCAGAATCAGTCCCGTAAAACGCATGCATGTGATATTCCAACAAAATAATAAAAGCGGAAATCAGTCCCGCCAAAAACTTATGAACAAATATATTCCAATGTAATAATAAAGATTTAAATCAAGTCGGTGTAAAATGCACTTACAGGATATTCCAACAGAATAATAACGAATAGAATAATAGAAGAATTTCACCAAGTATAGGGTAGCCCGTGTATACAGGTTATTCCAACCGAATAATAAATAATGTGTTAGTTCCTAGTTGGCACAATAGTTATCTAGAAGGAGGGTTGAATAGATAATTTAAAAAACTTTTCGTTTTAAACTTTTTCTTTGATGATGATTAATACTTAGCGGAATTAATATTTGTTTTAATCTTCTTTACCAAGCAATGGAGTAACGAGGGTGAGGCAGTTATGGCAGTTATAACAGATATAGCAGTTATGATATAATTGTAGATGACACAATCGTTTTTAAGTGGTTCAGAGCACTTAAAGCTCCTAGTCCACTCTTCTACTCAACGAGTAGGATATCCACTAAGGATATCATACAACTTTCGAATCACACTGATTCCTTCAGACCAAATTGCTCAGAACTTCTTAGTTCACTCTTGAATTCTTCAAGTCCAGCAGACTTGGCTTTCTTACAGTTCACTACGAACTCTTCATGTCCAGCAAACTTGGTACTCTTCTTCAGTTGGTTGATAATGTTGTCTTCTTGATGGTTGCTATCCAGTCACTGTGTAAGCACTTGTTCTAAAGAACTAAGTAGCTGAGCAAGCTTTGCAATATCTCAGATCGTAGAGTTGAGCTTGAGAGAGATGTTCACGGTGTTTGTTCAATGTTTGCGTAGTTCTCTCATCATCATCCGATCCGACCAGATATATGTGATGTTGAAAACTATCCGTTGGATCCATCCGTTGTGGCATTAAATGCGCCCCGAACTTTTCAGATATTATGAAGACATTTTCGCACATCTTACAATTCTCGCATTTCGCCCACCGACATTGCAGTCGCTTTCTCACCTACTACCTGCAAAGATGTTTTCTCCCTCTTACCCATGGTACTATCCTTAGCTTCTTCAATACGCTTCTTTGTTGCATACTAATGATATTTCATATACTCTGGGACTGATGAGTACTGCAGCGTCTAGGATCCATTTCTCACATGTTGAAATCACAGATCATGAGGCTCGACATCTTCTGACATGAGATAGATGATGCTCTACGATTTGGATCATGGTGTTCTACGATTCAGATCGTAGCGTCTTTGACATCTTTGCACACTACAATGCTATCAGTCGAGAGCACTACGATTGCACACTACGATCTTCACTTGCTCGTGTTGTTGACTCTACTTTCCCGAGAGCACACTACGATCATTGACTTGTAACCTTCATGTTTCCTCCAGCATACTACGATCGTGGAGATGGCTCGGCAGACGTTGGGACTACTCTACGATTTCCGAAGAGTCCCTTCAAGGCAAGCATACTACGATCTTCAGGCTCTACATTTTCTACCTTGACTTCTGCAATGTTGATCAGATTGATGCACTATGATTTCTTCAATACTAGTCTATTACATCTCCAGATCAACCTAACAATTTTGATCTTTCTATCTATGCATTCCCTAACAGAATGGTAGACGTTGGGAGCTCAGATCAACCTAACAATTTGATCTATCACTAAGTCCTTGTACATATATTCATTGAAGGGCCTTACAAATAATCATTTTCATATACATTAAAACATCAAATCATAATATGCATTCTCCCAACAATCTCCCCCTATTTGATGTTGACATAACCAAGAAGATTTGTTGTCATGATTATTAGTGACTAGATGCATTTGCAGGAAATTTAAACATGACTTAGTATTTCAGTGAGCAGCTGAAATTTCTAGAGAATAAGCATGAATTTATTGATGATAAGAAGATATTACAATTCAGCATTACATCAATAGGAAATTTAAGTTTCACCTTATCTCTATTTTCTTGACCTCTTTAGTGGAGGTGGGTTGGCGTCTTCTCAAAGCCCTTCTTTTCTTTGAGCTTCCTCGTTTTCGCTTTAACTCTTCCAAATTTCGCTTAGACTTAGTATTGGATTCTCCTCATGCTCATGCGTGCATGAATGCAGGATCTCCAGTTGGCATTCTTATGCGTCTGAGAGAGACACATCTTGTGAGTGGGAGTTGACTCTGACGGCTTAATGGTATAGCCATTACAATTCTCATTGATCGATCGTTGAGTGTGGATTGTGGAATTGTCTTGCGGGAGGGCTTCGTGATGCTTGAGCTTGACATTGTCCTCTTCCCTTTCTTGAGTTCCATGACCCCTCCGCCTCCGCCTTGTCCTCCTCGAACTCCTTTTCCTTTATTCTCCCCTTTATGTCAAAGATCAAGGGTTCAATATCGGCAGACAATCGATTAACACCTTGGACAAGCTCGTTTAGTTGGCTTTGTGTCTGAGCAATGTCCTCTCTATTTTCCTTGATCTGTTTTTCAGATCTTGCTTCTTTGTTTTGGAGAACTGAAAGAATCATATCATTATGTTTTTCCTGATTTGCATAAGATTTCTGGAAGTCGTAGACAGAAGCTTTCAAGTTGAGGATGTTGTCCAGCATAATTTTATGTTGAAGGTCTTGGTGTTTCTGTATTTCGAGTACAACCTCTCTTTGCTTGGCAGCTATCTGGAAGTGGATCTCATCTCTGTCCGACATACTCTTCAGAATCTCTTTGATACTTTCCCTTAGCATGATCATCTTCTTGTAGATTCAACAAGTCCCCCTTAGCTGGAACATCTTCTTGAGAGATCAGAAACTCCCCTCATTTTGAAAGAATCGCCCTCTTTATTTGCTTGGGGATTCTTCTTTTTCTGACCATATTCTTGCCTTTCCTTTGTCAAAGACTTTTCATTTTCAAGAATATACTTTGACCAAATTTTGTTTTTGATTTCTTTGGGTTTAGCCACAACTTTTGGACTCTCTTGAGTCTTAGCTTTGTCATGTTGAACAACCACTCTTCTTAAAGCAGCTTCCTCCATTTTCGCCACACACTGGCCTTTGGTCTCGGAGAACGGCGAGAGACTCTACGATAAGAAATCGTTGGTTGGTCTTACGGACTTATGACCGATTTTGTTCTTCTTTAGGAACCGTGATATGGTGGCTTGGTCCTCTTCAAACTTCTTCTTGTCACGCTTCTTTCTTAGCCTCCTTAGAGTTTCTATATCGAGGATTCTCTACAGAATGTCATTGTAGATCTTCGAGGCTCTTCGATCCGTCTAGCCTTTAGCTTTCTCTTACCCTTACTTTTTACGGCAAAGAAGCGGAGGTTCTCCTTGTTGGCTTCTCCTTCTTCTTGACTTCTTCCCTGACAACAGACATGTTTCCTGGAATGCCTGCATTTTATAGATCCCCAGTTCTTCCACTGGACTCTGTCATCATTCGCATATACTCAGCAGGGTTTCTCTTCTAGTTTTCAAACAACTGCTGGGTCATTCTTCGATTTGGGTTGATGGCTTCTCCATCTTCATCCCCAATTTTGTCACCCAGTGCTGATTGCAGAATGATACTTATGAAACGCCCATATAGCATCTTTTGAGGGATTTTTGATTTCTTTGAGTTGAGGATCCACCTTCCGATCCACTCGAGTAATACAGCTCCATAGTTGAGTTGTATGCCATTAAACATGGCAGTTGATGAGTGAGTTTTATACTCATAATTGAGTGCGTTTGAACTTAATCTTTTGGATGTTTTTAAGTGTTTATGTGTATTCATGCATGTTTTATGTTTTTTTGTAGGAATTGGGACAAAAGTTACTTGGATCGACGTTTGGGGTGGCTAGATTCGCATTTTCGGCATGCCATTTACATAGCAGTCACTTCAGAGCCAATTTGAGTATTGCTCAGGACCTTATTTCGAAAAACTTAAAGAATTAAAGTTGTAGATCTACGTCTCATCTTTCCGAGACATCTTGAATCATCGAAATCGGAGTTCGGATGAAGAAGTTATGGCCATTTTTCCAAAGGACGTCGGAGCAGAAAATGTCAGAAAAAGTGGCAGCGCCGGGGAGCCTAAACCAAGCCTATTTGCAAAGCCGTGCCCAGCGCTAGGGCGCGGGGGAAGAGCCAGGAAAGGGTTGGACGCATTTTGGGGCGAATATTGACACCTTTTTTACTCTAAATTGGATTGGGTTTGTTCCTAAGCTAAAAATTGGACTTGTAACCTATAAATACATGATGTAAGACATAAAATAAAGGGAGATTACATAGATTATATTAGAGATACACTCCATTAGATTAGACATTAACCCTAGTTCTTATTAGTTTTGGAGATTGAAGCAACTTGGAGATCATTGAAGATCAAGAGCAAGAGCAAGAGCAAGAAGGGAACATCAGATTTGCTAACAACAAATTCTATTCTCTTCTCTTATCATACTTTTATCTTTTAATGTCTATTCAGTTGTGGATTCTTGGTTTTAATTCATTAATTATGAACTAACTCTTTTATTAAGATTTCAATTGAACCTTTTATGTCTATGAATTAATTATTTGATTTATTCCAATTATTTATGTCAAGGTGAATTGTTTATCTTGTCTTGTGCTTATTGCTTAATTATTTGATCAGTAATTATCTTGTTACTCTAGAAGGAATTGAAAGAGGAATTCTAGGGTTAGAACTGGGCATCATATCATGTGACTTAGTTATTTGCAAAGTGAATAATTAGGTTTGTGAATTGAATGTAAATATATGTTCACCTCATATAACATATAAAGAATTGGGATTATAAGGAGTTTAATTCAATTATTTTGCATAGGAATATAGCAAGATTAATCTGGATTAAATAGAAGGCAATTGATCACTTGGAAAAGGACTTTTGGCATTTGAGAATTCCTGTTAATAATTCAGTAGACATAATAATTAGGATAATTGGATAATTGATTTATAGTTCATAATTGGGGATATTGAAGTCTTAATCTTTATTTATTTGAATTAATTTAGAGTAATCTAGTTTTAATTGATTAATTTAGTTTTCTTAATTAGAAAAATCACAATTTATGGTTGTTTAAATAAAATTGATTTGGTTAAGAGTTAGTACTTGGTAATTTTTATTAAATAATTTCTCATGAACGATATACTTTTCTTATCACTTTATTACTTGTTGATGGTGTGTATACTTTGACGTATTCATTGATCATGAAATCGACCAACGGTACAATGAGCTGAGCTTAAGTTGAGCTTCATTCACCGAGTCATGACCGAGCTCTTTCGCAAAGATATGCATTTTCCAATAATGTCAGCCAAGAACTCAAACCTTTGTGAGAATTCCTTCTTTTTGTATCCTTTTACAGAGGGGTTTTTCTTGTGATGCATTTTCCTTAGACTCTCTTGGAAGTTTATGCTGTCTAAGAATGGGTGCCTTTCATTCTTGAAACCTAGGGCCAGATTGAAGTCCTCTTCCCTTAGTCTCATTTCTACTCCCTTTACTCGAGTAGTGATGGTGTTGTGTTCGAACACACCATTCTTATAGAACTCCTTCACTAGCTTGGGATAGATGAGTGTATCGGTGCTCAACGCCTCTTTGAGACCCGCCTTTTTAAGTAAGGCCAGCGTCTTGTGAAATTTTGGTGGAGCAGACTTGAACTCGTCGAAGCAGAGTCTATAGCCTGAAACCACATTTGAAGCAGCCATTGATTCTGTAGTTGAAGGTGAGATACGACTGAGCTTTCTGCTGATTTAGGGTTTCGCTTTTGAGAGAGAGAGAGGATGAGAGAGATAATATTTTGAACTTTAGATTTCAAAAACATGATTTCAATTTGTACTTGTAACTTCCCTCTCTCTTTTTCACTTAGTGGAACAGGTGTCGATTTTTGCTTGGCTCTACGATTTTGACTGTGCAAGAATGTACTGATTTGCCCTTGGTCTTTTTAGAGCTAAGGTGTCCTTAGGGTGACTACGATCGTTGAGGCAGTCTTATGTTCATTGAGTCTATCCTGCGATCGTCGAGTCTGTCCTATGATCGTCGAGTCTGTCTGGCAGTCGTTGAGTCCGATCAGCATTCGTTGAACTGTCCTACGATCGTCGAGTCTGTCCAAATATCGTCGAGTCTGTCAGAATCCTTGTGATGAGTTTTTGATAAAGCATTCTTTTAAGGCATTTCGGGAAGGCCAACCTCTTGGAGAGATTCAAGGGTTAGGTTTGTTCTGAGCCACCTCTAGAGAGATTGCCTTGTTATGAAGCTTGTCATCATAGGATGAGCTTTTGTCATCGTTGAGTCTGCACTTAGATGGTTGAGTCCTTGCTACGATCGTTGAGGTAGTTTCTGCATTCAAATTTCACGATCGTGAACTTCCTTAACCATGTCTACAATTTTGAGTTCACCTTTTATGTATGCTCATGGTTAATACACTCTGAAAGCATATATTTCATGGTTATAGATTTAGCATTCCTAGCTCACTTATTAACTTATTAAATCTGGATTCATCTAGTGGTTTTGTAAAAACATCAGCAAGTTGATTTTCAGTAGGGATATATTGTAAAGATATAATTCTATTTTGTACATGATCCCTAATGAAGTGATACCTTATTTCTATATGCTTGGTCCTAGAATGCATGCGGGATTATGAGTTATTGCTATGGCACTTGTGTTATCACAGTGTATGGGAATAGATTTGAAATCGAACCCATAGTCACTAAATTTGATTTCTCATTCATAGGATCTCGAGCAAGAAAATGTTGTCAAAGAATATATTCATTTTCGCAGGTTGAAGTGAGACACCGAAGTTTTGCTTTTTCTTTGAACCGGGACACAAGTTTGTTTCAAGAAGTTGGCAGTGCCATTTGGTTTTTTTTATCTATTTTACATCCCGCAAAATCAAAGATCTGTGTATCCTATTAGTTCAAATGAGGATTCCTTGGGATACCACAACCCCAAGTAGGGTGTACCCTTGAGATACCTTAAGATCCTCTTTACAGCAGACAAATGTGACACTTTAGGGTTAGCCTGAAATCTAGCACATATGCATGTTATAAACATTATATCTGGTCTACTGGCAGTTAGGTATAAAAGAGACCCTATCATACCTCTGTATTGAGTGATATCAATACTTTTACCTTTCTCATCTTTGTCAAGCTTGGTTGCAGGAGCAATTGGTGTTTTCATGGGAGAGGCTAATTCCATGCCATACTTCTTTAGTAGGTCTTTGATGTACTTGGCTTGGTTTATGAAAATTCCTTCTCTAGTCTGCTTTACTTGCAGTCCAAGGAATAAGTTCAACTCACCCATCATGCTCATTTCAAACTTGCTCTGCATTAGCTTAGAGAATCTCTTGCATAACTTTTCGTCAGTAGAACCAAAGATAATGTCATCAACATAGATTTGAACTAGTAAGACTTTGTCTTTATGCTTTCTAAGAAACAGAGTGGTATCTAATCTACCTCTAGTGAACCCATTTTCGATTTAGAAGTTAGTCAGTGTTTCATACCATGCTCTAAGTGCTTGTTTAAGACTATATAAGGCTTTATCTAATCTATAGACATAATTGGAAAGAGATGGATTGATGAAACCTGGAGGTTGCTCTACATAGACTTCTTCTTGGAGTTCTCCATTTAGAAATGCACTCTTAACATCCATCTGGAAGACTTTGAACTTCATGTGAGCCTCAAAGGCAAGAAAGATTCTGATGGCTTCTAGTCTGGCAACAGGTGCAAATGTCTCATCGTAGTCGATACCTTCTTCTTGAGAATAACCATTTGCCACTAATCTTGCCTTGTTTCTGGTTATGGCCCCATCTTCATCCATTTTATTTCTGAAGACCCACTTAGTTCCTATCACAGGATGGCTCTTTGGTCTTGGTACCAATCTCCATACTTTACTTCGTTCAAATTGGTTGAATTCTTCCTACATTGCTTCTATCTAGCTGGAGTCTTCCATAGAATCTTCTATATTCTTTGGCTCTATTTGTGACATGAAGCTTAGATAAAAACATTCATTACGAAAAAGCAGCTCTTGTTTTGACTCTGCTTTGGGATCTCCAATGATTAGATCCTAACGTGATCTCTTGCCCATCAGCACGGTTGGGACATACGTCTCCGATGTCTTCCCTCGTCTTAAATCTTCAAGGTCTATTTCTTCTTCTTGGAGTGGAGGCTCATTGTCTTGCATGGACCTCTCTATGATCACATTCTCATGCTTCTACGATTTCACTATCTCGCGCTCGCGATCAGAGTGTTGAGCTCGACGACTTCATTCGTAGTGTCTGCACTATCGGTCGTAATGTCTTGAGGTACTATTTTTTCTAAGTCAGTTTCATCAAAGATGATGTGTATTGAGACTTCAACATTCAGTGTCTTCTTGTTGAACACCCTGTAAGCCTTGCTGTCTGTGGCATATCCAAGAAAGATTCCTTCGTCTGACTTGGGCTAGAATTTTGTCAGAGACTGCTTTCCATTGTTGAGAATATAGCAAGCACATCCAAAGACATGAAAGTAGCTGACACTTGGCTTCCTTCCTTTCCACGGTTAAGTAGGCGCCTTCTTAATCGTAGAGTGAATTAAAGATTTATTTTTGTGTGAAGATGGTGTTGGCGACTTACGCCTGAAGTATTCAGGTGCATTTAGTTCTCGCTAGTAGAGTCCTTCCACCTCTATCGGTTCTCGTTTCTTTCTTTCAAAGAACTCCATTTTGTTGAGGAGTTCGTGGAGTCGAGAAGTTATGATCGATGCCATTGTATGAAAGCAGAACTTGTCTATTTCTCGAGAAATCAAATTTCTTCCATGATCACTCTTTATGGCCTTGATTTTCTCTCATTTCTCGCTCATCACCACCTAAACATCTTGATTAATTGAGCTCGTTTCATCCTTTGAGGTTGGAAGAATACCCATGTGAATCTGGTGTAGTAAATTCGATTATGACTAGAGAGTATCTTTTCCTCCAAGACTAGTTGTTGGGATTGGCCCAAAGAGATCCATGTGGAGCAACCGCAGGGCTTGTCAATGGAGTTAGCGATCTTTGCTTCTTGAACGAGCTTCGGGTTTATTTTCCAGTTCGGCACGCGTTGCATGGCCTTTCCTTCACAAAGTTGAACTTGGGTAGCCTACCACGAGGTTTTTTTGACGCCAGTGATTTGGACATGCTTTTGAAGTTTAAGTGAGATGACCTTCTATGCCATAGCCATTTCATTTCCTCGGATGCTTTTGCCAAAAAAACATATTGTCTCATCAGAGCTTAGTTGACCAAGATTCATTGTGTAGACATTTCCTTCTCTTGTTAGGCCAACTTTACTAGAGATGTCTTCAAATCTCTGACTTAACACTGATTGTTGAGAAATTTTACTTGGTGACCCTTGTCGCAGAGTTGGCTGATACTTAGAAGGTTGTGTTGGAGTCCTTCCACATAAGCTACTTTGCTGAAAGATACTACACCATTGCCAGCAGAGCCATATCCTCTTGTCTTTCCCGAGCCGTTATCTCCAAAGATGACTGAGGGACCCTCATTTTCTATGTAGTTAGATAGTAGAGCTTTGTTCCCTGTCATATGCCTTGAGCATCCACTGTCCAGATACCATGTTGAGGTCGTGGAGCTCTTTTCCTGTCAACACATTTGAACCTTCATTTTGGTACCCATATTTGCATGGGTCCTTCATTGTTAGTGCCTTTGGTGACCCAAATTTGTCTAATCTTGGGTATCACATGCATGGAGTTATAATAACACTTTGTAGCCCTATGACCATAATTGTTGCATATGAAACATCTATTATGATGCATGCCTATGTGTGTGTGGTGATTTATCTTCCACTTGGACTTGTGTGGTTCCTTAGTTAACCTTCTGTTAAACTGATTTTCTTTCTTTCACGTGTCCTTAGGTTTCATAAATAGTGATGAGTGTGCCTTACCTCTACTGTACCTTCCCAGTTGATTCGTAGAGTTGGTTTTGCTTAACTCTACGATTCTTGAGGTTAGTGAGTAGAGGTTCAGTTACTCTTCTCCTTTATGAAACCTGCACTCAACGTGAGATCCTTTACTTCTCGAATATAACTAGAAGCAAGAGAACAAGGTTGAACTAGCTCTTCCAACTGTGAGGATTTCATAAAGGCAATGCCTCTACCAAAACTTGAGGCAATACTAGTGCTAGTTTCCATCATTTTTCCACACAAGGTACGAGAGATGAATTCCCCAAAGCCTAGACATGTTCTGTCGAATGTGTTTCTCTGACTAGAGAGTAGGCAGTTCATGGACGATGAAGGTTTGTTCCATGTAGAGATAGTCTTCTCAGATCCTCAACTTTAGAGGTTAGAATAGACTCTCTTTGTGCAAATGAAGTGTGTTTGTCAATACATGGTATGTAAACAAAACAACTACTACATTAATACAATACAATTGTCGCAAAAATATTAACAACACATAAACCGTGAGTTTAAATACAAATATTGTCTTCTAGATAATATCCACACTCAAATAAGTCCTCATTATAATTATTGATACACTATTTTACAAAATAGTGAGGACTACTAAAACAACTGCTCTTGAACCATTACTCCACACCCCGACTAGTTCCCGCTATATTCTCGCCTCCCGAGAGAAGAAAATGGAACAAAAAGGAAAAGGGTGAGCTCAACTAGCCCAAGAAAGAATATTATGACTAAGATAATGTACAACAAATTATCCTTAGTCTTCAACAGGAAAATCTGATAGAATACAATAGACAACAAGTTTTAGATCAACAATCGCAAATGAAACAACAATTCATTGTAAAGAGTTAAGAGAGAATGAAATCTACTATCATCTATGAATTTAAAAGTCCATCATCGATATTTTATCCTCAGAACATCAATCAATATACATCATAAATCAAATATTCATCTTTGCACTATGTGCCAAAGATATTCACCAATTGGTCATGTTCATCTAAACTGCTCATGCTCATCAAAGATTGCACACTCACGCCAAAGATATTCATCATAAAATCATTCATCATAAAATCATTCATCTACTACGTCCAAAGATATTCATTATATCATCATTTAGGACCGAGGATGATGAAAAATATTTTAAAGAAAACGAATCCAAAGGAAACAAAAGAACAAATATTAAGGATTCGTGATTTTTTAAACAATCCAAGTTCAAAAATACTTCATAAATAATCAGAGTGGAGTAAAATTCAAGAATGAAGATCAAAACATAGATCCAATCAAAGATAGAATCATAATGCATAATCTTGGACACATAAAAAAGAAAATTTAATTTTTTCGTGAATAGTGTCGATTCGTGAATAGTGTCAGATAACGTGAATAAGGTCGATACGTGAATAAGAACTTCGACACTAAAAGATAGAAATTTCACAAAAAAAAATCATCATGCTTCGTGAATAGTAATCGTGAATAAGTCGTGAATAAGAAACTCGTGAATAGTAACTCATGAATAAGAACTCGTGAATAGAACTCATGAATAGTAAATCCCGACATGAAAAAGTTCCAAATTTGATAAAAAGTTCCAACCAATATTTTTAAGATAATGATATCAAGAAATAATATCATTTTTTAAAAAAAATAACATCCCTTACCTCAAAAAAAAAAGATTTCGATCGAATATCGGATATAGTGTCGAAAGAACTTGCAACCAGATAGCAATACTCAAAGTACTAAAATACTCACAAAATACGCTCGATATATAGAGAGAGAAAGAGAGAGAAAACTTTAGTTTTCGTGTGATTTTCAATTCTAACCTAAAGACCCTATTTATAGAAAAATTGCTTAGAACACCAAAGCAGTAAAATTTAATATAATAATAATATATATAAACAAAATTTCCTACGCCCACTTCTTTGAATCTGAATTCAGCAACTACATCACATGCAAGACCCACAATTAATGACAAAAACGTTTTTCATATAAAAAATAATTAAAACTTCCAAAAATCAATTATTTCGGAACTTCGGAACTTCAATAATTCATAATAAATAGCCCTTTTATCAGAAAATTTGAATCTCATGATTTTTTTATAGGAAATTCAATTCTCTACAACTTTGCGTAAGAAAGTTTTTCCAAATTCCAAACAAAAATTGATCAAATCCACATATACTGGACGATTTTACAAGCTATAATCAAATTTCAACCAAGAAATGGGTCCACCAACATGTTTAACATGTTTTAAACATTTTTGCAAAAAAAAATACTTTCCTCCTCATATACTCATATATCCCACATTCATTGTAAAAATATCACCATTATTATATTATAATAATATAATAAAATATTATTTTATCGTAAAAGATAAAATATCAATTTTTAACAATTGTCACTTTAAAAATTTTCTCCATCTATATCCACATAAAATCAATATTTTCCTCATCATATAAATCAATAATTAATTATTCACAAATAATATTATAGTAATCACAAGATCGACAAACTGTGCCGCTCCTCAAGAAAGAGGGCTTTCCAATAAGAATTTCTCCTCATCGCTGCAGCAATTAGTGACCAAACCTCTCCTTAGATGTAACTTTCTAGACATTGCCAATAATGTTTTCTAATAATATTATTCAGATAATATGAATTATTGCTTCGATAATGGAAAATAATCGTAGAAGTGACAATTATCAAACAACAAAGAATATAAAATATCAACGCAAAGAATTATTGAATCAATAAAATAAAATATCGAATAAAGAATTATCGTAATAATTATCGAGTAGTGCCTTCACGTAAGAATCAATAATGGTGCAATACCGTGTGCTATCGCAGGCAACAACGCCAGACATCGTGGTTTTAACCAACCGTATTCCAACAAAGATTAATCTCAGAATAACTACGCCGTTATTTATAAACAACTTATACTTGTCGCTTTTTCTTCATCCAATCGCTTTTCCGTTATGGGGCCCACACACAAGGTCGCACTGCCATTGCATAATATTTCCCGACAAAAGAAGAATATTCCACCACCAAACTAATATTCTCCGACAACAATGAGTATTTTATAACCACTTGCTTATTTAAAATATTTTATGATTTTACCCATAACTAACCACATTAATCAAATCAACCCTTACTATTTCAAAAATGATAAATAGAGGAAATTAAATTTCATTTATTAATAATTTGGGGTCTTACAACCTCCCTCCTTATGAAATTTCGTCCTCTAAATCGACGACGACTGGTGTGTTTCAAAAAGATGAGGATACCTCGCTTTCATTTCCGCTTTCCAACTCCTGTGTCATTTCCTCAATAAGCATGGTTTCTCCACAAAACTTTAACTTGTGGTATGACCTTCAGGCGTAGGATATGCTCTTTCCTATCCAAGATCTTGACATGTACCTCCTCGTGACGTTAAATCTTTCGCTATCTCGTCCTGGTTCTAACTCAATAATGTGGTTGGTTCGGTCGTCCACATATTTACGTAACATCGACACGTGAAAAACGTTATGAACACGCGCCATACTTCAAGCAGTAAAACGAGTCTATAGCCACAGCTCCTATTCGATCGAGGATTTCAAATGGACTAATAAATCAAGGTTCGAGCTTTTCTCACATCGCCGATTCTCGCTTTTGAATAACGACTTTCGTGATCTTCTTCTTCATATTCATCAACTCCAAGTCCAGTAGTTTGAGCAATTTTAAATTTATCGATTAAAGTCGATTCTAATCAGATATTCGTTATCTTCACGCAGCAGTTCTGGAATCTTTAACTCTATCTCCATCTTCCGTAAGTCATATTAAATGGGTCTTTGTGTTAACAATATCGCACTCAGAACGATACATACGATCTTTTTTACTCAACACGCCACCTACCATGTCATTTTTTTTTTTCCAGATGGTATTGAATGGTATGGTCGTAATCTTCAACAATCACTCGAGCCAACGTCTGCCGCATGTCGAGTTCTTGGAAGCTCTTTTCACATTCCTCGCCCATTCAATTTTGTATCTCTACGAGTCACCGAAGTTAATGGAGTAGCGATTCGAGAAAATCCTTCCACTAATCTCCGATAATAACCAACTAAGCCTGTAAAGCTACGATTTCGACATCGACTTAGGTTGTTCTCAACTATGACTCATATCCCAATCTTGATAAGACGTCACAATGGTACCTATCAGCTTTTACTATCACACAAATATGGCGCCCCCACGGAGAGTCCGGCTTTGCAGCATTCCACAAAGGAAGTCACCAGATAAAGGCTCTGTACAAACTTCTATAGTTGAATTTTTAACTCTCAAGTTCAATAGAGCCATGAGATTTTAGAAATGGTTTTTGTACCGGTTCAAAGTCGATACAAAATTCAATATCACACTTTGGGAGTAAGCCAAGAAATTTTTCAGAAATACATCAGAAATTTACTAACAATAAATATCATTCAAATCGATATATTTTGTTCAAGTCCATAACATGGGCTAAGAAAACTTGACATCCATTTTTTCAATAAACGAATGACTTTTATGGCTTGATATGAAAGTGTTTGACTTCAATGGTTTGGTTGCATTGAATTCAATAACAAAGTTGCTTAGAATATGAAAACTAACAACACGTAAAGCAATCAATTTTGGCATGATGAGTAGTTAATCAATCAATCCCCAAAATCACATCAAAAGCAAGTATCTTTAAAGAAATAAGGTCAATGTGTAATGTGATGGTGCCAACTTGGATCAAACAAGATTTATAAACAATGGATGTAACGAAAGTTTCTCATAAACTGAGTTTCAACAGATAAGTCAAAGTCTAATTTTCTCCTGAGTCAAGTTTAAACGCTGAGTATAAGCAGGAGAGATAAATGAATGGGTAGAACCCAGATCTAATAAGGTATAAACTTCGTAAGAATTTATAATTAACTAACCCGTGCTAACTTCGCTCGTTCTCGATTTCGACCAACCACGCAAAAACGCTCTTCCAGAACCGCTGACTTTGATTTTTCTCGGGACAACCTTTTGAGTCACCATCCTCACCGGATCGGGTTTCGCTACCATATAATCTCGAGCGATATGACCTTCTTTTCCATAATTATAACATACCTTGAAGGTTGTGAACAGCTTTGGACTTATGTGTCCTCTCTTCCGTGATCTCGTAGAGATCTAATCGGCGCCTTTTTCTCCTCCTAAAAATTTGTCGGTGTTGGTGCCGACGCCTTCCCGCCATTGTTAAATCTTCTTCTTGAAATTTCCACTGAAGTTATTTCTTCTATTATCTTGGCTATGATTACCATCAAGTGGTTACCATTTTCGCATGATAATTTCTCCACGATGGTTATCATTGTTCACGACCGCCGCCACCCAGACGATTATCATCGAAGTTGTTGGTCATTATTCTTCAGCTTGAGCCGACTCATTATCGCGCTTCCAATAATCGAGCCCTATTCACAACATCCTAATATAAACAAAGTTTGTGAGAAATGAGGTATCGACGTATTTTGGGTTTCAAACCGCAGTAAACATTCGCGCCATTCTCTCCTCATTATCAACCAAATGGGATGCAAATCGACAACTCTCGACAAACTTAGCTTCAGATCGCGACACGCTCATATTGTTTTGCTCCCTTTTGATGAACTCTACCTCCTTCATGTGATTTAATACTTTTGGGAAAGTACTTGTCGTTGAACAATTTTCGAACTTCTCCCAAGACATCTTCAAAGCAGTAGTCGAGTACGCTTTTACTTGATTCCCACCAATAATCCGCTTCTCCTCGTAATATGAAAGTGGCGAAAGGAACCTTTTGCTCCTCCGAGCATCCCAAGACATCAAATATCTTAGTGATCCGCTTTATCCACGCCTCTCGCCGTAAGTGGTTCTCGCTTTCCCAAAAACTCCTCAAGGCCCTAACTCCTCGAATCGCTTAATGGTGACCATCCGTGAGTTGCCAAAGTTGTTTCCACCGCATTTTGAACAAAGAGTCTTTCTCGCTTGGTTTTGCATGAATTCTAGAAAGTTCCTAAACATACCATCGCTCATCATCCGCTCAAGTGGTGTTGTTCACAGGAGGAACATTGCCACTGCTGCACGACGCTCTCCTCGTTGGTGAGCAAAGGTGTTCCACTGGCCTCATTTACTCCATCGTTAACATTCTCAAACGACATTCTTAAATATCCGCTTATAAAACAAGGGTTAATTAAACAAATTAACAAATCACATAATACCCCTATATTACGACCCACCAACAAATAAGCTTAGTAGGACACACTAAATAAGGATTTACTCTGCCGCCTCCCTCCTAGTTCTATTCCCCGATCTCCGCCAGAGATCATATCCCTAAGCTCGATACTAACCGTGACGCCCCAAAATAGGTATACATCACCCATTCGAGTCGCCAAATACATGGTATGTAAACAACTACAACTTCATTAATACAATTGTCGGGCAAAATAATACACAACACATAAATCGTGAGTTTAAATACAAATATTGTTTCTAGATAATATCCACACTCAAATAAGTCCTCATTATAATTATTGATACACTATTTTACAAAATAGTGAGGACTACTAAAACAACTGTCTTGAACCATTACTCCACACCCCGACTAGTTCCCGCTTATATTCTCGCTCCGAGAAGAAAAATGGAACAAAAAGGAAAAGGGTGAGCTCAACTAGCCCAAAGAAAGAATATTATGACTAAGATAATGTACAACAAATTATCCTTAGTCTTCAACAGGAAAAACTCGAGAATACAATAGACAACAAGTTTTAGATCAACAACAATCGCAATGAAACAACAATTCATTGTAAGAGTTAAGAGAGAATGAAATCTACTATCATCTATGAATTTAAAAGTCCATCATCGATATTTTATCCTCGTAACATCAATCAATATACATCATAAATCAAATATTCATCTTTGCACAAAGCCAAAAGATATGCCAAAGATATTCACAACACTGCTCATTGGTCATGTTCATCTAAACACTGCTCATCTTTCATCTACGCCAAAGATATTCATCGCCAAAAAATCATTCATCATTTGCACCACGTGCCAAAGATATTCAAATATATCATCATTTAGACCGAGGATGATGAAAAATATTTTAAAGAAAACGAATCCAAAGGAAACAAAAGAACAAATATTAAGGATTCAGATTTTTTAAACAATCCAAGTTCAAAAATACTTCATAAAAAATCAGAGAAGGGAGTAAAATTCAAGAATGAAGATCAAAACATAGATCCAATCAAAGATAGAATCATAATGATAATCTTGGACACAAAAAAAGAAAATTTAATTTTTTTCGTGAATAGTGTCATATTCGTGAATAAGGTCAGAGATACGTGAATAAAGGTCAGATACGTGAATAAGAACTCGACACTAAAAGATAGAAATTTCACAAAAAAATCATCATGCTTCGTGAATAGTACTCGAATGAATAAGTAATCATGAATAAGAATCATGAATAGTAACTCATGAATAAGAACTCATGAATAAGAACCCGACATAAAAAAGTTCCAAATTTGATAAAAAGTTCCAACCAATATTTCTAAGATAATGATATGAAGAAATAATATCATTTTTTAAAAAAATAACATCCCTTACCTCAAAAAAAACAAGATTTCGATCGAATATCGGATATAGTGTAGTGTGAAAAGAACTTGCATCAGATAGCAATACTCAAAGTACTAAAATACTCACAAAATACGCTCGATATTATAGAGAGAGAAAGAGAGAGAAAACTTTAGTTTTTCGTGTGATTTTCAATTCTAACCCAAGACCCTATTTATAGAAATTGCTTAGAACACCAAAGTAGTAAAATTTAATATAATAATATTATATATAAACAAATTTCCTACGCCTACTTCTTGAATCTGAATTCAAGCATCTACATCACATGTTAAAGACCCACAATTAATGACAAAAACGTTTTTTTATAAAAAAAATAATTAAAACTTCCAAAAATCAATTATTTTCGAACTTCTAACTTCAATAATTCATAATAAATAGCCCTTTTATCGTAAAAAATTGAATCTCGCAATTTTTATAGGAAATTCAATTTCTACAACTTTGCGTAAGAAAGTTTTTCCAAATTCCAAAAATGTAAATTGACCAAATCCACATAATGATGGACGATTTTATGTGCTATAATCAAATTTCACCAAGAAATGGGTCCACCAACATGTTTAACATGTTTTAAACATTTTTTGCAAAAAAAATACTCTTCCTCCTCATATACTCATATATCCCACATTCATTGTAAAAAATATCACCATTATTATATTATAATAATATAATAAAATATTATTTTATCGTAAAAGATAAAATATCAATTTTTAACAATTGTCACTTTAAAATTTTTTCCATCTATATCCACATAAAATCAATATTTTTCTCATCATATAAATCAATAATTAATTATTCACAAATAATATTATGTAATCACAAGATCGCAAACTGTGCCGCTCCTGAGAAAGAGGGGCTTTCCAATAAGAATTTCTCCTCATCACGCGCAATTAGTGACCAAACCTCTCCTTGATGTAACTTTCTAGACATTGCCAATAATGTTTTCTAATAATATTATTCAGATAATATGAATTATTGCTTCGATAATGGAAAATACGCAGTAGTGACAATTATCAAAAACAACAAGAATATAAAATATCAACGCAAAGCAATTATTGAATCAATAAAATAAAATATCGAACAAGAATTAATTCATCAGAATAATTATCGAGTAAAGGCCTTCACGTAAGAATCAATAATTGGTGCAATACCGCGTGCCATCGCAGGCAACAACGCCAGACATCGTGGTTTTAACCACCGGTATTCCAACAAGATAATCTGTGAATAATCAACGCCAAGTTATTTATAAACAACTTATACTTGTCGCTTTTCTTCATCCAATCGCTTTCGCTATGGGCTACATGGGCCCACATAAGGTCAAGCTACCATTGCATTTAATATTTCTCGACAAAGAAGAATATTCCACCACCAAACTAATATTCTCCGACAACAATGAGTATTTTATAACCACTTGCTTATTTAAAATATTTATGATTTTACCCATAACTAACCACATTAATCAAATCAACCCTTACTATTTCAAAATAATAAATAGAGGAAATTAAATTTCATTTATTAATAATTTGGGGTCATGATCACAGATTCTTCCCAAACTTCCTTGCATGCTTTTGCTTTATTTATAACATTTTCAAATAGATCGTCCTCTAAGGATTGGGACGGGATGTTCTTAGCCTTCTTCAAGTTCGACAACTTTTTTCTCTCGTGGTTCCATCCATTCTTCTTTAACTTTGAGTTGAACTCTGTTTGGATTGTCATTGGTTGGTGCAAGCTTTGTTGGTATATAGGGCCCATTTTGAAGCTGGCCTCAAATAGATCTTCATCTATTGAGTCCATGTATGCTCAGATCCCCGACTTTCCAGCTTAGCAATTTTATCCTTGTTACACATTGGTGGCTTCCTGCCTCCCCCAGTCCTGGATTCGCTTGGTACGAGTGCCATTGGATCTACTAAAGCGTGTAAGCTGTAAAATAGAACCTACTCTGATACCAATTATTAGTTCCTAGTTGGCACAATAGTTATCTAGAAAGGGAGTTGAATAGATAATTTAAAAAACTTTTTGTTTTAAACTTGTTCTTTGATGATGATTAAAACTTAGCGGAATTAATATTTGTTTTAATCTTCTTTACCAAGCAATGGAGTAATGAGGGTGAGGAAAGCGATTATAGCGCTTATAACAGATATATAGCTTATAATATGAATGTAGATGACACAGTCATTTTTAAGTGGTTCAGAGAACTTAAAGCTCCTAGTCCACTCTTCTACTCAACGAGTAGGATATCCACTAAGGATGTCTCGTTACAACTTCGAATCACATGATTCCTTCTGTAGACCAATGAGCCTCAGAACTTCTTAGTTTACTTGAACTCTTCAAGTCCAGCAGACTTGGCTTTCTTACAGTTCACTATGAACTCTTCAAGTCCAGCAGACTTGATACTCTTTTTCAGTTGGTTGATAATGTTGTGTTCTTGATGGTTGTTACTCAGTCGCTGTGTAAGCACTTGTTCTAAAGAACTGAGTAGCTGAGCAAGCTTTGAAATATCTCAGATCGTAGAGTTGAGCTTGAGAAAGATGTTCACGTTGTTTGTTCAATGCTTGCTTAGTTCCCTCTCATCTGTCTGATCTGTATATATGTGATGTTGAAAACTATCCGTTGGATCCATCCGTTGTGGTATTAAATGCGTCTGAACTTTCTGTATTGTGATGGAAATATTTCTGCACATCTTCCGACCTCGCATTCGCCCATCGACACCGCAGTCGCTTTCACCTACCACCTGCAAAGGTATTTTGTCCCTCTTACCCATGGTACTATCCTTAGCGTCTTCAATACGCTTCTTTGTTGCATACTAAGGATATTTCATATACTTTGGGACTGATGAGTACTGCAGCGTCTAGGATCCATTTCTCACATATTGAAATCATAGATTATGAGGCTCGGCGTCTTCTGACATGAGATAGATGATGCTCTACGATTTGGATCGTGGTGTTCTACGATTCAAATCTTAGCATCTTTGACATCTTTGCACACTACGATGCTATCAGTCGAGAGCACTACGATTGCACACTACGATCTTCACTTGCTCGTGTTGTTGACTCTACGTTCCCGAGAGCACATTACGATCGTTGACTTGTAACCTTCATGTTTCCTCCAGCATACTACGATCGTGGAGATGGCTCGGCAGACGTTGGGACTACTCTACGATTTTCGAAGAGTCCCTTCAAGGCAGGCATACTACGATCTTCAGGCTATACATTTTCTACCTTGACTTCTACAATGTTGATCAGATTGGTGCACTATGATTTCTTCAATACTAGTCTATTACATCTCCAGATCAACCTAACAGTTTTGATCTTTCTATCTATGCATTCCCTAACAGAATGGTAGACGTTGAGAGCTCAGATCAACCTAACAATTTGATCTATCACTAAGTCCTTGTACATGTATTCATTGAAGGACCTTACAAATAATCATTAGCATATACATTAAAACATCAAATCATAATATACATTCTCCCAACATAATGGAATAACAAAAGTTCTCTTCATGAATACAAAAGAAATAATACCCCTTACCGTAAAAGAAACTGGATATAAGAGTAGCATAATACTTTTCTTCTTTCTCTCTATAGTTTTTCTCTCTAGAGTTTGGTGAATTCATAAGAAATAATGAAGGAATGAGCTTCTATTTATAGGAAAATGGAAAGTCTTGTAAGGATTTTTTTCTCACGGACGAATAGCAGATGTTTGAAATTCACTAGTCGACGACAACATACGCTAGATTTTCAACATTGTCAAACAAACCACATTTATATATATATATATATATATATATATATATATATATATATATATAACACATGCTATATTAGAAATAATCCTACCCACTTCGTGAATCATTTGTCAATGTCTTGACCAATGAGAAAAAAACTAACACATGCAAATCTTGGAGTTTTAATCAATTAGGAAGCATACTAGGTCACAAGTTATTAATATAATGGATGATTTGAAAAGTTTAGCAAATAAGTCCAAGCTTGAAAAGAAAACTTTGCATCCTGCCAATTTACTTCATCTATCAGGACCACTAGCACTCACCCACCCACTTGTTATACATATATATATATATATATATATATATTATATATATACACACCAATATCACCATTAATTCCACCACCACATAACATACACCACTTGATAATAATTCCCCACCAAAACCCACTACCACACATACACTCCTACACACACGAAAACACACACACACATGACAAATATATATATATATATATATATATATATATATATATATATATGTATGTATATAACACGTATATATATATACTTTATAACTTCCTTTTCGATAATTTTGAAAAATGGGTAAATAGGAATCCAAATAATAAACAAAACTGAGTGACTTCTCACATAAGCATCAATAATCAATACCGTGTGCTACTATGCAACCACGCCAGATAATCAGATTTTTTTAACCGGGTGTTTCAATGATTAACGGTAAAACATCCGCCATTATTTTTATAAAGTATTTTTGTCGTTTTCTCAATCCGGCAATAATTTTCATGGGGTCCACTCAGAGGTGCACAACAGCAGTTTGTTCTGGCATGGTTCTACTGGGCCTCGCCAGCTTTAGCCATTCGACCCGAGCCAGCCAGCCTTGACTTTAGGTTTTAAGGCTGTGCCAGCCGCACCTATCTCACAAAACTCTTTATCTGCTTCACGTCTCAGAGGCTGTGCCAGGCATGGGCAGCCGATTCTTCTCCTTTTATTTTTAATGTCTGTGTGGTCTGGGAGGTGGGGCTTGGGAGTTGGGCCGCTTGGCAGTTAACAGCTGAAGCTAACTTTGTGAAACCCCAGATTTTATGAATAAAGAATTAATTTTCTCGAAATAATTTTTTTTATATTATGGTGTGAATTTGAGATAATGTTATAGTTGTAGGTAATATTTATAAATTTTGCAAAGTATGCAAGTTGTCATATTATATTCGATTGGTGGGGAATATTCGCTTTTAAACAGAAATATTCGACGACTCAAGACAATCAATCATGGTGGACCTTATTAACGGAATTATTGGCGGATCGAGAAAATCCATACAAAAATATTTTATTGAAAATAACGGCGGAAGTTTTACCGTTGATACTATTGAACTACTCGGTAGTAAAAGTACGATGAATCGCGTTGTTGCGTAAAGTACATTACCAGATTGATTATTGATATTTATGTGAGAAGTCACTCGCTTTTGTTCAATTATTCGCTACAATAGTTCTTGACAAGATCTCACATTATTTGATTCAATTATTGTTGATTTAGAAGTTTTGTTTTATTCACGTAATAAAATAGAAACATCTTTTTATATAAAATGTAATACTTTATTAAAGTTATTCTATAAATAGAATATATTATATTCTATTACGCATAGTATTTTTGTATAGTAAAATCTTTTTATATAAAAATGTAATACTTTATTAAAGTTATTCTATAAATAGAATATATTATATTTTATTATGCATAGTGTTTGCATAGTGTCCGTGATAGTAGTGTTTGCATAGTAAAAATCTTTTTATATAAATAGAATATATTATATTTTATTTAAAAGATTTTGCTTTACATATGGATCGTCGATTAAAGTAAATCAATCTGGATTGTTCATGGATTAGTTACTATGTATTCCATTTTCCTATAAATAGAAGCTCATTCCTTCATTATTTTCTTATTTAATTCAATTTAACTCTAGAGAGAAACTATAGAGAGACAGAAGAAAAGTTTTCTGCTACTTCACTACTCTTATATCAAGTATTATTTTACAGTAAGGGATATTATACTTTTGTATTCAAGAAGAGAACTTATGTTATTCCATTTCTATATTGTTCGTTGGAATAACTTGTATCACGAGCCACCCTATACTTGGTGACATTATTCTATTATTACATCGGAATATCCCATCTCATGTTTATATGTGGGACTCGGTTCCATTTTTTTATTATTCCGCCTTTATTATTATTCAGCCGGAATATCCATTCATCTGCTATACTTAGGACTGGTTCCATCATTTATTATTCTCGTTGGAACATCCGCTTCGGTGTGAATTTCATTTGACTTTCGTTCCGTTATTATTATTCTCGTTGAAATAACCGCTACATGCCAAGTACCGCATGCATGGTGATATCTTTTGTTATTTCATTCTAGATTATACTCGATTGATTAAAATTTTGACTTCTATACTCTATAAAATTAGTGGAATATCCTTGATATTTGCGCTTCATCCAGTATCTTTTCATGAAAATATTCTTCTGAGCATTCTTGAATTTTACTCTACAAAGCAGTATCATGTTGACTTTGGATGTTATCAGTTCCTAGATAAATTAATTCTTGAACTTGTTTTATTGAATTCTTATATCATTGTCATCATCCCCATCTTTATATTATGTTGAAAGTCATCTGTGGCCTGTAGTGCATAGATGGACTTGGTATGATTATGACCAGGGATTATTTGGTATAATCATAACCGTAATATTACAAATGATGTGGAAAAAGTCCTCATTGGCCCTTAGTTCATTGATGGACAGTTTTTGGTATGATTATGGCTATGGATTCTCTTCGCCAAGGTGCAAAGATGAATTGTTTTATGGCATGATCGGGACCGATTGATGAAAATACGATTATCTTTGGCCCGTAGTGCATGGATAATTCGTGGTCGTGATACTAAAGAATATCCTGGCCGTAGAAGTGCAGGGGTGATTTGATGATGTGGATTATTTATTGTCGAGTCTCAATGATAAAAGTGATGAAAAACCTTTTAAATCATAGAAGATAGTAGATTTTATTCCCTACTTGACTCTTCTAATGGATTGCTTGTTCCATCGCAGATTAAACTTGATAGTTAATATATTTTATCGGGTTTAACACTATCAAGGCTAACGATAAATTATTCTCGCATTATCTTAGTCATAATATTTCTTCGGGCTAGTTGAGCTCACCCTTTCTTTCACCGTCTCTTCGTGAAATGAGAACGTAAATGGGACTAATGGGGAACAAGAGTGATGATCCTAGATGTTTCAGATTAGTAGTCCTTACTATTCTATGAAATAGTGTGATAATAATTGTAATGAGGACTCCTTTTGAGTTTGTATACTCTACAGTAGACAATATTTGTTTGCAAACTCACAGGTTTATGTTTTTTGTCGTATTGTATACACCTACAGCTTTATTATTAAGTTGTATTTGAATTCTGTACCATGTATCTGGCGACTCAAGATGGGTGATGTATACCTAATTTTGGGGGCGTCACAAACTTAGCTCTTTTTCACTTAGCTCTATCCAAATTTCAATTTTCAAGTCTCACTGTCTCAAGTTCGGACAATATTTATATACTCCACTCCATATTTCATCATTTCATGCTAAGATTACTAATATGTACATTGTTACTTAATAAACAAACTAACTATTAATATTAAATTTGAATTAACTAACTTAGTAACTTATGAATATTAAATAAACTAAGTAGTACATTAATATTATAATTTAAGTAACTAATTTATTAATATTAAATAAATTATTAATATATTAATTAAATGTAATTACTATTTACAATAAATCAATAATGAATAATTAAAATTTTAAACTTGATTGATTTATTAATTAAAAATAATGTATTACAAACTTACAACTAACAAATTACAACAATGAATAAGTAATAATTTATTGAATCACTAATTTGATGAATAATTATAAGTTTGAAACTTTAAAGTATAACTTAAACAATAATAAAAAATCGGTTACAAATATTTGTCTTCAAAATTTTTAAAAATGTCTTCAAATCTTCAAAAATTATTTGTCTTTGAATCTTCATAAAATATATCTTCAAATCTTCAAAAAATATATCTTCAATCTTCATGGATGTACATTTTCGACAGTTCCTGCTCCGACTTCGAGATCTTCCGAGCTATCTTGATCGCCTCATTACGCCTTGTATTCTTTTTTGTGCAAGAAGATAATCTCTATATAGCAAATACATATCTCCAACGAATCGACTAAGTCTACTTTTTTCATCTAAGACTCGCCAGATAAAGAAAAACAAGATTAGAAGCTACAGACTCGCTTGGATAGTTAGTAAATCACGTGCCATGGCCAAAGTAGGATATTATCGGTTATGATTTTTCCAAAATGCAAGTATATCAAAATTTTCAAATTCTTGATCGGTTATAAAACTTCTAAAATCAAGATTACAATATAAACCAAGTTCGTTTAAACCGCTTGTGTGTGATGAAGTTTTGGGTTTTTTGATAATGATTTTAATAATGATGAAAACTTAGAAGATGATGAAGGGGGGAAGTGCACGTAGATGTAAAGATATATAGACTCATATTGTCTATAAAATTCAAAGAAATGTATTATTAAACTTTAGTTTAATATAATCAATATTTTCAAGACTCTATATTTTCTACTATATCTTCTAAAACACTTTCCACACCTTCTAATTTTATTACGGGGTTTAACGTCAACGCATAAGTAATAATGAAGAGCATTATTCAAAATATTTTTAAAATTTTCTTCCATACTAAAAATAAGGTTACTCTAAAAGGATCATATTTATATTGTTGAAACATATTTGTTATTTCCAAACATGCAAATAGTAAACATGATGAATTATAGGATAATAAACACCACTTAATATTTTTGTGTGTTTTTAAAAACTTTAAGAATATTTAAAAGTCGATATAATAAATCCAGGTCTTGATTTGTTATTTCATGATCGGTTTGTGTGTTATAAAACTCCATAAGTATATTTTGAAGTTTATAAACATCTTTAAATAAATCATATGTATTATTCCATCTAGTGTTATTATCAAATTTTACTCTTTTAAAATTTTCACCTCTTGTATGACAAAAAGTTCTAAAATCTTGCATTCTTCTATTAGAACCATATATATAACCAATCATAAAACTAATTTTATTTATTGTCGTTTGCATAAGTAGAAGTGAATCCGGATTGTACAATCAAATTTATTATATGACATACACATCTAACATGAAAAATACACCATTTACTACGGTGTTTTAAATCATTTTTAACATATTAATAGAACTAGTATTATTTGTTGCATTATCTAAACTAATACTCATTATTTTATCTTTAATTTTGAAAGTACGGATTATGGACATAATTTGAGCATATATTGATTGACCATTATGTGGTAATTCAAAATATTCAAATCCTATAATTCTTTTTTACATAAACATATCAGAATCTATCCAATGAGCTGTAATACAAATATAGCTAATTCCAGGTTTAGCGGACCAAGTATCACTAATTAAACAAATTTTTCCATCAAAATATTCAATTAATTCATTTTTAGCTTTATTATATAATTTAATTGCATCACGTTTAGTAGTCATTCTACTTACTTGTTTATATTTCTATTGGCAATGCTACTTTGAATGTAGCTTTCAGACAACGCGCATCATCAAAAAAAATTGAATGGAAGCTCCTTCCGATCACTAACTTAGCTTACCACTCCTTTTGTAATATTTGATCGTAATCTAATTGTGACTAGAACGATCAATTTGTGATTGATAGCTTACCCGGTTATTTTATGCTTCTTCAAACACGACTCAGTAGTGATTTTAATAATGTATTATTTCCTTTAACCCCAAATAAGTTGTTACATATTTTGCATTGAGCTTTTTTAACACCTTCCTAATCCACACTTCGATGAAATGATCCCAAATAGTCAACATTACCAGACGCTTATTTTGCTCATGGGTAGGATGTGGAAATATTGTACTCGAATTCGGAACAACACTTTCAGACATAATGATATTTGGATCATTTTGACTAAATGATGAGACTGGTGGAACGTTGGAAGAATCCATTGTATTAGAGAATAAAGAGAGAAAGATGTGAGGAGTTGTAAATTTTATAGAGTAAATTATAAGATTTTTATAGTGAAATAAATAACCGTTAGAAAAATTATAGCTGTTACGACTGGAATAAGAAAGTTTATTTAATTTTTGAAATATGAATTCTAATGAAATTTTGATAGATATGATGGATGGATAGATAGATATATGGATGAGAAGGTGTGTCAGTTTTTTCTTTTTTTTTCGTTGGTCATTGACTCATTGTCTTATTACCAAGTAGAGTAGCTAGTGCAGTAGTCTTATTAATATGTACATATGTATATTAATTTACTGTTAATATATATGTATGTCAATATATGTTAATATATATTTATATGTTAATATATATTAATATGGTAATATATATGTATGTTAATATATATTAATATGTTAATATATAATATGTATGTTAATATATATTAATATATATGTATATATGTTAATGTTTTTTTAGTAGTGTTACTGTTAATGTTAATATATGTATATTGTTAATGTTAATATATGTACGAAAATGTCATTCATGTTTTTTTAGTTACTATATATATATATGACTTTTTTGTTGATGGATGTGAAGCCTAAGTGAAAGATTGAGAAAGATAGAAATTAATGCTTGGTAGGTCTTGCTTTCTTGTATGTGCCTTGGGAGTAGGCCTTCCTTTGGCGGTGAGAGTTCAATCAATCAATCACTGTTTTGGCTGGTTGCATATTTTAACAGTTGAGTGTCTCTCTCTTTTTTTTTAATCGTTGACACTTAGTACTTAGACATTAAAAGGTCAATGCGGTTAGTGTTAAGGTCGCCCGGTATTTGGTTTTTTGTGTTGTTATGTTAGGTTAGATTGTTGGTTGAGTTTGATAAATAAGAAGTTAGGCCAAACATGTTATGCCGAACTGTGCCAGCCCAGCCAAACTCGCGGACCAGCCGATCCCAGCTTGGCCCCAGCGATTTTTGTCTTTGAAATGGCGCCTTTTTTAAGCCTTTTCAGACGGGTTAAAGCCGATCCAGCCTCGACCTGTGTCGAAGCTTTGACTGACCGGCCCAGTTCGGATCAAGGCCATAGGCCCGGGCCTCGAAGCCTTTGTGGCATCTCTAGTCCACCAATGATTGTGTCATTGTATTTAATATTCCCTCGTTAAAATGAATATTCCCTGACCAATCGAAAATTATATATCAACTTGCGTACTTTGCAAAATTTATAAATATTACCCACAACTATAACATTATATCAAATTCATTAATTCCATAAAATTCAAAAATGATATATATAGAAAATTCATCTTTATTTATAAAAGTTGGGGTCTTACACCAAAGATATTCAACAACAGCTCATCTTTGCACTACAGGCCAAAGATATTAATATCTCAAAGAAACATATAATCATTTCAGAATTTATATAAACAATAATTATAACCATGTTGATTAATTCACCTTTGTACTTAAGCTAAAGATATTCAATTATAAATTCAATGGTCATGATCATACCAGTCAACAGTTCAACTTTGAATTACTGGCCAAAGAGAACCCATAGTCACGATTATACCAATAATCTACCCATCTTTACACTCAAGTAAAAGGAAAATTTCAACACCAGGGTTATAAAAATGTCATATATGATAATAAAAACAATATGATCAACAACTGAATTTAATTTTAAGAGTAAGATTCATAAATCAACGATAATTTGGTCAGAAAAAGAAATCAATTTTGTCATGAATAGTAACTCATGAATAGTATCAGATTCAGACATAAGATCAGACACGTAAATAATGTCATATACGTAAATAGTTCCATATATCGTGAATAATGTCATATACGTGAAAGGCGAGATACGTGAATAGTAACCCCGACTCAAAAAGGTAGAAATTCCACAATAAAATCCATACCAATATTTTGGTATAATAATATTGAAAAAATAACATCATTATGCAGAAAATAACCTCCCTTACAACCCCTTACCTCAAAAGAAATAGAGATTTCGACCGAACATGGATGTAAAGTTCAAGGAAACTTCAGACCGAATAAAGAACTCTCTAAGTGTCTAAATACTTAAAAATACGCTCGATAATATAAAGAGAGAAAACTTATTTTTTTGGTGTGATTTTCAATTCTAACTTAAGCGCCTATTTATACGAAAATGCTAGAACGCCAAAGGAGACTAAATTAATAAAATAATATTATTTATTTATCATCCTTCTACGCATGCCATCCTTGAACAACTTCAGCCACCACACTTGAACAATTAATTGAGCACATGTTTTCACAAAAAAACAAAAGTGGATCCCACCTTTAATTAATAAAAACATTTATTTTTCAAAACTTCAATAATTCATAATAAATAGCCCTTTTATCAGAAAAATACGAATTTTATGTCCATTCCACACGAAATCGAATTCTCTACAACTTTGTAGCTTTAAGTTTTTCCAAATTCCAGACATAAAATATCCGAAATCCACAAACGGACGATTTTCAACACCTTTTAAAATTCATAACAAATCATGCGTTAATTTTTAACGGTTCAAAATTTGTGGAAATATACTCAACTTATATATGTATAACATATCCAAAAATCACAACGATCCAACGGTCGGATCAAAATTATAACTCACGCAATAGAGCTTTAAGAACACTGATTTGATCTTTTAATACCTCCGATCCGACAAAATACTGATAAAACACCTCAAAGTTAATTCCTTCATTTATAACCACATAAATAAATCCATCATTTATATCCACATCAAATAAATATTTCCTTATCATATAAATCAATAATTAATTATTCACAAATAATATCACAGAATCACAATTATGACAACCAGGTCGTTCCCCAGGAAAGAGGGGGCTTTCCGATAAGGATTTCTCCTTACTGGCGCGCAATTAGGTGACCAAGTTTGTCCTTGACAGAACTTTTAAACATTGTCAATATTGAAAATAATAATATGAATAACTTTGTCAAGAGATACAACATCGTAATAACGATAACCAATGGAGAAAAGAAGAATACGGACAAAGGCAGTAACCACTCTAGTGGTAATCGTGGCCATGAAAATAGAAGAAGCGAGTCGGGAGGAGATTTTAAAAGAGGAGATTCAACAACCACCATGTGAAGACGTCGGCAAGCCAAAGAGAATCGGGTTCCAAGGAGGAGAAAGACCACCGGTCAGATATGTTACAAATGTGGGAAAGAGGACATATATCACCAAACTACCCACAACAGTTTAAGGTATGCTATAATTGTGGAAAAGAAGGACATATCGCCGAGATTGTACGCAAGTGTAAAAACCAGATCCAATGAGGGAATGGTGACTCAAAAGGATGTCCCGGAAAAGTCAAAGTCAGCGGTTCTCTCGAAAAGCGTTTGTCGTGGCCATTAAAATGCGAGGAACCCGACGAAGTTAGCACGGGTTAGTTAATTATAAATTCTTGCGAAGTTTATACCTTACTAGATACCGATTCTACCCATTCTTTTATCTCTCTTGCTTGCGCTCAACGTTTAACCTTGACTACGGAGAAATTAGACTTTGACCTATTTATGGAGACTCCGTTAGGAGAAACTTTCATTACATCCGTTGTTTAGAAATCTTGCTTGATTCAGGTTGGCACTATCACATTACATGTTAACCTTATTTCTATAGAGATATTTGCTTTTGATGTGATTTTAGGGATTGATTGGTCAACCACTCATCATGCCAAAATTGATTGCTTTTGTAAGGTTGTTAGTTTTCATATTCCTAAGCAACCTGTTATTCGAATTCAAGCAACCAAACCATTGAAGTCAAACTCTTTCATATTAAATTCTAAAGCCATTTGTTTATTGAAAAACGAATGTCAAGCTTTCTTAGCCATGTCATGGACTTGAACAAAAATATGTCAGATTTGAACGATATTTCTGTTGTTAGTAAATTTTCTGACGTATTTCCTGAAAAATTTCTTGGCCTACTCCCAGAGCGTGATATTGAATTTTGTATCGACTTTGAACTCGGTACAAAACTCATTTCTAAAATCTCATATCGAATGGCTCCTATTGAACTTCAGGAGTTAAAAATTCAACTATAAATTTGGTACTTGAGCCTTTATCCGGTGACTTCTTTTGTGGAATGCACCAAGCCAAACTCTCCGTAGGGACACCATATTCGCAATGCGATAGTAAAGCGATAGGTGTCATTGTAACGTGCTATCCAAGGTTGGGATATGAGTCACAGTTGAGAACAACCTAAGTCGATAATCGAAATACGTAGCTTTTTAGGCTTAGTTGGTTATTATCGGAGATTTGTTGAAGGATATTCTCGAATTGCTATTCCATTAACGCAGCTGACTCGTTAAAAACACAAATTTTTTTACGAGGTCTATTTTGGTCATTGGACTTATAAGCCAGAAAAATAAATTGAGCTTGTGAACCTGTGCCTTTAAAAAAACACCACTCAAATCAGTAGATTAAACACGATTTTCATCAGAGAGATTATTGATTGAATATTGATGGGTGTTCCCTCAAACTCCAACGCACTGTTCTCTCTAAAATAAACATTAAATCTATTTGTTTGTATAAATTTCTAACTGTATAAATATATTCTTCCATAGTCATCTGATTAGGGTGACCATGCTTTAAAAATTGTGTAATGACAATTCTAAAATGTCCACCCATACTATTCCAATTAAAATAATTAACAATAGTATTAGCCCAATCTATTGGAGCCCAATTATTAAGGTCGATCCAATGTGTATCAAAGAATTCAGCAATTTCATTGTCATCTACAAGTATATCCTGTCATTTAAAAAAAATTGTCATATACAAGTATTATTCTGCCATTTAAAATATTTATTTAGGCAGAAAAAAATAAAGGACCATATTAACAGTTTCAGATCTCAAAAATGCACCAAAAATCAGAATATAAAAGATGTAAAATAAAATTTTTACAAATAAAATACATTTACATAAAGATCTATCTCCGCTGCATTATACGAGTACTTCGTATAAATTTCTTGTTTTAAATGATTTTCATCAAGATCTTCCACCCAAAGTTCATGTATAATTGCGTTAATCTCATTTCGCAGCTGGGTGTTTAAAAAATTTGACAAGTCAATAATATTAAACATTTCCAACATGAAAGCAGATAACTAATTAATAGACAGAATAAATCGACGCTCTGATCGAACATCGACATGCAAAGCTTGAGGGTATAATGGTTGTGGCAGTTGAAATCGTGAAGATGAATCAGCCATTGCAAAGATTTTAGTTTATAAGTTATATATCGGAAAAAAAAATTGTTTGAGGGAAATAGCTGAAATATGATGTTAAAAAATGACTGAACAAGATTTTAGTTTACAAGTGTTATTAGTTATCGTAAAAAAATCTGTTGAGAAATAGGGAAAGAGCTGAAATATGTTGTTTGTAAGACCCCAACTTATTATAAATAAAATTGAATTCATTATTCTAAATTAATAAGGGTTAATTTGATATAATTCTTTGGTTATGGGTGAAATGTGCAAAGTTTACAAAATAAGCAAGTGGTTATAAAATATTCATTATTGTCGAGGAATATTCGTTTGGTCGTGGAATATTCTTTTTGTCAGGAATCTCCGCATTTGACACGTACTTGATCATTGGTGGGGCCCATAACGGAAAAGCGGTTGGATGAAGGAAAGCGACAAAGATTGAGTTTTATAAATAACGACGTAAATTGTTACCAATTAACATTGTTGGGTTACGGTGATTAAAAAATCTGATGTCTGGCGTGGTTGCACAAAGAAAGACACTGCGGTACGCACAAGATTATTGAATTATTAATCCTTACGTAAGAAGGCACTACTCAATAATTGTTACATGAATTCTTTCGCTCAATATTATATTTTATTGATTCAATAATTCTGTGCGTTGATATTTTGTATCATTTGTTGTTTCAATAATTGTCATTACACAAGATTTTCCATTATCAAATTAATAATTCATATTATTTGAATAATATTATCGAGATAACATTATTGGCAATGTCTAGAAAGTTACATCTAAGGAGAGGTTTGGTCACTAATAATTGCCAAGTAAGGAGAAATCCTTATTGGAAAGCCCCTCTTTCCTGAACGGCACGGTTCACAAGATCTTGTGATTCGTAATATTATTTTTGAATAATTAATTATTGATTATTATGATAAGAAAATATTTATTTTATGTGGATATAGATGGAGAAAATTTTTAATGTGACAATTGTTGAAAATTAATATTTTATCTTTTTTACGATAAAATAATTCATTTAAATATATTATTTTAATAATATATTAACGGTGATATTTTTATAATGAATGTGGGATATATGAGTATATGAGGAGGTAGAGTATTTTGTGGCATTAAATGTTTAATATATGTTTTGTGTGTCGGTGGACACAATTCTCGGACCAAAATTTATTATAGATCGTAAAATTGCCCGTTTGTGGATTTTGGTCAATTTCTGTTTGGAATTTGGAAAAATTTTCTTCTGCAAAGTTGTAGAGAATGGAATTTCCCATGGAAAATCGTGGGTTTTGAATTTTTCTGATAACCGAGCTATTTTCTACGAATTGTTGAAGTTTCAAAAAATAAAATGATTTTTATTAAATTAATGGGTGGGACCCACTTTTTGGTTGGTGAGTAAAACACATGGGAATTTGAATTCTTCCAACATGGTGCCCAAAATATTCAAAGCATCGTGGGATTTGAAAATAAATAATAATAATTTATTAATTTAGTCTCCTTTAGGCGTTCTAACATTTTCTTATAAATAGAGGCTAAGTTAGAATTGAAAATCACACACGAAACAAAGTTTTCTCTCTTTCTCTCTAAATTATCGAAGCGTATTCTTGTGAGTATACTTTGAGTGTTCTTTATATCTATGCGGGTTTCACAAGACTATACCAAAATTCAATCGAAGTTATGTTATTTTGAGGTGGGTATTATTTTCTTCTTAAATGATATTTTTTTCTTCAATATCATTACTACCAAGTATTGGTGAATTTTTTTTATCAAATTTGGAACTTGTTGTGTGGGGTTACTATTCACGATACTAAGACTATTCATAGAAAAATAAAAATTTTCTTTTTGTCCAAAATATCTATTCTGGATACTAGCTTTGATTGTATCCATGTTTTGATCATTCTTGAATTTTACACCAATATGATTATTTTCGAAGTATTTTTGGACATGGGTAAACAAAGTACGAATCCTCAATCCTTAATCCTTGTCATTTTGTTTCACTGGATTCATTTCTTTAAAAATGTTTTTCATCATCCTCAATCCTAAATGGTGATATAAATGAATATCTTTGGCCTGTAGTGCAAAGATGAGCGATTAACTGATGAATATCTTTGGCCCAGTAGTGCAAAGATGAGCAGTGTTGAGATGAACATGACCAATCTGGTGATATAAAATGAATATCTTTGGCTTCAGTAGTGCAAAGATGATTAAAGATGTATATTGATTGTTATTACAGGATAAACTATTGATGATGGACTTTTAAACCTTTGAAAGACGGTAGAATTCTTTTCTACGTGACTCTTCTAATGGATTGCTGTTTCCGCTGCATTTGTTGATCTAAAACTTGTTGTCTATTGTATTCTGTTAGATTTTTCCCTGTTGAAGACTAACGATAATTTGTTGTATATTATCTTAGTCATAATATTCTTTACTGGGCTAGTTGAGCTCACCCTTTTCCTTTTTGTTCCATTTTCTTCTTAGGAGGTGAGAACATAGCAGGATCGAGTCGGGGTATGGAGTGATGGTTCTAGGAAGATGTTTTAGCTGTCCTCACTATTTCTGTAAAATAGTGTATGAATAATTAATGAGGACTTATTTGGGTGTGTATATTGTCTAGAAGACAATATTTGTATTCGAACTCACAGTTGTATTATCGTATTCTACACGACATCTGTATTGTCAAAGTTGTAGTTTGCTTTCTGTTAACGCCAAGATCTTTCTCCACGTCCCAATCACGAAAAGACGCCCCGATCTCGCAGAGATAAGAAACACGATAAACGCCACAAGCTTCGATTTACCGGACCACGGGGATAGCTCAGGCGTAAGAATAAGTATGTCTGTTCACAAAGTTAACTCAAGAGGATAATAGAATTTAGTGTATTGAGAGTGATAATTTATGAGTTGTGTGAATGTGAATATATGAATGAAACGTACCTCCTTGTGAAGACTTACTCACTAAGAAATAATATCCTTGCTTGGATTATCGTGCCGCCCACTATCACCTGACATATCCCCCTGACCTGATGGGTTCGACCGACTGCATGGAGTTCATCCCATCGCCTTCGCCACCGCTTTACCACACCGTACCGACTATAATCCCATCCACATTAATGCATGGCAAATATCTTGGTCAACTGTCATACTATATCATCATTATAAGTCAAAGTAATAGATATTAAATGACCCAATGGGTTAATCCAACGAACCTAATCTTTATCCAATAGGATTAAATAAAGTTGACACAATAAATGGGCTCAAAGAGTCCCATGGCTTAATTATAAAAGCCCAACAGATTAAATCGATAAATGGCCCAATATACCCTACCAAAAATAGAGAAATATCATGACCCAACATTACCCCCTAGTTTTTTAGTTAAATAAGATGTTTAATGGAAAACTATATATGATTCATGATATTTAGAATTTAATAAAGGCCCAAGGATAGAAATAAGTGAATCATACCCACTTTTAACATATATGAAGTGGAATAAGGAGGGTCGGATAGTGGATACCCAGAGCAATAAGCCCAAATCGATAAAGGATTTGAATTTGAACAGGATGGGCCAATAAAATAGAAATCCAACGGTCAAAGCCCCCAATCTGATAAGATATTCAAAGGTCATCCAAACGCATTCCACTTTAATTTTCATCATTACTGACATTAAATGCGCCGGCCTCACTCCACGTGTAACCGTCAGTATAAAAGATAAACTTCACCAAATTTGATTGATTTTTTATCTATCGATTTGAAATTCGAACCTTTGAGCTTTCTTCCTTCTCTCGTAAAAACCTCTCTTTAGCTTTCTAAAACTCAACAATGGTGAATCCAAGCCAAGCCCCTTCAAGTTCTTCTCATTCAAACCCTAATAAAGAGGGTTCAAGTGCAGGTTCACCATCTCCATCCGATTTCTTCAAAGATGGGGAAAAATTTCCTGCTAACATCACCTCCACCGCCTCCTCATCTGAACCACGAGCCTCCTGGATTCGATACCATGTTCCGGATAACTTTGCTATGAGGGCTCCAAATTACCGAGAGCGAATGTACCAAATGACTGCATCTACTGGGTCGCTATGCCGACTACTCACGGAGAAGGGATTCGCCACCCTCCACGCCTTCATAGTTACCTACCCTAGGGTTTATTGGAGTAGGCTTCGCACAACTGGTGCCCAACTCCTATATCCATATACTGGCGTTCATCGCCTTCTGCCACGAATTAGGGGTTACCCCCTCTGTTGATCTCTTCTTCACCCTCTTCTCGGCTGGCAGATCCCGAGAACGAGGGTTCAAAATGCTGAGCAAACAAATCCCCACGCCTAAACTCGAAATTCGAGAAGAGCCCTCGATGAGCACCCCTCGAAAGCAACAAAGGATGGCACGAGAAATGGTTCTTCGTCATTTGGTCCCGAATCTCCTCCTTCCCCGATTGGACCATTTTGGAACAGATATCTCTCACGACTTCGGTGACATTCAGGAGCGCGTGTGAGGAGATGGGTGACTTCGAATAGATCCTCCTCAAGAGTGGAGCTTCACTTTCATCGACCAAGCAAGCATGGTTGTATGACCATAAACGTGAGTCTCTGACCATTCTGTGATATAATTTTGAAATATTTATGTGGTACGGATTTTAACTTGTGATTATTTGCGTTGTCTTTGATCAAACCAACTTCCCTAAGTAAAAGACTTGGAAGATTTTTGGCGGGGAGGATTATCGATGCAAATGAAGAACTCCCTAACGAGGAGCCTTCCGAATCGAACCCCCCCGCCTCAACCAACAACAACCCCTCTTCTGGATGATGACCTCAAGTCGATAATCCTATCATCCCCGAAGAGGTCCTCCGACTCGCCAAGGAAGAAGAAGGTCGCAAAAAAGGTCTGGACTCTTCGCGAGATAAATCCTCGAAAGCGACGAGGAGGTACTTCCGAGGTAAACCCACAACCAATTCCTTCAATCGAACCCACAACAACCTCTCGAACCAACCCCACCAACAACTTCGAACCAACCCCAAAAAGAGGAGTCTCCTTGACATTCCTCCACACGATCGGCGAAAAGTCCTTCGTGCTAAAAAATTAAGAAGCAAAATAATTCCTTCATCGCCGATTTAACTCAAGGCCCCCTCCTTCAACAACCAATCCTTTAAATGAAACCCCAACACCTAATCGCTGGTTTTGTCGAAGCCGACCTTTCTCTCGTCTCCGAAAAGAAAACAAACCTTGGACGGCCAAACCGGTTCGACTTCTCGAACCTTCTTCAACTCCCCGAGCCAATGCCACCGATCACCTTCTCCAGAGGCAATGACGCGGATCCTTCACCGGCTCGCAGCCACCCTACGCCTCCTCCTCAAGGACCAATGACCTCCGAATTCCAAAGATGACGCCATGGGTCCACCGACCATGTGGCCTTGCTCAACGCCAATTTCCCCTTTCAACTGCTTTGAGGCCTTCGTTTTCATAGACCGATGACCATCTCTGCTCGGAACAGTTCAAATGGGGACTTTTTCTCAACAAGGCATGAGCTACTTTCAGCTAAGGTAAATGACTCTTTCCTTCCTTTGCTTACTTATTTTCATAATCACATATCTGAAGCTGATTGAATAACACTGAACATGTACAGTAAATGTCAGATTCGGATCGACGTCAAGGCCCCAGATCTCTCCAAGTCAATCCGAGGAGGAGGCGCCAAGAAAAGAAAATTCCTCCCCGAAAATCGCCTGCTCTGGGGAAAGGACTCACCGTGAAGGCCTTCTTCATACTAACGAAGGTCTTCAGAAAGAGTTGGCCCAAGCTAAGGAAGAAGTGAAGGCCTCCAAGGAAGAACTAAAGTCGACTAAGGCTCAGCATGCTGAAATTGTCAACATGAATGTCGACTTAGTTCAGAGGAGTGAATTGAGGATGAATAAGATCAAGGAGTTGAAGTCCAACGCCAAAATCTTGACCAAGACGATCCGTAAGATGGAGCAGGATGAAAAGCTTCAACTGAATATACGGCAGCAGCTCGAGCAAGAGATCCGAGAACTCAAGGCTCTTCGAGACCTTGGGCCTCCTTTGATCGATGCTCTTCAGAAAGAAATTTGTGAAGAGTATAGAACTCTGATTTAAATAAACGGAGAAATCATGAGGATTCACAAAGAAAGCTATGAGCTCTGGCCAAGTCTTGGCAAGGAAAGGCCGATCAAGGCTAACTTAGATCCTTACCTACCGGACTCTTGATGATGATGATGATACCGAATGAATGAAGACCAAACTTATGGATTGTCTTCGGTCTTATTATGAACATTTGTAAAAATTTTATATTATTTCCTTATTTGTAAATGAACTAAATATTAATGAAAAATGATTTCCTTCCTTATGACTTCAGTGCACTTTTATTTTATGTCAATACTTCAACATGAATTTATATGGACAAGTGTACAAAAATCCCTTCGAGGATTTAACTTCAAATGATTAAGCATGTCATATAACAGATGAAATGAGTTTAAAGAACGAGGCATTCCGAACTCAACACTTAGAAAAGACTCAGGTAATAAAGTAAAGAGATACTTATCAAGTTACCGAAGTGCGAGACATCTGCTTTATTGGGAGTTTGTTTACCCCGAAAGGCCTAACAGAACTTCAAGATAACATTCGCCTACCACGAAGGGCCTGACAAAGTTTAAAGTGTCGATCATTTCCTACCACGAAAGGCCTGACAATGTCTTAAAGATGACACTTGCCTACCCCGAAGGGCCTCGATAAGGTCTAAGTGGCGACATAATTGCCTACCCCAAGGGCCCGACAATGCCAAATAGTGAGGACCTCGCCGAAAAAAAGGCTACCATCGAATGGTCAAGAAGTCCTCCCGAACCTCCTATCACCTAATGTGGCGACAATTGCCTACCCCGAAGGGCCTGACAATGCCAAATAGTGACCTCCTGCCAAAAAGGCTACCATCGAATGGTCAGCAAGTCCTCCCGAACCTCCTAACACCAATGTGGCGATAATTGCCTACCCAGAAGGGCCTGACAATGCCAAATAGTGACCTCCTGCCAAAAAGGCTACCATCGAATGGTCAGCAAGTCCTCCCGAACCTCCTAACACCAATGTAATCGAGCAAAGAACAAAGACAAAATTTGCTTGAGACAAAAGAGGATCTTTTATTGATGATGATGTAAATATTTACGACTTTTGATGTAATCGATTCAATCTCATCGAAAGTACTTTCTAAGCCTGCCAGCATGCCAAGTGTTTTTAATTACTGACCCATCTAATGCTTTCAAACGATAAGTCCCTGGCTTTGGAACTTCAGTGATTTCATAAGGTCCTTCCCAATTTGGCATCACTACCCTGTGTTCGAGGCGTAGATGCTTCGACTTTCTAAGGACAAAATCTCCCACTTCAAATCACAAGCTTCACCCCTTATTATAATGCTTAGCCACTCTTCGTTGATAGGCCGCCAATTTGATTAAGGCTATTTCTCCGACTTCTTCCAATAAATCAAGATTGGCCTCATTTCTTCTTCATTATAGACCTCTTGAAATGACTAACTCAAGACTTGAGACCCAATTTCAATCGGGACTAAGGCATCAGCACTATAAGCCATCCCGAAAGGTGAATCCTCAATTGTAGTCCCTGAGTAGTTCGATAAGCCCATAAGACACTTAGCAACTCTTCTCGCCATTTGCGCTTTTTAGCTTCATTCCAACCTACGCTTGATCCCATTCAGCAGCTGTTTCGTTGGTTACTTCAACTCGTCTGCTTGATTGAGGATGAGCCATCAAGTCTTTCTCGGCTTTGGACCCCAATTCGGCCAAAATGCTTCAAACTTCGATCCCACAAACCGACGCCCATTATCCGATACTACCACCTTAGGAATTCCAAAATGGAATACCACCGATTTTTTCACTTAATTTCAAACATTCCTATTCAGTTATTGACCCAAGTGGCTTTTTGCTTCTACCCATTTGGTCATATAGTCTATGGCAACTATAACAAAACCGACCGACCTTTTGCCTTCTAGTGGACCCAAAGATATCAACCCCCCAGATAAATGAAGGGTATAGAGATAAGATCGAGTATAGCTCTTCCGTGGTCGATGTGGTATCGATCGTTGTCGGCACTTCTCGCACCTTTTCACATACTCATTGCTTCCTTGAAGATAAGAGGCAAGAGAGTACCCTCGATTTAAGTATTTTATAAGCTAATGACTTAGCAAAACCATATGGTCGCCACAAATGCCTTCATGAACTTCTGAGAAAGCATAATCACTTCGGATGGAGTCAAACATTTTAATAAAGGAGACGAGAAGGCCCTTCGAAAGAGATCCCCATAAATCAAAACAAAATGGCACTCTTGTACTTGATTTTCTTGGCGAAAGCATCCGATCCAAAGGTAAGACGCCATCACCAAATATTCCAGATAGTATGCCAACCAAAGAATTGGTTCTATTAATGCACATTACCATCTCGTGAATAACACTCAGATGTTGCAAAATTTCTAGATACACCAACCCTCAAAAACATTAACATCTCAGAAGTGGCTAGTTTCATGAAAGTGCATCGCAATAGAATTGTTGTTACGCTTCGACCCTCAAACTCAGACGATTGGAAATATTGAAGCCGCCTTTACTTCGCTTAAATACTTGATCATCCTCGGACCTCGGGCTTCAGATTCTCCAGATTATGGTTTAACAATTAATTGAGAATCATCAAGATGACTATTCTTTGCACTTCGAGACTCTTTGCTAACCGTGAATCTTACTAATATCGCTTTCATATTCAAATTTCGTTGTTTCGTCGCTTTGAATTGAAATCGATGGCTTGTTGCACCTTGAATCCTCCGGACCGGGTCAAGATAATCCTCGCTTCCATCGACGTCCAAAGTAGAAGACCCATCTGCAGATACAAATATTCCATGAACTCTCCTCGTCGTCAAGAAGAATGGCAATCGCTTCTTTTCAGATCCTTCACCTTCGGCAAATTATGACTTCATCGGGCCAGAGAATCTAACACTCGACCACAAAATCGCCAAGGCTTGCCCTTTGATGGCGGTTTTCGGGGATGATACTCAATAAAGAATTGGGACAATTCCATCGTCCACGCAATTTAGCCTCCCCGATACCTCCGGCTTACCCATAATCTTCTTCAGAGGTCGATCCGTATACTATATTACAGTCTACCTTGAAGTATTGCCTAAGCTTTCGACTAGCAGCTTATTAAAGCGAAAGCAAACTTTTCAATGTTCGGTACCTTGTTTCAAAGATCCCAAGGACATGACTTACATAATACAACCGGTGTTGTTTACCTCAACTTCACGCATCAAGATCGCTTCCAATCGCCCAATGAACTAGTCGCAGTACAATTATAAAGGTTCGGCAGGAATGGGCTTCACCAGCAAAGGTGCCGAAGATAAGTAGGACTTAATGCTTTGAAAGGCGTCTTCACACTCAGAAGTCCATTGGAACGTTTTTGCATTCTTCGGCCCTTTCAATGTGTTAAAAAATGGCAAACACCTTTCAGCAGACTTGGACATGAACCTCCGCAAAGCTGCAATCCTTCCAGTTAGACGCTGAACATCTTTAAATGACTGAGGAGTCTTCATGCTCAGGATCGCTTGAATCTTCTCTGGATTGGCTTCAATTCCTCTTCGACTGACAAGATACCCCAAGAATTTGCCAGCACCCAGACCGAAAGTGCATTTAGTGGGATTTAGCCTCAAGTTGTGATGTCGAATGGTCTGAAAGCACTCTTCTAAGTCATCCAAATGTTTGTGCACCAACATGCTTTTGACAATCATGTCATCCACATACACCTCGATATTTCGCTTAACCGATATCCTCAAGATATGGTTCATCATTCTCAGTATGTGGCCTCCATTGAACGCGCGTAATGAACGCCTTCTTCTAGATATCCTCTTTACACATAGAGATCCGATGATATCCAGAGAATGCATCCATAAAACTTAATAAAGCATACCCAAGTGGCATCAATGAGTTGATCGATGTGGGGCAATGGATAGAAATCCTTCTGACAGGGCCTTGTTCAGATCAATTGTAATTAATGCAGACTCGCCATTTGCCATTCTCGCTTCGACCAAAGACCACATTAGCCATCCATCATGGGTAGTCTATCTCAAGATGAAATCACCGCCAAAAGTTTTGCAATTTCATCATCTATGATTCACCGACGCTCTGGTGCAAAGATCCTCTCTTCCGCCGAATCGGCTTTTTGACGGGTCCACTTCAAATCGATGCTCAAAGAATATCCTCGCATTCCCAAAGATATCCCGAGGTTCCCATGCAAAGATATCAACATAACACCTCAGAGCTCTATGAGGTTCGTTCGGAGAGGTTCCTGCAAGTTCTCAACCTATTTTCACCGCCTCTTGTCTTCCTCCTCCTTTCGGGATGAGCTCTATCTCTTCTCGCTCTCCAAATTGGCATGACCGATGGTTCGTGAGCTACTTTCAAAGTGAAGGGTTCGATCTCTATCGCCATGGCTTGTTTCGCTTTGATACCCCCACTCCGAAGAAATAACAAAGATTGTGAACACCTCCTAGCCTGATCCAAATCTCCTTCGACCTCACCAACCCACGAAATAGTAGGAAATTTGATTTTAAAATGAGGAATTGATGTTACAACTTGTAGAGCAATTAAAGTAGGCCTCCCAAAATAGCATTATAAGCAGTAATCTACATGTACAACATAAAATTTGCAAATAATTTGTACTCACCGAGGGGTCATTCCGAATATGACCTGGAGCTCAATGGTTCCAAACCACTTTTAACCGGATCATTCATCGAAACCATAAAGAGGAGCTTCTCGTCCAATTTCCATCTTCCGCCCATCCAAATTCATCCTTTGATAAGCGTGGGCATACAAGATGTCTATGCACCATCCGTTATCTACCATCATCCTTTTCATATTCATCAACCCACTTCAGGCAAAGTGAGCACCAATGATCCCTCATGAGGTTCGAGCATTTTCAAGGGTAATCTTCATCGCTGAAAGAGATTACCGATTCTGGATAAGGTCTATCGCCTTCGGATATGTACCCGCCACCCATATGACCGAATCCAAATAATTTTTGCTTTTTTTCCAGCCGAGCTTGTGTAAGTACCCCAAAGTGATGACATCTATCACATGCCTTGGTGGTTGATCCGAGTCGGGCAACGCCTGGTCGATTAGGTTGAGCCACGGATGTGTACTTTGGTCCCCCGCCACGATTAGTTCGGCAACCACATATTGAACTAAAGCTCCACCTTGTACCTTTCTCTCAATGAACTCTTTTAAACCGCACAATCGTTCGTCTCATGTCCCGACGCTTGATGGTAGTCATAATACTTATGGGATTTCCTTTCCAAGCTTGATGTTATCTCGTGGTGGCTCGAAAATAGGTTGATTCTTGATCGATCTAAGATAATAAATTTCTATCGGCTGAAAGCGCCGTGTAAGTCCTCGTTACCTTCGGGGTGGGAGCGGATTTAACGCCCTCCACCCCGCCTCCAATTGTTATACCTTCTCGACCCGCCTTCACGACGGCTTCTTTGTGTCCTTCACTCTTCTTCCGGTCTTCATGAGTTTTGTCTCGATCCGATCTCTCGGGCCGATCTAAAGAAGGACGTTTGAGGCTACTCATGGCTTCTCCACTACGATATAGCCTTCACTTTATCAAAGGCTTTCACCAGACTCTTTGGTGGTTAAACATAAGTTTTTTCACCAACTTCTCTCGATTGACCAAATCCAAATTTGCTCAAATAGTCCCACCGCCAGTAGATCATTCACCGCCACTTGACCGATCGCTTTCCGGAACCGCTTCACATATCGCCCAAAGATTCATTAGAGGATTGTCAACCTCGAGCCAAAGAACCATTGGCTTTTCCCTTCTTCTATTGTTCGCCAAAACGCGTATGGAATTTATCGCACATATCTTCCCGTGATGAGATAGAATCAAGGTAAGGTCCCCATCCACCGCCGCATCCTTTCTAAGAGTTGTGACAAAAGTATGACACTTAGCAAAGATCACTAAAATCATAATAATCCATGAGTCGATCGAACGCCGACTATGGTCGTAAGGGTCCCCGATCCGTCATAACTTTCTATACGGGGCAACTTCTTCGGGGTCGCTTTTTTTTCCGAGAATATCCGCAGAAAAAAAGGAGATGCCTTCTTTCCGGAATGTCTTTGTTTCGGACTTCTGCAAGTCGCTTTCAAGCTCTTTTCGCTTCTTTAACCAGATACTCCACGCTTCTCCGTCGAGATGACGCCTCTTTCTCCCAGTGACCCTTCTTCTTATAAACCGGACCGGATTCTTTCACCGTAACCTTCAATTTTAGAGGGCTTCTCCGATAACGAGTGTTCACAGATGGGATGCCCTCGTAGACTCTCTGGAGACGTCCTCCGGATACACTTTCACTATGAACTCCTGCACTATGGTGAGAATGTGCGATAATAAGTGCTTGCTCTTTCAGATGCTCGAGACGATCTCCGGATCGACCTCTTCTCGCTTCTCCGTCCTCGTTCTCCGTAATTGCGCGTAATAACGAGTCCTCTTTGACCTCCGAGGAGTAGGGCTTCGGACCTTCTTCTTCCCTAATTCGACCTGTAGATTGTCACTCGAATGAAGCAGGTGTTCTTTCCCACTCCGATGCCCTCGCTTTTCTGGATTGGGCATACCGAGCTCTTCACCTCTCACTTCGCCATCCGAGCCATCCGCTTCGGCATTTATATCTTCGACGTCGCTTAAAAGTACTTCCATGGCCTTATATCCGCCATTTTAGCCAACCGGAGGCTTTTTTGTCTCTGGTCATCTCAGACGAGTTCTAAAGCGAGGTGCCTTCTACTCGCTTCCTAACATGGCCGATCCCTTCTCCGTAGGGTAAACTAGCTTACGCTTTGCTTTTGCTTATCGCTTTCTACGAGAATGTTCAGTGACCGCTTAGACGCCGTACAAGACGCACACTTATGGTTGGTCCCAAACGATCCCAAGCAGACATCATGCAGAATGACTCACCGACAGACATCGGGTCGTTCTTCAAAGTGTAGGTGTTCTACTCTTTCCCATGAAAAATGAATAATAAAACACACTGTGATTGAAAAATACTCAAGACACTAAAACGGGCCCCTCCTTCTAGCGCCAATGTTAACGCCAAGATCTTTCTCCACGCCCCAATCACGAAAGACGCCCCGATCCCGCAGACAAGAAGAACACATAAACGCCATAAGCTTCGATTTACCGGATCACGGGGGGGATAGCTCAGCGTAAGAATAAGATGTCTGCTCACAAAGTTAACTCAATAGGATAATAGAATTTAGTGTATCGAGAGTGATAATTTATGAGTGTGTGAATGTGAATATATGAATGAAACGCATTACCTCCTTGTGAAGACTTACTCACTAAAAAATAATATCCTTGCTTGGATTATCGTGTCGCCCACTATCACCTGACATATCCCCCTGACCTGATGGGTTCGACCGACTGCATGGAGTTCATCCATCGCTTTGGCCACCGCTTTGCAGACCGCTTACCGACTATAATCCCATCCACATTAATGCATGGCAAATATTTTGGTCAATCATCATACTATATCATCATTACAAGTCAAAGTAATAGATATTAAATGACCCAATGTTAATCGGTTAAGCCGGTCCAATAGGATTAAATAAAGTTGACACAATAAATGGGGCAAAGAGTCCCATTAATTAATTATAAAAGCCCAACAGATTAAACCGATAAATGGCCCAATATACCCTACCAAAATAGGAGAAATATCATGACCCAACACTTTCTATACCATGTATTTTGGCGACTCAGAATGGGTGTTGTATACCTATTTTGGGGGCGTCACATTAATGGTGTCGAAGGCTTTCCCTTTAGCAATGAAAGGATTGATGAAATAGCGCATAAATATGATGCACTTTGCAAAGTTGCAGTCCAGAAAGAACTCTCCTTGACAGAGCTCTTGGGTGCCAATGTAATATCCACGAAACGGGGAAAGGCAAGTCAATTTACAGTTTTCTCTTTATAGGTTGTGTTTTACTTAATTGATATCTCAGTTGTCCCAAATATATCTATTATGGTTTTCGTCATTTGAAATTGATTAATTCCTAAGTACAACTTCTATTTGTAGGTACCTCCGACCTTGAAGGTAAGGTTGTTGGACTGCATTTTTTTGTGCCAACAGCTATTGGCCTGAAAAGGACCAGACAACTTGTAGAATTGTGGAATTCGGTGAAAGAGAAGCAGCATAAAGAATTTGAGATGGTGGTAATCTTCGGACTTTCTTTTGAACTTCCGTATGCCGAGGCCCAATTCAAGGAGGAGTTTAAAAATATAGATTGGTACTCACTGCCAGTAGATGGTAGATATTTGTCCCATCTTTTCAATGTTGGGCACCCACATTATAAATATACACCCAACTTAGGTTATTTCATTATTCTTGAGCCTGGTAGACCAACTCTATCTTTGAGCTACTTTGCCTTTGACATCTGGGGAAGTTTTGGAAGTGATGCTTATCCTTTTACCCCAGAAAGAGCTGTAATGATAAAGAAGGAGAAAGAACAGAAAGAAGTGTCGTTGCGTGACCTTTTATCACTCTCGACCCAGTTAGGTAGAGGACGAGGTTCTAAGTGGCATGAGGTATATGCATGCATGTTCTTATGATTAGCCCTAGCTTAGCGTGCATGCCACTAATTTTGTATCATTTTGTGCTTGCACACCAAATCAACCACCTTGAAATATTGTTCTCGGTTTCTGAAATTTTCTTACTCTTGTAGGAGGATACTACCCTGGGGCGTCTACGGCGGAAGAATGTGCCTTTACTTTTATTGTTTGCAACGCATTCGTGCTATGAATCTGGATCCTTTTTGCCTAAATTAAAGCAAATGTATCTTTAAAAGAAGGGGACAAATGAGTACTTTGAGATTATCTACATCTCCTTGGACTGCGATAAATCTCCATCTTCCTTTGCTAGTTGCATCCAAGAAATGCCATGGTTGATCCACGCTCATGTCCCGGAATTTGCTGTGGCCATGATGGAGTATTTGTTTGATTTACCTGTGCCCATTCCTGCCATTGCAGCATTTGGACCAGATTGGCATCTTGTATCCAGAGAATCAAACTTGGCTTTCAAAACTGACTGGAATCCGGAGTATCCATATATTGCTGATTTGGGTGTAGAGGTTCTCAAGGATCTAATAAAAAAACACAGATGGGACTTGAAAAACATTTTCCCTGGCAATCTCTGCAACAAATTATAAACCAAGTTTGTTTTCCTAGGGGTGTTGCCTTTGTATTGTTCTCTTATATTGTCAGCATCAGGTTGCTGTACTTAATTTTTGTGGGTTATGCCCCTTTGTTTTAATTAAGTTTTTGGGCACTTGGCCTTTACTGATGCAATGATGCCTATTAGGATATGGATAAACTACAAAATTCACCTTATATTAAAATGGTACTGGATCTTTTGTCTTATTTTCTTTGTTTTGTTTTTTCAATAGTCACTATACTGCTGTTTATATGTTATATTTTGATTTCTATTTAAATACTTGTGTTTTTCCATTGAAAAGTTGCATCACTTGCAGATTAGTCCCTCGAGCGGTTGTGCCAAAAATTAGAAATCTGCTGAAACTTCATACATTCAGAAGAGAAGGAACATATTACGAAAGTTGATACTTGAGGGATTCTTTAAGAAATAAACTAGGTGAGGCCCAAATTTTATATGTGGGTAGTTTTTATTATGCATCTTAGGAATAGTTCTTGAATTTTCTAAATTTGTATAATTAATCTTCTGCATGTAATGACTGTTTTCTATAAAATTGTACTAATACTTTAATATTATGGAAGTGTCACAGGATTGATGCTTTTGACGTTATGGGGTTGGTACAGAAAATATTGACGGGTTCATATCATCATGTTACCGGGTTTGTAGTTTGTATTGCAGTTATGCAAGTTAAAGGTCTTAAATTTTGTGTCTCAAAATTTTAGCAGCAGCCAGATCCTACTTGTGTGAGTGGGAGCTTTGCAAGAGTGATGAAATTTGTTAACGAAAATTTATGTGAAATTGGCTTGGTAAACTATCACTTGCACCCACGCAAGTAAGTAGCTAAACTTCAAATAGCCTCTATCTTGGTTTCCCCACAAAAATCTATCTCGACTTGGGCCACAAAAATATGACCAAAGTGAATTTCAAAATTAGAGATATATTTTTTAAATGACAAATTTTAAGATGGTCACAAATTTATTTTTAATAGTGATAGAGTGATGCTTCGTGTGTTATACAAAAAAAAAAGTATCATTTGTATATAAAAAAGTTATTCCACAAAAAAATATATTCTTTTAATTGATATTAGCTTAAATTGATCTAGTACTCTTAGGTTTGTAGTTATAGTTCCATTATCATTTCATTACTAAAGACAACTCGTTATACATTCAAAATGGGTAAATTTTATCTTTTCTGTGGAACAGAGAGAATATTATAAAATGACAAATTATAATTTTATATCACTTTATAATCTTAAAATATAACTTTCAATTATCTATAATTTTGAAATAGATTAAAAAATGTATTTTTAAACTTTGAACAGAAGTAAGGAACCAAATTGTCTTTGAAATTGTACCAAAAATCTTACAAGCCGCACCAATTAAAATCACACGAACGATTTCGACGTATTTGACGGTTTTAAGTGGGTTGAAAAATCGAATTTACGGTTTGAATTTGGTTACTGGCCAAAATCGTATGCATAAAACCAAAATTGCACTATACGCCAATAAGATAAAAGAAATTAACTTATCCAGAGTGATTGAGCTTACCATTAAAGATGAGCAAAAAACGGATAAAATCGAATTATCGAACATATCCGAATTTTTTTAAATGAATTAAGTTGATTTTTTTCTTAATTTCGATTTTATCATATTTAGTTTCGGATTTGGTTTTAAAAAACAAGTTATGCGAGTATCTTAATAACTGAACTTTAATAGTCAAAAAATAATAATTTATAATTGTATTGTATCTGTATGACTTGCCCTAGCCCCTAATTTCTATTCCCAAATCTGAAATCCCAGATCTCAGTTCCTCATTTCCTTTTGCCTCTCGACTCTTAGTTCCTCTTGCCCTAGCCGCTTTGATAGCTGATGTTGTTGGTGTTGCACCAGTTATATCTGGTTTCAACCACGTTCATTTCTGGAACCACGATAGCTTGCCATCAGTCGCTTCTGCTGCCATCATTGCCTGGGCTTTCACCGTCCTCACCATTGAGTACTGCTTGTACAGATTTTCCAGCAAAGAAATTGAGCTGCACATCAGAAATGCCCGTCTGGTGAGTACAAATGAAGTCTTGAATTCATCTTTGAATCTAATTATCATAAATTAAGAGGGGAAATCGCAAATTAGAAAAGAACCCGATAAAAAATATGAATACCTAACTCATGAATTTCTATATGCAGAAAACAATGGAAGCATTCATAATTATTCTTTCTGCTACTCAACACCTATACATAACCGCCATTCACGGTGTTGCCTCAATAAGGAGATGAACTTGAAGGTGGAGCCGAGATGTGTTCGGTTGTCGATTATGTTTGATATTTATATTTAATTTTTTTTGGTATTTCTTCTCTCTTTTATCCATTGTTGTTTAAAGATTAACTTGTAGGTTGTTTGGTCATTTCTGTGATATGATTGCATTTGTATTGAAGTAATAAAAAGGTTATGCATAAAAGAAATGATTGTAGGGAGTATTTTGGATTTTTCATACATCTATGGAGCACAGGTTCCGTTATTAACCAAAATACCCGAATTTACCATTCGGTCGGTCATTGCTAAATTTGGTTATCAGATAGTGAAATTATGAATATTTCGGTGTTCGGTTATAATCGAATGATTAGTCCTACTTACCATTATCATCATTATAATAACAATAATAATTTACAAGAACAAATTCACCAACAAAATTTATTCACTACTATCCACCACTATGTTTATATAGATACATATCACCTTATATACATATATATTTTCTATTTTCCTAATATTATTATCCTAAATTTAAAAGGTTAAACATATGTATTATTTATTTTTCATTATATAAGTAGTGTTATATATGATAACAATTTTATCGATATTAAATAAATACGAAGAGATATGATAATAAGCATTAGACTCATTAAGTAATTAAATTATTTTATCATTTTATGTTCAACATTAATTACTCACACCCTACATTATATAAAATCGAATTTACGATTGGGTTTGGTTTTATTTATCTTTTGTTTAGACAAAACATTGTAAGTAAGGTTGTGTGTGTTATCAAAGTGGTATTTAATATTGTGTGATGTTAAATTATTAATTTAAATTGCATAAAATTTTGTTGTTTCAATTGGTTTTGGAACCGAAACCGCATCAAATAAAACTTTATCGCACAGTTTAAAATTGCACTGCACCAATCCCAAGCAATTTCATGTGCGATTTTGAATTTGTCAAACCGCATCTAAGCAGTTTCGTGTGCGGTTTGTTTCAAACCGCACCATGCTCACCCCTAAGAAGTATTAATAATTGTGTTATCTATATAGCCCTATATGTAATAATCCCATATCATATAATTTTGGAAAAATAATACACATATCGATAAATATTTAACGAAATTAGGATACGATAAGATAAAATAAATTAAAATGAGACTTTTATTAATTCTTACATATCTCATATATGCACATATGCACGTAATTGTCAGCATATGCACATATGCTGACAACTAAGGGTGTTCATCCGGTAAAAAAATCGGCTGAATCGGATAGGTCTCAAGATAAAGAAATAGGCGAATATTGATCTGAAATCTATCGAATAGGTTGAATAAGATATCTGAATCCCGTGATTCTATAGGTTTAATCTGCTTTTTAACGAAATTAATATAATTATTATTTTTATTATTATTTTATTATTATTATCGTTTTATTATTATTATTATTTTTATTAATATTATGATTATTTTTATTATTATAATCATTATTATTATTATTATTATTATTATAATCATTATTTTATTATTATTATTTTAATAAATTATTAATAAATAAAAAATAATTAAAAACCAGATATATCTCTGGAATTAGGTTCGATTTTTTTTAGAACTATAAAAACGCTTTAATCAAATTCCAGATCAAAAAATCGGTTTATATCGGTTTTTTTGTACCGAACCGGACCGGTTCTTTTTTATACCGAATCGACCGGTTTGGTCCTATTCGAAAAACCAGGAAATCGAAAAAATCGAGTAAAATGAACACCCCTACTGACAACTGACAACTACGTGTAGAAGAATATAAGTCCAAGATTAAATTCTTTTCATCTTGAATTTGTGGTACATACGGTGATGTTAATATAATTCTTCTAGGGGAACCGGGGTGGGGCAACCGGTCCACCGCCCTTATGTCCTCCCTGTCTCCCCCGTCCACCAACGTCAAACCACAATTACCCCCAACGCCAACTCAACATACCACTTCTACACTTAACCCAATCCCTCAACATTCCCACCACCAAAGACCCCTGTTTTCAACCTCCCAACTCCACCACCACGACCGCTACCTGCGACTCTTTCACACCCTTCCACCACCTCCTCTCCCTCCGTCTCACCAACTGTTCTGGCGACCTCTTTTTAGGTTGTATTTTTAGAGAGATAAGCCTAAAGAATAGAATCGTTTGAATCGAATAAGAGAAAAAAAAATATCACTAATTGGTTTTTCCCTTAATTACGCATGTCTCTTCCTATTTTTCGATCCCCACTTATCAAAATCCAAGTTAAACAATCAAATACCGAAGGAATTGAGAGAAATCAAATAATCCCTCAATTGGGTTTGGTCTATGCTTTCATGTTTCAAGTCTGCTTGTGATTTTTTTTAGGGATTAATCTTTGTACGATTCAATCCTTCATCCCTGCTTTTTCCTCGGTCTTTTCATGGGATCTTCTTCAGTTTCGTGCACCCATCAAAATCAATTGGAGTGAAAGAGGGGCAACATGTGTAAAATAACTATTCAATGGGGCTTAGGGTAGAATCAGATAGAAAATGTCAGCTTACCAAATCAGTTGGTTAGGTTTACCGATTCAACCATTAAAATAATTTTTTATTCAAATTAAATAAATTGAATTACTGATTGATTCAGATAATAAATCGTTCAGATACATTTAGTTTTAAACAAACAAACTCGTAGTCTTATTTTTATCTACAAAAGAAAGTCTTCCACTTCCACCATTTAGCTGTTGAGGGTGATCATATATATATGTTATACGTTTTTTTCCAAAAGAAGCCGTCCATACTATTGCAAATCAGTAGGTTGCTAAAACAAGTTAATAAGATTCACACTTCACTATCAATGTGAAGAGAAATGTAGCCATAGTTTTGACTTGTGAGGTTGTGAAAGACACCTCTATCCTAATATTTTAGCCACTTTTTTTGTTCATATTTATGGTCAGGAGCTTGTTCAATACCATCAAAAACAAAATATATTGAGTCATTATAGTTGGCTCCGAGTCAACTTAGTAGTTTAAGGACTCAGTAGTCTAAGTTTGGTAACTCGATAACATAATTTTTTTTATTATTTTTGAGTCTTCAACTTAGTAGGTCATAAATTTTGTTATTTTCAAAAATTAACTTAACAGCTCAAAAGTTAAGTTTTTCACAAAATTTTAATACACATTTACTATTAAAAATACAATATATCATTTGTCACCAAATATTTCTTAATATATCATTTAATGATTAATATATACACCTGTTAACCATTAGTATTTTGTACTCCTTCCGTCCCAGGATAAAAGTCTTTATTACTATTTTGGATAGTCCCATGTTAAATGTTCACTTTCTTTTAATAACCAAACTTTTACACATTTTTTCCTATTATGCTCGTAGTATTAAATATCTCATACTTTTCTTATTCTAATTTTCTCTCCATATTTAATGACATTATTATGGGTAATTTTGTCATTTTATTCCTCTTCTTAATATGCGTGAAAAGTCCACCAAAACTTTTATCTTAGGACGAAAAGAGTATTAATTTTCATGATTCGTGAAACCAATCAGTAAAACATATCTCATTCAACTTACTCTAATTCATTATAAATATATAGTACTATCTACATACCAAATTAAACACAAAAATCCTTCAATTTAATATGGATTAACAATATGTCACATGAATGCTAGATTAGGATAAAGGATGCAATCAACAACAACAACGATAATACTAATAATAATAATTTTAATTTATTTATTTATTTATGCAATCAAACAAATATCAACCTTCCTACCGCGTACATGATGACTGATGAGAATCCAAAAAGTTGGTACATCGTTAATAAATGTAGCAATAAGTTTTGGCAGACCGAAATATTAGATATTTTTATTTTATTTTTTTGTTTGGGATTTTTAAAAAATATATAGTATTTATTTTAATAATTTGAATAAATATACAAAAACAGGGACAGTACAGATTGTACAATTCTGTTTTTGTATATGTATCTAAATTACACCTAAAATATTATATTTTATAAAAATTCTTGTTAGAGTAAATACTATATATATTTTAAGAATCACAAGTACAAAAAATAAATAAATAAAAATATCCAATAAACATGTCACATAGAAAGACTCTAAATGTAAAACTAATAAAAGTAGCTCGTGTCAGTCTCGGATTTGCCTTTTTAACACCTGCTACACTGCCACGGGGGAGCTGGAATCATCTCCTTTTCTTTCTCTCGCGTCGGCAGGCGCTTCTCCCTTTCCTAATTCGCATGATCCGTTAATATAAATAACAACTCCTCCTCCTCCAAACTCCATTAATTTCTCAACCCAACTCCGACGAAACTTCTCTTTCTGTATTAATATAGCATTTATATATCTTCTGTCTTTCCTTTTCAGGTGAACTCTCGTTTCCCTTTTTCACTTCTGTTAACTGTATTTGTGTGTTTAGGAAGTGTTTTGATTTTGAGGAGGGTCTCAATTGGCTTAATTTTCTATCCAGGTAGACATTTTGTTATAAAGAGTCGGCCGTTGTAGTTTTTGTGGTGTTTCTTCTTATTTGTCGGTCGAAATTTCTTGAACTAGGGGTTGTGAAGAGGAGCTTTGAATGGTATTTGTGCTTCTGTACTGTTTAGTTTCTTTTTTTACCAAGAAGACATTTTTACTAGTTCATTTCTCAGAAAGTCCTCAAATTTTCAAGAATGGTACTTTAGGGGGAGTTTGTGGGAGTGGGGGTGGGGGGGGGGGGGGGGAAACTAATCCGGTCGAGGTTATTCGGAGAAAACTAGGTGAAGTTAGTTTCTATTAGTCAAATTTAACTGATTTTGGGGCTAAAGAGTCCACTGGTTGTACTGGATTGAATGTGCATAAAGGATACACAAGCGAGTGTGAGTTCTTGACGGCTAATCCACAATGTACATCAGGGGGGCTTCTTGATTACATTCGATTCTTCTCTTGTGCCTGTGAGAAGTATAACTTTTTGGGTTATTTGGCTTTGGGAATTTAGTTGGTTGCTCTGTTTTATTTACTGGGTAATACTGCTACGGACTATTTTTGTTGTTCTCTTGAGAAGCTCTCGAATCTCTTGAACTTCCCGCCCACTGTTGCAGGGGTGACTCTGCTTCCTCTGGGTAACGGGGCGCCCGATGTGTTTGCGAGCATTGCTTCTTTTATGGGAAGTAATGATGGAGATGTTGGACTTAATAGTGTGTTGGGTGGAGCTATGTTTGTGATTTGTGTTGTGGTTGGTTGTTTGGTCAATGATTGTCCTAATAAAAAATGACATGCGCCCTAGCAAGTTGTTGGGGATCGGCCTTATGACCATCTATTTGGTATTTCTGTGTTTCACAATGAGCATGGCTATGGCCTATGGGTGATGGTTCATTAAATGGTTAAAGTTACATTAGATTAGTTGTTGTACAGAGCAAAAAGGAGTAGGACATGTAGATAATGGTCAGTTCATCCTTTTTTATATATTATTTTGGCAATGTAGCAAATCTTGTTCAACTTGTATACCTACAAGTCGGAGGCATATGGATATCTATGCCTGATAGCATGTATTAACATAATCTATTAGCAACATGTCCTTACTGATAATCCACACAAATTAATGCGTTGAGAAAAGTTAGCACCAGCTCCTTGAACTTCTTTAGCATGAGTTTAACTTTGAATTTGCTTTTTTGTCATGTTTAACTTCTCTATTTTTATGCAGTGCTAATTTATTATTATTTGTTCTGTACCATACAACACTCTTCATGTAACATAACAAGATGTTACGTATGGGAATCATAATACGCTTGACAATGCTAGCATATCATCTTCAGGAGGTGGGCTTCAAATGTAGCAATCTATGCACGTGAGTCAGTGAAGCCTTTGTGGGGCTGGAATGACGAGGAGACAATGGAAGGACAGTCATGTTTTTCATGCCTCATTGGATGTGGGCTTCAAATGTAGCAATCTATGCACGTGAGTCAGTGAAGCCTTTGTAGGGCTAGAATGACGAGGAGACAATGGAAGGACAGTCATGTTTTTCATGTTCCAAGATACGCTCCTTGCTGGAATTACCATTGGCGCTCCCTAGACGGTTGACTATTCCATTAATTGAGGATGATCGGTGGTCGAAGGGGTTTGCAGTGTCCAGTTCATTGGCACCAATGCTACTCGCTTTTCTTTGGAACACCCAAGACGATGTCAAATTGCGGAGTGGTGAAATTGCATACCTAGTTGGTGCCGTTGTTGGTTTTATTCTTGGTGTTCTTGCATTCATATGCACTAGATCGAATCGGCCACCTCAAAAGTACCTACTGCCGTGGCTTCTGGGCGGCTTCTTTATGAGTATCGTTTGGTTCTACATTATCGCTAATGAACTTGTTGCTCTGCTGGTGTCTTTAGGTGTTATATTTGGAGTTAATCCAGCTATCCTCGGATTAACTGTATTGGCATGGGGTAACTCAATGGGTGATTTAATGTCAAATGTTGCACTGGCGATGAATGGTGGAGATGGTGTGCAGATTGCCATTTCTGGGTGCTTTGCCGGGCCAATGTTCAACACACTTGCTGGCTTGGGAATCTCTATGCTGCTTGGAGCCTGGTCTAAGAGACCAGCTTCTTATGCAGTCCCTCAAGACACTAGCTTGTATTCTACGCTGGGTTTTCTTGTGCTAGGGCTTGTTTGGTCAATGATTGTCCTAATAAAAAATGACATGCGCCCTAGCAAGTTGTTGGGGATCGGCCTTATGACCATCTATTTGGTATTTCTGTCTTTCACAATGAGCATGGCCATGGCCTGTGGGTGATGGTTCATTAAATGGTTAAAGTTACATTAGATTAGTTGTTGTACAGAGCAAAAAGGAGTAGGACATGTAGATAATGGTCAGTTCATCCTTTTTTATATATTCCCTCCTATTCATATTAAATGTCTTTTTAGAATTAAGCACACTTATTAAGAAATAACATAAAATGTCTTTTGTATCCCTAATTAATTATTTCTCTCTCCACAATGGTCCATTGAATTGCATTTACTAAGCATATTAAATAGACGGGTAAATTAGGAAAAGATAAAATATCGATTTTCAACAATTGTCACTTTAAAAATTTTCTCCATCTATATCCACATAAAATGAATATTTTCCTCATCATATAAATTAATAATTAATTATTCACAAATAATATTACAGAATCACAATAATGACAACTAGACAGTTCCCAGGAAAGAGTGGGCTTTCCAATAATAATTTCTCCTCATCGTCAGCAATAATTAGGTGACCAAACCTCTCTTAGATGTAACTTTTTAGACATTGCCAATAATGTTATCTAATAATATTATTCGGATAATATGAATTATTGCTTCGATAATAGAAAATAATCGTAGTAGTGACAATTATTAAAACAACAAGAATATAAAAAATAATTGAGCGGTAATTATCGTAATAATTATTGAATAGTGCCTTCACGTAAGAATCAATAATTGGTGCAATACCGTGTGCTTCTTGCAACAACGCCAGACATCGTATTTTAACCACTGCATATTTTGAAAAAAAATTCATATATCACCCTTAACTTTAACTTTTATCAATTTAACCATTTACTGAATAGTAATTATAAGAAAAAATTGAATACTTTTATTTCATAAAATTCGGGGTCTTACAATCTCCCCTCCTTATGAAATTTCGTCCCCGAAATTTACGTACTTGGTATTTCGAAAAGTTGAGAATACCTTGCTTCAATTTCAGATTTTATCTCCCCGGTCATCATGATTTCTCCATTGCTCATCTCCTATGATAAATTCATTTGGGTTCCTCACTTGTTGGGAAGTCATGACAACCGAATTATCCTCGAACTACTCGGCTTTGACTTGTCTGGGGCAAAGATTTGGCGTCATCACTCACCGTTGGAACATACTTTTTATAGGCATATTCCTCCTCCATCGCTTTTCTTCAGACTCTCGATTCATGATCCGAATCATCAATCTTCGATCCATATCAAATTCAAAGTTGACCCACTGCATGTGGTAATTCAAAACTTCGATGTTGGGTTCTCCCAATTGCTTTCTAAAAAGAGAAATTCATATCATCTATTTTAGCCTTCTTAGATCGGACATCTCTTTCCACAATATCCACGTGTCGTGTGGCTTTTACCCACGCATCACTCATTCTTTGCTCGTTCGGTTTTTTCTTCTTTCGATTCAGATTCCATCTTTATCATCTTATACTACGCCAAAGAATGCTTCGTTCAAGCATCACATATCGGGTAACACAAGCTTGAATTGTTTGCATCCTTTTGTTCCACGACATCACCGTCGTTCTTCAAATTTTGCTTCTTCTAACTCATGAATACGATTTTGAAATTCTACATTTTGATCATATAATACCTCTAATAAACTCTCCTCGTGTACCTCTTCTTCCTCTTCTTCCTTACTCTCAGTTTGTTACCTCAATGACTATCTCTAAAGTGTAACTATCAATTCTTCACTCACCACATGGATATCTCTAATTCCTTCTTCGTCGACATCACATTATCATGGTTAGTGATTAGAGGTATCCCCACGCCCCTCATTCACTCCATTGTTAGCATTCTCATTTGCCATTCTCAAATGTCTTTATAAAACAAGCGAGGGTTAATTAAGCAAATTAACGTATCACATAATATCCAGTATATTACGAACCGACCAATAATTAAGCTTAGGTAGACACACTCAGGCGAATGATTTACTCATCTCTCCCCTCCTAGTTATATTCTCTGATCTCCGCCAAAGACCATATCCCTAAGCTCTGATACCAAATGTGACAACCCCAAAATAGGTTCATTCCATCCAACCCATTCTGAGTCGCCAAATACATGGTACAGAAATAACTACAACTTTTTTAATACAATTGTCGTGCAAAATACGACAACACATAAACTGTGAGTTTAAATACAAATATAGACCAACTGTGACTCATGTCCCAACCGTGTACAGCACCTCATAATGACACCTTACATAAAGGTATAGTCGAAATCAGAGATTTAGAACATATGGTAGATGATAAAAATTTCCAACCATAGTTGCAGCGGAACGAGCAATCCATTAGAAGAGTCAAATAGACCATAAAACCTATTATCTTCTCCATGTTAAAAGTTCATCAACAATATTTTATCCCTGTAACATTAATCAACAATTCCTGTCCACAATCACGTGTATAACTCATAATCGTAATTGTAGTTCTAAATTCTTTCCTCATCCAGACAAAGTTAATTTTCATCACCGAAACATCAAAGATCATGGTTGTACCAAATCAGTTCTCGTTTATAATCATATCGATAAATTCATCTTTGCACTACGGGCCAAATATATTCATCAACAGTTCATCTTTGCCTTCTCGCCAAAGATATTCAACAACATGTCATCTTTGCACACTCTAAGGCCAAAGATATTCATCGATTAGTCATGTTCATCTAAACACTGTTCATCTTCGTATTTCTTGGCCAAAGATATTCATCGGAAATCATTCATCTTTATACTACGAAGCCAAAGATATTCGCTTATATCATCATTTAGATCGAGGATGATGAAAAATATTTTAAAGAAAGCGAATCTAGTGAAACAAAATAATAAATATTAAGGATTCGTGACTTCACTATTCCATGTCCAAAAATATCTCATAAATAATCATAGTGGAGTAAAATTCAAGAATGATCAAAACATAGATCCAATCAAAGATAGGAATCATAATGCATAATCTTGGACACGGAGAAGAAAACTTTAATTTTCTATGAATAATGTCGATTTTGTGAATAGTCTAGTATATATGTGAAAGAATCTCAGACACCAAAAGATAGAAATTTCACAAAAAACATCATCATGCCTCGTGAATAGTACTCGTGAATAGTAACTCATGAATAGTAACTCATAAATAGTAACTCGTGAATAGTAACTCATGAATAGTAACCTCGACATAAAAAAGTTCCAAATTTGATAAAAAAATTCAAACCAATATTTCGGCATAATGATATTGAAGAAATAATATCATTTATGAAGAAAATAATCTTCCTTACCTTAGAAAGAATAGTACTTCTGACTGGAATACTGGATATAGTGCTAAAAGAACTTGCACCGTATAGCAATACTCGAAGTACTAAAATATTCACAAAAATACGCTCGATATATAGAGAGAGAAAAGAGAGAAATCTTTAGTTTCTGGTGTGATTTTCAATTCTAACCTAAGCACCCTATTTATAAGAAAATGCTTAGAACACCAAAGCAGAAAATTTAATATAATAATATTATTATTATTATTCCACAATTTCCTACGCACACTCATTGAATCCAACATCAGCCATCTACTCAAATAAAAACAACAAAAATATTTTTGTTAATTAAAACAATTAAAACTTCCAAAATCAATTATTTCGGAACTTTAGAACTTCAATAATTCATAATAAATAGCCATTTTTTCAGAAAATTCGAATCTCGCCAATTTTTATAGGAAATTCAATTCTCTACAACTTTGAAGAAGAAAGTTTTTCCAAATTCCAAACAGAAATTGACCGAAATCCACATACGGGCGATTTTACAAGCTATAATCAAATTTCAGTCAAGAAATGGGTCCACCAACATGTTTAGCATGTTTTAAACAACTTTTATAATAAAAATACTCTTTCTCCTCATATATTCATATATCCCACATTCATTGTAAAAATATCACCATTATTATATTATAATAATATAATAAAATATTATTTTATCAGAAAAAATAAAATATTATTTTATCAGAAAAGATAAAATATCGATTTTCAACAATTGTCACTTTAAAAATTTTCTCCATCTATATTCATATAAAATGAATATTTTCCTCATCATATAAATTAATAATTAATTATTCACAAATAATATTCTGAGAATCACAATAATGACAAACGAGATAGTTCGAGGAAAGAGTGGGCTTTCCAATAAGAATTTCTCCTTCTTCATGAAAGCAATTAGGTGACCAAACCTCTCCTTAGGCGTAACTTTCTAGACATTGCCAATAATGTTATCTAATAATATTATTCAGATAATATGAATTATTGCTTCGATAATAGAAAATACTGTGTAGTGATAATTATTAAAACAACAGTAATATAAAAAATACTGAACAGTAATTACTGTAACAATTATTGAGTAGTGCCTTCTTACGTAAGAATCAATAATTGGTGCAATACCGTGTGCTACTGTGCAACAACGTATATTACTGTATTTTAACCACTTGCATATTTTGAAAAAAAATTCATATATCACCCTTAACTTTAATTTTTATCAATTTAACCATTTACTGAATAGTAATTATAAGAAAAATTGAATACTTTTATTTCATAAAATTCAGGGTCTTACAATCTCCCCTCCTTATGAAATTTCGTCCCCGAAATTTACGTACCTGGTATTTCGAAAAGTTGAGAATACCTTGCTTTAATTTCAGATTCTATCTCCCCGGTCATCATGATTTCTCCATTGCTCATCTCCCATGATAACTTCATTTGGGTTCCTCACTTGTTGGGAAGTCATGACACCCGTATCCTTGAACTATAAAACTTTGACTTGTCTTGGGCAAAGATTTAAGCATCATCCTACTACTAGTTGGAACATACTTTCTATAGGGCATATTTGTAAGACCCCCACTTATTATAAATAAAATCAAATTTTCTCTAATTATTATTGTGAATAATAAGGTATTAATTTGATATAATTCTCTCAGTTATGGGTGAAATGTGCAAATTTTGCAAAATATGCAAGTGGTTATAAAATAATCATTGTTGTTGGGAATATTCATTTGGTCGTGGAATATTCTTGTCGGAGAATATTATTCGCATTTAGTGATCATTATTGGGCCCTATAATAGAATAATTGTCGGATGAAGAAAGCGACAAGTTTGAGTTTTTATAAATAATCACAGAATTACCAATTAACACCGTTGGAATACCCGGTGGTTAAAATACTGATGTCTGGCGTGGATGCGCATGATTGATGAATTATTGATCCTTACGTAAGAAGGCTTTACTCAATAATTATTATTAAAATTAGTCTTGTTCAATATTTTATTTTATTGATTCAATAATTGTTGCGTTGATATTTTATATTATTGTCACTGCACAGTATTTCCCATTATCAGATCAATAATTTATATTATTTGAATAATATTATTAGATAGCATTATTGGCAATGTCTAGAAAGTTCTGTTAAGGAAAGGTTTGGTCACCTAATTGCACGCCAATAAGGAGAAATTCTTATTAGAAAGTCCCCTCTTTCCTGGGAACGGCCTGGTTGTCATAAATGTGATTCTGTAATATTATTTGTGAATAATTAATTATTGATTCATATGATAAGGAAATATTTATTTTATGTGGATATAAATGTTGGATATATTTATTGTGGTTAAAAATGAAGGAGTTAATTTTGAGGTGTTTTATCAAGATATTTTTGTGGAATGAAGGTATTAAAATTAAACCAAATTATTTTTGAGATATATTGTGTGAGTTATAATTTTTAATCCCGACCGTTGGATCGTTGTAATTTTTGGATATGTTATACATATATAAGTTGAGTATATGTCCACAAATTTTAAACCGTTAAAAATGAATGTATGATTTGTTATGAATTTTAAGAGGTGGTGATTCGTAAATTAGGTTTATAAATGATTTTGGTGGAAAATTCTAGAATTGAGTGGGCCCCACTTGTGGTTGGTGAAGAAATGTCTTTGAATTTATTTCAAATGTGGTGGGTGAGAATAGTAGCGGGTAAAGCCATCGGGTTCTTGGTCAAGTCTGCTAACATTTTCCTATAAATAGAGGGCTAAGTTAGAATTGAAAATCACACCAGAAACAAGAAATTGGTATTGCAAGTTTCCTTCAGCCTTATATCGATATTCAGATCATAAGTACTGATATTTTGAGGTAAGGGATGTTATTTTCTTCATATATGATAGTATTTCTTTAATATCATTATGTCAAGTATTGATCCGAATTTTTATCAAATTTAGAACTTTTTGTGTCGGGAGTTACTTATTTACGATACTCTGACTATTTACCTAAAAATGAAATTTTCTTCTTTTTTTGTCCAAGATGTCTATTATGGTTACTATCGAATCCCTACTATTTGTCCTTTGTTTCTTTGAATTCGTTTTCTTTAAAATATTTTTCATCATCCTCGGTCTAAATGATGATATTACTAAATATCTTTGACATAGTGCAAAAGATAAATGATTAATCGATGAATATCTTTGGCCCGTAAGGCAAAGATGAGCAGTGTTGAGATGAACATGGTAATTGGTGATAAAATGAATATCTTTGGCACATGTAGTGCAAAGATGAATATTTGATTAAAGATGTATATTGATTGTTGTTACAGGAATAAAATATTGATGATGGACTTTTAAATCTTAGAAGATAGTAAAACTCATTCTCTACTTGACTCTTCTAATAAATTGTTGTTTTCGCTGCAGTTGTTGATCTAAAACTTGTTGTCTATTATATTTTATCAGATTTTTCCCTGTTGAAGACTAACGATAATTTGTTGTATATTATCTTAGTCATAATATTCTTTACTGGGCTAGTTGAGCTCACCCTTTTCCTTTTTGTTCCAATTTTCTCAGGAGGTGAGAACATAGCAGGAACTAGTCGGGGTACGGAGTAATGGTTCTAGAAAGATGTTTTAACAGTCCTCACTATTTCTATAAAATAGTGTTTGAATAATTATAATGAGGACTTATTTGAGTGTGGATATTGTCTAGAAGACAATATTTGTATTTAAATTCACAGTATGTGTTGTCGTATTTTCCACGACAATTGTATTATTGAAGTTGTACTTTGCTTTCTGTACCATGTTTTTGGCGACTCAGAATGGGTGTTGTATACCTATTTTGGGGGCGTCACAATATTCCTCCCTCAACTGCATCTTCGTACTCCTGATTCATGATCTGAATCATCAATCTTCTATCCATATTAAATTCAGGTTGACCGCTCTGTACAGGGTAATTCTAAACACGATGTTGGGTTCTCCCAATTACTTTCCAAAAAGAGAAATTCATATCATCTATTTTAGCCTTCTTAGATCGGACATCTCTTTCCATAATATCCACGTGTCGTGTGGCTTTTACCCATGCATCCCTCATTCTTACTCGTTCAGTTTTTTCTTCTTTCAGTTCAGATTCCATCTTTATCATCTTATACTCTGCCAAAGAATGCTTCTGTTCAAGCATCACATATCGGGTAACACAAGCTTGAATTGTTGCATCCTTTTGTTCCACGCATCACCTTTGCTCTTCAAATTTCTACTCTTCTAACTCATGAATACGATTTTGAAATTCTATATTTTGATCATATAATACCTCTAATAAACTCTCCTCAGGTACCTCTTCTTCCTCTTCTTCCACACTCTCAGCTGTTACCTCTGCGACTATCTCGGGTGCAACTATCAATTCTTCACTCACAACATGGATATCTCTAATTCCTTCTTCGTCTCGACATCACATTATCATGGTTAGTGATTAGAGGTATCCCACACGCCTCATTCACTCCATTGTTAGCATTCTCACCGCCATTCTCAAATCTTGCCATAAAATAAGGGTTAATTAAGCAAATTAACGTATCACATAATATCCGTATATTATGACTGACCAACAATTAAGCTTAGGTAGGACACACTAGCGAAGGATTTACTCATCTCTCCCCTCCTAGTTATATTACCCGATCTCCACCAGAGACCATATCCCTAAGCTCTGATACCAAATGTGACAACCCCAAAATAAGTCCATTCCATCCAACCCATTCTGAGTCGCCAAATACATGGTACAGAAATAACTACAACTTTATTAATACAATTATCGTACAAAATACGACAACACATAAACTGTGAGTTTAATACAAATATAGACCAACTGTGATTCATGTCCCAACCGTGGACAGCACCTCATAATGACACCTTACATAAAGGTATAGTCGAAAACTGTTTTAGAAATTAGAATCTTTGGGAAGTGCTCAAGAAAACCTTCGCATACATGGGAGGCCATGCGCCTCAGGTTATGATAGATATCATATGGCCACGTAATTATCCTTGGTTGACCTAATAGACCCCAAAGAAAAACGAGAAGATTACTTATCATATTCTTCCCAATGGTGAGTCTTCTCTTGACATATCATTATCTCCACTGTCTCTAATTGGGTATTATACTCCAAACAAACACCAAGATTTTATAGGTAGTGCTTGTAAATATACTCAGCAAGTGGATGAGCACAACCTTGTCTTATGATGACATGAGGTTGTATGTCATTAGACATCTTGTATGATAGTGGCAAAACACTCTTCCAACGTTGGGTTCGCCTCACCCTAGTTGATTCACCAAATATAACTACTAAATGATGACCACCGTTATATTTCCTTGTTACCCTCGCTCGACCCAGCTGCACTCTTATTACCTGAAAGGAATTGTGAAGCAAAAGGGTGAGCACAACTAGCTCAGTAAAGAATATCATGACTAAAGATAAATAAATTATCAATAGCCTTCAACAGTAATAAATCAGAGATTTAGAACATATGGTAGATGATAAAACTTTTCAACCATAGTTGCAGCGGAACGAGCAATCCATTAGAAGAGTCAAATAGACCATAAAACCTATTATCTTCTCCATGTTAAAAGTCCATCAACAATGTTTTATCCATGTAACATTAATCAACAATTCCTGTCCACAATCACGTGTATAACTCATAATCGTAATTGTAGTTCTAAATTCCTTTCCTCATCCAGGACAAAGTTAATTTTCATCACCTGAAACATCAAAGATCATGGTTGTACCAAATCACAGTTCCTGTTTATAATCATACTGATAAATTCATCTTTGCACTACGGGCCAAATATATTCATCAACAGTTCATCTTTGCACTATTGGCCAAAGATATTCAACAACATGTCATCTTTGCACTACAGGCCAAAGATATTCATCAGTTGGTCATGTTCATCTAAACACCTGTTCATCTTCGCACTACTGGCCAAAGATATTCATCAGAAATCATTCATCTTTTGTACTACTGTGCCAAAGATATTTGATTTATATCATCATTTAGACCCGAGGATGATGAAAAATATTTTAAAGAAAACTAATCTAGTGAAAAAAAATAATAAATATTAAGGATTCGTACTTCAGCTATTCCATGTCCAAAAATATCTCATAAATAATCATAGTGGAGTAAAATTCAAGAATGATCAAAACATAGATCCAATCAAAGATAGGAATCATAATGCATAATCTTGGACACAGAGAGAAGAAAACTTAATTTTTCTATGAATAATGTCGTATTTGTGAATAGTGTCGTATATGTGAATAGTAACTCCGACACCAAAAGATAGAAATTTCACAAAAAACATCATCATGCCTCGTGAATAGTACTCGTGAATAGTAACTCATGAATAGTAACTCATAAATAGTAACTCGTGAATAGTAACTCATGAATAGTAACCTCGACATAAAAAAGTTCCAAATTTGATAAAAAAATTCAAACCAATATTTCGGCATAATGATATTGAAGAAATAATATCATTTATGAAGAAAATAATTTCCCTTACCTCAGAAAGAATAGTACTTCTGACTGGAATACTGATATAGTTCTAAAAGAACTTGCACCGTATAGCAATATTCGAAGTACTAAAATACTCACAAAAATACGCTCGATATAGAGAGAGAGAAAGAGTGAAAAATCTTTAGTTTCTGGTGTGATTTTCAATTCTAACCTAAGCACCCTATTTATACGAAAATGCTTAGAACACCAAAGCAAAAAATTTAATATAATAATATTATTATTATTCCACAACTTTCTATGCACACTCATTGAATCAGACATCAGCCATCTACTCAAATAAAAACAACAAAAACATTTTATCAGAACTTTTTGTTAATTAAAACTTCCAAAATCAATTATTTCGGAACTTTAGAACTTCAATAATTCATAATAAATAGCCATTTATCAAAAAATTTGAATCTCACGATTTTATATAGGAAATTCAATTCTCTACAACTTTACAGAAGAACTTTTTTCCAAATTCCAAACAAAAATTGACCGAAATCCACATACGGACGATTTTACAAGCTATAATCAAATTTCATCAAAATTGGGTCCACCAACATGTTTAACATGTTTTAAACAACTTTTGCAACAAAAATACTCTTCTTCCTCCTCATATACTCATATATCCCACATTCATTGTAAAAATATCACCATTATTATATTATAATAATATAATAAAATATTATTTTATCGAAAAGATAAAATATCGAATTTTCAACAATTGTCACTTTAAAAATTTTCTCCATCTATATCCACATAAAATGAATATTTTCCTCATCATATAAATCAATAATTAATTATTCATAAATAATATTATGTAATCACAATAATAACAACCAGTAGGTTCTAGGAAAGAGGGGCTTTCCAATAAAAATTTCTCCTCATCTTGCCAAGTAAATTAGGTGACCAAACCTCTCCTTAGACAGAACTTTATAGACATTGCCAATAATGTTATTGTGACAACCCCAAAATAGGTCAATTCCATCCAACTCATTCTGAGTCGCCAAATACATAGTACAGAAAAAAACTACAACTTTATTACAACAATTGTCGTGCAAACAACAACAACACATATACTGTGAGTTTGGATACAAATATATACCAAATGTGACATATGTCCCAACCGTGGACATCACCTCACAGTGACACCTTACATAAAGGTATAGTCAAAAACTGTTTTAGAAACTAAAATATTTGGGAAGTGCTCAAGGAAACCTTCGTACATGGGAGGCCATGCTTCTAGGTTATGATAGATATCATATGGCCGCATGAATTATCCTGGTTCAATCTAATAGACCCTAAAGAAAAAACGAGAAGATTACTATCATATTCTTCCCAATGGTGAGTCTTCTCTTGATTTATCATTATCTCCATTGTCTCAAATTGAGAATTATACTTCAAACAAACACCAAGATTATATAGGTAGTGCTCGTAAATATACTCGAAGAAGAGGATGAGCACAACCCATCTTATGATGACACGAGGTTGTATGTCATTAGACATTTTGTATGATAGTGGCAAAACACCCTTCCAACGTTGGGTTCGCCTCTCCTATATGATTCACCAAATATAACTACTAAAAGATGTATACAACACACTTGTCTATACTGCTTAGGGAGAACTCCATGACTAGAGACCATGCTCTATTCCCTTGTTACACCATTGACCCAATTTACACTTTTATTACCCGAAAGGAATTATGAAATGTAAGGGTGAGCACAACTAGCCCAAAGAAAGAATATCATGACTAAAGATAATTAAATTATAAATAGCCTTCATCAATAATAAATCGTAGATTTAGAAATATATGGTAGATGATAAAAATTTCAACCATAGTTGCAAATGAACGAAAGCAATCCATTAGAAGAGTCAAATAGACAATAACATGCCTATTATCTTCTCCATGTTAAAAGTCCACCAACAATGTTTTATCCTGTAACATCAATCAGCGGTTCCTTTCCACAATTATATGAATATCTCATAATCATAATTGTAATTTTAAATTCTCTTCGCACTGCTGTGATCTAATATAATTTTTATCACATGTCTTTACCCGAAACATCAAAGATCATGGTTATACCAAATCACAGTTCCTGCTCATAATCATACTAATAAATTCATCTTCACTGCACTACTACCAAAGATATTCATCCCTGATTCATCTTCGCACTAATCGGCAAAGATATTTTAATAAAAGTCATCTTTTTGCACTACTGGGCCAAAGATATTCATTAACAGATTCATCTTTGCACTACATGCTAAAGATATTCCTCAACAGTTCATATTTGCATTACAGGCCAAATATATTAATATTTCAAAGAAATATATAATCATTTCAGAATTTATATAAACAATAATTATAACCATGTTGATCAATTCACCTTTGCACTTAAGCTAAAGATATTCAATTATAAATTCAATGGTCATGATCATACCAGTCACAATTCAACTTTTCACTACTGGCCAAAGAGAACCCTAGTGATGATCATACCAATAATTTACCCATCTTTATACTCAAGTGAAAAAGAATTTCAACATCAGGGTTATAAAAATGTTATATATGATAATAAAATCAATATATAGTTTTAATCATCAATAACCAAAACCCTCATCAAAAATCTGCATATACCACATATATGATTCTCAAGCCATAAAATCATATTTTCCAATTTTCTTCATTCACATAACATATTTAACTCATTTATTCATAACTAGTCCATTTTTATGAAAAATACCAAATCAGCCAAAAATATTTTTTTCGGGATTTAGCGTAATATAGTCCCATATTTATATATATATTTTTCTTAGAATTTTTAAAATTCATTTACTATTTTTCATATGGCCAAAACCGCCGAATATTTAGACATTTATCATAATTATACTTTTATCCAAAATTCAAATTCACAGTAGTAATCGATATTATATAGATGTACTCCCAATAAAAATTTCATCAATTTTGGAGTTAACCACAAGGAATTATAAGCGATTCATCGTTAAAATAATCTTTTCTCATAAAATTCATAACTCTTAATCTATACATTCAAAAATCACTATTTTTGGACATAATCAATAAAACTCATCAACATATCATTTCGAAATTTTCCAGAATTTTCTGAAGGTCAGAAAAAGTACGAACTGAAAAACATAATAACCCTAAAAATCTCTTACTATCCCTTACTATCCCTTACCAAAAAAAAAGACTTCCGATTGGATATCGGATATGATTTCAAGGAAACTTGCATCGATGAATATCAACTCACCAAGTATCTAAATACTCACAAAATACACTCAATAATCTAGAGAAAGAAAGAAAGAAAGCTTATGTTTCGTGTGATTTTCAATTTAACTTAGCCCTCTATTTATAGGAAAATGTTAGCAGACTCGACCGCAACCCCGATGGCTTTACCTGCTACTATTCCCACCCACCACATTTGAAATAAATTCAGCACATTTCTTCACCAACCACAAGTGGGGCCCACTCAATTCTAGAATTTTCCACCAAAATGCTAAATTTGGATACTTCAACAATTTCTGAACCATTCAACTCTTAAAATTAATAAAAAATCATACGATCATTTTTAATGGTTCAAACTTTGTGGACATATACTCAACTTATATATGTATAACATATCCAAAAATTACAACGATCCAACAGTCGGATTAAAAATTATAACTCACACAATATATCTCAAAAACACTAGTTTAATTTTTAATACCTTCATTCCGACAAAAATACTGATAAAACACCTCAACATTAACTCCTTCATTTTTAACCACAATAAATATATCCAACATTTATATCCACATAAAATAAATATTTTTTTATCATATAAATCAATAATTAATTATTCATAAATAATATTACAGAATCACATTTATATGACAAAGTGCCGCGAGGAAAGAGGGCTTTCAGATAAGGATTTCTCTCCATGGGCGCCTTGCAATTAGGTGACCAAACCTCTCATTCGATGAACTTTCTAGACATTGCCAATAATTTTATCTAATAATATTATTCAAATAATATGAATTATTGATCTGATAATGGGAAATAATGTGCAATGACAATTATTGAAACAACAATAATATTAAATATCAACGTAGCAATTATTGAACCAATAAAATAAAATATTGAACAGTAATTACTGTAATAATTATTGAGTAGTGCCTTCTTATGTAAGAATCAAAAATTGAAAAAATATTGTGCAATACCACGCTGCCATCGCACAGTAACTACGCCAGACATCGTATTTTAACCACCGTGTATTCCCAAGTTGTTAACGGTAAGAATAACTACTGTAATTATTTATAAAAACTCAAATTTGTCGTTTTTTCTTCATCCAACAGCTTATTACATTATGGGGCCCACAAATGGTCTGCTACCGCCCTACTTATATATTCTTTACGGAAAAGAATATTCCACGACTAAACGAATATTCCCCGAAAACAATAAATATTTTATAACCACTTGCTTATTTTGAAAAAATTTCATATATCACCCTTAACTTTAACTTTATATCAATTTAACCAATTACTGAATTGTAATTATAGGAAAAATTGAATACTTTTATTTCATAAAATTCGGGGTCTTACAATCTCCCCTCCTTATTAAATTTCGTCCTCGAAATTAACGTACCTGGTATTCCAAAGAGTTGAGAATACCTTGCTTTCATTTCAGATTCCATCTTCCATGTCCTCATGATTTCTCCATTGCTCATCTCCTGTATTTCAAATATCATTCTAGAATACAGATTCAAAAACAAAGGTTAATTTAACAAATTAACATATCACATAATATCCCGATATTATGACTGACCAACAAATAAGCTTAGGTAGAACACACTAGCGAAGGATTTACTCATCTCTCCCCTCCTAGTTCTATTCCCTGATCTCCTCCAGAGATCATATCCCTAAGCAATGATACCAAATGTGACAAGCCCAAAATAGGTCCATTCCATCCAACCCATTCTGAGTCGCCAAATACATGGTACAGAAAACAACTACAACTTTATTACAACAATTATCGTGCAAAATACAACAACACATAAACTGTGAGTTTGGATACAAATATATACCAAATGTGACACATGTCCCATTCGTAGACAAAGACACCTCACGGTGACACCTTATATAAAGGTATAGTCAAAACTGCTTTTAGAAACTAAAATCTTTGGGAAGTGCTCAAGAAACCTTCGTATATGGGAGGCCATGCTTCTAGGTTATGATAGATATCATATGGCCCGCGTAATTATCCTTGGTTGAATCTAATAGACCCCCAAAAAAAAAACGAGAAGATTAATATCATATTCTTCCCAATGGTGAGTCTTCTCTTGATTTATCATTATCTCCTTTGCCTCAAATTGAGAATTATACTTCAAACAAACATCAAGATTATATAGGTAGTGCTCGTAGAATATACTTCAAGAAGTGGATGACCACAACCTCGTCTTATGATGACATGAGGTTGTATGTCATTAGATATCTGTATGATAGTGGCAAAACACCCTTCCAACGTTGGGTTCGCTTTCTCCTATATGATTCACCAAATATAACTACTAAAAGATGTATACAACACACTTGTCTATACATCTTTGTTTAGGAGAACTCCACAAATTAGAGACCATGATTCTATTCCTTGTTACCCCGCCGACCCAAATTTACACTTTTTTTATTACCCGAAAGGAATTATGAAATGAAAGGTGAGCAATACTAGCCAAATAAAGAATATCATGACTAAAGATAATTAAATTATCAATAGCCTTCATCAATAATAAATTAGAGATTTAGAACATATGGTAGATGATAAAATTTCAACCATAGTTGCAAATGAACGAAAGAATCCATTAGAAGAGTCAAATAGACAATACAGCCTATTATCTTCTCCATGTTAAAAGTCCACCAACAATGTTTTATCCTCGTAACATCAATCAACGGTTCCTTTCCACAATTATATAAATATCTCATAATCATAATTGTAATTCTAAATTCCTCTTCGCATTCTGGGATTTAATATAATTTTTATCACATGTCTTTACGAAACATCAAAGATCATGGTTATACCAAATCACAGTCCTGTTCATAATCATCTTAATAAATTCATCTTTGCACTACTACCAAAGATATTCATCCACGATTCATCTTCGCACTAATGCCGCCAAAGATATTCAACAATGTGTCATCTTTGCACTACGGGCCAAAGATATTCATTAATGATTCATCATTTGCTTCACATGCCAAAGATATACCTCAACAGATTCATATTTGCACCATGGTGCCAAATATATTAATATCTCAAAGAAATATATAATCATTTCGTAATTTATATAAACAATAATTATAACCATGTTGATCAATTCACCTTTGCACTTAAGCTAAAGATATTCAATTATAAATTCAATAGTCATGATCATACCAATCCACAATTCAACTTTTCACCATTGACCAAAAAGAGAACCCTACCATGATCATACCAATAATCTACCCATCTTTATACTCTCGAGTGAAAGAGAATTTCAACATCGGGGTTATAAAATGTTATATATGATAATAAAATCAATATAATCAATATATTGTTTTAATCTCCGAAGTAATATTCATAAATCATCTATAATTTGATTAAAAAAAGAAACCAATTTTGTAATGAATAGTACCCGTGAATAGTAACTCGTGAATAGTAACTCGTGAATAGTAACCCTAACAAAAAAGGTAAAAATTCCACAATAAAATCCATACCAATATTTCGGTATAATGATATTGAAAGAATAACATTTTTTAACTTATAAACAATTTTTTTTTTAATTGTTTACACTTTACTAAATAATGCATTTAATCATCATAAAATGCCAAACTTATAAGATTTCATCACCAATAACCAAAACCCTCATCAAAAATCTGCATATACCACATATATGATTCTCAAGCCATAAAATCATATTTTCCAATTTTTTTCCTTCACATAACATATTTAACTCATTTATTCATAACTAGTCTATTTTTATGAAAAATACCAAATTAGTTCCAAAAATATTTCTTTTCTGAGATTTACAGAATATAGTCTCATATTGAACATATATTTTTCTTAGAATTTTTAAAATTCATTTACTATTTTTTATATGGCCAAAACCGCCGAATATTTAGACATTTATCATAAATTGTAATTTTATCCAAAAATTCCAAAATTCATAGAGTACACTGATATTATATAGATATACACCCAATAAAAATTTCATCAATTTTGGAGTTAACCACAAGGAATTATAAGCGGTTACTTTTAAAATAGTCTTTTCTCATAAATTCCATAACTCTTAATCTATACATCCAAAAATCACCATTTTTGGACACAATCAATAAAACTCATCAATATATCATTTCAACTTTTTTCAAAATTTTCTGAAGGTCAGAAGAAGTACGAACTGAAAAACATAATAACCCTTAAAATCCCTTACTATCCCTTACCTCAAAAAAGAAAGACTTACGATTGGATATCGGATATGACGCTGAAGAAAACTTGCACTGATGCATATCAACTCACCAAGTATCTAAATACTCACAAAATATACTCAATAATCTAGAGAGAGAAAGAGAGAAAGCTTATGTTTTTGGTGTGATTTTCAATTCTAACTTAGCCCTCTATTTATAGGAAAATGTTAGCAGACTTGACCTGAAACCTGATGGCTTTACCTGCTACTATTTTCACCCACCACATTTGAAATAAATTCAGCACATTTCTTCACCAACCACAAGTGGGGCCTACTCAATTCTAGAATTTTTCACCAAAATGCTAAATTCGGATACTTCAACAATTTCTGAACCATTCACCTCTTAAAATTCATAACAAATCATACGTTTATTTTTAATGGTTCATAATTTGTGGACATATACTCAACTTATATATGTATAACATATCCAAAAATTACAACGATCCAACGGTCGGATTAAAAATTATAACTCACACAATATATCTCAAAAATACTAGTTTAATTTTTAATACCTTCATTCTGACAAAATTACTGATAAAACACTTCAACATTAACTCCTTCATTTTTAACCACAATAAATATATCCAACATTTATATCCACATAAAATAAATATTTTCTTATCATATAAATTAATAATTAATTATTCACAAATAATATTACTGTAATCACATTTATGACAAAACAGTAGTCCCAGAAAGCAGGGGCTTTCCGATAAGGATTTCTCCTTACTGGCGCGCAATTAGGTGACCAAACCTCTAATTGAAAGAACTTTCTAGACATTGCCAATAATGTTATCTAATAATATTATTCAAATAATATGAATTATTGATCTGATAATGGGAAATACTGTGCAATGACAATTATTGAAACAACAATAATATAAAATATCAACGTAGCAATTATTGAACCAATAAAATAAAATATTGAACAGTAATTACTGTAACAATTATTGAGTAGTGCCTTCTTACGTAAGAATCAATAATTGAAAAAATATTGTGCAATACCGTGTTCTGCAATTTGTAACCACGCCAGACATCGTATTTTAACCACCGTGTATTCCACAAGTGTTAATTCAGTAATAACTACTGCCAATTATTTATAAAAACTCAAATTTGTCGTTTTTCTTTCATCCAACAGCTTATTCAAGTTATGGGGCCCACAAATGGTCTGCTACTGTCCGCATTTAATATTCCTACGTGAAAGAATATTCCACGATTAAACGAATATTCCCCGACAACAATGAATATTTTATAACCAATTGCTTATTTTGAAAAAATTTCATATATCACCCTTAACTTTAACTTTATATCAATTTAACCATTTACTGAATTGTAATTATAGGAAAAATTGAATACTTTTATTTCATAAAATTCGGGGTCTTACAATCTCCCTCCTTATGAAATTTCGTCCTCTAAATTAACGCACTGGCATTCCAAAGAGTTGAGAATACCTTGCTTTCATTTCAGATTCCATCTTCCCTGTCCTTATGATTTCTCCATTGCTCATCTCCTGCATTTCAGATATCATTCTAGAATACAGATTCAAAAACAAAGGTTAATTTAACAAATTAACATATCACATAATATCCTCCGATATTACGACCGACCAACAAATAAGCTTAGTAGACACACTAAATAATGATTTACTCATCACTCCCCTCCTAGTTCTATTCCCTGATCTCCTCCAGAGATCATATCCCTAAGCTCTGATACCAAATGTGACAACCCCAAAATAGGTCCATTCCATCCAACCCATTCTGAGTCGCCAAATACATGATACAGAAAATAACTACAACTTTATTACAATAATTGTCGTGCAAAATTACAACAACACATATACTGTGAGTTTGGATACAAATATATACCAAATGTGACACATGTCCCAATCGTGGACAGCACCTCACAGTGATACCTTACATAAAGGTATAGTCAAAAACTGTTTTAGAAACTAAAATCTTTGGAAAGTGCTCAAGTAAACCTTCGTACGTGGGAGGCCATACTTATAGGTTATGATAGATATCATATGGCCACAGAATTATCCTTGGTTGACCCAATAGACCCCAAAGAAAAACGAGAAGATTACTATCATATTCTTCCCAATGGTGAGTCTTCTCTTGATATATCATTATCTCCACTGTCTCAAATTGAGAATTATACTTCAAACAAACATCAAGATTATATAGGTAGTGCTCGTAAATATACTCAGCAAGTGGATGAGCACAATCCTGTCTTATGATGACACGAGGTTGTATGTCATTAGACATCCTGTATGATAGTGACAAAACACCCTTCCAACGTTGGGTTCGCCTCTCCCTATATGATTCACCAAATATAACTACTAAAAGATGTATACAACACACTTGTTTATACTGTTTAGGGAGAACTCCACAGCTAGAGACCACCGCTCTATTCCCTTGTTACCCTGGCTTGACCCAAATTTACACTTTTTATTACACGAAAGGAATTGTGGAAATGTAAGGGTGAAACACAACTAGCCCAAAGAAAGAATATCATGACTAAAGATAATTAAATTATCAATAGCCTTCATCAATAATAAATCGTAGAGATTTAGAACATATGGTAGATGATAAAAATTTCAACCATAGTAGTTGCGGTGAACGAAAGCAATCCATTAGAAGAGTCAAATAGACAATACGATTTCTATTATCTTCTCCATGTTAAAAGTCCACCAACAATGTTTTATCCTCAGTAACATCAATCAACAGTTCCTTTCCACAATTATATAAATATCTCATAATCATAATTGTAATTCTAAATTCCTCTTCGCACCTGTGAATTAATATAATTTTCATCACATGTCTTTACGAAACATCAAAGATCATGGTTATACCAAATCACAGTCCTCGCTCATAATCATATTTAATAAATTCATCTTTGCACTACTACCAAAGATATTCATCCACAGTTCATCTTCGCACCACTGGCCAAAGATATTCAACAACAGGTAATCTTTGCACTACGGGCCAAAGATATTCATTAACAGTTCATCTTTGCACTACATGCCAAAGATATTCCTCAATAGTTCATATTTGCACTACAAGCCAAATATATTAATATCTCAAAGAAATATATAATCATTTCAGAATTTATATAAACAATAATTATAACCATGTTGATCAATTCACCTTTTGCACTTAAGCTAAAGATATTCAATTATAAATTCAATGGTCATGATCATACGGTCCACAATTCAACTTTTCACCATCGCCAAAAGAGAACCCTAGTCATGATCATACCAATAATCTACCCATCTTTATACTCAAGTGAAAGAGAATTTCAACATCAGGGTTATAAAAATGTTATATATGATAATAAAATCAATATAATCAATATATAGTTTTAATCTCCAGAGTAATATTCATAAAACATCTATAATTTGGTTAGAAAAAGAAATCAATTTTGTAGTGAATAGTACTCGTGAATAGTAACTCATGAATAGTAACCCTGACACAAAAAAGTAAAAATTCCACAATAAAATCTATACCAATATTTCGGTATAATGATATTGAAAGAATAACATTTCTGAAACTTATAAACAATTTTTTTTTAAATTGTTTACACTTTATTAAATAATGCATTTAATCATCATAAAATGCCAAACTTAAAAGATTTCATCACCAATAACCAAAACCCTCATCAAAAATCTGCATATACCACATATATGATTCTCAAGCCATAAAATCATATTTTCTAATTTTCTTCCTTCCTATAACATATTAAACTCATTTATTCATAACTAGTCCATTTCATGAAAAATATCAAATCAGTTCCAAAAATATTTCTTTTCTGGGATTTAGCAGAATATAGTCCCATATTGAACATATATTTTTCTTAGAATTTTTAAAATTCATTTACTATTTTTCATACGGCCAAACCTAAGAATATTTAGACATTTATCATAAATTGTACTTTTATCCAAAAATTCCAAAATTCACAGTAGTATTAATCGATATTATATAGATGTACTCCCAATAAAATATCATCAATTTTGGAGTTAACCACAAGGAATTATAAATGTTACTTTTAAAATAGTCTTTTCTCATAAAATTCATAACTCTTAATCTATACATCCAAAAATCACCATTTTGGACACAATCAATAAAACTCATCAACATATCATTTCAAATTTTTCCGTAATTTTTCAAGGTCGGGAAGAAGTACGAACTGAAAAACATAATAACCCTTAAAATCCCTTACTATCCCTTAGTATCCCTTACCTCAAAAGAGCAGCACTTCTGACTGGATATCGGATATGACGCTGAAGAAATTTGCACTGATGAATATCAACTCACCAAGTATCTAAATACTCACAAAATATACTCAATAATATAGAGAGAGAAAGAGAGAAAGCTTATGTTTCTGGTGTGATTTTCAATTCTAACTTAACCCTCTATTTATAGGAAAATATTAGCAGACTTGACCTGCAACCTGATGGCTTTACCTGCTACTATTCCCACCCACCACATTTGAAATAAATTCAGACATTTCTTTACCAACCACAAGTGAGGCCCACTCAATTCTAGAATTTTCCACCAAAAATGCTAAATTTGGATATTTCAACAATTCTCGAACCATTCACCTCTTAAAATTCATAACAAATCATAAGTTCATTTTTAATCTGCTCAAAATTTGTGGACATATACTCAACTTATATATGTATAACATATCCAAAAATTACAACGATCCAACGGTCGGATTAAAATTATAACTCACACAATATATCTCAAAAACACTTTGGTTTAATTTTTTAATACCTTCATTCAAACAAAAATACCGATAAAACACCTCAACATTAACTCCTTCATTTTTAACCACAATAAATATATCCAACATTTATATCCACATAAAATAAATATTTCCTTATCATATAAATCAATAATTAATTATTCATAAATAATATTACGTAATCACATTTATGACAAACAGTAGTTGCTCCGTGAAAGAGGGGCTTTCGATAAGGATTTCTCCTTCTTGGCGCCTTGCAATTAGGTGGCTAAACCTCTCATCGATGTAACTTTCTAGACATTGCCAATAATGTTATCTAATAATATTATTCAAATAATATGAATTATTGATCCGATAATGGAAAATCTTGCAATGATAATTATTGAAATAACAATAATATAAAATATCAACGTAGCAATTATTGAACCAATAAAATAAAATATTGAACAAGAATTATCGTAATAATTATTGAGTAAGGCCTTCACGTAAAGAATCAATAATTAAAAAAATATTGTGCAATACCGGTGTCATCTTGTCGCAACTACGCCAGACATCGTATTTTAACCACCGTGTATTCAACAAAGTGTTAATTCAGAATAACTACGCCAAGTTATTTATAAAAACTCAAATTTGTCATTTTCTTCATCCAACAAAGCTTATTCATTATGGGCCCATAAATGATCACTTACCGTCGCATTTAATATTCCCGACGAAGAAAGAATATTCCACGACTAAACGAATATTCTCCGATAACAATGAATATTTTATAACCACTTGCTTATTTTGAAAAAATTTCATATATCACCCTTAACTTTAACTTTATATCAATTTAACCATTTACTGAATTATAATTATAAGAAAAATTGAATACTTTTATTTCATAAAATTCGGGGTCTTACAGTTATCTAATAATATTATTCAGATAATATGAATTATTGCTTCGATAATGGAAAATAATGTGTAGTGATAATTATTAAAATAAAAGTAATATAAAATATCAACACAACAATTATTGAATCAATAAAATAATTGATAAAGTAATATCTTGTAATAATTATTGAGTAGTGCCTTCTTCACGTAAGAATCAATAATTGGTGCAATACTGAAGTGTCTTCATCGTGCAACAACGCCAGACATCAGATTTTAACCACTGCATATTTTGAAAAAAAAATTCATATATCACCCTTAACTTTAACTTTTATCAATTTAACCATTTACTGAATAGTAATTATAAGAAAAATTGAATACTTTTATTTCATAAAATTCGGGGTCTTACACAAGAGTTTAAAGTACCAAAAAAATAGGTAGAGTATTGAGGGGTAATTTTGGAAAAATTATCATTAATTTTCCTAGATTTGAACAAACGTCAATTAATTAGAGACAAATAAAAAAACTCTAAAACGTCATTTAAATAGGGACGGAAGGAGTAAGAAAAGTATGAGATATAATGATACGGGAATAATAGGAAAAAATATGTAAAAGTTTGGTAATTAAGGAAATGGATATTTAACATGGGACTACCTAAAATAGTAATAAGGACTTTTATCATGGGACGGAGGGAGTATATAATGTGAGCCGATCATCTTTATAAATCTTGTTTGTTACACTCATAATATTACATTTCTAGTAATCATATACTAACTACCTCCATTCTATAATAACCCTTTTTAAAAGAAGAAAATTTGTTTCAATTTATTTGTCGTTTACAACTTTATAGAAGAATAAATTATATATCTATCTAACAAAATACAACTGATTTTAAATTTTCTGCTCACCCTAATAAATCATCTAGCCCGTCCAAAGTTTAAAATAAATTCCACCGTCCATGTAGTGCCGGAGGCACGGGACACAGCTTGTTTTCTTATATCATCCCTAACTTTTCTCATTGTCCCAAGAAATTTTCTCTCTTATATTAATAGTTTTAAATTTCCCATAAAGGAGTATTGATGAAATTTCATACAAATTTTAATTCTTAAATGATAGTATTAAATGAGTTTCTTAATTCATGTCCATGAAGCTAAGAGCATCTCCAACAGTAGTAATAAAAAAAACTCTTCAAATTGAAGTTTGTTGACCTACGTGTCAATTTCAAGAACATTATTTGCTACTTTAATATTTTGTGTCTCATCAGTCTCTTCAATTCAATTAATGCAGTATTTGACTCAAAACAATAATAATTGATAATATTTGAAATAATTAATAACATTCATTTTTTAAAAAGATGACATTTTGGAAAATAAATTATTTTTAAAAATTAATATTTAATTAAAACTAAATTCCCTTCCAAGAATTTCCTATTAATTATATTTTATTTTTTAATTTACGTGATTATCCAGAGGGTCATATTGGATAAACATAAATAAAAAGGAATGATATTAAATTTTAAAATGAGTTGTACACAAAATAAATGTTTTTAGCCTTTTGCATATAATTTTGATTCTCCGAAAACAAAATAAATGTTTTGAAGAGACAATATCAACTTACTAGTTCAAAAGAGAAAGAATGAGGTTGCATATTTGATGACTAAGGTTGGAGTCTGGAGAGGTTCTTGGACATAATTTTTCTGAAAATGGTTGAAGCGGCTAGTGGAGATGCTATAAAACGACTATTATAATGAAATAGAGGTAGTACATGGCGAAGTGTCAAGATTTTTAATAATCACATGGCTAAAAAATAAGTGATAATATGAGATTACCACATGGTGGTCATCTTGATTTTTTTACTTAAACAAATATATTTTTTATATTTAATAATTGGGACATAAATATCCTTATTAGTCACATAATATATATATATATAACTTTTAAATTTTTTGGTTTTTCTATTTTTTTTCTACATGTTTAATTTTACTAAAATAACTCATTGTCTATACAAAGTATGTGATTTTGTTTGTTATTTATTATTATAAGTTAATTTATTATTAATGAATACTTGAAAATTTTGTGCTTACTAATTTTGAATAAATCATGAATTATAATTTTATAAACATATTAAAATTTTAATACAATCTACTAAGTAATATAGAATTAATTAGTTTGAATATTACTTTGATGATTGTTGATTACATCTGTGACTGAGCTGAGGATTTATTATTGGGGGGGTGGGGTGGGGGGTGGGGTGGGGTGAGGAGGTTAAAGGCGGGGTTGGGGGCAAAAAATATATATTCGTCCACCATTACAAAACATATTATAACACATAAACAAACATAAATCGAATTGATAACTCCTCATATCAATAATTTTAAACCCCAATTTGTTTTTTTGCACATACATAATATATATATATATATATATATATATATATATATATATATATATATATATATATATATATATATATTGATATACACAATTCGTAGTCGGAGAAAGAAAATAATTGAAATATAAGGTATAGGTGAAAAGGGCATGCTAATTTGGACAATTGGACCACTATATCATCACAACTCAGAGAAATTGCAGGAATGAGTTGAATCAGAGTTAACCATTCATTCATTGTGAATAAGAATAAGGCAAACGATATTTTCACAATAATTTCTGATTTTTTCACACGCAAAGTTTCGTTGTAGATGTAAAAATCGTCGTTATAGGATCTATAGCGACACTCGTGTGGAAATATCAAAAACAGTTGTGGAAATATCATTTCCCTAAGAATAACTGAGATTTTCCAGTAAAAAAAGGCAATGAATGTGATGCCCCCAAAATAAGTATACATCACCCATTCTGAGTCGCCAAATACATGGTACAGAAAAAAAATATAACTTTATTAATACAATTGTCGTGCAAAATACGGCAACACATAAACTGTGAGTCTAGACAATATCCACACTCAAATAAGTTCTCATTACAATTATTGATACACTATTTTATAAAATAGTGAGGACTACTAAAATAACTGTCTTGAACCATTACTCCACACCCCGACTAGTTCCCGCTATATTCCCGTCTCTTGAGAAGAAAAATGGAACAAAAAGGAAAATGGTGAGCTCAACTAGCCCAGTAAAGAATATTATGACTAAGATAATGTACAATAAATTATCCTTAGTCTTCAACAGGGAAAAATCTAATAGAATACAATAAACAACAAGTTTTAGATCAACAACTGCAGCGGAAACAACAATTCATTAGAAGAGTTAAGTAAAGAATGAAATCTACTATCATATATGAATTTAAAAGTCCATCATCGATATTTTATCCCTGTAACATCAATCAATATACATCATAAATCAAATATTCATCTTTGCACTACAGGCCAAAGATATTCACCAGTTGGTCATGTTCATCTAAACACCTGTTCATCTTTGCACTACGGGCCAAAGATTGTGACGACTCCAAAATAGGTCCATTCCATCCAACCCATTCTGAGTCGCCAAATACATGGTACAGAAAACAACTACAACTTTATTACAACAATTGTTGTGCAAAATACAACAACACATATGTTGTGAGTTTTAATACCAACTATAACTCATGTCCTAACTATGGACAGCACCTCACAGTGATACCTTACATAAAGGTACAATCTAGAACTGTTTTAGAAATTAAAATCTTTGGAAAGTGCTCAAGAAACCTTCGTGACACATGGGGAGGCCGTGCGCCAGGTTATGATAGATATCATATGGCCACAGAATTATCCTTAGTTGACCCAATAGACCCCAAAGAAAAACGAGAAGATTACTATCATATTCTTCCCAATGATGAGTCTTCTCTTGACATATCATTATCTCCACTGTCTCTAAATGAGAATTATCCTTCAAACAAACACCAAGATTATATAGGTAGTGCTCGTAACTATACTCAGCAAGTGGATGAGAATAACCCTGTCTTATAATGACATGAGGTTGTATGTCATTAGACATCTTGTATGATAGTGGCAAAACACACTTCCAACGTTGGGTTCGCCTCACCCTAGTTGATTCACCAAATATAACTACTAAATGATGACCACCGTTCTATTCCCTGTTACCCCCGCTCGACCCAACTACACTCTTATTACCTGAAAGGAATTATGAAGTTAAAGGGTGAGCACAACTAGCTCAGTAAAGAATATTATGACTAAAGATAATTAAATTATCAATAGCCTTCATTAATAAAAAATCAGAGATTTAGAACATATGGTAGATGATAAAAATTTCAACCATAGTTGCAGCGGAACGAACAATCCATTAGAAAAGTCAAATAGACCATAATGTCTATTATCTTCTCCATGTTAAAAGTCCACCAACAATATTTTATCCCTGTAACATCAATCAACAGTTCCTTTCCACAATCATATGAATAACTCATAATAATAATTGTGATTCTAAATTCCTCTTCGCACCCAGGACGAAGATAATTTTCATCACCTGTCTTTACCTGAAACATCAAAGATCATGGTTAAACCAAACCACAGTTCCTGTTCATAATCATACTAATTAATCCATCTTTGCATTATGGGCCAAAGATATTCATCAACAGACCATCTTTGCACTACGGGCCAAAGATATTCATCAATAAGTAATTTTTGCACTACGGGCCAAAGATATTCATATCTCAACGAAATATATAATCATTTCATAATTTATATAAACAATAATTATAACCATGTTGATCAATTCACCTTTGCACTAAAGCTAAAGATATTCAATTATAAATTCAATGGTCATGATCATACCACCACAATTTAACTTTTCACTATCGGCCAAAGAGAACCCTACCATGATCATACTAATAATCTACTCATCTTTACACTCCAGTGAAAGATAATTTCAACATCAGGGTTATAAAAATATTATATATGATAATATAATCAATATATAGTTTTAATCTCCAGAGTAATATTCATAAATTAACTATAATTTGGTTAGAAAAAGAAACCAATTTTGTAGTGAATAGTACCCGTGAATAGTAACTCGTGAATAGTAACTCGTAAATAGTAACTCATGAATAGTAACTCATAAATAGTAATCCTGACACAAAAAGGTAGAAATTCCACAATAAAATACATACCAATATTTCGGTATAATGATATTGAAAGAATAACATTTCTTAAACTTATAAACAATTTATTTTAACTGTTTACACTTTACTAAATAATGCATTTAATCATCATAAAATGCCAAACTTATAAGGTTTCATCACCAATAACCAAAACCCTCATCAAAAATCTGCATATACCACATATATGATTCTCAAGCCATAAAATCATATTTTTCAATTTTCTTCCTTCACATAACATATTTAACTCATTTATTCATAACTAGTCCATTTTTATGAAAAATATCAAATCAGTTCCAAAAATATTTCTTTTCTGAGATTTAGCAGAATATAGTCCCATATTGAACATATATTTTTCTTAGAATTTTTAAATTTCATTTACTATTTTTTATATGGCCAAAACCGCCGAATATTTAGACATTTATCATAAATTGTACTTTTATCTAAAAATTCTGAAATTCATAGAGTACACTGATATTATATAGATGTACTCCTAATAAAAATTTCATCAATTTTGGAGTTAACCACAAGGAATTATAAGCGGTTACTTTTAAAATAGTCTTTTCTCATAAAATTCATAACTCTTAATCTATACATCCAAAAATCACCATTTTTGGACACAATCAATAAAACTCATCAATATATCATTTCAAATTTTTTCAGAATTTTCTGAAGGTCAGAAGAAGTACGAACTGAAAAACATAATAACCCTTAAAATCCCTTATTACCTCAAAAGAGCAGCACTTCTGACTGGATATCGGATATGACGCTGAAGAAAACTTGCACTGATGAATATCAACTCACCAAGTATCTAAATACTCACAAAATATACTCAATAATCTAGAGAGAGAAAGAGAGAAAGCTTATGTTTCTGGTGTGATTTTCAATTCTAACTTAGCCCTCTATTTATAGGAAAATGTTAACAGACTTAACCTGCAACCTGATGGATTTACCTGCTACTATTTCCATCCACCACATTTGAAATAAATTCAGCACATTTCTTCACCAACCATAAGTGGGGCCCACTCAATTCTAGAATTTTCCACCAAAATGCTAAATTCGGATACTTCAACAATTTCTGAACCATTCACCTCTTAAAATTCATAACAAATCATACGTTCATTTTTAACGGTTCAAAATTTGTGGACATATACTCAACTTATATATGTATAACATATCCAAAAATTACAACGATCCAACGGTCGGATTAAAAATTATAACTCACACAATATATCTCAAAAACACTAGTTTAATTTTTAATACCTTCATTTTGACAAAATTACTAATAAAACACTTCAACATTAACTCCTTCATTTTTAACCACAATAAATATATCCAACATTTATATCCACATAAAATAAATATTTTCTTATCATATAAATTAATAATTAATTATTCACAAATAATATTACAGAATCACACTTATGACAACCAGGCCGTTCCTAGGAAAGAGGGGGCTTTCCGATAAGGATTTATCCTTACTGGCGCGCAATTAGGTAACCAAACCTCTAATTGAAAGAACTTTCTAGACATTGCCAATAACGTTATCTAATAATATTATTCAAATAATATGAATTATTGATCTGATAATGGGAAATACTGTGCAATGACAATTATTGAAACAACAATAATATAAAATATCAACGTAGCAATTATTGAACCAATAAAATAAAATATTGAAGCAAGAATTATCGTAACAATTATTGAGTAGTGCGCCTTTACGTAAGAATCAATAATTGAAAAATATTGTGCAATACTGGTGTGCTACTTGAGGCTATTACGCCAGACATCGTATTTTAACCACCGTGTATTCCACAAAGTGTTACTTCAGAATAACAACTACGCCTGTTATTTATAAAAACTCAAATTTGTCGTTTTCTTCATCCAACATTTATTACGTTATGGGCCCTAAAATGGTGGCTTGCGTCGCATACGAATATTCCCGACTGCAGAAAGAATATTCCACACTAAACTAATATTCCCTAACAATAATGAATATTTTATAACCAATCGCTTATTTTGAAAAAATTTCATATATCACCCTTTAACTTTAACTTTATATCAATTTAACCATTTATTGAATTGTAATTATAGGAAAAATTGAATACTTTTATTTCATAAAATTCGGTCTTACAATCTCCCTCCTTATTAAATTTCAGTCCCAGAAATTTACGCACTCAGTATTCCAAAGAGTTGAGAATACCTTGCTTTCATTCGCGATTCTATCTTCCCACGCCCTCATGATTTCTCCATTGCTCATCTCCCGTATTTCGGATATCATTCTAGAATACTGATTCAAAAACAAAGGTTAATTTAACAAATTAATATATCACATAATATCCCGATATTATGACCGACCAACAAATAAGCTTAGTAGACACACTGGCGAATGATTTACTCATCTCTCCTCCTAGTTCTATTCCCCGATCTCCTCCGGAGATCATATCTCTAAGCTCTGATACCAAATGTGACAACCCCAAAATAGGTCCATTCCATCCAACCCATTCTGAGTCGCCAAATACATGGTACAGAAAATAATTACAACTTTATTACAATAATTGTCGTGCAAAAATACAACAACACATATACTGTGAGTTTGGATACAAATATATACCAAATGTGACACATGTCCCAATCGTGGACAAGACTCACCAAGATGATACCTTACATAAAGGTATAATCAAAAACTGTTTTAGAAACTAAAATCTTTGGGAAGTGCTCAAGGAAACCTTCGTGACGTGGGTGGCTATGCTTACAGGTTATGATAGATATCATATGACCACAAAATTATCCTTGGTTGACCTAATAGACCCCAAAGAAAAATGAGAAGATTACTTATCATATTCTTTCCAATGGTGAGTCTTCGATTTATCATTATCTCCACTGCCTCAAATTGAGAATTATACTTCAAACAAACACCAAGATTATATAGGTAGTGCTCGTAAATATACTCAAAGAAGTGGATGAGCACAACTCATCTTTATAATGACACGAGGTTGTATGTCATTAGACATCCTGTATGATAGTGGCAAAACACCCTTCCAACGTTGGGTTCGCTCTCTCCTATATGATTCACCAAATATAACTACTAAAAGATGTATACAACAAACTGGTTTATACTTTGTTTAGGAGAAATCCACACTAGAGACTACTGATTCTATTCCCTTGTTACCCCACACTGACCCGATTACACTTTTATTACCCGAAAGGAATTGTGAAATGTAAGGGTGAGAGCACAACTAGCTGAAGAAAGAATATAATGACTAAAGATAATTAAATTATCAATAGCCTTCATCAATAATAAATCGTAGATTTAGAACATATGGTAGATGATAAAAATTTCAACCATAGTTGCGCAGAACGAGCAATCCATTAGAATAGTCAAATAGACAATACAGTCTATTATCTTCTCCATGTTAAAAGTCCACCAACAATGTTTTATCCCCAGTAACAACAATTAACAGCTTCTTTTCCACAATTATATAAATATCTCATAATCATAATTGTAATTCTAAATTCTCTTCGTTACCGGTGATTTAATATAATTTTATCATATGTCTTTACTCGAAACATCAAAGATCATGGTTATACCAAATCACGCAGCCTGCTCATAATCATACTAATAAATTCATCTTCAGACTACTACCAAAGATATTCATCCACGATTTATCTTCGCACCACTGGCCAAAGATATTCAACAACAGGTAATCTTTGCACTACGGGCCAAAGATATTCATTAACAGTTCATCTTTGCACTACATGCCAAAGATATACCTCAATAGTTCATATTTGCACTACAAGCCAAATATATTAATATCTCAAAGAAATATATAATCATTTTAGAATTTATATAAATAATAATTATAACCATGTTGATCAATTCACCTTTGCACTTAAGCTAAAGATATTCAATTATAAATTCAATGGTCATGATCATACCAGTCACAATTCAACTTTTCACTACTGGCCAAAGAGAACCCTAGTCATAATCATACCAATAATCTACCCATCTTTATACTCAAGTGAAAGAGAATTTCAACATCAGGGTTATAAAAATATTATATATGATAATATAATCAATATATAGTTTTAATCTCCAGAGTAATATTCATAAATCAACTATAATTTGGTTAGAAAAAGAAACCAATTTTGCGTTGAATAAGACTCGTGAATAAGAATCGTGAATAGTAACTCATGAATAGTAACTCATAAATAGTAATTCTGACACAAAAAGGTAGAAATTCCACAATAAAATACATACCAATATTTCGGTATAATGATATTGAAAGAATAACATTTTTTAAACTTATAAACAATTTATTTTAACTGTTTACACTTTACTAAATAATGCATTTAATCATCATAAAATGCCAAACTTATAAGGTTTCATCACCAATAATCAAAACCCTCATCAAAAATCTGCATATACCACATATATGATTCTCAAGCCATAAAATCATATTTTCCAATTTTCTTCCTTCACATAACATATTTAACTCATTTATTCATAACTAGTCCATTTTCATAAAAAATACCAAATCAGTTCCAAAAATATTTCATTTCTGGGATTTAGCAGAATATAGTCCCATATTGAACATATATTTTTCTTAGAATTTTTAAAATTTATTTACTATTTTTCATATGGCTAAAACCGCCGAATATTTAGACATTTATCATAAATTGTACTTTTATCCAAAAATTCTGAAATTCACAGAGTACACTGATATTATATAGATGTACTCCCAATAAAAATTTCATCAATTTTAGAGTTAACCATAAGGAGTTATAAGGCGTAACTTTTAAAATAGTCTTTTCTCATAAAATTCATAACTCTTAATCTATACATCCAAAAATCACCATTTTTGGACACAATCAATAAAACTCATCAACATATCATTTCAAATTTTTCCAGAATTTTCTGAAGGTCAGAAAAAGTACGAACTGAAAAACATAATAACCCTTAAAATCCCTTACTATCCCTTACCTAAAAAGAGCAGTGTTTCTGACTGGATATCGAATATGACGCTGAAGGAAACTTGAACTGATGAATATCAACTCACCAAGTATCTAAATACTCATAAAATACACTCAATAATCTAGAGAGAGAAAGAGAGAAAGCTTATGTTTCTGGTGTGATTTTCAATTCTAACTTAGCCCTCTATTTATAAAAAAATTTTAGTAGACTTGACCTGTAACCTGATGGCTTTACCTGCTACTATTCTCACCCACCACATTTGAAATAAAATTCAGCACATTTCTTCACCAACCACAAGTGGGGCCCACTCAATTCTAGAATTTTCTACCAAAATGCTAAATTCGGATACTTCAACAATTTCTGAACCATTCATCTCTTAAAATTCATAACAAATCATACGTTCATTTTTAACGGTTCAAAATTTGTGAACGTATACTCAACTTATATATGTATAACATATCCAAAAATTACAAAGATCCAACGGTCAGATTAAAAATTATAACTCATGCAATATATCTCAAAAACACTGGTTTAATTTTTAATACCTTCATTCCTACAAAAATACTGATAAAATACCTCAACATTAATTCCTTCATTTATAACCACATAAATAAATCCATCATTTATATCCACATCAAATAAATATTTCCTTATCATATAAATCAATAATTAATTATTCATAAATAATATTACAGAATCACAATTATGACAACCAGGCCGTTCCTAGGAAAGAGAGGGCTTTCCGATAAGAATTTCTCCTTACTGGCGCGCAATTAGGTGACCAAACCTCTCCTTGACAGAACTTTCTAGACATTGTCAATAATGCTATCTAATAATATTATTCAATAATATGAATTATTGATCCGATAATGGAAATATTGTAATGTTGACAATTATTGAACAACAATAATAAAAAATTTCAACGTAGCAATTATTGAATCAATAAAATAAAATATTGAGCAAGTAATTATCGTAACAATTATTGAGTAGTGCCTCTTTACGTAAGGATCAATAATTCAACAATACCGCGTGCAATACCGTATGCATCTTTGTGCAACCCAGCGCCAGACATCGTATTTTAACCAGGGTATTCCAATAGTGTTAAGCAGTAACGATTACGCTGTAGTTATTTATAAAAACTCAATTTTTGTCGTCGCTCTTCATCCCGGCAGGTTATTCGTTATGGGGCCCACAAATAGATGCGCCAGCAAATTAATATTATTCACGAAAAAGAATATTCTACGCACCAAACGAATATTCCAGAAAATAATGAATATTTTATAACCACTTGCGTATTTTGAAAAAATTCATATATCACCCTTAACTTTAACCTTTTATCAATTTAACCATTTACTAAATGAGAAAATTGAATATTTTTATTTCATAAAATTCGGGGTCTTACAAAGATATTCATCATAAATCATTCATCTTTGTACTACGGGCCAAAGATATTCAGTTATATCATCATTTAGGACGGAGGATGATGAAAAATATTTTAAAGAAAACGAATCCAGTGAAATAAAAGAACAAATATTAAGGATTCGTACTTTAACCAAATCGAGTTCAAAAATACTTCATAAATAATCATAGTGAAGTAAAATTCAAGAATGATCAAAACATGGATACAATCAAAGCTAGTATCCATAATATATATTTTGGATGAAAAACGAAAAATTTAATTTTTCTGTGAATAGTGTCATATTCGTGAATAGTGCCGTATACGTGAATAGTGACTCCGACACTAAAAGATAGAAATTTCACAAAAAAATCATCATGCTTCGTGAATAGTACTCGTGAATAGTAATTCATTAATAGTAACTTGTGAATAGTAACTCATGAATAGTAACCCCGACATGAAAAAGTTCCAAATTTGATAAAAATTTCCAACCAATATTTTGGCATAATGATATTGAAGAAATAATATCATTTTCGAGTAAAATAACATCCCTTACCTTGCAAAAACAATACTTCTGACTGAAATACTGGATATAGTGCTGAAAGAACTTGCATCGTATAGCAATACTCAAAGTACTAAAATACTCACAAAATACGTTCGATATTATAGAGAGAGAAAGAGAGAGAAAACTTTAGTTTCTGGTGTGATTTTCAATTCTAACCTAAGCACCCTATTTATAGGAAATTGCTTAGAACACTAAAGCAGAAAATTTAATATAATAATAATATATTATATATATATTCCTACGCCAACCTTTGAATGCTGGAATCCCACATGTTTAACAACAAAATGAGCCCACCAAAAATGTTTTTGTTGATATAAATAATTAAAACTTCCAAAAATCAATTATTTCAGAACTTTGAAACTTCAATAATTCATAAGAAATAGTCCTTTATCAAAAAATTCAAATCTCGCTACTTTTTATAGGAAATTCAATTCTCTACAACTTTGCAGAAGAAAGTTTTTCCAAATTTTAAACAGAAATTGACCGAAATCCACATACCTGACTATTTTACAAAATTTATAATCAAATTTCAAATTCAAGAAATGAGGTCCACCGACACACACAAAACATGTGTTAATCATTTAATGCAACAAAAATACTCTTCCTCCTCATATACTCATATATCCCACATTCATTGTAAAAATATCATCATTATTCTATTATAATAATATAATAAAATATTATTTTACCAGAAAAAATAAAATATCAATTTTTAACAATTGTCACATTAAAAATTTTCTCTATCTATATCTACATAAAATCAATATTTTTCTCATCATATAAATCAATAATTAATTATTCACAAATAATATTACAGAATCACAATATTGACAACCGCATAGATTCGAGGAAAGAGGGGCTTTTCAATAAGAATTTCTCCTCTTCCTTGGCGCCGCAATTAGGTGACCAAACCTCTCCTAGATGTAACTTTCTAAACATTGCCAATAATATTTTCTAATAATATTATTCAGATAATATGAATTATTGTCAGATAATGGAAAATATTGTGTAGTGACAATTATTGAAACAACAAGTAATATAAAATATCAACGCAACAATTATTGAATCAATAAAATAAAATATTGAGCAAGAATTATCGTAATAATTATTGAGTAGTGCCCTACGTAAGAATCAATAATTGGTGCAATACTGCAGGTGTCTTCTTTGTGTAATAATGCGTATTCTTGTGTTTTAACCAATTTATTATTCCAACAAAGATAATTGGTGAATAATTCATGGCCAGTTATTTATAAACAACTTATACTTGTCGTTTTCTTCATCCAATCGCTCAAGTTATGGGCCCACACAAGGTCTTGCGATCGCATTTAATATTCCCGACGTTAAAGAATATTCCACGACCAAACTAATATTCTCCCACAACAATGAATATTTTATAACCACTGCTTATTTGAAATATTTGCGCATTTTACCCATAACTAACCACATTAATCAAACCAACCCTTACTATTTCAAAATAATAATTAGAGAAAATTAAATCTTTATTTATAAAAAGTTGGGGTCTTACAATGAAAGTCCACTAAAAAGAAGTTTAGATTAATCAAACAAGTAGGTGAACCTTAGTACTTAAAATTTTTTAAAATCTTGGGGGGGGGGGGGACATGGCCCCTGCAAGCTCCACATAGGTCCGTCTCTGATTACATTTGATAATAATTATATGGGATGAATCATTCAACTAAAATTAGTATAAAGATATTTTAGTAAAAGATCAATATTAAAAAATATATACTTAGTAATATTAAACTCATACCCAAATAATAATTATCGATAATCACATATCTTCTACCCACAAAAATAACATAATATAACTATTCTACCCACAAAAATAACATAATATAACTATTTTTTATTATCAGTAATCGAATACCCAAGAATTCTTAACAAACACCCTGTTAAAGTTAATTTTCGACAACCCATTGAAGCAAAAATTTTGATACCATATTCCACTAAAAGGTCCAAAACCAAAAAAGGAAAAGGGCAAAAAAGAAAAAAAAATCATGTCCGGACGGTACTGTCATAATAAAGTATGGATTATATAGAAGAAAAAGGAAAAATCCTTTCACTGCCCATCTCTAGACTCTAGTTGTTCCTCTTTCACTTTTTGAATGTCCCAAAACTCTTCCACTTTAATACTTCCTTCTACTAAAAAATTATCGTTTAAGATTTTAGCAAATAGATTAAAAAAATATCATTTACTAAATAAAATTTATTTAAAATTCTATCACTACCCTTTTATAAAAAATTGAAAACTATTAATACAAGGTAGAGAATTTATTGGAACAATGAGAGAAGGTAGGAGTAATATATGAAAGTAAATAATTTATTATTCTCGAAAGTTATAAACGACAAATTTTTTAAAACAAATTTTTTCTTCTAAAACGATAATCTTTTATGAACGGATGGAGTATTTATTAAAAAATATTATTACTTCATAATCAAAGATTAAATACTTTTACGCGGTGAAGTAATGGTGTAGGCGACAGGAAGAGTTGCTGCATAAGGCTTTTCTTGTAGGGGAAGGCATAGAATCTAGTACTAATACTTTACTAGTAGTATTAAATTATACTAATAATTTTGATGATTTTATTTATTTTATGCAATCAAACAAATATCATCTCTCCTAACGTGTACGGTGTATGTAATTGGGAGTATATCAAATAATTAATACTAGTATATAATAATGGATCAAATCATTAATATATAATAATGGTGTCGGGTCTTGGCTTTTAACACCTGCTACGCGGAGCCACAATTATCTCCTTTTCTTTCTCTCCAGCAGGCTCTTTTCCCTATCCTAGTTCCCATAATCCGTTAATAATAATAATAACAACAGCAACTCCAAACTCCATTAATTTCTCTACCCAACTCCTACGAAGCTTCTCTTTATCTCCTGCCTTTCCTTTTCAGGTGAACTCACGTTTCCCCTTTTTACTAATATAAGTATCAAACACCTGTATAATTTTGCTCTGTTTACTGTATTTATGGAGTGTTTTGATTTTGGGGGTTATAAATTTGCTGATATTCAACGCAATTAAGGTCTCAATTGGCTTAATTTTCAACCTTTCATCATAAAGATTCAGTCTTTGTAGTTTTTGCTCTTTTTCTTCTTGTCTGTCAGTCGAGATTTCTTGAATTAGGGTGTTGTGAAGAGGGTTTCATGGAAATTTTCAATGGGTTTTACTACCCGAGGCGCTTGAAATTCCGTGGAGCTTTGAATGGTTTTTGTGCTTTTGTACTGTTTTGTTTCTTGTTCTACCAAGAAGACATTTTTACTAGTCCATTCGTCAGACAGTCGTCCTCAATTTTTCAGAAATGGGACTTCAGAGGTGGTTTGTTGCGGGGTGAGGCTAATCGGGTCGAGGTTATTCGGAGAAATCTAGGTGAAGTTAGTTTGAATTTGTTGAATTTAACTGATTTTGGGGCTAAAGAGTCCACTGGTTGTACTGGATTGAATGAGCATAAAGGCTACATAAGCCAGTGTGAGTTTTTGACAGCTAATCCACAATGCACATCAGGGGGGCTTCTTGATTACATTCGCTTCTTCTCTTGTGGGTGTGAGAAGGTTAAATTTCTGGGTTATTTGTCTTTGGGAATTTGGTTGGTTGCTCTGTTTTATTTACTGGGTAATACTGCTACGGACTATTTTTGTTGTTCTCTTGAGAAGCTCTCGAATCTCTTGAACTTGCCGCCCACTGTTGCAGGGGTGACTCTGCTTCCTCTGGGTAACGGGGCGCCCGATGTGTTTGCGAGCATTGCTTCTTTTATGGGAAGTAATGATGGAGATGTTGGACTTAATAGTGTGTTGGGTGGAGCTGTATTTGTGACTTGTGTTGTGGTTGCGACTATTTCCCTTTCCGTGGCGGAGCAACGGGTTCAAATTGATAAGAGATGTTTTATAAGAGATGTATGTTTCTTTCTATTTGCTCTTCTTTCCCTTGTTGTTGTTTTGATTATTGGAAAGTTGAGCGTAGGAGGTGCAATTGTGTTTCTTTCTATTTATGTTGTTTATGCATTCTCTATAGTTGTACATGAGATTTTGAGAAAAGATTCGTCGAGGTTGAAGCTAGATTCTGTTAGGCAATTGCTACCTGTTACAGGAAGTATGTTTTCTCACGAAACTGGAGACGAGGAATCATTATATGTGAACCTTCTTCTGTCAGATTCTGGGAATGAGGTACCACATCTCCAAACTAAGTTACCTCATTGGATGTGGGCTTCAAATGTAGCAATCTATGCAAATGAGTCGGTAAATCCAACTTTGCAAGAGAGTCCAAAACCTTTGTGGGGCTGGAATGACGAGGAGACAATGGATGGCCAGTCATGGTTTTCATGTTCCAAGATATGCTCGTTGCTGAAATTACCATTGGCGCTACCCAGACAGTTGACTATTCCTGTAATTGAGGATGATCGGTGGTCAAAGGGTTTTGCAGTGTCCACTGCTTCATTGGCGCCCATGCTTCTTGCTTTTCTTTGGAACACCCAAGATGATGTCAATTTGCAGAGTGGTGAAATTGCATATCTAGGTGGTGCCGTAGTTGGTTGTACTCTTGGTGTTCTTGCATTTATGTGCACTAGATCAGATCGGCCACCTCAAAACTACCTTTTACCATGGCTTCTGGGCGGCTTCTTTATGAGTATCATTTGGTTCTACATTGTTGCCAATGAACTTGTTGCACTGCTGGTGTGTTTAGGTGTTATATTTGGAGTTAGTCCATCTCTCCTCGGATTAACTGTATTGGCATGGGGTAACTCAATGGGTGATCTAATGTCAAATGTAGCACTGGCGATAAATGGTGGAGATGGCGTGCAGATTGCCATGTCTGGGTGCTTTGCCGGGCCAATGTTCAACACACTTGTTGGTTTGGGAATCTCTATGCTGCTTGGAGCTTGGTCTAAGAGACCAGCTTCTTATGCAGTACCTCGAGACACTAGCTTGTATTCTACCTTGGGTTTTCTTATGCTAGGGCTTGTTTGGTCACTGATTGTCCTACCCAAAAATGACATGCGCCCTAACAAGAAGTTGGGGATCGGCCTTATGGTTATCTATTTAGTTTTTCTCTCTTTAAGAGTGAGCATTGCTTTAGGTGAGGGGTCATTAAATGGTTAAAGTTGACATTAGATTAGTCATTGTACCGAGCTAAAAGGAGTAGGACATGTAGATAATGGCCAGTTCATCCTTTTTCTTTATTTTGGCAGTCTAGCAATCTTTTTCAACTTGTATACCTACACGTCGGAGGCATATGGATGTTGATACCTGACAACATGTATTAACATAATCAAAAAGCAATGTGTCCTTCTGATAATCTACACAAATTAATGCGTTGAGAAAAGTTAGCAGTAGCTCCTTGAACTTCTTTAGCATGAGTTTAACTTTGAATTTGCATTTTTGTCATGTTTAATTTCTCTGTTTTTATGCAGTGCTAATGCATTAGTATGTGTTTTCATAGAACGTGAGAGAGAATTATTGACCTTTCAGTATCATACAACACACTTTATGTAGAATAACAAGATGTTTGGTGTCGGAATCATAACATGCTTGACAATCATATAGGAAATGAAATTACTTGAACTAAGTATCCAAAAATCTAGAATTTATGTAATTATATTGTATCATATAAACATTGTACTGTTATATTCTTCTTGAGACCTCTTTGTTTGCTGTTTTGCTCCTCTCTTCAGCTTTGAACATGATCATTTTAATCCACTGAGCTCTGTTCTTATTATTTGTAATGCAGGGCAGTATATAAGATGCTAATTCTATACATCTCCAATGTGCCCTCCCTTTTCAATCTTAATAGATTCTGTTCAGCAACTGTTTACAAGATCTGCTTCTGATTTTGTATGACAATTGTAGGCTTTTAGACTTTTAGCATTATGACTTCACAATTGATAAGTAACACCCTCTGTATATGTATGCTGTTTTCATTTTAAGCTGCCTTGTTGCTCATGAGTTTTCTCTTACAATAGAATCCCATGTTTTCCGCTGTTAGCACCATCTGAAGTGAAGTCAAATGGGATGTTATAAAATTGCACAAGTTACAACTGAAAGACAGACTTCAGTGAAAGAGCAGTATGGGGCTTGCTACAGAATTGTTTGAATGTCAATGGCATGGTAAATTATAACAACTCGGGGGTATTACCGAATCCTGAGTTGTTGTACAAGAACTAAACAAGTGTGCCATTGGTTCGACTTTATTTTGTCTTTCCCGCATACTTTTCAACCCAAAGCCAAGTCCAATTTCTCTATCTATCTGTATATATATTGTTAATGACTTGTGTATATGATCTGATTTCAGTGACCAGCAACAAAGTGACCACTAACAAACGAAGAAGATGATGCATATGACCTTCTAATGGGGTAAAGATGTAACTTTCTTGTTCGCCTTATGGAAGGCCGATTTATGGGGGTTTTACTTCCAACTTTTATTCCTCTGCTTCCTCTATTCCGTCTTATACCAGCGCATCGAAGGTAAACTGCACAAATTTAAAGCTTCCAGCTCTGCTAAATCTTCACAGCTGCCATCAATCAATACTACCCTTTTCCCCAAAGCAGTCCTGGCTCGTAGGTGGGTCAGGCTGAAGTCTACCCTGTTGTTCGGATTAAACTCGGCAATTGGATATGGTGATGCTGGCCGTCATGACGGTTAATGGTGGCATTTTTATTGCTATAGTGTCTGGTCTTTCTGTCGGGTATTTTTTCTACAGGAGTGAGGATGATGCTGACGATGATGCCGTGATGGTTGTGGAAAACAACGGGTGTGCTTGTTCTTAATCTCTCTCCATACTCTGTATATAATTTAGTTCTTATTTTTCTCTACTTAATTTGATGCTCGTTGAATCTTTTGTTCTTGTTTTTGTTTTATGGTTGTATTCTTATATGTGTGAAATATGGATATTTATTTCTTTATCCTCATAATTATACCTGTCCCCGAAAAAAAAAAACATGAAGTAGAGATTTTGTTTCAAGTTCTGCTTAGGTATGCCTTTACGAATGGTTATGCAACTGAATTGACACTCTTTAGGATTGAGGGAGTAAGTCTTTTATAAATGCTTATGTGATTGAATTGTGCCTACATCTTTTGTTTTGAGCTCATCCTTTTTGCCCAGAACACCAGAATCATCCACTCTGAAAACAACTTTCTGGCTGCAATCTGGGACTACAAAACCTCCTCCATTCACAACATTCGGCCTCCTCCTTCGGAATTACCTGATAATTATCAGCATCATGTTTCCTCCTGCAGCCATTTTTTGTCTTATTTCTATCTCCAAGGACTGCAGAACTCGAAGCTTCATACTTTGCGACACAAAAATGCTATATTTATCCTAGTGCAGTTAATGAATCCAAACCTCTTTTGACTATGTATGAAAGGTTGAATCATTTTGAGTGTGGCACTAATCAATCAATCAGGTTTGAACGAAAGATTGTTAATGTAATACTCCCCTGGATTTGCATAGCTCAATATCATCATACTTACGTTCATTATTAACCGCTCTGACTTCATCTTTTATGTACCGTGAACCGAGGTCTAGAGTGTCCGGATCAGACTAAGAAGAAAGAAGAAAGAAGAAAGGTAAGGTGTTTGCGATTTCGAAGAGAAATAGCATGTGCTCTGCTTAGTCTTTGATACATCACATCGTCATAGTCGATCAAATCAATAGGCAGTTCAGAATTTGATTATTCTGGGAATTATGCATATCTTGTATGTTTCAAATAAAATTTCAGATACTTGTATGTTTCTGAACAAAGCAAGTTTTTAATTGGGACTGCAGGCAGTTGTTTCTATATTTTAGCTCGAGTTCCTAGGAAACGTACTCCCTTCGTTTTTGACTTATTTTTAAAGTTCGAGCAACCAAAAAAAATATTAAATATTACTTGAACTATTATATTTTATCAAAAAAATTACAAAAGATTCACTAAATGCAGTGGGGAAGCCACATGCAGGACTATGGGATCAATCGCCCCACTGAAAAAAAAATTATTTTATAATATAAGGTAAATTTTAAAATTTTTAAGTATTATATATAAATTAATCTCACTAAAATTTTATAAATTTTCTATTATACGGGGTCAAATTAAAAATTTATAACTTTGTCAATCACATATGACTCATATCTTTTTAAAATATGTATCTCTCTATAATATTTTAAACTAAATAATAATCTAATTTATATTATTTTTAAAAATAAATAATGAATTACTTACATATGAACAGTTGTGATTAAAAAAGTCTAGTATGAGTCAATATATATAGTGTATATATACCATATATTATTACTCATTATATTTTCATTGAAATATAGTATATATATATATATATCGAAAGTATAAAATCTTAAAAAAAATTGGAATGCAAGGGTATTACTTTAAAATCCCCCGCTAAATTATTTATACCTTAGTAATAATTACTAATCTAATCGATGAAAAAAATTTATTTTCACCAACTGACTAAATGTATATTTAGTCACTATTATTTTTGGATTACTATCCCTTCTATTACATTATTTTTTAATCTAAACTTTAATTTACGCTTAATACACATGTAACACATAAAAATAACTTTTATTGACACAATTATTTGCAAAAAAAATTATTTTGTTGTAAATTGTTGACAATAATTTTATTTTATTGTTGAATGTGATATTTGCTTCGTTGTTGTAAATTGTTGACGATAATTTTATTTTATTGTTGAATGTGATATTTGCGTCGTTAAGTATATCAAGAGAGATTGGAAGATAGATGTAATAAATGGATCTTAATCTATCATTTTTGTTGTCAATATCAATAGCCGTTTTTAAAACAAATTAAAATTTGTAAGGGAACTTTTTTTTTTTCTTTGGCAAAAAATTTTATACAAATGTTGTATTGTAATTTTAATATGGGCAAGTTAAAATTCAACCCTATTAGGATCCTTCATGTGTCTTGATTTGTTTAAGGGGATGCATACTATTCAATATTCAAATAATAAAATACAAAATGCAATTACAAGTGAGAAATAAGAGAAAAATCAACTATTGTTTCATGTGAGACCCGAATTATAAGTTGGTATCAAACTAAAAAATGTAAGAAATTGGTAATTATACTGAAAAAAAATTTACTAGTTGATTATTGTAATTAAATATTTATGTAAAATCGTTAAAATTTGACTAACGGACATGACAGAAAAATTTTAATAAACTAACAGATCTTATGTGAATAATGACATTTGTACATGAGACTTGTCAGAATTCAAAATCGAAGAGGAAAATGTATCTTAATCACGCACGTGGGTCACATGAGGAGATTGTTAGAGGCAAAAGGAACAAATTTGGGTTAGCAAATTCAGAATGTTGGAGACAAACACACACAGAGAGAGGGAGTGAAAACACGACATGATTCATCCAAAATAGCAGATGCGATCTTTCAAAATTAGTGGTTTCAGCGAGATTAAGTGTTGATTGCGTGATAAATTTGAAGTACAGTAAGAAGTAAGCATCCAAACCTTTTTCTTTTTTGTAGTTTAAAGATTTTAGGGCATTAGGAGCAATGAATCTGTGTAGTTTTTTTACACGGTTAAAAGGGCAATGTAGAGTGACTTAATTCTACGATACTAGATTTCAATGTAGAAATGTAAAGTTAAATCATTTTACGATCTGAACATTTATTTTACGTTTCACTCTACGATCAGAGAATTCACTCCACTTTTCTAAGGGTTCAGTTTACATTTTTACGCTGAAGTCTAGTATCGTAGATTTAAGTCATTATAAGATATGAGGATTTACTCTACGATCGTAGAAACATATAATTAAGTCATTTTATACGATATGAGAATTCACTCTACGATCGTAGAAACGTAGACTTAAGTCATTCTACAATCTGACCTACCAGAAGGAGGAGAGATCCTTAATTATTATTTAAGAGAAAGCAAACGTTATGAGTGCTCACTAATGTCAGCCTTTTGATTGCTTACTTCACTATCCAAGTGGGATGAGACTTTGCGAGAGTTTCTATGATATGAGGATTAACTCTATTTTTCTAAAGATTCAGTTTATGTTTTTACACTGAAATCTAGTATCGTAGAGTTAAATCATTCTACGATATAAGGATTCACTCTACATTTCACCATACGATCTTAGGATTCACTTTACTTTTCACTCTACGATCTGAGAATTCACTCTATGCTTCACTCTACGATATGAGGATTCACTCTACGTTTCTGAGGATTAAGTCTACGTTTATACACCGAATTGAAGTCTAATATCGTAGAGTTAAGTCATTTTACAATCTGATTGAGTTAAATCATTCTACAATCTGAGGATATATATATATATATATATATATATATATAGAGAGAGAGAGAGAGAGGAGAGGAGAGGAGAGAGAGGAGGGAGGGAGGGGGAGGGAGGGAGGGAGGGAGGGGGGGACGGATCTAAAATACTCTTCTTACATAACACTTATTTATTAAAATTATGTCATTTTAGAGATTTTTTTTAAATACAAAATAATATTAAAATAGAGTGGTCCCACTTGTTTTCTTTTTATTTACAAAAATGTCACACGCGACTCCACTTATTTTTTAAAAGAGTATTATTTAAGATGAGTGTTTTAGATCCGTTCTATATATACTCCCTCCATCCCATAGTTATAGGCTGATTTTCCATTTTGAGATGTCTCAATATATAGGCTACTTACTATTTATAAAATTTAGTTGGTCCATTATTTTACTTTTATGCCCTTATAATAAATATTCAATCATTACTCTTTTTTTGAAGAAACAACATTCAATGTCATTATTTTTATCACCACATTTAATGTTGTTGTATTCTCTTTGGTTAAAGTTATATGGTTATGGAGACTTTAATGGTCAGTACACGTCAATCAATGAAGTTGAGTGATAAGTAAGGAGTAATTAACTTATTCATTAATTCCATATTAAGGGGTATATGTGAAAAATTATGTAAAAAATTGCCACTTAAACTGATTTTCTTAAACTATGTGCCAAAAGAAATCAGCCTATAACTATGGGACGGAGGGAGTGTGTATATATATATATATATATATATATATATGTGTGTGTGTGTGTGTGTGTGTGTGTGTGTGTGTGAACCAGTAATCGAGAGACAAAACATACTCCATCCGTCCCATAGTTATAGGCTGATTTTCTATTTTGAGATGTCCTAATATATAGGCTACTTACCATTTATAAAATTTAGTTGGTTCATTGTTTTACTTTTATGCCCTTATAATAAATATTCAACCATTACTCTTTTTTTGAAAAAACAACATTCAATGTCATTATTTTTATTACCACATTTAATGTTGTTGTATTCTCTTTGGTTAAAGTTATATGGTTATGGACTTTAATGGTCAGTACACGTCAATCAATGAAGTTGAGAGTATAAGTAAGGAGTAATTAACTTATTCATTAATTCCATATTAAGGAGTATATGTGGAAAATTATGTTAAAAATTATCACTTAAACTGATTTTCTTAAACTATGTGCCAAAAGAAATCAGCCTATAACTATGAGACGGAGGGAGTATAATTTTACAGATCCGGTTAGCATGAAGTTATTTTTTTGGTAAGTTGGTCAATTGGCCAATAGAATACTGACACACATACAACTTTGCATGTGTGTCAGTATTCTATTGGTCAATTGACCAACTTACCCCAAAATAAACTTCATACTAACCACTTCCTAATTTTACTCTAGGTTGAAGAATCGAGAGAGAAAGATGAAGACGACTTGGAAGCCCTAACTTTTTCCCCAAATTGCCTTGACGTTCGTTTACATAGATTGAAAACAATGATAGCTCGCCTAATCATTCAACTGACTTGTCTAGTCATCGCCATGTTATCGTTCTCTTCTGACGTGTTAAAATTTTAAAAAAAAACGGATAGAACTCTAATAATTAATAATTTGTAAATTTTTTCTAGTACAAGTACTAATTTGTTACTTTTTTCAGTTTGAATATCAACTTGTAAGTCGTGTCTCACTACATGCACCAAAAGTTAATTTTTGCATGAAAAATTATGTGAACAAGGAATCAAAAAAAAGAGAAAACTTTATGAGTTTTGACATTGTCTAAAGTTGATTTTTCCCTGAGAAATTATGTGAACAAGGAACCAAAAAAGAGAACTTTATGAGTTTTGGCCATGGTCTTATGGGGTAATGCTTCTTTCTTTACTTCTTCACATGAAAAAACTTAAACCAAAAGCCCATGGAATGGTTTAGTTAGTTGTCTCTTTGCAAGTAAGGAAATATCATATCCTCTTGGTTTTGCATTAGAAAATAAATCCCACTGTGAATCGTGTTGGATTTACATTCCAATACTATTGCAATAACGCATGCCTAATTCTATTACATTAGTTTACTACTAACCACACCACACCAAATTTAACTTAAAAGAGGAACTTTTCCCTCTACATTCTTCATCTCCTTCCTTGTAGATTTGCAAAGTTTGTACAAGAACAGAGGACAAGAGCTCTTCCGAAACTCTATTCAACCAAAGACAAGGAACAAGAAAACCCCCAAATAGACTACTAAAACCACACCATCTTATGAATGTGTCCAGGCAAAAGTAACTGGACTGCTAACTTGGTGTTCAGCGTTATTCCAGCTTATGGACCCAAATGCACTTCTCCCCATCAGGTTCATACCCCTTTTCCACACAAATGTAACTGTGTACCGGAGCTTATCTCCTACATTCTTGAAAACAAGTTTTGTGGGATTCACAGTCACCCCAATGGCAGAAGGTGCATTCACGGCAACCTCGTACGTGGATCCTGCAGCTCCCACATTTGTCAACTCACGAGTGTATCGTACAACTCTAGACTTCACAAAAAGGACCGAGAACGATGGATAGTTCAGCTGTCCGGGGTCGGAGAATTTCTTGGAACACATGACGTTCGGGTGCTTTACAATGGTTTGAATGTTTTCAATGGTGTAGTCCAAGGAACAAAGGAATGCAATGTAGTCTTGTGCTGATAAATCATATACAAGGCCTGGGGAGATGGCCTTGTGAGGGTCAACATGGCCCGAACCGTATGCCCATGGATTGGAGACCACACCTGTGGCTGCATCACGGAGTGGGGAATTGGTGTTGTCTTGAGTGTAGGCAGTGGTCATGAGGGCGGATTTGATTGCACTTGGGCTCCAATCTGGATGTGCTGCCTTGAGCAATGCTGCTAGCCCACTGATATGTGGGCAGGACATTGATGTACCTATGGATTTTAAACAAAAATAATTAAAGATAATAAGTTGAAATATCCAAACATGGCATAATATTTAAAGATCAATCAATGCAAAGGGCAAAACAAAAAATACAGTAACAAGTTGGTGTTTGTAAATTTGACATAAGAAAGTGACCAACTTCAATTTCAGTCACCAGTTTATCAAATCATTTTATCATTTTTCTTTCTGAAAGTTTTTCTCAGTGAGAAACTAAAAAATGGTATGAATCCATTATCTCCCACCCAAATCATGGGATAAAGTATATGCAACTCCACTACTTGGTATATAAATATTTCAAGAAAATATGCAGGGAATCTACACTCAAGTGCAAATCTTATTATATAGTTATACAGATCAATTTTAACTCAGTTTCCCACAAGCAAAAATGCTTCTTTTTTTTAATGTGTAGAAACATTCAAGGGGTTGGATGGATATCACAATCAAAGGGCCAAAACTAAATCATCTCCAAGTAAACTTTTTTCCTGGCACATGATAGAAAGATGCTAACTAATAAGTACTACTAGCATAGCAATAACTTCTACTAATTACTAAACAATGCTTTCAATTAGTAGCAACACTCACCTACCAAAAAAGTACAAAGATAATAAAGGAGACGCATTCTTTATGTTATACCCCAATCAGTGACACACTTATCATCATCATATATATATGGATCCGATCAATTGATGAATACAGTGTTGATACGCATAGATCTTTCGCGACCTATGTATCGATACTTATCAATTGATCAAAGTTAATTTCATGCTAACCACTCCTATAATATATGTTGAAAATTAAGTTATGCCCATCAATCTTTAAAGTTACTTTTCAACTCATATTCCACCAAAAGGTCCAAACCAAAAAAGTAGAAGGGGAAAAGAAAAAAAAATAAAAAATAATTAAATCTAGACTGACTGAACTGTCATATTATCACATTATGGATTATATAGAAGAAAAAGAAAAATCCTTTCACTGCCCCGTCTCTAGTTGTCCCTCTTTCACTTTTTGTCCCAAAACCTTAATTCTTCAATATTTTTTAAAAAAGATTATTACTTTATAATCCATACCAATACAAATTATCACTTTTTTTTTAATTATTATTTAAAATGAAAAACCTTATATACCAAGACTTTAATAAAGACTTATGTTACCACATTATTACTTTAATTTCCCAAAACTTGTCTTCTTTAATTGTTTTTTTTAAAAAAAGAAAAAGATTATCACTTTATAATTTATTAAAAATGAAAAGCCCCTACTGGGTTTTACTGAAGACTTATGTCGTATTTATGGAGGTAGTTAGCATTAAGTTTATTTTTGAGTAAGTTGATCAATTAATCAATAGAGAACTGACGCACACGAGGCTCTATATGCGTCAGTATTTTACTTGTCAATTGACCAACTTATTAAAAAAAAAAAAAAAAACTTCATCCTAATATATAAAGTACTTTTAACACAATATTTTACTGCTCGTCTCGAATAAACCTAAGAATCAAATGTGAACTATTAAAGTTGAAATTATAATTGGAAACACACTTATAACACTATAAAAGTAAAATTTAATTACAATGATGAAATGTGGGTTACCTGACAAAATGTTGTACCGAGTTTTTCTAGTGTCCGAGTCCAACCCAGTTGGCCCAACAGCCTCTGACCATCCAGCTAAAATGTTAACTCCAGGCCCAATCACATCTGGCTTCAAAATCTGCGGAGTCACTATATTGGGGCCCCTCGAACTAAACGCCGCCACAACCGGCGACGGCTTCACGTCTAACACCGTCCCACCAAAACTCAACACCGCCGTGGGATTCGCTTCCTTATTCACGTACTCCCTTATCACGTCCCCCATTTTCCTCCCCACCGCCACTGCCGGGACTAAGTGGCTGTCCGCCACTAGCTCCTCACCACTCGCCTCCGTGTTTGCTAAAATCATCCCCACTCCTCCGGCATCCCGTACCGCCGCTCCTTTCTCCACACGTGCGTTAACCCCCCTGTCACACAGCACCACCTTCCCACGTACCAACTCCGGGTCAAGCGAACCGGGCAAGCATAAATTACTCGAACTATTCCCACCTTTATTATAGACAATCCCCACCGGTTTATCCCCCATACCGCTACCACTATACAACGACACCCCAGTGAACCGGAGCCCATCTCCCAAATTGGCATAAGCCGGAAAATCACGGTCTAGAGTTCCGGCACCGACAGTCATTATCCATGGCGCCACATTAGCCAACGACGACGGAGTAGGACCGCTGTTACCGGCAGAACAAGACACCAAAATCCCCATTTCCATGGCCGTGAAAGCTCCAATTGCTATCGTGTCACGATGATAAGGACCAGAACCACCGCCCAACGACATCGACAGGACATCAACGCCGTCAGTGATTGCATGATCCATGCCAGCGAGTATGTCGGAGCTGAAGCAACCGGCTTTCCAGCATACTTTGTAAGTGGCGATCCGCGCGTGAGTAGCCATTCCACGCGCGATCCCATTAGCGTAGCCCAAGAGGCTAGCGTTGGCCACGTTGGACCCGGCGGCCGTACTGGCGGTATGCGTCCCATGACCGTCCACGTCACGGGGGGACTCTGTTTCTATTATTTTATTGGGATAATTGCCAATGGCCATGCGGTAGCCTTTAGAAAATGCTCGAGCTCCTATTAATTTCTTGTTACATAAAGATTTGTCAAAATCGGCGCCGTATTCGCATTGGCCTCGCCACCGGGATGGTACAGCTGGCATTCCTGTATCGGAAAAACTCTTGGATTCTGGCCAGACTCCGGTATCCAGGACACCGATGATGACATCCTGGGAAGCCTGGTTAAGTTGTTGGGGAGAACGGCCGGCCCACAAACCGACTTCTCTCTCCAGGCCAAGGAATTCGGATGTTCGAGTAGTGTGGAGCGTGTAAACAGATTCTTCATAGACGCTGATGACGGAGTCAGATTGGCGGAGGGATTCAACTTCATCGGTGGTGAGAGCGGCGGCGAAGCCGTGGTAGGCGGTGGTGTAAGTGTAGAGGATGGAGTCGGTGGTGGCGGAGGAGAGAGATTGGAGGTTGGCGGAGTACCAGTCGTGATGGGTGGCGTAAGATTCAGGCTTCTGGTGGTGCTTCATGTGGACTATGTAAGTCTGTTTGGCAGTAACATTAGTAATAATGGATTGAAGAAGAAGAGCAATTAAACAGAACCAAGTCACAGACCCCATTTTCCGATTGGAGATTGAAGGGTTACTGATAGAGAGGATAGAAGGGTTACTGTCAGAGAGGATAGAAGGGACGATGGACTAGTGTCGGGTATATAAACATGTTATACTTTTGAAAGAGGTCTGTTAATTGTTTTTATTACGTGTGTGCCATTTTAAAGTTGTTTATGTTAATTTCTCACTTCTATTTTTACATTATTAAAGACTCCCGTTCTAATTATAAACAAGCTCACACTTAGCGAGCCACAACTAAATTTTTTATGGCCTGTAATTTTAATATATTTTTATTTTAGAGATAATTTTTTTAATTAATAAATTAAATTTTTTATTTTGGTGATTGTCTTGTCAATTTTATAATTAAGAGTTTAATTATTATTTTTTATTAATTGATAATTTTACGTCAAAAAATTAACTACATAACAGCGTTACGTGATTAAAAAATATTTATATATAATATTAAGTCTTATTTTAATATTTATTTTATTATTATTTCTAAGGTGTTTCTTTCTTTCTTTTTTGATAAGTTAATGTGTTGCTATTTTCTAGGATGTTTTTAAAGTTTTAATAATTGATTCTAGAAGAATGTCAACTTCAAGCAGCCTTTTCGATAGATTTTATTTTTGCTAAATAAACTTTCATCTGTTGTTGGTCAGAAAGTACAAGAATAAGTGAGATCGCTTCAGTTATTACATCACACTTGAATGTGCAATGAAACTGAATGGGTGAATGCTATTAAATTCGGCTCTCGTCCAACCTATCATTTACAATAAGTTTATATATTTTTTCTGAACTAACTAACTTGTAATTATTTACCAAATTAGAAACACAAGCTGACCAACCCTCGTGGCATAAATAATAATTTATTATATTAATAATTAAAAAAAAATTGTGATTTCGAGAACGTAGTTGTAGTTATTAATTAGTTAAATATTTATTCAAATGACTAATGATTGAATAATATCTAGTAGGTTCTTTCAATCAATTTTTAAGCTAAATATTTGAATGGATTATTGTAGATTTATTTAGTACTGATTATGAGAAAATAATTATTTTAATTTTATTTAAGTTTGTAATGGAATTCTATATTAGCGTTTATATTGACAAAATTTATTTGAAATTCTAATCTGAACAGAATTATGAAACTCAAGTTTTAATAAGTTTTAATTTAATTATGACAATTAGTTAGGAATGAATCCACTATAATTTTTCAACTAATGTTGCAGTTATTATGTTTCAAATTTACATATATTATTAATACAATTAATCATGTGATTTAATAAAATTTCAAGTTTTAATGAATTAAATTAGTTAGGATATTAATTTAATAATAAAGTTCACGACTAATATTAATATAATTAAATTGCATTGATATGTTAAGAGAGATTTTTCGACATCTTAATATTGTAGCAATAAAACTATCCTATACAAATTTATTAAGATATATAAACTAAATAAAACTATTAACAAAAAACACATATAGTAATTATTGATGGATAATATGTAGTAATTATTCAAATTTGTAGATTATTTATACTAATTTGAACAGAAAAGAAAATATCTTTTTTTCTATAGATAGGAATATTTTTAAGTTTGGATAGTATTTAATTAATACAAATTTGGATAATACTTGTGCTAATATGAATTAGTAAAGCTGAACCAAAAATTGGTGAAATCAAACCAAACCAAACCAAGTTTGTGCTTTTAATTATATAGTTGATTTGTCATGGTTGCATGTTAATAAGTTAAAGAAAAACCTTGTTCAAACTTACCTTAGGGGTCAAGTGGTTGACATAGTTGTCTACTTTAAACTTACCTTAGGGGTCAAGTGGTTGACATAGTTGTCTACTTTGATTTTTTGTGTTAAAACTCTGATGCATGGTGAAACAGCCAATTTGTTGATGGCACATAATGGGATTCTCATGCAGTCATGCCATCAGCAGTTGGTTATAGCTGAAAACAACTATACACCCGATGATCAGCTGAACTTTTGCTTAAACAGTGCTCTGCATGTTACGTTAGTACTGAGATTTTGAACACATGAGAACTGTAATTTTACCACCTTCATTTTGGTAGTTCTCAATATTATGTAATTCTGGAAGCAGATGCTCCGATGGAGGAGTACGTGTTTGTTTCTTCATTTGATTTTGAAAAAGGCCTAATTTTTATGTTCCAATACTGATTAATGGTGCTGATTTTAATTAACTGCCATATCTTATTTTTATCATTGTCTGATGAAAGAAGTTAATTTCAGGGGTCTGCAACCATGCCTTCCACTTCCACTGCATCAGCAGATGGCTGAAGACTCGTCAAGTTTGTCCTTTGGGTATGTTCTCTATCAATTTCTCTCTTTTCTCCTCTGTTATTTAATTATTGGGCATCTAAAATATTGTGTAAAGTTGGGTTGGATGTAAGATGGAAGTGGGGTTTGGACCCATGTCATTGCATGGGAAAATGGAAGGTTTGTCATATGTGCTCATGTGCAAGCATTTCTTCCTTCTTTTAGTGCCGTTATATTTCATATCTATTCCATTTTGTGATGATGTGTTTTTGCTCATTCTCTTAAATCTTGTTTATTTCTACATAATACAGTGTTTTGGGTGTGATTTGGATACATATAACAAAACATGTCTGTGCAGACTATACATACATTTGGATAACAAAATTAAAAGCACAAAAATTCCAAGGACCAGAAATTATTTTCATCACCCCTTTTAATTAGGGAATCATAGTTATTATTAGGAAATTGATATTTCCACAATATTTTTTGATATTTTTACATGAAAAGTGTCATTTATAGATGTATAAATGACAGGAAAACCATCATTATATGATCTATAACGATTTCTTTTCATGTGAAAATATCACTTCTCATAATGAAAATATCAATTTCCTTATTATTAATAACAAGACAAAGAGCTTGAAAAGAAGTCCAAAGTATCTATCCCTAAATTGTTGTTGTTATCCTTATGAATCACTTTTTCTTTTCATCCTTTATATATTTGGATAAAAAGAAGAAATGTATCTCAACTTAAATGGCGAAGTAGGGTTTCTCAAGGGCTTACAGAAAAGTAACTTATTTCTAGTGAACCAAAAGATGGGTGGGTATATTAGGCTTTGAAAATTGCATGCCATAAGTCATTGTCATTTAAGGAGTATTTTGTTTATGAGGTTCTTATTTTGACAACCACAAGAAGGCTACTTCCACCAAAGATGGTTTACTTCTCCCTTTCCCTTATAAAGGTAATCACTTTTTGAATTGGACTTTGTTTTTCTATATTCTCCATGAATCTTTTATTCCTACTTTGATAATTCAATTCAAAAATTTTATTTCGCAATTTTAAATGGTAATTAAATTTTATTGCATGTATGCTTCCTTTTGGTATGATTACTTCTCATGCATAAATTGATATCTTGTTATACATGCTAGCTAACCATTTATTTTGATAAAATGTTTTGTGAGAGTTTCAAGGAAAAGTATGATTACTTTGAAAAACTAAAAGGCCTTGATTCTTGGCAAAAGATATGGAATAGTTTTATCTATTATATCTAAATTTTGTGTTTAAACGTCTAACTAAAAATTATATGTTATATCTAAATTAATAAATTTATGGATTTTATTATTTTATATTTCAGTATTTGTAATCGTATATACACTTAAACCATCTAAAATAATCTTCTCCCGTGTTACGTCAGTAATTTTTGAACATTAAGATCACAAGTGTAAAATGAGTCATATTTTAACCCAACTAAAAATCATATGTTATATCTAAATTAATATGGATTTTATTTAAAAAAACCTTTAAAATTGAAAAGGTCTAAAGCCCTTTTTATTCCAATTGTCAAAAACAGCTTATACCGCACAATAACATCACAAACCAAAAAGTTTTCCTAAAATATAAAACAAACAAAGCCAACCCGTGACTACAAGAATATTATGTAAAATCCGCAACTTTATGAAAAGATTTGTTTCCTGTTCTTCAAAAATAATTCTACTGACCAGTTTATAAAGTTAGCATACTATATTAAATAAATTGTTAAAATATTACTAACGGTAATTTTTCAAGTTATAACATATAAAATCGTAAGATATATCATTATTCTTCTAACCAGTAAATAAAATCAACCCCACCCATATGAATGAGTAATTATTTATGAATTATGGCAAAAAAGGTAAAATTCAAAATTAGTTGTATTTTGTTAGATAAATATTATATACTGTTGGGATATTTCACATGAATTCTATATTGGATAAATTCAAGAGTGTAGATGTGTTAATAAGTATGGTAGAGTCTCAGCCTATACGAACTGTAGAATTTATCTCAAATTTTAGATAATTTAAATAATTTATTAAGGTGAATAAAAAATTAAAAATAAATTATATTTTGTTAGATAGATATAATAAAAAAGCAGAGCAAGAGGAGGCATACGAGTACAAAAGAATTGAAAAGAAAAGGATATGCAGCTAAGATTTGGGATGACCCACGTGCCAAATACAGTGTTAAATCAGGGAAGAAACCCCTCTCTCTCATCATCTGACTATATATCCCCTTCCCTTCCCCTCCCCTCTTCCCGGTCCCTGTCCCCGCCCATGCATCCCCCGACCTAGCCCCAACCATCACTCTCCTCCTCCTTTCTCCAATAGTAGTACTATTAAACAAAATTCAGACAGAACTCTTTTGAAAACTCACAAACATACAGTTAGCACCCAAAAAGTGAGGATGCATTTTACTTAAACTTAAAAAACCTTACAGTTCATTTTTGAACGGATAAAGACTAGAAGAGTGCATTTTGTTAGTGAAAAAGAATATTAGGATGCACTTAAATATATTTTAAATACCGGAGTGCAAATATCAAGAATCCAACAAATTTTAGTACAGTGTTTATCAACATATACATTTCATGCTAACCGGATCCGAAACAATAACATAGCCAATCAGCTATGGAGTTCTTTTGGCACAAAAAAACATTAGAATACTATGGAGTTTTCATCAAGTGCATATATATTTCAGTGGTGAAAGTTCCTTTGTTGGTTGGGTGTCTCACTTTTTTGTGTACATGTGATATTCTTTTTCTTTTTTTTATTTATTTACATCCAACCCTATGTGACTATGTTGATAACTTATACTCCATCTATTCCATAATAATAAATTTTTTAGATGAAAAAAAAGTATTTTAATTTATTTATTATTTATAATTTTTTAGAAGAATAAATTATTTATTTTTCTATATCGCCCCTAAATTCTCTCATTATCTCAAAATATTTTTTCCCTAGTATTAGTACTTTTCAACTTTCATAAAGGGATAGTGATAGAATTTTACAAAAATTTTAGTTATTAAATGATAGTATTAAATAATTTTCTTAATTCATGTTCATGAAGCTAAAACCAGTATTATTATGGAATTGAGGCAATATATTTATAAACAAAAAATCCCAAAGTTGGAAAATAGCCAAACCAAGCAGCAACCAAAGACCTATTATTAGAACCAAACAAAAAATAATACCTTGCTAAGTTATTAAACAAATTGTCGCTTTGGCCGAGTGGTTAAGGCGTGTGCCTGCTAAGTACATGGGGTTTCCCCGCGAGAGTTCGAATCTCTCAGGCGACGTATACGTTTTCTTTTCTTTTTAATTTCATCTCACTGATCGGAGGACTTTTTATTTTTATTTTTTCTTTTTCCTTCTAAGAGAGACTATTTTGTGTTCTTCTGTCTCGAAAATAAAAAGAGAATGTAGCTTTTTTAATTGACATAATCGGATCCGGATTAACACGAAATGTATTTCATGATAAGTTTATTTCATACTTAATACACAAGCGGGATGGTGATATTTCACATATGTGACAACACTGTATTGTTCATTAAGTGAATTTACCATAAAGTTCACTTTATGATAACCACTCCCGACATAATCGTTCAATTTTGTCCCTAGTTAAACTTGTGTTTAAAGCAAATACCAATATTTTTATGTCAATTTAGGATGTTATAATGGAATTTGCACATACATAAAATAAAATTATTAACAGTAAACTCTCATTTGGAATTGGACTGTTTGATGAAGTTTAAACTATTAGACCAAATTGCAGCTGAAATATGCCTCTAATCCATGCAAAAACGTTTTCTGTAGATTCTACACTACGATTCACATGGAGAGAGAGGGGGGAGAAATGGTTTTAAGAGAGATCAAATCGACTTCATAACATTCAACACGGTGCATATCATCTAGTTCTAAATACCGGCTGCATTACACATCATATATGTTGATAGCTTTTTGAACAAAAGTTTTCAATATTGACAACTAAAAGACGGTAAATACAACAATACTTCAAATCTCCCACATATAGTCGCTAGAGTAAACTGTTCGGCAGCAGAAAGGTACTAGTGACCATATTTCTGAAATTCCCACTCACTGTTATCTGCAACAACACAAGATTTAAGAGAATGAGCAAAAACACATCATCACAAAATGGAATAGATATGAAATATAACGGCACTAAAAGAAGGAAGAAATGCTTGCACATGAGCACATATGACAAACCTTCCATTTTCCCATGCAATGACATGGGTCCAAACCCCACTTCCATCTTACATCCAACCCAACTTTACACAATATTTTAGATGCCCAATAATTAAATAACAGAGGAGAAAAGAGAGAAATTGATAGAGAACATACCCAAAGGACAAACTTGACGAGTCTTCAGCCATCTGCTGATGCAGTGGAAGTGGAAGGCATGGTTGCAGACCCCTGAAATTAACTTCTTTCATCAGACAATGATAAAAATAAGATATGGCAGTTAATTAAAATCAGCACCATTAATCAGTATTGGAACATAAAAATTAGGCCTTTTTCAAAATCAAATGAAGAAACAAACACGTACTCCTCCATCGGAGCATCTGCTTCCAGAATTACATAATATTGAGAACTACCAAAATGAAGGTGGTAAAATTACAGTTCTCATGTGTTCAAAATCTCAGTACTAACGTAACATGCAGAGCACTGTTTAAGCAAAAGTTCAGCTGATCATCGGGTGTATAGTTGTTTTCAGCTATAACCAACTGCTGATGGCATGACTGCATGAGAATCCCATTATGTGCCATCAACAAATTGGCTGTTTCACCATGCATCAGAGTTTTAACACAAAAAATCAAAGTAGACAACTATGTCAACCACTTGACCCCTAAGGTAAGTTTAAAGTAGACAACTATGTCAACCACTTGACCCCTAAGGTAAGTTTGAACAAGGTTTTTCTTTAACTTATTAACATGCAACCATGACAAATCAACTATATAATTAAAAGCACAAACTTGGTTTGGTTTGGTTTGATTTCACCAATTTTGGTTCAGCTTTACTAATTCATATTAGCACAAGTATTATCCAAATTTGTATTAATTAAATACTATCCAAACTTAAAAATATTCCTATCTATAGAAAAAAAGATATATTTTCTTCTCATTCAAATTAGTATAAATAATCTACAAATTTGAATAATTACTACATATTATCCATCAATAATTACTATATGTGTTTTTGTTAATAGTTTTATTTAGTTTATATATCTTAATAAATTTGTATAGGATAGTTTTATTGCTACAATATTAAGATGTCGAAAAAATCTCTTAACATATCACTTAATTTAATTATATTAATATTAGTCGTGAACTTTATTATTAAATTAATATCCTAACTAATTTAATTCATTAAAACTTGAAATTTTATTAAATCACATGATTAATTGTATTAATAATATATGTAAATTTGAAACATAATAAGCGCAACATTAGTTGAAAAATTATAGTGGATTCATTTCTAACTAATTGTCATAATTAAATTAAAACTTATTAAAACTTGAGTTTCATAATTACATTGATTAGAATTTCAAATAAATTTTGTCAATATAAACGCTAATATAGAATTCCATTACAAACTTAAATAAAATTAAAATAATTATTTTCTCATAATCAATTACTAAATAAATCTACAATAATCCATTCAAATATTTAGCTTAAAAATTGATTGAAAGAACCTACTAGATATTATTCAATCATTAGTCATTTGAATAAATATTTAACTAATTAATAACTACAACCACGTTCTCGAAATCACAATTTTTTTTAATTATTAATATAATAAATTATTATTTATGCCACGAGGTTGGTCAACTTGTGTTTCTAATTTGGTAAATAATTACAAGTTAGTTAGTTCAGAAAAAATATATAAACTTATTGTAAATGATAGGTTGGACGAGAGCCGAATTTAATAGCATTCACCCATTCAGTTTCATTGCACATTCAAGTGTGATGTAATAACTGAAGCCATCTCACTTATTCTTGTACTTTCTGACCAACAACAGATGAAAGTTTATTTAGCAAAAATAAAATCTATCGAAAAGGCTGCACTACCATGACATGAACACTAATTCACTGCTTGAAGTTGACATTCTTCTAGAACCAATTATTATCAAGCCTAAGAACTATGCACAAACTTTAAAAACATCCTAGAAAATAGCAACACATTAACTTATCAAAAAAGAAAGAAAGAAACACCTTAGATTGCAATAGACGTGTTATACTGTTAGATGAATAAGCTACAGGCCTATAGCTACTCTAATAACACTACAAAATCAGTAACAAGAGCATGGCAATTGTAAGTTCATTTTACAGAACGCTCAAGTTCCTACAACTAATCATTGGCGGGAGTTCCAGGCAAGGAAAATCAAGGGAAAACTACACTATAAAAGCAATATTAAGACACTTCACCATATGATTTCTCAGTCTATCAGTGTCACTGAAACAATTTCAGACAATAGCTCATTACTCATCACTCTAGTAAAACTTGAAGTTTGAGAATAGTGAGAAAGTTTAAACTCATGTTCCATTTGAAATCATTTTTATGAATCGATATATTATACTTAGTGCCATCTGTAGGTTCATTCCTTTACAGAAAAACTTCATTCAAGGGAAAAGCTAAAAGATGCAATAAAAGATATCCGCAAGTGCAATATTTGTATTATCAATAGCAACACCATGGGTTAACCCCACTTTATCTTTGATAGCTACAGACTATTAATAGGAGGATTAGGCACGAGTAAAAGATGATGAAAACGCTAGAATATCATAGCAAGGTCTTAGACTAGTACTAAAAACATAAGTCCATAATCTGATAAACATATGTACTCCAACATTAATGTCAATATGTGACCACTCTGGTCATATATTTAACATATAATGAGATTCAGCACAGTACTTGTCAAAAAGTTATATTAAGCCTTAGAAACACCTAGTCCAATAATAAGCTTAAAAAACCAACTTATTATCTATTCTATCCAATTACAAGCTCCCTAATCTGTATCAAAGCAATTAGGCTCTAACAAGTTATAAATCCCTCTGCTGAACAAGTAACGAAATCATTTGGGTTCCACATAAAACATTAAAATACTTATAGGGCCATATGAAGCACCACGAAGGGGGAAAAAAGGATAGAAAGAAATTGTTGATCAAACAGAGATATCAGTATTCAAAAAACCACCATTCCTATTCCCAATCTCAAAACCTGTAACTACCAAAAAGATTGTTATCCTAGCTTCTTATTATAAGCATAAATTGACAACTGTAATTCATTAAACATCCAATCAGTATTTAAGTTAATCAACAATCAAAGATTAACAAAACAAAATACACTGATAAAAATCAAGCAAGCTATTGTAAATTGAAGTTTATTGAGAGGGTATCCATACCCCAAGCAACAGTGCACTCCTCGCTTGTAGCACTAGCTTGGTTAGCTTGACACTCGATACCTATCAAACCATAAATTAATTATCAAACAAAACATTCAAAAACTTCAGTAAGAACTAATCAAAGAAACCAAATGTTTATCATTATCAAATCAGAAAAAGTGGAAACTCACAAAGATCCATGATATGGTTCCTGCAGATAGCACAATTATCCACCACAATATCTGCATCGACCAGTCAATCCACATAACAAATCATTACGCGATCAAAAGTAACAAATAAACACATAAATATATAAACTATACATATATATATTTGAAAGTTATGGTTTTGATGATACCCCAAGCCCAGAGGGAGACAGCGTTCCACTTTTTGATCTCAAATCGCTTAGCTTTCCTAGTGGAAGATGATGTTGAAACGGTGGAAGAAGAAGGTCCCGCGCCACCCGATCCTTCGCCAGCAGGAACCATAGTCACGTCAGTGTCCAGTGAAGCCATTGTTGTGAACTTGAAGCAGACCGGAAATGCTAGGGCACGAATTTGGGACACCGTTGTGTGACTACATATAAAGGTTTTGGGGGGAAAAATAAAAGAAAAAGAAAAAGAAATTGGACTAAGAATTTGACTAAATAATATATGCTCATAATGTCGACACTCTTTTTTTTTCCCCCTCATTTTCCTTTTCTTTTATGTAAATGGAAACAAAGGAGTCTGAGGAAATGATACATTTATTCTTTTCAATGGAAAATATATTGACTTTTTAAAAGTTATTTTCAAATGTTTTGAAACTCATAATTTTCATGTAATTTATGTCAATATAAATATAAATATCATTAATTATTTTTTTTAAAATATTTTAGTTATAATTATAAATAAATAATGTCAATTTTAAATTTAAAAATATATTAAATTAACTTTTAAAAAGTCAATATTAATCTTCCGGATAGTATTTTATAGGGAACTATTATTTTTCTCACTTATTTTGTTAGTTTTATCACCAATCTGCACATGAGCAGTGACTCATTTACTGTTCACGTAAAGGGCTCGAATGGAATTACTTAGTTTGGTACTAACTTCTTGTTATTTTTCAGATAGATGTAGCAAAAAAACAAACTAATTAAACATGCTTATAAAGATTGTGCTGCAGTCCACAAACTATACCAAAATATTTACTGCAGCCTCAAATTTGGGTCATGCCCAGTTATAGTGGCCTCATGACAAAGCAACTTTTAAGACTTATTTCTATGTATTGGCCTCCTAGCCAGCAGCTACAGCAGTTGGCAGCATCGGGGTGATTAGCATAAAGTTGGCTTTGGTTAATTGACAAATACAGTGTCGACACTTAGGTGAAATGTGATCTCTCTATGTGTGTTAATATTGTATTGTTCAATTGACCAATTTACCATCAAGTTAACTTAGTAACCAGATCCGGCAGCCGCATAACATGGGCTCCCTATGGATAGTGCGAAGGCCTTTCAATTTATCGCACTCACGGCTGGCTCAACTATTCAGCTCTAAATGTCTCAATACAGGTGCGGTTTTATCTTTCGTGTTACTCGTAGCATACAACTATACAAGTTCTTTACTAGAGTTGCAGAAGCAGAAGGTGGCAATGGTATATACACATCTATGTAATGTATGCCAGCTAACAATTGTGTACCATTCTTGATATTAAAGCAGGAAATTATATATGCAGATGAATTAGTCCTGTGTGGGCAGTATGGTAATGCAGCGTACATTTGCTTGATGTTTCGCGGGATATTTACAACCAATATTATACGATTAAACGTATAACAACAAACAAAAAAACAGGGGATTTCATTGAAAAAAACATGGGCCTACTTCAAAACAAACCTAATTTTGGAGTAGTAAACAAAGGGTTTACTCTTTTTTTTTTTCCAAAATGATTGACAAGGAGCGAGCACTAAGTCATCAATTATATCTCAGTATTGTTCCATTCAAACTGGTAACTTAAAAGTCTTCCTTTTCATAAACATTTGACAAAATCAAAAAAATTAAAGAATAAATTAAAAAAAATAAAAATTCAACCTGTTCTCACAGGATTTTCTCACACTGGACACAATCCAAGAAAATCATCGATCATAAGACTAGCTCTGACATGATATACATTTCTACTAGCCTATACTTTTTTATTCTAAAGTTCAATGGGCTTCTTAATTACCCATCAGTTCCTCATAAAATAGCTGAAGATTTTGGTGATTTACTCCACTGCCCTGACCTTGACTGAGATGGTGATGGAGCTGCTGTGTACACAAACGGAGAGACTGCAGTGACATCAAAATCCTTCAATGGCTCTAAGGTTTTGACCACTGTACTCATGGTTGGTCTGAACTTTGGTTTGTGGTTAAGGCATTGATAAGCCAAATCAGCCGCCTTTTGAGCCCCGATTTCTGAATATTGCCCTTCAAGCCTAGGGTCCATTATCCGGCTTAGTTTTCGTGCTTCTCTCAAGGATGATCTTGCCCATTCTACTAAGCATTGTTCTTTTCTAGGCCGGCTCTTGTCCACTGACCTTCGCCCTGTTATTAGCTCCAAAAGTAACACTCCAAAGCTATAAACATCACTTGCTGCTGTCAAGTGACCTGAAAAAAACAATTCAAATTCGCAAGAATTAGTAGCATTCTAAATCATTCAAACTTGGCATAAATTCCTTAATTAATTAGGTTGACAGATATCATGTTAATTACCAGTCATGATGTATTCAGGGGCAGCATAGCCATGAGTGCCCATAACTCGTGTCGAAACATGCGTCTCATCTCCTTCTGGACCATCCTTCGCAAGCCCAAAATCCGAGAGCTTAGCGGTGTAGTCCTGAAAAATAACATGAAAGAAAATTCAGTAATGAAAATCAAAACAAGGTGAAGAAGAAAAGGCTCGACATATTGGGGATCGAAGAAGCTTACAGAATCCAGCAAAATGTTGGAAGCTTTAAAATCGCGATATATAACAGGTTTTTCAGCTTCATGGAGGAAAGCAAGGCCTTTTGCGGCACCAAGAAGAATTTTCATTCTTGTCGACCATGGAAGTGACATCGAGTATTCTGAAATCAAGGTCAATTAATATTTTGAGTTACATTTGTAAATAATTATCGCTTGAATGTAAATTCTTTTCTTGAAAAAGTTATCCTGGCCAGTTGGTAATTAAATTCTTTTGACTTGTTTAAAGTACTGAGATGATTCATGGCTAGATCACAATACTAAGGAATTCGTAAACTTTGGACAGTTAATTACATATGAATATATATGATACAAAGTCTTGATTTTGAAATATAGAGGCTACTACGTACGGTTCTTGTAATGTCAACTATCCAAAAGCAACCACAAGTTTTGACTTTTTCTTCCACCCTTTTCTCATTAAACTATTATATCTTGTTTTATTGACAAAAAGCCTGGATCATGCCATTTTTCTTAAGACTTACAGGTCCAAAAAAATAGAAAACCTATGAAAATGATGAACAATAATTAATATGTACTTGTCCAGAAGTAAAGATTCTTATTAGAGCTTTGGTTTTTTTCACTCATATACAGTGAGTTAGCATAGCCACATCTTAAAAATTAAAAAAAAAAATTCAAATAACACTATCATTACATACAAACTACGTACAAAGTGAATTAACAAAAAGAGACATACTTCTGAAGAGCTGATTCTCTAAGCTGCCTCGGGGCATATATTCATAAACCAAAAGCCTGTGTTCATCTTCACAACAGTACCCAATCAACTTCACCAAATGTGGATGCCTTAATTGCCCAAGAAATATCACTTCAGTCTGCAAAATCAATATACATAACAAACTCTTCAAAACTTCGTCAACTAACTAAACCAAAAAAAAGGTATTTTAATTAGTGAAAATAATAATAACTAAATTTAATTACCAGCCACTCCTTATGGCCTTGCATGCCGTCCAAATCAAGAAGTTTAACAGCAACAGGCTGAGCCTTCAAACCAGGCCTAAGCTTGTCATCAACAAACCCTTTATGAACCGGTCCAAACCCTCCTTCGCCAAGAAAATTACTCGACGAAAAGCTATGTGTGATCACTTTAAGTTCAGCTAGCGTAAAAACATGAAGATTAGACCCTACTAGGGAATTAGATAAGTCCTCCGAAAGTGTCGAAGAACTAATATCCGATAGAGAAATCCTTTGAAATGAAGAGGGTTTTGGAACCACTTTCGTAGTCTTAGACTTACACGACGACGAATTCTCAATCTTGCCACAACTTGGAAGCAAAGATTTCCATGCTGATATCTTCTTGACAGTCATTTTTTCTTCCGGTGTAAAGGGTTTATGGTGCGTTTGGTTAGCAGACTGGAATGCGAATTGGAACGAGAAAAATAAAAATAATTTAATTTGAATGCGACTGAAAATGGAGAAGATATATATATATATATATATATATATATAGAGAGAGAGAGAGAGAGAGAGAGAGCTCTATATAAGAAATAAAACCGATATTATTCAAATGGTTTGAGTAGTTTCTCTACCCTACAAAGAGGTAGAGGTTTGCAACTCCTTTATATATATATGATTGAAAAGCTTCTATATTATTCTTTGTTTCTCTCTCTATATATGTACACGTATGTTTGTGTGGATTTCACATCCACATATATATGTACTACTTGTATGTGTGCGTTTTGACCAAAATACTGTATACGTGTATGTATATATTAAGGTTGTACTATATATATAGTGCCTCAAATCCATCGCGTGAAACGTTTCATAAAGAAATTATTTTTCTTCTGTGGCGGCGTTTATAGTGATTTTCTTCTCCACTCAGCTACTGAGGTTGTGGCGTGCGATAAATTAATTCAAAAATGCCACCCATGCATGAGGCTTCCCAAAGTTATAATATTATTCTAATATTCACATATTATTATTATTATTATTATTATTATTATTATTATTATTATTATTATTATTATTACAGGTCTAATAATAAAAAAAATATTAATATTAAACATAATAATAAAACATAATATTAAACATATTAATATTACAATTATTATTGTAAACATACTAATATTACATAATATTAAACATATTAATATTATAATTATTATTGTAAAATATTAAACATAATTATAAAAAAATTAGAGCATGTTAATATGTTTAATATTATGGTTTCATAATTATAAAAATTTAGAGCCTGTTAATATGTTTAATATTATGTAATATTAGTATGTTTACAATAATAATTGTAATATTAATATGTTTAATATTATGTTTTTATTATTATGTTTAATATTAATATTTTTTTTATTATTATTAGACCAAGTAATAATAATAGTAATAATAATAATAATATGTGAATATTAGAATAATATTTATAACTTTGGGAAGCCTCATGCTATAGGGGGATTTTTGAATTGATTTATCTATCGCTGCACACAAACTCAGAGCTGGCAGGAGAGAGAAAATTATTATAGATCGCCGCCTACACTGTAGCGAGGAAGAAAATGGTTTGTCTTTGCAAACGCTTCACATGGATTGAAACCATATATATATATATATATATATATATATATATATATATATATGGAAGTAGTTAGCATGAAGGATTTTTTTTGAGTAAGTTTTAATTGGCCTATATAGAGTCTTTGACACTGATAGCGAGGCTCTATGTGTGTCCACATTCTATTGGTCAATTAACCAACTTACCTAAAAATGAACTTCATACTAACTGGATCCATATATATATATATATATATATATATGAAAAAAAGTAATTTAATACATGTCTTAATAAAATTTGGGTAACATAAAATTTTAGTAATTAAACGACATAATTTTATGGTTAAGTTTTTTATTTTTCTAATAAAAAATCTTGAATATATATATATATATATATATATATATAAAAAGTTAAGTTTAGTTAGATTACTTAACAAAACTTCGTAATTTAGTATGAAAGTTATAATATATAAAAAAAAAAAAAAGTAATGATGTATTATTAGTGGGAAAGGAGTTTCTAAGTCTATGAAATTTGGTTGAATGGAAAATGACTTGGCTACCCAACTTGACTTAATTTGGTTTCATAAACTATATACTAATCTTTTTGAATTAATGATTGTGATTGTGAGAAAAAAGCTGTTTCCAATCGTGACCTTTTTCTAATCTTCTATGGTTAGTGGTTTAGAGCCGTAAAGTTGACAAAATTTACCTGGTGTTTTAGATCCCCTTTTTGGGGTCAACGGCCTCCTCAGTTACGCGGGTTGTCAGAGTTTTTTAAATGAATAATATGTACAACCAACCCTATCTATGCATTTTTGAAAATAATCGGCAATATTTTTCAAATATGTATACTAAGAACAACAATTTTTCATACTACTATTGTCTTAATTACCTATAATAAAGTTTTTACCCTCTCCTTCAAAAATACAATATCAATTTTAAATCTTTTTTCCATAGTATAAATTATTTATACATAAATAAATTAATATTAATTTTGAGATTAAAAATGTTTTCAACTGACTAATTCAAAATTAAGACAAACATTAATATTATATGTTTTAGAATGAATAAAGTATTTAAATATGGAACATTAGGGTAAGGATTTTGTCATAGGGTTTAATGTATATCAATGAAATATAAATATATATATATATTCAAACAAAAATGATTATAATGTATTTTTTTTAGTATTGCTATATATGATGATATTAAATATCGGCCTACGTGCATGTATGAGATATAAAAAAGAGACTCACATTAATATATAAATTATTTATACGACAGTACCACAAACTATCCACGTATGTTGGGCATAATTCAAATTTGACATAAAATTAATCCATATATAAATTATTTTTCATATCCTTTTAATCATGTTAATTTGTGTTAAAAATTTGACACATTATTATTTTCTTAAGTTTTATTTTACCATTTCTAGTAGACTAATCACATGCATGATGCATTCACTCACAAGTCACAAACAACGTGTGTACTCGGTAAAAAAATTGCATGGTTTTGAAATATGAATTTATCTTCTATCATTAGCTTTCAATTAAAAATTGGATCATATAAATATATTAACCTATTTATTTCAAATAATAATAAATAAAAAACAACCCGAATGATAAAACTGAAAGAAAAACATGCACAGCTCACAGCTGCTCTCTTTGGAACGTATGGTTAACTTAGTGATTTGGTCAGAGGGCAATTTCCACAAATAATGAAAGAGGTAGGTAGATGTATGCTTTCAACTAACTGATGTGATGTAGTAGTATATGTTCTAGAATCTTATACTCATGTATATTTATAATGGTGCGTACGTTAAGCAAAACAATAAAATAAATAAAACATAAAATAATTATTTAGTGAACAGAGATATATATATATATATATATATATATATATATATATATATATATATATATATATATATATATATATTAACATTAATTAGATAGGTAGATGCAATGCACATCATAAATGTGTAAAATGATTTATAATTAATTATGTCCATACTAACAAATTAACAAAGAAAATATTAATCTTATTTTATAATCAACAAAGAAAATATTTATCTTGTTTTATAATACTAACAAATTAAGCAAACATTTGATTAACACTGGAAACGGGGTCAGCATCACGCAATAGTGACATCAAATTAGTAGCAACTAAGGATGCATTTTAGCACTAAGATCATATTTATAAGCAAGCGATATTTTCACAATAATTTCTGACATTTTCACACGCAAAATGTTGTTGTAGATGTAAAAATCGTCGCTATAGGATCTATAGCAACACTTTTCGTGTGAAAATATCAAAAACTGTTGTGGAAATATCATTTTCCTATTTATAATAAAGCAATTTTAAGGAAAAAGTCCAAATTAAAATATGTTGACTCTTTTATGGCATGCTGCATGCTACATCTCTATTTTTATTTATTTGTTTGTTTGAGTAAATTATACTACCAAAGTTGGCCACCAGCTGTGAAAAATACCATCTCCCACTATCATATCAAATACTTAACCTAAAGATGTATTTCAAAGTAACAGATTATTTCAGAGGTTAAATTAATAACGTTTGGAGAATTATTTAAGATTAAACTATCTTTCATTAGTATTGTATTTATTAATTTAGAATGTAGCAATTTGCTTATAAATTAAGGTCAAAAATAGATAAACAAATAAATCAAACCATAACAACCTTACCATCTCAATGGAAATATCAAAAATTTCAAACTCTTTTAGCTATGTTGATTGTTGACTATAAAAACAAAATAAATAATTGACATGAAATGATTACAATTTACAGCTACCTAGGTTTCAAAACGTTGTCTAATATCATAGTACTTCATTATAAATTTGTAATGAAACCTTAGTAGTACTCTTCCACATTGTTGGTCCTCAACTTTATCGAATGTGGTTAGTATAAAATTAATTTTAGTTAATTAATCAAAATAGTGTCGGCACATATGTCGGAAAGTGATTTATATCTGCGTGTCAGCCCTGTATTGATAATCGAATCCAACTTTACCCGTGACCACTTGATTTACTGGCTTCTTTAAATATAGGGGTGGAGAATTTGATTTTAATTGATAACAGATTATAAAGATATATTTAAAAGTTGTTCGTGATAAATATTAAAAACAGTAAATTATTTCTTTTATTGTCTAAACCCATTCCTTTTAAATTAATATAATTATTAAAATAGATTAAGACATTCAAATATATAAATAAAAGAAATACTGACAATTCCCCCAAGGAGGAACTCAAATAATATCCTGTCTTATAAAAAAAATTCATATTCATCCCATTTTTCACGGAGATTATTACTTAATAATCATTCCCATTCCCACGGAAAATTTAAATTTACACGGAAAATTTATACCACCACGGAGATTAATATTTTGTGAATTTTTTAAATAAAAATAATTCAATTTTAGTCATTAAAATTAATCTTATTTTAGCACATACATAATAATCATAAAAATCAAATAATAACAATATACACACACACACAAGAACATATACTTTAATTATGTAATATAATAGAATAAATATTTATTTAATTAATATATAATTATTCGGGCGCTGGTACGAGACGGGAATTGGGACAAGAGAAACAAATATCATTCACTTCCTATCCTCATAAATAACAGTAGACCATTCTTCATCCCTGATTCCATTCCCGATCAGAGTCAAAATCATCCTCTCTATTCGGGATGAAGCGAGGCATGAAAATCAGTACGGAGACGGGATAAATTTTCATTCTTATTTTTAATGCTTATTTTTATTTATTTATTTTCACATAAGGAGTGTACGTGTGTCAAGTGACTAATAAATATAATATAAAGGTGTGTGTTTCTGTTCAACTGCTCAAGAATATGAGGCACCATATATACGTATCAGGGTTGAAGAGCTTCACCGATTAGCTAGCTTCAAATTTCATATATTATTACGTGTAATTAAAGAGGTGGACATTTTTTTTTTATGTGGGACTAATGTAGGTAATGAGTCTGTGTAATTTGTTAGGCCAGTAGTAGAAATTAAAATGTTTATTTATTTTATGTTCTTCAAGAATGTACGCCGGAAACAGCTAGCGTGTGGACAACTGCACATTTTAAGTCTTAGAAAGGTGTTTTAGACTTTTAAGTGCATGGGTCAATGGTCATTTTCTAGTAGAAGACTTGGTTATGGACCAGTGGCGGATTTATATACGGGAAAGTATAGTCAGTTATCTTTATTGAATTTTTTTTATAGGTATAAAGATAAAATAGATATGTAAATTAATAAATTCAAAATGACATATTAATAAACGATTTTTTTTTTGGGGGGGTTGGTTAAAATAAATTTTATTAAATTAATTTTAAATACAATTACAAGAATCTTCTTAGATGGTATTTGATAAAAATAAATGTTAAAATCTAAACAGTTTAGAATGAAAAAAAATGTTGTTTGATAATTAAAATTTTCAAAATATCTTAATAACAATATTTTACCATATTACCCTGAACTCTTTTCGGCTAATGTCATCCTGTTCAGAACTCTCAAGTCTCAACATTTGCTCCCTATTCTCCAAACCTTTTATTTTTTCTAATCTTTTTGTTTTGATGATGACTTAATATTACAGACTAATTTGTCTATTGTGATATTTCAGGAAGTTGATGAAAGATCATTGAAGATTTGAGTTCTAAGAAAAATATGTAAGGTCATTGCAGATATTTGATTTTTTGATACAAGACTCTAGGACATTTTATGTGTATTAAATTGTGATTTTATGCATGACTAAAATATGCTAATTATTTCTAAGAAATCTGATTTTATTAGGATGCATAATAGTTTTGTCCGTATTAGTTTTCCATGTATACTAATACTAGTGCAACACATATTTTGGAGAAATTAAAAGGCAGTATGGCGGTAGAGTTGTTAATATATTAGATGAGTACAAGCCTTGGAATATGGAATCATGATTATCTTTGAAGAGTTGGAACTTGTTACGATTTATCATGATAATAGTTGGCGGCAGGTTTTATGGGAATGAAAAAGTCTAAAAGTACTTTTAGTATCTGACTTAAATTCAATTTGGTTTGTTATTGAAAGAGTCCAACACATGTTTGAAACTTCCAAAGATAATTAGATTGGTCTTTCCTTAGCCATTAACGGATGTAATTGTTGGTAACAAAAATATGTTTTCAATGGAACACTGTTGCATAAACAAGGGCTATATATTTTGGCTATAAAAAGGAATAGATATCAGTGGAAAATTACAACACTTAAATCAATTATTGCACTCATATATTTGAAAAGCAATTTTATCGTATGTGCAATATTTCCAGCTGCTGTGATATTATAATTCTGACTATTTTCAGCATATTTCCGTGGGCTATAAATCGGTAATATCTTTCTATTATTAATTGATCATTGCATACATTAGTTGAGCCTTGCATCGTTAAATTATTTATTTGCTTTGATCATTAGACCTCTATAAATTATAATCTTATATTTTTAGACTAAGTGTTGTCTAAAGAAATTTAATCTAGTTGGATTAAGGTTTGTTTACAAACAGGTTTAAGGAAGCATAGGTGCTTAAGGGGTGCATTAGTGCACAAGGAGCAAGTGTGCTCAAGTGAATTATTGTAATTCAATTTGATAGAATCTGTTTTGTAATAAGTGTCATTTTTAAAGAAATAAAAGTGAGTCTCCAATACTAGTTGGTATTGGACGTGGACTAGGCTATTATTATAGAGGGTAATAGCTAAACCACGTAAAAAATCTTGGTGTTATTTTATTGCTTGATTTTCTTTAATATTTCTCAAGATAATTAGTTTTCTTAATCTTTAAAATATAAACTTTTGCTTCATCTTGAGATAGTATATTTTCATCAAGTATTTTATTTTGACTTATAAATTCACCAAGATATTTTCTTAAACAAAAATTCAATTCGGTAGACTGCATTCATTCAGCAAGTTGCATTATTTGATACAGTAGGCTATATTCAATAGTTTGAGTTTAAAGTTTAAAAATTGGTCATAGTTTGCTCCCACACTTATTCAACCCCCTTCTAAGTGTGCCATATCTGAATTTCATAATCATTTATATTTAAATTATCAGTATGTTTATTGGTTTGATCGGAGGTTGTCGACTTCTGATCGTCAATTTTCATGACTGATAAACTGTATTTTTTTTCGCCATTAAAGGTTTCAGGAGCAAAGATGGTGGATCAGATTTGACCCAAAATAGAAAATCCAATCGAAAGGCAAAGAGTAAAAAAAACCCGATTATGACGGCTAGGGGTGTTGCGGGAGAGATTCAGGCGGAGGAGCAGGAACAACGACGGTTGGGGAGGAAGAGGGAGGAGGGATTTTGTAATATTGAATAGGTCATTTTTGTTCAAAAAATAGTTAATGTGGTTCAGACCTACCTCTGAATAGTCTAGATTTAATTTCATATCTTATCGATTAAAAGGCATTAAGAGCCAAAAAAAAAATTACCAAACAAATTGACCGAATCAAAGGCATACTCATTAAGGGTTATTCAGTTGTAAACAAACATAACCTTAGTTTTAAGACTTTGTGAAATCTGAGAAGTAAAAAACTAGTTTATGCTTTGAAATTAATTCATGGTTTTGTTTAAATATAGAAAACAAATTTAGTTTGAGACTTTAAGTATTTGGAAAATTATTCAAATTGAAGTATTCAAAGTAATCGAAATAAGTTTCTAAATTTTATCTAAATATTTTTTATTTAAAAATCCTTTTTTAGTTTGGATTACGAATATTTATTACAATTTGTAAACATTATTATGATTAGTTCAGGTTTTCTTTATTTAACTTCAACAAAAAAATTAGTTAAAATCCACCATTGTTGAGAAAAATTCCTGAATCCGCCCATGTTACACTACAAGAAATCACACAAAAAATGACGTTAAAATTTGTCACATAAAATTTATTTTTCGTCACTAAAACATTTGGTGACGATTGTTAATCGTCACATAGACCGTCACCGTATGAGCGTGTTATTAGGTATATTTGATAATATTTGATGTCGTCACTAAATGTTTTAACTTATGGTGACAATCTACATCATTGTCACTATAATTAATTACTTTTAGTGACGTTAATAGCGTCACTATTTGAATGAAACTTTCGTCACTCTATATTATGTTTCGTCATCAAAACTTGGTGCATTAAATGAAGAAAATCGTTTTTCGTCATTAAATGATATTGCTTTAGTGACGAAAAATATGTTACTCTTTTTAAATCATTTAATTTTAATGACGACAATATTATCATATTTATGATTATTCTTTCATCATGTTATTATGTTTATCGTCACCAAAAATAAAAAAATAAATGATGACAAAACAATTCGTCACCTAATAATATATTTAACATAACAATTATGTCGTTGTCATTTCATATTTTAAATACTATTACAAAAAAATTTGTCACCAAAGAGTTACTTTTTGGGACACATTTTTTAATATCACTAATTGAATGCTTATGGTGACGATACATCTCGTCACAGAAAGAGATATTAATAGTGACAAAATTAGTTATTGCAACTAAATGAAAAACTAAATATAAAATTATAGATCTAGAAATAAGAAAAAAGATTACACCAAGATGATGACCAATAAATTCCAACCCTTTAAATAAAATCATCGTGTTATTACAACACTAGCATAACTGAGCAACAAACTCAACCTTACCAACAGAAGAAAGCACTTAATTAATACTAAAATACATGACCATGTGCATGAACTATTTTCAAAATCAAGTGCAAAGTAATGAGTCAATGACCACCATGTGCATGAACTACTTTCATGTGAACTCCAGACGCACCAAAGTTTCTGATTTCATCCTTCTGCCTTCTGCGCCTCTATTTTCTGCTTTACATCAGGCCGTCCCAAGATCTCTTCATATTTCTTCTGAATTTCTAACTGAAAGGTCTCCTTGTTCTTTGCGGATAAAAGCATCCACGATCCTTGAAAGTTGAAAAAGAGAAATGCAATATCACACAAAAGAAAATTAAATAAACAAACCTAAATACTTAATCCTACAAGATAAAAGATTTCCACTAAGAAACAGAAAGCAAGAATACCTTTCTTCCTCAATATTTATTATAGCTTTTGAACTACCCAAACCCTGCACAAGAAAAAAGATTAAAAAAATCATTAAAAAGTAGTAACTAGGAAGGATAATATTATAGTATTAAGTAGTCTACTTTACGTATATAAATATATATATGTAAATATACATATATATTGATAGTTTGATACAACAATCAGGATATAAGTTATTGATAGTTTTATATTTGCTATTATAAGTTATTAATAATTTTATAATTTTGAAAGAAGCTCTCAATTAATGTTGTTTCAACAGCAGTTCGCTGCTGCTCACTGCTGCCATTAGGCAGCAGTCCCTTTTTCCCTGCCCCTTGCTTTGATAATTTATAACATGCACTTTAGTTATTTTAACACTTAAGAGGTGGTACACTCTTTTAACTATCATTCTACATTATTACATCATTTATATGAACTCACTTGCTTGCAAACACCACTACTTGTGGCTGACTGTTGCAGTCAATGGCCAACAGCCCCCTTTTTTTCTTTTTTCTTGTTATGTTAACTTTTCATTTCTCGCGACTTTGATTTATTCATGTTGAAATTTAGCTACTATATGGGTGATATATCCACCCTTTATAATTCAAGTATGTTAATTGAATACCCAAGGGAGGCCCCAGCCCTTGCCCATTAAGCCTACTGCTGCTGCCGAGGCAGCAGCCTTACACTTCATCATGCAAGATTCGTTCCTTATTATAGCTCACAAATTATAGCAACATATAACCTATATAAATCCAAGACATTAGCCTATGTGAGTCAAAACCAAAAGAAGTATCTAGTTTGACAACTGAGAGCTCAGAAAGAGCCTCAGCCCATCACCTCCCGCTGCCACTGCTGCTGCTACAGGCAGCAGCTTTGTGGCTAACATAGTTAGTTTGCTAATTCATGTTTCTAATCTATATGCTTGTTTATAACCATTTTTAAATATGTAACACATAACATATGGAAGTATTTTAAGTATATAAAACCCCTCCATTTCAGCCTTAGTATGCTGCCAAATCAGTACCCAAGGTTGTCTCAACATGTTAAAATCTCAACTATTAGCTTTAGCCTAAAAAGTGCACAACGTTTAAGTTTAACATGCTAACACACTTTAATTAACATCACATGTGTTAACTAAATTAGTCCCATGCTTTACTTTGTTCAAATATTCAGTTTTTTAACCAAAAAGTTCTTTTAGAACTTTTATCGAACACTTGGTAGGCACAGTTTTAGGCTATCAGTTTCACAACCATTTGTTTATGTCACCAACCCATTTCATTCTCCTTATGTCTCCTCAGCCCAACCTATCTCCTCTATTCAAATTCAGTCAACAACAGCTAAAAGTTCAGCCATATAAGGAATAACCAATAATTTAACAAACTAACAAATCACTAGTTCTTTTTAGCAATTTAAATTCAGGATTCCCATACATTCTATATGTAATCACATAGTTTCCATATGATTCACTTTGCTTCAAATAATCAGAACTCATAACATTACTAATATAATACCAATATTATTTGGTAAAAAAAAACTACTACAAACCAGGTTACAAATTCTTAACTAAATTTACTTATCCTACTACTGATTAGTTCCAAAAACACACACAATAAATAATACAAGTAGTTTGAATTACCTTGATACTTAGATAACTTCTGTAGTATTGCAAAATTGGATAACTGGTTCAGCCTGAAAGAAAGCCACTTCATTGTCGCGACATTATGAAACCATGGCCTTGAGTAGTTGTCAATGAGGCAGAGGTTTGTTTTAGTAAAGCGGTCTTTTTGGCCAAAAGCACGAATTGTTGTTGCTCCTGATAGTGACTCTGCAAAGTGGTGTAGGATTGGAGCTATTTATATCCCTGATAAGCGAGCCAATTCTCTTGCAGTTGGTGTATAATATTGCTGCCATCATTAACAAATATTAGATCAAGATTACAAAATGATAACACTTGCACACGTGTAAGTAGCATTTCCGTTGGTTCATGGACTTGGCAGTAAGTTTGTTTCTGAAAACTCAAAAAAATAATATCCTTATCCTCTATATAAGTCTTATCTTATTGATATTGTCCTTGAGTCTTTTTTTTCAAGATGAACTATAAAGTTCAAGTGCTTTTGATACCAGAAGCAAATCGTGTTTTTGGAAATGTGTAATTAGTTTTGATAATAAAGACTGGAGGTAAAGGAGATGTCTTACTTGGTACCAGATGCAAATGGCTGTTACTGGAATGAAGATGATGAATACTTCCCAAGCCACCTGTAACATTACTGCAATGGTCCCAAGAATCTGGATTGTTGAGAAAGCACACCAACCTACTTTAAAAACTAATAATAAACAAAATCAAAAGTTGGACCTGAACAACCAAAATCTTTCAATCCCCCATCTTCAACATATGTATGTATATTATGACATCTCATAATAGAAAACATTTAACATAAACCAATTCATCTGGTGTACCAACAGTTATAGGATTCTAATTTGTCCAACCAGCTTGCCTTGATACCTACCAAGGTACAATCGGACTTCTTTTAGTAATATCAATGTCCTCATGATTCATTCCAAATATTGCCAAAAAAAGTCATCACAAATTGCACCGGCTCAAAACTATGATAGCACAGCCATTACATCAGATGCCCGTAGAGCTATGTATTCTGAACCATCGGTGCCTTTGAAGTCATTCCATGCATACTTGGAGTACATTACAGTATTTCCTGGGGAAAAAGTTGGTGGTTTTCTCTTCCCTTCCTCGTCTAGAGGACCAAGCCCAACAGCAATCACCTGTCATTTCCACAAACATCTAGTGAGCAAAATAAATTCAGAAAATTACTCATTGTGCCACAGCATGGAAAGCTAAACAAACCTTGACCAGAGCACGCATATATATTCAAAAGAAATTGTTCAGCTTACAATCATACATAAAAGTTGAGCTGGATTGGAGTGGGTGAATTACTAACCATTCCAATGGAGGGTTTTTCCTTGCTTGCTTCAGTTAGCAACAAACCTCCAGATGTTTTTTCCTCGGCTTCAGCAACCTGTTTTCATATTTCAAAAAAGCATTCTATAATCCTGTTTGCTCCAAATAGGATCAATAGTAATCATCTAAGCAGAGGATTTATTGCCAGCCTACATAAATTAATGGTCCATTTGACGTTCGGGGAAAGTATGTAATGAGATCATACCTAGAAGACCACCAATAACTGCCATTGGCATCAACTCCACAAATGAGTAGTCCTCTTGACCACTAGACAGAAAAATAAATGTTAGAAAGCCAGTAAAGGACTAAGATTAATATTAAATAGGAGATCCATATAAAGTTAAGATAAGCCAGCAAAGGCCTAAGATAAATATTAAATAGGAGATCCGGATAAAGTTAAGATACTAACTCTGAGACATCCCATATTATGAAGCCTCCAGAGCCAAAAATTCCACATTTTCTACTCTTACACCATCCCATTGCAGTACGAACCACAACAGCCACAATAGCAGAAGTGAAAAAGACACGCCACATAAGTTGACACCTCCTATAGGCTATAGCCGAACCAAAAATAGCATCAGAGATTCATAGTACAGTTTCGACCGAGAATTAATGGACAATCGCATCACCTTCAGATTTTGGAGGTTAAATAACAAACTTACTGATTAATTTCGACAACTTGTTGCCGATTTTCTGCATTTTGCTTCTAGGGTTCTAGCAGTTTGCCCAAATTGCACTGTAACATATTAGCTTTATTAGCCCAGTTCGCCCAAATGGCACTGTAGCCTAACCCCTTTGTTCGCCCAAATCGCAGAATGACACTGTAGAGTTCGCCCAAATCGCACTATAAGCGTAAGCGTAATGTAATTATTCGTTACTGAAGCAGTTCGCCCAAATCGCGCTGTAAGCTTAAGCGTATTACCTCTGAAGCATAACCCCTTTGTCTGCCCAAATCGCAGAGTGTAACCCCTTTGTTCGCCAAATCGCAGGGTAAGCTTAAGCGTATTACCCCTTTGTCCGCCAAAATCGCAGAGTGTAACCCTTTGTTCGCCAAATCACAGGGTAAGCTTAAGCGTATTACCTTTGTTCAGTACGTTTTACCTTTGTTGGCCAACAGAAGTGGCGTATATGCCACTTTATATTTCATAGTAGCAAATATTCCCTCCGTCCTATAATTATTATAGACTGATTTCTTTTACATATACTTTAAAAAAATTAGTTAAATGGTAATTTTTAACATAAATTTTTCACATATACCCCTTAATATGGAATTAATGTAAGACTCCAACTTATTATAAATAAAATTGAATTTCTTCTAATTATATTTGTGAATAATAAGGTATTAATTTGATATAATTCTACGGTTATGGGTGAAATGTGCAAATTTTGCAAAAATATATCTGATGGTTATAAAATAATCATTGTTGTCGGGGAATATTCGTTTGGTCGTGGAATATTCTTGTTGTCGGGAATATTAAATGCTGACGACCTGCGTCATTTATTTGTGGGTCACATAATGTAATAACTGTCGGATGAAAAAAATGACAAGTTTGAGTTTTTATAAATAACATGGCGTAATTATTCACAATTAACATTTGTTGGAATACCGTGGTTAAAATACTGAATCTGGCGTGGATGCATGATGATTGATAATTATTGATCCTTACATAAGAAGGCACTACTCAATAATTATTATGATGAATTCATTATTCAATATTTTATTTTATTGATTCAATAATTCTTTGCGTTGATATTTTATATTATTGTTGTTTCAATAATTGTCCTTTGCATGTAGATTCCCATTATCGGATCAATAATTCATATTATTTGAATAATATTATTAGATAGAATTATTGGCAATGTCTAGAAAGTTACATCAATGAGAGGTTTGGTCACCTAATTCATGCCGCCAATAAGGAGAAATTCTTATTGGAAAGCCCTCTTTTCTTAGAACTACCTGGTTGTCATAAATGTGATTACGTAATATTATTTATGAATAATTAATTATTGATTCATATGATAAGGAAATATTTATTTTATGTAGATATAAATGTTGGATATATTTATTGTGGTTAAAATGAAGGAGCTAATGTTGAGGTGTTTTATCAATTATTTTTGCCGGAATGAAGGTATTAAAAATTAAACCGGTGTTTTTTGAGATATATTGTGTGAGTTATAATTTTTAATCAAATCGTTGGATCGTTGTAATTTTGGATATGTTATACATATATAAGTTGAGTATATGTCCACAAATTTTGAACCGTTAAAAATAAACGTATGATTTGTTATGAATTTTAAGAGGTGACTAATTCAGAAATTAGGTTTATAAATGATTTTAGTGGAAAATTCTAGAATTGAGTAGGCCCCACTTGTGGTTGGTGAAGAAATGTCTTTGAATTTTATTTCAAATGTGGTGGGTGGGAATAGAAGCGAGTAAAGCCATCGGGTTCTTGGTCAAGTCTGCTAACATTTTCTTATAAATAGAGGCTAAGTTAGAATTAAAAATCACACCAGAAACAAGTTTTCTCTCTTTCTCTCTCTAGATTATTGAGTGTATTTTGTGAGTATTTAGATACTTTGTGAGTTTCTATTCATCAGTGCAAGTTTTCTTCAGCCTTATACCGATATTTCGATCAGAAATACTGATATTTTGAGGTAAGGGGTGTTATTTTCTTCATATATGATATTATTTCTTCAATATAATTATCTTCAAGTATTGATCTAAATTTTTATCAAATTTGGAACTTTTTGTGTCGGAGTTACTATTCACGATATCTGACTATTCACGATATGGCACTATTATTCACGAATCATTACACTATTCAATAAAAAAATAAAATTTTCTTCTTTTTGTCCAAGATGTCTATTATGGTTACTATCTTTGATTGTATCCATGTTTTGATCTTTATTTTTGAATTCTGCTTCAAAATTGGTATTTATGAAGTATTATTGATCTTGGATAAAACTGTTATATGAATCCCTACTATTTGTCCTTCCATTTCACTAGATTCGTTTTCTTTAAAATATTTTTCATCATCCTCGATCCTAAATGATAATATTACTAAATATCTCTTGACAGTAAGTGCAAAGATAAATAATTAATCGATGAATATCTTTGCCCGTAGTAGAAAAGATGAACAGTGTTGAGATGAACATGAATTAATTGGTGATATAAATGAATATCTTTGGCTGTGGTCTGAAGATGAATATTTGATTAAAGATGTATATTGATTGTTGTTACAAGGATAAAATATTGATGATGGACTTTTAAATCTTAGAAGATAGTAGAACTCATTCTCTACTTGACTCTTCTAATGGATTGTTAGCTCACTTGCAGCTTTTTGATCTAAAACTTGTTGGCTATTATATTTTATCGATTTTTCCCCTGTTGAAGACTAACGATAATTTGTTGTATATTATCTTAGTCATAATATTCTTTATTGGGCTAGTTGAGCTCACCTTTTCCTTTTTGTTCCATTTTTCTCGGGAGTGAGAACATAAGCGAGGGAACTAGTCGAGGTACGGAGTGATGGTTTAGAGAGATGTTTTAGCGATCCTCACTATTTACGTAAAATAGTATTTGAATAATTGTAACGAGAACTTATTTGAGTGTGGATATTGTCTAGAAAACAATATTTGTATTTAAACTCACAGTATGTGTTGTCGTATTTTGCACGACAATTGTATTATTGAAGTTGTAGTTTGCTTTCTGTACCATGTATTTGGCGACTTTGAATGGGTGTTGTATACCTATTTTGGGGGCATCACAGTTGGTATCAGAGCTATAAGTAAAGAGCCCGAGCCTCTCGCTGGTGACTTCCTGTTGATGGGGGATGCATCGAAGCCAGACTCTCCGTAGGGGACGCCGTTCTGCGGTGGCAAACTGATAGGTATCAATGTGAGGTGCTGACACAAGTTGGTGTTTAAGGTCACAGTTGGTATCAGAGCTTAGGGATATGGTCTTTGGCGGAGATCGGGGAATAGAACTAGGAGGGGAGAGATGAGTAAATCCTTCACTAGTGTGTCTTATCTAAGCTTATTTGTTGGTCAGTTATAATATATGGATATTATGTGATATGTTAATTTGTTTAATTAACCCTTATTTTATGGCAGTATTTAAGAATGGTACCGAGAACGTTAACAATGGAGTGTATGAGGCGTGGAACAACCTTTTAGTTATAAACCAGAAAAGCGTGCAATGGGAAGGCAATATTCCTCCATGTAAACAACACTACCGAAGCAAACGATGAATGATGGAATGTTTAGGAGCTTTTTGCGGTTCATACAAAACCGGATGAGGAGACTCGTGCACAAAATACTGGTGAAAATGATAAGAATGCGCGGCTTGTCACAAATGCAAGGCAGTTCAAGGAGTTGGGACCACCGAATTTAAGGAAAGCCGGATCCGATCACGGCGGCGTGGGTCAAGAAAATTACCAAGATATTCGATGTCTGGGGGACGGAGGAACGAAGGTTCCATTCGCCACATTTATGTTCTGCGGTGAAGTGGATTCTTGGTGGGAGTCTGTAGAAGCTTACCCACCAAATGCACCACCGTGACTTAGATGTCTTGGGAAACGTTTTAAAAACTATTCAATGACAAGTACTTTCCTGAAAGTATTCGCCATAGGAAGGAGGTGGAGTTTATCAGACTAGAACAAAACAACATGACGGTGTCCCAGTACGAGGCGAAGTTTGCAGAGTTATCCAGGTTTGCACCTCATTTGATCGAAAATGAGGAACGAAGTTTTTGAGAGGTCTAAAGCCCGAGATTCGACAATATCTTATATCTCATAAATTTTCTTTATATTCAGATGTTGTAAACAAGGCTCAATTATTAGAGCGAGATAATGAGTATGTTCAACCGAGGGACCACAACCAGTGGTCATACGGGGTGTGTGATCATCGAGCGATGATAACCAACGAGGAGGAAAAATCTGAACAAAGCGGTAACCACTCGGGTGGTCATCGTGGCCATGATAATAGGAGAGGTGAGTCAGTGAAAATTTGAAAGAGGAGATTCAACAATGGCGGAAGACATCAACAAAGAAGACCAAAGACCACCAACAACAACAAATTCTAGGGGAGGAGAACGTAGCGCCAGTTAGATGTTACAAATGCGGAAAGAGGGACATATCACCTCAAACCGTCCACAATAATCCATGGTATGTTACTGTTGTGAAAAGGAAGGCCATATAGCTCGAGATTGTTTCAGAGCAAAACTAAGTTCAAGCGGGGATGGTGACTCAAAGAACATCCGGATAAGTTTAAATCACCGTTCTCGGAAGAAGCGTTTGTCGTGACTGGCCAAAATGCGAGGAACCCGAACGAGGTGATTACGGGTAAGCAAATCTTGAACTCTTGCGAAGTTAATACCTTACTAGATACCGGTTCTACCCATTCTTTTATCTCTCCTGCTTGTGCTCAACGTTTAAACTTGACTCCGGAGAAATTGGACTTTGACTTATCTGTTGAAACTCCGTTGGGTGAAACCTTCGTTACATCTACAGTTTATAAATCTTGCATGATCCAATTTGGCACTATCACATTACCTGTTGATCTTATGTCTTTAAAGATACTTGCTTTTGATGTGATTTTAGGAATTGATTGGTTAACCACTCATCATGCCAAAATTAATTGTTTTCGTAAGGTTGTTAGTTTTCATATTCCTAACCAACTCACATTTAATTCAAACAACTAACCACTAAAATCATCAACTATTATATCAAGCCATAAAGCTATTCGTTTATTGAAAAAGCGGATGTCAAGCTTTCTTAGCCCATGTTATGGATTTGAACAAAGACAAGTTAGATTTGAATAATATTTACATTGTTAGAGAATTTTACGATGTGTTTCAAGAAGAACTTCGGCCTACCCCGAACGTGATGTTAAATTCTTTATTGACCTTGGAAATGGGTACAAAACCCATTTCTAAAACCCCATATCGAATGGCTCTATTGAACTTCGGAGTTAAAATTCCAATTCACAGGAAATGTTAGATATAGGTTTCATTCGTCTAGTACATCTCCTTGGGGTGCTCTGTTTTTATTCGTAAAGAAGAAGAAAGGCGGGAGTATGCGACTTTTGTATTGATTCTGAGAATTAAACTATGTCACCATCAAGAATAGGTATCCATTACCCGCGCATTGATGACTGTTCGACCGATTGCAAGGAGCACAATTCTTTTCAAAGATCGATCTTCGATTCGGATATCATCGGTGAAGATTAAAACTAAGGATATTCCAAAGCGCCTTGAGAATCGGATCTGGGCATTATGAATTCTTAGTCATGTCTTTTAGATTGACTAATGCTCCTCGCCGCTTTCATGGATATGATGAACCGTGTATTCAAGGAATATTTGGATCGTTTTGTTGTTGTCTTTATTGATGACATCTTCATCTATTCCAAAAGCCGTGAAGATCATGAGCACCATTTGAAGCTGATACTTGAAAGGCTTTGTGAAAACAAACTTTATGCCAAGTGAAGAAATACGAGTTCGGATTGAGGAAGTAGCATTCCTTGGGCACGTGGTGTCAAAACATGGAGTATCATCGACGCCAAGATTGAAGCAATACAAAGTTAGGAGCAACCAAAGTCGGTGGACCGAAGTGCTGTGTAGCTTCGGGCTTAAATTTGGTTATTATCGGAGATTCGTGGAAGGATTTTATCTAATCACATCTCGATTAACTTAGTTGACTCGGAAGATACAAAATTTGTATGGATCGAGGAATGCGAGAAGAGTTTCAAGAGCTCAAGAGAGACTCATTTTGGCACCTATTCGCAATACCATCCGAATACGGATGGATTTGTTATATACAAATGATGCTTCCGTGCAAAAGGTTAGGATGCGTTCTCATGCAACATGGGAAAGTCATAGTTTATGCCTCTTATTAACTCAAAGAATATGAGAGGAATTATCCTACTCATGATCTAGAGTTAGCGGCAATCGTATTCGCGTTGAAAATTTGGAGACACTACTTGTATGGGAAGAAAGTGGAGATTTATACGGACCATAAAAGCCTCAAATATTTCTTCACCAAAAAGAACTCAACATGCGGCAACGACGTTGGCTTGAAATATTGAAAGATTACGATCACACTATTCAATATCATCCCGAAAAAGCGAACGAAGTAGTCGATTTATTGAGTGGAAGATCATATGCACGAGCACGAGTGCGATATTGTTAATCAAAGACCCATTCGTATGACTTGCAAAGGATGGAGGTAGAATTAAAGACTCTGGGGACCTACATGATGATGGCGATAATATCTGAGTAGAACAAGATTAATCGATAAAGTTAAAAGTTCGCCAAGCTACGGACGGAGGGTACGATACGTATGAAGAAGAAAGTCAAGAAGGAGCTATTCAGAAGCGAGAATCGATGAAGAAGGATTACTTAGATTCAACTCGGACTTTGTGTTTCTAACGATTTCGACTTGAAGCATAGAATCATGATGGAGGCACACAACACCCGTTCTAATCCATCACAGGAGTACCAAAATTTATCATGATATTCGACATACATTTTGGTGGAACAATATGAAGAGAGAGATCGTGGAGTTTATCTCGAGGTGTTTAACTTGTCAACGTTTAAAGGTGGAGAGCATCAAGTGCCAAAGGGTCCATTACAACCACTTGAGATTACGAAATGGAAGTGGGAACACATTACTATGGATTTCGTTCATGGTCTTCCCAAAGTTTCTCAAGGCATAGATGCGATTTGGGTTATTGTTGATAGATTAACCAAGTCCGCCCATTTCTTACCGACACGTGAGACTTATTCCCTTGAACGCGTCTTGCTCGCGTACGCACGTGAATGAGATTGTGAGATTGCATGGCATGCCGGTATCCATAGTTTTGGATCGTGAGCCAAGATTCACTTCACGATTTTGGGTTAGCTTTGCCTAAAAGCTATAGAGCGCGGATTTACGATTGATTCGGCATACCATCCTCAAAGCAGACGGACAATCGAGAGGACTATTCAAACCCATAAAGATCTATTAAGACTTTGTGTCCTAGATTTAAAGGAAGTTGGGATAAGTACTTGCCACTAGTGGAATTCTCCTATAACAACGGTTATCAAGCAAGTATAGGCATGGCTCCATTTGAGGCGTTGTATGGACGAAAGTTTCGTTCTCCAGTATGCTGGGATGAGGTGGGAGAAGCAACGTTGTTAGGACCAGAATTAGTACGCATGACTACAGAAAAGATCCAAATGATTCAACAACGTATACAAACGGCACAAGATTGACAAAAGAGTTATGCAGATCTTCATCGAAAAGACGTGGAATTTAATATTGGGGATCATGTATTGTTACGTGTTGCACCATGGAAGGGAGTTACAAGATTTGGGAAGAGAGGAAAACTCAATCCACGATTTGTTGGTCCATTTGAGATTCTTTACCGAATAGGAAATGTGGCATATAGACTCGCATTACCTCCAAGTATGTCTCGTGTTCATAATGTTTTTCACATATCCATGCTTCGTAAATATGTGAAAGACCCGAACCATATTATTGCGTTAAAACCAGACGAGATAGCCGAAGATTTAACGTACGAAGAAGTACCTGTTAAGATCTTGGATAGGAAAGAACATGTCCTACGCACCAAGGTTATATAACAAGTTAAGGTTTTATGGAGAAACCATGCTATTGAAGAAATGACCTAAAAGTTGGAATCAGAAATGAAAGCGAGGTATCCTCACATTTTCGAAACAGCAGGTACGGATGTCAATTTCGAGGACGAAATTTCATAAGGAGAGGAGGTTGTAAGACCCCAACTTATTATAAATAAAATCGAATTTCCTCTAATTATATTTGTGAATAATAAGGTATTAATTTGATATAATTCTACGGTTATGGGTGAAATGTGCAAATTTTACAAAAATATACGCGTGGTTATAAAATAATCATTGTTGTCGGGGAATAATCGTTTGGTCGTGGAATATTCTTGTTGTCGGGGAATATTAAATGCGGCCAGTATGATCATTGTGGGCCCATAATGTAATAACCATCGGATGAAGAAAGCGACAAGTTTGAGTTTTTATAAATAATAGTAGTAGTTATTCCGAATTAACACTTCATTGGAATAACCCGGTGGTTAAAATACGAGAATGGCGTGGATGCACGTGATTGATGAATTATTGATCCTTACGTAAAAGGCACTACTCAATAATTATTACGGTGAATTCTTGTTTAATATTTTATTTTATTGATTCAATAATTGTTGTGTTGATATTTTATATTATTGTTGTTTCAATAATTGTAATTGCATGAAGATTTCCCATTATCGGATCAATAATTCATATTATTTGAATAATATTATTAGATAGCATTATTGGCAATGTCTAGAAAGTTACATCGAGGAGAGGTTTGGTCACCTAATCATGCGGCAATAAGGAGAAATTCTTATTGAAAAGCCCCTCTTTCTCGAACTACTGGTTGTCATAAATGTGATTCTATAATATTATTTGTGAATAATTAATTATTGATTCATATGATAAGAAAATATTTATTTTATGTGGATATAAATATTGGATATATTTATTGTGGTTAAAATGAAGGAGTTAATGTTGAGGTGTTTTATCAGTATTTTTGTCAGAATGAAGGTATTAAAAATTAAACCGGTATTTTTGAGATATATTGTGTGAGTTATAATTTTTAATCCGACTGTTGGATCGTTGTAATTTTTGGATATGTTATACATATATAAGTTGAGTATATGTCCACAAATTTTGAACCGTTAAAAATGAACGTATGATTTGTTATGAATTTTAAGAGGTGACTAATTCAGAAATTAGGTTTATAAATGATTTTAGTGGAAAATTCTAGAATTGAGTAGGCCCCACTTGTGGTTGGTGAAGAAATGTGCTGAATTTTATTTCAAATGTGATGGGTGGGAATAGAAGCAGGTAAAGCCATCAGGTTGCAGGTCAAGTCTGCTAACATTTTCTTATAAATAGAGGGCTAAGTTAGAATTGAAAATCACACCAGAAAAAAGTTTTCTCTCTTTCTCTCTCTAGATTATTGAGTGTATTTTGTAAGTATTTAGATACTTTGTGAGTTTCTATTCATCAGTGCAAGTTTTCTTCAGCCTTATACCGATATTTCGATCAGAAATACTGATATTTTGAGGTAAGGGATGTTATTTTCTTCATATATTATATTATTTCTTCAATATCATTATCTTTAGAAGTATTGATCCGAAATTTTATCAAATTTAGAACTTTTTGTGTCGGGATTACTTATTCACGATATCTGATGACCTTATTCACGAATATGGCACTATTCATCGAAAAATGAAATTTTCTTCTTTTTGCCCAAGATGTCTATTATGGTTACTATCTTTGATTGTATCCATGTTTTGATCTTTATTTTTGAATTACGCTTCAAAATTGGTATTTATGAAGTATTATTGATCTTGAATAAAATGCATATATCTGAATCCCTACTATTTGTCCTTCCATTTCAATTGGATTCGTTTTCTTTAAAATATTTTTCATCATCCTCGGTCTAAATGATGATATTACTAAATATCTTCTACTTTGTAGTGCAAAGATAAATAATTAAGCGATGAATATCTTTGGCCCGTAGTGCAAAGATGAGCAGTGTTGAGATGAACATGACCAATTTGGCGATACAAATGAATATCTTTGGTTGTGAAGTGCAAAGATGAATATTTGATTAAAGATGTATATTGATTGTTATTCTGAGGATAAAATATTGATGATGGACTTTTAAATCTTAGAAGATAGTAGAACTCATTCTCTACTTGACTTTTCTAATGGATTGTCATTTTCACTGCAGGTTGTTGATCTAAAACTTGTTGGCTATTATATTTTATCGATTTTTCCTGTTGAAGACTAACGATAATTTGTTGTATATTATCTTAGTCATAATATTCTTTCTTGGGCTAGTTGAGCTCACCTTTTCCTTTTGTTCCATTTTTCTCGGGAGGTGAGAGAACAAGCAGGAACTAGTCGAGTGCGGAGTGATGGTTCTAGAAAGATGTTTTAGCAGTCCTCACTATTTCTGTAAAATAGTGTTTGAATAATTGTAACGAGGACTTATTTGAGTGTGGATATTGTCTCGAAGATAATATTTGTATTTAAACTCAGAGTATGTGTTGTCGTATTTTGCACGACAATTGTATTATTGAAGTTGTAGTTTTCTTTCTGTATCATGTATTTGGCGACTCAGAATGGGTGTTGTATACCTATTTTGGGGGCTTCACAATTAATAAATAAGTTAATTACTCCTTACTTATCACACTGGAACTCTCAACTTCATTGATTGACGTGTATTGACCATTAAAATCCATAATCATAGAAATAATGACATTGAATGTTGTTTCTTCAAAAAAAAAGTAATGGTTGAATATTTATTATAAGGGCATAAAAGTAAAACAATGAACCAACTAAATTTTATAAATAGTAAGTAGCCTATATATTGGGACATCTCAAAATGGAAAATCAGCCTATAACTATGGGACGGAGGGAGTACATGTTATGGATCATTCTCCCATATATATATACTAACAATAGTCCCGTGCCTCCAGCACTATGGACGGTGAAATTTATTCCAAATTTTGGACGGCTAGATAATTTATTAGAATGAGCGAGAAATTCAAAATCATTTGTATTTTATTAGATATATATATATATATATATATATATATTCATCTTAAATCTACGTATTAAACTAAATATATATAAAATAACTAAGATTGTAAAATAAGCAAACAGTTCGAGCTCGATTCGTACTCGCTCGACTAAAAATTCGATTCGAGCTCGACTCGAAATATAAATGAGTCAAATATGAGCACATTTTAAAGTTTGATAAATTACTCGAACCTTCTCAAATTATAATTTTCTAATTATACTCGGATCATATTCGTTGGAAAAGTTCAAACTGCTCGGGCTCGATTCAGAATCGTGTTCGACTCGGTAGCTAAATGAGCCTCAATCAAACCTTATTTTATACTCGATAAATTTTTTGAACCAAATCTGAGCAACTCAATACTCGGATCGACTCGGTTCGTTTACACCCTTAAAAATAACTATGAATATTTTTAATATATATATATATATATATATCTAAATATTCATATAAATATTTATAAACAAATATTCATATAAATTTATCTTTAAAATTTATAAACAAATATTTATTTATAAATATTTCATCTAAAATTTATAAAATTCAGATATAAATATTTTTTATAAATATTTATATGAATATTTAGAGATAAATTTATAAATATTTATATGAATATTTGTTTACATATATATATATATATATATATATATATATATATTCATAGTTACTTTATATATATTTAGTTTAATGTTGATATTTGTTTAGTATTTTATTTAGTTTAACAAGAAATTTTGAAAAGAATATGTATGTGTGTGTGTGTGTGGTAGTAAAATTTATCTATTACATAAAGAAATATAGCACATGAAGCATGAAAAAAATTTAATAATGACTTATAAGTAAAAAAAAAAGTCAAAATTTAAGTTATTGTCAAACACTAAATAATAACAAATGACTTATAACTTAGTTTGACCAATTTATAAGTCATTGCCAAACACCCTCTGATTCAAGATATAAAGAGAAATTAATATTTGATTATAAAAAAAATTATAAGTCAAGAAAAAGGAGAATTTGAAAAAGGGGAGTTAAAAAAAACTTACACACCATTGATGCAACTTAATTGGTCTATGTCGGAACCATTGGCGCGACTTAATCGGTGCAGTTTGGTCGATTTTTGGTGCAATTTCGAAAGCGATTTCGATTCCTTTCACATCCCTTGTCAGAAAGTATATATGTAAAATAACGAGTTACAAGAAAAATTCATATATATTATTTTAGAAATTAATTATATTTTTTTTCAAAATTATAAGTGTGCGAATATGATCATTATAAACTACATCCAATTAACCACAAACTTTAATTTTGTAAATTAGAAAATATATCAATATGATGAATATTTTAATATCAAAATTATAACTTTAAAAAATATAAAGCTGGGCATTTATTTTGAAGTGATTGAGTGAAACATTTCTTTGTATAAAATTGTGTCCAAATAAAAAAAATTAAATGAAAAATGATGCGTTTTGGGGAAAAAAATTATGACGATATCGTGGCGCCCCAAAATAGGGTATACAACACCATTCGAAGTCGCCAAAATACATGGTATAGAAAGCAAACTACAACTTTGATAATCTGGATGTCGTGTAGAATACTTACAATACAATCTGTGAGTTTGAATACAAATATTGTCTTCAGACAATAAACACACACCAAATAAGTCCTCATTAATTATTCATACACTTTATTTTACGAAATAGTGAGGAGGCAATTAAAACATCTTCCTAGAACCATCACTCCATACTCCGACTCGATCCTCGCTACGTTCTCACCTCCTCAGAAGAAAAATGGAACAAAAAGGAAAAGGGTGAGCTCAACTAGCCCAGTAAAGAATATTATGACTAAGATAATATACAAAAAATTATCGTTAGTCTTCAACAGGAAAAATCTAATAGAATACAATAGACAACAAGTTTTAGATCAACAAATGCAATGAAATAAAGAATCCATTAAGAAAGTCACGTAGAGAAAGATTTCTACCTGTCTTCTAAGGTTTAAAAGTCCATCATCAATAGTTTATCCCCTGTAATAACAATCAATATACATCTTTAATCATCTTTGCACCAAAAATTTAAAGATATTCATTTGTATCACCGGTTGGTCATGTTCATCTCAACACTGCTCATCTTTGCACTCTGGTGCCAAAGATATTCATCGATTAATCGTTCATCTTTGCACTATGTGCCAAAGATATTCATTTATATCATAATTTAGGACCGAGGATAATGAAAACATTTTTAAAGAAAACGAATCCGGTGAAACAAAATGACAAGGATTAAGGATTAAGGATTAAGGATTAATCTTTTTTGTTTTACCCATGTCCAAAAATACTTTCAAAATAATCATATTGGTGTAAAATTCAAGAATGATCAAAACATGGATACAATCAAAGCTAGTATCCGAATAGATATTTTGGACAAAAGAAAAATTTTTATTTTTAATTGAATAAGGTCGATTCGTGAATAAAGGTCGTATACGTGAATAAGGTCGTATCGTGAATAGTACTCCCGACACAACAAGTTCCAAATTTGATAAAAAGTTCACCAATACTTGACATAATGATATTGAAAAAAATATCATTTAAGAAGAAAATAATACCCCCTTACCTCAAAATACTTAAATCTTGATTGAATTTTAGATATAGTCTTGTGAAACCCAAGCACCAGATATAGCAACACTCAAAGTATACTCACAAGAATACGCTCGATAATTTAGAGAGAGAAGAGAGAAAACTTTGTTTCGTGTGATTTTCAATTCTAACTTAACCTCTATTTATAGGAAAATGCTTTAACGCCAAAAGGAGACTAAAATAATAAAATAATATTATAATTTATATCTTCTACGCATGCCTTTGAACCAAATCACCACCAACCAACCTTGACCCAATTTCCAAGAAATTTCACATGTTCAAACAAGAGTGGGTCCCACCCATTATTTAATAAAATTATTTTATCTTCCAAACTTCAATAATTCAGTAGAAAATAGCTCGTTTATCGGAAAAATTGAAACTCGCAATTTTCCATGGAAATTCCATTCTCTACAACTTTGCGGAAGAAATTTTTTCCAAATTCCAAAATGAAATTGGACCGAAATCCACAAACCAAGCGATTTTACGATCTATAATCAATTTTCGGTCAAGAATTGTGTCCACCGACACACAAAAACATATGTTAAACATTTAATGCCACAAAATACTCTACCTCCTCATATACTCATATATCCCACATTCATTATAAAATATCACCGTTAATATATTATTAAAATAATATATTTAAATGAATTATTTTATCGAGAAAAAGATAAAATATTAATTTTCAACAATTGTCACATTAAAAATTTTCTCCATCTATATCCACATAAAATAAATATTTTCTTTATCATAATAATCAATAATTACTTATTTAAAATAATATTCTGAGAATCACAAGATCGACTACGTAGTTCCCAAGAATGGTCCCAAACAATGTTCTTCTCCCACCTCGTCCCAAAGATGTCTTTGGAGAGCGACATTTTAAATCCATACAACGCCTCGAATGGAGTCATGCCTATACTTGCTTGATAATCTGTTGTTATAAGAGAATTCCACCAGTGGTGAGTACTTATCCCAACTTCCTTTGAAATCTAGGACCAGTAGTCTTAATAGATCTTGAGGATTTCAATAATCCCTCTCGATCATTCGTCTGTTTGAGGATGGTATCTTTGCGTCAATCAGAATCGTAAATTGCGTGCCCATAGCTTTCTCGCAAGCTAACCCAAAATCTTGAAGTGAATCTCGGTCACGATCAAACTATGGATCTTTGGCATGCCATGCAATCGCATAATCTCATTCACATACATCTGAAAGCAAAGGCGTTCAAGGGATAAGTCTCGCGTGATCGGTGAAGAAATGGGCGACTTGGTTAATCTATCAACAATAACCCAAATTGCATCTACGCCTTGAGAAACTTTGGGAAGACACAGTAACAAAATCCATAGTAATGTGTTCCCATTTCCATTCCTAATCTCAAGTGGTTGCAATGGACCTTTTGGCACTTGATGCTTCGCCTTTACACGTTGACGGAGTTAAACATCTTGAGATAAACTCCGCAATCTCTCTCTTCATATTGTTCCACCAAAATGTATGTCGAATATCATGATACATTTTGGTACTCCCAAGATGGATTGCAAACGGGGTGTTGCAGCCTCCATCATGATTTTATGCTTCAGTCGTAATTGTTAGGAACGCAAAGTCTAGAATTGACTCAAGTATTCCTTCCTCATCAATTCTTGCTTAGGAATAGCTCCTTCTTGCACTTTCTTCTTCATATCGCGCCCTGTGTCCGTAGCTTGAGCAAATTTTAACTTTATCGATTAAAGTCGGTTCTACTTGTATATTCGCCATCATTATGTGGGTCCCTGGAGTCTTTAATTCTACCTCCATCCTTTGCAAGTCATACAAAATGGGCCTTTGCGTTGACAATATCGCACTCATACTTGCATATGATCTTCTACTCAATGCGTCAGCTACTACGTTCGCTTTTCCGGGATAATATTGAATAGTGTGATCGTAATCTTTTAATGACTCCAACCAACGTCGTTCTTGCGCATGTTGAGTTCTTTTTGGGTGAAGAAATATTTGAGGCTTTTATGATCCGTATAAATCTCTACTTTTTCCCGTCATAAGTAGTGTCTCCATATCTTCAACGCGAAAACGATCACGCTGACTCCGGATCATGAGTAGGATAATTCCTCTCATATTCTTTGAGTTGTCGTGAGGCATAGGCTATGACTTTCCCATGTATGCATGAGAACACATCCTAACCCCTTGCCGGAAGCATCATTTGTAGATAACAAATCCATCCGAACCGGATGGTATTGTCGAAAACAGTGCCGAAATGAGTCTCTCTTGAGCTCTTGGAAGCTCTTCTCGCATTCCTCGCTCCATAAGAATTTTGCATCCTTCCGAGTCAATTTGAGTTAACAGAGTAAGCGATTCAAGAAAATCCTTCCACAAATCTTCAATAATAACCGGTTAAGCCCAGAAAGTTGCGTGCTTGATCCGCCACCAACGACGGTTATTCCTAACTTTGTATTGCTTCAATCTTCATTGGTCAACAGATACTCCTTGTTTTGACACCACGTGCCCAAGGAATGCTACTTCCTCAAGCGAACTCGTATTTCTTGACTTTGGCATAAAGCTTGTGTTCACGAAGCCTTTGTAGTACCAAATTTCAAATGGTGCTCATGATCTTCACGGCTTTTGGAATAGATGAGGATGTCATCAATAAAGACAACAACGAACTGATCCAAATATTCCTTGAATACACGGTTCATCATATCCATGAAAGCAGCAGGAGCATTGGTCAATCCAAAAGACATGACTAAGAATTCATAATGCCCGTACCGAGTCCTGAAGGCAGTCTTTGAAATATCCTCAGTTTTAATGTTCAACTGATGATATCCAGAACGAAAATCGATCTTTGAAAAGAATTGTGCTCCTTGCAACTGGTCAAACAGGTCATCAATGCGAGGTAGTGGATACCTATTCTTGATGGTGACATGGTTCAATTCTCGATAGTCAATACAAAGTTGCATACTCCCGTCTTTCTTCTTTACAAATAAAGCAGAGCACCCCAAGGAGGCGTCTTTGGGACGAATGAAGCGATGTCTAATAACTCCGTAGTTGGACTTTTAACTCCACGAAGTTCAATAGGAGCCATTCGATATGGGATTTTAGAAATGGGTTTTGTACCCGGTTTAAGGTCAATAAAGAATTCAACATCACGTTACGGGGTAAACCAGAAGCTCTTCAGAAATACATCGTGGAATTCTCTAACCACGTAAATATTATTCAAATCGACTTGTCTTTATTCAAATCCATAACATGGGCTAAGAAAGCTTGACATCCGTTTTTCAATAAACGAATAGCTTTGTGGCTTGATATGATGATGGTGATTTTAGTGGTTTAGTGGTTTGAATTAAATATGACGAGTTGGTTAGGAATATGAAAACTAACAACCCTTACGAAAACAATCAATTTTGGCGTGATGAGTGGTTAACCAATCAATTCCTAAAATCACATCAAAAGCAAGTATCTTTAAAGAGATAAGATCAACGAGTAATGTGATAGTGCCAACTTGGATCATGCAAGATTTATAACCGTAGATGTAACGAAGGTTTCACCCAACGGAGTTTCAACAGATAAATCAAAATCTAATTTCTCCGAGTCAAGTTTAAACGTTGAGCACAAGCAGGAGAGATAAAAGAATGGGTAGAACCCAGATTCTAGTAAGGTATAAACTTCGCAAGAATTCAAGATTAGCTTACCCGTGATCACCTCGTTTGGGTTCCTCATGTTTTGTCCGATCACGACAAACGCTTCTTCCGAGAGCCGTGATTTCGACTTATCCGGAATGACACTTGGAATCACCACTCCATTGAACTTGGTTTCGCTTATAGTACAATCTCGGCGATGTGGCCTTCATTTCCACGGTTATAACATACCTTGGATTGTTGTGGACGGTTTGGGGTGATATGTCCTCCTTCCCGCATTTGTAACATCTAAGCTGGCGGTCGTTCTCCTCCCTAGCATTTGTTGTTGGTCTTTGGTCGGTGCCTGCCGTTGATATCTTCCCGTCATTGTTGAATCTTCTTTTACGAAATTTCCACTTGAGTCACCTCTCCTATTATCATGTCCACGATTACCACCGAGTGGTTACCGCTTTTGTCCGTATTCTTTCTCCTCCTTTGGTTATCATCGTGCTCGATGACTACCCACGATCAGTGGTCCCTCGGTTGAGTATACTCACCATCTCGCTCTAATAATCGAGCCTGCTGACAACATCCGAATCTGAGAGAAAATTTATGAGAGATAAGGTATCGACGAATCTACGGTTTTAGACCTCTCGAAATATACGCGTCATTCGTTCCTCATTCTCCACCAAATGAGGTGCAAACTCGATAATTCTGCGAACCTTGCCTCGTCTTTGAGACAAAATCATGTTGTTACTCATTCGAGTCTAATAAACTCTACCTCCTTCATATGGCGAATACTTTACGGAAAGTACTTGTCATTGAACGATTCAAATCTTTCCCAAGACATGTTAAGTGCATACGGTGAGTACGCTTCTGATTCCCACCAATGAATCTAGGCTTCACCACTTAAACATAAAGGTGGCGAATGGAACCTTACATTCCTCCGTGCACCCCAAGACATCGAATATCTTGGTAATTTGCTTGACCCACGTTTACGCCTTGATCGGATCCGAACTTCCATGGAAATCTGGTGGTCCCAACTCCTTGAAGCGCTTGTTTTGTGATAGGCCAGCAGCGTTGCCATCATTTCCACCCGTATTTTGTACACGAAGTCTCCTCAAATCGATTTTGCATGAACTGCAAAAAGCTTCTAAACATCCCGTCGTTCATCATTTGCTCTCGATTGGCGTTGTTCACGGGAGGAACATTGCCTTATTGTCTGTTGACGTTCTCCTCGTTGGTGAGTATGCAAGGCGTCTCCGCAGCCTCATAAATTCCATTATTAACGTTCTCGTAGGTCATTCTTAAACATCGCCATAAAACAAGGGTTAATTAAACAAATTAACATATCACATAATATCCTATAGTATGACAGACCAACAAATAAGCTTAGGTAGACACACTAGCGAAGGATTTCGTCTCTCCCTCCTAGTTCTATTCCCCGATCTCGCCAGAGATCATATCCCTAAGCTCGATACCAATCATGACGCCCCAAAATAGGTATACAACACCCATTACGAGTCGCCAAAATACATGGTATAGAAAGCAAACTACAACTTTGATGATAATATGGATGTCGTGTGTAGAATACGACAATACAATTGTGAGTTTGAATACAAATATTGTCTTCAGACAATAAACACACCCAAATAAGTCCTCATTAATTATTCATACACTATTTTACGTAAAAATAGTGAGGGAAATTAAAACATCTTCCTAGAACCATCACTCCATACCCCACTCGATCCTGCTTTATGTTCTCACATCCCGAGAAAAAAATGGAACAAAAAGGAAAAGGGTGAGCTCAACTAGCCCAAAAGAATATTATGACTAAGATAATATACAAAAATTATCGTTAGTCTTCAACAGGAAAAATCTAATAGAATCTGATAGACAACAAGTTTTAGATCAACAAATGCAACGGAAGCAATGAATCCATTAGAAGAGTCACGTAGAGAAAGAATTCTACCGTCTTCTAAGGTTTAAAAGTCCATCATCAATAGTTTATCCACGTAATAACAATCAATATACATCTTTAATCATCTTTGCACTACAGCCAAAGATATTCATTTCATATCACCGATTGGTCATGTTCATCTCAACACTCATTCATCTTTGCACTATAGGCCAAAGATATTCATCGATTAATCGTTCATCTTTGCTGCACTACACAGCCAAAGATATTCATTTATATCATCATTTAGGGTGAGGATGATGAAAAATATTTTTAAAAAAGCGAATCCGGTGAAACAAAATGACAAGGATTAAGGATTAAGGATTCGTACTTTGTTTTACCCATGTCCAAAAATACTTGAAAATAATCATATTGGTGTAAAATTCAAGAATGATCAAAACATGGATACAATCAAAGCTAGTATCCGAATAGATATTTTGGACAAAAGAAAAATTTTATTTTTCGATTGAATAGTCTTAGTGATTCGTGAATAAGTGTCGTATACGTGAATAGGCAGTATCGTGAATAAGTAACCCCGACACAACAAGTTTCAAATTTGATAAAAAAGTTCACCAATACTTGGCATAATGATATTGAAGAAAAATATCATTTAAGAAGAAAATAATACCTTTACCTCAAAATAACCGTATCTTACGATTGAATTTAGGTATAGTCTTGACAAAAACCCGCATCGATATAGCAACACTCAAAGTATACTCACAAGAATAATTTCGATAATTTAGAGAGAGAAAGAGAAAACTTTGTTTCGGTGTGATTTTCAATTCTAACTTAACCTCTATTTATAGGAAAATGCTAGAAGCCAAAGGAGACTAAAATAATAAAATAATATTATAATTTATATCTTCTACGCATGCCTTTGAACCAAATCAACCACCAACCAACCTTGACCCAATTTCAAAGAGACCCACATGTTCAAACAAGAGTGGGTCCCACCCATTATTTAATAAAAATTATTTTATCTTCCGAAACTTCAATAATTCGTAGAAAATAGCTCGTTTATCGAAAAATTGAAACTCGCAATTTTCCATGGAAATTCCATTCTCTACAACTTTGCGAAGAAAATTTTTCCAAATTCCAAAATGTAAATTGACCAAGAAATCCACAAGCAGGCGATTTTACGATCTATAATCAATTTTCGGTCAAAAATTGTGTCCAAACACACACAAAACATATGTTAAACATTTAATGCCACAAAATACTCTACCTCCTCATATACTCATATATCCCACATTCATTATAAAAATATCACCAGTTAATATATTATTAAAATAATATATTTAAATGAATTATTTTATCGAAAAAAAGATAAAATATTAATTTTCAACAATTGTCACATTAAAAATTTTCTCCATCTATATCCACATAAAATAAATATTTTCTTTATCATAATAATCAATAATTACTTATTTAAAATAATATTACAGAATCACAAGATCGACAACTGTGTAGTTCCCAAAGAAGGGGCTTTCAATAAAGATTTCTCTTACTCTGGTAGCGCAATTAGGTGACCAAACCTCTCCTTAGTAGAACTTTCTAGACATTGTCAATAATATTATCGATAATATTATTCAAATAATATGAATTATTGATTTGATAATGAAAATATCGTGTAATGACAATTATTGAAACAATAATAAATATAAATATCAATATGACAATTATTGAATCAATAAGATAAAATAATGAGCAATAATTATCGTAATAATTATTGAGTAGTGCCTTCTTACGTAAGGATCAATAATTCAACAATATGCGTAATACTGCAGTGTCTTTCTTTATGCGAACCACGCATATTATCGTATTTTAACCACGGAGTAACTCAACAATTGTTAATCTGGTAATAATTTACGTCGTTATTTATAAAACTCAATCTTTGTCGTTTTCCTTCATCCAACCGTTTTTCCGTTATGGGGCCCTGATAATGATGCGTCGTCGTAAATGCGGAGATTCAAGACAAAAAGAATATTCCACGACCAAACGAATATTCCCCAAATAATAATGAATATTTTATAACCACTTGCTTTATTTTGTAAACTTTGCACATTTCATCCATAACCAAAGAATTATATCAAATTAACCCTTATTAATTTAGAATAATGAATAAAGGAAAATTCAATTTTATTTATAATAAGTTGGGGTCTTACAGATAATATGTACTTTGTCACTAAATATAAGAATTTATGACGAATCATTTTTATCACTTATCCACTCATCTAATTAGTGACGCACTATTATCTCGTCATATAAAATTGATATTTATGATAATAAAATTTGTCATAAATTAATATTTTTTCGTCTTTAAAAAATTTTCCTCTAAAATTTTTCAGAATTTTTTTACCTCCAAATAAAAATGTGTCGATATTACGTACTTAGTCATTAAATATAAGAATTTATGACGAATGATTTTTGTCACTTATCCACGCATCTAATTAGTAACGCACTATTATTTCGTCATATAAAATTAGTATTTATGACAATACAAATTGTCATAAATTATTATTTTTTTGTCATTAAAAAATTTCCCTCCAGAGTTTTGCCTCCAAATAAAATTGTGACAAATTTGTATTTGGCGTCATTAAATGTGATCATTGGTGACGAAAGCACATTGTCACTAAATTTTACAAATAATTAATGACAAAAATATTATGTTGTCATCGAAAGAAATATTTTGTGACAATAAATATTGTCATCGGTTATTACAAAATGTCACTAAAAGATTTTCCTCCAAAATTTTGGTACGAAATTCTACCTCCAAAATAACTTGTGACGAAATTTGTTAATCGTCATCAAATGTGTAAATTAGTGACGATATAAATGATTAATAGTAACAAAAGTAAAAGTCGTCACAAAAGCAAAAGTTTTAGTGACGATTATAAATTTTGTAATTATTAATTAACAAATTGTGACAAAATTTTATGCGTGGCAAAAATTTCGTTATAAAATGTGTAATTTCTTGTAGTGTCATGGAGTGTTATAGCTTTTCTTTCCTTTATTTATTTATTGATATTCTAGCAACAAAAGATAAAAGAAGCTCTTACGTACAAAATGTTAAAATTTATTTATTTATTTATAATGTTACTTGAAGAGAGACGAGAGGGAATATATAGGCTTGAAATTGTCATTTTTATAAATTTGTATATATTAACTCTCTTTTTTGTATGTTATTATTACTTTGATTTAAAATGAAATGAAATTAGTAGTGACCGAAGGTTAAACCTCTACTACCTTGTCTTCCACAAAAAATTGTCGTTTATCAACTTTTTTTTAGAATATTGATATTCTCAAATAAAAATATAATATGTTCACATGATATCTCTCGGATGAATGTAAGCTTCATTCATTAAGGAGAACCATGTAAAATAAAAATATTACGTTTGATATAAAAATTTAATTTAATTTCCGTTTATTATTCCAAATAAGAAAAAAGCGATTATTTTTTTATTTGCACCCCACCCCAACTATTTTAGGATAAATAACATTAGTTGAGTTGAGTTAACGACGTACGTAATATCCTTAAAATAATAACTAAAATTTCATTATTATGTTATAATTATAAAATTAAATATTTTTTTCAAATATTATGAAAAAAATCTTTAATAATTGTAAAATATTATAGATGAGACTATAGTTGAGTATCACTCTACATCCTGTTGGCTCATTTACAGAGACCTTAATTTTTAATGTAATACAAAAGTGGTGTTTACGGATACACATGACTGCAAGTGATCGAAACATTTCACCATATTATATGCTTCTCTAAAAGACTAATACCATGTGTGGAATGTGATAATATATATATATATATATATATATATATATATATATATATACACACACACGATTCTTTTCTTAAGCGAACTAAAAACGAACCGATTATAGTGACGATTTTTTGAACTATCTGATTATAACGACGATTTTTTTGAGCTATAGCGACGTTTCGAACCGTCGCCATAATTATGTCGTCGACTTTATATGCTATAGCGACGAAAAAAACTGTCGCTATAACCGGTTCGCTTTTAATTTGATATTTAAGGTTCGCTGGAGAAGCTGAGAAGGAGACTGATATATATAATTGATAGTACTATATTTAATACTATACAATCATTTCCTTAATTCTTATGCACAATTCTAAAACGTCATACGTTATGAGATGGATGGAGTACTATATATTTCATCGATTTCAAAATTAAAAATATAATTTAATTTTTGAAATTAAACAACGACATACATTAAATATTAAAATTAGTATGATCCATGATATTTATATTTCCAAATTCTTGACATATATTTGGGGCGCCTCACCATCAGCCGTCGGCCATCGGTGCTAGGCTGTCGTTTTTGGTTTTGTCGTCCACTTACAAACTATCCTTTCTCTATTTCTCACGTTCATAAGAAAAAGGGAGGAAAATGTAATATGGCATGCGTCGGTCTAGTGATTTATCGATCCAATACACACTTCTGTAATAATTATAGATTCCTATAATTTAATATTTAATAATTTCCTTCCATCTTTTAACTGTGGTCAATAACGGATTTGATAATCACGGGACAGAGAAATATATTTTCCTAATAACAAAATAAGTATGTTTTTATATTTTTCTGATAATAAAATGATAGTGTTTGTCATATTTTTTTGGAGTTAGGGACTAGTATAAAATATAAATAACATAATAATTTGTTTTGGGAAAAAGAATATTTATTACTTTTACTAACATTACTTGCTTTGAGATTTATTCTTGTGTTTGATAAAATTGAGTAATAAAGATCTGAATGCTTAATACATTTTAATAAATTAATAAATTAAATTATCTGAATGAAATAGCATATGAATCTAAAAAATTGTTTGATAACTAAAAAGTATAAAACATTTGAATGACACTGTTTTACCATTTTAACCCTCTGAATCATTTAAAAAATTTATTGTAATGATCTTAAAATTTGAAATTGAAAGCGTACACTATTTATTGAAGCCATTTTTGTTCATAAATTTTAAATAAACTATTAAGAGGCAATTCTTAATAGTTAAGATTTGAGTCTTTGTCTTAATAACGATTCAGAGGAATTTTTTTTTTACCAAACAAGATTTATATCTGATCGAATCAAAAGTTGATGAATTAAGAGTCATTCAGACACAAACAAACATAACCTTAGTTTCTTACCCAAAAAAATTGATCTGGTGTTGTTTGTTTACATTTGATTGTCTACTGTCTCTTATTCGTTAAGAGGCATGATGCTGTTTTTTTTGTTATCTTTGAATGCCTCTTAATCGGTAAGACAGAAAATGAAATCTTAATAATTAAGAAGTACCTCTAATCCGAATCCGGCAACTATTAAAGGACGCCTATAATCCAAAATGGCAAAAAATACTTTTACCCTATTGTGATTATAGTGTTTTAAGTAATTAGTCACTGTGCTTTTAAAATATTCAATTGACCCACTGTGCTTTTTAAAAATATACAATCAAGTCTTTCCGTCCAATTTAATTAACAGACGTCTAAAAATATCCTACGTGGCTTTTTGAAAAAAATTAAATATTACGTGTATTTGCTGACTGGGTGGGAGGAAGCTTGGTTGGCATTTTTCTTTTTCTTTTATCTCTTTTCCAAATAATACAAATAATATATCAACATTTTTGTATCAATGAGATCTATTACAACATTATATTAATTTTTACAAAAATTAAAAATAAAAAATCATTAATTACGTTGCAAAAAATATTTTAAAATATTTTATTTTTTTCTTTTCCTTTTATCTTTTCCTTTCTTTTAATAATTAATTTTATTTAAAAATTAATTCCAAATAATATTAAAACTTTTTAATAACTAAACATAAAAACAAAAACAAAATAAAATAAAAACAGGATAAGCCAAAATAATTTTTAATGGATTTTCTTTATAATTTTTCTTCTCAAACAAAAAATAAAATAATAATAAAATTAAAATAAATATTTTAATTCATTTTTTATAATTTTTTTTTCTTTTATCTTTTCCTTTCTTTTAATAATTAATTTTATAATTTTTTTCTTTTCCTTTTATCTTTTTAATAATTAATGTATGCCAAAACCGTCAGTAGCAAACTAATAAGTCGAGCAAGGAATTTTCTAATCAAAAATCAGATTTTATTTTATTTCTTTTATCAAAAAAGCAAAAAAAATGAAATCTTTGAGAGCTCACCAAAAAAAAGAAGATATCTCAGATCTCTCACTTTTCTCGCTCCTCCGCCTTCCTCCTCCAATTCGAACAAGTCTCTTGGTCCATACGATCCCGAAGAATCAGACCCAGCGAGGATTCGAGGAATACACAGCGACTTTGTGGATATTGGAGGGAGGTTCAAGACTGGAATCTCGAAGCTGTCTAATAATATGGCGACTGTTAACACCAAGATCTTCTGTCACGTCGTCAGTAAAGACGCTCGATCATAGCGATAAATCGATAAACACTTGAAACTTGACACTTTTTGTTTTTCGTGGGGGTTAGTTCGAGGCGTGAGAGTCATTATGTGTTCATGAGGTTAACAATGGAGGAAAGTAATGTCCCAGTATACAGAGATAGATAAAATTCTCGTCGTGTGTATGTGAGAGAATATGAATATCAAAGTGTATGATGAGAACGCACTGTTGGGAAGGCTTCACAGCTAGGTTATACTATCTCACTTTGGATTCTTGTCTTGGGCACCCACTACTACCGACACCCCTACGATCGATGGGCTCTGTAGGATCGTATGTAGTCTATCCACTACTTTTTTGCCCATTGCTTTTTCTCTGCTTCATGCATTATGATCCCATCCACATTAATGCATGGCGGGAGCTTTGGTCAACCGTCATAAATGCTTTTTCATCATCACAAGTCAAAGTGTGAGATATTAAAATATCTAATGGGTCGATCCATTTGAATGACCTTTACTTTAAAGGTTAAAATGGCTATAATATGGACCTGGACCCAATGACTTTCACGGATTGATAATAAAGGCTCAATAGATTGATTATATGAGTAGGCCCAATGTATGCCTACCTAAAGAAAGGAAATATCACGACCCAACATTGCCCCTAGTTTTTTGTTGAGCAGAATGTTTAATAGAAAACTATAAATGGCCAGAGATAGTTTCTTAAAGGTACATAGTAGGAGATAATTGAAGTGTACCCGATTCTTTGTTCACGAAATGAAAGGAGAAGAAACGGAGGCCCAAATCGGAAAAGCCCTATCTAATAGATACATGGATTTTAAGGACGCTTCCCATTCAAATTCCAAATCATTACTAACATTTAATGGTAGGCCTTGAACACCGTATAGCAAATCGATTATAAAGATAACTTTACCAAATTTGTGATTTTACCTCGCCCATTTGAAATTGGCGCCTTTTGAACTCCGCTTTTCTCGCAAAACGTCAAAATGGCTTCCCAAGACTCGAACAAGGTTCTCCCATACTAGTAACATCGATCATTGTCGTTCGCCAAACCCTACAGCATTTCATGAAGAAACTTGACCTCGAATCCAAAGGGGTGGAAAGCGAAAATCCTCTCCCAAAAACTCCCAAAACCCCTACGAATTCTACAGAGCACGGATCGCTTCTCGCGTGCCAATACTCCTCTATCGTGATCGAAATTTGAGTTACGAGAGGATTCGATCCAGTACCACATTAGGATACCCACGCGGTTAGGGCTCCCAGATCCGGTGAGAAGATGTATCAGCAACCGGAGAAGGTTGGACGGTAGTCCCCATGACCTTACTCGAGAAAGGGGTTCGTTTCTACGCACATTTTCATAGTGACTTTTCTTAGGGTTCACAGGGGTGGGGTTCACTTTAATGGTACCAAATTCTTACATTCATATCTTGGCCTTCGTGGCCTTACGCCATGAATTGGGCGTGAAGCCTTCCTGGATTTCTTCTTCACGGTATATAAGATAGTCCAATCTAGGGAGAAAGGGTTCAAGGCCATTCAAGAAACACTCTAGAAGTCGGGAGAAAAGTTCGAGAGGCGTTATTTGGTGAATACTCCTTGAGCAATAGGGGATGGCACGAGAAGTGGTTCTACGTCAACGGTCCCGAAATTTCTTCTTTACCGAACTGGGCCACTGATGAGAAGATCTCTGCTGATTTCGGAGACATTTCCGAAGAACGGGAAGTTGAAATGATGGAACTTTTCGACAATTTTCCTAAGGAGGAGTGGAAGTACGGGCTCCTCTCGAAACAGGCATGGTTATATGACCATAAATGTAGGTATCGGTCTATTTAATATATGAAGTTTTGAAAATGCTTTTATAATGTGGATCCTAACACATGACAGTTTGGTTCATGCAGTATCTTTGATTAAACCGAGCTCCTTGAAATAAAGGAGTTCGAAGATTTTTGTCCGGAAGTCCTCTAAGTTGTTGAGACTTCTACCAACAGAGGCTACTCCCCGAAGTCGAGCCGACCCGGAGATACACTTTGATGAACTCTGGCGAAGAACCGAAGTGATGAGATTCCCGTTTCGGAAGAGACCCTCCGGCCTCGCCAGAAGAAGAGGGCCATCAGGAAACCTAGATCAACTCCTCTCCCTAGCCCTTCGGAAGCCACCCCAGAAATTGAGCCAACTACAACATCCATTCTTGACGAGGAGACTTTACTCGATCGTCCTGATCGAAGAAGCATCCTTCGGACCAAAAAGTTAAAAACCAAGATAACCCCGCTGACCGCCGAAGAGCTCAGGGTGCCCCAGTCTTCGATCATTCCCCCGCCCGTGCCCCCCAGCAGAAATACAGATTGCCGAAGAAGGTGATCAGGATGAAACAGTTCAAACACTGTCCAGGAAGAGGAAGCGTACACTTGACAGTCATCCAAGCTCTGCCTCTGCCGCTTCTCCCCAAGAACCCATCCCAAATAAATCTCCTTCTCCCAAAACCGTGTATGCTGAACCTACTCCTCCTGAGCAACCAGTTCCTTCACCGGAGAGATCAAGACCTTCCCCTGAACGACCCGGTCCTTCCGGTCAGGGTTATCATGCCGAGGCCATGGGGTCTCCGACTCTGTGGCCTAGATTCAATGCCAATTTTCCCTTTGACCTCTTCGGGGCCTTCGTTCGGAACGCTGACGACCATCGGTTCAGTGATCACACGGACGGGAATTTTCTCGATGAAGGGATGAGCTATCTGGCTAAGGTAAATAAGCATTTCTTTATTTTCTATATCTCTGTTCTTGCTTGGATATTTGGGTATTGACTTGAGTACTGTTTGAACATATGCAGGCCAATGATGTCTTCGGACGTTTGCGTCCAAGGCACATAAATGGGGAGGCCGAGAAAGATTTCATGAGACAGGAGATCAACATGCTGAGATCGACCTTAGCTCGAGAAAGGGCCGATCGAGAAGACGCTCTTCATATCATCGATGGCCTCCAAAGAGACTTAGATCGAGCTAAGATGGATTTGAAGGCGTCGATGATGAACTAAAGACTCTGAGGATGGAAATTTGGTTGCGTCAAAGCCGCCATGACAGACTTAATCGATCTGAACGCAGCTGGTCAAGAAAAACCTACTCGAAGGCCAAAAATGAGGAGTTTTCTTGACCAACAAGAGTTTAGCAATTCGACTTAGCGGACGCTCAATCGAAAGCCCAGGACGAAGAGCGGAGACATAAGAACAAACGCCACAAACTTCGTCATAAAATAAAGGAGCTTGAGGGAAGGGTCCTCTTCTGACCGAAGGGCAGTGAAAGCAGATTCAAGTAGAATACAGGGATTCGGACGAACTTAACGTCGAAATCATGAAGGTCTACTCTAAGGCTAGACTCTCGAAGGAGAAGGCGAGGCAAAGAAAAATCTGTCACTTTGCCAATTTGGATCCCACTTTGCTCAACTCCGAAGACGAGGGTGGTGCCTAAATGTTCTTCCTGCTTTTGTTCTGACTTATGTAAAAATTAATTGTTTATGTTTTTGAGATTATTTTGAAATTTTATATATGGACGTTGTCAGTGTTTCTATATTTGTGTAATTAGTTCGTGAATGAATCGATCGAATGAATGTTTTAGTTTTCCTTATGAATCTGCAATTTTCTTAATTGTGAACTATGTTTTCGGTTAGTTTCTTGTCAATAATTCAATATCAGTAAAATGAACCTAATCAGTGAATCAGTTAAGACATATAATAGTTAATTTATGAAACGAAGTGAATTGAATTTCATGGACAGGATTTAACTTAACTGAATTGAATGGACCGAACTCAACACTTAAATAAAGTAAAGTAATACATACTCATCGGTTCCGAAGTGTGAGATCGGTCATTTGTTTACCACCCGGGGTGAAACAATTATATAAGGACCAAGATATAAGGACCAATTGTGACCATTGACTTACTACCCTTGGTAAAATCAATATAGGATCCTTTGTCTACCACTCGGGGTAGAACAACAAATGGGCTGCAATCGAATGGCCAGCGAGTCCTACCATACCTCCTTACATCATAGTGACCATATGACAAATAGGACCAGGATCAATAGTGACCATTGATTTACCACCCTTGGTAAAATAAATATAGGATCATTTGTCTACCACTCGGGGTAGAACAACAAATGGGCTGCCATCGAATGGCCAGCGAGTCCTACCATACCTCCTTACACCATAGTGACCATAGGACAAATAGGACCAGGATCAATAGTGGCCATTGATTTACCACCCTTGGTAAAATCAATATAGGATCATTTGTCTACCACTCGGGGTAGAACAACAAATGGGCTGTCATCGAATGGCCAGCAAGTCCTACCATACCTCCTTACACCATAGTGAGCATAGGACAAATTGGACCAGGATCAATAGTGAAAAAGTGACTTTTTATTGATAATGAACAATAATATACAGACTTCCGATGAATTAACTTGATCTTTATTGAAAGTATTTTGAAGCCCGCCAAAGATGCCAAGTGTTTTGATTTGGAACCATCTAACGCTTTAAATAGATAAGTGCGGCTTTGATACTTGATCACTTCATACGACCCTTCCCGGTTTGGCATTAACTTTTAGTGTTTTGAGGTGTAGAAGCTTGGCTTCTCCGAGGACGAAGTCTCCAACTTGAATCATGAAGCTTGACTCCTTTGTTATAATGCTTAGCTACTTTCTTCGTTGATAAGCAACCGGTTTAAGTAGATCCACTTCTCCGACTTCTTCTAGCAGATCCAAATTGGCCTTGATCCTTTCGTCATTGTAGATCTCTTTGTATTGGCTGACCCGAAGACTTGGAGATTCGATTTCGACGAGGGACTAAGGCATCGCATACCATAGGCCGGTCGAAAAGGTGAATCCCCGTAGTGGTCCTCGGTGTAGTCCAGTAAGCCCACAACCTGCCGAAAGCGACTCTTCTTCCGCCATCTTTCTTTAGCTTCATTCGATCTCAAGGCTTGATCCAGATTCGAGAACGTCCCCGTTGGTCACCTCAACTTGGCCATTTATTTGTGGATGAGCCAAGAAGTCTTCTTATGTTGAATCCCCAACTCCTTTAAAAATGCTTCAAATTTTGATTCCTAATGGCGTCCCGTTGTCCGATATCAATACTACAGGGATCCGGCGGCGAAACACTACGGACTCTTTTATGAATTTCAAACACTTTTGTTCCGTTATTAATCAATGTGGCCGCTTTCTACCCATTTGGTCATATAATCAATAAGCAACTATAATGAAGCTAACGACCTTTAGATTTAGGCAAGCGGACCCAATATATCTACCCCAGGAAATGAAGGGTATAGGAGATAAAATCAAGTATAGCTCTTCCAGGTGGGTGATGTGGGATCGAATTATTGAGTTGGCACTTTTCACATTTCTTGACATATTCTCATGGCGTCCTTGAAAATTGTAGGCCAATAGTATCCTTGTCGAAGTACTTTGTAAGCCAAAGATTTAGCGACCATACGATGATCGCCATAAATGCCCTCGTGAACTTCCGAAGAGCATATTCACGCTTCGGATGGGACCGAGCACTTCAATAATGGTGAAGAAAAGGCCAATCGATAAAGATCCCCATCAATAAGAACAAAATTGGCGCTCTTGTACTTGATCTTTTTTACTTTAACATCGATCCGAGAAGAAGGACGCCATCTCGCCAAATATTCGATGTAGGGGTCATCCAAAGAAGTTAGATCGCTTCAATACACATCAACGCTTCATCTTTGAACACTCATTTCTGCGCAAAACTTGCAAATAAACCGATCCGTTGAAAACATCTCGCATCCGTAGTGGCTAACTTTGACGGTCATCGGCGATGGAATTGTCATTACGCTCTATACCACGAAATTAAATCTGAAGCGGAAATCTTGAAGTCGGTCCTTTAACTTCGCCAGATACTTGATCATCCAAAGTTCCACGAGCTTCATAATCTCCCGATAGTTGCTGACGACCAATTGAGAGTCATTGTAAATGATAAAGCACGGACCTCTAGACTCTTTGCCAATCGAACACCATTAAGACCTTTCTTCATACTCGGCTTCATTGTTTGTCGCTTTAAATCCGAATCGATGGCTGTTGAACTTTGAATCCGTCCGGACTTGTCGGGATAATTCACGCCCACTAGAGTTAGGGTAGAGGCCGCTCTGCATATATAGTCTAAGCATTCTGACTTTGTTGAAGAACTGCAACTGCTCGATCGGACGATTCAGCTTCTGGTAACTCGGCATCTGCTTCGGTGAACGAACATTCTACCATGAAATCGGCCAAAGTTTGACCTTTGATAGCGGTTCGGGGATGGTATTCGGTGAAAAACTGAGATAACTCCATAGTCCATGCTGCTAGTCTTCCTGAAACTTCTGGCTTGCCCATCACTTTCTTTAATGGCTAATCCATGTAGACGACCAGAAGCCAACCTTGAAAATACTGCCGAAGCTTTCTACTAGCAATTATTAAAGCAAAGGCAAATTTCTCAATATTCGGATACTGGTTTGACAGATCTCTCGGGGCGTGGTGACATAATAGGCCGGATCTTCGCTTTCCGGCGACCTCCGAACGATCTTCGCTCCAACCATTAACGAACTTTTGCTGCAAGAATACGGATATAAGGTCTCTGCTGGAGCGGGCTTCACCAATAAAGGAGCAGAAGAAAGATATGCCTTTATGCCTTGGAAGGCGTCTTCACATTCTGAAGTCCATTGGAACGTCTTCGCATTCTTTGGCCCTTTCAATGTATCAAAGAACGGAAGGCACCTCTCCGCAGATCTGGCGACGAACCTCCTTAGTTTTCTAATCCGCCAATGACGAATGTTGGGCGTCTTTGAACGATCGAGAGTCTTCATATCAAGAATGGCCTGGATCTTATCCATATTGACCTTGATGCCCCTTTGACTGACCAGATAACCCAAAAACTTTCCCGCACCGAGGCCGAAAGTGCACTTGGCCGGGTTGAGTCTCAGTTGACGATGACGGACAGTTTGAAAGCATTCCTCTAGATCGTCCAAATGATTCTGAACCTGCATGCTCTTCACGATCATGTCATCGACATATACCTCCATGTTCCTCCCCAGCTGCCTGTCGAAGATAAAATTCATCATTCTTTGGTAGGTGGCTCCAGCATTTATAAGGCCAAAAGTCATCTTCTTGTAGGCGTACACCGAACGGTGTGTAATGAACGCTGTCTTTGGAATGTCCTCTTTACGCATGGATATTTGATGATAACCTGAAAAAGCATCCATAAAGCTTAGTAATGCATACCCCGAAGTGGCATCGATGAAATTTGATCGATATGGAGGCGAGAGGATAAAGTCCTTGGACAAGCTTTATTGAGGTCGGTGTAGTCGATGCAAACCCGCCATTTTCCATTCTGTTTCTGTACTAACACTACATTCGCCATCCATTCGGGATAATTAATTTCATAGATGAAATTGGCAGCTAACAGTTTTGTGATTTCCTCATTAATGATCCTTTGTCCATTTCGGCGCAAAGAGCGCTTTTTTAGAGCGAAGGCTTCTTGAGGATCTACATTGATTGTGTTCAATTTATCTTTAAAACTTACTCGGTATGTCTGTGGTTCCCATGTAAAGATATCCGCATAAAGTGACGTAAGAGTTCCATAAGGTTTGTCAAAGAAAAAGTTCGTAGACCGAACCAATTTTCACGGTCTTATGCGGCTTCCGACGATCAACTCGACCTCCTCCGTCCCCTGCGGGGAGGATCATCGGTTCGGGCGCTTTCGGTAAAAGGCTCAATCTCAATTTCCATTATGCATTTTTGTTGTTTTGACCCCCACTCAGGAGGAAATAACGGCATTAGGTAACATCGTCGGGCAGATCCAAGTCCCCGCCATACCTACTCTCCGTGCTTGTTTGTGGGAACTTGATTTTGAAATGAGGATGGAAGTCACGGTGACTTTGAGAAGCGATCAAGGTGGTCTTCCTAGTATAGCGTTGTAAGCTGAATCAATGTGCACAACATAGAATTTGCATATTATTTCGACTTCTTTGGGTGCCGTCTTAGAAGATAACCGGAGTTGATAGTGCCATCAACTTTGAATGGGATCGTTCTTTGAAAGCCGTATAAAGGAGCCTCCTGCCCGACTTCCATTTTCTGTCCATCAAGATTCATCCTCTGATAGGCATGGGCGTATAAAATATCCACTGAAGATCCATTGTCTATCATCATGCACTTCATGTCCACTGAGCCCACTTGTGTTGTGATCACCAAGGCCCCCTCATGTGGCTCGATGGGCTCCAAAGGATAATCAGCGTCAATAAATGATATGATGGTTCCTGGAAATGGCCTGTCAATCTTCAGGGGAGCATCCGTCACAGTCATGACCGAATCCAGATAGGCCCTTCTCTTTTTCCCTATCAACTTCCCCACAGATCCACCGGTTATCACATCGATGACATGCCTTGGTGGCGGTACTGGAGCCATCTGAACTGTTTGAACAGTACGGTTGGTATTCTGCTGATCATTCGCGGCCACATACTGCACCAACAAGCCATCTTTAATCTTCTTCTCGACGAAATCTTTCAAATTGCAACACTCGTTAGTGTCATGGCCCGCGGCTTGATGATAGTCACAATACTTACGAGAGTTACCCTGTCCTGTTCTGTAGTTATCACGGGGTGGCTCGAAGAAAGGCTGATTTCTGATTTGATCCAGAATTATCGATCTATCAGTGTTCAGTTTGGTGTAGACCTTATTCACCTTTGGGGCTGGAACAGGGGGACGACTGCTTCCTTGTCGCCACGAGTTATTGTATTTCTTCGAACTGCCCTCTGGTCGATCATTGTACCCCCCCGTTCTTCTCTGATCAACTTCGGCCTTGGGAGCTACTGTCTCTTTCAACTGGTCCGAAGGAGGATGCTTCAGGCTGTTCATAGCTTCTTCCACAACAATATAGCCTTCTGCTTTGTCAAAGGCTTCGGCCAAACTCTTCGGATGGTGGAACATCAACTTCTTCACCAACTTCTCGGACTTCACCAGATCCAGCCCATTCTGGAACAAACCTACAGCCTGGAGATCATTGAGGTCGGACACCTGACCAACTGCTTCTCTAAACCTCTTTACATATTGTCCCAAAGATTATTTGGTAAAGCGCTTCGGATCTGCATGAGCGGAAGAACCCGTAGGCTATCCTCTTCTTCGGTTACTCCCAAAACGGGCATGAAATTTATCACAAAGCTCGGTCCAAGAGGATATCGAATCTGACGGCAAAGTTCCCAACCATTGTCTCGCATCCTTTCTCAGCGTCGTAACAAAAGTGTGGCACTTGGCAGCGTCAGTGAAGTCATAATAGTCCATTAGCCGGTCGAACGCCTGACTATAGTCATAAGGATCCCCGGTCCCATCGTAACTTTACATGCGAGGCAACTTTTTAGTGATATCTGCCTTTTCTTTGAGAATATCTGAGGAAAAAGGGGATGCCTTCTTTCCCGGAGCGTCCTTCACTTGCTGGACCTCAGCCAGTTGCTTTCTGAGCTCTTTCAACTCCTTCACCTGAAAATCAACGCCTTTGGGTTGTGGGGAGACCTCTTTCTCGTGAACAACATTTTGTCTCTGAGAGGATCGACCACCTCCTGCCGATCCTACTGCCCTGGTGGGACTTCTTGATTTACTCTGGTGTACAACTCTGTCCTTATGGTGAGAATGATCACGTTGATAGTCCCTTACTCTGATTTCGGGCATGATCTCCCTCGACCTGCTCCTTTGTCTATCGTCGTCTCGATGCTGAGAGGCAACGACCATTATTGCCTTCTTCGAGGCCATATGAGTTTTGCTCCTCGATCTCCTCCTACTGTGAGAACGATCTCTAGAAACATGCGCGGAATGATTCGGCTCCTTACCCACTCGTCGCGGCACATCCTTATGCCCACTTCGTCTTTCGGACTGATAATGGCTAGATGCTTCGTCCCATAATTCCGCCACCCGAAGCATCTGTTCGGCTATATCTTCTCTTTGCTTTATGTAACCTCAAGGCTTTATCGCCGCTCGTCGTCCCGCCATCTTCGCCAACTTGGCGGCTCTATCTTCCGACCACTTCTACGATAAGTCTTGGTGGTGAGCCTTAGCGCCCTCGGCCATGACCTTGCTCCTTATCGTCGCAAGAAAACCAATCTTAAATCGGCCCCCACCATGAACCTTGGACGGAGATCTCTGAATTATGCTTAGAGGTTGTCTTCTCGTGAGCACTTTTAGAAGGACCGGACGATCTTTCACCAAACACGAGGCGATGACGAGTTAATGACCATCGCTTTGCCCATACGGCGTACCATCCCTACTCCTCATCATCTTAGAAGTAGGTTAAACGATTGTGATTGAAAATTACAAATGACACTAGAACTCAAAAGCCCCTTCTTCTAACAGCGCCATGATGTTAACGCTTAAGATCTTACGCTACGTCCCAATCACGTAAGACGCCTCGATCCCCGCACAATAAACACGATAAACACCACAAGCTTGATGGTACGTTCGCTTGGGATAGCTTTCAGCGTGAGAGTCGATATGTGTTCACAAGGTTAACAATGGAGGAAAGTAATGTCTAAAGTGTGCAGAGATAGATAAAAATTCTCCGTCGTGTGTATGTGAGAGAATATGAATATCAAAGTGTATGAGAACGCACACATTGGGGAAGGCTTCACTGGCTAGGTTATACTATCTCACTGGATTATTTGTACACCCACTACTACCGACACCCTACGATCGATGGGCTCTGCTTGATTGTATGTAGTCTATCCATTTGCTTGCCACATCTTTGTTTTCTGGTCGGTGACTATGATCCCATCCACATTAATGCGTGGCGGGAGCTTTGGTCAACCGTCATGCTTTTTCATCATCACAAGTCAAAGTAATGAGATATTAAAATATCTAATTGGTCGATCCATTGGACCTAACCCTACTTAAAGGTTAAAATGGCTATAATATGGTGTTGGACCCGGTGACTTTCACGGATTGATAATAAAGGCCCAATAGATTGATTATATGAAGTAGGCCTAATGTACCCTACCTAAAGAAAGGAAATATCACGACCAACAATGACGGTGCCGGAGATTAAGACGAAGAAGGTCGCCTCAACAACTCCTCTCGTATTCCCACTCTTACTAAGAAACACCAAAATGTCTTTACCCGTCAAAATTCCAATGTCTCCGTGGAGGCATCGACACGTCTGTAGAGAACCCAGATCGGATTTAATTTAAACGAAGCGTTTGGGAGATTTTTGGGCAAAGTCGGTTGATTACAAAGCAAATTGAAGAAAATGGTTTTAATTTTGGTGAGGAAGAAAATGAACCAAGAAGGGTTCGAGTTTGAATTAATTAAGAAAAAAATGGCAAAAAGATGAGATCAAAGGGAGATTTTCTAAAAGTATTTTTATTTTATGAAAATAATTAAAATAATTAAAAGAAAGGAAAAGAGATAAATGAAAAGAAAAGATTATAAAAAAATTATAAAAGTATTTTTATAATTATTTTTAAAATAAAACATACACATTATAAATATTATAATATTAATTTTTATTAATATTATACATATTATAAATATTTAGGTAAAGAAAAAAAAAGAAAATAAAACATAAAAATATTTTTAAAACCACAGTGGGCTAATTGTTTTTTTTTAAAGTGCAGTGACTCAATAGTATTAAGAGAATTTGGCTGACTAGCTTACCACATCAGAAAATAATGATTTTTTAATTTTTTTTCAATGTCACGTGTGTAATCATTTAACGCCCGTCCAAGAAATTGGACGGAATGACTTAATTGTATATTTTTAAAAAGGTCAATTGAATATTTTAATAGCACAATAACTAATTATTTAAAACACTATAACCACACTGCGATAAAAGTGCTTTTTGCCAATCCAAAATTAAGTTTCAGTTGAACTTATAAGAGTGAGTGAGTTCTCCTTGACACCGTTTTATCTATTCAAAAAATTCGAAGTCGGGAATTTAATTGAAGAGCACTTAAGGAGCACCGAGCTCGTTCCACTGGGCAGCCACTATGGACCCATAACAGCTAGACTACCCAAAGTTGCATAATTGTAGACTTGCTCGAATTGTATCGCAGACTTGAGCTAAAACTGCAGCCAAGACGAGTACTGAAAGCTCTGTTCTTTACGTTTCACGTTTATTAAATAAACTCCAAATGATCTTTGTTCACTCTATATTTGATCGAATTTATGCGGGACGAATGATCTGAATCCATTTGAAAATTGGGGAACCAACAAAACCCTAGAAATTGAAGAAGAAGATGATGATGTCAGGTGATAGGCACGCTTCTTCCACTTCCATAACTCCTGAAGAAAGCAATATGTAAGCTCTCTGTCTATATACACTCTTTATTCTCCGTATATGTATGCAATTATATGTTCGAATGTATAATTCATATGCTCAATTGTCGTCAAGATACTTCGTATTTGTTCAGTATTAGTCTTGTTTCATTGCCGTTTTTCTGTAATTCAATCATTTTTCCGGGTTCTAGCTTGTGTATTTTCAGTTTTGTGAAGCAGTAGCTGAAATATAGGTATGAATACATCTTTACTGCATCTACCCTATTAGTAATTCTTAGAATTTAAGAACGAATAAAATTGCAATCACACAAATATTATATGAAAGACGGAAAAATAAGAACACGTGATATACTTAGGTTCACCAATTTGGCTAGTCCTGCTTGTCTGATGTATTTATTAGATGTTTACACGCTCTGCAATGATTCACACCGAACAATGTTTTTATAGTAACTAGAAAAACTCTAGCTGCTATAATATGAGCCTAAACATGAGGCCCAATACATTAGTAAAACCCAAGACCGGGCTACTAATAAATCCCCAAGCCACTTTGCGCTTGACTTCTAGGGGGCGTTGCTCCCAGCTCACCGGCGAGCTGGACAACCGCTCGCTCACCGGGGAGCGAGACCCTGACTGGGTAGTCGTAGTGGTCATTCGTCGAACCTGCAGAAGTATGAGTCAATCCTAACAGTAATATCACTGTGGTATTACTATGACATATTTGATTTAATCCAAATACTTTGACGTAGATTGGCTAAACTTACTGTTAAAAGTGATCCTACATAATTGGGAAAAAGTAATTTTTATGCAACTTTTTGAGTATATCTTCATTTGAAAAAATAGAATGCTAAGAGTGAATTTTTGGTAACAAAAATGGAAGAGTAAAGTACGACATCAGTTTTTCTCCCTAGCAAATAAAGAGAATATGTATAAAATGAGGGGGTAATGTTAGTGTTTTTCACACCAATTCAGAGTGCTAAGAGGGGCTGAAAGCTGACCAAATTGTTTGATCTTGAAATTTGAGGGATTACAATCGTAACTAAAAAGCCATATGAACTTACAATCTTCCTTTGCAACTTTTTTTGTAGAAAAATCGAAATCTCATCTAATACGTGATTAGCACAAATTCTTGTAATGTCACGGTGTCACCGATTTATTGAGGTCCATATTTTTTCCTTGCTATGTTTTCAGTAGTAACTCGTAAACTCTATCTAATTGTGGTTGAGAAGTGGCATTTTCCACTTCCACAGCTCAATTATGTAACATGGAGTTTAAAAAGGTATATGTTCTCTAAAGATGGAATTCTTTGTCTACATCAAGCCAGTTATGTTTCTTAGCATCAGATAGTAATTTCTTCTCTGTTGGGTCCACTTGAATTAGGGCTTAGGTCTCTAATGTTGATCAAACACTTCCACAGGTTCCTTGATATACTGCATGAGGCACCTTTATTTGGTCATCGGAAGCCTACTAGCATCGTTGGGAGTATATTCTACTGCCTTTTATTGGCAAGTACAGTTTCTTCATTCTTGTGGGCCTTTCCCTGGTTTCTTAAGATAAGTTATGATTTCTATTTTTTTACTAATGCTTATTTGCCAGTAAACTTGTTTTCTTCAATTCTAGGCAGGTTATGCTACTTTGGCTGTGGGTGCTCCATGGATTTTTCATCGTATACAAGAGTTTATTTTACCATTGCTTTGCAGTTGTGATGTTGCACTTTTGATTGTCACAGGTGCTCTTTCAAGCTTTTACATTTTTATGGATTTTATGTTTTAATCTTTGGGTTGTTTGCTTATATGTTAAGTTTATCTCTCAAGTTAACTTATGTACTATAATCTGTACTATAATAGTCATCATCCTAGCACAAAAAAAAATTGATTAATATTCTTCTGTTTAGAAATTCTGTTTTTCACTAAAGTGGTTGTTTCACTATATTTGCAGGAATCTTTCAGCAATATCTGGTTTACCAAGTCCAGAAAATAAGATTACAGGTTTAACATTTTATTATTTCTTATCGACTTTGCAGTTATTGTTCATTTGCTTGCTTATTTTTATTTTACAAAGAATATCTATGTACACTTCACTTTCTAACTCTGGCATCCTATTACAAAGTAAATACCTGTATTTATTTGATGTATATGAGAAATCTGCCACGTTTAAAACTTGAGCAGCTGAGAGTTTCATTTTTACAAGTATTTTCATTGTAGGTGTCAATAATGGGTAGATAGCTTGCTTGGTCTTTTTGGTTATAGAATACTTGAAATTGGCTTATCGAGTTCACACAATGATAATTATGCACTGTGCTTTTAATGTGATGTTTTTATAGCCTGAAATTGATTCAGTTTGTTATCAACAAGGAAGGTTAATAAAACTTTGGCTTTTAGAGTTTTGTTTTTGGGACATCTTCGTCCTTGATTCAATCCGGGACCTTCTCAGTATGTCATCTGCCTTATTAGGAACCCCTGTAAGCCAGTTGATCTTGGGGGTTGTTTGATAAAATTGAATGATAAAGTTCTGAATGTTTAAGTAATCTAAATGAGCTGATGAATACTGAATAAAAAAAGTTGTTTGATAATTGATGTCTGAAACATCTGAAGAATTTTTTTTTTTTTACTATTTTATCCTTTTAAATTATGCTGAAAAAGTATACAAGTATGAACGTACTAAAAAATAAATTTACCACAATATTAATATATAAATACTCTCTTCGTTGTTAAATATAAAATTCATTTTTGAATCTTTTTGAAATATCTGAATAAATGTATTTTCTGTTTTAACCTTCTGAATGGTTTAAAATAAATTTATTTTATAATTATGAATATATGATCTTATCTAAAAACAGTTGCATAAACTACTGAGCAATCATTAATATTTATATATATATATATAGGTAAAAATGGAGGTACACAGCCGTGTAACTTTTAAAGTTACACGGTCTACGATCGTAGAGTGATTTCACTCTACGATCGTAGAGTAGTCCCCAGATAGTAGAATGAATTCACTCTACGATCGTAAAGTAGTCCACGATCGTAGAGTGAATTCACAAATAGTAGAGTGACTACTCTACGATCGTATCGCAGAATGTAACTTGAAAAGTTACACGGCTGTGTACCTCCATATTCCCCATATATATATAACAAAAAAATAAAAAATAAAAAAATAATATGAATTAGTATTTGGATGGTGAGTAAATGGGAAATCCACTAATTGCCAAATAATATTAATTATTAATTATATACATAAAGGTAGATGAGTAGACAACACTCTTTGAGAAGAAGTCCATTCTCATCCGATGATATATATATATATATACGGAGCCGTTCTAAAGCGGATCAAATAAGCGGACCAAAGAACGGACCAAGGCAAAAAAACACGCGGGTCAGGGTCAACCCGCATGTTTTTCCGACCCATACCCTGACCCTCGTGTTTTTTTGCCTTGGTCCGTTCTTTGGTCCGCTTTAGAACGGCTCAGATATATATATATATATATATATATATATATATATATTCATCTTTAATTGTCTCGTTGTTCTTGAGAGCTCAAGTAATTAGTCTTCTTCCGTTCTTCTCTCTCTTCCATCGCCTCCATGTCTCGCCTCTCCACCTCCACTTTTTGTTGTCATTCAAATTCTTCATCTGTATTCTTTTTTGAGATCACCACATGAAGGTATCAGTTGTTGAAAGGTTATTAAAACTAATTTTGTGTATTGTGGAAGGGTATTAAAGTTAAAAAGTCATTCACATAAGGCGCTTACCGATTCAATCAGGAAATTTCTACGGATTAAGAACTTCACTTTTCTTTATCAAAAAGTCTTAATGGCTTATTTGGTCAGCTCTAAGGTCATTCACACCCATACAGACCTTATCTAACAGCCCCTTAAACTGCTTCCCCCCATCCCCCACCCCCCACCCCCCCACCCCCCACCCCCACTCCAAAAAAAACAAAAAAAAAAAGAAAAAGAAAAAGTGAAGCATGCTGTTTTATGGGACGGAGGGAGTACTTTATTGCCAAACCCATTTGTGGCCTTCTATACAGCCTTTTGTACCTCAAATCCTCGACTTTCGTTATTTTAGATTGATTAATTTATAATCATGACATTTGCACTGATTTGTAGGGTTACTATATATTCAGCCAGAAGTTGAAGCATATAGTTCGCCTACCATTTGCGTCAACTTCTTATGGTATGTAAGAATATCGTTCTTCCTTTGTATCCATATGAATTGTTTACAGTTGTTGATCTAATCATACTACAAATCTACAATTATTTCTGGAGCAAAAAGATACTTTAGTTTTATGGATAAAATATTCAGTTGTGTACTACTGTACTGTAAATTAAACAAGCTTTATAGAGTAGTTCACTTGTGTTTCTTAGATTACCAACATGACAAAACTCTCACCTTGGCTTTCTATGAATGGGGTTATATATATATATATATATATATATATATATATTGATAAATGAAGAAATATTGGATGAAAAGAGATAGTACAAACATAATGGAACAGTAGTTCACCCATCACAAAAGAAGAGGAAAAAAAATCAGAAGAGGGCAGTTCTCCAAGGCCTACAAAGATTAGAAACATAAATTACCCTAAAGCCACCCATGGCTGAAACTCATAAAGAAGCAAAGAAAAATATCTTATCTTGCAACAAAGCAAAAGATAAATATATAATCTCTCTAAAACGGTTGAAATGACACTGAAGCTTGTTATTTAATGGTGAAAACTGGAGTTAAATGGTAATCCAGCCCGTAAAAGATTGTGAAAAAATTATTATATTCTCCATAATATTATGCTTATGTATGTATTCTCTCTAATTTTCAAATATGTTTATGATATTCTTTCTTCTTTCTAGTAGTACCAATTTCAACTAAGTTGGTTTTATGCCAGGAACTGCTGCAATGTTACTTGTCATGGTTTGGAAACCACATATCGGTATTCTTTCCATCCCTATGTTGCTCAGGTAATTGCTGAGCATGTAATTATTTGGATTATTGGGTTATGGAAATTCCTAAGGATGGGACTCTATGCCCTTGATATTTACTTTATAGTATTGTATTCAAGATCATCTTTGTTGCGTTCATGTGTATTCAAATTTTTGTTTATTGTTTCCTGATGCAATATGATGCAAGACAAACTATTCTGGTTGTCTTATAAACGATATTTAATATTGTATGATGCATGTGTGAATAACTAAGGCACATTATAGATCATTAGATATAGATAAATGTAGAATATGATCATCATTCTTGAAAATTGGGAATTAGAAGTACAATGTTTAGGTTTTTAACTTCTTTTATCATATATAATTTTAAAATTCTCTGATGCACTGTGATATTACATTTGTTTTTAAATATGTTCTTCCTTTTACATCAATGATACAATTCAGGTTAAGGCAGCAGAAGTAACTTGTACTTCTATAATGTTGCTATATGGCTTGCAACATTAGATTCATGCAGATTGCTCATTTAGTTGCATATGTTATGGATTTGTGTGAAACTTACAAAAAGCATGGGTTAGTTTTTGTCATTTTCTTTTTATCTCTTATAATATTTCGAGTACATCTGTGCAGTCAGACTTTGTAGTTTTTTAAAGTCGCATAGTAAATGATACCCCGAGGCCAAGAGTTGTAACTATTTATAGCACATTCCATTGTGCCTCTAGGACTAGCAAGTAGTACTAAACAATCATTTTCTTCTTCTTCATTTTTTTAAAGCCTTAGGTTGATAGTAGACTTATTTTTCATTTGTTTTTAAAGATGTTCCTCCTTTCAAATGAATTCATGTAAGGCAGTGATGGAGGAAGTCAGGCAGCATGAAGACACGTGTACTTCTATACTACTTTTCAACTGCTGCTATATGGATTGGAACATTAGGGTCGTGCAGATTGTGCATTTTGTTGCAGTTGTAGTGGATGCTTGTGACACTTTTTATACTTTGAAATAAAAGGGAATATGGCTAACAATTTACATATTTAATCATAATGTGTTATCATTAATGCATTAACTGCTAGTTTTTTTCAGTACTTCAGTTACTAATTCCTCTAAAATCTTAAGCTTTAGAGAATGGGCTTTGACAGTCCGCATAGGATCCCCAACTCGCACGTATAGTTGTGGAGAGATAAATCACTGTCATCAATCATCATAATGCGCAAAGAATCATGAATGCAATTGCACTAACATCATAACAAGGGAAAGCAAATGCAAATGGGAAGACCATGTAAAACGAAGAGGTCTAATATTATAAGTCACAATTGCAAAAAAAAAAAATTAAGTTTTTGGAGAGTCAACCCGATAATGTATATCATGTTTATTTCATTGGATTGGATGAATAGTTTTTCAATATCTTTGTTGCCTTGTTCGACCTGGCATTGCTATGGTGCATATTGATATTGAAGGATAGACAACTAACATCCAAGCTTATCCATTGGCATTTTCGGAGTTGCATTTGCCTTTTTGGATTTAGTGAAGGTGGATAGATGATTTTTGGCTTATCTTTCTACAATGTTTAGTTTCTTCTTGCTAGGTATTAATGTATTATAAATTTGAAATTAAGCGACTTCGTATTTTCTACATTAAGTAGATCATGATTGATCTTTATTTTTGCTTTTGCTGAGACTCCTTGCTCTCATGTCAACTTTGCAGGATCATTATGCTTATTGAAGTAATCTGTGCTGGCTTTTTTATGAGTGTCTACATCTGTGAGTAAACATGTCTACCTTAGAAAAAAGAAGTGTTTCATTGTGCAATGTGTTGTTATGAATGACTTAAGATTATTTATAAAATGTGGTGGTCACCTTCTATTCAGTATATGTTTGAGCATGTTAGATGCGAGTGTAGGCAGGGTTTAGAAAAGAGAGCAGAAAGTTGTTACACATAATTTGAGGCCAACAGGATTTCAAATACCTGTCCTTTAGCTGGTTTTGCCTTGACCCTTGGAGGTTGGAACTAGATGCTTATAAGGAAGAGAGCCAAGTCAACCTATGGAGAAGGAAAGGAAAAGGAGGCAACAAGAATGTTATGTTTTTGGAGGTCAGGGAAGATATTTTATGGCGGTTAGGTGCTTTGAGATCTTCTGTGGCATATGGATGGAGAGGATCACAGGGGGTTTCAGTGACAATTTTATGCATTTTGATCTATTTTGGGAGACTCTGACCTTTCTAGCCTCTGTTTAGGTTTCTACCCTTGGGATTCCGATTTTTGGGGAATTATCATCTCTGATTTTTATAGGTACGACGAGCATTCCTTCTGACGGTTTTATTTTTGTTTCTTTTATTCTTTGGAGGTTTTGAATCTCTGAAGCAACTTTTTTTTTCCTGGTACTAAGTGGTGGAGCAGTAAACATCTCTTGTTGGGCCTTCAGCAATTTAAACTTTTTAGTGTTTCCTTCATTTCTTTTAATTTGTTTTTATTCTGTTTAAGTATTGTTGTTACCGTTGTACCGAACCTTCAAAAACTGAGTTAGAGACCGAATTAATGCTCAATGGTCAACATAGTTTAGAACGTATTGTGCGCTTTGATTTGAACAAACAAAGTTACTGTTATTACTTAAGTTTTTAGCAACACCACTGCAAACTTTAAAGTTCTAACTCAAAATCTCTATGTTTGTTAATTCGATACTAATCTTTAGTGCTGAATTAACAAAACTTATGCTTAACTTCTTCACTTTTATGCAAGCACTCGTTAATTTAAGTTCTGAACTATTATAGCACCAAAAAGTTTCAGTACCTGGTACTTATTACTTGGCACCATAATATTATAGAAGTGACCTCTGGACCTGTGGCACATGAAATGATTGCGATTTTCCAAAATATTGTTAGACCTTTGTAATTTGTTACATTAATCGAAATAATTGGTAGGTTGTATCTTGTACAGATAATTTGAAGGCTGTTGTAGTGATTCTCAATCCATGAATTTTGGTTTATAAAATATTAATATTCCTCAAAACACTTCGGTAGTGGGTGGTCGCAATGGTTCTTGGAGGAAGTGGGTTGAACAAAATTGCAAGTAGGAAGTGTGTTGTTGTTCATTAGAAGAAAAGTAATAAAAGAGTGATTCTCAGAACTGTTCCAGGTATGCAGAAATAGAAAACGTTAGAAACCATAAGAACCAATAATAAGTCTAGGAGTTTGAACCAGCAAAGTGGCTGTTAATCCTTTCCAAATTTCTTGCTACATCTCCTAAAGTTAGGGAATTATGTTTCTTCCAAGGCTGCACTTTTTGTTGGTTATGATTGCTTTGACAATATATCATTATTATTGGTCCTCTGTACTCTATACATTTTTTTTAATTACTTGATATTGATTGATGTTTAGTTTGTCCGGTCTTTGGTCTGTTAAAAAAGATTTAGAAGTTGATAATTTTCATCTCGCAGAGGTCACCGAAAGTAGGCTTGTTATGACTTCTTAGTCATGTTACTTAGTATTGCTTGAAGTTTCTAGGTCATTTTACTTAGTATTGCTAGAATAGCTTAGCTTCTATCATCATCTCCATTAGGCATCTTCAGATGTTAATAGTCCATACAGCTCACCTTCTTGGTGGACTTTCATGTGCAATTCTACTAAGCGAACCCTATTAGGCCACATTTGGATGGTTAGAACTGATCTTGGGGGTGGTTACTCCTTCCTGCACTTATGTTTTTGCGTTATCAAATTAACATCTTATTTCCTATAACTTATATAATCTGATGTTGGATGAGTGTTTTTGGCACTCGTGATAAAAAGCTGTGGATGGTGTATGCACGTATCAATTATATGGACTACATGAAAGGACAGCTGATTCTACATTAAAGATCACTTTTAGTAAGGAGAATGAAAATTCAACCCAAACTAGTCGAGACTAACGTTAAAAAGTTGTGATACATTAAAATTTCCTGCTTCTGTAATGATAATGTTGAGATTACTGGTTGCCTGGTTGGGAAGGGGTGACTAGCAGTAGGGGAGAAGTAATTTGATATTTTGGTCTTGTAAAGCAGTGAGATATCTTTTACTGGAAAAAGTAATTTGATATTTTGGTCTTGTAAAGCAGTGAGATATCTTTTACTGGAAATTAACTCGAGTTATGCTTGGTTCTTTTTCATTATTGCTTGTTAATTTCGTTGGCGCTTGCAGGTTATGTGCACCAGTATAATTCATTGGAATCTCAACCTGATGTCTTAAAGTCATTGTATTCTCCACTTCAACCATCAAGTTCTTTGGAAGGGTTGAGGTAGTTGTATATATCTAGCCTTGGATCACTGGTTCGATCCCCATACGTGGGGCCAAAATTACTTATAAAAAAAGCCAAAGAAAAATCCACAATTATAAAGTGCAATTAAGAATTAATGAGATTCTATAATTATCATAAACTTGCTGTGTATTTATTTGTGCGTTTCTTGATAAAAACAACTGGAATAAGGTACAATTATAATAATAAATTTGATGAGATGCTGTCATGATCAGCATACATATAATTGCTTTAATACCTCAACTGTTGTAAAAAGCTTGGGTACGAGCAGATAAAAAATTAAAAGTTAGAGCCATTAGTTAAGGCTTGCACTTTGTATACACACGACACTATCATATAAACTTGTTTAGCTCAAGAGCTCTTTTGTCACTTGGTTATTACTTAGTAGTGTTAACGTGTCTCAAGCATTTCATTTTCTTATTTTTGTGTGTGTGTGTGTGTGTGTGTGTATATATATATATATATATATATTTGTAAAGTTATTTCACATCATTTATATTGTAATTTGAAGCAAGGATGGATCTAGGATTTACTTTGGAAAAAAGCTCATAAAAGTTTGAGAAATAACATGAAGTAATTTGTAGTAATTGGACTCTGACAAGTTAGACTCCATGGTACATATATAGGGTGAAATTCCCATAGGACATATAGGATGGATTTTACGATAATGTAAATAATTTATGTAATATTCTCAAAATGATCTATTATATATTATTTGTTACTTTGTTAGTAAATAGTGAGTGTTTCTTGTATGACAGGTATCATGATGGTGGTCGACTCTCTGATCAGCAAATGGTTTTGTTGCAATATCAGCGAGAAAACCTTCACTTTCTGAGTGAGGAGGTATATGAGAATTGGAAAATTTGTTAATGTAGTGACTTCTTTGCATGCTGTCGGCACATGCTTTCTCTGGAAATGGTTCCTATTTAATTGGTCACAGAAATGAGGAAACTATTGCAATTATTCTCTCCACATTGTGTAATTAATCCATTGATTAGTGAAGACTGATATATAAAATTGTGTAATCAATCCATTGATTAGTGAATTTATCTTAAAAAAGGTATTCTTAGTGAATGTGGGTATCTTTTGTAGCTCTGCTTGGGGGACGTGCATGGTTGAGCTCCATCTTTGGATATGTTAGTGACTTGGTGTACACGTTTGTTGAATAAGTATATACTCTTTGTGGCTGAATTTCATTGTGATTTACTTGTAGATTCTCCGATTGCAAGAATGCTTAAGCAAATATGAAAAGACTAGTGATGGGAGCACACCTCAGGTATTGATAATTCTTGACCTGGTATTTTAATTTTACACTAACATGTTTCAATTTATATTGTTGATCTTGGGTTAGCTAAGTATGTGATTGAGCTTTTTTTGTTCTTGCTCTTGGAAGTGGAAGTTTTTCGGAAGTATGCTAAACTGTACTTGAGCCATAATACGTCCTTGTCATGGACCCTGAAATCTATCCTTAAACTAGCTCAGGCACACCTTCCTCAGCAAATCTTAGATGTATATGTTTGAGATCAATTTTCTCCTGCTCCTTTCCCTATTACTGTCTGTCTTGAACATTATGTTCATCATAAAGGTGAAGTAGAGAATATTTTGTGGTGCTTATGATCAAGGAATCTTTGAGACGGAGGGAAATTGACTTTAAGCTACACAGCACTTACTTTCTTTCCATTTGTTGGCTTGATGGAGGTGCCTCATCCCTTTTCTTGTTCTCTTGGTTTCTTTTGGAGGACCAAAACCTAGAGATGAAAATCCGTCTCCAAGTTAATATTATGTTGTCTTCATTTGGTGAACCTTACAGTGATGTCTTATGCGTAGAGTTGTAATAAATGAACTTCAATGTATGTTTCATTTTTCCCTTGTGCAGGTTGATCTTGCTCATCTATTAGCAGCTCGTGATCAAGAATTACGAACAATTTCAGCTGAGGTATACTTTGGATATCTGCCCGATGAACAATTATTAGTCCACAATCATATTAATGTTGTTACCTTCCGAATTTTGATTGCTATCTTTTTAATATGTTCTTTAATTATGATGATTCTCATTTGCCTTATATTTTCTTGTCCTGCTCCTCGCGCTAGATTTCAGTTTATGCTTCTAAGTTGTGGGGTTTTAGAGTGTGTTGCATACTTATGTTGGTATACTGATGGGATCATTACCTATTTGCTACTGGTGATTATGTTAAGAGGGTGTTATGAACTTGGTTACACTTAAACATAGAAAGTGTTAGTACTTGAGCCCCCGCTTCATGTGCTTATTTAAGTTTCAAACTAAATTTTTTCTGACAATACCTGTGATAATATTTGGGGTAATCTCATGTATGTACTTTAGTATTGTAGTGTGATGATATTAATTTCTGTATGTATACTGAATCATATCATGTTTCAGATGAACCAATCGCAATCTGAGCTAAGCCTTGCTCGATCTCTGATTGCTGAGAGGGACTCAGAGATCCAGCGTTTTCGCTCTACCAACAACCAGGTATGTTCCTTATGTTGTCTGTCTGATGCATGTAATTTCTGTTGCATTGTGTTTTCTTTTTAAAAATCGTAGTTCTTTTCTATTGTCTTTTGCATTGAAGAACAAAAATTTTGCATTGTGTTTGGGTACACAAGTACCAATAGGCAGTTCGCTTTGGTAGGCTAGTAAAATATCTGGTAACTCTGTGCGGCTTATAAAATCTGGATGCACTTTTTTAATATGATCATCCCATATGGTATTGTCTGTGGGAGAAATTAAATTAACCAAGAGCGCAAGTATACTTTTTCTAGAAGGCAAAAACACTCTTTAAGCAATACAACAAGAATAAATTTCCAACCTCAAGATTTGCACGATCGAGTATATTTGTGTCAAGATATTCTTTTGTTTTTTGGCATTGAATATTTAAAATGTTGAGCCTTGTCAGGAAGCATTAGGTCATTGAATAGTGTGGTGAGATTTAGTGGCATGGAAAGCCATAGATCTTGCTAGAACAATGATATGTATATATTGAATCCCTTTTGAAAATTTATGTATTTTGACAGTGCCTCGCTTGTTTCCCTTCCTGACTAGTCTTTCGGTGATTTAAATGTCTAAACAGTATGTTGAGGAGAATGAAAGGCTGAGAGCCATATTAGGAGAATGGAGTACTCGAGCAGCAAAGGTATAATGTCATTTACTTCTCTAACTTGTGCATGATACCTTGAACATACTCTATTCACTTTAGACTCACTGCTGCATATGCTAACATCTGGTGCATGATATAGCTTGAACGAGCATTGGAGATTGAGCGGAAGTCGAACTTGGAGCTCCAGAAGAAGATATCGACACTGAAAAGTAAAACAAAGCATGAATTTGTGGAGCCAACTTAGCAGCATGTGGTTAATCACAAATACGTTTTGACATCATGTGTTCCTAGATAATGTATTATTTCCTTTTATTTTTTCTCTTCCTCCTTTTTGTCATTGTTTGGTGGATAACTGGATCAGGAATACGCAACTACGCAATAGTGAAATACCAGTAGGTAAAAATAGTCCAGTGTACAGATAAGTCGGTTCTTGAAATTCCCTTCTCTTAATATGTATAGAATTTGTCTACAAATTTTATATTTCTTGGATATTGCATTAAAAATGACCAATCATTTATATAAGAAATGATATTTTTAGCACTGACAAATATTATTTCCAGCAAACGGTATGGAAAATCAGATATGGCCGTTGAGGTATCAGAAACAGATTTCTCAGTTCACAGAGACTTGATTATTTATTGACAAAAGGAAAGGAAGAAATAAAAAACATTTTGTGGGGTTTGAAATCCCTTTTGCTTCTTTGACATCAAATACCCAACACACTGAAGGAGCTACCTTACAAGCATTTACAATAGTGCTGAAGCAAAAGATCTAAAATTCCAAAACAAAATGGGACAAGACGGGAATGGGTTGGAAAGAAGGAAAGAGTGTGCAGTCTCCGCTCACTGACAAGATGAAGATGGGAATGGGACTGTCATTCTGCTGCTATTAACAAGCTAAAGCTTTCAATCATCTATGCAAAGCAAAAATTAATACCAATTCAGTCAAAACTTCTTCCAAGGTCATATTACAATGACTATGGTAAGAGATTGATTAGATTTGAAAATTCTGTCCAAATTTACTTTAAATCATTAGCACTACAGTCCCTTGTTGATAGCTCGCTTACAGTTGGGATACATGGGTAGTCTCGTTCAAAAAGAGACACCCGAACACATAATTGTAGAAATCTCCACCTTTAACTGTTTCAACTCCACCTTTAACTACGGCTTCCGTGTCGTACTTGCATGCTCTATTACAGTCGGGGCAGTAGGTCACCTGCAGTTGCAAATGATATAATTATTATTTCACTACTCAAATTTTAGAGTTTCATACCACCGAGTAATTTAGGCTGGAAATGAAGGAAGCTTTACAATAGTTGCACACCTCCAGTAATTTAGGCTGGAAATTAGAATCAAGCATGACATCCACACCGTACATGGCCCTAGACATGGGATTATGCATTTCTGGATGCACTAGTGCAGCCGACTCAAAAACATTTTTGATCATCCGTCTAACTCTTGAATGAATATCCAACCAATTAACTGTAACACATACGAGAATTTTCATTAATAACTAATCAAAATCCAGAAACGAGTATCCCACTTATACAAGGGTAAGGCCAGCAAATTGGGATGAAAGACGAGGAGGGCATGTACCTTGATGTTCTTGTTCAAACTCCCAAACAAATTCTGGTGTGTTCATGTGATTCAATCTCCGCCCATAGTTCTGAAGGCCATGGAAAGAGATTATGGGGTCAATTCACAAGTTGCAATTAAAGATGAGACATAAGAACATGCTTCCAGATGAAAATTAACGATGAAGGATAAGCATGGTAGTTGCATATGAATGAAAAATATCATTCATCACGCTAGAGCAATGAGAAAATTTTCTTAAAATGATGATTGACAATTACCATAACAGTGAAATGAGTCTCGTATTCATAAAGACTGTGCTTGTCCAAAGTATATGTGTTGTTTGCCAGTCTAACCTGCAAGAACGAATGAAAGTAGAGTTCAACATAGATATAAAAATACAGAGCCTCCACAGTGAATTGTCAAATAATAATAATTAAGAATAGGTTCCTCTGCAGCCATCCTCATGTACTAAGTAGTTCAGCAACTATTAGTTCTGATGAGCAAAATACGTACCCAGAAAACATCAGAAAGGAATACTTCCAATGGGTTCACGCTGCGAAGCAACACAATGTAACGAAGATCAAACTTCTTCCCTTTGAACAAAGCTGGGTGCTCAATATACTTCTGACAAATTTTTGGACCAGTCTCCATGAGGCGGATGATAGAAGATAAATTCTCAGTGACAGTTGTATCAATAGTTCTTGCCATGTTCCACGGCTTTAGGATCCATAAATTATCAAGCCCGTCCCTCTCGCGCACATAATAGTCGCCAATTAATTGAGTGAGCTGAAATTCAAGATTATAAGTAGGCTGAAACCATTTAGGTGATCCATGAGCCTGTTAGGAAAAAAATCAAGATTAGCTACATCTTGCATAAGAAGGCAAGTCATACAAGTTTTTCCCTTAGCAAACCAAAGTGACTGAACTATTTTACCTTCTGAATTGTTTCAGCCAAATGATGTTTCATGACGAGGCAAGCCTCGTATGGAAATTGGTTTATGTACTGTTGGTCAGTTAGCCCTGCAGCCGTCTTCATTTCTTCATCCACCTGCATACCTGTCCATATTATTTCTGCATCCTTCGGGTCAGTGGCTGCAAATAAAGAGTATTTTAGAAATAGAATTTATTTTATAAAAGAAAAACTAATTTATAAGATAATCGAATGGCTTATCAAAATATAAAGCCACAAGCAATAAATTTTAACTTCAAAACTCTTAATAAAATTAAAAATAATACTTTTCTTTTAAATACGTATATATTTAATTAATCAAACTAGGGAACTTTAACAGATGTGCAAACTTCACCAACATAGCAAAAAGGACTAGATATAGCAGCAAGTAGGGATCAACCGCATATAGCTATGCTAATACTTAGCAACACGTACTGATTACAAATTCAGGATGGGTCAAAAATTCTTCTACTTGTGGTATATCTGTATAAACACGTAAAGCACTTCCATCACTATGAAGCATACTACAGGTTGAGGGTGACTTTATGGTTGGAGATGCACAACTTGATGATTTCAATTTTTGCCTGTGGTTCTCATACTCCTGCAGAATTCATGAAGGAATTTATTTACAACACAGTAAAATATCTAAGTGTTATAGTTGGAGGAGCAGTTCAATTTCGTGAAAAAAAATATGGAAGGAAAAGGACATACTTTAATAAAATAATTTTTAGGGGTGTGGAACCAAGCAGTCAGTCTGGCAGAACGCTGCTTCTCCTCCCCAATACCAAATAGAAAATCAAGAGTGCATTCTTCACCTCTTTGAATAGTCTTGGTAGGCCAAAGAATTGAAAAGCTGAAAAATCAGATTACAGTTAAACCGGCCTCAAGAAAAGTCCATCTATGAAGAAGTTACTAGTACAAAAGAGTTGCGTCAGTATAGAAGCAGAGAACTTCTCTTTACTCAAATACATATTGAGAGGAACATGGCCTTTTGTAAACACCAGAGATCATTACAAAAATGAACCCAAATCTGAAGCATCTACCTTTCTATTGAGCTAAATGTATCATAATACAAGATGTATGGTTGGCTAGTGTACCAAGTCTGGCATATTCAAAAATAATAATAATAATACTCATGCTAACCTCACAGCTGAATCTAGTTTACCCTCTGGCATGAACAGAAAAGGCGAGACTCTAAAATTTGCCTCATCACTATGACGTAGAGCAGAACCTAGTTCATCCATCACATACCTACAAGGAACACGAAACAGTATTAGATATGAGCAATTATTGAAGCAACGGCATTCATCTTCGAATTTTCAAAAAGAAAGAAGGCCACTGGTTTTATTGCTTTGCAACTCTCCCACCCCACACTCCATACACACACACACACATCTTTTATATATAATTAAATAAACCACTTGTATCTTGATTTATAAATTGCTGATATTTAAGAAGGCTTTCATCTTCTTCTTTCTACCAACACTGACTACCCTAGACCCTACAAATCAGATGATGAGAGGTAAGAACTTAAACTGATTGATACAGTAAATAAGTCTCTGGTGCTCACAAAAACACATATCAAGTACAGTAGCAAAAAACAATTATTAAGAAAGCAAGCCTATTGCATACCATACAGAAGTTTCATCAATCTTTTCCTCATCTGCCAGTCTATATGTCATCAAGTATAACCACATGGCACTGAGAACACGATCAGTAAGAGGTTCCTCAGCAGTCCAATTTGGCAGACGTTGTTGAAGCACTGAATCAATCACAGACTTTCCCGCTTCTATGATCTTTGATGCATCAACACCATTCAGTTGAGAGAGATGAGGCAGATACTCGAGAATTTCTATAGCACTTTCTCCAAGAGGGCCTGGAATATCCACCTGTTTCAATGCTTGTATCAGTAACAAGGTGCGTGAATTTCAGCGTGTGTTATGTATTATAAGAGAGCTAGTTCTATTGAAGATACCTCCAAAGCACGCAAGCATTGAAATGTCTTTATGAGCTCCAATAAATCACTGACTGAGTTCTGATCTAGTAGATTTCCTCGAAGATTTAAATATGAAAGAGAAGGCATTTCAAGAGGTGAAAATGCCTAAGCGAAACCGTAACAAAACAGAATCAGCAATGAGCTCAGAAATTACTAGATGTCCATTTAGAAAACACAGTTGTAACTAAACTAAATAAAAAAATTCATCAACAAAATAGGCGGATGGCATCCATATGTATAATAAGATACAGTTTCTGAAAAGTTTGATGTGCGGTGAAGAATAATTTGAGAAACTGAGGTGAATACAGGAATTAGAAATTTAAAAGAGGATTAGTTCTTATCAAAACAATAAAAATAATTTTAAAAAATAAAATTAGTGAAGAGGATTAGTTCTAACCTTATTAATTAGATTGTGAATACACCTATTTGAGAGATCAAGAGAGACCACACTTCTCAAGGAATTGTCACTTCGGTGGCTACATCCAGGATTGTCTTTACTGTATGTTCCTCCACAAAAACCCAATGCCCACTCATCGAATCTAGGAGTGAAAGATGAGTTGTAGATTTCCAATCTTGGGCAACCGGGAAGAATAATCTGTGTCATGTGATCATTACTAGAAACATAATAGCTCAGTTCTCTCTCAACGACAACCAATAAACATAACTTCAAAAAGGAAACAGCATCTAATCTTCCATGTACTAATAACTTACCAGTTTTGTAGAACAGGATTATTGTTCAACCAGAGGGCTCTTAGGTGTTTGAATTTGGTAATTTCCTGGGTAATGATTTCCGCATTCTTAAGCTTGTTGTCACACAGGCTCAGTGCATGTAAGTTCTAGAGCACAAGGGAAAAAAGATCATAGATAGAGTTAATTAAGCGATTTCAACAACAGATTACTAAAAGTGAAATAAAATACTAAAACAAATGTAGTCAAGATAGAATGGTTGAAATAATATAGTACTTCCCCTTAAAAGAATGGTTGAAGTGAAAAAATTAGGATGTGTGTTTGCAAATTTTGTAAATGGGACTCATTTTATGGAACGGAGGGAGTAGTTCTTAAATGTCAATTCTTTTTATCAATGTCTTCAACGAACCTCATGTTTCCATGCTATCTAGGGAAAAAAAATACATAAACTGAATAAAAGAAGCATACAGGGAATTTACTGTGCAATTCAAGAGACAGCAACATATCATCATCAATGCCAAGCTCATCTAGCTCCAGCCAACTTATAGTATCATTGCCTTCATCTTTTGCTTTAGAAACTTCTCTCTCCACTATCTCCATAACATCCAATTTGATTCTATTCTCATCCGCCTCTTCAGAATCTGATTTTAAATCAATGTCAACACACATCAATGAAGCCATTCTCTCTGTCAACCCCGAAACTTCCTGCAACTGCAGCACTCAAAAGTAGCAGATTTCAATTTACAGAAACTTCTATATACAACCAAACAAACAATGAAAAACCCAATAGTATCACTAAACCTTTTCAAGTTAGATCAAAATTGTAAACTTTACCAATTTAGCGATTAAAACATAGAAACAGTTTTAGCACCATAAATAACACAAGTATTAAAGTATTCATTTTTTTTATATATCTACTTACAAAATCAATGAAAAGAGAATAAAAACCCAAACTTAAAACTTTGACAGTTAGAGTTCTATGTTCTAGTCCACCTACTAACATACAATGGACAATTGTAGCCCAATTAATTTTAAAAAATAATAATTTCTGTATGCTGATTTCTGTCAATACCCAAAACAGCTCACTCCCTGAAATGTACTGGCTTGCTTTAAGATGGGTTCCATAAAATTATAATTCAACTGTTTATACCAGAAAATTAGAATAGTGATCTGAAATTATAGAATTACTTCTACTTCTTCGATTTTCTTTTTTTTTTAAATATTGGATAATAAACAAATTCAAAATCTTAAGTGTTTGTGTGAGAGATGGGATTTAAAATGGGAGACCTGTTTGAGGGCATCCGAGAGACGAAAAGTCCAAGCGTGGTCGACGAGGAACAAATGGGATTCTTTTTCCATGGAGTCTGAAGATGTTAGTATCAGACGCCTCTGTCGGCCATCGTCCACCGGCTCAACCTGGAAATATTCACCGCCGTCAAAGGTCTCCGTCGACAGTTTCTCGAAGAGTCGGCGGTGCAGCGACTGTGGAATCCCTGCGGCAGCCAATAACAGGCCGTGGACTTCCACGAATTCCTCGAATGTTTGGATTTTCTTCGCCGCCATTTTCGATTCACTCACTTAGTTTCAGTACTGTACCAAACTTGATAGTGAGGGGTTTAAGGGTTCTGGACCATCTGGTATTGAGATTTCCTTTACATGTCCTTTTTTCTCTTGTTCTTTTTTTAGGGCCAGATATTTTTCCCTTGTTCATGTTTTTGTTTTTGTTTTTGTTTTTATTTTTTGGGAAAGGAGAAAGGGTAGAGAAATAAAAGCTTTCCTTTTCTGTTTAAAAATTTATAATTATTAGTATTTTTTGGGATAGAATATAAACTTACTTTTCTCTCACTTTTTCTTTTAAAAAAACTACCAAGAAATATTTATATTCCATAACGCACCTTATATTTTTAATTTCCTCTCCGTTTCTCTCAAATTTAAAATTAAGAAAAAAGAGCCTAGATGTTATAATTTGAGTCAAATTGAGTAAAAATAAAGTCATAGCTTAATAATAAGGCTCAATACATCCAAAATGTTCGAATCAAATTATCAAATTATTGCGTCCAAATCTACCTAAAAAGTCATAATTAAATATATTAATGATAATAACTTTAATAATATAACTCGGGTGAATTTGAATCAAATTATAACAGACTCAATAATATCTTTTTGGGTTATTTTATACTGTGTTTGATTATGTCTGAATGCCGCTTATTATAAATTCTTTTGTACTTTTTAAAGTCTCTTAATCGGTAAGATTCAAATCTAATTAGAAACCATCCAGACTCGTGTCTGAACGAGTTTATATTTGTTATAGACAAAAATAACATCTTGTCCTTCCATGTTTTTTCTCTTTAGCTCATCAAAATCCAATCTCTCTCCTCTTCCGCCATGACTGCAATTTTCCAAATTTTCTCTCTATATGTACATGTACATATTTATGTATGTGATTATTATACATGCATGAATCAGAACCGTCCGATTATGAAAGACAATAGTTACCAATAGTAGGAGAAAGACCTTCAAAAGTATCAATATTGAAATCCTAGAGCAAACCACATTTGCCAACTCCAAGAGTCCCAAATCATCAACAACTTGAACAAGTAATCAAAATTTGGTTGACTAGATGAATTGATTGAACAATTGTCTCAATTTATCAAACTTGTAAAACCCTAACAATTGAATAGTAACTTATAATAAAAAAAAATCAACAATATATATATATATATATTTAATAAAATACAAATAATTTTGAATTTCCTGCTCACTTAATAAATCATCTGGACCGTTCAAAATTTGAGATAAATCCCACCATCCATATATGTAACCGACTACAAATCTAGAAGAGAGAGAAAGAGAATTTACATATCTCAATTAATTGATTGACGAGAAATTGATGGTACATATATATTTATGAAATAGAGGGTTTCAATTTGAGGGATGAATAATTTTTATATTTCTGTATATATAATGTATGTATAATTGTGTTTATATGATTTTAATTAAATTTATTAAAGGAGAAAGTAAAGTTTATATATAATGTATTTATAATTGCAACTATGATTGTTTAAACTGTTCAGATAATTAAAATAGTAGCAAACTATTATTCAGACATTCTCATGTAAAACGGTCATGACAGAAGATATTAATAATAGCAATTTGAGTCTTTATATATATATATATCAAAAAATCTCGCATGTTACGATGTGAGACTGAAGTGAAGTGTTATATTATATTTTTTTTTCTTGTTTTTGTTATTTGATGATATTTTATGTTTCTCTTTGTATGAAAATTTGTTTTTTTGAATTGCGAGATTTATTTTTGAGTTTGAGAGAGTTTTTTTCCCTATCTTATTATAAGTCTATTTTCAATGTGATTATTGGTGATGATAAAATAAATTTTGCCAAAACATTCTGAAATAACATTGTTTTAGTTAATGAAAATAATAAAAATAAATAATTATACTTAATGAAATACTTATGTGGGCATCATGTATTAATATATTTTGTCATTTTCATTGGCCTTTATTGTTCGGAATATCCGAATATTTTCCAAACAAAACCTAAATGTTTCGGCAGCAATATGCATGCAAGTCATGAACAAATTAGCCAAAAGAATAACATTGTTATACATATAGATATAGCCACGTTGCAATTATACACCACTTCATCACATGACAAGACCGGGAAAGGGAGAGGGAGAGAGGGCAAACCCTTCAAATTTGAGGTTATGAAAATACAACCATGAGCGCGATTCGTTCTAGCCCCGAAAAGAGGGGTCTCAAATATATATATATATATATATATATATATATATATGAGAATATTAGAAAAAATATTTTTCAATTTTAATATATTTTGTTATAATCGAATTATTATGTTTTAAGTTTCAAAAAAATACTTTTTTGAATATAGATTTTAATTTTTATTTATTTATTTTTACTTTTTTTTTTGGTGAACACAATTTTTCGAAAAGGGTCTTGTTTTCATTTTTCGTCATGCGCCACAAAAATATCAAGAATCATCATACTAAGGGCATGTTCGGGAATGACTTATTTTTAATGACTTATAAGCTAAAATATAAGTTGACTTATAAGTAGTTTTAATTTGTGACTTATAAGTAAAAGTGTTCGATATCAATTTGATTTATAAGTTAAAATAAGTTATGAAGGTGTTCGGCTCATAATAACTTACAAGTTAAAATAAATTTAAAGATTATCAAAAAGGACATTAATAAAAAGAGGGAAATGTAAGACCCCAACTTTTATAAATAAAGATGAATTTTTCTATAAATACTATTTTTGAATATTATGGAATAAATTTGATATAATGTTATAGTTGTGGGTAATATTTATAAATTTTGCAAAGTAAGCAAGTTGTTATAAAATATTCGTTTGGTGGGGAATATTCTTTTTGTGGGGAATATTAAATGACGACAAAGACAATCATTGGTGGACTTATGGCGGAATTATTGTCGGATCGAGAAAACGACAAAAAATACTTTATGAAAATAATTGGCGGAGGTATTACCGTTAAAAACCTGTTGAACTACCCGGTAGTAAAAAATGCGATGAATGGCGTGGTTGCATAGTAGACACGGTATTGATTATTGATGCTTACGTGAGAAGTCACTCAAATTTATACTCAATTATTGCTACTGAGAATTTTTGATCATATCGCTTATATTATTGATTCAATTATTGTCACAATATCATCTCGTATAATATGTTATATTATTAAATCAATAATTGAGGCGACAAGTTATAAATGATTAATAATTGTTGAAAGATTAAATATGTGTTGATTAAAAATAAAATGATTTGTGGTAATATGTATTCAATCCTCGATGATATAAAGAGTCATTATAGAGACGTTTGTGTGGTAAGTTTGATTATTTTATGGGGGCCCATATGTCATCATCTAAGAGTCTCTTCGTCGATAAGTAATTACCTTCGTCAATATAGTAATTACCTTCATCGATAGTAATTACCTTTACCAGACGTCAAACCACTTGCCGTTTCATATTACGGTGGTCGAACCACTTGTCGTTTCACATTACTGAGCGTCAAACCACTTTTCTTTTCACATCACCGGTCGTCAAGCCACTTGCCTTTTCACATGGCGGTCTTAAGCTAGAAATCTTTTATAAATAGAGGGCTAGTGCTTCATTATTTTTCACTTAATTCATTCAAGTTTATAGAGAGAAGTAGTAGAGAGATAAGAGAAAGAAGAGTAGTTTCACATACTACACTATTGCAAGATTCAATCTCTTACTAAAGTAAGGGTGTTATTCTTTCTTATTCATGAAGAGAATGTTGTTATTCCATTTCTTATTATTACATTGGAATAACTTTATGTGCGCTGTGATCTACCCTACATACTTGGTGACATTTTTCTATTATTACATTGGAACATCACATGCATGTGTTTTACAGGACTGGTTCCGCTTTTTATTATTATTAGTTGGAACATCCACATCGTGTGTTTTTACAGGACTGGTTCCGCCTTTTTATTATTCTATTGGAACATCACGCTTGCAAAATTTTGCACGACACGGTTCCGTTATTATTATTCGTTGGAATAACCTCGTCATGCAAAATCTGCATGCGTGGTGATTTCTTTTGTTATTCCATTCTTTATTATACTCGGTTGGTTAAAAGTTTTGATTTTATACTCCATGAAATTAGTAGAATATCCTTGATATTTGCGCTTCATCCAAAGATCTTTTATGGAAATATTCTTACGATCATTCTTAAATTTTACTCTACAAAGTAGTATCGTGTTGACAATTTGGACATTAGTAGTTCTTGGACAAATTAATTCTTGAACTTGTTTTATTGAATTCTTATATCATTGTCATCATCCTCATGTTTATATTATGTTGAAAGTCATCTCGTGGCTGTAGCAGTGCATAGATGGACTTGGTATGATTATGATGAGGATTATTCGATTAATAATCATGACCATAATGTTACAAATGATGTGGTAAAAGTCCTCGTTGGCAGTAGTAGTGCATTGATGGGCGATTGTTGGCATGATCGTGATCATTAATGAATACATAAATATTCTTGGCCCGTAGGTGCATGGATAATTGTGGTCGTGATACTAAAAAGAATATCCTTGGTAGTAGTGCGAGGGGTGATTCGATGATGTGGAATATTTATTGGTGAGTCTCAATTTATAATAAATGATTAAAAACCTTTTAAATCATAAAAGATAGTAGATTTTATTTTCTACTTGACTCTTTTAATGGATTCTTTGGTTCCACCGCAGATTAAACTTGATGTTTATTATATTTTATCGGTTTAACATCTTGTTGAAGGCTAATGATAATTTATTCTCGCATTATCTTAGTCATAATATTTCTTTCTTGGGCTAGTTTGAGCTTACCCTTTCTTTCACCGTTCTTTTCGAGGAAATGAGAATATAATTTGGGATGAGTCGAGAGCGGAGTAATGATCGAGAGGATAGCATTAGTAGTCCTCACTATTACGTGAAATAGTGTGATAATAATTGTAATGAGGACTCCTTTTGAGTTTGTATAATCTCTAGTGAGACAATATTTGTATTCAAACTCACAGTTTATATTTTGTCGTATTATTATACACATGCAAGTTGTATTAGTAAATTGTATTTGAATTCTGTACCATGTATCTGGCGACCCAAGATGAGTGATGTATACCTAATTTTGGGGGCGTCACAGGAAAAATAGAGGAGAGACAAAATAAATATTACATTTGGTCAAACTAACTTATTTTTTTGACTTAAAAATCTACTTATAAGTAAAAAAATAAGTCATTTCCGAACATGTGAATGGTAACAAATGACCGTTAAAGGGAGGGGGCAAACCAGTGGCGGACCTTGGTTAGGGCAGTGAGGTCAATTGACTCCACTGAATTTTTAGGGTAAAAAAAAAAGAATAAAATTCTACGGTGTTTAATAAAAAAAAATTAAAGTTGAAATTGAAAAATACTATCTCATCATATTTTGACTTTTTAAAGTCAATTCACGAAATCTTAAAATTTAAAATTGATATAAAGTTATTTAATTTTAATACAACATATATAAGTACAATTGTACGTAAACTAATTATAAAACACTATTAATTATTATCTTTATTTTTTTTCAAAACTTGAACGAATTTATATAAATTCAATTTGAGTTTCATGATTTCGCGAATTGACTTTAAAAAGTCAAAATCTATATCTAATTTTAGATTAGAGGTAGTATTAAATTCTTCAAAATTCATATTCTATACTACCTTGGTCACTACAATATTTTTTGTTTCTCCATTTCTCGTCTAACGGATTGACCTAATTCTTCTCACTAGTTCGACTATAGAGAAAATTAGATACGTTTAGAAAGGATTAATTGTAAATTGCGATATTAGTTCACTAATTCTTCTCACTAGTTCATCCAAAAATTGATACGTTTAGAAAGGATTAATTGTAAATTGCGATATTAGAATTACACTTTATTGTGATTTTAATTAAATAGAACTTATAGTGCGAATCCAAATCATTAATTAATTAAGTTACTGTTGATGCTCTATTTTATTTTATTCTTTGATATTTTTCTAGGACGATTTGCGTTCAATTCCATAACATCACACTGAAACAAAATCTAGATATGACTACTTTATTGAATGCTTCTTGTTCTTGGCTACATCCTATCCTATTCCTATGTGTAGTAACCAAATTAAGTTGCTTTAATTTCTGCAGATGAAACATAATAAATACTATTAGATAGTGGTTAGTATGAAGTTAATTTTGGTCAATTGATTAATACAATATCGACATGCAAGCGGAATATGATTTCTCTATATATTTCAACACTGTATTGGTCACATGATCAATTTACCATAAAATTAACTTTAAGGTAACCGGATCCAAAACATTAGTTGCCTTGTAACATTGAATACTAATGACCAGTGTTTTAAAATTCAGACCGCATCGACGGTCGGACCGGTAAAATTCGTGTCTTCTAGTTCTGTTTGGACCAAAAACTGATTTTTGGTCAAAACCCGGGTTGACCATCGGTCCAACCGGTAAAACCGGATAATTGACCCAGGTTTTAAATTTTGTTTACCAACAAATTTTTAATATTAAAATTAACACTTTTATTAATATTATAACTCATTTTTATTTTATTTTAGTTAATAAAAAATGAGATTTTTAAATTTTTTATCAATTATTAATAATATATATTTTTATATATTAATAACGTCACTTGATCAATAACAATTCGATCACTTATTGAACTAATAATTCATATTTTTTTCTATTTGATGAACGATTCGATTATGAGAACCTTATTAATTTGCTAATGACAATGCAAAACAAGGACATGTGGGCCATGGCTAGCATGCAGCGCTGGCATTTTGGTTGACCAGTCAGCAATTCAAAAAAAATACTCCTATGGAGGAAATAATTCAAAGTTCTCCTTTATTTATTTATCTAAATTGCTGGTCCCATTAGATTTCGTTTATACGACAGGTGTAAGTAAGAACCAGGGCCTGTGTTCCACTAAACTTATCCAATTGAATTTTCTCTGTACCTAAACTTTGTTCTGTCTCTTACCTCATAAATAAATCTAATTTATTTATCATGCTCCTTCTCTCCAATAATTAGAATATCATTTCTCATTTTAACCATTACAATATATTTATATTGGATTATAATTACAAAATTTATTAATAACGCACAAAAAATATTCAACAAAATTATATTAATTTTTTGTTTAAATTCTATTGAGACCAGATTATATGATAGAGATAAATAATTGAATTAGGCCATGTCACAATCTTTTGATATCCAAAATGTCTTTATAATATAGTAGTAATATTTTTGGCAGCTTAATTAATACTCCTTCCGTCTCAAATTAATTACTCAGTTTTGACTTTTTTAAATTAAATTGACTATTTTTAAAATTAATAATTAAGCATATATAAATATATTTCTAAAATTATAAAAATTGGGGTTAGTAATAAATTGTATATATTTTCTTTTGATTATAATCTCTTCATCTATATTTTAGCAAAAATAGTAAAAAGATTAATTTAATTTTAAAAAGTCAAAATAGAACAATTAATTGAGGATGGAGGGAGTATTTAATAGTAACAGTGGACCACTAGGATGATGGGCAGGTGACTCAGATTTATTATTATTTATTTTTTGGGTCACTATTATAAAAAAGTATTTGATCATATTATGTATTTTTTATTTTTATAGGCACATAGATTTTCCTCAGGAACAGATTCTTGGTCAAATACTAGGTGGCGGGGGTGAAGAATGAAGATGATGGTATCAAACTATCAATCAATACAGCAAAGTCAGTCACGTCACGCTTATTAATACATGAAAACGACGTCGTCTGATCTGGAGTTCAACAAATACCAAAACGTCGTCGTTGTAAACCTAACGAATCCCGAGAAAATCCACGACTTGTTCTAAAGTTGACAAAAACAGGAGTGGGCGCTCTCTCAGCAGACAGTCTTGAAATTTGAACCCCATTAGGTGTCGACCTTATGACAACGACACGTCACAAGATATTTACACGTGGTTCAATTTCATTCCTAAGACTAAATACTCTCTTGTAGCAGGCTCTACAATTCAGATTCCGTATCGCCGTTTAAAAAATCCATCGAACGGCTGATATTATGTTTCAGGGTTGGTCGTATTATAGCACTGTAGAACGAGATGTACAGTATAATTAGGTAATTTTTAATGCAAAAATTAAATAGATAATGTTGTTTAATTATCCAATTTGTAATTTTATAAGGTTGGTCTGGATGAGGATAAGGCCTTCCTTCATCTTCTTCATTTTATTCCTTTTTTCATCTTTCTGATAAAGTCCCCTTCTTGTTTCTCTCTCTATATTATTATTTATATATATACATATATATATATCTATATCTACGGTCGGCTATATGTGTTTTTAGTGAGCAAATTTTGTTCGGAACGATGTCGATTGCATACGAGAGTAATACTAGTAATAGGATCGAAAGGTCGGGGTTTGTCCATGGGATGTCATTTAAAGCGATCTGCGATTCTCAAGATTCCGGCAGATTCGCCGGTGATCGGAGGTTTAATGCGACGACGGTAGTGCATGAGCGAGCTGATGAGCTGGATTCGTGTAGTTCGTCGTCCATTGGGAGGGATAGTGACTCGGCCGGAGGATCGTCGGACGGCGAGGGGGATTCCGGTGAGTGTGAGGTTCAGAGCTCGTTTAAAGGACCTTTGGATAGTTTGGATTCTCTGGAAGAGGTTTTACCTATAAAGTATGTGTCTTTTTCTTAAAGTTTATATTTTTAGGTGTTCTTTTGGTTTGTTACTTTTGATAGCATCTTTTATTTAATCTTCTGGTTTGAGTTATTTTTGTTATATGTGATTTTATGTAATAATAAACTTTGCTGAAATCAGCCTGATATGATGTATTTTACCTTAAAATTGTGTCAGAAGTTCACTTGGTAGAATACACATGGATGCTTAGATATATACAAATGAAATGACTAATTGGGGATCTCTTCTAGAACAAGTTTTATTTGGGGATATCCAATAGAAGAAATTTTATCTGGGAATATGTGAATGCTTTTACGGTTTAAAGTCAAATTAACTGCTCAGTTTTGATTTTTTAAAGTCAAATTGACTATTTTTAGAATTAATAATTAAGCATATATAAATATATTTCTAAATATATAAATATATTTCTAAAATTATAAAAATTAAGATTAGTAATAAATTGTATATACTTTCTTTTGGTTATAATCTCTTCACCTATATTTTATCAAAATTAGTAAAAAGATTAGTTTTAAAAATGGTCAATTTGACTTTAAAAAGTCAAAACTAAGCAATTAATTTGGGACGGGGGAGTAATAGAGATAAGAATTTCAATGTTTTTTTTATAATGATTTTTGCTATATTTTACTTCACGGGCTGCTGTGTAAAGTCATTTTCTAGGTTTGATTTACTGATAAAAGCTTGCAATTTAACTGTCCATTGCTAGGAGATAAGTTCCATAAACGGCAGAGCTTTAGTAGTTTTGTATAGGAAAATTAAACTGTCCATTTTGTCAGACATCCAGTTTCTTTGACCAATTCAAAATCAAATGATGATGGGCCTGAGAACTTTAGCTGGCTTATGATCTGAGATCCGAGAAGAGAACTTAGTTTCACAATTAAGAGAAAATGGGTGTCGGGGGAGTATGTTGAGTGTGCTAGAGAGCTCACCAAGTAGTGTAGAGGACTCTGGAAATGGGGCGAGCTAACCAATTTAACCTAATAAGTTGTAGGTTTTTGTAAAATGTTACGGTCTTGCATAAGCTTTGAATTGATTGGTGTGGAAGCATGAATTATAGTAACGGAAACTTGCTTTCAAGGAACCTTTGTTTAGCAAAATACTTGCTATAACCAACTAGTGGAGTGTTAAAAGCCACAACATGTCAATTTTTTTATGTGTTTCTTTGACTGAGGAATTTTTTTTTATGTTCTGGTTGTAGTAATTCAATCATATTTTTTCATTTAACTGAGAATTGAAGCAATTATCTGCAAATACGAAGTCATGAATTCACTTATGCAGAATAAAATGAAAGCAAATCCCTGAAACCGTTGTGGTGCTGAGTTCTTGTCCTAATCTGGACAAGAGTGTCATGGATTACATATAGAGAGTGAGAATTGAACTGAAAGTTAACCATTTCTGAAAGATTAAGAGCAGACTTTGTGAAATTAAGATAAACATTCCCACTAGATTATCTTGATTTTCTCTGTATCTATTCAGTTGTTGTTCTGTGGTCTCTAATTGAGTTGTCTTAACTTATTTTAGGAGAGGCATCTCAACTTTCTATAGTGGCAAATCAAAGTCATTTACAAGTCTAGCAGACGTCTCATCTTGTTACTCCATTAAAGACATTGCAAAGCCGGACGATGCCTACACCAGGAAACGCAAGAACTTGCTTGCTCACAATAATTTCTGGGATAAAAATCGTAATTTCAATTCTAAAGGCAATGGTGGTGGCATATCGAAAAGGCTCACCAATTCCAGCAGAAGTTCCTTGGCTCTTGCTGTTATGATGAGCAGTTCTGAGAGCAATAATAACAGTGACGGTTCCAATTTAAATTCATCATCGCCTAGTCTCTGTCTCCCACCTCTACCACCAAATGGTAGAAGATCAAGATCACCTAACAATGAATTGTCGGCATCACCTCTTACTCCTAGACGAGATTTCACTCCGTGGAGATCCTTCTCTCTATCTGATCTGCAAAATGCCGTAGCTGCAACCCCCAGCATTACTGCTTTAGTAAGTGAGAAGAGAAGAAAGGGAGGCGACTCTTATGGACATCTAAACTGAGTTTCTTCGTCACCTCGTGAATTTAACATTTGAAAGATGTTCATGATGTTTTGGTTTTTGCAGGCAGTTGGTTTGGTGTAGTGTAGTGTAGTGTAGTGTTTCTGTCTGTTGTTTTGACACAGAATGTTTGGACATTTTCCAATCCATCTAGCATTTTCAAAGTGTAATGTTATATAATGGTACCTGATTTCTTTTCTCTCTCTTTGTTAGTATTATATAAATAAATGTATAAAATGTGGTAAAACTATTGATCAGTCATCTGGGTACAGCTTGATCAGCGGTCACCAATATTTGAGCTGGATGTTTGGTGATTATCTACAAATAATTAGCATATGAAGTAAACATTGGCAACATACTGGGATGGCCCAAATGGACTGGAACAAAAACTGGCTTGGCCAAGAAGGTCTGGTTTTAAATGGGGCCAAAATTCTGAGATTGTAGAAATATACTTCAAATGCATCATATGTTATTAAAAATTAGACATAGTAATGTATCGTATTCAAATAAAAGTACATCATTGCATGAAAAATATAATAAATAAATAAATAACTTAATTTTATTTTTCTTCAAAGGTAATATTACTACACCGCTATTATTAGAAAATAAATAATTCTTTACTTGTAGAGATATATTTAAAATCTGAAATTATGGGTGGCAATATGATAGTAGTTCCTTGGCCATTTTCGTACGCAATTGAGTTCCTCGATTCCTACGCCTTTCGATTCACGTTCATGTAAGTGAGATATGGTGTAAATATCAAAATTCTCTTGTGAAATAACAATTCCTCTCTCTTTTTTTTTTCCCCCTTTAATTCTTCTCTTTTAGCTGCAATTTCCATTCAGCCACCTTTTTGATCTAAGTTTCTAGACATTATAAGATCCCATGAATTTTCAAATCTTGAAATGATGATTTTGCCTTCTTTGATTAATTCTTAGGCATGCTTAGCTAATTTTGTATGTAGACTTAAATATGATATCCTAGTGGTAAATTTATCTTTAATTTTTTACTATATATTCAAGGTAACATGTTTCGAGTATCTCTCAGCAAGCTCTCAGAAAGAAGTCAAAAATTACAAGGTCTTCGAGTCGAACAAAAAGTCAGAATTCAATAGAGGCGATTTAAAAGAACCTTAATTTCCTAATTTCATGCAATAGCCATGTTTATTTCTCAAGGATTAAACCTCAGAAATTAAACTATGCTCCATCCTATCCTCGTATTATGGCTATGGTTGAGACTTGAAAGAGTAGTTAACTTCCACAACGTACGTCATCAAAAGGATTTTGGCCTTAATTACCTCTAATATATTCTAACAAATGACCGACCTAGCAGATATATATATATATATATATATATATATATATATATATATATATATATATATATGAAGCCATAACTAATTACATGCCTTGACTACATTAACAACACTGAGTTTCTCTTCGGATCGGAAGCCAGTGAGATTCCTCTCACTCACCCTCGTGAAAAAGGAAATATCACTCCAATTTTTTCAAGAAAATCGACTTCTTGCAATTGTTGGAATTGAAAAAGTTGACAGTGAAATCTGCATTAGGGTTTTACGAACCTCATGAATGAAGCCATTTTTTTGCTACATTGACATATGTTGGGTCGTGATATTTTTTATCTTTGGGCCGGGTACATTGGACCTTTATTTTTAATCCGTTAAAGTCGCTGGGCCCAAGTCACCATATTATATCCGTTTTAATCTTTAAGGCCGGATCGGTCCAGTGGATCGACCCAGTAGATATTTTAATATCTGTTACTTTGACTTGTGATGATGAAAAAGCGTGACGGTTGACCAGGCTCTCGCCATGCATTAATGTGGATGGGATCATGGCCGTAGTAAGCGGAGAAAAGCGATAAAAGCAGTAGATAAACCTTATACAATGATGTGAGCCCATCGGATCGAGGGGGTGTCGGTAGTAGTGGGTGGTACAAATAATCAAGCAAAGATAGTATAACCTAGCAAGGAAGCCATAAATGCAGAGGTGCGTTCTCGTACATTTTGATTTTCATATTCTCTCACATACACACAACCGAGATTTATTATCTCTCTAGACACTAGACGAAAGACATTCCTCCATTGTTAACCTTGTGAACATATACTAATTCTCACGCCGAAGCTATCCCCGACGGAACCGCCATCAAGCTTGTGGTGTTTACACAGTTTCTTGTCTTGAGGATCGGACGCGTCTTACGTGATTGGGACGTGGCAGAAGATCCTGGCGTTAACATTGGCGCTAGAAGGAGGGCTTGAGTTCTAGTGTCATTAAATTTTCAATCACAAATCATTTAAACCTACTTGGGAAGATGGTGAGGAGTAGAGGATGAGATGCATGCCGGAAGGGCGGGCGATGGTCATTAGCTCGTCATTCGCCCGTGTTTTTGAAGGATCGTCAGGCCCTTCTAAAAGTGCTTTCACGAGAAAGACGGCTTAGCATAGTTCGAGGAGATCTCCGTCCAAGATTCATGGTGGGGCATTTAAGATTGGTTTTTGGTACGGAGGAGAGCGAGATCATGGTCGAGGGCGAAGTGGAAGGCTTCTGAACCAAGACTTATCGTAGAAGTGGTCGAAGGAAGGTAGAAGAGCCCAAGTTAGCAAGAGGATGGCGGGGACGAAGCAGATAGAGCCATGGAGGTCTGTTAAAGCAAAGAGATGATATATGAAACGATGATGTTTGGTGGCGGAATTCTGGGACGAAGCATCTAATCATGATCGATCCGAAGGTCGAAGTGGGCATAAGGAGGTGCCACAACGAGAGGGTAAGGAGCCAAGCATTCTCGCACATGTTTCAGGGATCGTTCGCAGATGAGGAGGAGATCGAGGAGAACAGAACTCCCGTGGCCTCGAAGAAGGCAATAATGGTCATTACTCTCAAAGATCGAGACGATGATAGACAAAGGGAGCGGTCGGGGAGATCGTGCAGAAGTCGGGGGTGAGGACTATCAACATGATCATTCTCACCATAAAGACAGAGTTGTGCGGCGGAGTAGATCAAGAAGTCCCACCAGGCGGTGGGATCGGTGAGGAGAAGGTCGATCTCTCATAAGCGGAATGTTGTTCGTAAAGAAAGAGGTCCCCCCACAAACGAAGGCGTTGATTTCTTAGTGAAAGAGTGAAGGAGCTCGAGAAAGCAATGGTGAAGTTCAAATTTATTTGAAAGACACCCGGAAAGAAGACATCCCTTTTTCCTCGTAAATTCTCAAGGAGAAGGCGGATATCACTAAAAAAGCGCCTCGCATGGAAAGTTACGATGGTACTGGGGATCCTTATGACCATGCTTGAGCGTTCAATCGGGGTGATGGACTATTATGATTTCACTAATCTTCTTAAGTGCCACACTTTTGTGACAACACTGAGAAAAGATGCAAGACAGTGGATAGGAACTTTGCCATCAAATTCGATATCCTCTTGGACCGAGCTCTGTGATAAATTTCATGCCCGTTTCGGGAGTAATCGGAGGAGGGGAAAGCCAACGGGTTCTTTGGCACAGATCCGACAGTTTACCAGCGAATCTTTGGGCCAATATGTAAAGAGGTTCAGAGAAGTAGTCGGTCAGGTGTCCGATCTTAATGATCTCCAGGCTGTAGGTTTGTTCCAGAATGGATTGGGTCTGGTAAAGTCCGAAAAGTTGGTGAAGAAGTTGATGTTCAACCATCCGAATAGCTTGGCCGAAGCCTTTGACAAGGCAGAAGGCTATATCGTTGTGGAAGAAGCTATGAACAGCCTGAAGCATCCTCCTTCGGATCGGGTGAAAGAGTTAATAGCTCCTAAGGCCGAAGTTGAACAGAGGAGAACGGGGGGGATATAATGATCGGACGGAGAGGCGATTCGAAAAATACAATAATTCTCAAGCGAGAAGGAAGCAGTCATCCCTCCGTTCCAGCCCCGAAGGTGAATAAGGTCTACACCAAACTAAACACTGATACATCTATAATTCTGGACCAAATCAGAAATCAACCTTTCTTCGAGCCACCCCGTGATAACTACCGAATCGGACAGGGTAACTCTCGTAAGTATTGTGGCTATCATCAGGACGCTGGCCACGACACTAACGAGTATTATAATTTGAAAGACTTTGTGGAGAGGAAGATTAAGGATGGCTTGTTGGTGCAGTATGTGGCCGTAAATAATCGGTGAGCGTTAACCGTCTTTGTTCGAGACGGGCAGTTCGAGGGCTCCAGATTACCGCCAAGGCATGTTATCGATGTGATAACCGGTGGGTCCGCAGGGAAGTTGATAGGGAGGAAGAGAAGGGCTTACCTGGATTCGGTCATGACCGTGATGATGCTCCCTCGAAGGTGGATAGACCATTCCGGATCATCATATGTATTTCTTGACGCCGACTATCCTTCGGAGCCCATCGAGCCACATGAGGGGGCCTTGGTGATCACATGCGCAAGTGGGCACGGTGGACATGAAGTTTTATGATGATAGATAATGGATCTTGATGGATATTTCAGACGCCCATGCCTATCGGAGGATGCACCTTGATGGGCGAAAATGGAGGTCGAGGGCAGAAGCTCCTTTATACGGCTTCAAAGAACGATCCGGTCAAAGTTGCGAGAGCACTATTGAACTCTGGTTATCTTGACACGACACCCAAAGTGAGTTGAAATAGTATGTAAATTCTATGTTGTGTACATTGATTCAAATTTTACAACGCTATCTTTGGGAAGACCTACCTTAACTGCTCTCCAAGCTGTGACCTCCATCCCTCATTTCAAAGTCAAGTTCCCCACGGCTCATGGGGTAGGAGAGGTGGCGGGGGACTTGGATCTAGCCCGACGATGTTCTTAGGAATCTTTTTTCCTCCTCCGGAGTTGGGGAAGGCAAAGCAAAAGCAGGCGATGACAATTGAGATTGAGCCCTTTACCGAAAGTAGTTCCGAACCAATGGTGATTCCTATCGGTGGGACGGAGGAGGTCGAGTTGATCATCGGAAAGCCCGACAAGACCGTGAAGATCGGTTCGGGTCTACCATAACCTCTTCGAAACAAACCTTATAGAGCTTTTACATCACTTCACTGAGATATTTTTGCATAGGGCAGAAGGACATGCACCGAGTTAATAGGAAGATAGTGAGCACACACGAATGTAGATCCTCGAAGAAGCGATTCGGCGAAAAGGCGAATCTTTGCGAGTAAGCGACGTAAAATCATTGATGAGGAAATAGCAAAAGTTGTTGGGTGCCGACTTCATCTATGAAATTGATTATCCCGAGTGGATGGCGAATGTGGTGTTGGTGCGAAGCGAGAATGGAAAATGGCGGGTTTGCATCGACTACACCGCCTCAATAAAGCTTGTCAGAAGGACTTTATCCTCTCGCCCCATATTGATCAAACTTATCGATGCCACTTTCGGTATGCATTACTAAGCTTAATGGATGCTTTTTGAGTTATCACCAAATATCCATGCGTAAAGAGGACATCCCAAAGATAGCGTTTATTACACACCGATTCGATTATACGCCTATAAGAAGATGACTTTTGGCCTTATAAACGCCTTTGGAGCCACTTACCAAAGAATGATGAACTTCATCTTCGATAGGCAGCTGGGAAGGAACATGGAGGTATACGTCGATGACATGATCGTGAAGAGCATTCAGGTTCAGAATTATTTGGACGATCTAGAAGAGTGCTTTCAGACTGTCCGTTATCGTCAACTGAGACTTAATCCGGCCAAGTGCACTTTTGGCCTCGGTGCGAGGAAGTTTTGGGTTATCTTGTCGATCGGAGGGGTATCGAGGCCAATCCGGAGAAGATTGAGCCATTCTTGATATGAAGACTCCTCGATCGTTCAAAGATGTCCAACGTCGATTGGCGAGATTGCGACTTTGAGGAGGTTCTTCGCCAGATCTGCGAGAGAGGTGTCTTCCTTTCTTTGATACATTGAAAGGTCCAAAGAATGCGAAGACATTCCAGTGGACTTCCGAGTGTGAAGACGCCTTCCAAGGCATAAAGACATATCTTTCTTCTCCTTTATTGGTGAAGCCTGGCTCAGTGAGACCTTATATCTGCATTCTGCGCAGCAAGTTCGTTAAGCGGTTGGAGCAAGATTTAGTTCGGGAGAGTCGGTGGAAAGCAAAGATCCGGCCTATTATGTCGATCCACGCCTGCGAGATCTTTCAAACCAGTATCCGAATATTGAGAAATTTGCCTTTGCTTTAATAATTGCTAGTAGAAAGCTTCGACAGTATTTTCAAGGTCGGCTCCTGGTCGTCTACACGGATCAGCCATTGAAGAAGGTGATGGGCAAGCCAGAAGTTTCAGGAAGACTAGCGGCATGGACTATGGAGTTTTCCCAGTTTTTCATCAAATACTATCCCCGAACCGTTATCAAAGGTTAAGCTTTGGCCGATTTTATGGTAGAATGTTCGTTCACCGAAGCAGATGCAGAAGAGTTAAATTTGAATCGTCCGATCGAAAGCGATGCTTGAGTTCTTCAACAAGATCGTAATGTCGGACTCTATATGCAGACGGTTCCTCTACCCTAACTGTTAGTGGGGCAGGAATTATCTTGACAAGTCCGGACGGATTCAAAGTTCAATAGACCATCAGATTCGGATTTAAAGCGACGAATAACGAAGCCGAGTATGAAGCAGTGCTAGCAGGTGTTCGATTGGCAAAGAGTCTAGAGGTCCAGAAGCATATCATTTACAGTGACTCTCAATTGGTCGTCAAGCAGCTGTCGGGAGATTATGAAGCTCGTGGAACTCGGATGATTAAGAATCTGGCGGAGTTAAAGGACCGACTTCAGTATTTCGCTTCGTACGAATTTCAGGGCATAGAGCGTAATGACAATTCTATCGCCGATGTATTGTCGAAATTGGCTACTACGAATGCAGATGTTTTTAACGGATCGCTTTTACTTAGAAGTTCGCAGCGGTAGAGAGTTTCAAAGATGAAGCAATGATGTGTATCGAGCGATCTAAGCTATTTGGATGACCCCTATATCGAGTATTTGGCGAGATGGCGTCCTTCCTTCGGATCAGATGTTAGCAAAGAAGATCAAATACAAGAGCGCCAACTTCGTTCTTATTGATGGGGATCTTTATCGATTGGCCTTTTCTTTACCATTACTAAAGTGCCTGGTCCCATCCGAGGCGGAATATTCTCTTCGGGAAAGTTCACGAGGGTATTTGTGGTGATCATATGGCTGCTAAATCTTTGGCTTACAAAGTACTTCGACAAGGATACTATTGGCCTACAATTTTCAAGGAAGCTACAGAGTATGTCAAGAAATGTGAAAAGTGCCAACTCAGCGATCGATCTCACATCGACCACTTAGGAGAAGTTAGTTATTCGATTTTATCTCTTATACCCTTCGCTGTCTGGGGGGTAGATATATTGGGTCCGTTGCCTAAAGCTAAAGGTCAGGTTAGCTTTGTCATAGTTGCCATTGATTACATGACTAAGTGGGTAGAGGCGAAGCCACTTCGGTTAATAACGGAGCAAGAATGTTTGAAGTTCATAAAAGAGTCCGTAGTGTTTCGCCGGGATCCTAGAGTATTGATATCGGACAACGGGACGCTTGATTAAATGGGATCAAAATTTGAAGCATTTTTAAAGGAGTTAGAATTCGATTATAAGAAGACTTCGGTGGCTCATCCACAGTCAAATGGCCAAGTTGAGGTGACCAACAGGACGCTGCTGAACGGGATCAAGCGCAGACTGGATGAAGCTAAAGGAAGATGGCCAGAAGAGCTGCTCAGCGTGTTGTGGGCTTACCGGACTACACCAAGGACTACTACTGGGGATTCACCTTTTCGACTGGCCTATGGTACTGATGCCTTAGTCCCTGTCGAAATTGGATCTCCAAGTCTTTGGGTCAATCAATACAAAGAGATCTACAATGACGAAGGACTGAAGGCTAATTTGGATCTGCTAGAAGAAGTAAGAGAGGTGGCTCTACTTAAACTGGCTATTTATCAACGAAGAGTAGCTAAGCATTACAACAAAGGAGTCAAGCTTCGCAGATTCGAAGTAAGAGACTTAGTCCTCAGAGAAGCCGAAGCTTCTACACCTCAAAACACGGGAAAATTAATGCCAAACTGGGAAGGGCCGTCTGAAGTGATCGAAGTACCAAAACCGGGCACTTATCGGTTAAGGGCATTAGATGGTTCCGAAATCAAAAACACTTGACATGCTGGCAGACTTCGGAAATACTTTCAATAAAGATCAAGTTAATTCATCGGAAGTCTGTATATTATTGTTTATTATCAATAAAAAGTCATTTTTTTACTATTGATCCTGGTCCTATTTGTCCTATGGTCACTATGGTGTAAGGAGGTATGGTAGGACTCGCTGGCCATCCGATGGCTGCCCATTTGTTGTTCTACCCCGAGTGGTAGACAAAGGATCCTATATTGATTTTACCGTGGTGGTAAATCAATGGTCCTTTATTAGTCCTGGTCCTATTTGTCCTATGGTCACTATGGTGTAAGGAGGTATGGTAGGACTCGCTGGCCATTCGATGGCAGCCCATTTGTTGTTCTACCCCGAGTTGTAGACAAAGTATCCTATATTGATTTCACCAGGGTGGTAAGTCAATGGTCACAATTGGTCCTTATATCTTGATCCTTATATCTTGGTCCTTATATAATTGTTTCATCCCGAGTGGTAAACAAATGACCGATCTCACACTTCGGAACCGATGAGTATGTGTTACTTTATTTTATTTAAGTGTTGAGTTTAGTCCTTTTAGTTCAGTTAAGTTAAATTCTGTCCATGAAATTCAATTCACTTCGTCTCATACATTAACTATTATATGTCTTAATTGATTCACTGTTTAGGTTCATTTTACTGATATTAAATTATTGACAAGAAACTAACCGAAAACATAGTTCACAATTAAGGAAATTGCAGAATCATCAGGAAAACTAAAACATTAATTCGACCTATTCATTCATGAACTAAATACACCAATATAGAAACATTGACAACCTCCATATATAAAATTTCAAAATGATCCCAAAAACATAAAAGGTTTAAATAGATAAATTTTTATATAAGTCAGAATGAAAGCAGGAAGAACACCTAGGCACCACCTTCGTCTTCGGAGTTGAACAAAGTTGGATCCAGTTGAGCAGCAGACAGTGTTTCTTTGCCTCTCTCTCGGCAGTCTTCGTAGCCTTCCGAGTAGACTTTCATGATCTCGACGTTAAGCTCGTCCAGAATCCTATATTACACTTTCAGATCTGCGTTCCGAGCTCTTGGACGAAGAGGACCCCTTCCCTCAAGCTCCTTTATTTTAAGACGAAGCTTGTGGCGTTTGTTCTTATGTCTCTGTCCTTCATCCTGGGCCTTTGATTGAGCCTCGCCAAGTTTAATAGCCAGGCTTCGGTTGGCCGAAGAAAACTCCTCATTCTTGGCCCTCAGGAGCAGGTTTTCTTCGACTAAGCCGGCGTTCAGATCGATTAAAGTTTGTTGGCTGGCTTCGGAGGCAGCCAACCCATCCCTTGTGGTCCTTAGTTCATCATCAGACGTCTTCAATTCCATCTTAGCTCGATCCAAGTCTCGTTGGAGGCCATCGATGACATGAAGAGCGTCTTCTCGATCGGCCCTTTCTCGAGCCAAGGTCGATCTCAACATGTTGATCTCCTGTCTCATGAAATCTTCCTCGGCTTCCCCATTTAAGTGTCTTGGACGCAAACGTCCAAAGACAACATTAACTGCGATATGTCGGGCGGTTTTCAAGCGAGTACCAGATATCCAATTAAGAATAGAAAGACAGAAAAATAAAGAAATGATTATTTACCTTAGCCAAATAGCTCATCCCTTCATCGAGCAAATTCCCGTCCGTGTGATCACTGAACCGATGATCGTCAGCGTTCCTTACGAAGGCCCCGAATAGGTCGAACGGAAAGTTAGCATTGAATCTAGGTCACAGAGTCGGAGATCCCACGGCCTCGGCGTGATAACCCTGACTTGAAAGGACAAGGTCGTTTCAGCGAGGTCTTGACCTTTTGGGGAAGGAGTTTGGTTGCTCGGGAGGAGTAAGTTCGAGTTCGCCGTATTACGGTCTCGGGAGATGGAGATTTATTTGGGTGGATAATTGGGATGAGAGCTGATGATCGCGAGCTTGGATGGTCTGTCGGTGTTCTTTTTTCTCTTTCGGACAGAGTTTGGATAAGATCATCCTCGATCACCCTCTTGCAATCAGATCTCTCTACGGGGGCACGAAAGGAGAACGATCGAAGATTGGGGCACCCTAAGCTCTTCGGCGGTCAGAGGTGTTATTTTGCTTTTCAATTTTTTGGTTCGAAGGATGCTTCTTCGATCGAGACGATCGAGTAAGCCTCCTCCTCGAGGTATGGATGTGGTAGATGGTTCGACTTCTGGGGTGGTTTCAGAAGGGATTGGAAAGGTTGTTGATCTTGGTTTTCTGATTGTCCTCCTCTTCTGGCGAGGACGGAGGGTTTCGTCCGGAACTGGAACCTCATCAGCTTCTGGTTCGTCAGTTCTGAACTCATCTATATGTATCTTCGGAATCGGTTCGACTTCGGGAGTAGCTTCTGTCGCCAGAGTTTCAACAGCTTTCGAAGTCCTTCCAGACAAAAAATCTTCGAACTCTTTTATCTCTAAAGAGCTCGGTTTGATCAAAGATACTGCATAACCAAAACAACTCTGTGTTAGAATCCACATTATAAAAGTATTTTCAAAAAATTCGTATACATATAAAATAGACCGATACTTACATTTATGGTCATATAACCATGCTTGCTTTGAGAGGAGTCCATACTTCCACTCCTCCTTGGGGAAATTGTCAAAAAGTTCCATCATTTCTATTTCTCTTTCTTCAGAAATGTCTCCAAAGTCAGCAGAGATCTTCTCGTCATGGGCCCGATTCGGTAGGGAAGAGATTTGGGGCCTTTGACGTAGAACCACTTTTTTCATGCCATTTTGTTGCTCAAGGCGTGTTCACCGTGAACGCCTCTCGAACTTCTCTCCGACCGGAGAATGCTTGTTAATGGCCTTGAACCCCTTCTCCCTAGATTGTCTTATTTTGTATCTTTGTGAAGAAGAAGTCCGGGGAGGGCTCCACGCCCAATTGTGATGAAGGCCACGAAGGCCAAGATGTGAATGTATGAGTTCTGATTAGTTGGGTAACCCCACCTCGAAACCCCAAAGATAGTTACTTATGAAGATATGCAGCGGAAGCGAACCCCTTCTCCAACAGAGTCACATGTGAAGGCCGTAGTCAACCTTACGCCGTTGATACATCTTTTTCACCGGATATGGGAGCCCTAATCGCGTGGGTATCCAGGAATGTGGTATGGGATCGAATCCTCGTAACTCGACCTCACCACGATAGAGGGGGTATTGGCACGCGAGAAAGCTTTCGGTGCTCATGTAGTACTCGAGAGGGGTTTTGGGAGTTTTGGGAGAGGATTCGGTTTGCCGACCCCTTTGAATTCGAGGTAGAAGTTTCTTCGTGGTGGTAGGGTTTTAGCAGTAACAACAAATGATCGGTGTTACTAGTATGGGAGAACCTTGTTCGTAAATTTTGGGAAGCCATTGTTGACAAGTTGCGAGAAGAAAGGAGAAAGTTCGAGAAAGTTGAGAGAGGAAAGGCGCTTCAATTTCAAATGGGCAGGTAAAACTGTCAAAGTTGGTAAAGTTACCTTTTATATTTACCACGGTGTTCAAGGCCGGCTCATTAAATGTTAGTAATGATTTGGAATTTGAATGGGAAGGGTCCGGTTCCGGGTCCATGTATCTATTAAATAGGGCTTTTCTGATTTGGGCCTCCATTCTCTTCTCCTTTCATTTCGTGAACAGCGATTGGGTACACTTCAATTATCTCCTATTATGGACCTTTAGTAAACTATCTTGGGCCATTCATAGTTTTTTACTAAACATTCTGTTTAACAAAAAACTAGGGGGCAATGTTGGGTCGTGATATTTCCTATCTTTGGGCCGGGTACATTGGGCCTTTATTTTTAATCCGTTAAAGTCACTGGGCCCAGTCACCATATTATATCCGTTTTAATCTTTAAGGTCTGAATTGGTCATTGGATCGACCCAAAGAGATATTTTAATATCTGTTACTTTGACTTGTGATGATGAAAAAGCGTGTGCCGGTTGACCAAGGCTCTGCCGTGCATTAATGCGGATGGGATCGAGTAGTACGGTGAGAGAAAAACGAGGCCAAAAGCAAGTAGATAAACCTTATACGTTCAAGCAGAGCCATCGATTAGAGGGGTGTCGGGGTAGTAGTGGGTGGCACAGTAATCCAAGCAAAGATAGTATAACCTAGTAAAGGAAGCCATCGTCTAGAGGTACGTTCTCGTACATTTTGATTTTCATATTCTCTCACATACACACAACCGAGATTTATTATCTCTCTCTGACCACTAGGCAAGACATTCCTCCATTGTTAACCTTGTGAATATATACTAATTCTCACGCTTTGAAGCTATCCCAACGGAACCCGCAGTCAAGCTTGTGGTGTTTACCGTGTTTACTGTGCAGGATCAGGACGTCTTACGTGATTGGGACGTGGCAGAAGATCCTGGCGTTAACAACATACACACTCTTTGATGCCACCACATGGATACCAAAAACTCACAATTTAATATTAATAATGTATTTTTTTTATTGTCATTTTTAATTAATATTCATTTTTTACGTACAATTTTTAAATTTAATATCTAGTTTTTATTTTGGCTTAAATATGAATTAGTACCCTAAACTATAGGCCATATTCCACTTCGGTGATCCACCTTTTAATTTTGTCAATTAGATGATTAAACTATCAATTTTTTTCAATTACAACAAATTGAACACGCCACGTCAGAAATTTGCTGACGTGGCTAATTGTGTGGGGCCTTAAGACTCTTATGTGGCAAAAAAAACTATATTTTATTCATTACATAAATAAATTTGTTTAAATCATGGGCAAAATGATCAAAACCTAATTTAACAATTCTAATTAAAATAAAACAAACATATATCAATACAAACAAAATCCAATTCATCGATAAATCAGTAAAACACATTCAGTCTAGATAAATCAAAATAAAGACAAAAGGTTTAGGCTCAGATCTGTATGTAATCGAATCAAAAGAGTCAACACCGCCATGGTGCAGTAAAAACAGTTGCATTAGATGTAAGAGGGATCGAGAGAGATTAAAACCCAAAACCCAAATGAATCCATCAAATCAAATCAAATCAAATCCTTCGCATCATCATGCCATCTGTTTCGCCCCGCCAAGATACGGATATAAGAGGGGTCGAGAGAGATCAAAACCCAAAACCCAAATGAATCCATCAAATCAAATCCCTCGCATCATCATGCCATCTGTTTCGCCCCGTCAAGACCGTGCACATCAACACAGCCCTGATTCGCTCAATAATCAAATCGTATCATCACAACCTCCATTTAACTGTTTCTGAGTTTTGACTGCACAAAAAAGAAAAAAAGGAATAAAAAAGGAAAAGATATGTAAAAGGGTTAAACCCTTTTCACACAATACATACATACGTAGATATAGAGAGAGAAAGAGGGGTCTTGATCGATGAATTGGATTTTATTTGGACTGATATATGTTTGTTTTATTTTAATTAGAATTGTTAAATTAGGTTTTGACCATTTTGCCCATGATTTAAACAAATTTGTTTATGTAATGAATAAAATATAGTTTTTTTTGCCACATAAGAGTCTTAAGGCCCCACACAATTAGCCACGTCAGCAATTTCTGACGTGGCGTGTTCAATTTGTTGTAATTGGAAAAAATTGATAGTTTAATCATCTAATTGACAAAATTGAAAGATGGATCACCGAAGTGGAATATGACCTATAGTTTAGGATACTAATTCATATTTAAGCCTTTTATTTTCGATATTCAAATTTAGTATAGTTTTTTAAAGTTTTGAAATTATTCAGTAAATAATTTAATAATTTTACTCTATTATTGAAATCTCGATACGTATAATGATGTCTTGATTTTTCTATTCTCTATCTCGATTTGACAATTTCAACAACTCATGCATGTAAATGTAAACAACTGTATTGTATCGTTATTTAATTATTGTCAAATTGTCATTGCATGATGATTAATGACTTTATTTATGTGCTTTATGACATGAGTTATAATTTATTAAATTATTAGGGATGTAAATTATAATAATCCAATCATCATTGGTAAAATTTTTATGGAAATATGAAAATTATTTTAATTAAATTAGAATTTAGAGGTGAAGAAGTACACATTATTATTTATTAATTATTTAATAAAAATGTTTACTTATAATCAATTATTAAAAAAAGATGTTTAGAGATAATAACATTTTTACTACAAATTTAACAATTATTAATAAGACAAACTTTAGAATTTAATATGAAATAATCAATTATCTGTATTTAGAATTTTAGAAACAATTTAAACATGTAATTAAGTAATCGAACTACTCAAACTTATCGAACCGAATTCGAACTTACTGAATCGAATTCGAACTGTTCGCAAATAAAGATGAACGGAAGCACATAGTTCGCGAATAAGTTCGATCGAGCAATCGAACGAAATACTATGTGTGAACTCGATCGACTCGAGTAGACGAGCAAATCGATCTCGAACCGAACTGATCTCGAGCCGAACCGATTCGCGAACAGTTCGATTCGTTTGCAGCCCTACTTAATAACATTCAAACCTAATTAAGTCGGCTAATCTAATCTGTATAACATTACTAAAAAATTAAAAGTCGAATCTAAAGTTTTTTTTAAGGAATTTTGAAGAAAACAAATAAAGAAAAACATTGCTTCTAGTTCTGTTTTTTCTAACTTTCAATCTCACTTTCATTATCTCCCACTCGTCTCCCTCAAATCGATTGCTTCTGTTATTTCAATTTAATCTTTTTATTGCAAGACTAATTTCATCTTTTTTTCGCTGATGTATACATGGACTTTGCCATGTGTATCATCATATGCCAAAATCATTAATTTTATATAAATATATTTGTAAAAATTATTATTATTTTGAAATTATTATTATTATTATTATTATTTTAAAATTATTATTATTATTATTAAGATACAATTATTCTTAATATCTATGAGCATGTGCTTGGCACATGATGATACACATGACAAAGTCCATGCATGTACACATCAGCAAAAAATAATATAAATATGCACACTCAACATTTTCGTCCGTTTTTTAGACGGAAATCATAAGTAATGATCATTTGGTAATTATCAAAAAATAATTTTGATAACCACAATAAAAATTAAACCCTAATAAAATGACCAAAAAATTAATTATTCCGTTGGATCTTGTTACGTACAAACCTTAAATCCTTAAACTTAGGTATATACATACATATAATTATATATTCCCTCTGCCTTCAAAAAATAAGTAAAATATAATTTGTACACATTAACAAAAATAAAAACATAAAAAAATTACTTCATCCGTTCCTAAAAGATTGTCGTTTAAGGTTTTGACACATGGATTAAGGAAGTGTCATTTACCAAGTAAAATTTGTTTGAAATTCCATCACTACCCATTTATGGAAAATTGAAACTATTAATACAAGGGAGAGAATTTCTTGGGAGAATGAGAGAAGGTAGGGGTAATATAGGAAAGTAAATAATTTATTCTCCTCGAAAGTTGTAAACGATAAACTTTTTGGAACAAATTTTTTCTTCTAAAACGACAATCTTTTAGGAACGGAGTATTTTTTTTATATCATCTCTAACTTTTCTCATTGTCCCAAGAAATTCTCTCTCTTATATTAATAATTTTAAATTTCCCATAAAGGGGTATTGATGAAAATTTTATACAAATTTTAATTCTTAAATGATAGTATTAAATGAGTTTCTTAATTCATGTCCATGAAGCTAAAAGCATCTCCAACAGTAGTAATAAAAAAAACTCTTCAAATTGAAGTTTGTTGACTTACGTGTCAATTTCAAGAACATTATTTGCTACTTTAATATTGTGTGCCTCATCAGTCTCTTCAATTCAATTAATGCAGTATTTGACTTAAAACAATAATAATTGATAATATTTGAAAAAATTAATAAAATTCATTTTTTTAAAAGATGACATTTTGGAAAATAAATTATATTTAAAATTTATCTTTAATTTTTCACAAAATTATATGAAGTGATGAATATTATTATTTTTTTATACAAATGATCCCATTAAAAAACGTATTTACTCTATACTTTATATACAAATTACTATTTTTAGTCATTTTTTGGGAGAGGTAGTAAATAGCCGGATCCAGTGGAGTATATAGGAAACCTTAAATCCTTATCCAACATTACGATACTTCATTTAAATGCTTCCCGTCGACCGGTCCTGATCATGTATTTAATGATTGTACTCTAGCGTAAGAAGCAAGAAAGAGGATTCACTTTCAGTATTTTTTGAATCAGAGGGTGAGAGTAGAAAATAAATGGCTCGTAGAGATCTATGGATAGTTGAGAAGATGCAAAGTCAGATTTCAAAAAATATTAAAAAAAAAAACAGACTTGAAGGGAGATCAAAATGTAGCAGCCATAAAAAGAACAAGGATTGAAGGAGATCTAAATCAAGAGGTGAATAAATGTGTAGATAGAAGCTGGATTTTGATATCAAAAAATACGAAAAGTATATCAATGAGGTTGAAGAGGAGATGGAAAACATTCATGTACGTCAAGGTGACAAATATGGTTAGATGGGGGATCAGTACATGAATTGATTTTAGTTTGTGCAGACCTTGAGGAATCACAGAGCGAGTTAGGTTACTGATGAAAGAAAGGATGAATTATCAGAGGTTTTTGCATGTGAAGATGTCGAAAATGGATCGGAGGAAGAAGTAAAGGAATACAGAAGATCGATATACTTGGATTGCATGTAGAGGAATTCCAATAAGGATGTTAACGCCAGGATCTTTCTTCACGTCCCAATCACTAAAAAGGCGTTACGATCCCCAGAGACAAGAAACACAACAAACACCACAAGTTTCGATTTGGTACGGACCACGAGGATAAATTTCAGCGAGATAAGTAAAGTAGTATGTCATTCACAAGGTTAACTCAAGAGGATGATAAAATCTAGTGTGATGAGATAGATTATTATTATTAGTTGTGTGAATGTATATATATCAAAAATGTACCTCTTTGTGAAGACTTACTCGCCAAGAAATAATATCTTTGCACGGATTATTGTACACCCACTACCATCCGACATATCCCCGATCGATGGGTTTTGGCCGAATCGCATGGAACTTATCCATCGCTTTTGGCCATCGCTCACACCGCCGTACGTGACTATAATCTCATCCACATTAATGCATGGCAGATATCTTGGTCAACTGTCATACTATATCATCATTACAAGTCAAAGTAATAGATATTAAGTGATCCAATGGGTTAATCCAATGAACCGACCCGGTCCTATAGGATTAAATAAAGCTAACATGGTAGCCCAACGAACCCCATGGCTTAATTATAAAAGCCCAATAGATTAATTTAATAAATGAGCCCAATCTACTCTACTAAATAAGAAATATCATGACCCAACATTACCCTAGTTTTTTTGTTAAACAGGATGTTTAATGAAAAACTATAAATGGTCCATGATATCAGGATTTATTAAAGGCCCAAAACAGAAAATAATTGAGACATACCCACTTTAATGCAAAAAATGGGACATGGAATGGCTTAACGCCCAGAGTAATAGGCCCAATCAATAAAGGATTGAAATTGAATATGATGGATCAATAATTAGAAACCCAACTGTGAGGCCCAATCCAATAAGATATCCAAAGGTCGTCCCAAACACGCCCCATTCGAATTCTCATCATTACTGACATTTAATGCGCCGGCCTCGTTCCCTGTGTAACCGTCAGTATAAAAGGTGAGCTTTACCAATTCTGACGGTTTTACCTGCTAATTTGAAATTTGAACCTTTGAGCTTTCTTCTCCTTCTCAAAAATTCTCTCTAGCTTTCGAAACCTCAACAATGGTGAATCCAAACCGGACTTCTCCGGTTTTCTCCCACTCAAACCCAACCAAGAGGGTTCGAGTTCAAATCCCCATTTCTCATCGATTTCATCAAGGATGGGAACAATTTCCTCATCGCGAACATTGCATCCAAATCGCGAGAACACGAAATACGTGCCCTCCGGATTCGATACCAAATTCCAGACAACTACGCCATAAGGGCTCCTGCTCCGGAGGAGCGAATGTACAATGACAGGGCAGGGGTGGTCGCCATGCACGCCACTTTTACGGAAAAGGGATTCGCCACCCCTTCACGCCTTTGTCGTCACTCTCCTAGGGTTCATAGGAGTGGGCTTTTTGCTCAGTTGGTGCCCAACTCCTATATCCACATACTGGCATTCATTGCCTTCTACCACGAGCTAGGGGTTACTCCCTCCGTCGACCTTTTCTTCACCCTTTTTCTCTACGGTAGATCCGAGAACGAGGGTTTAAGATCTTGAGAAACAATCTCCACGCCCAAACTCTAAATTGAGAAGAGAGGCCGATGATGAGCACCCCTTGAGCAACAAAGGTCGAGCAATGAGAAAATCTTCATCATCTTTGGACCAGAGATCTCTTCTCTTCCAGACTGGACCATCCTAGACCGGATCTCTGCTGACTTTGGTGACATTCCCGAAGAGCGTGTGAGGGAAATGAGAGACTTTCTGAAGAAGATCCCTCCACAAGAATGGAGTTTTACCCTGCTGACCAAACAAGCCTGGCTGTATGATCATAAATGTAAGTTTTGAATAACTCTGCAAATTATAATTTTGAGGTATTTATGTGGCAAGGATTTTAATATGTGATTATTTGCAGATCCTCGATCAAACCAACTTCTTGGAAGTGAAAGATTTGGGAGATTTTTTGGCGGAGAGGACTTCGGAGGCTAATGAAGAGCTTCCTACTGAAGAACCTTCCCGAACCGACACCCCTACCTCCGACCCAGGACCTACCCCCCTTCGGAATGATGAGCCTGAAGCCGACGAGCTTTTCATTCCTGAAGAAGTCCTCCGACCTCGCCGAAGGAAGAAGGCTGCTAAAAAGGCCAGAACTACCCCTCATGAGATAGATCCTGAAAGCGACGAGGAGGTTCTTCCCGAAGCAAACCCACAATCAACTCCTCCAACCGACCTGTTACTACACCTTCCGAACCCAAATTTCAATAAAGAGGAGTCTACTTGACATACCTTTACACGATCGCAAGAAAGTCCTTCGTGCCAAAAAATTAAGATAAAAATAATTCCCTCACCACCAAGAACTCCGTTTCCTCCAACTTCAACAATTGACCCCAACCGAAATCCAAACACTGATGATGATGAAATTGGTCAAGCCAGATCCTCACCGTCTCCGAAAAAGAAAACAACCTTCGGAAAGCCACCAGTTCAACTTCCGCCTTCTTCAACTTCGAGCCTTTATACCGCCGATCTCCTTCCCCAAAGTGATGCATGCGGATCCTCGTTGGGTCATAAATCAACTGTGCCTTCTCCTCCAAGACACACGATCACCGAATTTCAAAGAGGATGCCATGGGCTCGCTTAACTATGTGTGTGACGCCCCCAAAATAGGTATACAACACCCATTTCGAGTCGCCAAAATACATGGTATAGAAAAAGAAACTACAACTTTGACAATACAGATGTCGTGTGTAGAATACGACAATACAACTCAGAAGTTTGAATACAAATATTGTCTTCTAGACAATATACACACCCAAATAAGTCCTCATTAATTATTCATACACTATTTTACAGAAATAGTGAGGACATCTAAAACATCTTCCTAGAACCATCACTCCATACCCCGACTCGATCCTGCTATGTTCTCACCTCCTGAGAAGAAAAATGGAACAAAAAGGAAAAGGGTAAGCTCAACTAGCCCAGTAAAGAATATTATGACTAAGATAATATACAACAAATTATCTTTAGTCTTCGACAGGGAAAAATCTAATAGAATACAATAGACAACAAGTTTTAGATCAACAAATGCAGCGAAAACAGAAATCCATTAGAAGAGTCACGTAGAGAAAGAATTCTACTGTCTTCTAAGGTTTAAAAATCCATCATCAATAATTTATCCCTGTAATAACAATCAATATACATCTTTAATCATCTTTGCACTACTGTGCCAAAGATATTCATTCATATCACCAATTAGTCATGTTCATCTCAACACTGCTCATTTTTGCACTACTGTGCCAAAGATATTCATCGAGTTAATCGTTCATCTTTTGCACTACAGCCAAAGATATTCATTTATATCACCATTTAGGACCGAGGATGATGAAAAACATTTTTAAAGAAAGCGAATCCGGTGAAACAAAATGACAAGGATTAAGGATTAAGGATTCGTACTTTGTTTTACCCGTGTCCAAAAATACTTGAAAATAATCATATTGGTGTAAAATTCAAGAATGATCAAAACATGGATACAATCAAAGCTAGTATCCGAATAGATATTTTGGCAAAAAGAAATTTTTTTTATTTTTTGATTGAATAGTGCAAGTGATTCGTGAATAGTTCAGTATACGTGAATAAGTAACCCTACACAACAAGTTCCAAATTTGATAAAAAAGTTCACCAATACTTGAGATAATGATATTGAAGAAAAAATATCATTTAAGAAGAAAATAATACCCTTACCTCAAAATAACCGTGATTTTGAATTTAGGTATAGTCGATGAAACCCATAGACAGTGATATAGAACACTCAAAGTATACTCATAAGAATACGCTCGATAATTTTAGAGAAAGAGAGAAAACTTTGTTTCGGTGTGATTTTCAATTCTAACTTAGCCTCTATTTATAGGAAAATGTTAACGCATAAAGGAGACTAAATTAATAAATTATTATTATTTATTTTTCAAATCCCAGCATGCTTTGAATATTTTGGGCAGCCATGTTGGAAGAATTCAAGTAGCCATGTGCTTTACTCACCAACCAAAAAGTGGGTCCCACCCATTAATTTAATAAAAATTATTTTATTTTCTGAAACTTCAACAATTCGTAGAAAATAGCTCGGTTATCAGAAAAATTCAAAACTCGCGACTTTCCATGGGAAATTCCATTCTCTACAACTTTGCAGAAGAAATTTTTCCAAATTCCAAACAGAAATTGACCGAAATCCACAAACGGGCAATTTTACAGTCTATAATAAATTTTCGGTCAAGAATTGTGTCCACCGACACACAAAAAATATGTTAAACATTTAATGCCACAAAATACTCTACCTCCTCATATACTCATATATCCCACATTCATTATAAAAATATCACCGTTAATATATTATTAAAATAATATATTTAAATGATTTATTTTATAGAAAAAGATAAAATATTAATTTTCAACAATTGTCACATTAAAATTTTCTCCATCTATATCCACATAAAATAAATATTTTCTTTATCATAATAATCAATAATTAATTATTCAAAATAATATTACGAGAATCACGAAGATCGACAACCCAGCCGTTAAAGGAAAGAGGGCTTTCAATAAGGATTTTTCTTCTTGGTAGCATAATTAGGTGACCAAACCTCTCCTTAGATGTAACTTTCTAGACATTGCCAATAATGTTATCGATAATATTATTCAAATAATATGAATTATTGATTTGATAATGGAAAATAATGTGTAATGACAATTATTGAAACAACAAAGAATACAAAATATCAACGCAAAGAATGATTGAATCAATAAAATATAATATTGAATAAAGAGCTCATCGTAACAATTATTGAGTAATGCCTTCTTACGTAAGGATCAATAATTGATAATCTTTATGTGCAATACTGGTGTCTTCTTTGCAACGACACGCCAGACATCAGTATTTTAACCACCGTGTAACCCAATAGTGTTAATTCGGTAACAATTTACGCCGTTATTTATAAAACTCAATCTTTGTCGTTTTCTTTCATCCAACCTAGTTTTTTCCGTTATGGGCTCACTAATGATCGCTTGCACGTCAGACGGAGATTCCCGACAAAAGAATATTCCACGACCAAACGAATATTCCCAACAATAATGAATATTTTATAACCACTTGCTTATTTTGTAAACTTTGCACATTTCACCCATAACCAAAGAATTATATCAAATTAACCCTTATTAATTTAGAATAATGAATAAAGGAAAATTCAATTTTATTTATAATAAGTTGGGGTCTTACAACCTCCCTCCTTATGAAATTTCGTCCTCGAAATTGACGTACGTACACAGTATATCGAAAAAGGTGAGGTACCTCGCTTTCATCTCCGATTCAACTCCCATGTCATTTCCTCAATTGCATGGTTTCTCCACAAAACCTTAACTTGTGGTATAACCTTCGTGCGTAAGACATGCTCTTTCCTATCCAAAATTTCAACAGGTACCTCGGGTCTTTCACATATTTACGAAGCATAGATATGTGGAATACATTGTGAACACGAGACATACTTGGAGGTAATGCGAGTCTATAGGCTACGTTTCCTATTCGGTCAGGAATCTCATATGGACCAACAAACCTTGGATTGAGCTTTCCTCTTTTCCCAAATCTTGTAACTCCCTTCCATGGAGCAATACGTAACAATACATGATCTCCAATATTAAACTCCACGTCCTTTCTATGAAGATCAGCATAACTCTTGTGTCGATCTTGTGAAGTTTGAATACGTTGTCGAATCATTTGGATCTTTTACGTAGTCATGCGTACTAATTTTGGTCCCAACAATGTTGCTTTCTCCCACCTCGCCCCAAAGATCTTTGGAGAGAACGGCATTTTCGCCCATACAACGCCTCAAATGGAGCCATGCCTATACTTAACGATAATTGTTGTTGTAGGAGAATTCCACGGTGGTAGGTACTTATCCCAACTTCCTTTGAAATCTAGGACACGAGTCTTAATAGATCTTCAAGGGTTTGAATAGTCCTCTCGATTGTCCGTCAGGTTTGAGGATGGTATCTTTGAATCAATCAATAAATCCGTGCCCCATAGCTTTTCTCGCAAGCTAACCCAAAATCTTGAAGTGAATCTCGGGTCACGATCCGAAACTATGGATCTTGGCATGCCATGCAATCGCATAATCTCATTCACGCATACATACTGAGCAAGGCGTTGAGGGATAAGTCTACAGCGTATCGGTAAGAAAATGGGGCGACTTGGTTAATCTATCAACAATAACCCAAATTGCATCTACGCCGTGAGAAACTTTGGGAAGACTCGTAACAAAATCCATAGTAATGTGTTCCCATTTCCATTCCGGAATCTCAAGTGGTTGCAATGGACCTTTTGGCACTTGATGCTTTCGCCTTTACACGCCGACAAAGTTAAACATCTTGAGATAAACTCCATAATCTCTCTCTTCATATTGTTCCACCAAAATGTATGTCGAATATCATGATACATTTTGGTACTCCCGAGATGGATTGCAAATGGGGTGTTGTGTGCCTCCATCATGATTTTATGCTTCAGTCGTAATCGTTAGAACGCAAAGTCTAGAATTGACTCGAAGTATTCCTTCCTCATCAATTCTTGCTTAGGAATAGCTCTTTCTTGCACTTTTTCTTCTTCTTACGATCCGCCCCTTGGTCCAGTAGCTTGAAAGCGACTTTAACTTTATCGATTAAAGTCTGGTTCTACTTGTATATTCGCCATCATTATGTGGGTCCCTGAGTCTTTAATTCTACCTCCATCCTTTGCAAGTCATACAAAATGGGCCTTTGCGTTGACAATATCGCACTCACTTGCATATGATCTTCTACTTAACGCGTCACTACTACGTTCGCTTTCCGGGATGATATTGAATAGTGTGATCGTAATCTTTTAATGACTCCGGTCAACGTCGTTCTGCCGCATGTTGAGTTCTTTTTGGGTGAAGAAATATTTGAGGCTTTTATGATCCGTATAAATCTCTACTTTCTCCCGTGCATAAGTAGTGTCTCCATATCTTCAACGAAACACACGATCGCCGCTAACTCCAGATCATGAGTAGGATAATTCCTCTCATATTCTTTGAGTTGTCGTGAGGCATAGGCTATGAATTTCCCATGTTGCATGAGAACACATCCTAACCCTTTGCCAGAAGCATCACTGTAGATAACAAATCAATCTGAACCGGATGGTATTGTCGTAAGCAGTCGAAATGAGTCTCCTCTTGAGCTCTTGGAAGCTCTTCTCGCATTCCTCGCTCCTTAAGAATTTTGCATCCTTCCGAGTCAGCTGAGTTAATGGAGTAGCGATTCGAGAAAATCCTTCCACAAATCTCCGATAATAACCAACTAAGCCCGTAAAAGTTGCAGATTTTGGCCACCGACAGTTCTCCCAACTTTTATTGCTTCAATCTTCGCCAGTCAACAGATACTCCTTGTTTTGACACCACGTGCCCAAGGAATGCTACTTCCTCAAGCCGAACTCTCGATTTCTTGACTTGGCATAAAGCTTGTGTTCACGAAGTCTTTGTAGTACCAAACTTCAAATGGTGCTCATGATCTTCACGGCTTTTGGAATAGATGAGGATGTCATCAATAAAGACAACAACGAAGCCCGATCCAAATATTCCTTAAATACACGGTTCATCATATCCATGAAAGCGGCAGGAGCATTAGTCAATCCAAAAGACATGACCAAGAATTCATAATGCCCGTATCGAGTCCTGAATGCCGTCTTTGGAATATCCTCAGTTTTAATCTTCAAATTGATGATATCCGTAAGCTAAGATCGATCTTTGAAAAGAATTGTGCTCCTTGTAACTGATCGAACAGGTCATCAATGCGAGGTAGCGGATACCTATTCTTGATGGTGACATGGTTCAATTCTTGATAGTCAATACAAAGTCGCATACTCCGTCTTTCTTTTCTTTATGAATAAAAGCAGAGCACCCCCAAGGTGACGTCTTAGGACGAATGAAACCGATGTCTAATAACTCCGTAGTTGGACTTTTAACTCACGAAGTTCAATAGAGCCATTCGATATGGGGTTTTAGAAATGGGCTTTGTGCGGTTCAAGGTCAATAAAGAATTCAACATCACGTTCGGGGTAGACCAGGAAGCTCTTCAGGAAATACATCAGGGAATTCTCTAACCACAGAAATATTATTCAAATCTGACTTGTCTTTATTCAAATCCATAACATGGGCTAAGAAAGCTTGACATCCATTTTTCAATAAACGAATAGCTTTGTGGCTTGATATAGCGGTGGTGATTTTAGTGGTTTAGTGGTTTGAATTGTATTATAACGAGTTGGTTAGGAATATGAAAACTAACAACCTTACGAAAACAATCAATTTTGGCATGATGAGTGGTTAACCAATCAATTCCTAAAATCACATCAAAAGCAAGTATCTTTAAAGAGATAAGATCAACAGGTAATGTGATAGTGCCAACTTGGATCATGCAAGATTTATAAACTGTAGATGTAACGAAGGTTTCACCCAACGGAGTTTCAACAGATAAATCCAAATCTAATTTCTCCCGAGTCAAGTTTAAACGTTGAGCACAAGTTAGGAGAGATAAAAGAATGGGTAGAACCCGGTATCTAGTAAGGTATAAACTTTGCAAGAATTCAAGATTAGCTTACCCGTGATCACCTCGTTTGGGTTCCTCATGTTTTGTCCATCCACGACAAACGCTTCTTCCGAGAATCACCGATTTCAACTTATCCAGGGGATGACCCTTGGAATCACCACTCCTGCTTTGAACTTGGTTTCGCGATAGTACAATCTCGAAGCGATGTGGCCTTCCTTTCCACAGTTGTAACATACCTTGGATTGTTGTGTGGACGGTTTGGGCCAATGATATGTCCCTCCTTCCCGCATTTGTAACATCTAAGCTGGCGATCGTTCTCCTCCCCAAAGCATGTGTTGTTGGTCTTTGGTTGGTGCTGCCGTTGATATCTTCCCGTCATTGTTGAATCTTTCTTTCGAAATTTCCACTTGAGTCACCTCACCTATTATCATGTCCACGATTCTGCTTTGAGTGGTTACCGCCTTGTGTCGTATTCTTTCCTCCTCGTTGGTTATCATCGTTCGATGACTACTACGATTTTGGACCCTCGGTTGAGTATACTCACTATCTCGCTTCTAATAATCTGTGCTCGTTGACAACATCCGAATACTGAGAGAAAATTTATGAGAGAGATAAGGTATTGACGAATCTCGGTTTTAGACCTCTCGAAACATACGCGTCCATTCGCTCCTCATTCTCCACCAAATGAGGTGCTGAACTGGATAATTCTGCGAACCTTGCCTCATCTTTGAGACACCGTCATATTGTTTCTTGTTCGAGTCTAATAAACTCTACCTCCTTCATATGACGAATACTTTTCGGAAAGTACTTGTCATTGAACGATTTCAAATCTTTCCCAAGACATGTTAAGACATACGGTTGAGTACGCTACGCCAGATTCACACAATGAATCGCTTCACCACGAAACATAAAGGTGGCGAATGGAACCTTATGTTCCTCCGTGCACCCCAAGACATCGAATATCTTGGTAATTTGCTTAACCCACGTTTACGCCTTGATCGGATCCCGCTTTCCATGGAAATCTGGTGGTCCCAACTCTTTGAATTGTTTGGTAGTGACAAACCGCATCGCGTTCTATCATTTCCTCCCGTATTTTATACACGAGTCTCCTTAAATTCGATTTTGCATGAAGCGCAAAAGCTTCTAAACATCCCGTCGTTCATCATTTGCTCGATTGGCGTTGTTCACGGGAGAACATTGCCACTGCTGTTACGTTCTCCTAGTCATTGAAAGTATCAAGGCGTCTCCACGATCTCATAAACTCCATTGTTAACGTTCTCGTGCCCATTCTTAATCTTCGCCATAAAACAAGGGTTAATTAAACAAATTAACATATCACATAATATCCTATATTACGACCGACCAACAAAATAAGCTTAGGTAGGACACACTAGCGAAGGATTTACTTTCTCTCCCTAAGCTCGATACCAACTGTGACGCCCCCAAAATAGGTATACAACACCCATTCTGAGTCACCAAAATACATGGTATAGAAAGCAAACTACAACTTTGACAATACAGATGTCGTGTAGAATACGACAATACAACTGTGAGTTTGAATACAAATATTGTCTTCAGATAATATACACACCCAAATAAGTCCTCATTAATTATTTATACACTATTTTACGAAATAGTGAGGACAATTAAAACATCTTCCTAGAACCATCACTCCATACCCAGACTCGATCCTCTGCTATGTTCTCACCCTCCCGAGAAGAAAAATGGAACAAAAAGGAAAAGGGTAAGCTCAACTAGCCCGATAAAGAATATTATGACTAAGATAATATACAACAAATTATCGTTAGTCTTCAACAGGAAAAATCTAATAGAATACAATAGACAACAAGTTTTAGATCAACAAATGCAGTGGAAGCAAAGAATCCATTAGAAGAGTCACGTAGAAAGAATTCTACCATCTTCTTCTAAGGTTTAAAATCCATCATCAATAATTTATCCTCGTAATAACAATCAATATACATCTTTAATCATCTTTGCACGTGACTACTGAGGCCAAAGATATTCATTTCATATCACCGGTTGGTCATGTTCATCTCAACACTGTTCATCTTTGCGCACTACGGCCAAAGATATTCATCGATTAATCGTTCATCTTTGCACTACAGGCCAAAGATATTCATTTATATCACCATTTAGGTGAGGATGATGAAAAACATTTTTTAAAGAAACAAATCCGGTGAAACAAAATGACAAGGATTAAGGATTAAGGATTAAAGTACTTTGTTTTACCCATGTCCAAAAATACTTGAAAATAATCATATTGGTGTAAAATTCAAGAATGATCAAAACATGGATACAATCAAAGCTAGTATCCGAATAGATATTTTGGGCAAAAAAAATTTTTTTATTTTTTATTGAATAAGGTTAGTATTCGTGAATAAGTCTTAGTACGTGAATAATAACCAAACACAACAAGTTCCAAATTTGATAAAAAGTTCACCAATACTTCTTGCATAATGATATTGAAGAAAAAAATATCATTTAAGAAGAAAATAATACCCTTACCTCAAAATAACCGCCGTCTTGATCGAATTTCAGGTATAGTCTTGATGAAACCCAGACCAGAGTATAGAACACTCAAAGTATACTCATAAGAATACGCTCGATAATTTAGAGAGAGAAAGAGAAAACTTTGTTTCGGTGTGATTTTCAATTCTAACTTAGCCTCTATTTATAGGAAAATGTTTAACGCCCAAAGGAGACTAAATTAATAAATTATTATTATTTATTTTTCAAATCCCGCGCATGCTTTGAATATTTTGGGCAGCCATGTTGGAAGAATTCAGTAGCCCATGTGCTTTACTCACCAACCAAAAAGTGGGTCCCACCCATTAATTTAATAAAAATTATTTTATTTTTCGAAACTTCAACAATTCGTAGAAAATAGCTCGGTTATCAGAAAAATTCAAAACTCGCGACTTTCCATGGGAAATTCCATTCTCTACAACTTTGCAGAAGAAATTTTTCCAAATTCCAAACAGAAATTGACCGAAATCCACAAACGGGCAATTTTACAGTCTATAATAAATTTTCGGTCAAGAATTGTGTCCACCGACACACAAAAAATATGTTAAACATTTAATGCCACAAAATACTCTACCTCCTCATATACTCATATATCCCACATTCATTATAAAAATATCACCGTTAATATATTATTAAAATAATATATTTAAATGAATTATTTTATCAGAAAAAGATAAAATATTAATTTTCAACAATTGTCACATTAAAAATTTTCTCCATCTATATCCACATAAAATAAATATTTTCTTTATCATAATAATCAATAATTAATTATTCAAAATAATATTACGTAATCACAAGATCGATTGTGCCGGTCCTTGAAGGAAAGAGGGCTTTCCAATAAGGATTTTCCTTCTTGGGTAGCAATTAGGTGACCAAACCTCTCCTAGATGTAACTTTCTAGACATTGCCAATAATGTTATCTCGATAATATTATTCAAATAATATGAATTATTGATTTGATAATGGAAAATAATGTGTAATGACAATTATGAAACAACAAAGAATACAAAATATCAACGCAAAGAATTATTGAATCAATAAAATATAATATTGAGCGAATAACTCATCGTAATAATTATTGAGTAGTGCCTTCTTTACGTAAGGATCAATAATTCAATAACATGTGCAATCTGGTAATCTTCCATGCAACCACGCGACATCGTATTTTAACCACCGTGTAACCCAATAGTGTTAACGGTAACAATTTCTCCGCAATTATTTATAAAACTCAATCTTTGTCGTTTTCTTTCATCCAACCGTTTTCCGTTATGGGGCCCACTAATGACTGCGCCGTCGTACGGAGATTCCCGACAAAAAGAATATTCCACGACCAAACGAATATTCCCCGACAATAATGAATATTTTATAACCACTTGTTTATTTTGTAAACTTTGCACATTTCACCCATAACCAAAGAATTATATCAAATTAACCCTTATTAATTTAGAATAATGAATAAAGGAAAATTCAATTTTATTTAGAATAAGTTGGGGTCTTACAATGTGGCCCCGATTCAACGCCAACTTTCCCTTTCAATTGTTCGAGGCCTTCGTTCGCGAGACCGATGACCACCGATTCGAGAACAAGACGAATGGGGACTTGCTTAAGCGAAGGCATGAGCTACTCTTGGCGAAGGTAAATGGCTCTCCCCCTCCTCGCTTTCCATACTTATCTTCGTATTCATATATCTCGAAAATTGATTAAATAAAATCGAATACGCACAGCAAATCTTTGTATTAGGCGTCTACGCCCAAGATCTCTCGAGGTTGAATCAAGAGAGAGAGGGCCGAGAAGGAGAACTCCATCCTGAAGTCTGTCTTGGCTCGGGAAAGGACCCAACGTGAAGGCATCCTTCATACCAATGAAGGACTTCAGAAAGAGTTGGCCCAAGCCAAGGAAGATGTGAAGGCCTCCAAGGAAGAACTGAAGTCGACTAAAGCACAGCATGCTGAAATCGTTAATATGAACGTCGACTTGGTTCAGAGGAGTGAACTAAGGATGAACAAGATCAAAGAGCTGAAGGCTAACGCTAAGATCTTGACCAAGACGATCCATAAGCTGGAGCGGGAAGAAACCCGTCAGATGAATATACGGCAGCAGCTCGAACAAGAAATCCGAGAACTCAAGGCTCTTCGGGACCTTGGGCCTCCTTTGACTGATGCTCTTCGCAAAGAGATATGTGAAGAGTACCGGAACTCGGATGAAATTAATGGAGAAATAATGAGGATTCATACGGAAAGCTACGAGCTCTGCCGAAGTCGTGGCAAGGAAAAGCTGACCAAAGCCAACTTAGATCCATACTTGCTCGACTCTTCAGATGATGAGGGTGCTGCCTGAGGCAACAACTTTTGTTTCTCTTCGGTTTTATTTAAAAAATACTTGTAAAAATTTTCTGTTATTTTCCCTTTTTGTAAATAAATTAAGTTTTAATGAAAAGTGATCTTCTCCCTTATGACTTCAGTGTATTTTTACTTCCTGCCAATACTTCAATATGAATTTATAGGGACAAATGTACAAAAACCCCTTCAAGGATTTAACTCAAATTTGTTAATTAACAATTAAGCATGTCATATAACAGATAAAGTGAATTTAAAGAACGAGGCATTCCGAACTCAACACTTAGAAAAAATTCAGGTAATAAAGTAAAGAGATACTCATTCGATTCATCAAGTGTGAGACAGATCTTTCAGATCGTGAGTTTGTTTACCCCAAAAGGCCTAACAACACCGAAAGATAACATTCGCCTACCACGAAGGGCCTGACGAAGTTTAAGTGTCGACCAATGCCTACCACGAAGGGCCTGACAACGTCTTGAAGATGACACTTGCCTACCACGAAGGGCCTGACAAAGTCTAAGTGACGACAATTGCCTACCCCGAAGGGCCTGATAATGCCAAATAGTGGCGACAATTGCCTACCCCGAAGGGCCTGACAACGCCACGGATCGGTTCATTGGATTAACCCATTGGGTCACTTAATATCTATTACTTTGACTTGTAATGATGATATAGTATGACAGTTGACCAAGATATCTGCTATGCATTAATGTGGATGGAATTATAGTCGGCCGGCGGTGTGAACAGTGGCCAAAAGCAGTGGATAAGTTCCATGCAGTCGGCAAAACCCATCAGATCAGGGGGATATGTCAGATGGTAGTGGGTGTACGATAATCCGAGCAAAGATATTATTTCTTGGCGAGTAAGTCTTCACAAGGAGGTACATTTTTGATATATATATATTCACACAACTAATAATAATCTATCTCATCACACTAGATTTTATCATCCTCTTGAGTTAACCTTGTGAACAATGATATACTTACTTCTTTACCTTTGAGCTATCCCCGTGGTCGTACCACAAGCTTTGTGGTGTTTGTTGTGTTTACTATGCAGGATCAGAACGTCTTTAGTGATTGGGACGTGGAGAAAGATCCTGGCGTTAACATTGGCGCTAGAAGGAGGGCCATTTAAAGAACGAGGCATTTCGAACTCAACACTTAGAAAAAATTCAAGTAATAAAGTAAAGAGATACTCGTTCGATTCGCCATCAAGTGAGAGCAGATCGCTTTATCGTGAGTTTGTTTACCCCAAAAGGCCTAATAACACCGAAGATAACATTCGCCTACTACCGAAGGGCTGACGAAGTTTAAGTGTCGACCAATGCCTACCACGAAGGTCCTGACAACGTCTTGAAGATGACACTTGCCTACCACGAAGGGCCTGACAAGGTCTAAGTGACGACAATTGCCTACCCCGAAGGGCCTGACAATGCCAAATAGTGGCGACAATTGCCTACCCCGAAGGGCCTGACAATGCCAAATAGTGACCACCTGCCGAAGAGGCTACCATCGAATGGTCAGCGAGTCCTCCCGAACCTCCTAACTCCGAGGTGGCATTTGTTGTACTGTCGAATATGGATGAGCTACGGAAGTTCTTATGAATGTTTTAAACTTCGATCCCATGGTGGCGTTTGTTAACTGATCCCTAGGCAATGGACCCGAAGACGACTTCCCCAGCAATAAGAGGTATAGGAGATAAAATCGAAATATAGCCTTTTGGTGGTCGATGTGGATCGAACCATTTGGGTGAAAAATATCCACATGAACCCTCCAAGCAACATTTGCGACTTTTGACACCAAATTCCTCAATAGTGGGAGATGGGTCCAAAGTAGAATACCCAAGTCTTTTCTCGTCTTTGAATCCCCGATTCTTTCAAGAATATCGCTGCCAAAGTGCTTTGTAGGGCAACAACTTCGGGCCAAATAATTGTCACGAATATCTTTGTGAACTTCCCGAAGAACACACCCTGCTTCGGATGGAACCAAATATTTAAGTAATGATGATGAAAAAGGTCCTTCGATAAAGATTCTCATCAATGAGAACAAAATGGACACTCTTGTACTTGGTCTTCTTTGCCAACATCTGATCCGAAGAAATGACGCCATCCGTCGTCAAAGTTATAAAGATCTCAGAAGTGGCCAAACCGATAATGCACCGGCGGTGGAATTGTTATTGTGATCGACTCCTTAATAGCCTGCTATACTGATGTCCGAAATAGAATATCCATCTGTATGCAATGTCCACGAGCTCTGCTTATCTTTGATCAAGAACGGCTTGACTATCGGACTCCTCGGTGCTTTCCATCCTGAGTCTGCAATTTTAGAGGATTTCCCAAGAAGACAAGTGCCTGCAGGTGGTGTGCCCTTAATGGACTCTCGGGAGTGTGATTTACGGATCTACTTGGTGAAACTTTACATCACCGTGGTGAGCCTTCGTCTGCTGCTGCGACCATAATCCCAAAGACCAATAGTATGTAAAAATACCCTTCTCGGTCAATCAATCGGGAAAATGGTCATTGGGTCTTCATCTACTCGCTTCGACCATAATCCCGAAGACCAATAGGCGGAATACCCTTCTCGGTCCAATCAATCGGGAAAATGGTTGTTGGGTCTTCATCTACTACTGCTTTCGACCATAATCCCAAGACCGATAGGTGGAATACCCTTCTACCAATCAATCAATCGGAAAATGGTCATTGGTTCGCTTCGATCCCAGGAAGGCCTCGAGATATGTCTTTAAAGTGTAGACTTCTTTTTCTAACTTGATGCGTCGATTCCGACCACTTGGTATAGGATTCTAAGCAAGATGCCTTCTACCCTTTTCCGACCATGGTCGGTATTCTCTGGCAAAGAAAATCAATCTTCTTCCAACATCATCATCCGGGCTCTCGAACGAGAACCCTCGAAACCCGCTTGGAAGCGATCAAAGCATATGAGCATTCTTTGAAGGACCCAATCAATCCTTGACAGATACTCATTGTGTAGACGAAGTCATAGCCATCGGGTATCCTTTAGAGGTAACTGTTCTACTCTTCTTCACCATGGATTCCTACGTAGAGCAGCTACAATTTGTGATTGAAAACTTCAAGAACACTAGAACAAAGCCCTCCTTCTAGCGCCAATGTTAACGCCATGATCTTTCTCCACGTCCCAATCACTAAAGACGTTCTGATCCTGCATAGTAAACACAACAAACACCACAAGCTTCGACGGTACGGATCACGGGGGATAGCTCGGCGTAAGAAAGAGTAGTATATGTTCATTCACAAAGTTAACTCAAGAGGATGATAAAATCTAGTGTGATGAGATAGATTATTATTATTAGTTGTGTGAATGTATATATATCAAAAATGTACTTCCTTGTGAAGACTTACTCGCCAAGAAATAATATCTTTGCCTGGATTACTGTGCCACCCACTACCATCTGACATATCCCCCTGATCTGATGGGTTTTGCCGACTGCATGGAACTTATCCACTGCTTTTGGCCACTGTTCACACCGCCGGCCGACTATAATCCCATCCACATTAATGCATGGCAGATATCTTGGTCAACTATCATACTATATCATCATTACAAGTCAAAGTAATAGATATTAAGTGACCCAATGGGTTAATCCAATGAATCGACCCGGTCCTATAGGATTAAATAAAACTAACACAGTAGCTGGGCCCAACGAACCCCATGGCTTAATTATAAAAGCCTAATAGATTAATTTAATAAATGAGTCCAATCTACTCGGCCCAAATAGAAGAAATATCATGACCCAACAAAGGGCATGGACGAAAAAAGACTATGGAGAGGATTGCTGCTTCATGCATGCATGGGGATGGGGCAATCTTCTAGCAATGAAGATGGAGACCGAATCATATCGTTGAAGAATTCTGGATTGCTTAGTTATTAATTCAAACAGGATGTGCGAAAGAAATTGATGGCAACACAAAGATGGAGTTCGAATCTTAATTTGGCATACAACTTCAAAATTAAGGGGATCATAAATGGTGAAGATGATACGGATGAAGGTCAAAGCAAGTTGAAGGAGGAGTATACTTTGGTCGGAAAAAGAAATTATTTTACGCCGGGGAATAGAAGATGAATAGTTTAATGTCGGATAATTTAGTTAACAATCACATTCCAAGACGGGTCTCGGCAAATGGGTTGGATGGACAATCACATTGCACGTTAAAATATTGATTAATGATGGAGTTCTTTTAGGTGGAGACATGAAAATTGGGTATGAGTGTACTGAATTTTAATTATTTGTATTTTTACTCACTATTAGAAGTTAAAATACAAATAAATAAAATTCAAATACACCTATGTGAATTTTTGTTAATAATATAGTCAGTGAGTGAATAAATTATGCTACAAATTTTATGATTTGGGGCATATAGATGATTTTTTTTTATAAAAGGGCTACTAGCCTTTTGTCATTCAAAATTTCACCCATTTTATAATTGAGTGGGGGTGTGGGGGTGGGGTGTTTTCAAATTTAGAGATTAGGTACATTAGGCGGCTAAATTATAATATGGGTGGAACTGGAACTTCAATTCTATTAGGGAACTAAAATATATACTATTAACCCTTAATTTTAAATATAGGCATAGGAATTTTATTGCATTGAGAACTAATTAAAATAACAATATAGGAATTAAAGACACAACAACTGACTTTGAGCACTTAATTAGGGTTTTTTACTCCTTTAATTATGATATTGTTTTTTATTTAGTGGTTTCCGTACATGTCTAGTTCCCATAATTATTTGAATTTAGTTAGATACTCAGCAATAAGATCCAAAAAATTTATTGATCCCAAGGGTCAATAGTTGTCAAAAATTTTGGACATTACGTTTTGCCTTTATCATTACTTGCAAAAGATGAATTTTATCCAGAGAAAAATTAGACGTAATTCAGATCGATATAGGTATTGGATTTTCGTACATGTCTTGTTCCCATAACTATTCGAATTTAATTAGATAATCGTCAATAAGATCCAAAAAGTTTATTGACCCCAAGGTTCCAGTGTCGATAACTGTCAAAAATTTTGGACATTACGTTTTGCCTTTATCGTTCCCTGTAAAAAATGGATTTCACCCGGAGAAAAAAACGTAATTCAGATCGATATAGGTATTGGATTTCCGTACATGTCTAGCTCCTAGCCATAACTATTCGAATTTAGTTAGATCTATAATCATCAATAAGATCCAAAAAGTATATTGATCCCAAGGTTCCAGTGTCGATAGCTGTCAAAAAATTTGGACATTACGTTTTGCCTTTATCGTTACATGCAAAAGATGAATTTCACCCTGAGAAAACGACGTAATTTAGATCCATATATAGGTATTGGATTTGTGTACATGTCTAGTTTCCATAACTATTCGAATTTATCCAAAAAGTTTATTGATCGCAAGGTTCCCGTGTCGATAGCTGTCAAAATTTTTGGACATTAATTACGTTTTGCCTTTATCGTTACCTACAAAAGATGGATTTTATTCGGAGAAAAAGACGTCATTCAGATCGATATAGGTATATATTGGGAATGAGAGAGAAAATGGTCTGGTATGTATTGGGTAAATTAGTTAATGGCTGAATAATTAGTTGTTGAATTTGGTTTCTTAATATCTATTTTTGATTGGGTAAATTAGTGGTTGGATTTAATTTCTAAAATCCTAATTTGTTGATCTTAAAATTCAAGATGAATGTGTTGAATTTATTGTTGGTGTTTGATGTATTTGTTAGTAGGTTAAATCATCATTTGATGATGATAAATAGTTTAGAGTTTTTGGATTAAATTTTTTTGATTTGGGTTTTATGAATTGTGGCAGTGGGGGTGGGATGAATGTTCAAAGCGGATGCATAAGTTGTGTTGGGAACTTGTGACTCATAATAAAGAAGTCACTGAAAAAGGGCTAGAACCAAAGTCTTAAATGTATTCTAAAATCTCTGTGTATGGTCTTCTAATCTCTGTGTTCATCTGGTACTGCCATGGTAGTAAGGCATGGTAGCTACTGGAGCTAGCAGAAGGTAAGCCTTGGCATTGCCGCCTCAGTAGGAAGCGTCTGGGCTAAAGCGCAGGCAGTATACCGCAGTGTGCCTTGGAGCAGTCATGGCAGCATGACGTCGGCGACTTAACTCTGTTAGTGAATTGTTTATTGGAAAGGGTATTATAGGTAATTGACCATAATATGAAGTAGGGTTGAAATAAGATTAGTAGGTATATATACTATCTCATTGAAAAAGCTCTATGTAACCAAATGGATCATCAATAAACAATAAGTCATCATGTGTAGATCCAAATTGGGGAACCACGTAAATCTCGTGTTCCTCTTAATTCTCTATCGTTTGTGTGCGTGTGTGTGATCCTATAATTCTAACAAGTTGTGATGTAGAAGTTTGAATTGAAGATGAAGATGTTGATGATTTTGAAATTTTGAAATACTAAGTTTCATGATAGAGATGGGGAAGATGAAAATTGAAATTTAATAGTATCTGGGTTTAATTTTGTATTAAGTTGGAATTAAAATTCTTTTAAATAATTTTATTCAGCCAAATGTAAAGAGTTCGATCAAACCGTATGTATACTCTCTCTACCGGAGCACATGGTAATTTTGGCTATTTTTCTATCCGAAAATAAGAAAAGGGTAAGTTATGGTTACTTAACAGTAATGTGGGTAGGGGATGAGAGTTTTTAAATCTTAAGGTACCAAGTGTAAAAGAATGCATACTTTCGGGTCAGATATGCAATCAATCATACATAGAATATATATTCAGCTACATATAATAGGTTAAGAAAAAAATCATGCATCTAGTTATTGAGTTGAAAATTAGTCCCTCTGTATACAAAAAGATACGATTAAAGGTATAATTTTTTTTATCCTTAAAAGAATGAGCTAATGTATATAATTAAAATGAACGGTAAGTATGTCATTTAATTTAATAGAATCCATTAATATAAAAAAATAAGAGTATTCATCACTTTATGTAATTTTGTGGGACTATTAAGGATAAATTTAGAACTATTTTTATTCTATTTTCTCTACTTAATTAATTTTTTTAATGTATAAAAAATATACTTTACTCATCATCTTTAATTTTAAGGACGGAGGGAGTAATTAACTCTTTTATGAACCTATAATTAAATTAGTCATAATTAATTGAAACGAAATCTTTCTCGGTCACAGTAATGAAATTCTTATACTTGTATAATTATATATTACAAGACATTAAGAGATCTTATCCAATCATTTTTTGGAGTCATTTTAGTTGATCGTGAGTCAATACCGAGTCAGTCATACAAGATTCTATTTTTTTTCAATACAATATAAAATTTTCGTATATCGTGAAATATATACAATTATCTTCAACATAATATATGTACTATGTCAATAAAAAATAATAAATATATCAATAAAAAATTATTAAATATTTATGAAAAAAATGATATATAAATTATCTCGTGCCTCGTAAGGGTTATCAAAGTAACAATAATGTATATCTTCCCTCTTCTTTAAGGTCACAAAAGAAAATTAAAGCACGGGATTAAACATTAATTAATAACCCTTTAATGAATTGGAAATAAATTAATTTAAATATGAATTTTGATTCAGCAATTGAATATGAGATAAATTAATAGGAATTAATGCAACAGATATTGACGAATTAATGCAACAGATATTGAGAAAATCTGTAATTAGAATACATGGACACCACCTATACAAAATTATGTTAGTTTACATTGAATGAATTGTGGCTTCTTAGAGTTGCGACAGATTTTTTAGTCAAACCCATGCAAACGTTACATGCTATATGCAACAACCACTTTTGGCTTTTATTAGTAAGTGCAGTACCAGTGTGCAACAATAGTTCATCGGCCACTTTTGTATCTAACTGAGTTCCTCGGTCTCTTCGCCCTCGTGCCATGTATGTAAAAATTCATGAGCCAGATGTTTGCGGGTGGTAAAGATGGAAGAGAATTGAATGGTTAATTACGGGACTGGTCAGTGAAGTTAAACTTTGATTGATTGACCAATAATGTGTCGACACGTAGGTCGGGAGGTGATCTTTTTCTCTGTATGTGTTGTATTGATCAATTGATAAACTTACTATAAAATTAACTTCATGGTAACCGGCCGAATCCGTTAATTACGTATCATATATAAAAAAAGAAAAAGAGAAAAAAACGATATTATCAAATCAACAAATGTTGCTAAAAGTGTCAAGTGCACTTAAATAATTACAAAATATCGTTAAATATAAATTTTCTTCAAGAACAACATTTTTACCACAATATCAACTGTTAAAAAAAAGTAAAACCAATTAATCATACGGATGATTCTTTTTCTTTAAATGGTTCCAAAATAATATTATGTACTCTTGACTGTATATATAAATAAAATGTTAAGTACTACTTCATCAATATTGGCTTTATTCGCATCTTTCCTTCTCGTACCTCCATTGAATGGATTATAAATGCAGTCGGGGTGATAAGCATGGCTTCACAAAGAAACCTAGCAATTTTCTCTCCAAGGAAATTTCCCAACAGGTTTTTCTATTTCTTGCTTCCTAGCTAGTAGCTGTACAGGTATATATATATTCTATATAGTTTCTATTTTGTGGCTTTCATTGATCTTCATATTTGTTCTATACTTTAGTGCAGATGCAATTTGAGCTTCATTTCAATTTGGGGCTCCATTTGTGCTCATTCACTGATTAAAGGAAGCCGCCTCTCTTTAATTTCTGTTCTTTCAACTTTTTTTTTTGTTTTTGATCGATCTCTCTTTTCCTATAAATTTTAAATTCTTTTCTTTTCATCTTTCTCCAAACTTACAAACACAGTACAAGTGTTTAGACAACGATCCCCATGAATTTTCTTCTCTTGGAATGATTAATTTGCCCTCTTGACTAATTCGTAGGAATGTATATAGTTAATTAATTTTTGTTTCAACTAAACATAGTGCTCGTTTCGCGTAGCATTAGGGCTAGTCTAAAAGCAATTTTTATTTGAAATTCTTCGTTTAAGAGTGTTTGTTTACATATCAAACCCCCCCCCCCCCCTTCTCTCTCTATCTCTCTCTCTCTCTCTCTATATATATATATATATATATATATATATATATATATAATCTATATATATATATATACCGCTCCAAAATGACCCAAGAAACTAGGCACCATTTATAGTGACGGTTTTTTCCTTCACTATAGCATAGAAAGCCGATTTTTATGCTATAACGATGGAAAAAATCGTCGTTATAACCGGTTCACTTTTAGTTCGCTCCCTCCAGTTCGCTGGAGGGAGCATGACTATATATATAGAGAGAGAGGTTGATGGATTTACACAGTTGTGCAGACACCTTAAATGTACACAGTTTACGATCGTAGAGTTAAGTCACTCTACGATATGATGATTCGTTATACGTTTTTACGGTAGTAGAGTGATGACTACTCTACTATATCAGTCAGTGACTACTCTACAATCGTAAGGTGATTTAACTCTACGATCGTAGACTGTGTACATTTGAAACTTATACAGCTGTGTATCTCTATTTTTTTCATATATATATATATATATATATATATATATATAAATTGTTTTCATTCTAAGTAAATATTAATATTTTTATAACGTGTCTCTCACATAAATGTGAGACCCACTTATTATCACTTATTATTGATGTTAGGAAATTATTGTGAAAATACTACTTTTACTTTAGAAAAAACAATTCCCTATATATGAGTACTTCATTAGTTGAGTTTTTGGGTATAAAATGAGGAAAAGTTGAAATTTAATGCTTTTAAAATGGTGTTTCATAGTCACCACAATATCGTTATTACTCTCTAGGTCCCACAAAGACGACTTATTTTGATTTTTACACTTTGTTTCTGAGTTTTAAACAGAAAAAAAAAAAGAAAAGAATAAAAAACTTAAATTAGAACAGAAAAGAATAGAAAATTTAAAGTTTTCCGTTGGGTTGTTTCTGAGTTTTTAATGGAAAAGGATAGAAAATTTAAAATTGAGGACATGAGTTGTAATTTAAAATTTATTATATTAAAAGTTGAGGATAATATGGGAATTATAAAAATATTACTTATTCTAATTTCTTTTTCTGTCCAAATCATGCTTATTTTGGACCGAAAAAACTTTTAATGAGAAAAAAGTGACCAAGTTTTCTATCTATTTCTTTTCTTTTCCGTTTATTAAAAAACTCAGAAACATAAGAATTAGAAAGAAAATTTAAATTTTCCGTCCATTTCTTATCTTTTCTGTCCATTTTAAAACTCAGAAATAGAGCATTAAAGTAAAATTGACCAATTTTTTAAAGTTTAAAATTATAAATAAATTTGCATAATTATCAATAAAAAAATTGCCAGAAAAATCAAACAAAACCAGTCTTAGGGGGGGAGGGAGTATTACTATTTTATACATAGGGAGATCTACATATTGATGATTTTGATGATGTTAATTTTGTATTTGCAGGTTTTCAGTTCAGTACTATGGCATCCATGAATCTTTTGCTGGCTTTCGTAGTAGCCATGTTTATTCCCCTAGAGGATTTAAACCTCTTTCACTCCGTCGATAGAAAATTATACTCAGCCTTAGTATTTGACCTTTATCGTGAGCCTGTGGAATGCATGCAGATCATGGCCTTATGGCTATGGTTAGAAAGAAATAGCTTCCACAATATCATCAAAAGGATTTTGACCTTACCTCCAGTTTTAATAAACGACCTTGCGGATGAAGCTGTCGTATGCCTCGGCCGCATTTACACCACACCATCTCTATTAGCATTGGAAGCTGCAGCCGGTACTCATGAGATTCCTCTCACTCACAGCCTCGTAAAAAACGAGATCTCTTTGCAGTTTTTTCAACAAACCCGCGATCTTGCAATTCGTGAGCTGGCGAAAGTTGACAGTGAAGTCTGCTCCAAGGTATTTACAGACCTCATGAATGAAGCTATTATTATTAGAAATAATCAGATTCTTTTTCATCAGTCACTGCTGGTCCATGGCTTTGCTCAGCTTGGATTTAGAAATAATAATAATAATAATTCTGAATTAGAAGAGGGGCATGTACGAGCCGAAGATAGGGCTATGTTTGTTACATTTTCTAAAGGATATCCGGTGGCTGAATGGGAAGTGAGGGACTTTTTTACTATGTTGTTTGGGGATTGCATCGAGTCCTTCTACATGCAGGAAGTGAGGGGGGATGATGAGCAACCTCTGTTTGCTAGGGTTGTGTTCTTTCGGGTTCGTACCATTTACAGAATTCTTGATGGTGAGCCCAAAGCTAAGTTTACCATAAATGGGAAGCATGTGTGGGTGCGTAAGTTCGTGCCCAAGTACCCACCAAGGGTTCGGCCGAATCAATTGTTGCTCCAGAACTAGTCCGCCAAGATCTAAGTTGTTTAATGTCTGTATATTTACTCCTCGATCTGTCTGGTTTGTAGTAGTCTTGTTTTGAATCTAATGATGAACGTTTTAGTGAATAAAGTTGTATTTTACTTGATGTGCAAGTGATTTGTGTATATTATTTAATCAATTCTATAGAAATTAATTAATGTGTAAGCAATATAATTTGATTATAATTAATTCCCTAGCTAGTTTGAAAAATGAAAGAAATTGTTACCCCAATTTTATTTTAAAGTAAATTGTTGGCTTTAAAGGATAAAAATGAAAAAATAAAATAAAATTATGTGCTCAAAAAAATACCAACTTTCTAGAGTTTATAATATTTGTGTTCTTATATCATATTGAACTTAGCTTTATAGTCATAAATGAAAATTTGTCAAAAAAACATGATACTTGTCTCTTAGGTCTTTAATTAAAACCCCCACTAAGATCAATTTACTATGAATTACAAAGGATATCCCTTCAGGATATATATATATATATATATATATATATATATATATATATATATATATATATATAAAGAAAGTTTGAACTAATCATAATATTAACTAATCATAATAATATTTATAAATTACAATGCTATCCTTTTAGACCCCATAGCTTAAAAATGTTCTAAGATATCATTTTCAATGTAAAGAACCAAACAATCGCTCAACGATTTATCGATCATTTGATTTCGAAGAGTGGTTTTAATAATATTCATCGCTGAAAGTATCTTCTCCACCGTGGCAGTATCAAATAAATATTCGTAATCCAAAATAAAAAAAAAAAGAATTTCAAAATAAAAAAACATTTAAATACAATTTAGGAACTTACTTTGATTGCTTATCATAGTTCAATTTGAGTAAAAAATATTTATGTGTAATATTTATTTTTGCTAGTTTTGACTGAAATTAAATACACACCCTACCTTGATCACTGCCACAATGATTGAAACTAAGAACTCTTGCTTTGCAAGAAGCCTAGTACACCAACTGAGTTAAGTTTCGTTTTTAACGTTTATTCAATTAATTTTTTGTACAAAAAAGGATAATATAAGATCATTTTTATTTTTTTTAAAATAAATTTAATTATAATTTTACCTTTTTTGGTATAAAAAATTAATTATATTGATTATTAATGATTATGAAATAAAATTAAAGTTCAAGGTATTAATTAATCTATATTTAGGCCTTAATTTTTTATACCAAAATGGGTAAAATTGTCATTATATTGATTATTAATGATTTTTTTAAGCTGAGTTTGTAATGTATTAAATTTACTTCAAAAAAAATGATAATGATCTTATATTTACCATTTTTGGTATAAAAAATAAATGAAATAAATGTTAAAATAAGACTCAATATATTTGCTATGGATCAAAAATGAACAAATACAATCTCTATTTTTCATAACAAATATCAATGACCTGAATTAAAAAAGCAAACTCGCCTTCTGCCAGTTATTCTAGCAGACAAGAGTCACAATAACTACCTTAATTATTTCTTGAGAATGTGTCACAATAACTACCTTATTTCTTTCATTTTAAACTTTCAATCAATTTTCACCCTTAGTTGAGTGTTTACGGTGACAAAAAAACTTTAAAAAACTAATTTGCAAAATGATATAACAAAGTGGAGAATGGTTAGTATGAAGTTTATTTTTGGGTAAGTTGGTCAATTGATCAATAGAATACTGATACGCAGGCGAGGCTCTATGTGTGTCAGTATTTTTTTAACTAATTGACCAACTTATTCAAAAATTAACTTCATACTAACCGGATTCAACAAAGTGTAATGAGTAAATGATTCATAATATATGGGTGGACCCAATGATAGGAATCAACCACAACAAACCACGTCATTTTGCGAGTAATTTTTGTCATCATAGTAGTACTATTGCTTAATTATTTTTTAATTACACACAAATTTACATGTATGCCATGAACCCTAGTAGATGACAATGAGATGTTAATTTGCCTTCAAAATATGAACTTGTTTCAAAATGGGAAGTTAGTTTCAGTTTTTGACTTCTCACTCTCATTTGAAATAAATAACTGTAAAAAACCTCCTCCACTTGCAGGGACGGAGCTACATGCTTATTGGAGGGGCCATGGTCCCTCCCGATTTGAAATTTTTGTAAGATTTATCCTCAAAGTTTGAAAATTTTATAAAACTCACTTGTACATTTGGTTTAGTTTGAAAATTTTGTAAGACTAGCCCCCCAAGTTTTGACGAAGTTTTGATATATTTTAAAAGACTTTTTTTTGCTATGTTTTAATATATTTGTCAAAGCAAATTCTATTACTATATTATTTTTGTTTTAGTAAAAATATGTTTTGTAATAGTAAAATTTTACTTTTTAGTGATGAATATATTTGATGTTGTTAAATTTTTTTTTGGCCCCCCAAAGAATAAATTCTGGCTCCGTCCCTGAACATTTGTAACGGAAGAAATTGAATAAAAAGTGTAATGAAAAGAATATTACAAAGCGTAAGCGTGTTCTTAATTCCTTTTCTTTGGGTGAATAAATGTGTCAGAAGTAACTCAAGAAATTAAGAAAGGTATAATATATGTGTTGTTTCTTGAAACTCTCGCTTTCTCAAGTAAGAAACCCTAAAAGTTTCATGTGGATAAAAATAGAAATTATTCGATGTGCTGCAAGCATGTTAAGTGGAAACTCGTGATAAAAGAAGAAATCACCAACCATAATTCTTCAATTAATTAACAGATCGAGCTTGCCGCCCGAAGCTCTTGATATATAAATATATCTTCATCCTTATATATTTGATCGATCCAAGAAATGTCCATATCTAGATCCCTTAAAGAGGTTGCTGAAGTTGAGATTTTCAAAGAAGGTATGCATACAAAATTCTGTAAATATATATGCTTCATTTTATCAGAATGCTAGTTTAACGTGGGAATCCAGTTGACATATATGCATACATTTTTTTTCCCCTTTAGTTTCCTCATTTATCACTATTTATACTCATCAATTATTTGTAGATCTCCCCTTTCTCTCTCTCTCTCTCTCTCTCCCCCAAAAAAAAAAAAAAAAAAAAAAAAACTAAATGTAGATGGCCTACCTCAATATATATAGACATGCATACATAAACCTCAATATATATAGACATGCATACATATATTTGGAAATTTATAGATATTATAGAAAATGTGGGTAATCTTGCAGCCGTATCACATGGATCGTTACGGCTAGCACGTATAGTCTTAACATATTAGTAATTATATTTGAAATATTATTATTTAGTTCTATATTTTGGTGAATTTAAGTTAGATTTTCCCTAAATATGTTTGAATCTCTATGTAATTTGTGACAAGATTAATTTAGTATAAGTTTCTCTATTATATTTATCATATAGGGTGCAACATTAAATTGGAATAAAGAAAAAGGTAAGAGGATTGAGGAGTCCGTGCATAATTTTTGTGTTGCATTTAATTTGTCAGAAGAAATGTTATATACATCCACTAACCGGAGCCGGAGCCGGAGCCGGAGCCGGAGCCGGAGCCGGAGGGGGGGTTCTCGGGGGTCTACGGCCTCCCATGTTGCGAGAAATTTTTTTATGTATTAGGGAGGGTCCAGCTTGAAATTCGGAAAGTCCGGAGGGTCCGAGATGCGCTGAGAAGAAAAAGGAAGAGGAAGAAAAAAAAATAATTTTTTTTTATAACTTAGGATTGGGTTGTTTGACTTGTTTCAGAACTAGCCCACACAAAGAAAAATATTTTTCATGTAGTCATGTTCGTATGTATTTTTTCTAAAAGTTATGATTGCCCATTAAGCCACTAAAGTCAACATATTACATATGTGATATTACCAAATAACAAAACTGCCACCACAAGTCCACACTAAAATGTAAATGTAAACAGAAGAGTCACGAGAACACGAAGGAATTGTTCATTGTTGCAGGTCGCCTCTTTTGGAGAGTGGGAGACCAAGGCCGCCACTTTGCTGGCGCCGTGATCCGTCTCCGCCACGGTGCCAGACGCTAATCGATTCCATCACTCCAACTTCTAAGGTTAGGTTCCAACATTTTTTTGTTTGATTTTTGTTCCTTAATTTCTGACTAAAAAATAGGGCTTTTTCTTTGATTTATAAACCAAAATTGATATATTTTCGTTAATTCTAAGTGGGTTTTGTTACCAAATTTGGATGCATTCATTCTAACTTCTAAGTGGGTTTCACTTATTTGAATTTAGGGTTTCAATTGCTAATTTTGTGTTTCAATTTGTAATTGATTTTTTGTTTCAATTGAATTTGAGGAACTAATTGAAATGTTGAATTGCTTATGATTTATAATTATGATTTTGTTGAATGTTGAATTACTTGTGATTTAGGAATATGAAAAAATATTTTCAACGAACTAAGAGGCCGTTCACAACAACTACGCCACAAGACTCACAACCACAACCACAACCACAATCACAATCACAATCGCAACCACAACCGATCGAGTAGTTATATGAGGATGTTAATGATATTATTGGTGATTCGGGATCACAAGAATGCATCAACGAAAGCACGAGCCTCGGATTAGAGATGAAGTTAGAAGAAAATATGTGCAAATGGGCCCTTGTCAACCAATTTCTAATGTTTATTCGAAAATAAAAATAGGGGATAGAATGAGGGCTTTCCAATTTGATTGGTTCAAGAAATGGGAATGGTTGGAATATAGCATTTCTAAAGATGCCGATTTTGTTTTGGTGTTATCATTTTGGGGATAAAAAGTTGGAGATGAGGTATTTACAAAAAAAGATTTCAAATTGGAAGAAAGCTTCAGAGAAATTTGGGGACCATATCTGGAGTGAAGGAAGTGCAGACACAACAATGCCCTTGATTTCATATTTTGCTTTCAAAGATCAAAGGCAAAGTGTGACACGGAAGATATCTTCCGGAACACAAGTATTAAATGCCGCTTATCGTGACTTTCGGTTGACAAAGAAGTGTGGATGTTGTTCGATTGCTTCTAACATGCGGGTTGACTTTTTCGTGGGCATGATGAGTCGATACACTCGCTAAATAGAGGTAATTTTCTTGAAATACTTACTTGGCATAGCTTGCGTTGTGATGAAGTTGGCAAAGTAGTTAAAGAGAATGCACCGCACTTTCTTTGAAAAATGTCATTCATAATTTTTTTGCTAAATATGGATTATCAATCTCACAAATTAGAGGTCAAGGATATGGACGGGGCTTCTAACATGCGGGTGAGCTAAATGGTTTGAAAGCTCGATTTTGAATGAAAATCCATGCAAGAAGATATGTTCATTGTTTTCTTCACCAAATTCAGTTAGTTGTTGTGGCAAATGCTCAAATAAACCAATTGTGTGCAACTTTTTTGAATATGTGGCTTTGATACTTGAATACGATTGGGGCTTCTTTGCAAAAGAATGGATGAACTAAGACAAAGACAACATGAAAATATGGTGGAGCGTTTAGAAAAGGGTGATATTTTCACAAGAAGAGGTTTGAATCAAGAAACTAGTTTAGCTCGGCCGGGTGCTACACGTTGGGGTTCACACTACAAAACAATTGTTCGTCTTCTATCTATGTGGTCATCAGTGGTTGAAGTTCTTCAGAATATATATGAAGATGGACAGGAATCCAAAAGTAAAGGCATTGTTGTGGGCTCGATCGATAAAATGGAAACATATGAGTTTGTATTCATTGCTTCACTGATGAAGGTAGTGTTGGGGTTGACAAATATTTTGTCACGCTTTTACAACAAAAAGATCGAATAATATTGTAGAGGCCATGAATTTGGTTGTTACTACCAAGAGACAATTGCAACATATAAGGGAGAATGGATGGGATGATCTATTAGAGATGTGAGCAGCTTTTTGTTCGAACATAATATTAAGATCCCTAATATGGAAGATAATGTTCCAGTGTCGCCCGTTGCAAACACACATACTTTCACCACTTTCGAGTTGAGATATTTTGTCGTATTCAATTGTTTTTCTCTATTTATACTTCTAATTATGTTTTTGAATATAGAAGTAATTTCATTTTATATTTTTTAGGTTGTTGATCGTATTTGTCAAGAGATGGATAATCGTTTCACTGAGACGAACACGGAATTGCTCTTGTGCATAACATGTCTTGATCCTAAGAATTCGTTCTCCAATTTTAGTTTTTCAAAGTTAGTTCGACTTGCAGAACTATATCCACAAGACTTTTCGGATGATCAAATGGAGCTTAAAGAACAACTAAAGATGTGGATTTCTGAAATGAGAGGAAATGCAAGATTTTCTAAACTAGAAAATGTCGGAGAACTTGCAACTAATATGGTTGAGGTGGGATATCACACTACTTTTCATTTAGTATATCTTCTTATCAAGTTGGCTTTAGTTTTGCACTCATTCACATTTCGCTAGTGTGGAACGAGTATTTTCTGCGATGAATATTGTTAAGACAAATTTGCGCAACAAGATGGGAGATGACTTTCTCACCGACTGTTTGGTGTGCTATGTCGAGAGAGATATTTTTAGGCGCATTGATAATGAAGTGATTATCCAACATTTTCAGAATATGAGAACTCGCAGGTTGGATTTACCGCCTTTACGGTCCGAACTCCGAAGAGAGACTCCGTCGTTCTAGTACCGTTACCGGTTCAACAGTCAACAATGTGTTTCAATTTGTAATTGATTTTTTTTGTTTCAATTGAATTTGAGTAACTAATTGAAATGTTGAATTACTTGTGATTTAGGATTATGATTTTGTTGAATGTTGAATTATTTGTGATTTAGGAATATGGAAAAAAAAAAATCAACGAACTAAGAGGCCGTCGAAAAAAAAATTATATGTATAATCCGGACCCCCCTGTTGAAATCCTCCGACTCCGCCACTGCACTAACCCAAAAAAAGGACGCCAGCACAGCACGATGTGACCTCTTTGATCAAATCTTACAAATGGGGAATTAATATATAAAGCGATAATTAAAGAACGCTTCTTTTACCGTACGTAGATTTCTCTTTGAGGCTCATTTATCCATCCCCCACTCTCTTTCAACACATTCTATATATTGCTTTTAACTTCTTATCTTCTACTTGACAAAAGCTCAACAAAGACTCAAAAAGAAATTTCTTTTCTTCTCTCTCTACGTGAAAAACAATAGCATGGATCTTGGATATATGTATTTGATGTGTTTCAAGATATTCTAAGAATTTACCATTTGTATATATATATATATTATGAATAATGTTGTCTTAAACAAAAACACGTATTTTAATTTTGCTCATTAGGATTAAGTTTTTTATTTTGGAATTTTAATTTATTAAAAATTTATAATTTTAAATTTATACAAAATTTTATGGTTTTATTAAGTAGCCCTAATCTTTGATTATGACCATCTTAGATCACCTTTCTCCATATAAATATATATTATGGATATTATTCTTAAGTATATATAATGTGTCACGTCATCAATATATTCTCATATTTGCATTAAACTTTCACCTTTCATTTTCATTTTCTTCTGATCAGTTTTTGCATTACAACTTATCCATATATATGTACAAATTAATTACATGGTCAGAAACACCAAGGGAAGCACTAGAAGAGAAAGACCTAACCTGGTACCTACCACTCTACAAGGCTGCACTAAGAGGCGATTGGGAGAGTGCCAAAAATTTCTTTGACCTACACAAAGACGCAGTCAGAGCCAGAATTTGCAAGGATTTTAAAACAGCTCTCCATGTAGTAGTTGGGACAGGAGGAAAATCAATTCATTTTGTTAAAAATTTGGTTAATTTGATGCCAGCTGATGCACTGGCTATGCAAGACGAGTACGGCAACACAGCCCTTAACATTGCTGCTCTGGTTGGTAACACTGAGGCCGCGATTGTCTTGGTGAAAAAGAATCGATCTTTGCTTCATATTAGGCACTGTTTTGGTTATTTGCCGGTTCATAGGGCTGCTCTAAATGCCCACAAAGACACACTTGTATATTTGTTAGCTTGCCATTATAAGGATGACATTGATCCTAGATCCTTAGCTGGAGGATGTGGTGTTGAACTTCTGGTTAGTGTTATCGATTCTGGATTCTTTGGTGAGTCATTTATTTGGATATGTATTTATTCATGCTTGCTTTTAAGTTCAGAAGAATCAATCATCTGTTACATGCAGAAAATTAAACCTCACATAAAATTCTCATACAAAATACTGAAATTTGAAATTGGCCCCTCGGTTTTAATCCACTTAACCTAAACCCTCGCTCAAGGTTATATAGTAGTGCAAAATTGTATTTTTGAGTCAGTTTTTCACTTCTAACTATTTGTTAAAAGGTACAGTTTTGTACTAATAATTGTATCTTGAGAGAGAGGTTTACAAAAATTTTAAACTCAATGATGGAAAATATTACACAAGCATGCACAAACACAGAGTACAGTTTTGCACTTGAGTCCATAATTATGTTGGAGCAATGTGCTTAATTATAATATCTACTATAATAATTGATGGTTACTTTGTTTAACATGATGTAATTCCAGTGAGTAGTACATGAAAGAATTACTAATTAAAAATTAAATAGTTGTTTTACTTTTACAGATGTGGCATTGGCTTTGGTTCACCACTACCCTAGTTTGGCTATGTTGAAGACCGAAAAGGGCGACTATGCTTTACAAGCAATAGCTAGAAAGGCATCTGCATTCCCAAGCGGAAGTAATCTAAACATCTGGCAATGCTTAATCTATTCTAGTTAGTTTTCTCCAACTCTGTGTTAACTTTTATCGTTCTTTACAATACTATATATCTTACTAGTCTTGCTTTGTAAAGCAATTTATGCAAATTTCTTTTTATCTTCATCCCATCTGTTGTCTCACCCCCACGTATTGTTGTCACGTAATCCTTATTTATCAGATAACTTAATTTGTAATGGTTAAGAGGAATTACGCGAGAACGCCATGCATGAAAGTTGGACGGTAGATGAGATATATAGAAAATGAGACGACGGATTTTAATTCTTGATTTGAGGACTTTGTTTAGCCTTGCCTATGAACATTGGCTTTCTATGTTATTTTAATTTTTTTTCATTAGCCAAAAATAGATTCATTAATCCACCAATTTGTATACAAAAGACTTGGATACAAGATTGTACAAGAAGCAGTCCTCATAGAATGGCTACATGGGAGCAATTTTAAAGAAGTGTAGAATCAAGTTATCTGGCTGGAAAAGTACTAAAAATATCTCATTGGGTGGGGGAGTTAGGATGATTTTGATTAAAGCAGCTCTATCAGGACTACCTCTGTATTACATGTCGGTTTTTAAGGCTCCAAAGATGGTGATTAAGGAACTGGAAAAAAATAGGAGGAATTTCCTATGGGGAAGTAGTACAGAGAGCAGAAAATTAAACAAAGTGGCATGCATGGGGTCTCTTGAAGATAAAAATGTGGCCCTTCTAAGCAAATGGTGATGGAGGCCAGGTATAATGTTGAAAAAATTCTTTATGGAGAAGATAAGTGTTAACTGAGAAATACAATTGGCGAGAATCTAATTTGTTGCATGATCAGTGTGCTAACCTAAACAAAATGTGTAGAGTGTGGAAGGACGTTATGTTAATAGGAGTTGGTAGTAGAGATGAAGTGTTGGTGGATAATTCATGCAGTTGGGAATGGAAAGTCAGGGATGGCAGGTCTGTGCGATTTTGGATGGATATGTGGTGTGGTTCTATGATATTTAAGGATATATAAGTTCCCAACATTGTTTTTATTGTCAAATTCAAAGGAAGCAACTTTACATCAAAGTATGTCTAAGAAAGGGAATAATAATTTGTGGGGTTTTAAATGGAGGAGAGATTTGTTTGAGTGGGAAAAGGAGGAAGAAAAACATCTTCAAGAGTTGATAAAAAAAAATGTAATAACATTGTAGAATGGGATTGAGGACAGGCTCTTGTGGAAGCATGGAAAAGATGGGTAGTCGATCTTTCGCTATTAAAACATGCACTCAAGTTATAGAGAGTCAAAGAGGGCTACAGGATTGTTTCACGTAGAAATTGTGTATGGAGGAAGGAAGTCCAAACTAAGATCCAATCTTTCCTATGGCTTGCTGTTCAGGACTCACTTGCAACAAAGGAGTTTTTGTTCAGAAGGAAGGTTCTAAATGACAGTACTAGAAAAATGTGTTTGTACGTGGTGTGGAACTAATGTGGAAATTAAGTGTAGATCATGTGCTGGTTCAACGTGTGTGTGGGCTTAGAGAATTTGGTCTTGAATTTTTGGTTGGTGGTATGAGGATTTTCAATAAGGAGGTAGTTTGTTGGAAGGTAACTGGTGGAGAAAATAAAATGCAGATCGTTTAGATGGGAGGTGTATAGAAATGGTATCAAGAACCATGGCTATTTTTATGTGTATAGAAATGGTTCATTAGATTGTTTAATGTAATTTTGGTTGGGTCCAAATCTTATGGATAATTTGATGTACTCTATATTTTGGTTTTAATGAACCTATAAAACAACAACTTCATGTCTGCATCCTATATACATCAGGAAATACAAACTCTAAACATCAAAAAAGGACTCAAAAAACAAGATCTTAACCTTAGAACTTCACCAAACTACAAACAAAGCCATGGTTCCTGCATGCGCCCATTTGTGACTATTAGCACCATCCTATAAATCCTGAGATAATCATATCCCCGTTGGCTTTCTATTTGAATTACCTGATCGAGCTAGTCGTACGTAAGAGTCTTTAATATTTGATGTGCTAATTATAATATCTCCGCATGGAGTAGCACTCTCTTTTATGTGAAATATTTGGTTTTCAAAACATTAAAATCGCAACTCAATTATATGATTGTACATATTCTTGATAAAAGCAACATATATATTTCATCTTGAAGGTGTTCCTGTCAAGTTTGGGGACTACTTAAACAAGCCTGATGAAGGTGACATTGAAGATCCATTTGGCAACTCTAAAGTGTTTCCGCATATGTCTGGCACAAGTCCATTGTTCCGAGAAAACTTCTACACCTCTGGTTCGTCTTAAATTTCCAGTTCAACCATCTAAATTCAGAGCATGAACCCATATTAATTACTCCCTCCGTCCAGGATAAAAGTCCTGGAAGACTTTTCACGCATATTAAGAAGAGGAATAAAATGATAAAATTGCCCATAATAATGTCATTAAATATGGAGAGAGAATTAGAATTAAAAAAATATGATATATTTAATGCTACGGGTATAATAGGAAAAAATGTGTAAAAGTTTGGTTATTAAAAGAAAGATGACATTTAACATGGGACAGCCCAAAATAGTAATAAAGACTTTTATCCTAGAACGGAGATAGTATTACTTAGATTTACTAGCATTGGAAAGCATATATATAAATTATCATTTGTAATGGTGGTCCATATATATATTAGGTCATGGCTGCCATGTCAAGAATTTATAATATTGTTAAAATAAGAAGACTAAAATGTAAAATTGTCCCTTCAGTTTATCCACTTGTGAGTTTTTCGTCCACGAGTTTAGGTATTAATCAAGACACTCCCTCGACATACAGATAATAATGCAAGACTTTCTCATTTGGGTTAATTAGTTTTGCACTACTGATTATACGTCATAACGTATAGGAGATGATTATTTTGTATTTTAGTAAAATTAAAAAATAGTTGAATTACATATATTCTAAAGGAGAAATCAATAATGTATACATAGAGGATACAGCTGATGTGACTTTTTCATAGTTCCACATAAAAATCATTGCTTTATTCCATTTGTGCAGTGTGGCAAAAGTTGCATATGATATTTTGGGAAGCCATGAAATTTTAGGTAAGCAGAGAAGCACAAGTGAAAGTAATTAAATATAGAAGAGCATTATTATATATATATATATATATATATATATATATATATATATATATATATATATATATATATATATATAATTTCCAAAGAAATTATCATCTTTGATTCTTGTCAAAAGCATGGTTTGAAACTTTTGGTTGCATGCAGTAGCACGAATGAAGCACATAGAAAACACAAAACTGATGCACTATCAAGCGCTTCATCTTGTTGAAATCTTGTGCAAGGAAATCAGATCATTAAATAATGCAACATCTTGTTTATCACTATACGCAAAACCAATTCATGTGGCAGCAAAGCTGGGTATTCATGAGGTTGTCGAAACGATTGTGGGCGAATTTCCAGATGCAGCATATTCTAGGGATAAAGACGGCTATTACATATTTGAAACGGCAGTTATTAACCGATCTGAGAACACTTTCAACCCCATTTATCAGATGTCCGATTATAAACAATACACAACATTGCTTATAGACAAATCTGGAAACACTATCTTGCATTTAGCTGCAAGATTAGCCCCTCCAAATAAACTCAAATCTTGTTCCTGGGGCAGCTCTACAAATGCAATCCGAGATACAATGGTTTAAGGTAACAACTTCTTTCTACCTTAATTCGTATATTTGGGATGGACTACTTATTTCACCTTATGCTCCTTAATTATCCCTGGATCCATTCAAACTAATTCTAGGGAATATTTCATGCAGGAAGTTCAAAAATTTGTGATCCCAGCCTACAATGAAAAGCTAAACTCAGATGAAGAAACACCTGCAATGGTTTTTACGCGGGAGCACAAAGATTTGGTAATAAAAGGAGAGAAATGGATGAAAGACACCGCGAATTCCTGCACAATCGCAGCAGCACTCATTGCGACCATAACATTTGCAGCATCCATTAGTGTACCTGGTGGCGTCGACAAGGATGGCTTCCCCAATTTAAACAACCAAAAGGCCTTTACAATCTTTGGTGTTACAGATGCAGTCTCTCTCTTCACATCCTGTACTTCATTGCTAATGTTCTTGTCCATCCTCACTTCGCGCTACGCAGAATCCGACTTTCTCCTCGTTCTACCGAGGAGATTAATTTTCGGACTAGTTACCCTTTTCTTCTCTATAACTACCATGATGATGTCCTTCAGTGCTACATTTTATCTTATGTTTGAGCCAAGGATGGAATGGCAACTGGCATTGGTGCTTGCATTAGCCTCTCTACCAATCACTTCTTTCGTCTTGTTACAATTTCCCCTCCTCGTCGATGTGATTCATTCAACTTATGGCCCTGGCATTTTTGGCAAGCAGAGTGATCGTCCCTTCTACTAAGGAATTTAAAAGACCTACCTAATTGCGTAAAAAAGACCTACCTCAGTGTAGTGATTCAGTAATCATGTTATGTTTTCAAGAGGGAAGATCCTTGTGGCTCTTTTAGTTAAAAGTTCTACGTACACCCTTGGTAGTGGTGCCAGGCATGAGCTATTATTATCTTGACTTGGTTTTGGTTTATGAGATCTGAGTTTTATTTCTTTAGTTTTCTCTGGAGACACTAATAATTATGCTCACTATTACTTGAGCAATCATAGCAGCAAAACATATATTGGGGAAAGAAAAAATCGCCACAAAAATGCATACCGATAACAAAAATGAAAGAACAAAATTCACAAGGCACTAACAGAGATGGTCGAATGTTAGAGAGTTCATCTTCAATACAAGGTCTTTACCCACGGATGGGCTTTTCCATTTTTCATCTTTTTCCCTTTCCTTACCAGAAAAAAAAAGGTCACTGCAAAGCCGGATACTGAGGCACTACAACTGCAGTATGGATTCAACAAGTTCATAGAGAGGTGCAAGTTCCCCTTTGTCGATCAAGCGGAATTCCTGTGTTTAACATAATCAATTAGAAATACCAAATATTGTTGTGTATCGTCAATAAAACATACATTATACATAAAAGAAAAGGGGACAGAGAGTGTTGGGTCTTTAACAGTGGAAAAAATCGGACGAAACTACTAAGAGTAGGGGGTGTTTGGAAGTGGAATGCTTTCTTTTAAGAAGCTGCACTATTATATATATAGTCCGCTTCCGCCTCCAAATAACCTGAAATGAAATAAATGACTAAGAACGAAGCAAATTTATAATGACGGTTTTTTTTCGTCATATAGCATAGAAAGCAGGTTTTTTATACTATAGCGACGGAAAAAACCGTCGCTATAGCCGGTTCGCTCTTAATTCGCTCCCTCCAGTTCATATAATAATTTTAAAAGAAAAATAAATAGAAAAGGCCTAAAACAAATGAGAGAGATGTAATGGATTAGTAGATTTTTGCCTAGAGATTTCAGAGGATGAGGGTCCATAGGATCATGCCCTCCATCCTTCAATGCCAAACGCCTCCTTCCAACTTGAGACAAGAAGCAATAAAAACTTGTTTTTTATAAATAAGTTAAACTGAACTAGAATGCATTATTTTTTAAATAAAAAAAGGGTTAAAAATCAAGATGAAGAAATATCGAAGGAGGACAATGCTTTCTCCTGTGGCCATTCAAAACAGGGCCTTACCCATGTGAAGAGAACAAAATGCTTAAAACAAGTGTTGAGATGAGCTTCTTCCTTCAGGCTTACAATCTTCTGGAAATGTGAGTGATAGATGTGGGCATATACACGAAACAACCGCTTAAATATTGTCTTCACAACATCCACAAAATTGGGTGGAAATGGTACTCCTGCAAAACAAGTAAATTGAATTGAAAAACCAAGTTCTTTGGTTATAATTCATACGCCCTAACTACTTTAAAAATATATAGGATACCCAATCTTTGAGGAAAAGTTGATTCATCATCCAGCTGAGCTTCAATCCAATCCATCAAATACTCCACATACTTGGGAGCAGATACCTCTATGGGTTTCTTTATAGTAACTCCATCAGCCCATCGATATTCATATCTGCATAGATATAAGTTTTAATTTAGGCTTTGGATGTGAATACATTAGAACACAAGTAATGTTGCTCCAAGTGTTAACTGATGAATGATTATACTGAATCTCACTTCTCACCAAAAGCTTAACTAGTTTCACTTGATCACGAAAAGGTAATAAATAATATAGTAAACAGTTAAAAGTCTGGCATCCACATATAATGATCTAAGGCCAAATCAACCATATATGCGTGTACAAGCCAAAAAAAAAATTGATGATGGGGTTACATTAAATGAAGGACATAAATAAATAAATAAAAAACTATTTATGAACATTCACCAACTTGAGTCCCTACCCAAATAATGATAGTGTATTTGAAGGGTTTTTGTTTTGCCTAATAATTTTTTTAATAAGCCAATGTTCATCAACATTATCAAGCATGCATTCAGCCTCCTCCTCTTCTTCCTTTTTCTTTCCATCTGCAATTTGTGCTAAAACAGATAAGCCATTATTACTGACCCAGTCTTGTATTTTCAGTATCTTGATAAATCCTAAAACAATCTATATCCTTCAAGAAAAATAGCTCTCTAGGTCTCAGTGATGTATCCAGAATAGAACTGGCCAAGCCATCCAACAAAGCTCATAAAGGATAATAAAGAATGGTTTATAGCATATAACAAACAACATCATTGCACTTATGATAACAGTATTTAGCATTTATAAAGGGAGTTAGAAAGTTACTTTGCTCCTGCAGTCATCGTCGGGCAGGTTGATACTGTGCAGAATTCCGTAAGAGTTCCATAAAGGATATTCACCTGATTAAAGAAGTCAACCGCTGTAGGGGAAAAACCAAACTATATGAAAACATGAACAAAAATTGAATAGATATTGCAATTTACATCAGTCAATGTAGATCTAATATTGATGTCAGATGTTCACTTGTCAAGAAATTAAGAATCATATGCACATAACTGGGGCACCAAGCACGTTGAGATAAAACAGAAAAACAGCGTTTTCTCTGGAGTAAAATGATCTATTTCCCAAATTGGCTTCTATCACTAGCGAATCCTCGTGAATAAGGAAAGCATATAATGATTTTTGTTCTAATTACAATGTCATTTTGAATCTTACAAGCATATCAGAAAGTTGTATATAAAATGACACTTTGACATCATAGGCTAGCACATGCAAATTATGACTTAAAACTTCAACAAAGTATCATGAGATCCTCGTAATTAAACACTCTAATACTTAAACAACTTAAGTATGAAATCTTACCATTTACTGCCAGCCACTCATTAAGATCTTCTCCAGGGGGTAGGCGAACAGCTTCCCTCAAGTTGCCGCTACCCAGGGTAGCATCAATGTGTTTTTGAAGTTGTGCACCCTGTACAACAAACAAGGAATAACATTACCAAAAGGCAAAGAGTTGCCTATTATCACTTCATGAGCTTAAGGTAAGGCACGTACCTTACTCCCTGATGGAGCATTCTTTTTAGGTCGAAATGTCTTCTGATTTCTGCACACATACAGGTCGGAACTCGGAACAATCAGATAAACAGAACATTTATATTGTGTTCTTGAAGGCATACAATAAAAAGATAACATTACTTGGTGAAAATGTCATTTGATAACAATACTGTCTAACAAAAGTCTCCTTCATCAACATGAAGAAACTAATATATAACACTGCAGACCTTATCAACTTCAATGTACACCTACAAATCAATATTTTGATGTCTATGTCCACTTTTAAACATGTAAGTCAATCCCCAATGGAGATCTAGAGAGTTAACTTTGGGATTCCCAAAATGAGAGTGTGCTGGAACACATAGTTAAAGTCAATTACCATAAAAAAAATGAATAGTTTATGTCAGTATTAAGAGGAGGATTGTGGAGATTTTGTGAACAGTTATTATCACAGATTTTGATGCTAATATGTAAAACTTGCCTTTTGTTCCACATCTTAGAGAACTGAAGCCAGAGTGACATTCTTAACCTCCCCAAACGGCACAATTATAGCTACGTCAAACATTATGCTTTAATCACATTCAGTTTCCAGGGTGCACCACATAAGACACTTGAAGCAAATGATAAACAGTCTCCAAGTGCGAAAATTTAGTTTTCCTTCAAAAACAGTTTGGTGTACCATTCCTTAGAGATATTCAATCATGCCAAATTTTCATAAAAGCAGGAAAACTTGACATCTTTCTTGTGTCTGATTGCTTGACATCATATCGACTTCGATAACACATGTGCTTACGCAAAAGATTTAGTTATGCTTAGAACGAAAAGCTGTACTATTTTTTATAAGGTCGTCCTAACATATACTCCCTCCATTCATGATAAAAGTCTTGACTTTTTGCACATATTAAGAAAGAGGATAAAATGACAAAAATATCCATATTTAAATTATAATTTAATTGCATAGTTTTCTACACATGACTAGTGACGTTCCATAAGTATTCATAGAGAATAGAATTATGACAATTAATATTAATGGTATTATAAACAAATTATTTTAAAAAATAGATTATTTAAGGTAAATAGACATTTAATTTGGGACTACTTAAAATAGTTATAAGGACTTTTATCCTGGAACGGAGGGAGTATTTAATTTAGGTGGTGTATGTAGCACGTAATGCAAGAGCATGGACGTGCAAAAAAAACTTAAATGAAACTCGATGGTACAAAATGACCATTGATTTTGCCAAATTCAAGTCTTGGGATTTTGAACAAAACGATTACTATTTTTAAACATATGATCATGAAAATATTTAAATCTCTATTGAAGACGTTCGAAAACTAGCTTGATCTATGATCTAATCAACTCAAAACATGTATCAGCCCTCAAAGTGCTCAGATGTTCAAATTACCATCTATATATCAGGCATTAATTGTAAAGTATTCTTAGGCATAAAAGGTTTTATTTTTAGCTTATTTATTTTTTCCCTTTTGGCTGACCCCACAAAATAATTAAATCAAAATGTATCAATACTGTCACCACATAATCATACTAAAATGTTTATCGAATATCGACAATCTAATTGAAATGTCATCAACAATCACTATCACCAACAATTGAGATTGAATAATCACCATCAACTTATCACTTACCATTTAACAATTACATCTATTCATCTCGAGTTAAATATAATTAACGAAATTACATATACAAAAACAAATTCATAATCATTACAAATTCTCCCTGTGAAAAAAAAATCAAAAAATTGTGGAACAACAATCCAATACAAGGTCACATACAATCATATATACATGATACATGCAATACTGTTATATATATATATATATATATATATATATATATATATATGAGGGAAATTGAAATGTTGGAAAAAGACCTGCTTCCGAGACCGAAGAGACTCATGATTATGAAGCCAATTCTCTAAGAATCCAAACAAAATGAGAAGCTGGGGACCCAATTTTGAAGAAAAAATGAAGGGTTTATGTGTATTTATTTGTCTATATATATCACTGGCTAGCTGTATGTATATATATAGAGAGAGAGAGAGGCGGAGAGAGGTGGAGAGAGAAAGACAGGGGAGGTTATATGACAGACTGGCATTCTTTCTCTCACTACTTTCTCTCTCTAACATTTGCCCACAACCAGCCAGCTCTTCTTCTTCTCTCTTTGCCATTGCCAGCCCACCTGGCCGATTCTCCCTCAGTATCTTTATTCATAATTTTTACTCTATGTTTTTACTCCCTGGCATCCTTTTTAATTGTGTTGCTTTTTGTACGTGGCTTGTAAATTTTAAAGAAAAGTTGCTTATTTGATCACTCAAAATTATATAACAAAATATTTATTATATTTTTAACGTGCTTGATACTAAAATGTGAATTATTCTTAACAGAGAAATATATATCTACAAAACGGGTTAAATGTTTTTTCAGTCATCGTACTATACGTCAATTTATAGATGGATAATTGAATTTTTTTTTTTACAGTCAACTCACTGTACTCGATTTTACTAACAAAAATTAAAAAAAACTGTTAAGTCCTTTGACTTAACAGAAATATAACGATAAATTTCACTTGTTTTAAAAAAAAAGTATATGTAGTAGTTAGTATGAGGCATTAAGCGGTGATAAAGTGGATTTGGAGGAATTTTTTATAAAAAATGAAAAAAATATTTTAAATTATAATATAAATTATAAAATTAGACAAAAAATAAGAAAATAAATAAATAAATAAAAATAATTATTTTTAATAAAAATTTTAAAAGCAGTTTTTTTATTAAAAAAATTAAAACACATTTTTTAATAAAATAATTGTTTTTTATTTTTATTAAAAAAATTAAAACGTAGATTTTTTAATAAAAATAAAAAAATGCAGTTTTTTAATAAAATTAAAAAATGTAGTTTTTTTAATAAAAATAATTAAAAGTCAGTTTTTTTTAATTAAAAAAATGCAATTTTTTTAATAAATTTTTTCTTTTTTATTAAAAAAAAATAAAACGCTGAATTTTTAATAAAAATAATTGTTAAAAATGCAACTTTTTAAATTAAAAAAATGCAATTTTTTAATAAATTTTCTTTTTTTTATTAAAAAAACAACAAAACGCTGAATTTTTTAATAAAATAATTGTTAAAATGCAGTTTTTTTTTTATAATAAAAAATTAACAGATTAATTTTATTATAAAAAAAATAAATATTTTTTTTTAAGTCAAGGTTGACTTAAAATGCATTTTTTTAATAATAAAAAAACTCTTTAAACTATTAACAGATTTAAAATGCACTTTTTTAATCTTTAAAACAGTTTTTTAAAATTAAAAAATGCAATTTTTTTTAATAAAAAATTAACAGATTAAAAAAATTAATTGTTAAATTTTTAACAGTTTTAAAATTAATTAATAGTTAAATTAACTGTTAAATTAAAAAAATTAAAATTAACAATTTTAAAAATTAACTGTTAAATTAACAGTTTTAAAAAATTAACAGTTGTAAAAATTAACAGTTTTTAAAAAATTAACTGTTAAATTTTAACAGTTAATAAAAAAAAAGAAAAAAATTTAGCCATGCACGTTGTTGGAATTATTGGGTATTTAGCCCCTGAACATACTAGAACTGGAAATTAAGGCCACAACTAGCAGTGATGTGTATTCGCTTTTTTGCTTGAGGAAAAAAGGCAGACAGAAGTACAAGCGGCCCCAGAGGATTTAATTAAAGCTTGGTTTGATTTGCTCATGACCTGAGAAGCTTGGACCACATATTTACTACATAAGGAGATAAGCTCTCGTTGTGACTTAGTCTACCATATATACATATTATTCCTATCTCAAAAGTCAAAACTTTTTTCATTTTGATGGTAGAAAACTATTAGAATGATTTCTATTTAATTTGGTACTCATGTGTCTATTGAGTTAAATATTCATACTCACATTATATGAAACTTATTTATAGACATAAACTCTATAAATATGCACTTGTTTCCGTATGATTAATTAATTCCTCCTCATAATGACACACTTGACTATAATTATATTTATGTTAATGTTACGTATGAATTCAATGAATAGAATTGATGAAGGAATGAGATAGAAAAACGAATGGAATTGAGAGCGGAATGAGTAATTACTGTTATCTTAATTTAGCAAATTTAGCATGAATGAAAATTGTTTATTTCATTCTAATATTGGAACAACTAAATACAATTTTTTTCATTTCATATGAACGATCGAGTCATTCTATTATCACCTTCATTAATTAATTTTTACAATCCAAACGTAACATTAGGGCAAAATCTCAAATTGAAAAATAATCATAAAAAGCATTATGTATTAATTTATGTCTAGTTAGGTTTTCATTTCTTAATATGCATATTAAAAAGTAAAATGAGCTAGACTATTTGAATTCTAAATATAACAGGTGTTATATATATATATATATATATATATATATATATATATATATATAATGTGCAAGTGTATGTATAATTATATTATATATTGAGCTTATGTGTTCGAGAACTTGTTCAAATAACATGACAATATATATGTTCATAAAAATATAATTGCTTATTGAACTTTCATTTTTGAAATCGAAAACAAAAATAAACCAAAATTAATAAAGAAGAAGAAGAACTTCACTAAAGACTCCAGTTCATGATATACTAATAATAAACGTACAAATTAAACTAGAAGAACCTTATTCTTACAGATGATCTGGAATCAATCACAAGAAGAAACACACAAAATAAAAAAGGTGGAGTCCCCAAGATTTTAACAAAATTCAGAAGAAATTAATTCAAGTAAAGTGACTCAAAATATTTATTAGAGGATGAACTTAATTAACCAGTCCCACCAAGAACACTCTTGAGCTTCTTCACTACAGCAGCATCAAGAAAAGTAGTTTTGGTCACCAATTCCGTCGGCAATTCATTCCCAAACAAGGCAAAATCAAGAATTTGGAGACCCGGATTAGCACTACTAAAACTAACAAATGCAAGAGCCGGTCCTTTTCCAGAATTTATTTGGAAATGCAATAACCCTTGTGGGAATACCATAATATCCCCTTTGTTTAGGGATTTATAGTAAACCGTATTTGCCGAGGACGAAATAAATCCAGCAAGAATTGTCCCTTGTACAACAATTAGGACCTCGGATGCACCCGGGTGCGTGTGCATTGGAATAACACCGCCCACGGCTAGGTCTAACCGGGCCAGGGATATGCCTAGACCGTTCACAGCGGGAAATTGGGCTACAAATGCCGGAGTCACTGCAGCACTGATGAGATTGGTGGTATTTCCGGCAACTCCGAGGCCGGAATAAACGAAATCTTTTTCGGAAAGGCTGGCGGCTTTCTTGCAAGGGTATCCGGCCGGTCCGTCGGGCTGCGACAGGTCGGCGACGCAGAAGTCTTGCACGGATGCATTTGAGGTGGAAAATAGGATTGTGAAAAGGAAGAGGAGTGGGAGGAACATTTTTGATAATTAACTATGGTGTTTAGGGTTTAGGTGCATGGCTAGCTTTCTAGGGTTTGGCATTTATATAGAGGGATGGAATGGGGTGGATATTTTTTCGAGCAATGCTATTGGTTGTTGGAAGATATGGCCATGACATGCAGAGTTTCACGTGCATGGTTAATATACGAGGAAACGACAGATTTGTGGGGTGTAGATGCATGTGAGTGCATGATTAAAAAAAACAAGAAGGCTCTTTTTGTTTGAAATTGTAAATAGGACCACCTAAAGCATATATATATATATATATATATATATATATATATATATATATATATATATATATATATATATATATATATCTATTCCGTCTAAAGTCAACCAAAAAAAATGAACCAAAATCGTCTTTTTTGTGTTTACATGACGTATTTCGATCCGTCGTCATAGCCATATAATCTTTGGCGACATTATTGAACTGTCGCCATGTATAGACACCAAAGACCATGGTTAAATCTTTGGTTTACTTTTAAGTTCGCATTTCACTTTCTATATATATATATATATATATATATATATATATATAATAAAATACAAATAATTTTGAATATCCATTTCACTCGATAAATTATCTAGCTGATTCAATATTTGAGATAAATCTCACTGGTTAAATACGATCTAGAAGACATCACCCAACTAGTATATATATATACTTCGAATTTTGTAAAAGATAGTACTATGTATACAATTATATCTTTGAGCACAGAATTATGGGCTGGGCTGGGCTGGGCTTCAGCTTTCTTTAAATATGGGATTCAAGTCCATTTTAGTACTGGAAACAGGTGTCATATCAATGTAATTTTTAGTTACTATTGAGTCTACTAATGCACTTCTGGTTTCCTCCCAGCTTTTCATTTATCTGATATATATATATATATATATATATATATATATATGGCCATGGAATAATATGTGGATCTTAGGAATTCCCTATCTTCTAGGGCATTTTTAGATCGGCCAAATGCTAAAAGTTTCCTCTATTAATAATTTTATTACCTTCAACTCTAACATTTACCTTTATGTTTTATTAAGTATCTTGATTTATATATTATTAAGTATCTATTATTAAGTATCGCAGCAGGTGGGAGGGTTTGGTTTAGGAACTCGAAATCGTAGCAGGAGGGAGTGTTGCAGGAGCGAAATCGCAGTAGGAGGGAGGGTTTGGTTTTCAAAATCGCATCAGGAGGGAGAGTTTGATTTAGGAATTGAAGGTGCTCGTACGCTAGCGGATTGAAAAGATAATGAGACTTGGGGCAATTTGGTCCGAAATTATTGTTTTATGCGTCTGCTAGTTGAACTAATGGATGGCGTGTTTGTCTTTTTTAATCCCAACCCTTAATTTATGTAATGGACGGCTATGATGCTATTTGCCCAATTTTCATTCATAACAATTACTTGCTATAGATCATTTTCATATATATATATATATATATATGCATGCAAAACTTCAAGTACTCGTATCTATCAAATAATATGGCCATATGGGAGTTATTCCTCGTGAAAAAAAAAATCTCAAATATAGAGAAGATACATACATGCTTAATTAGAAAACAAAAAAACATGGATAAAATTGTGCTATGAAAAATATTATTTTTCATTCATTTTTTATTTTTAAAGGTATACAGTGATTGCGTTTGACCATTTGTTATAGGTTTATCCCTCCATTTTTGCCATGTAAATAGCAAGGGATCGTGTAAAAAAGAGATAATAATGCCATTCAGCCATTCAGGGACCCTCCTGAAATGTCCAAAATCAAATAACTAAGCCAGGACACAGTACTGGTCCATTTGTGGACTTTTTAAATACCCTGGAATAAAAATATTTTTTATTTAAAATTGATGTGATTGATTAAAATTTTGAAAAAAGTTAAATTTTTATATTTAGTAATAGTCTTTAGATAATTTATAATTTTTATAATTATATTTTTTTAAATTAAATAATTTTGTATCAATTTTAAATTTAAAAATATCTCAAATTAACTTTGAAAAATAAATTAATCATATATTTCAGAATAGATAATTATTAAAGAATATGATCAGGAACCATTTTGGTGCTTTTGGATGATTGCTTATTTTTTGGAAGTTGCTTCGGGCCTGGTCACCTATGATGCAGTTTATATGGGCCATTTAGCCTTCCACGTTATTGGGCTTTGATCACTATCGATACGTTGACTGTCCGAGTATTATAAGCACTAAGCGCAACAAGTTGATAAGGAGTATAAATTGGCCCATTATAAAATATATCAACTAAAAAGAGTGGGTGGTCTTTTCATTAATGGGATCCTTTTGAAAGAGGACGGATAAGGGAAAGGATAAGGGAAAGAGGCTAGAGTTGGCAAGAACTTGAGTCATGGGTTTATATATAGGGCCTATAATCCAAATTCTTAATATTCGAGGTATTAATATTGTGCTGGTTACTTATCATTGAAATGTCCTACTTAATTGGGTGTTTGATTGCATCTTAATGCATCTTAACAACTCATTCCTTGATGCATCTTAACAACCCATATTTTTATATTAAAAGGTTCTCTAAATAGCTTAAACTCATATTTATATCTTAACTATTATTGTGAGACCCCAGATTTTTATGAATAAATATTTAATTTTCTCAAAATATTTTTTTAATATTATGGTGTGAATTTGAGATAGTGTTATAGTTGTGGGTAATATTTATAAATTTTGCAAAATCATGCAAGTTGTTATATAATATTCGATTGGTGGGGAATATTCGTTTTAGCGAGGGAATATTAAATGCAACCAAGCCACAATCATTGGTGGACCTAACGGAATTATTGTCGGATTCAAAAAGCGACAAATATACTTTTTATGAAAATAACGGCGGAAGTTTTTACCGTTAGCTGTTGAAACACCCGTTATTAAAATGCGATGAATGGCGTGAATTGCACGAAGAAGCATTGCGGTATTGATTATTGATCTTTACGTGATAAGTCACTCGGTTTTGTTTTATTGGTATTATTAATGTAATAAAAGCAGAATACTTTTATAAAGTTATTCTATTATGCATAGTGTTGCATAGTGTTTTGTATAGTAAAAATTTTTATATAAAAGCAGAATACTTTTATAAAGTTATACATTTTATTAGACAATAATTGAATATATTATATTTTATTATGCATAGTGTTTGCATAAATATCTGCATAGTATTTGCATAGTAAAATCTTTTATAAAGTTATTCGTTTTATTAGATTATAAATAAAATATATTATATTTTATTTAAAAGATTTTTCTTTAAATATGGATAAAATCAGATTAAAGTAAATCAATACTGATAGATTCATGAGTTAATTCTTATGCAGTCCATTTTTCTATAAATAGAAACTCATTCCTTCATTATTTTCTTACGAATTCTTTGAAACTCAGAGAGATAAACTATAGAGAAAGAAGAAAGTGATTCATTACTTCACTACTTCTATATCTAATCTTTCTTCTTTTTAAGGTAGGGAATATTATTTGTTGTACTCGTAAGGGGTACTCTTTCTTTCTTATTTATGAAGAGAACTTCTGTTATTCCATTCTTTATTATTATGTTGGAATAACCTGTTTATGCAAAATACTGCATACATGGTGAAATTCTTCTAATATTCCATTCTTTATTATTCTGTTGGAATATCACATGCATGCTTTTTCGCCGGACACAGTTCCATTATTTATTATTACATTGGAATATCTTGTCGGCATTAATTTACTTTGACTGGTTAAGATTATTATTTTTACGTTGGAATAACACGTTTGTCTACGCGAAGTCTGCATGCGTGGTGATTTCTTTTGTTATTCCATTCTTTAATATACTCGGTTGGTTAAAGTTTTGACTTATACTCCATCAAATTAGTGGAATATCCTTGATATTTGCGCTTCATCTAATATCTTTTCATGGAAATATTCTTTCGAGCATTCTTGAATTTTACTCTCTGAAAGAAGTATCATGTTGACAATTTGAGCGTTATCGGTTCTGGATAAATTAATTCTTGAACTTGTTTTATTGAATTCTTATATCATTGTCATCAACCTCATGTTTATATTATGTTGCAAGTCATCTCGTGGCACAGAAGTGCATAGATGGACTTGGTATGATTATGACCGAGGATTATCGGTATAATCATGCTTAGTAATGTTACAAATGATGTGGAAAAAGTCCTCATTGGCCGTAGTGCATTAATGGACAATTTTTGGTATGATTATGGTTATGGATTCTCTTTGGTCAGTAGTAAAAAGATGAATTATTTTATGGCATGATCGAGCAGATTGATGAAAACATGATTATCTTAAGTCAGTAGTGCGCATGGATAATTGCTGATCGTGATCTTAAAAAATATCCTTGGTCAGTAGTGTAGGGGTGATTCAATGATGTGGATTATTTATTAATTTGAGTCACATCGATAAAAGTGATGAAAAACCTTTTAAATCATAAAAGATAGTAGATTTTATTCTCTACTTGACTCTTTTAATGGATTGCTTTGTTCCGCAGATTAAACTTGATAGTTATTATATTTTATCGGTTTTAATCATTGAAGGCTAACGATAAATTATTCGCATTATCTTAGTCATAATATTTCTTATTAGGCTAGTTGAGCTCACCCTTTTTTTCACCTTTTTCTCTTGAGAAAATGAGAAACGAATTGGGACTAATCGGGAAGCAAGAGTGATGATCTAGATGTTTGCATTAGTAGTCATCACTATTCGTGAAATAGTGTGATAATAATTGTAATGAGAACTCTTTTTGAGTTTGTATACTCTCTAGTAGACAATATTTGTATTCAAACTCACAGTTTATGTTTTATCGTATTATATACACGCATACGGTTGTATTATTAAGTTGTATTTGAATTACATACCATGTATCTGGCGACTCAAGATGGGTGATGTATACCTAATTTTGGGGCGTCACGGTTGGTATCAAAGCTTGAGGATATGATCACGGCCGTGAGATGTGAGACAAGAACTAGAGGGAGAGAGAGGCGGAAAATTTCTTCGCATTAGTATGACCTACCTAAGCTTATTTGATATTTAATTGGTGGTCGTGAGTATATGGATAATGTGTTACATGTCAATTAACCTTTGTTTTTTGTGGCGATATTTGCAAATGGCATCCGAAAATATTGAGATAAGCAATGAAGCACATGAGACCATTGAGACACCTTTAATCACTCAACTTGAGTTAATGTGATGTCGAACGAAGAAGAAATTAGAAATCTACGTGGTGCGTGAAGAACTAATAGTTGCACAGAAGCTAGTTGCAGAGGTAAAAATTTGAGAGTGAGGAAGAAGAGGAACACGAGGAGAATTTATTAGAAGAATTTTATGATCAAAATTTAGCATAACAAAATCGTATTCATGAGTTAGAAGAAGCAAGTTGAAGAGCGGCGGTGATGCGTGGAGCAAAGAGAGATGCAACCATTCAAAATTGTGTTTGGATAATGCGATGCTTGAGCGAAGCACTCTTTGGCGAGTATAAGATATTAAAGTGGAATCGAGAATGCTATGATCAAAGTTACGATGAAAGCGAAACAAATGAACGAATGAGAATAGATGACGATGGGTAAAAGCGCATGACGTGTAGATATTGTAGAAAAAGGCGTCCAGATCCAATAAAGCCAAAATAGATGAAATGAATTTTTCTTTTGGACAACAATTGCGAGAATCCAACATCGAATCGGAATTACCACATGCATAGCGGCCAACCCCAATTCGATATGGATCGGAGAATAATGATTCAAATCATGGATCGGGAATGGGACGAAGCAACTTAAGGGTGTAATGTACCTATAGCAAAAGTCAAATCCGAGAGTTTAAGTGAGAGCATTTGTCGAGGAACCCGAACGAAGTTATTACGGGTAAGTTAATGATAAACTCTTGCGAAGTTTATACCTTATTAGATACCAGTTCTACCCACTTTTTAATTTCACCTAGTTGTGTTCAATGTTTGAAGTTAACTCCGGAGAAGTTAGACTTTGATATATCTGTTTAAACTCAGTTGGGAGAAACCTTTGTTACCTCCACTATTTATAAATCTTGTTCAAATCAACACTTTCACGTTACGTGTCGATCTTGTCTCTTTAAAAATACTTGCCTTTGATGTGATTTTAGGAATCGATTGGTTAACTACTCATCATGCTTTTTGTAAGGTTGTTAGCTTTTATACTCCTAACCAACCTGTTATGCGAATTCAAGCAACCAAACCACTAAAGTCAATCATTGTCATATCAAGCCATAAGTAAAAAGCCCCGATCCTTTCGTTGTTGACTTCCTTGAGTGGAATGCACCGAAGCCAGACTTTCTGTAGGTGACGTCGAGAATGATGATGGCAAGTTGATAGGTATCAATGTGACGTGTTATCCAAGTCTTGGATGAGAGTCACAGTTTTGAATGGTATTTTGATTGTTAATAAATTTCCTGACGTATTCTTGAAGACTTCTTAGCCTACCCCTAGAGCGTGAAATCGAATTTTGTATTGACCCCAGTACAAAACTCATTTCTAAAATCCTCAAATATTTTCTTCACCTAAAATGAACGTGTAATGTGCCAAAGACGTTGGCTCGAGCTGTTGAAGATTACGATCGTACCATTCAATATCATCGTGGGAAAAATGAACGTGGTAGCTGACGCGTTGAGTAGAAGATCGTATGCGTTTACGAGTGTGATGTTGTTAACACAAAGACCCGTTTCGTAGAACTTACAAATGATGGAGATAGAGTTAAGGACTCTAGGGACCCATGTGAAGATAACGAATATACGATTAGAATAGACTTGAATCGATAACGTTAAAGCCGTTCAAGCTACACACCCGGAGCTGATGAATGTGAATAAGAAGGTTCAAGAGGGCATTATTCTAGAAGCAGGAATCAACGAAGAGAGAAAATCGCAACCCTCGATTTAATTGGCCCATTTGAAATCCTCAATGAAGTAGGAACTGTGGTCTATAGACTCGTTTTACCGCCAAGTATGTTGCATGTTCAGAACGTTTTTTTTACGTATCGATATTACGTAAATATGTGGACGACCGAACCACATTATTAAATTAGAACTAAACGATATAGTAGAAGATTTAACGTATGAGGAGATACGTGTTAAAATCTTGGATAAGAAGGATCGTATTCAACACTCAAAGGTTATACCTCAAGAATTAGAATCTGAAATGAAGTCAAGGGATCCTCACCTCTTCGGCATACCAGGGACGTACGTAAATTTCGAGTGAAAAATTCCATAAGGAGGGGAGATTGTGAGACCCCAGATTTTTATGAATAAATATTTAATTTTCTCAAAATATTTTTTTAATATTATGGTGTGAATTTGAGATAGTGTTATAGTTGTTGGTAATATTTATAAATTTTGTAAAGTACGCAAGTTGTTATATAATATTCGATTGGTGGGGAATATTCGTGATAATGCGGCACAATCATTAGTGGACCCTAACGGAATTATTGTCGGATTGAGAAAGCGACAAAAATACTTTATGAAAATAACGGCGGAAGTTTTACCGTTAGCTGTTGAAATACCCGGTGTTAAAAAAATGCGATGTCTGGCGTAGTTGCTTGATGCAGAAGACAATTGTATTGATTATTGATGCTTACGTGTTAAGTCACTTTCAGTTTTGTTTTATTGGTATTATTAATGTAATAAAATAGAATACTTTTATAAAATTATTCTATAAATAGAATATATTATATTCTATTATGCATAGTGTTGCATAGTATTTTGCATAGTAAAATCTTTTTATATAAAACAGAATACTTTTATAAAGTTATCTGTTTTATTAGACAATAATTTGAATATATTATATTTTATTATGCATAGTCTTTGTATAGTGTCTGCATAGTGTTTGCATAGTAAAATCTTTTATAAAGTTATTCGTTTTATTAGATTATAAATAGAATATATTATATTTTATTTAAAAGATTTTGTGTGACGCCCCCAAAATAGGTCCATTCCACCCAACCCATTCTGAGTCGCCAAATACATGGTACAGAAATAACTACAACTTTATTATTACAACATATAAGCTGTGAGTTTAAATACGAGATATTGCCATCTGCAGACAATATCCACATACAAATAAATCCTCATCATAATTATTGATACATTATTTTACAACAATGGTGAGGACTACTAAACAACTCTCCCTAGAACTTTCATTCCATACCCAGACTGCACTTTCGTTATATTCTCGCCTCCGAGAAGAAAAATGGAACAAAAAGGAAAAGGGTGAGCTTGACTAGCCCGATAAAGAAGAATATTATGACTAAGATAATATACAACAAAATTATCGTTAGTCTTCAACAGGAAAAATATAATAGAATACAATAGACAACAAGTTTTAAATCAATATTCGCATGACGAAAATAATAATTCATTAGAAGAGTTAAGTAGAGAATGCAAACTCTACTATCTTACATGTATGAATTTTAAAGTTCATCGTCTATTTTTATCCTGTAACATCAATCAATATATATACGGGATCAAATATTCATCCTTGCACTATAAAGCCGAGGACATTCACCCGATTGGTCATGTTCATCTAAACACTGTTCATCTTTGCACACTACGGGCCAAAGATATTCATCAAAATCATTCATCTTTTTGCACTACGGGCCAAAGATATTCATCAAAAATCATTCATCTTTGCACTCATCGCCAAAGATATTCATCATAAATTATTCATCTTTGCACTACTGAGCCAAAGATATTCAATAATATCATCATTTAAGACCGAGGATGATGAAAATATTTTAAAAAAAAAAGCGAATCCAAATTGAATCAAAATGACAAGGATTAAGGATTAAGGATTCGTACTTTGTTTTATCCACGTCCAAAAATACCTCAAAAATAATCATAGTGGCGTAAAATTCAAGAATGATCAAAACATGGATACAATCAAAGCTAGTATCCACAATAGATATTTTAGACGAAAAGAAAAATTTTCATTTTTCGATGAATAAAGTGTCGATATCGTGAATAAGTAACCCGACACCAAAAGTTCTAAATTTGATAAAACTTCCAACCAATATTTCGGCATAATGATATTGAAGAAATAATATCATTTTTCGAATAAAATAACATCCCTTACCTCGAAAGACAAGATCTTAGTTGAAACAGGATATAAGCTATGACTTGAACTTGCCAGTATAGCAATACCCAAAGTATACTCAAAATACTCACAAGAATACACTCGATAATATAGAGAGAAAACTTGATTTCGGTGTGATTTTCAATTCTAACCTAAGCACCAATTTATAGAAAATTGCTTAGAACACCAAAGCAGAAAAATTAATATAATATTATTATTTATAATAATAATTCCTACGCATACCTTGAATCTGAATTTCAGCAACTTGTCATGTGTTAAATGAGGGAACCAAATGAAAAAAACGTTTTTGTAAATAAAAATATTTTAAACTTCCAAAATCAATTATTTGAACTTGAACTTCAAATTCACAATAAATAGCCCTTTTGCCAGAAAATTCAAATCTAGCGAGTTTTTATAGGAAATTCAATTCTCTACAACTTTACAGAAGAAAGTTTTTCCAAATTCCAAACAGAAATTGACTAAAATTCACAAACGGACGATTTTACAGGCTATAATCAAATTTCAGTCAATAAATGGGGTCCACCGACATGTTTAACATGTTTTAACATTTTTGGTAACAAAAATACTCCTCCTCCACATATACTCATATATCTCACATTCATCGTAAAAATATCATCGTTAATATATTATTAAAATAATATATTTAAATGAATTATTTTATCGAAAAAAAAAAGATAAAATATTAATTTTCAACAATTGTCACTATAAAAATTTTCTCCATCTATATCCACATAAAATCAATATTTTCCTCATCATATGAATCAATAATTAATTATTCACAAATAATATTATGAATCACAATATCGACAACCGAGGCAGGTTCAAGGAAAGAGGGGCTTCGATAAGAATTTCTCCTTATTGGCGCGCAATTAGGTGACCAAACATCTCCTTGAGCGAGAACTTTCTAGACATTGCCAATAATGTTATCAAATAATATTATTCGAGATAATATGAATTATTGGTTCGATAATGAAAAAATCTTGTGTAATGACAATTATTGAAACAACATCAATATAAAATATCAACGCAAAGAATTATTGAATCAATAAAATAAAATAATCGAATAAAGAATTACCGTAACCATTATTGAGTAGTGCCTTCTTACGTAAGAATCAATAATTGGTGCAATCTGAGTGTCTTCTTGTATAATATAACGCGTAGACTTGTGTTTTAACCACCGTGTATTCCAACGATTATAAACAGTAGAATAACTACTGTAGTTATTTTTAAACAACTTATTTTTGTCGTTTTCTTCCTCCAATCGCTTTTCGTTATGGGGCCCACATGCCATCGCTATTGCGTAAATGCGAATATTCCCAAGCGATCACGAATATTCCACGACCAAACAATATTCTCCGACAATAATGAATATTATATCACCACTTGCTTATTTAAAATATTTGCGCATTTTACCCATAACTAACCACATTAATCAAATCCACCCTTACTATTTCAAAATAATAAATAAAGGAAATTCCTTTTATTTAAAAAATTTCTGGTCTTACATTTTGCTTTAAATACTGAGACGGTCAGATTAAAGTAAATCAATCTGACCAGTTCATGAGTTAGTTCTTATCGCGGTCCATTTTTTTATAAATAGAAGCTCATTCCTTCATTATTTTCTTTAATTCCTTTGAAACTCTAGAGAGATAAACTATAGAGTAGAAGAAAGTATTCATTACTTCACTTACTACTTACATATCAGTCTTTCTTCTTTTAAGGTAGGGAATATTATTTGTTGTACTGTTCGTAAGTGGGTACTCTTTCTTTCTTATTTATGAAGAGAACTTACATTATTCCATTCTTTATTATTATGTTGGAATAACTTTTATGCAAAATATCTGCATACATGGTGAAATTCTTATAATATTCCATTCTTTATTATTACTGTTGGAATATCCTCGTCATGCGTGCGTTTTACATGGACACAGTTCCATTATTTATTATACATTGGAATATCTTGTCGGTGTAATTTCGCCGACTTTGGTTCCGTTATTATTATTACATTGGAATAACGGTCATGCCAAGAAACCGCATGCGTGGTGATTTCTTTTGTTATTCCATTCTTTATTATACTCGGTTGGTTAAAGTTTTGACTTTATACTCCATGAAATTAGTGGAATATCTTTGATATTTCAAGGCTTCATCCAAAGATATCTTTTATGAAAATATTCTTTCGAGCATTCTTGAATTTTACTCTATAAAAAGTATCATGTTGACAATTTGAACGTTATCGGTTCTGGATAAATTAATTCTTGAACTTGTTTTATTGAATTCTTATATCATTGTCATCATCCTCATGTTTATATTATGTTGCAAGTCATTTGTGGCTCAGTAGTGCATAGATGGACTTGGTATGATTATGACTGAGGGATTATTCGGTATAATCATAACTTAGTAATGTTACAAATGATATGGAAAAAGTCCTCATTATTTGTAAGTACATTGATGGACAATTTTGGTATGATTATGGTTATGGATTTTCTTTGGTAGTAGTCAGAGATGAATTGTTTTATGGCATGATCGGGATAGTTGATGAAAACATGATTATCTTAAGTAGTAGTGCATGGATAATTCGTGATCGTGATCTAAAAGAATATCCTTGGCAGTAGTGCTTGGGGTGATTCGATGATGTGGATTATTTATTAAGTTCGAGTCACAATGATAAAAGTGATGAAAAACCTTTTAAATCATAAAAGATAGTAGATTTTATTCTCTACTGACTCTTTTAATGGATTGCTTGTTTCATTGCAGCTTAAACTTGATAGTTATTATATTTTATCGGTTTAATCATTGAAGGCTAACGATAAATTATTCTGCATTATCTTAGTCATAATATTTCTTCTTTGGGTTAGTTGAGCTCACCCTTTCTTTCTTTATTCTTCTTGAAATGAGAATATAGTTGGAACGAGTTGGAGAACGGAGTGATGGTCCTAGATGATGCATTAGTAGTCTTCACTATTCTGTAAAATAGTGTGATAATAATTGTAATGAGGACTCCTTTTGAGTTTGTATACTCTCTAGTAGACAATATTTACAAAAATGTCACCGCGTCCCTCCAAAACGACGTAGTTTTAATAAAAGAATGCTATTTAAGAAAGAATATTATTTAAGGAGAATGCTCTTGATCCTTACTGAATATGTAATAAAGGTATACTTTATATAAAATGAAAGCAAGTGGGACTTGTTGCTATGTTGCTGAAGCTGATTCGCTGAATCATATGAAATAAAGTTAGAACATTGAGGCAGTTAAGCATAACTTATTTCAGATTTCATACTAAAAATCAAGAGAGAGAAAGTAAGCACCTGGGTGTGGGAGGAAAAGTGTATTTAGAGAACAACCTCTTAAGAAATTACAGAGATGAAGATGTGGGTGAGAGCTGTAAGGGAATGTGGGATTGGTCCTTTAGGAATTATAATAATTTTGTAAGTATGAAATTTTATTTTAACATCTTCCTATTTTATTTTATTTTAATATATTTCTCTCAAAATTCAGTCCGGATAAGTGACCCCGCCCTCATTGTTGATCCGTCCTTGTCTACAGTGATATTTTTATTATGAAAATAATAAAAAATATTATAAATTTAACAATTTTCATTATATTACACTTTAAGTCAAATTTTACCATTATAAAATAAAATTAACATTTTATCAAATATATATAAAAGGTACTCATTTACCATTTTTGATATGTGCCAATGTAAGATTTCCGCTCGACATATTCAACCTTTACGGCTTTACCTTGTGTTTGAGAGATCAAGAAAAGAAATATTATCTTTGATGGGATGGGGAAAATCCAACTTCAATTAAATATCCAAACAAACAGGAGCTCATAAAAATAAAAATAAAAAGAAAGGATTACAAAGTAACAGAAGCATCAGTAGGATGTTCTACATGGAATATTCGATTTCGTTCATTCCATTCCATTCCATATTTTGTAGGCAATCAAAACTAAACATAGATTGATGATGCGGGATGTCATCCAATCCATCCTAGTAAACCGAATATGACTCAAAATCTACTCCAAAGTGAATGATAGCCCGAACCAATCATGATAAGCCAAAACAATTTTCAATATCAGCTGGGATGTGTCACATTCATAAAAAAAGATGAGCAATGAAATCAGCTGCCCCATTACACATGCAACATGACTCAAGGGGCCAAGTCGCAATCCTGTTATAAAAAGTCAGTCAAAGGAAGACATGAATACAAATTCTCTAATATATTGTATATCGAATAGTGATTAACCAACGGTCAAGATTATAATTGAAAAATTCTCGTTCGTTATTATTAGTAACGAACGACAAGTTTCGTTTGCTATTAATAATAACGGATGACGGGTATCGTCCGCTACTAATAGTAACGGATGCCGTTAAAAATAGTATCGTTGTTAGCTACTATTAATAGCGGACGTAACCTGTCGTTCGCTAAGTAGCGAACATGAATTTTTCAATTATAATCTCGACCGTTTATTTTTATATTGAAGGATAGAGATGTTATTTATTTATTTTTGATATATATCAAATATATTTGACATAAATTATATATATATATATATATATATATATATATATATATATATAGAGAGAGAGAGAGAAAGGATCTTAGGCTCACCCTTATTATTAAGCTAATTTAGAGCTCACCTTTTTTTTTTTTTTTATAAAAAAACATAACTAATAAAAATGTATAATAATTTTTGGAATTGAAAATTTTAAAAAAAATATTTTGGGTGTGATTTGAGTACATATAAAAGCAGTGTTGTATAGTGCATATACTGCTTTTGTTATATATATATCAAATCACACCAAAAACACTTTTTTAAAAAACTTTCAATTAAAAAAATTATTAAACATTTTTATTAGTTATGATTTTTTATAAAAAAAAAAAAAAAAATGATTTCAATAAAGATGAGCCTAAGAAATGGATTATATATATATATATATATATATATATATATATATGGAGGCGAAATGACGCTAAGTTTTTACATAATTTTTTGACTCTTAGATTTGAACACTCTTAATGGCTAATATTAAAGTTAATTTTTAATTTATAACTAAATAAAAATAAAAATAAAACTTGAAACTTTTTATCTTTATCTTTTTTACGTCTAAAACTTCTACTTGGAAGTACTGTCAAATGAAGAAAGTCCAAGATATATTATCCGACTCTCACCTGACTCTTTAATTTAAACATTCTTAATGACTAAAATTAAAACTGATTTTTAATTATTATATATATATATATATATATATATATATATATATATTGTGATTTGTCATCAGGCTAACTAGATGATTGAATTAGTGGCCGGAGTGGAGCCCATGTGGTTCAAGATTTTATATAGATTGAGGTAGTATATCACTATATCTATGCATATCCTTATCAGATTATCATCGAAGGAGTGTTGGTAGCTTTAACACGCATGCCAAATTAAAATAAAAAAATAATATTAATTATTATCATATAAAAAAAATTACATAATACTTTTATATATGGAGAATATAGAGTGTAATACCCCAAAAAAAAAATATTAAATAATATTAATAAATAAAATAATTAAATAATGTTTAAATCCATATTTTAATTGGGCTTTTCTTATGTCTTGGTCAATTTGTATTTAATTTGTGCGGACTATTATAAGTACGTGGTTACATTAATTTGGGTATTTAAACTAATTGGGCCAAACTAATATTTTTTTTAAGTATCTAAGTTTGGGCTTGTTAAACTATTTGAGCCCAATTTTTATTTTTATTTTTAAAAGTGTTGGGTTTAAAAACTAAATTGGAATAGGAATAATATTAATATATTAGGTTAAGCCCCTTCCTAATTCATGTACTGACATTAATCGATTAGAGAGGTTTTCACGCAACGAGAAACGAAAAGGCGGCGAAAGAAGGGATGTGAGATAAAAGAAAATTTAGGGAAGAAAATGGTGAGACCATATTCAACATAATCGTATCCCCAAAAGGTAATTATTGGATTGATTTTTTATTTAAATGTAGCATAATTATTTTATTAGTGTAATTACGAGTTTAGCGAAATTTGATTATGTCGTTTATCGATTTGATGCGTTGATATAGTCGACACGTAATTGGGAAGGTGTGATAGTTTATATATTAGATAATAAACAAATTTGTTAGTATATGTTTGGTTATAGCATGATTATTTGTATTTGTATGGTACAACGTTTTCGGCATTGCAATTATGAAAAGGAGAGGTTCGACTTTTGTGATCCATCGGATGGTGAATATAATTATTATAATATAATTTCATCCGCTATATATATTAATCATATATCATATAAATCCATAAAAGGCTAAGAAAAGTAAAGTGGTCATTCAAAATCTTATATACTTTACAAGCATGTTTTTTTATCATACTAGTATAAGTCGGTGATAGCTTTGAATAATAAACTTAGTGACCTGAATGTTTTAGTGGAATAATGAGGTAATAATGATTATTAATATTTTATTATTAGTTGATAATAGGTTATATATATATATATTTATAATTTAGTAATTTAATTAACGATATTGTATTAATTTGGTGATTATATAGATCGAATTGAGGAGATCTAGCAGTGTGATATTTGGGTTTGGGGAATTATTTTGCTATTATATTGAGTACTGATTAAAAGTACTCTTTCAAAATGATACTCTTGTTAATTTTGATTTGTTCGTTTGTTTCCTTATTTTGAATTATGTTATGATTTCACATAATTATTTCATGTGAAATAAATATATTAGTTTCATTTTGGAGTTGATACACATGACTCGTATTTGTACTCTTTGAATAAGGATATCATGTTTAGTATTTATTTTTGATAATTGTAGAAGCGATACATATTCTTTACCTTCTTTTTGAGACCTTGTGACTATAATTTGATTTGGTTCAACATGTACATATAGAACCCTTTTGTTGGTATTATGTCGCATGTGTTGTGACATGATATTTTTGGTAGAATATACCGTAGAGTATACCTGAGTTATAACCACACGTGTGGGGTACCACAGCACGCGTCGTCTTGGCACGAGAGACGTGACACACTTTTCGTGGCGGTGTGATTAGTCCACAGCGTCTCCATTTTGGGCTCCGGAGGAAGTGGGCCATTTGGTGTTTTTTGTTGTGGGGCGTATGGGTTAACCCTAGTTTTACATTCATGGATTTGTGATGTTGTGCCAAACACACCTATCCGATTTGCATACATTTGGATTCGCGGTCTAATGTGTGATTTGCCTGTGTGGCATTATTTTGGTTGCCTGTGTGGCATCATTTGACTTGCCTGTGTGGTATTATTTTGACTTGCATGTGTGGCATTGTTTTGACTTGCATGTGTGGCAACGTATGTTTCTGAGCTCACTCGGTATGAAATAATACACAACCATTTGATTCAGCCTATTATTTTATTGTATTAGTTTTATTTATTTCTGTTCAGTTTAATTCATTGAGTTAGTTACTTCAGTTCGTTATTTCTTTACTCTTCTGTCGATTCAGATATATTCCATTCAGATCTTTGAAGATTATATTTTCGTCCGTATTTACACTTGAGGCTTTGTTCAGTATTTTGTCTCAGTTATTTTTATATATCAGTTGTATATCTTTTGTATATCTGTATCCGTACTGGGCAATTGGCTCATGCTGTGTTTTTCTTCCGGCAGGTTTGCAGGGATGATTAAGGGCTAGTGTGATGAGAGTGTTGCCTTGACCATCTAGGGTGATTAAATTTTTGGTTTTGATTATTTTGATTTTAGTTGGAGAATTATATTTAGTACTTCATTGATGAATATCATTATTAATATTTTGAAGTTATTAGTGCTCTGTTTACTTATTTTTGAGGTTTGTTGTGCTTTGTTCATAACCTCCCTTTCCTTTTCGGGAAGGGTGTTATTCTGAAGATGGTATCAAAGCTTAGGTTCTTTCTTGTAGAAAACCTATTTAGGTTTGACCTGTAAGTTGTGGGTAAATCACTCGGTAGACGTAGGAGTTTGATTCGATTTTGTTCTATGTTTGGTTGGTCTTGATTTTGACCAACTGTTTTTAGCTCTTTGAGTTGTAGTTGATTTGAGAAAGGCGAGATAATTTGTTAAGATTATTATTGTTATGCGTTGGAATAATAATATTAGATAAGGATTGTGATTGGATCATTAAGAAGAATAATATCATATTTTATTTAGTTAAGAAATGATTATACGATTATGATGATTGAGTATTTGTATCGACGAGAATTTGATTTTGAAAAATTATTCGTTAGAGTTGTTTTATTTTGTGACAATCATTATGATTTTGGAATTGAAGATTTGATTTGGGTTAGATTTTGATTTTTGTTAAGTTGTGAATAAATTGAGGTATGTGAATCGGTGGGATAATATGATAAAGTGAAAATTATTAAATGAGAGGATCTCTTGTAATTTTGAGTTGTTGTAGAGATTCGAGGTAATTAGATTAATCTTTTGGAGTAAATGAATTTTATGATTATTTCTAGTAGAACATTGGAGTTATCTTATATGAAATTTTGAGTGATAGTATGTGGAGATCTTGGAATTTGTTGGGTTAAGAATTGCATTAAGAGAATGATTGATTCATTGAATGATTAGATATATAATAAGTGATGAATCTTTAAGAGATTTTGAAAGCTATATATAGTGCTTATTAGGATAATAGGATATATGATTTGGAGTTTGGTATGGTGATGAAGAGATCTTAGTAGTAATATATTTTGGTGTAATATTATTTGAGAACTAATTTGATTCTAGGTTATGATATTTTGAAGCTCGTAAGGACTTAGTAAGAGTTGATGATATAATTTAAGTTGTTTAGTTTATCGATGTCATTAGAGTTTTGTATGAATTTATATAAAATAAAAATAATTTGTTAAATCTTTGTCATGTAGAACTTAAACATTTTACTTAATTAAAGATAATTTTAAAGTTTTGGGTATTCGAATCGTATTTAGATGAAGAGCGAATTATGTGTTCTCGAATTATGTTCCGAAGATTACGTACGTTTGCAAGAATGAAACTCAAAGATATTAGCGACGGCCCGCACCAACGATGGATCATGTGATATAATTTGATGCAACGCGAAGAACCTAACCAAGGCTTGACACGGCAGCTGAGGAATCTTTTACAAGTACATAAATAATTATGTGGACCGATGGACTTACCAGCGTTGATTGTTACAAAAGGTGATGCTACGTTTGAACAAAAATAAAAATTATATATTAATTAATTTTATTGTATACAATTGTGTTTAAATTGAAAAAGGTAAATGATTTTGTCTCCCTCTTTTCTTCCTTGTTTTGTTTGGAAAATTAAATTCTTTTAGTAGATAATTAAATAACTGATTAAATTAAAATTGAGGAAGATAATTGTAAGACCCCGAAATTTTTTTAAATAAAAGGAATTTCCTTTATTTATTATTTTGAAATAGTGAAGGTGGATTTGATTAATGTGGTTAGTTATGGGTAAAATCTTGAAATATTTTAAATAAGCAAATGGTGATATAATATTCATTATTGTCGGAGAATATTCGTTTGGTCGTGGAATATTAAATCTTTGTCGGAGAATATTAAATGACGTAGCTTGACCATGTGTGGGCCCCATGCTGAAAGCGATTGGAGGAAGAAAGCGACAAAAATAAGTTGTTTAAAAATAACGGCGTAGTTGTTCTGATTTACCTTTGTTGGAATACACGGTGGTTAAAAACACGATGTCTGGCGTTATTGCACGATAGATACGCAGTATTGCACCAATTATTGATTCTTACGTAAGAAGGCACTACTCAATAATGGTTTCTGATAATTCTTCGTTCAATTATTTTATTTTATTGATTCGATAATTCTTTGCGTTGATATTTTATATTGTTGTTGTTTCAATAATTGTCATTACACGGTATTATTTTCATTATCGAACCAATAATTCATATTATCCGAATAATATTATTAGATAACATTATTGGCAATGTCTAGAAAGTTACATCTAAGGAGAGGTTTGGTCACCTAATTGCGCCAGGTAAGGAGAAATCCTTATTGGAAAGCCCCTTTCTCCAGGAAGCGCACGGTTGTCAATATTGTGAATTTGTAATATTATTTGTGAATAATTAATTATTGATTTATATGATGAGGAAGATATTGATTTTATGTGGATATAGATGGAGAAAATTTTTATAGTGATAATTGTTGAAAATTAATATTTTATCTTTTTCTGATAAAATAATTCATTTAAATATATTATTTTAATAATATATTAACGATGATATTTTTACGATGAATGTGGGATATATGAGTATATGTGGAGGAGGAGTATTTTTGTTACCAAAAATGTTTAAAACATGTTAAACATGTCGGTGGACCCCATTTATTGACTGAAATTTGATTATAGCCTGTAAAATCGCCCATTTGTGGATTTCGGTCAATTTCTGTTTGGAATTTGGAAAAACTTTCTTCTGTAAAGTTGTAGAGAATTGAATTTCCTATAAAAACTCGCGAGATTTGAATTTTCTGGCAAAAGGGCTATTTATTGTGAATTATTGAAGTTCCGAAGCTCCGAAATAATTGATTTTTGGAAGTTTAAAATAATTTAAATAAGAAAAACGTTTTTTAAATGTTTTTGGGCATCTTTAACATGTGTTGATGGCTGAGATCAGATTGTCTAGATGGGCGTAGAGAATTTATTAAATATATTAATATTATATTAAATTTTACGCTTTTTGGTGTTCTAGCAATTTCCTATAAATAAAAGTCTTAGGTTAGAATTGAAAATCACATTTAAGCTGAAGTTTTCTCTCTATATTATCGGCGTATTCTTGTGAGTATTTTGAGTATACTTTGAGTATTGCTATATCGATCTGCAAGTTCAAGTCATGCTTTATATCAAATGTTTTTATTTTAAATCTTCACATCTCTTCGAGGTAAGGGATGTTATTTCTTTCATGAATGATATTATTTTCTTCAATATCATTATGCCAAAATCTTTATTGAACTTTTTATCAAATTTGGAACTTTTTCATGTGGGTTACTTATTCACGAGATTCTTATTCATGAGTTCTTATTCACGAGTTCTTATTCACGAACGAGTCTTATTCACGAAGCGTGAAGATGTTTTTTGTGAAATTTCTATCTTTTTCTCGTCGGGGTTACTATTCACGTATCGGCCTTTATTCACGATATCGTCCACTATTCACGAATCAAGACTATTCATAGAAAAATGAAAATTTTTCTTTTTTCTCCAAGATATGTCTATTTTGGCTACTATCTTTGATTGTATCCATGTTTTGATCGTTATTTTTGAGTTTCGCTTCAAAATCGTTTATTATGAAGTATTATCGATCTTGGATAAATTGTTGTACGAATCCCTAATATTTATCCTTCTATCTCATTTGGATTCGTTCTTAAAATATTTTTCATCATCCTCGGTCCTTAATGGTGATACTTGATGAATATCTTTGGCCTGTAGTGCAAAGATGAATGATTAAACTGATGAATCTCTTTGGCCCGTAGTGCAAAGATGAACATGTGTTGAGATGAACATGACCAACTGGTGATACAAATGAATATCTTTGGCCTGTAGTGCAAAGATGATTAAAGATGTATATTGATTGTTGTTATAGGGATAAAATATTGATGATGGACTTTTAAATCTTAGAAGACAGTAGAATTCATTCTCTACGTGACTCTTCTAATGGATTCTTTATTTCATTGCATTTGTTGATCTAAAACTTGTTGTCTCATTGTATTCATTAGATTTTTTCCTATTGAAGACTAACGATAATTTTGTTGTATATTATCTTAGTCATAATATTCTTTACTGGGCTAGTCGAGCTCACCCTTTTCCTTGTTGTTCCATTTTCTTCTCGAGGAGGTGAGTAACATAAGCAGGATCGAGTCGGGGTATGGAATGAAGGTTCTAGAGAGAGTTGTTTAGTAGTCCTCACCATTTTTGTAAAATAATGTATCAATAATGATGATGGGGATTTATTTGCGTGTGGATATTGTCTAGACGGCAATATCTGTATTTAAACTCACAGTATGTATTGTCGTATTTCACACGACATTTGTATTATTGAAGTTGTAGTTATTTCTGTACCATGTATTTGGCGACTCAGAATGGGTTGGGTGGAATGGACCTATTTTGGGGGCGTCACAATAATTCCTTTTGTTAAAGTCTTGTGGTAAAATTATTCGGAGCGGGAAGCTACTTGGGAGATAGAGGAATCTATTCGAGCGGAGTATCCACATATTTTGATAAGTAGGTACGTTCATTCTTTTGATTCCGGGGACGAAATCTTTTTTAAGGGGTAGGTGATGTAATACCCCGAAAAAAAAATATTAAATAATACTAATAAATAAAATAATTAAATAATGTTTAAATCCATATTTTAATTGGGCTTTTCTTATGTCTTGGTCAATTTGTATTTAATTTGTCAATGACTATTATAAGATGCGTGGTTACATTAATTTGGGTATTTAAACTAATTGGGCCAAACTAATATTTTTTTAAGTATCTAAGTTTGGGCTTGTTAAACTATTTGAGCCCAATTTTTATTTTTATTTTTAAAAGTGTTGGGTTTAAAAACTAAATTGGAATAGGAATAATATTAATATATTAGGTTAAGCCCCTTCCTAATTCATGTACTGACATTAATCGATTAGAGAGGTTTTCACGCAACGAGAAACGAAAAGGCGGCGAAAGAAGGGATGTGAGATAAAAGAAAATTTAGGGAAGAAAATGGTGAGACCATATTCAACATAATCGTATCCCCAAAAGGTAATTATTGGATTGATTTTTTATTTAAATGTAGCATAATTATTTTATTAGTGTAATTACAGTTTTAGCGAAATTTGATTATGTCGTTTATCTGATTTGATGCGTTGATATAGTCTGACACGTAATTGGGAAGGTGTGATAGTTTATATATTAGATAATAAACAAATTTGTTAGTATATGTTTGGTTCATAAACAGATTATTTGTATTTGTATGGTACAACGTTTTCGGCATTGCAATTATGAAAAAGGAGAGGTTCCTGACTTTGTGATCCATCAGATGGTGAATATAATTATTATAATATAATTTCATCCGCTATATATATTAATCATATATCATATAAATCCATAAAAGGCTAAGAAAAGTAAAGTGGTCATTCAAAATCTTATATACTTTACAAGCATGTTTTTTTATCATACTAGTATAAGTCGGTGATAGCTTTGAATAATAAACTTAGTGACCTGAATGTTTTAGTGAAATAATGAGGTAATAATGATTATTAATATTTTATTATTAGTTCAATAATAGGTTATATATATATATATTTATAATTTAGTAATTTAATTAACGATATTGTATTAATTTGGTGATTATATAGATCGAATTGAGGAGATCTAGCAGTGTGATATTTGGGTTTGGGGAATTATTTTGCTATTATATTCAGGTACGGATTCCGTACTCTTTCAGCGATACTCTTGTTAATTTTGATTTGTTCGTTTGTTTCCTTATTTCGAATTATGTTATGATTTCACATAATTATTTCATGTGAAATAAATATATTAGTTTCATTTTGGAGTTGATACACATGACTCGTATTTGTACTCTTTGAATAAGGATATCATGTTTAGTATTTATTTTGATAATTGTAGAAATGCATACATGTTGCTTTACCTTCTTTTTGAGACCTTGTGACTATAATTTGATTTGGTTCAACATATACATATAGAACCCTTTTGTTGGTATTATGTCGTGTGTGTTGTGACATGATATTTTTAGTAGAATATCTTAGTAGAGTATATACGAGTTATAACCACTGTGGGGTACCACGAGCACGCGTCGTCTCGGGCACGAGAGGCGTGACACTTTTAAATGTGGTGTGATTAGTCCACTGGCGTCTCCATTTTGGGCTCTCTAGGAGGAAGTGGGCCATTTGGTGTTTTGTTGTGGGAGGCGTATGGGTTAACCTAGTTTTACATTGCTCATGGATTTGTGATGTTGTGCCAAACACACCTATCCGATTTGCATACATTTGGATTCGCGATCTAATGTGTGATTTCATTTTGTGTGGCATTATTTTGGTTCTGTGTGGCATCATTTGACTTACTGTGTGGTATTATTTTGACTTGCGTGTGTGGCATTGTTTTGACTTGCATGTGTGCAACGATGTTTCGAGCTCACTTCGGTATGAAATAATACACAACCATTTGATTCAACTATTATTTTATTGTATTAGTTTTATTTATTTCATTGATTTAATTCATTGAGTTAGTTACTTGATTCGTTATTTCTTTTACTCTTTCATCGATTGGATATATTCCATTGAGATCTTTGAAGATTATATTTTCAATCAGTATTTACACTTGAGGCTTTGTTCAGTATTTTGTCTCAGTTATTTTTATATATCAGTTGTATATCTTTTGTATATCTGTATCCGTACTGGGCAATTGGCTCATGCTGTGTTTTTCTTCCGGCAGGTTTGCAGGGATGATTAAGGGCTAGTGTGATGAGAGTGTTGCCTTGACCATCTAGGGTGATTAAATTTTTGGTTTTGATTATTTTGATTTTAGTTGGAGAATTATATTTAGTACTTCATTGATGAATATCATTATTAATATTTTGAAGTTATTAGTGCTCTGTTTACTTATTTTTGAGGTTTGTTGTGCTTTGTTCATAACCTCCCTTTCCTTTTCGGGAAGGGGGTGTTACAGAGATGGTATCAAAGCTTAGGTTCTTTCTTGTAGAAAACCTATTTAGGTTTGACCTGTAAGTTGTGGGTAAATCACTCGGTAGACGTAGGAGTTTGATTCGATTTTGTTCTATGTTTGGTTGGTCTTGATTTTGACCAAGTGTTTTTAGCTCTTTGAGTTGTAGTTGATTTGAGAAAGGCGAGATAATTTGTTAAGATTATTATTGTTATGCATTGGAATAATAATATTAGATAAGGATTGTGATTGGATCATTAAGAAGAATAATATCATATTTTATTTAGTTAAGAAATGATTATACGATTATGATGTGAGTATTTGTATCGACGAGAATTTGATTTTGAAAAAATTATTCGTTAGAGTTGTTTTATTTTGTGACAATCATTATGATTTTGGAATTGAAGATTTGATTTGGGTTAGATTTTGATTTTTGTTAAGTTGTGAATAAATTGAGGTATGTGAATCGGTGGGATAATATGATAAAGTGAAAATTATTAAGTACAGAGGATCTCTTGTAATTTTGAGTTGTTGTAGAGATTCGAGGTAATTAGATTAATCTTTTGGAGTAAATGAATTTTATGATTATATCCTAGTAGAACATTGGAGTTATCTTATATGAAATTTTGAGTGATAGTATGTGGAGATCTTGGAATTTGTTGGGTTAAGAATTGCATTAAGAGAATGATTGATTCATTGAATGATTAGATATATAATAAGTGATGAATCTTTAAGAGATTTTGAAAGCTATAGTGTGCTTATTCAGATAATAGGATATATGATTTGGAGTTTGGTATGGTGATGAAGAGATCTTAGTAGTAATATATTTTTGGTGTAATATTATTTGAGAACTAATTTGATTCTAGGTTATGATATTTTGAAGCTCGTAAGGACTTAGTAAGAGTTGATGATATAATTTAAGTTGTTTAGTTTATCTGATGTCATTAGAGTTTTGTATGAATTTATATAAAATAAAAATAATTTGTTAAATCTTTGTCATGTGTAGAACTTAAACATTTTACGAATTAAAGATAATTTTAAAGTTTTGGGTATTCGAATCGTATTTAGATGAAGAGCGAATTATGTGTTCTCGAATTATGTTCCGAAGATTACGACGTTTTTAAAGAATGAAACTCAAAGATATTAGCGACTACCCGCACCAACGATGGATCATGTGATATAATTTGATGCAACGCGAAGAACCTAACCAAGGCTTGACACGGCAGCTGAGGAATCTTTTACAAGTACATAAATAATTATGTGGACCGATGGACTTACCAGCGTTGATTGTTACAAAAGGTGATGCTACGTTTGAACAAAAATAAAAATTATATATTAATTAATTTTATTGTATACAATTGTGTTTAAATTGAAAAAGGTAAATGATTTTGTCTCCCTCTTTTCTTCCTTGTTTTGTTTGGAAAATTAAATTCTTTTAGTAGATAATTAAATAACTGATTAAATTAAAATTGAGGAAGATAATTGTAAGACCCCGAAATTTTTTTAAATAAAAAGGAATTTCCTTTATTTATTATTTTGAAATAGTAAGGGTGGATTTGATTAATGTGGTTAGTTATGGGTAAAATGCGCAAATATTTTAAATAAGCAAATGGTGATATAATATTCATTATTGTCGGAGAATATTCGTTTGGTCGTGGAATATTAAATGCTTGTGAGGAATATTAAATATGACAGTAGCGGCCATGTGTGGGCCCCATAACTGGAAAGCGATTGGAGGAAAAACGACAAAAATAAGTTGTTTAAAAATAACGGTATGTAGTTATTACCGATTTTTAATCGTTGGAATACACGGTGGTAAAAACACGATGTCTGGCGTTATTGCACAAAGAGTTTGCAGTATTGCACCAATTATTGATTCTTACGTAAAAGGCACTACTCAATAATGGTTACAGTAATTATTTATCAAAAGATTTTATTTTATTGATTCAATAATTGCTGCGTTGATATTTTATATTGTTGTTGTTTCAATAATTGTCATTACACGGTATTTTTCATTATCGAACCAATAATTCATATTATCTGAATAATATTATTAGATAACATTATTGGCAATGTCTAGAAAGTTTCGCATCAAGGAGAGGTTTGGTCACCTAATCAATTGTACCAGTAGAAGAGAAATCCTTATTCGAAAGCCCCCTTCTGAGGAACCGCACGGTTGTCAATATTGTGATCTTGTAATATTATTTGTGAATAATTAATTATTGATTTATATGATGAGGAAGATATTGATTTTATGTGGATATAGATGGAGAAAATTTTTATAGTGATAATTGTTGAAAATTAATATTTTATCTTTTTTTGATAAAATAATTCATTTAAATATATTATTTTAATAATATATTAACGATGATATTTTTACGATGAATGTGGGATATATGAGTATATGTGGAGGAGGAGTATTTTTGTTACCAAAAATGTTTAAAACATGTTAAACATGTAAATTGGACCCCATTTATCGATTGAAATTTGATTATAGCACGTAAAATCGCCCATTTGTGGGATTTCGGTCAATTTCTTTGGAATTTGGAAAAACTTTCTTACGTAAAGTTGTAGAGAATTGAATTTCCTATAAAAACTTGCGAGATTTGAATTTTCTGGCAAAAGGGCTATTTATTGTGAATTATTGAAGTTCTGAAGCTCCGAAATAATTGATTTTTGGAAGTTTAAAATAATTTAAATAAGAAAAACGTTTTTTAAATGTTTTTGGGCATCTTTAACATGTGTTGATGGCTGAGATCAGATTGTCTAGATGGGCGTAGAGAATTTATTAAATATATTAATATTATATTAAATTTTCTGCTTTGGTGTTCTAAGCAATTTCCTATAAATAGGTGCTTAGGTTAGAATTGAAAATCACACCAGAAACTGAAGTTTTCTCTCTCTATATTATCGAGCGTATTCTTGTGAGTATTTTGAGTATACTTTGAGTATTGCTATACGGTGCAAGTTCAAGTCATATAGCTTTATATCCGGTGTTTCAACTAAAAGATCATCTTTTCGAGGTAAGGGATGTTATTTCTTTCGCAAATGATATTATTTTCTTCAATATCATTATGCCAAAATCTTTATTGAACTTTTTATCAAATTTGGAACTTTTTCATGCCGGGGTTCTTATTCACGAATTCTTATTCATGAGTTCTTATTCACGAAGTTCTTATTCACGAAAGTACTATTCACGAAGCGTGAAGATGTTTTTTGTGAAATTTCTATCTTTTTTACGTCGGGGTTACTTATTCACGATATCTAAGACTATTCACGATATCGTCACTTATTCACGAATCTGACTATTCAATAGAAAAATGAAAATTTTTCTTTTTTGTCCAAGATGTCTATTTTGGCTACTATCTTTGATTGTATCCATGTTTTGATCGTTATTTTTGAGTTCGCTTCAAAATCGTTTATTATGAAGTATTATCGATCTTGGATAAATTGTTGTACTTAATCCCTAATATTTATCCTTCTATCTCTTTGGATTCGTTCTTAAAAATATTTTCATCATCCTCGGTCCTTAATGGTGATACTTGATGAATATCTTTGGCCTGAAAGTGCAAAGATGAATGATTAAATCGATGAATCTCTTTGGCCCGTAGTGCAAAGATGAACATGTGTTGAGATGAACATGACCAATTGGTGATCTAAATGAATATCTTTGGCCCGTAGCAAAAGATGATTAAAGATGTATATTGATTGTTGTTATAGGGATAAAATATTGATGATGGACTTTTAAATCTTAGAAGACGGTGAGAATTCATTCTACGTGACTCTTCTAATGGATTCTTTGCTTCCATTGCATTTGTTGATCTAAAACTTGTTGTCTATTGTATTCTATTAGATTTTTTCCTATTCAAGACTAACGATAATTTTGTTGTATATTATCTTAGTCATAATATTCTTTTATTGGGCTAGTGAGCTCACCCTTTTCCTTGTTGTTCCATTTTCTTCTCGGGAGGTGAGAACATAGCAGGATCGAGTCGGGGGTATGGAATGAAGGTTACAGAGAGTTGTTTAGTAGTCCTCACCATTTTTGTAAAATAATGTATCAATAATGATGATGGGGATTTATTTGCGTGTGGATATTGTCTGCAGGCGGCAATATCTCGTATTTAAACTCACAAGATATGTATTGTCGTATTTCACACGACATTTGTATTATTGAAGTTGTAGTTATTTACGTACCATGTATTTGGCGATTTCGAGAATGGGTTGGGTGGAATGGACCTATTTTGGGGGCGCCACAATAATTCCTTTTGTTAAAGTCTTGTGGTAAAATTATTCTTGAAAATGAAGCTACTTGGGAGATAGAGAATCTATTTGAAGCGGAGTATCCACATATTTTGATAAGTAGAATACGTTCATTCTTTTGATTCCGGGGACGAAATCTTTTTTAAGGGGTAGGTGATGTAATACCCCGAAAAAAAAATATTAAATAATACTAATAAATAAAATAATTAAATAATGTTTAAATCCATATTTTAATTGGGCTTTTCTTATGTCTTGGTCAATTTGTATTTAATTTGTGCGGACTATTATAAGTACGTGGTTACATTAATTTGGGTATTTAAACTAATTGGGCCAAACTAATATTTTTTTTAAGTATCTAAGTTTGGGCTTGTTAAACTATTTGAGCCCAATTTTTATTTTTATTTTTAAAAGTGTTGGGTTTAAAAACTAAATTGGAATAGGAATAATATTAATATATTAAGTTAAGCCCTTCCTAATTCATGTATCGACATTAATCGATTAGAGAGGTTTTCACGCAACGAAGAAACGAAAAAGGCGAAAGAAGGATGTGAGATAAAAGAAAATTTAGGGAAGAAAATGGTGAGACCATATTCAACATAATCGTATCCCCAAAAGGTAATTATTGGATTGATTTTTATTTAAATGTAGCATAATTATTTTATTAGTGTAATTACAGTTTTAGCGAAATTTGATTATGTCGTTTATCTGATTTGATGCGTTGATATAGTCTGACACGTAATTGGGAAGGTGTGATAGTTTATATATTAGATAATAAACAAATTTGTTAGTATATGTTTGGTTCATAAACAGATTATTTGTATTTGTATGGTACAACGTTTTCGGCATTGCAATTATGAAAAAGGAGAGGTTCCTGACTTTGTGATCCATCAGATGGTGAATATAATTATTATAATATAATTTCATCCGCTATATATATTAATCATATATCATATAAATCCATAAAAGGCTAAGAAAAGTAAAGTGGTCATTCAAAATCTTATATACTTTACAAGCATGTTTTTTTATCATACTAGTATAAGTCGGTGATAGCTTTGAATAATAAACTTAGTGACCTGAATGTTTTAGTGGAATAATGAGGTAATAATGATTATTAATATTTTATTATTAGTTCAATAATAGGTTATATATATATATATATTTATAATTTAGTAATTTAATTAACGATATTGTATTAATTTGGTGATTATATAGATCGAATTGAGGAGATCTAGCAGTGTGATATTTGGGTTTGGGGAATTATTTTGCTATTATATTCAGGTACGGATTCCGTACTCTTTCAGCGATACTCTTGTTAATTTTGATTTGTTCGTTTGTTTCCTTATTTTGAATTATGTTATGATTTCACATAATTATTTCATGTGAAATAAATATATTAGTTTCATTTTGGAGTTGATACACATGACTCGTATTTGTACTCTTTGAATAAGGATATCATGTTTAGTATTTATTTTTGATAATTGTAGAGAGTAGTATATGTTGCTACCTTCTTTTTGAGACCTTGTGACTATAATTTGATTTGGTTCAACATATACATATATGTAACCCTTTTGTTGGTATTATGTCGCATGTGTTGTGACATGATATTTTTTAGTAGAATATACCGTAGAGTATACGAGTTATAACCACCGTGGGGGTACCACAACACGTCGTCTTCGCACGAGACGTGACACTTTTTAAATGATGTGTGATTAGTCCTGGCGTCTCCATTTTGGGCTCGGAGAAGTGGGCCATTTGGTGTTTTGTTGTGGGAGGCGTATGGGTTAACCCTAGTTTTTCATGCTCATGGATTTGTGATGTTGTGCCAAACACACCTATCCGATTTGCATACATTGGATTCGCGATCTAATGTGTGATTTTGCACATGTGGCATTATTTTGGTTACTGTGTGGCATCATTTGACTTCTTGTGTGGTATTATTTTGACTTGCGTGTGTGGCATTGTTTTTGACTTTTTTGTGTGGCAACGTATGTTTCGAAGCTCACTCGGTATGAAATAATACACAACCATTTGATTCAAATTTATTATTTTATTGTATTAGTTTTATTTATTTACATTCGGTTTAATTCATTGAGTTAATTACTTGATTCGTTATTTCTTTACTCTTACCGTTCGATTGAGATATATTCCATTCAGATCTTTGAAAGATTATATTTTCATCAAGTATTTACACTTGAGGCTTTGTTCAAAGATTTTGTCTCGATTATTTTTATATATCATTGTATATCTTTTGTATATACATGTCCCGTCTTTGGGCAATTGGCTCATTGTGTTTTTCTTCCGGCAGTTTCGAGGGATGATTAAGGGCTAGTGTGATGAGAGTGTTGCCTTGACCATCTAGGGTGATTAAATTTTTGGTTTTGATTATTTTGATTTTAGTTGGAGAATTATATTTAGTACTTCATTGATGAGTATCATTATTAATATTTTGAAGTTATTAGTGCTCTGTTTACTTATTTTTGAGGTTTGTTGTGCTTTGTTCGTGACCTCCCTTTTCTTTTCGGGAAGGGGGTGTTACAGAGAGGTACATAGCCGTGTAATTTTTAAAGTTACACGGTCTACGATCGTAGATTGATTTCACTCTACGATCGTAGAGTAGTCCCCAGATAGTAGAGTGAATTCGTGGAGTGATTACTCTACGATCGTAGAGTGAAATCACTCTACGATCTTAGACTACACGGCTGTATACCTCTATTTTTACCTATATATATATATATATTATGAATCCTACATATCAGATAAAAATTTATATGTATATATAAATATTACTCCATATTGAACAAGGAATTTGTTTTTATCTTTAAATATATATTATCACGTTATCACTAATAAATTTAAAAGTCAAACGATTTAAAAGTTAATACAAAATAAAATTATATCCTTAAAAATTAATTTTTTTATAATTTGTTAAAAAATAGTCGGAACATATCAGTATATGCTTAATAGGCATAAAAATCGAGCTCGATAAATATATCATGATAACTCATATTTATGTACTTATGCATGTCATTTGTAATTTGTAAACACGTAGCATAGGCCATAGGGACAACGCGCAGTCCATACCATGCGTACCAGACAAAGAAAGATAGAAACAACCACTTTCTCCCCCTAAAAAGACCACAACTTCATTATAATGATTAACCCCAAACTTATAAAAATAATACTAATATATTTTATAATTTTATATGTTAATTTTTTCATTACGAATTAAATAAATAATTATTATTAATAATAATTTAACGATATATTTAATTTTACGTATTAATATACGTCATAATTATAATTTACATGACTCATTCGTTAGCATATAATTGTTCCAAACATATTGTAGATGTCTTACTACATTTTATGACGGGAACGGTTAGCATGAAGTTAATTTTAGTCAATTGATTAATACAATATCAACACGCAAATTAAGAAATAATTTCTCTCTACGTATCGTATCAGTAATCAGTACTGTATTAATTAATTGATCAACTTATCATAAAATTAATTTCATAATAACAGAAAATAACACATCCGGTGGCTAGTCAAACCCATCATTAAAATAACGTAGATTCCTTCACAAAAATGTTACCTAGGCTGTGGACCCTGTGGTGGACTGGTGGGTGAGAATGTCAGAAAATTGTTACACGATAATAAATTTTAATTTTAAAAAATATCAAAAGTATATGTAAAATTCTAACTTTTTGAATAAAGATGAATTTTTTATAAATATTATTTTTGAATATTATAGAATGAAATTGATATAATAGTTGTGGGTAATATTTATAAATTTTGCAAAATACACAAGTTGTTATATAATATTGATTCATTGGGAAATATTCGCGTTTTATAAGGGAATAATAGTATAACAAGACAATCATTGGTGGACCCTCTATTAACGGAATTATTGTCGGATTGAGAAAACGACAAAAATACTTTATGAAAATAACGGCGTGAAAGTTTTACCGTTAATCTGTTGAAACACTTTCGGTGTTAAAAAATGCGAATACGCGTGGTTGTATAGTATAATACGGTATTAATTATTGATGCTTAAGTGATAAGTCACTCGGTTTTGTTGGTATTATTAATGTAATAATATGGAAAATCTTTTATATAAAACATAATACTTTTATAAAGTTATTCTATAAATAGAATATATTATATTCTATTACGCATAGTTGATAAATAGTAATGACGTAGTGTTTGTATAGTAAAATCTTTTATAAAGTTATTCGTTTTATTAGATTATAAATAGAATATATTATATTTTATTTTGATTTAAATATGGACCGTCAGTTAAAGTAAATCAATCTCAATAGATTCATGAGTTAGTTCTTATGCATTCCATTTTTCTATAAATAGAAGCTCATTCATTCATTATTTTCTTTGAATTCTTTGAAACTCTCAGAGATAAACTATAGAGAAAGAAGAAGAAAGTATTATCGCTTCTTCACTACTTATATATCCAAAGATCTTTCTTCTTCTTAAGGTAGGGAATATTATTTGTTGTACTCGTAAGGAGTGTTATTCTTTCTTATTCACGAAGAGAATCTGTTGTTATTCCAATTCTTATTATTACATTGGAATAACTTGTATCTGTGATCTACCCTATACTTGGTGACATTCTTCTATTATTCATTGGAACATCCTCATGCATGTGTGTTTTAAATAGGACTGGTTCCGTCTTTATTATTATTCCGTTGGAACATCACATGCATGTATTTTACAGGACTTCGGTTCCGTCTTATTATTATTACATTGGAACATCCTCGTTCATGTATTTTATAGGACCTTGTTCGGCTCTTTTATTATTCTGTTGGAACATCTGCCGCTTGCAAATTTTGTCCGACTGGTTCCGTTATTATTAATACATTGGAATAACACATCATCACAAGTACCAAAGTAATGCGTGATGATTTCTTTTGTTATTCCATTCTTTATTATACTCGGTTGGTTAAAGTTTCAAACTTATACTCCATGAAATTAGTAGAATATCCTCGATATTTTGGCTTCATCCAAAGATCTTTTCATGGAAATATTCTTCCGATCATTCTTGAATTTTACTCTACAAAATAGTATCATGTTGACAATTTGGACGTTAATAATTCCGGATAAAATAATTCTTGAACTTGTTTTATTGAATTCTTATATCATTGTCATCATCCTCATGTTTATATTTTGTTGAAGTCATCGTAACTGTGTAGTGCATAGATGGAATTGGTATGATTTGATGACCGGAATTATTCGCAATGTAATCATTTAGTAATGTTACAAATGATGTGGTAAAAGTTCTCATTGGCGTAGTGCATTGATGGACATTTGTTGACATGATCATGACCATTAATGAATACACAAATATTCTCGCCCATAAAGTGCATGGATAATTGTGGTCGTGATACTAAAGAATATCTCTTGCAGAGTAGGTGCGAGGGTGATTCGATGATGTGAAATATTTATTGTCGAGTCTCAAATGATAAGCGATGATGAAAAACCTTTTAAATCATAAAAGATAGTAGATTTTATTTTCTACTTGACTCTTTTAATGGATCGCTTATTCCACCGCAGATTAAACTTGATGTCTATTATATTTTATTAGTTTAACATTGTTGGAGACTAATGATAATTTATTACGAATTATCTTAGTCATAATATTTCTTCTTTGGGCTAGTTGAGTTCACCCTTTCTTTCACCATTCTCTTCGGAAAATGAGATATATAATTGGGATGAGTCGGGGAGCGAGTGATGGTCCGGAGGATAGCATTAGTAGTCCTCACTATTACGTAAAAATAGTGTAATAATAATTGTAATGAGGACTCCTTTTGAGTTTGTATAATCTACAGTAGATAATATTTGTATTCAAACTCACAGTTTATGTTTGTCGTATTATACAGTATACGGTTGTATTAGTAAGTTGTATTTGAATTACGTACCACGTATCGGCGACCCAAGATGGGTGATGTATACCTAATTTTGGGGGCATCATAGTTAGTATCAAAGCTTTAGGATATGATCCACAGCTAAGAGACTGAGAATAGAATTAGGGGAGAGAGGCGGGAATTCCTTCATTTAGTAGGACCTACTTAAATTTATTTTGTATTTAAATTGGTTGGTCGAGTTTAGAGATATTATGTTACATGTCAATTAACCTTTGTTTTGTGGCGATGATTCGAAAATGACATCCGAAAATGTTGAGAATAAGAATGGAGCACAAGAGACCGATTGAGTCTCCACATATCAATAATCGTGGAGAATGTGCATCAGAAGGCGACAATCCTCATGCAAACAACAACACTAACCAAATGATGAATGATGGATTGTTCAGAGGCTTTATGCAATTCATGGAGCAAAGAGCGAGAGCGGCTCCTCATTCCAAAATGTAGGTGGAAACACTAAAAACTCTCGAGCGGTCACCATTAAAGCAGATTCAAGAGCTGGGACCACCGGAGTTTAAGGGAGAGCCAAAACCACTTATGGCGGAAGCATGGATAAAGTAGATCACCAAGATATTTGATGTCTTGGGATGCTCCAGGAGCATAAGGTTCCCTTCACGCTTAGCCTTTATGTTGCGGCGGAAGCATTCTTGGTGGGAATCGGTAGAAGCGACTCAACCGCCTGTGCATCTTGAAGATGTCTTGGGAGAAGTTCCAGAGTTGTTCAACGACAAATACTTTTCAAGAAAGTATTCGTCACATGAAGGAGGTGGAGTTTATCAAATTGTAGTAAACAATATGGCCAGTGTCGCAATACGAGGCAAAATTTGCGGAATTATCCCGTTTTGCGTCCCCCACTGGTGGATAATGAAGAGAGAATGGCGAATGTTTTTAAGAGGTTTGAAGAAGCGAGATACGTCAACATCTTATTTCTCATAAACCGTGTTTGTATTGAGATGTTATAAATAGGGCTCGATTGGTGGAAGCGCGATAACGAGTCAATATGACCAAAAGGGAGCGGTAAATGAAAATGATAATACCGGTGAGAAGCGATCATCGAAGCGGTGACAACAAGCGTGGAGGAATCAACATGCCGAAATGGTAACCACTTGGTGGTAATCGGGGACAAAACAATAAGAATGGACATTTCAAGAAGAGGAGATTCAACAATGATGGAAAGACGTCAAAGACCAAAGACCGTTGTTAAGGAAGGAGAAAGACCACCTATCATATGCTTCAAATGCGGAGGGAGGACACATCGGTCAAATTGCGCGATTAGTCAAAGCATGTTATAATTATGGAAGAGAAGGTCACTTAGCAGATTTTGTCGTTCATAGAAGACAAATCAAATAGGATGGATGGAGGCACCAAAGGTGTCCCGAAAAAAAATTGGAAGGTAAGAGGAGAGGCGTTTGTTGTGACCTCCCAAAAGCAAGGAACCCAAATGAGGTCATCACGGTAGTAAGCTTATCATAAACTCTAGCGAAGTCTACACTTTATTTGATCTTGGTTCTACCCATTCTTTTATTTCTCCTACTTGCATTCAACGATTAAATTTGACTCCGGAAAAATTAGACTTTGACTTATCTGTGGAAACTCCGTTGGGAGAAACCTTCATTACATCCACGGTTTATAAGTCTTGTTTGGTTCAAGTTGGTACCCACACATTACCTGTCGATCTTATTGCATTAAAAATACTTGCATTTGATGTAATTCTAGGGATTGAATGGTTAACTACTCATTATGCAAAAATTGATTATTTTCGTAAGGTTGTTAGCTTTTATATTCTTAATCGACCTATTATGCGAATTCAAGCAACCAAACCATTAAAATCAATCATTGTCATCTCAAGCCACAAAGCTATTCGTTTATTGAAAAGCGGATGTCAAGCTTTCTTTAGCTCGTATCTGATCTAAACAAAAATACGCCGAGTTTTGAATAATATTTCTATTGTTAATGAATTTCCGACGTATTCTCGAAGAACTTCGCTTACCTACCCCGGGCGTGAAATTGAATTTTGTATCGAACTTGAACCCGATACAAAACCCATTTCTAAATCTCCACATCGAATGGCTCTATTGAACTTCGAGGAGTTAAAAACTCAACCGCAGGAATTGTTAGACATTGGCTTTATTCGTCCTAGTACTTCTCCTTGGGGGTGCTCTCTGTTCTATTCGTGAAGAAGAAAGATGGGAGTATGCGACTTTGTATTGATTATCGGGGAGTTGAATCATGTCACCATCAAAAAAATAGGTACCCATTGCCACGCATTGATGACTGTTTGACCAACGTTGCAAGGAGCCAAATTCTTTTTAAAGATTGATTTTCGCTCCGGATATCACCAATTGAAGATTAGAACCGATGACATTCCAAAGACGTTTTCGTAACTCCGAGACGGGCATTATGAATTCTAGTCATGTCCTTTGGATTGACTAATGCTCCCGCCGCCTTCATGGATATGATGAACCGAGTATTCAAGGAATATTTGGATCACTTTGTGGTCGTCTTTATTGATGACATCCTCATATATTCCAAAAAACCCGTGAAGATCATGAAAACACTTTAAATTCGATACTCCAAAAGCTTCGTGAATATAAGCTTTATGCCAAGTTGAAGAAATCGCGAGTTCGGCGAGGAAGTAGCATTCCTTGGGCATGTGGTATCAAGTCATGGAATATCTCATTGACCCAAAGAAAGATTGAAGCTATTCAAAGTCTGGGAACAACCTAAATCGATGGATCAAAAGACGTAGCTTTCTTGGCATTTGGTTATTATCGGAGATTCGTTGAAGGGTTTTCTAAACGCTACTCCACTAACTCGGTGACTCGAGAAGATACAAAGTTGATTGGAAGGAGGAATATGAGAAGAGTTTTCAAGAACTCAAGAGGAGACTCATTTCAAAGACTGTTACGACAATACCATCGATTCGGAGGATTTGTCATCTACAAAGTGATGCTTGCAAAAGGGTTAGGATGTGTTCTCATGCAACATGGGAAAGTCATGCTTTTTATGCCTCACGATAACTCAAAGAATATGAGAGGAATTATCCTACTCATGATCTACAGAGTTAGCGTTGTTATCTTTGCATTAAAGATTTGGAGGCATTACTTGTATGGGGAGAAAGTAAAGATCTTTACGGATCATAAAAGCCTCAAATATTTCTTCACTCAAAAGGAACTTAACATGCGATAAACGACGTTGACTTAAAGCTGTTGAAATATTATGATCATACGATCCAATACCATCTGGAAAAGCGAGCGTGGTAGGCGACGCATTGAGTAGAAGATCATATCTTGAATCGAGGGCAATATTGTCAACGCCTAAAGCCCATTTTGTATGACTTGCAAAGGATGGAGATAGAGATAAAGACTCAGGGACCCACGTGATGATGGCAAATATCTGAGTAGAACCGACTTTAATTGATAAAATTAAAGTTGCTCAGAAGTTCTGATCCGGAACGTCGTATGAGGAAGAAAGTGCAAGAAGAAGGTGCGATAGGAAGCAAGAATCGATGAAGAAGGAATACTTGAGTCAACTCCGAATTTGTGTTCTAACGACTACGATTTAAAGTATAAAATCATGATGGAGGCGCACAACACACCATTTGCAATCCATCTCAGGAGTACCAAAATGTATCGTGATCTTGACATACATTTTGGTGGGGCAATATGAATAGAGAGATAAATATTGTTTATCTCAAGGTGTCTAACGTGTCAACGAGTCAAGGCGGATATATCAAGTACCAAAAGGTCCATTGCAACCACTTGAAATTCCAGAATGGAAGTGGGAGTACATTACCATGGATTTCATTACTGGTCTTCCCAAAGTTTCTTAAGGCATAAATGTGATTTGGGTCATTGTTGATAGATTGACCAAGTCTGCTCATTTATTACCGATACGAGAAACTTATACACTTGAACATATTGCTCGTATGTACATAAACGAGGTTGTAAGATTGCATATTATGCCAGTATCCATAGTTTCTGAACGAGACCCAAGATTCACTTCGCGATTTTGGGTTAGTTTGCAAAAAGCTATAGGCACAGATTTACGATTTAGCTTTCAGATATCATCCTCGAACGGACAGACGATGGAGAGGACTATTCAAACTCTTGAAGATCTATTAAGACTCTGTGTCCTTGATTTCAAGGAAGTTGGGACAAGTTCTTACCATTGGTGGAGTTTTCCTACAACAATGCGATTATCAAGCAAGTATTGGCATGGCTCCATTCGAGGCGTTGTATGGAAGAAAGTGTCGATTCCAAATTATCTTTGGGATGAGGTGGGTGAAAGCAACGTTGTTGGGACCAGAGTTGATGCGATATGACTACGGAAAAGATTTAAACGATCCCAAGAACGATAAAAACCTCACAAGATCGACAAAAGAGTTATGCCGATCTTCATCGAAAGGCGTGGAATTCGATATAGGAGATCATGTGTTGTTACGTGTTCTTTCCATGGAAAGGGTTACGAGATTTGGAAGAGAAAGCTCGATCCTCGATTTATCGGCCCATTTTAATCCTTGATCGAGTAGGAGGCCGGGCCTATAGACTCGCTTTTACCGCCAAGTATGTCTCGTGTTCATAACGTTTTTCACATATCCATGTTACGTAAATATGTGGAAGACCCGAACCACATTATTGAGTTGGAACCGGACGAAATAACGAAAGATTTGATGTATGACGAGGTTCCTGTTCAAATCTTGGATAAGAAGGAACATATTCTACGCACCAAGGTTATACCTCAAGTCAAAGTTTTGTGGAGAAACCGCGATGTTGAGGAAATGACTTGGGAGTTAGAATCTGAAATGAAATCAAGGTATCCTTACCTCTTCGACATACCAGGTACGTACCATAATTTCGAGGGTGAAATTTCATAAGAAGGGGAGATTGTAAAACCCCAACTTTTTGAATAAAGATGAATTTTCTATAAGTATTATTTTTGAATATTATGGAGTGAAATTGATATAATAGTTGTGGGTAATATTTATAAATTTTGCAAAGTACGCATAAGTTGTTATATAATATTCGATTGGTCGGGAAATATTCGTTTTAATGGGAATATTAAGACAACTGGCACAATCATTGGTGGACCCCATACGGAATTATTGCCGGATCGAGAAAGCGACAAAAATACTTTATGAAAATAACAAATAAAGTTTTACTGTTAAGCTGTTGAAACACGGTGTTAAAAAAAATCTGATGTCTGGCGTGGTTGCATAGTAGCATTATTACAGTATTAATTATTGATGCTTAAGTGATAAGTCACTCGATTTTGTTGGTATTATTAATGTAATAATCTGAGAAAATCTTTTATATAAAACATAATACTTTTATAAAGTTATTCTATAAATAGAATATATTATATTCTATTATGCATAGTGTTTGCATAGGCTTATGCGTAGTATTTGCATAGTAAAATCTTTTATAAAGTTATTCGTTTTATTATATTATAAATAGAATATATTATATTTTATTTTGATTTAAATATGGATCGTCGGATTAAAGTAAATTAATCTAATTAGTTCATGAGTTAATTCTTATCGCATTCCATTTTTCTATAAATAGAAATTTCATTCATTCATTCATTATTTTCTTGCGAATTCTTTGAAACTCTGAGAGATAAACTATAGAGAGAAATAAGAAAGTATTCTCGCTACTTCACTACTTATATATTCAAGACTTTTCTTCTTAAGGTAGGAAATATTATTTGTTGTACTCGTAAGGAGTGTTATTCTTTCTTATTCATGAAGAGAGGCATTGTTATTCCAATTCTTATTATTACATTGGAATAACCTCCTATACTTAGTGACATTCTTCTATTATTACATTGGAACATCCTCGTCATGTGTTTTACACAGGACTCAGTTAAAATCTTTATTATTATTAGTTGGAATATTCTCATGCATGTGTTTTACAGGACCTGAAAATCTTATTATTATACATTGGAACATCCTATTTGTGTGTTTTACACCGGACTGGTTAAAATCTTTATTATTCATTGGAACATCCTGTTGGTGCAAATTTTGCACGACACGGTTCCGTTATTATTATTACATTGGAATAACCATACATGCCAATCATCTCGCGTGCATGGTGATTTCTTTTGTTATTTCATTCTTTATTATACTCAGTTGATTAAAGTTTTGACTTCTATACTCCATGAAATTAGTAGAATATCCTTGATATTTGCGCTTCATCCAGTATCTTTTCATGAAAATATTCTTCTGACCATTCTTGAATTTTACTCTACAAAACAGTATCATGTTGACAATTTGGACGTTAATAATTCCTAGATAAAATAATTCTTGAACTTGTTTTATTGAATTCTTATATCATTGTTGTAAAACTACAACTTTTTGAATAAAGATGAATTTTCTATAAATATTAATTTTGAATATTATGGAGTGAAATTGATATAATAGTTGTGGGTAATATTTATAAATTTTGCAAAGAACGCAAGTTGTTATATAATATTCGATTGATTGGAAATATTCGTTTTAACAGGGAATATTAGTTCAACGGCACAATCATTGGTGGACCCTATTAACGGAATTATTGCCGGATTGAAAACGACAAAAATACTTTATGAAAATAACGGCGAAAGTTTTACCGTTAGCTGTTGAAACACCCGGTGTTAAAAGTACTGAGAATCTGGCGTGGTTGTATAGTAGCATTACCAAGTATTAATTATTGATGCTTAAGTGATAAGTCACTCTCGATTTTGTTGGTATTATTAATGTAATAATACTGAGAAAATCTTTTATATAAAACATAATACTTTTATAAAGTTATTCTATAAATAGAATATATTATATTCTATTATGCATAAGTGTTTTGCGATAGTGCTGCGTAGTATTTGCATAGTAAAATCTTTTATAATGTTATTCGTTTTATTAGATTACAAATAGAATATATTATATTTTATTTTGCTTTAAATATGGACCGTCAGATTAAAGTAAATTAATCTCACTAGATTCATGAGTTAATTCTTACGCATTCTATTTTTCTATAAATAGAAGCTCATTCATTCATTATTTTCTTGCGAATTCCTTTGAAACTCAGAGAGATAAACTATAGAGAGAAAGAAGAAAGTATTCTCGCTACTTCACTACTTATATATTCAAGACTCTTCTTCTTAAGGTAGAAATATTATTTGTTGTACTCGTAAGGAGTGTTATTCTTTCTTATTCATGAAGAGAAGCTGTTGTTATTCCAATTCTTATTATTCTCATTGGAATAACTTTTGTATACGCTGATTTACCTATATTTGGTGACATTCTTCTATTATTACATTGGAACATCACATGCATGCTTTTTTTACAGGACTGGTTCCGTCTTTATTATTATTCCGTTGGAATATTACGTGTGTGTATTTTACAATTAGGACTGGTTCCGTCTTATTATTATTACATTGGAACATCCTGTTTGTGTGTTTTGCAGGACACTGGTTAAAGTCTTTATTATTCTGTTGGAACATCCGCTTGATTGCAAATTTTGCACTCGACTTGGTTAGATTATTATTATTCATTGGAATAACTCGTCATCACAATCACAGGTAATGCATGATAATTTCTTTTGTTATTCCATTCTTTATTATACTCAGTTGGTTAAAGTTTCACTTCTATACTCCATGAAATTAGTAGAATATCCTCGATATTCAAGCGCTTCATCCAAAGATCTTTTCATGGAAATATTCTTCTCGATCATTCTTGAATTTTACTCTACAAAACAAAGATCATGTTGACAATTTGGGACGTTAATAATTCTGGATAAAATAATTCTTGAACTTGTTTTATTGAATTCTTATATCATTGTCATCATCCTCATATTTATATTTTGTTGAAAGGTCATACGTGGCAGTAGTGCGTAGATGGACTTTGGTATGATTATGATGAGGATTATTATTGTAATCATAACCGTAATGTTACAAATGATGTGGTAAAAGTTCTCATTGTCCGTAGTGCATTGATGGACAATTTGTTGGCATGATCATGACCATTAATGAATACACAAATATTTCTTGGCGCGTAGTGGATGGATAATTATGGTTATGATAATAAAGAATATCCTTGGTAGTAGAAATGCGGGGATGATTCGATGATGTGGAATATTTATTGTCGTAGTCTCGGCGATAATAATGATGAAAAACTTTTTAAATCATAAAAGATAGTAGATTTTATTTTCTACTTTACTCTTTTAATGGATTTCTTGTTCATTGCAGATTAAACTTGATGTCATTATATTTTATCGGTTTAACATTGTTGGAGACTAATGATAATTTATTTCAATTATCTTAGTCATAATATTTTTCTTTGGGCTAGTTGAGCTCACCCTTTCTTTCAACTATTACATTGAAATGAGAATATAGTTGGGGACGAGTGGGGGAAACGAGTGATGGTTAGGAGGATAAGATTAGTAGTCCTCACTATTACGTGAAATAGTATAATAATAATTGTAATGAGGACTCCTTTTGAGTTTGTATAATCTCTAGTAGATAATATTTGTATTCAAACTCACGATTTATGTTTGTCGTATTTATACGACAGATTGTATTAGTAAGTTGTATTTGAATTACAGATTATATATATCGACCACCCAAGATGGATGATGTATACCTAATTTTGGAAGCGTCACAGTATATGTATTAATATATCAAATATAGACATTAAACATTTTATTAAGTTTATATGTTAAAAGAATTATCAGTATAAATATAAACAAATTAAAAAGTAATTTCTCATTATAAAGAATATAAATTCATATTATTAATAAAAATTCAATACGTGAAACAAGACCTCATCATCAGTTCTAAACTTCTAATTGACATATTTTAATTCCTCAAATTAATTTCAAATAATAAATTTGACTCTTATATTAATGCTAAGAATTATTATGTTGATAAAAAGGAAATACTTTTATTTTAAAATGTAAGATTATTATTAAAATTTAAAATTAATATAAAATATTTTGAAACTCAAACTTAAAATTGATATAATTTTATTTTATTGTACTCAATACAATACTAAACATTTTAAAATATCTAAAATAGTATTAATAATAATAAAATATTTTTATAATGGAAGGTATACAAATAAAATAAAAAAAAATTAAAAGACCGTCCATAGTGGCACGATTCAGGTATATCATTTGACCCACACGAGGCCTTACTTTTTCTTCATTAATTTTATATCTATAAAATTAAGAGTGATACAACACACGAACACAATTTATAAAAAGATTGAAGTCATAAATGCATATTATGAATAAATTTAGAAATTGTTAAATAATAAAAATATCGTTATAGATTTTATAATAATTTTTATTGTCGTTATATATTTAAAATAATACTTTTATTATAAAAATAACAAAAAATATTATAAATTTAACAATTTTCATAAATTGTTGTCATAAATATCATTTTAAATGCTTATTAATTTTCGTCACGAACATAACATAAACAAAATTTTATTATAAATATATGTATAAACAAATTTCAAGACAAGTGTCACCCTCATGTAAAATAGTATATTTAAGTAAGAGTAAGATTAATTTATAATTTATAATTTATAATTAGTTAATTACAGGTTCCCTCTTCACCTGTTTTGGGAGTTTGGGGGTTTCTTCATTTAAAGAAGAAGATGAACAACAACAAACAAGAAGAACTTTCTTTGTTATGGCCGCCTGAAGGCCCACAACTTCCCCAATCCGAAATCTCTTTCTCTCTCTAAAAAATTTATCTCTCTATATCTATTTCTCCAAATCGCATAATTTATCGATTAATTTAAGGTGAGTTCGGGTTTCATTTCCGCTCGATTTTTATGCGTAAGTGAAATTTGCTTGAAGAATATGTTCCTAATTTGTTTCTCGTTTTATGTTGATTTGTGAAAGGAAAAATTGAATTTTCTGTTGATCACTTGAAAGTTGAGATTTTTATGCTGTATAATAATCATGATTTGTAGGTTGGGTTTTAGTAAGTTGTTTATTTTGCTCAAACATCTTTCAATTATTTGTTAAAGATTGATTTTTTTGATATTTTCCTCATTTTAAAGTCTGCCTAACTGAAATTAACTCAGAAAAAGTGAATCTTTGTTGTTCTGGTGGAGCTGGATGTGCTGGTTCATCATGTAATTTCTAACAAATTAGAGTTTATGATGACTTGTTTATTAACTCAAAGTGGAACGTATAATTAGGCTGAGAGTAATTTTTTTAGTTCAAAAACTACAAAGAAAACTTGGAAAAAATAGGGGGGAAGAAAAAGAAACTACAAAGAAAAGTTTGTTTGAAGTGGAGCATATCAACCGTACTTAGTACGTTAATGAAACTACTGCTGGGCAAAATGAAGAGGAATAAGGAAGTTAGTATGAAGCAATTCTTTTGGTGTGAAGATGTCTCCTAAGAGAGGTGGAAGTAAGTTTCCATCTGCAGATAAAAAGGGGAGGAAGGGGAAAGTGAAGGAACGCTCTCCCTCTGATTCTACAAAACTCCTTCCTCTCTCAATGGGTGGAAAAGAGGAAATTGTTAAATTATTTTATTTTGCATCATTTGACATAATTAACTTTCCTATATTGTCATTGCAATATACGGTATAGAAGCTCTTAAAATTCCAATGAGTACAATCCTAAACATTAGGTGTTAGGCTTAGGGAAGATATGTTTGCCCAAGAGGAGATAAAGTGTTACTTAGCGAAATAATATTAATGTACTGCTTTGGCTTTACTTATTGAACAGAATAAAGGAATGTACTGCTTGTGAGGGAGACGAGGGGAAGAGAGTATAATACGCAAGGGGTCTGTCATGTTCTTTTTTCCTTTGCAAGGGTGCTATCACATTTTATGTTAACAATGCGCGAGGGACAATACTAAACATATAATCAGGTTAAAGAGTCAGGCTGTCTGTACCGTATGCATTGCCCATCAAAAGCAGGAGTATCTGAGCATTGAAGTTTTATGGTTTGATAGCCAAAAAAAATGATTTTTTTGTTGCAATTACCCGTTCAATTTTAAGAATTTTGAGTATCAGCTTTCAGCTCAAGTGTTATCTTTACAAGGCAATTCTCTATTCTCTTACACCCCTTTTAATCACACAACAGTTACTATCAAAGTAATTTCGTGCATCTCCAACATGGATGTTTTGTTTATGGTTCTTGGCAGGACAGAATCTGATATATGGAGAACAACGATGACGCTGATAGCCCTAGTTGGGGTGCTTCATTTTTCATGCAAACAACTGAAGATGTTGCCAAAGCTGTTGTTGCCGTAGCTGCCGCTGCCACTGCTCCTCGTTCACCAAGACCATCAGTGGTGTTTTCATCTAAAGAGGACAGTGGTAACCAACTTCAAAAGCTTCAGCGTCAAGTTTCTAGAGTACTGAAAGGCTTGTCACATCCCTCTGATGCGAAAAGTGTAGTTTACAACCCAGAAATTCTTACTAGCCAAAAACGTCAATGGGCAAGCTGTCAGTTGCAGTATCTGGTATACTCTCTTCTTTCATGTGTTCCCCTTCGTGCCAGATTGCTCATCTCTTTAACTAGCATTTATAAATCTTGCTTTATAATCTTTTCTGTCTTGAATATCTCATACTCTTTTCAACCTTTATATCTCAAAGTGCAATTGTATAGATAGAATAATCACTACATATTTATCGTTTTTTGATTTTTTATTTCTTTATAGTTGTGGAAAAATACTTTTCGTTATCTGTATACGAGTCTTGTCATGACTTGGATAATTCCACTGGATAGTGACTAAATAATGGTTTCTTGTCACACAACTTTATCTACTCCTTTCTGTTGAAGATACACTGAAAAAGTAGTCGTTCTTTTCTTTGCTTTCTGATAATTATTACTGTTTAACTGTGCAGGATCAAAGGATTTTGAAAGATCCATCAAGGCTTTTCGAGAGCATGGTGGTTGTTGGACTTCATCCTAACTGTGATATCGGGGCACTTCAGCAGCTGTACTTTGGCAGAAAGTCCGAGGGTTCAGGTAGATTTCGAAGTGTGCTTGGTGGTCAGCATCAATCGCGTGTAGAACCAAACCTTGAACCCCAGGTACTGATTTTACATTCAAACTGATCAATGTGCTTGCAGTTAAATTTCGGAGGACTTATTAAATATGAAATGTGATTGTCTGCTTTGTCTTTCAGGTCTTATTTGTTTATCCTCCTGAAAAACATCTGCCTCTAAAATATAAGGATCTTCTTTCATTCTGCTTTCCTGCAGGTGTAGAGGTGGGTTGTTCTTATGATGGTCTTTTGTATAATGTTGATAAATTGACATGTGTCGCTCTCTGTTTCTCTGAAACTATTGTGTTGATATTCAATTTGGTCATGTGGTTGTTTGGTTGGTTGCAGATAATGTCATATTTATTTGTTTAATATCTAAGATTATTATCTTGGTTTCATCCAAAAAAATTGATTTCGAATATCTTGATGAACTTCACTGAAATATTTATGTATATCAAGGTTCTAATGTTGCTCACATATGTCAACTTATATAAGGGATTATGACTAAGAGCAGGAAGTTTCCATTGCTCTTTGAAACAATCCGGACTTTGTGCTACTCTTGAAGTAAGAAATGAGAACCTAGCTGAGCTCTGTGTATGAGCTTGTAACCCCAACTTGGAGCATGGAAGGTGACTGAACATGGGTTGGCCCAGAAGGCTGGACCTGTGGCGGCGCTTTTCCAAGCGAAGAGGTTGGGTCATGTACCCTATCGGTCTTGGGCATGTGGTTCTTAAAGAATAAGGAATTTAGACATGCTGTCTTGTAGGTTAATTAACCACTCAACACTTCTTTATTTTTTTTGGTTAATTTGCAAAAAATTATAATATTTACCCTTTGTATTATATATGAAATAAAATTGTAAGCATTTGTTTTTTCATTATGAGTTTGTTCATTTTTTATTGGTGTTCTGTTTGTAAGTCCCAAATCTTTTATTTGTTATTGGCTTATTACCTATTTTACTTGATGTTTTTCTTATATTGACTTCATTGTCAACTATCTGAATTATGTAACTTCTTTGAAAGGTTTTCTCACCTTTATATTTATATTCTTTTGTATGTGATTTTTTATGGACAAGTGTATTTGTGATTGAAGGTTCATGCTGTTGAGAAAAATCCGTCTATGAGTGAGGTGAATGAAATACTACTTGGCCAGGTATTTATATATTCTGATTTTCACCTTCATAGCATTTTGTGAAAGTACTCTCACCAAATACTGAAAATTTCATGATTGAGGAAGTTGAATGTTTCTGTACTGATATGACATGAAAAAAATTAAAGAACTCCTCAATATAAGGAGAAGCAAGGCCCAACCCCAAGTTCTTGGTGATTTAATTAGCATAATAGGCAGAGTTTCTCCCTTACTTCCCCTTATTTTAATCAGATGAAATAAATTAACATACTGCTGGGTCTGCAGGAACACCTTAAACAGAGTGACCTGTCTTTTGTATTCCGACTACAGGTAAATCATGAAGTACCATAATACTTTCTTTTTCTTCTCTTCCATTGGGTATGAGCTGATTCCTTCTTCAAGTTAACTTTAGCTTGCCTTAATTTTTTCTAGTTTCGGTTCTTCCAGCTTACTTTATTTGTGGGAGGAGAATTCCTTTCTTCCCTTAAACTATGTTCATTATGTTCATGGAAACAATAGTTCTGATTTCAATTTATGTTTCTTTTCTTTTCTTTTTTCTTTCTTTTTTCTTGTTTCCTGGAGGACTAACTTGATGGTTCCAATTTATTGGTAGTGAATGCAGCTCAACAAAATTTGTTTGAGTTGATTCTGATCCAATAAATGAAGCATGTTACACTTGTCAAAACATATATGCCTCCCATTGTACAATGCGTTTTGTTCAAATCGAAACATCCAGTTAAACCACTGGCCTATATTTCGTTGTTTAATAAGTCAGATTGATTGGGTATCAAAACCAAGCTGTGGTTATTTTTCTTTCGCATATTGAGCCCATCCATTGATTCATCTGTATTAGTGTATCAAAATCATTTTATGGCTTAGCATATAAAATGAAAATTTACTTAAAGTTGAAGGGTTTATGTTACTCTTCTAACTTCTATACTGACTGATTTTCAATATACATGACCATTCTTTTTGATCTTTTTATCTCAAATTGTTGCTACTTCCTCTGTTTCACAAATGTTTTTATCATTGTTCAGTAGTTTAATGTCCTACTACATACTCCTAAATCATCGACGTAGGGGTTGTTTGATTAGCACTGAATAACTGACCGATTCAGCCATTCAGTGCATTTGTTTAGGAAAAAAAATCATTTGAATGGCTGAATCGGTCGGCCATTTAGATGATTTGGGCTGAATGGGTAAGTCTCGCTTTTTGATTGAATGATGGCTGGATGATTTTTTTTTTTTGTTTACAATATTAACTATTATATTAAGTAATATTAAATAAATTTACTACAATTTTGAATTTTTTCAAAGGAGTAAAATAATAAAAATATGTTATTCTTTCAAACATTTCAATTATCAAACAACTTTTATTCAGATTCAACTCATTCAGATTCATTCAATTTTTATCAAACACCCCCTAGCTGCCAGACTCGGTGGAAGTTACTGGTAGGGCAGCAACTGATGATTAACCAATGATACTTATAGTTAAATCAGTGAGATTAAGTTTATTCTCAAAATCATAGGATTGTTTTGGTGAGAATCTTCATGAAAAATATCTTATAGATAAATTGTCCAAACAATAAAATGAAAATTTATTTTAGATAAACCCTTTATATTACTATATAAAATTTGTATAATTGAAATTTTATTATGGGACTATAATTGTGTCAGATTTTTTGTGTATGCTATTGTTTGGTCATAGCCCTGATTTCTTATTCCGTTCTTGGTACAACTTGAAACTATTTAACACCACCTGAAAGTGATGTTTAAACAGCATATAGAATGCTTTGCTAAAGTTAATTATAATTATATCTTCCCACTGAACAACAATGCACTTAACTGGTCATTCGTTCACCCAGGCAAGACTTTTGGCATGCTATCCTCTAGAGAGACCAATTCAGGCTGGAACTCATCAGGTTCTCCTTTAGGTTACCAAATTACTGCTGCTGCTTCTTCCATATGCGGATTTGAGCTGGCATGCTCATCTGACTATATTATTATTATTATTATTATTTTCTGAATATGCTAATTATTATCCACATGTCACAAGGAATGCTGATATGAGTGCTTCAACTTTTTATCCTAAAGTAGTTTTTAGTCTTTTGGAATATATTTTAACACTGTTTATGTTATCTAGGTAGCTGATGATTCAACCCTGTATGGGTGCTGTGTATTAGTCGACGAAATAATACAAAAACCCTCTGGATTGATTTCTATGATTTCAGATGGGCAACCTTCCCAGTTGCCATTGAGCCGCCATATATTAACCACGCGTCGATGTTATTGCATTCTTTCACGACTTCCTTGTTTTGAACTGCATTTTGGCGTATTGAATAGGTTTGTTAACTTTTCAATTGAATGGATTCACACATGGCACTATTGATTAGAGAGTAATCTTTTTGTCATACTTTCTTGACCCTGGCTGTGTTTAACTAGTTTTGTTTGGGTTTGACTTGGTAGAACCATGTTTGTGGCTGTTGGATCTTAAACGTGTATATCACTGAAGCTATCAATTTGAACTTAGCTGAATGGTCTACATATAGATATGCCATTGGCTCAAGGAGAAAATATACTTAATGACCACGCCTTTTATAATACTTGTACAAATAAATCCTTTACATTTATCGTTATTCCCTATATGGGGGTTATTATTTTTACAAGTGGACCATAACCTTTTGTTATTCTCCAACTACGCTTCTCCATGAAAAGGTTATAGGTATGCCCATATGAACAATGGGGTAGTAGCCAACTAACAGGGTGTGCAGAGAGGTGACTATGAAGAAAGTAACGTGTACACTTTGTTCGGAAATTGGAAATAGCTAGGAAACAGGAAAAGGAAAATAAAGATAAATAGAAAGGATTAGATCTTTTCATGGTTTACATATAATTTTAGCATGATATTTTGCACTGGATTGTTTTGAAAGAATTATTTCCCGTGCTCCGTAATATTAGATAAATTGGACTTTGTAAAGTCATTTGAGATGAATTCAATTCAAAATTGTTGCGAATTGTGATTCATTTCACTTTTGAAAAAAATAGTAGTAATCTTTAGATTGTTCACAATTTTCATAATTTTATTGTCTAAATTTAATTGAATTTATACCAATTTTGTATTTGAAAATATCTGAGTTCAAAAACTCAATATTGATCATATATTTTGGAACAAAGGAAGTATAATTTAACTTGTGCACATTGAGAGCGTTTTTACTTTTTAACCTGTTAGTTTCTTTTCCTTTTCCGAGTTCTACACAGGCCTTATTGAAATTTGGGGTGTTAGGAAAACCTGAAAGTTACTAATAATATTTCATTCTATTACTAAATTATGTATGCGAGACTAAGTAGAACATGTTCGCATGTAACTGTTACCTGATTTACTTGATAAAAGTTATGAGATGTGATATATATATATAACTGCATATGCATGTCTACAGTATACATTACTTTTGCAGGCAATGAAATATACTTTTTGGCAATAAATAGTAGATATATGAATTTCAGTTTTTACGCTCATTTAGTAAACAGAAACTGTAATCTACAAGCAATATTTGAGTTTTTGGTAATGAAAAAGCATAAACATTTTTATTCACTTTTTAGGCACATAATCTTTTGGTGAAGTTTACATAAAATACTTAAATAAATTCCGCGTACATTTTGTCTTTGATGCAACAAATTGCTTTAACTGGAGCTCTATTTAATGCTGATCCTAAAATCTAGTACTTTTCCTTTTCATTTTCCCTCTCCTTACTTCCTTTTTGCTATTCATTTACTTTCAATATTATTACATTTCCCATGTAGCATATTCACTGAAGAAAGGCTGGAACGGTTAACCAAATGCATTGGTGAATTAGATTTGCAATCATCAGTTAGGTATGGCAAGGAAGAAAATTCAGAAGAAACATCTTGGAGTATTTCACCTGAGCATAGAGAAGAAGGCATGCTTAATGGAACTGTAGAAACTTCTCAATCAAGTACAAGCGATTCCATCCCTGCAAAAGTCATGGATGATGAGTGTCATCTGGAGCATCAGAATCTTGAGGGGGACCTTTTCTTGTCTACGAAAGGTGTTGATGATAATGTAGCAGTTCCAATTCATGCCCAAATAGAGAAACTTCAAAGTGAAAAAGAATCTTTAGTTGCAGCACAGATTCCTGAAGGTTGTGATATTTTTGTTGATGATATAGCAACCAACAAACAATCATCACATAGGCGTGTACCAAATTCTATTTTGCCTTTGTTACGACATCAACATTATGAAAGCTCTGAATCTTCCTCCAGGTACATCATTGTGTTTTGCTACTTCTAGAGTCTAATTTGTGAATGACTTTCATGCAAGCCATTATTCTTGGGAATTGGGTATTGTTTGATAGAAGTGAATGAAAAGTTCTGAATTTATAAGAGAATTTGAATGAGCTAAATAGAGTAGAAGCTCTGAATACGGAATGAAATGATGTATTTGATAATTGTTTGTCTAAAACATCTGAATACGTGTATTTTCTATTTTAACATTTTGGATTGTTATGAATAAATTTATTATGTAATTATAACTAAACACTGTTAATTAAGAAAAATTAAATATAAATTTTTGAACAATCTTTGATAGAGTATATTATTAGTAATATAATTTTATAAATATAACACTAAAAATATTAATAATATTCTATAGTTTATAAAATCAAAACAAAAGACTACAACATTTATTAAATTAGTTATTGACCAATTTGTTAAAGAAAATAAAAAACAATTTGTATATAACAAAATTTGTTTACAATAGTAAAACAAGAAGGATATTGAATATAATTTTTAATTGTCTATGAACTTCTTACTCATTCAACCACAATTTTTTGATGAACCGTTAAGACACATTCTGACGCATTTAGAGTTCTAAATTATAAAACAAATGGTATGAATGGATGACTTATTCAGAAGTAAACAAACAACCCCTTAGAAGTTTAAAGCATTTGATGATATGTTATTGCTTAATCATCCATATTACTCATAACACTAGAAAGAAGAATCTCTTCTCTTCTACTTTTAGCCTAACCGCTTAATTCTTGGTGGATACCAGGTAGAATAGCTTTGATAATCTTTTTTTAGATTTGAGACCTAAAATATCTCTTTCTTTTTCAATTTTTTTGGGGTCCTATTGTCCCCTCTGAAGCATAGAATATGTAAAAATTGAATTTTCAGTTAATGACACTGAAACACGTGCTTGCACCTCAAGCTTCACAATTTATGCATATAGAGAGCCAAAAGCAGTTCAAGTTAGTGTGCTTCCTTTCATTTTTGCCTAATTCTTTGAAAAACTTCAATCGATATTCTCACCTGATAAGTGTTGGGGTCTTGGAGATGCTATGCTAGAAGCACAGCCCATGATTTTAAGATGTCCCTTTTCTTAATTTTTATGTGTTTTCAATAAATTATGCGATTTTGATTTGTATGTAGGCATAGGTAGAAGTTTGCTATTTTTGTCTCAATACTGTCTAGGACACTAGCCAGAGGCTGTGTAAAACTAAAATAGTATGGATGTCTTGACTGCAATTAGCATCTCTTTCTTGTTCTTCAGTAATTGTTAATAGGTGGTATAAATTGCTACATGCAGTATACAGTGTTCTCCTAGTGAAGATAGAAACTTTAGGAGTGATGCTGATGAAGCAGAGCTTGAAGAGGCGTCATTCTCTGGCCAATCCAGTGACCACGGTGATATTCTGGAATGGGCCAAGGTTTGAATATTTTGTCAAATATTATAATGACAATCTTGTGTTCTTGAAACCTTCTCTGCTATTTCACATTTTCACATAAACATGTACAGGCCAATAATCATGGATCCTTACAAATAATATCGGAGTATTACCAGTTGCCTTGTCCTGCAAGGGGTTCAACAATGAAGTTCCATCCTTTAGAGCACCTGCATCCTCTTGAGTTTCACAGACCAGATGAAACAGTTCTACATATTGCTGGCTCAACAATTGATTTGAAATCATGCAGTACAAGTTTAGAAATGGCAGAGGTATGTTGTGTAAGGTGATATCTTAATCAGCAAATAATTTCTTCAATTCGAAACATTTTGTGTTGGTTAAATTCTTTCATCTTCTATATATTTATGCAACTTTAGACGTAGCAAGTCTTTCACATCTGTTGAGAGCTTGATCTACATTGTTGCACCAAGTGTCTTACCACTTGAGCTTCATAGTTTTCGAGCTCTAGTGACACGAGGTCTTGTTCAGTTTTGCTCCTAATATGTTTGTTTCCAATTCAGTTGGTTGTTATAACATTTTTTTTTCCAGTGCATTTCTGCTTGTATGTTTGTCTCTCCAAGTGTGAAAGGGGGATCATATGCTGTGGCAGAGGCAGAAAATTTCATTTAATTAGAAGCAACTAAAAATAATTTTAAATTAAGTTGTTCAAAAAAATTAGTTTACAACTGCATTTTCATCCTAATCTTTTAAAAAAAAATTCTAATTAGCACGTGAATTTTTTTTAAAATTACATCTATATTCCCTATAGAGAGCTTCTCAAATGTAAGGTTGGCCATTTCTCATCATAAGACAAGCCCTGGTTAATTGCAAGTAGGACTGAGCAAAAAACGGATATAACCGAAGAACCGAGCCAAACCGAAATAATTTAACCGAAATTTTCTGATAATTCGGTTTTTTTTAACATTTCGGTTATACCCGAATTTTATTACGGTTTCAGTTAGTTTGTACGGGTTTTATTTTTAACATTTCGGGTTAACCGAATAACCGAGAAAAACTTTAAAAAGATACTATATTAACATAACCGAACAAATAACGTCAGATTTACTTTACCCAATTGAACAAAGCACACCAGATGGCAGATGGTCCAGATCTACGATTCTAATTTCTACATTTCTACTTTACTCTCTCAACTCTCAAATCTCAATTCTCGAATGCTCTCAGTCTCATCTCGATTCTTGATTCTCGAATGCTCTCAATCTCAGTCTCAGTTTTTCTGATCTCGATTCTCAAATGCTCTCAATTCTCAAATCTCCAAGACTCCAACTCTCAGATCGCCGACCATAGATCAGATCCAGATCTCGGATCGACCTTTGGCGATACGAAGATCGGCAGACAAGAACTGGTCTAGCTGCCGGAAGGCCCGGAACTCGAACGTGGGGAAAACTTCTTCTTTTTGGGACAAGAACTTGAATGGAAGGGTTGATGGAATGATCATGTATATGCAACATGGATGAATAAATTAAGAAGCAGTCAGGAGGCCTAGTGGCAAAAACAGAGAAGAAACGTGGGGGGTAGACTTGTATGTTTTTAATGTTGTTTGTGTTTTGGTCTACATAGATCGGCTGTGTTTTGTTTGATAAGCTTCTTCTTTTTGTTTGACTGCCGCCAATATATTTATTTACATGAGAGAGAGAGAGGAGAGAGATGATTAATTTGATTTATGTTTATCTTGAGAGGTGATTTTGTTGGTATGGAGCGGGATACATTAGATTATGTAGATAAACATATCTCCAGAAATTCGGTTATTAACCGAATAACCGAATAACCTATTCGGTTATTCGGTTATTCGGTTAGTACACGTTTCGGTAATTTGTTCGGATAGCTAAAACAAGACATTTTCGGGTATCGGTTATAACCGAATTTCTTGTTCGGTTCGGTTAATAACCGAATGCTCACCCCTAATTGCAAGCAAGTTGTTCAAATTTTGATTTACATTCTTGTAAACATTTTCTAGCAACCTAAGCTTTTGGAGTAATTGATTTTTCTCAATATATAATTTCTATTTTGGTTCTTATAGGCACACATTGCACTCATGGCAGAGGAGGAGGCAACTGCTTTATCGGTATGGGCAGTCGCATGCTTATGTGGATCCTTGCGACTTGAGCATGTAAGTTAGTGGTTTTTTAAATATACAATGTTTTCTTTAGGAGATATTGACTTAGAAGTTATAATTGGTCATCAATCGGTCCGTGGATGAAACCTTGAGGTATTGATTGTCCTTACTTTTTTCAGGTGTTGACTTTGTTCGCAGGGGCTCTGCTGGAGAAGCAAATTGTGATTGTTTGTTCTAATTTGGTACGTACCCATTACTAAAAAAAATGGATCATGGTATTTTACAGATGAATGGTCTCTTCTGTAGGAACTACCACCCTTTCTGGCCTAAGAATTAGCAGAGAACCAGTGGTTCTTGTGCCCTATGTCCTGGTCCCCCCTTTGCCCATTTCGCAGAACCTTTTTTTTTTGCCGAGTAAAATGCAAATTATCACCTGTGATTTACTGAAAATCCCACTGATCATATGTGGTCTTAAAAACTACAAAAACCATGTGTAGTTTTGAGCTAAGTGCCACAGCCAATCATAATATGACTCATGGAGAAAAGCTCAATTTACTCTGTGCCACTTTGTTCAAAACCGCAAGTGGTTTTCTAGTAGTTTGTAGGACCACAGGTGGTCGAGTGGGATTGGGTAAAGCACAAGTGATAGGTTGCATTTCACTCTCTTTATTCCCCTTGAACTTCTTGTGTTCATTGATATAAACCATTTTAGGATAGGTTGTGCAGTTTGTAAGCTGCATTAAGCATAATTATGGATTTTCGCGCCACAGTAGTTTTAGGAAATAAGGCTTATTTGAATTGAAGTAATGTTTCACTTAAAAGCATTTTGTAGCCAATCCATATGACATTTTGTTCAACTCAACTCAACTCAAAAAAACAAAGCCTTTTATCCCAAACAAGTTAGGGTAGGCTAAATGAATCCTAGTAAAAGTAGAAAGGAAAACTAAAAAGAGAGAACATTTTGTTTATACATTTGACTTTTGTGTTGTTTACTTTCTTTTGCCTTGATACTAAACCTCTGGAAATATATGTTTTCTGTTTATTTATTTATTCTTAAATAAACAGGGAATATTGTGTGCTTCAGTTTTGTCAATTATCCCGCTTATACGTCCCTATCAGTGGCAGAGCTTGTTAATGCCGGTAAAATTTTCATTCAGTGCATCGTGAAAAGTTATTCGTTCTGGGTATTTGTGTAATAATAATTTCTTTTCCAACAATTCCTTCGGGAATTATTTCAAGTAACTGTATTCATGCAGGTTTTACCAAATGACATGCTGGACTTTTTGGATGCACCTGTTCCATACATAGTGAGTCATCCGATATTTTTAGTTTTATGTAATTTACTTTAAAATAGAGCTTTGAAAACATGAGTTGTTGGTGGAGCATCAAGGTTATGAATATGCAGGATTGATTTTGGCTATTGATTGGATATTAGACACGCATTTTTCCCCCTTTTTCTATATGAGATTTGTTTGCTATATAACCATACTTGAAAAAGAGAGAGACTTGCGGAACCCCAAATGTGAGAGGATCTTCCCATTCTTCTCCCAATCACTAAACATGATAAAGAGCAAGTTCTTCGTTAACAGAGAGGAAACCAATTTTAAACCAAGACCCCTTACGAGAAACACCAAATCCCGTATGCTATGGAGCAGTTAATAAAAAAGGTGAGATTGAGTTTCCCTAGCTTGCACACATTACAAATACATTTAAATACATTTAGAAATAAGGATTTGAGGGCCTGAATTTCCGAAGCCTATCACTGGTGTTAAGTCTACGAAAGTTGAAGCGTTAACGACCAAACAAAATGCCTATTCTTAGAGAGAACAGAAATCTCCTGCCAATACACCTCCAAAAATAAAGTATGGTGACATACCTATATCTGTAAGCAACGAGAGAGAAATCACGTAAAACACTAAAAGATAAACTTTCAGGGACTAGATTTAGTGTCAAAAGAAGGGTAGGCATTGACCGATTCTATAATTTCTATTCGAGTCTACTTACTATTGTTTACTGTGTCATAGAAACTGGGGTTTCTCCATTGAGAATGCCACAACTATTATCTGAAGGAAATGATATCGAAACAACTAAACTCCTCTCAACAGGGAAGATACATGGACCTCCAAGTTAACAAGTGAAGAATGAAAGCCCAAATAACCAACACAAGATCCTACCAAGAGTCTTAGCTACACCAGCAGAAAGCAAATAAAGAATGAAAATACATATGAAGGAGACTCGAGACATTTTTCTCTGTTTCTTATACGAGAACATGAGCAATGTATATGACTAGTTTCTGATGGTTCTTTCTATCAAATTATCATGTAGTATCTGATTTCTTTGAGCTAAAAGTTGTTTTCAGCATTAGTATATACATATTGAATATGGATTGATATTGATTTTTTATTTTCATAACACCTGGTTCTCTGTGAAGGTTGGTGTGAAAAACAAAACTGCTGAAGTGCAGTCAAAGTTGACAAATGTCGTTCTCGTTGATGCAAACAGGAACCAGGTGTGTGTCTTACAACTGGATTTCCTTTTGTGCTGTTTAAATAAATTAACGAACAGTAACTTAATTTGGTCAAGCTTTCTCTAGATCATTAGGTGTCTGTCAAGATAGTAGGTGTATGATATCGTACTCGGCAGTCCATAATAAAGTAACTAAATGACCTTTATCAGTGCAAAAAGAATATTAATCACCCTACTTCTGTGGGTTGCATTCAAAATTTGAATTCTTTCCCAGTAAAGCCTGACTAGATATCTCCAAAATGGTAAAAAATTAGAAAACTGAAAAGACCTAGAGTAGCATCTCCGACAAGCTATTAAGCTTATAGCTGGAAATTCTTCGAGATAATGTTTGGCATGGGGCTAGTACTAGTATGTGTTTAGGTGCACATGCATGTGTTAGCACATAGATTTGTGAATTTAATGTCCAAGAAGTTATGGTTTACTAGTTTTAGTTTTTTTTCTTTTCGTTCTTTGCAAAAACAGGTGAATTTAGACTTGTTTTGGTAGTTTTTAGGACATTTAGTTTCTCTATGGAGCTGCGTTTGTCTTTTTATCCTATGGTCAAACATAAAAGCCTTCAAATGGGACAATCCTAGCCCCCATTTGTCGAAGGGAGCATTGGCTTCATTCCCTCTGTTGCCTTTTAAAATCAGATTCACCTCTTCTTGAACCCAAGGGGTGGGGAAATGGTTGAGTACTTGAGAAATAACTTCAAGGTTACTGGCCCATACTTGGGACCTATATTAACATATAAAAAAAATAAAAAAAATCTCATTGATCGTTTCTTTTTAGTTGTAAAATGACTTTCCCTTAAAACAGATCTTGAATAATAAAGTTACATAATATTCTATCCCCGATTTGGCTTAAAAATATAATTTTTTTATGATTATTATTTATTTGGAGTATAAATATGGCGGTCTGCATTACTGTTTTTTATGACCATATAGTGCAGATCTGACTTTAAAGATGAGATAATGTGCAATTAACTCTTAACTATGCAATTGATGAAGTTTTTTTTACCCTAAAGCTGCCTTTTCTGTTGTTCTACATTGTTTCTCTGTCCGTGCGTGTGTTGTTTCCTGCATACCAATGTTGATATAGGACTGTTTGGTTTACTCTTTCTAGAACAATTGTTTAACTATATTTTGGTTGCCTTGAGGCAATAGGTGAGGTCATCAACAATACCACAACTACCCCGGCACAGGGAATTATTTTCATCCTTAAGTCCTTACCATGAAAAGCTTGTAGGAGAAAGTTATCTGGGGAGAAAGCGACCAATTTATGAATGTACTGATGTACAGGTATGTTTTTGTGTCTTTATCCTTCATATCCCCATTTCTTCTAGATTTAATGAGCTAAATGATTACAGATATCATTTTCTTTAGGTCCTAGTTCCACTGAAGTATATGTCGATGCTAATGTTGGTACATTTTTTTCTATCTGGAAGCAAATCCAAACATGCATTAATCCAGTGAAAACACACACAGCGTTCTTTTACATTATCGGAGTGATGCATTATTTGTATAGGACTTGACCCAGTCAACTTGGCAGACTTTGAATAGCTCATTTTAAGTTGACTTGTTATGACTCGAAACAAATATGCCTCACATTCAGTAGGGGGCATGCAATTTGGGTATGGGTGGTGCTATTGGTACTTATATGATTGCTCTAGGCAGTCCTTCCTATTTGCTTTGCTTTACTAAGATGAGGAAATTAATTTGTTGATCGACTTCAAATGAATAATTAGAGATTTCTTCTGTACCTTCAAGTCTAACAATAATCGTTGCATGTTTCTTCTGTTTACTGGACTAAAAAGTATACTGTATTATTAACTAGGTTTATGGAAAAGGATGATGGAGAAGATGAATGAATTGGGAATAGAGCTCTCGAGACTAACTGGTTTTTAACCTCTCTATTGTAGATATTCGATTGTGTTTTTAAACTGAAGGAGGTTTGCCTTGTGATATGGTGGTTGCTAGGAGTTTAATGCTTAGAAGTTAGAAGGAAAATAACTGTATGATGATGATAGTTTTCTTGGGAGCAAGGAGATGAAAACTTCCTGTAGTCACATTGCTAGTTAATATCACACCTTTTCCCTCTATTCACGTGCCTAATGTCAATACCTTGGGCTTTGTTCAGTAAGAGCTCGCCTCTTCCCTTTTGTCCAGTGGATCGGCCGAACATAGTTGCTCTATAGGAAGAGCCTCACATGTCCTCTAGAATTTGGTCACTCTTCCCATAGTGTGTGTCCCGGGGTCCAAAGGAATCTCTTTCCCTAACCACCAAGCCAGCCCTGTGCAATCGTCCTTAATCCAAACTGGTATGGTGGCTTGCCTTCTAAGACATGGCCAAGCATACCTATGGTGGTGACTCCCATGCCCTCAGTTCCACCCTTAGACCAGTGAAACTTCTGTGAGTGGACTCCAGCCTTACGCTCTCTTGTATTGCCTTTGCGAATCCCTTCGGGTTGTATCCTTTCTGTAGGACAGGATGGGATCCTTTTGTCCTTGTCATTGGGTAATTTCTCTAGGATATTTTTTTATAACCAACTTAGGCCTCCTAGCCTAAGTTCCATTCCATCATCCATGGGTTTGCCCGACAGAATGGTGTCGTGGAGTACTATTCCATCCATTTTATTTTACCTTTCATGGGGGAGGCTCATGACCGAAGTACTTGGGAAGTGACCCTCAACTATTCCATCACTTACATGACCGTGTCTTCAGAATGGAGTCTCGGCATTATTGTTGATTTCCCAAGGGGTTTACCCATCTAATGGGTTTTCAAGGGCACTGTAGATGCCTCTAAAGGGTAAAAGATCCTTTTCCCCTGGGGGACTTAATATACGCTTATTAAATAAAGTATCATATGCATGATCACTAGATCTGACAATACAAGCTATAAACTATTGGATCAATCCAAATTTAACTACACCTATTGGGTTGGTTAACTGTTTTATAGGACTTGGGTTGGTTAAGGCTTGGAACTATATTTTTGAAATGAATAACAGGTCAAAACTAGTTCATCATATTTTAACCCATTTTCATGTTCATTCTAATTTTTCAAATTGAAAGAGACCCATTCTGGGTTTCTCTCTCCTCAGTCCCGATAAAGTAGGTTTTTTGTGTTCCTTGGATTGTTTCTTTATAGAAATCTGGATCCTATATATATTTCTGTAGGTTCATTCTTTTAATTCCATTGGTAATTTCACATCAATTTAGTTAAAATAACGTTACTGCCAATTCAAAGCTTTAACATGATTACTAAGAATTGTGGAGTTACTGAGTTTTCAAATTCAGAATCTTTCACAAAAATTATTGAGTTTATAAAGAAACTGTATACAAAATGTAGAAAGAAGAAATGTATACAAATTTGAGAGAGAGAGAGAGAGTGTGTTTACAGATTTTAGAGAAAGTTTAAAGAATATAGAAAATAAACAAATGACAAATAAATTTGATTCATTGAATCATAATAGTAGTAAGCTTGGAATCTGAAATATGGTTCGACCTATATATGGTTTAGTTCTTAATGAAACCATAACCATATTTTATAACCCAATAACCAAACCAAAACTTCTTTTTGCCAGGTCTAATGATCGTCTGGGTTCCTGAAGCTTTGTTATTTTTCTAGTTTTGGGAAATGCCCCAACACTTGGTCATTTTATTGATTTCCCTTTTCCTTCTATTCTTCTGCGATCAGGGCTGCCTTTCCAAATGGTTGGTCGTTTGGTCAACAAATCCATTTGGACCTTCATTATAGGTCCATGTGGGCTGGCCCATTTTGGGTACCTGCAGTTACCTGTCTTAGCTTGTTCTTGTAGACATGCTTTATGTTTCCATATATGTATGAAAATCATAATATTTGATTTTGATTTGATTTTGGAATGTGTTAGTCATGATTATGAATTGTGGTTTGATGCTATTTCTCTATTTCTGTTCTTTGTAGGTTGATGCTGCAAAGGGTTTCCTTGCAGTGTTAAGGTCCTACTTGGAGTCTCTGTGCTCTAATCTGCGATCTCACACCATTACAAATGTTCAATCCAATGATGATAAGGTCAGCGTTCTTTCCCAGATTGAATATTGATAGCAACATATTATTCCTAGCAGCTGAAGTCTAACTTAGTCTTTGATCTCAGGTATCATTGCTTTTGAAGGAGAGTTTCATTGAGTCCTTCTCTAATCGCGATCGGGCTTTTATGAGGGTGTGTATCTTGAGCTTCCTATATGGCATATGCTTTCTTTCTTTCTTTTTTCTGTCTCACTTTTTGTTTTGTTTTGGGCTTTTTTTGTTTTTGGGGGGTGGGATGGGGAGGAGACAAGGTAATTCAGTATTGCAGCCAAACCACAGGCTCCACGGGCTACAGACGAGCACTTTTATATCCCCCCCCCCCCCCCTCCTGTTTTTGGAACTATTTCTGAGTGACTGTTATTTTGTCTAATGGTTGTTATCGGAGGAATGTCCTTCTGGGTTTGCAGACCAGATCTTCTAAGATTTTCTGCTTATAGAGTAACCTTAAGGTTCCCCATGGCTGTTTTCTGACGGTTGAGCATTTAGTGGTTATTTTATTTTATTTTTGCTATATTTTAGTGGTTATTCTGATCCTAGGGAAAAAAAGAGGGTAGGGTATTATAGGGGTTCCTCTGATCCTAGGGGGGAAAAGGAGGGTGGGGGAAGAGAATGAGAATGCCAAAGAAAAGAAAAAAAATATTAAAATAAATAGTGAAAGAACAGAATCTTTTAAGTGCCATGTATAAAGCGAAGAGAGAGATCCTTGAGTAACTAAGCTGGTGTGCTTACCCTATTATTTTAGGCTTCCCTCCAAAGTAAATTATATTTAAAAAAAAAAACTTGCCCATTTCCTTGGGTTTGTAGCTGCGTTTCAGAAGTATGGGGTTTGATATATGGTTTTTGCTTAAGACAGGTCCACAACACTAAAATTTCGTTTAAAGTAAGATTTACTCGTAAGATTGTTTTATTGCAATGAAATTTCTTAATGTCCATCGGATAGAGTTATATGTTTGAAACTGTCAAATCAAATCCTTTGCAACTTAAATCGCTAGTTTAAATTTATTTCAAGCCTGAGAAAACCGAGTCTAGTTGAAGCTTGCAAAAAAGAAGGGGGAGGACTAGAACCCTCACTATTTGACATATTTTAACCAATTTATGAAATCAGAAAAAATGGAAATAAAATCATTAGACAACATTTAATATGTCTTGAATAATGTTTATTCTTATGCAACTGTATGCTTAATTGTTTCTTGAATAATGTTTATTACTTATGCGATGTGGTATGGAAGCTGAGAAACATGCTAATATGTTCCTCCTTGGACATTGAAACAGCTTTTCTTGGATACACAGCTCTTCTCTGTACATACAGATCTTGTGCTTTCTTTCTTCCAGAAGGAATAGGGTGGTTGGCCTGACAATGTATAATAATTTTATAAATTACCAAAGTTTTGTAATTTAGTAATTGTTTCTCAACTTAATAGTATTTAATACAAATTTTATTTTATTTTTCCTCCTGCAAAACTGTACTCAAACCATTTTTCTGGCCATGGTTGTATTGAAATCTCAAGTTTTTGCGATGGGATACAAGTTTTATACATATTTGTGTAGGTATAATTCTGGTAAACATAGGGGATTAAATTGTATATATACACACTACAGCAGTACGATAAGCAAGTAAACATTTTAATTAGCAACTCAGTGAGTCAGATGATGAGTTTGACTCGAATGTGTTAGCTTATAATAATGGGGTGTCTGTGCTTTGGCAATTACTAATACAGTAAAACTTCTATTTAGGAATAGACTTGGATCAAATTATTTGTATTCTAATTGAGATGTTATTACTAAATAGAGGTATTGGTACAAAATATTTTTCCAATACTCAAAAATATTTACTTTAACAAAAATATCAATAAGAACTCTCAAATAATTATTATTCAAAAAATATTTATGCAAAGTAGTTTTTTATAGAAAAATATAGTCCTTTATAGAAATATAATCTTTTATAGGAAAATGTGGTCTTTTATAGAAAATATGGTCTTTTACAGGAAATGTAGTCTTTTATAGAAAATATAGTTTTTTAAAATTAATATTGTCTCTCTCTCATATATATATATATATATATGAAATTATTACTATATAGAGGTACAGTTTCTTAATACGAGACTTAAAAAATATATAACATATTACAATTTAGAGGTTATTTCTATTTATAATTTGCTCAAATTGGGATTAAATTTTTTTATAATATTGTAAATATTATTCTTATATAGAGTATTTTTAAATAGGAATTTTACTGTAATTTAGAAAATTGCGTATTTATTGAAAATTTGCAGCCGAGGGAAAGTTTGGTGTATTTAGTAGTACTACAAATCAAAAGGCTATAGGAAGATCAAAAATTTTACACGAGTGTATTTAAATTTTATTTATTTATATTTTGATTTCCCAATGGGGTCATAATTAATTTACAATAAAGAAATAAAAAAATTTAATATCCCCTCAACCATTTAATTTGAACTTTCAAGAACCAACTTTATTAAAAAAAATAATAATAAGTACTCCCCTCGTCTTTATTAACTTTGTAAAATCAATTTGAAACGTTTAATTAGTTATTATTAGCATTATTTTATAATTATAAAGTTGAACGGGTTAGAATTAAGTTCGACTAGACTCACTTAAGCCTGATTTGAGCTAGACTCTTTTACTAAACCAATCGAATTCATTTATCAAATATCAGACTCGTTCAAAATCTGACTTGATTCGTCTTGTTTAATTTTTAACGAGTTCAAACTTGAAAAGTCAAAATTAAAATCGATTTGATTCGTTTACTGCTCTGCTCTAACCTTTTTTAACATCTAACGTAGAGAATTAGTATTGGTTAAGAAAACGTAAAACAAAAAGTTTAAACTGCAGTTTAATGTGAAAGAGAGAGTTAGAGAGGAGAAGGAGAGTGAGTTGAAAAGAACAAATTATAAGTGGCCTGGCCTGGCCTGGCCTGGCATGGCTACTACTGGGTCGTGGTAAAAGAAAAGACGAGTAGTGAAAAGTAAAAGTTGAAAAAACCGTACAATCTTCTCATCACCAAGGCAGACCCTACTTTGCTGCCCTTCCAGGCATAATAATCTTTTCTTTCTCTTTACATAAAATAATAATAATAATTATTATATTACTTATTTGAGATTACAGTAGCCCAGCCCTGCCCTGACCATTTCTTTGTTTAGGCCCCTATTGTTTATGGATTTCCGTATACATGTCAGAAACAATAGCTGCCATAAAGGCAGCAAGTAGCAGCAGCCACAGTACACATTTCAGAAAAGCTCCTCACAAACAAGAAAAAAGAAATAGGAGTATATATATGCATATATATATATATATATAGAGAGAGAGAGAGAGAGAGAAAAGAGAGAGAAAGTGTGTTGTCAGTGTGTGTGTGTGTCTGTGACTTAGTGACTGCTTTTCTATGAAAGAAAAATGGCAGTGGCAGGAGCAGGAGCAGGAGCAGGAGCAGGAGCAGGAGCAGCAGCATGAGCAGAACCATTAGTTTTATCCATGTACAGAAGATTCTGCAACCCCCAATGGTCCCTGAAATAAATATACCTACTACTACTACTATTCTATTCGACTAATCCAACAACTCTCTTAGACTTCCCCCTCTTCCCTGTCTTCTTCTTCTTCTTCCCGGTATTAATTTCTTCCTCTGAAGAAATTGTAAAGATCCTCCTTTTTCTCAGCTCAATATAATGATGAGTACTACTAATGCAAGGAGTAATAGGTTTCCCTTCACTGCATCTCAATGGCAAGAACTTGAACACCAAGCTCTAATCTTCAATTACTTGGTTTCTGGTATGCCCATCCCTCCTGATCTCCTCTTCACCATCAAAAGAAGCTTGGACTCCTCAAAGCTCATCCTTCATCAACCTCAACACAGTAAGCTACCTATGTATATAGCCCTTTACTATTTTATAGCTATATTCAAGATACAAAATTTCTAAAAGTTCAGTTCTTGATTTTTACCTCTTTTTTTCGTTTGTGTTAAAAAAGTAAAAGTGGTTTTGGCTATATTTGGGTAATTTTGTTATTTGTGGTGCAGTTGGATGGAACTGTTTCCAGATGGGTTTTGGGAGAAAAATAGACCCAGAACCAGGAAGGTGCAGAAGAACTGATGGGAAAAAATGGAGGTGCTCAAAAGAAGCATACCCAGATTCCAAGTACTGTGAGAGACACATGCACAGAGGCAGAAACCGTTCAAGAAAGCCTGTGGAAACTACATCAACAAACAACACATCAAGCAGAGAAATATCTTTGCCAACAGCAATACCCATCTCATCAATCACAAGAAACAACCCAAATCCCTCCTCCACTCCTTATAATAGTATCCAAACTAACTCAACATCTCATCAATCTCTCTCATCAATAACCTCTTATAACTATACCCCACTTCAAAATCCTTTCCTTTATCCCCACTCATCATCCTCCAGACCTTCAGGAATTGGTTTGGAATCTAGTCCTTATTCCCAGACAGACAAAGGCTACAGGTTTATTTGCCTTACTTTGTCAAGTACTCAAGTTGGTCGCATTACAAGAATTAGTAGCAACTTTTTATATTTTTTTTCAATAGTTACTGATTCTCTGTATTGATGGTAATTAATTGGTAGAAACAGCAACTATGGCCACGGGATGAAAGAAGAAATTGGTGAGCATACTTTTTTCTCACCAAGTTCTGGGACTATGAGAAGTATGTCTGGTTCTTCAGTGGGTGATTCTTCTTGGCACTTGGAGCCACTAAAAATGGGTGGTTCTCCATTGAAACAGAGGACTTGCTCTGGTTTACAAAGTGGATACTCTTACTTGCAGCTAAACTCAAAAGAGAAACAAGATCAGCATTACTATGTAATGGATGATGATGTGCCATTGAAAATGGAGAGAGATGATGAACCCCAGAAAGTAATGCACCATTTCTTTGATGAATGGCCAAAAAACAAAGACTCGTGGCTTGAAACAGAGGATAAATTGTCAAATCATGGGCAAGTTTCAGCTACTCAACTCTCAATATCCATGCCCAGATCTTCACACCATGACTTCTTCATGACTCGTAATGGTAATTTAGATTAAACCCACCACCAAGATTCAGTCTTTTTCATCATAACAGCTCTCCACTAAGTTTCTGTTCTTGGACTAATACATACTTCACTTTGTTTTGCAGAGAAGTGAGTTTTTCAATTGTGGTTTTCTGAATCGAAGGCCAAAAAAAGTACTTATATGGTGGTGGGTCTGTGCTTTTAAGTTTTAAGCTTTTCAGTATATACATATAGATTATATTATGTATGAAGTCTGAACTTGAAGCAGCAGCTCTTTCTCCTGTAGTGCAAAGGGTTTTTCTGGGCATGGTTGATGGTTCAGTTTAATTATGTGTGGTGTTATCGAGTGAGAAAGCATGTGTCTTTCTTGATTATATTCTCTTTTGATTTCCTAGTATAATTTTGTTCAAAGGGAGGCAAGAACTCTGAGATTTTGGCACATGCTTGCTTGGATGTTTTACAAGTAAACAGACTGATGACATCTTGAACATATTTTGGCTTTTTGTATGTTGTTTTCAACACTAAGTTAAGCTTCTGTTGCTCTACTACTGCTGCTCACTGTAAGCCTGCAGCTCTGGGGGGACCCACTGACCAATTTGGCCTTTTTTGGGTATAGCTAATGTGTAAATTTTCGTTATCCATGCATGTACTATTATTGCCCCAAGAAAATTGATGTTACCAAAGTTGAGCAGCATCTACCCTCCCCAATCTCTGTTCTATAGTCTTCCACACTTTTCACTCCACATGCAAATGATTCCTTTGTTAAAGAAAAATGAGACTCTTAATTTGACATGGAATGAGTATGAAAAAATGATTTGTTACAAGTGAATTAGGGCATGGATGTAACGAGGGATGTTATGATCGTTAATTTGGTCAATATAAGCAACTAGAGGAATAAGATAATTTGGGCAATAGTCAAAATATTGGTCCTAAGCAGTAACATTACTGCATTAAATTAGAGTGAGGCATCGGGAGGGGAGAGATAGCTGTATTGTATTAGATGATGCTTTTGGATTGAAAGAATGAGGACGACTTAATTTAAATCATTTCTCATTTCGTTTCAAACGTAACATAATAATAAGAATAATCTTTCTTTCTTTTGAGAGGAATAGGATTAGTGTTTGTGTTGTTGAAGCTATCGGCCAGCTTACTACTACTACTACTACTGCTACTACTACTACTACTACTAAATTACCACCACCACCAGCAGCAGCTCTACCATCTCTCTCTCTCTCTCTGTCTCACCCAGTGAATGTGTCATGGGGTCAGATATGTCAGTAGTCAGTAGTCACTGATAACTGGCGGGGAACTTCTGACCCCCCACTCCCCAGTATCACCGCCCCACTCTTTCGACTTTACTTCAGTCGGTCTAAACTAATGATATATTTTCTGTTTCAGGGGTGGGGGTAGTAATTGTACAACCTGCAGCTCACACAACTTTAGATTACATACATACATACATAATACTAAATTTATGCTCAACTCATTTGGTTGGAGTATTTTTTTTACACCCAATTCTTATTCTGCAGCGCTAAAAATGACAACATTTCCTCTGCTAAAAATTCTATTTTCAACACACTATAAGATTTATTATTCTATACTTCAAAAAAAAATAGACATTTAGAAAAGCTAAAAATGATGTTAGATTTCGGAAGATAGGGAAGCATCGTTTTTCCTTTATTATGATACGCCATCCCCCACACTAATATCAATCCACTCACGAACCTGACATGTCAGTCAATATATACATATTTTTGGTAAAAGCTTGATATAATTTAAAGTAATTAATAGGAAGCAGAAATGGGTAGAAGATGAAAATAAATTGTTCCCTCAATAGCTATACGAACTTACCAAGTAACACTCTTGTACGATATCAATTTTGTTATCCAGTAGTAACTGGCCTCCAACTATACAATAAACCTAAAAAGAACCCATGGATCATATCAAAAATGCCAACCTGCTCATATTTCACACCCAGGCCTTGTGGCACCTTTTGTTGAATCGTTAGATCTTTATAAATGATACTTCTAGGCATCTCTTCACCTTATTTTACATTACCTCTCATCTTAATCACTTTCTTGCATGTCCGCGGAATTTTCTCCAGCAGGACTCGACTCTGGCTGTCTCTGCAATGGCTCGTCATCATCAGATTCTGACCATGCCCGCCTTCGTCTAGTTGTAACTGGAGGATTTTCTGCCTACATCAAGAGAAACAAAAATACCTCAGGGAGAGGGATAGAAGAGGAAGAAGGGGGAAAGCAATAAAAAAAGACCGATAGAATCTAACAAAAATGTTAGCCAGAAAACTATATATAAAGTTCTGAGATAGCAAATGCCAGTGAATACCCAGTACACTAATCTTCCTAAAAGCACTGTGACAGAAAATGTTAATAGCAGAGAATCAAGAGAAGCCAACCCACATTACTGACTAATGACATATGCACTTACTATAGCCCATAAATGGCGTATCCTAACATGAGTTGTAAAAGTAGATTCAAATGCCAGTTCCATCACCACCACAAACAATTAGATATATATAAACATATATAAATATAGAGAGAGAGAGATTACTGTGTCGGCCTCAGCATCAGAATCTTCAAGCCCAGCTGCTGCAAGAAGGTTTTGTGGGTTCTCTTCAATTTCATTGCCGTGATCATTCATTTCATTATCGGTCCTCCTGTAGTTCATATTGGCGTCTACATCTTCCATTCCTTCCTGATCATCCATGTCACCTGCTTCCCCTGTCTCATAACGCGATTTCTTCTCTCTCTTTCTCCTCTTTCCCCCCTTTTTCCTCCTCTTATCACCATGCCCACCATCCTCATCTTCAGCCTGCGGCCTATCCTTGCGCTTAGAGGCATGAGTGCTACTCTTCCATTGTTCCTGGAGTTCCACAAAGTCATGTTCAAAATCAACTTTTGAAACTAACCAATAGCATTACCAAGATCCGGATGCCTGTTACACGTCTCAAATGGAATTGTGCCACCCGTTAAAAACATCATATCAAGACCCATCTCTTATACACACCGGCCTTTGGCCTGTTCGGACACTCGCACATATGGCTAGCCAAAATGAATTAAAATTTAAAACCTCACCTCAATTGCATAATCCAATATATTAACATTTTGACATGGTTAATGTAATAGTAGTATTTAGAACATTATATAACGTAAAATCAAATTTTAAATTCTTCATGTTTTAGCCATCCACCTATCCTTTGGGGGTCATAATAATTACAAAAGCTATGCTGTGTGTTTTGAATCTTTTGCATCAACTTGCATGATCAACAAATATAAATTACCTTAATCAAGATACACTATTAAGTAAAAGCCGTCAGCCGTACCCTAGTTCATGACCCATTTAAGTAACCAAGTAAAATTTGACGTGTGCAAGACACATATTAGCTTCCATTTACATATAATAAATATTACTCCCTCCGTCCTATAGTTATAGGCTGATTTTCCATTTTGAGATGTCCCAATATATAGCCTACTTACTATTTATAAAATTTAGTTGGTTCATTGTTTTACTTTTATGCCCCTTATAATAAATATTCAACCATTACTCTTTTTTTGAAGAAACAACATTCAATGTCATTATTTTTATCACCACATTTAATGTTGTTGTATTCTCTTTGATTAAGTTCTATGGTTATGGACTTTAACACGTCAATCAATGAAGTTGAGAGTTCCAGTGTGATAAGTAAGGAGTAATTAACTTATTCATTAATTCCATATTAAGGGGTATATGTGAAAAATTTATGTTAAAAATTGTCACTAAACTGATTTTCTTAAACTATGTGCAAAAAGAAATCAGCCTATAACTATGGGACGGAGGGAGTATTATCATTTAGTAAGACCAAACATGAAATACAGACCCCATAGGATTTTAAACAAATAGAAATTAATGCCTAAGCCTTTAATATGATTGAACTTGTGTAGGTAAGTTAGCAGGAAGTCAACCTGCAACTTGAGCAATGATGTGTGAAGGTATTAAAGCAAGGAAATTAAGGCTACTGTACAAACAAATTACCCAGGACAGGATCTTTTAGAATTCTGAATAAGAATGTGAATTAAGATTTGGAAACAAATGTGTTAAATTAATTGATGTGTAATGTTAATTTGGGTGTGACATCAGATGCTGACATGATTTACAGGTATTCCATATATTATAAGGAATATCAAATTGAAAGAATAAAGAAAATATGACGTTTGAATACCAAATATAATAGCATACAACATACTACAAACATAATCGCTACTTTCAAGGATGGAAACTATGATGCAGATGACAGCTAAAGTTAATACCTTTATGCGCTCTAAATGTTGTTCCTGTTGCATCATTTGTTTAAGCTCATCCTCCTGTTTTCTTCTCTCCAACTGTTTCCCGACATAAGCATGAATGAAATTGCAAATAAGCCATAAAGAATGTTCTAAAGATAATAGATTATTATGAGATGACCTGAAGTTTCCTCTGTTCTTCAGCTTTCCGACGGTTTTCCTCAGCCACAGTAACCTGTCGAGCAAGTTCTTGTCTCTGCTTATTTATCTGATCTTCATGCTCAGCTGCCTCACAGTGAACTTTTGCAACCTCAAGCAAGTGCTTACAATATCCCACATGTGTTTCAATTTTCTTCTCATCAAATCCATGAATATGAAGGTTTGAAGCCGCAGACAACTGACTAAATAGACGAACTGCGTTCTTAAGCTCATCAACTGTTGCACGTACCTATCATATCAGAAAATGTTAAGAGGTAGAGAGAGGATGAAGTTGGAATTCAATATCCTGCAACTTGGAATGATGAGTATAAAATCACAAATTAAGTAACTCCCTGTTATGTAGCAACCAGCAAATTGTGCACCAGGTCAGTAATTAAAGCTATCCAACATATAGTCCTTATTTTTTCAATAAAGCTAGCAACCTTAAATCAACAATAGAGCATTGAAGAAGTCAGAAACTACTAAAGACGGTGCACTGCTATAAAATAAAAAACTGCTATAGTCACACCATTATTTCCATTACTCCTTCAGATACGATCAAGGATGTATTGTTCTAGAAGGAGTACATACAATTCTAAGATCCATGTCATCAACAATGCTATTATGGAAAATGTCAACTGGTTGAAATACGGATAAATTGAGTAAAGTACCTCAAAGAATCTTATTTTAAAGACGATAGAACTATAAGCATCATATTCCCTCCTTCCCGGGTGAAGCGTGTCGTTCGTAATGGGAACAAAGATACCAACAGTTTAGTTTCCCCCCCCCTTTCATGTTTGGGATGTTCAGCGTGTTCCAAACCTTGTTTACTACTCGCCTTAGTTTTCAACTTATTCTAATACTACGATTTATTCCTTGTTTTAAAAGATAAACTTGGAAGTTAAGTCCAATAATGGGTAAATTTGAAACTCTCCACCACTTTCTACACCAATTTAATTACTTTCTTAAAATGCAGGAAAACCAAATGGAGACAACTAAATTGGGACTTAGCCGGTACTAAGAATGCAAGTCTAAATATCTCTGTTTGATAGTGAAATTTATGTTCACTAGTATGCTCTCAATTTAAAAAAAAAAATTACAAGTCTATTACGTTCTCTAGTTAACTTTATAGCATCATTAAAAACAATTTGTAGTAGTCAGCTACAAGATTCCTTTTCAGCACAAAGCTGTGTCTACTGTCTATATATTAATGCTAAACCAAAAATGACAAAGCCATGTATTTTTCAGACTCGTGTATTTTTCAACTTCCCTCTTGTAGTCTCGTCCTTCAAGCATCCTCACCTTGAACTATAGCATCCAATTCATCACTTCTAGCTGAAAATTACTAAGTTGACACTTCTTCTATAGCACAAAAGTAAAGCAATATATGACTGTCTGAATTGCTTACAGGCATCTTGCAGATATTATTCATACTTATTTCCCATTTTCATTCCATTTATCAGGCTTTTTGTATGTCTTAAATATATGGAAATGAGTGGCAACCCCCACACAAATCTTAAATTGATGAGCTTCCACCACCATAAGCTTTTTAACATCCCCCACCCCCTTCAAGTAAAGAAAAAATAATAATAATACAGAAATGGACTCAGATAATTATGTTTGTAAGAACATTAATCCTAGGTGGAATTTGACAGGTAAATTAAAAGGGTAGGTTGCACTGTTCACCTCTTCCACAGTTCTTTTTGTCTTCTGTAAAGTCAATGCTGAGAACTTCTGCAATGTCACCCCAGCATCAAATCTCAAGGTGTAATTTGAAGGTGCCAAGTGAATGGCTCTTAGTAAAGTCTTCTTGCAGTCTTGCCACTGTTCAGCTTCATAATGCGTACGAGCTAGATAGAGAAGAACATGACTATCTGTATTATAATAGAACCTTCGTAGGCAATTTTGATACTACAAAACAAAGAAGTGTCATCAAAACATGCAACTATGAAAATGAAGCAAAGAGAAGTCATGGAAGAGGATGCGCCTTGTTACCGACCATTTTAATAGCCAGTGCAAAATTTCCTTGAGCAAAATGAATATGTGCCAGATTTATCCACACATCTGGCATCTGGACAAAAATGCTTCCGCTTGCAGCTTCTTGAACCTACAAAAATTAAAAGCAAAAAGTTATGCAAAACAAATTGTGTAGTTCTCCCCTTCAGTAAGGCCTACGATACTTAAATTAGAATTAAAAGCAACATATATAGAGGAAAGGTAATCTAAGGCATGTCTTACAGTCTTAGCCAAGCTTGGCTAAGGCAACTTATTGTTCGATGTAGTTTTGTATAAAAATTGTAATTAAAGATTTTTTTATATAAAACCCAAAATTGGAAAACTTAACCCTAGGGGTAAAAACTATGTCGTTTTACTAAGATTTTACTAAGTAGCCTTAGATTACTCTTTCCCTATATATATATAGCTTATATAAGGTTTAGTTGACCTGTGCAAAGATTTCCTTTGAAACATCAAAGTGACCTTTTTCTGCCAACACCACACCAGCACCATTGGCAGCATATAGATTACCAGAATGCTGAAGCAGAACCTGATAAAATGGAAACTAAGAAATTCATGCGCAGATTTGAAGCATATTTTACCGGGACATGTGTAGTTAACAAAAATAATTAAAAAGCATAAGCAACAAAGATCTTCAAGACAAGAATGGCAAAAGCATGAGCTTTAGTTATCTTTAACATGTGTTATACTGATCATTTGACTTTTCAATATAAAGAAAGATAGAAAGAAAGGTGAGAGGAAGTTTGTAGGCAGTGTGTTTTGAGATACTATACAATCAATCGAAGGGGTGATCAAATCCACGTAATACTTTAAAAAGAATTCTGAGTGAGTTATTTCAGCTCCACGCTTTATTTCCTTTGAATAAAAATTCAATTAAAGAGCATTAAGTTCCATTTTTTTTGTATCAAGTCCCAATGTAATATTTTCTAGAATCAAAATTCATGTGCCAAAGCCAACTATTTAATAGCTGTACTTTTACTACCATGAGGCAAAACAATCTTCTCCCACAACAAAGGCAAAAGCAGATTAGTGCTATGTATACATCCCGGATTTCCGGTATTCCACCATGCAGCCAAAGAACTGCAAAGACAGCGCATCTCCAGAGCATCCCTCCTCTTTCTAAATCCCCCCAAAAAAAAAATGCTGAAAATATAAGACCACAAACTCAAAGCAACAGGACAGAGTTAAAAGGGATGAGAATAATCTTGTTGTTTTGCATGCGCACAGCATAGATGTCTGAAGATAAGGATATGTAGGATGCATGCCTCTGGGAAAGGTCATTAGTATTAAGCCGATTAAGAGTTTATGACCAAACAAAAGCCTTAATCTTTGAATGAAATTTGGCACTCCAAAGGCACTAGAGGATGACGACAAGTACAAAAATCAGAATAAGATTTTAAAGGAAACCCCCGTGCAGAATCAAGGGTCCAGACTCACATATCTGGAGAACAGGAAACTATTTATTAGCAGTTTGATCAAAATTTAAAGAATCACAGTATTCCGTTTCAATCGATAAATATCTTTTTATTTATTATGTTTTTTTATGACAATTTAAGTCCTGACTAATACAAGCATAAAAATTAATTGTGTCAACCTCCATCACTCTTGGAAATCCTCTTATAAGTTACAACAGGTAGTTTATACAAGAACTTTAGAAAATTTGGGACGCTTAGTTATCTCAACTGTAGAACTATAGAATCAAACCCCAAATTAGAAAAAATGACGTCAAGAAGACAGTACTTGTCTAACTACTTTATAAATAGACTCTTAGTAAAAAATTTATGGTAGTGATTGCAAGATTGGTTTTAATGTGTGGGTCAGTGTGGGTGTATATATATATATATATATGGATCATACTTTTGTGTAAAGCTCCTTAGCTTTTTCCAAATGCGTTGCTTCCAACTTTGCATTTCTTTTCTCAGAGCGAACTGCTGCAAAGTAGTTCCAGTTGCCCTAGTCAAAGTCAAAACAAATGAATGAAAAGATAGTTATAGAATTAGTCAACATAAATGATGACAACATACAACACCACCGACACCATAAAAGTGCAATAACTGATGCTAATTCGTTCAGGGTCACCGTAAGACGCAAGTGTGAAAATCACGCTCCTCAAGAATCTGAGGATATTTGTAGTCACCACATAATAAAGTAGTGAATTATGATTCCATAATTAAATGACATATTCTGATAATTTACTGATAAGTCACAGAAGGCGCAAAACACTTGAGTTGTTAGAGAATGGGCCAACAATGTGTATTGTACTTTAATATACATCCTACTTTACCATTTACGTACCAGGCAAAGAGTAGCATAAGAATCTTTTCCGTCAGTTGCATCCTTAGCAGCTTTGAATGTATCTTTTGCCTTGACCCAATCATCATTTTTAAGCTCCAAGTCACCAAGCATTAGTAATGCGTTTGGGCACTTCTCATCCACATTAAGCGCATCACGAATCTAAGATATAAAAAATTCCATTAGAACAATAAAGCCCAAAAGTAAAAATATCCAACAATATAAAGGACTAGTTGCGATGGCATTAACAACCAGTTGAATGCTTAGCTGAATATTGTATCGAGCTTTTGCGATGGCAGCAAGCCGTAGATAAGCATCTACGTACTCTGGATACTATAAAAACATAGATGGGCAGACAAATTTCCATCAATAAAAAAGTAAGAATTAAGATATCGAACAATAATAAATAGGGAACAAGTATACATGATTCTAGAGAAATAAAGGACTTCAATAATGACCGACTCAGGTTTAAAAATATATTCTTATGCTCATGGCTTTACAGAAAAAGTAAAACACAATCTAGGAAACAATTTCAATGATGCATGGTTGCCCTTGTTTCGGAAATTCTAGTTAAGCTCATTGCCGATATATAACTTTTCACCTAATTAATTTTTTCTTGACCCCTAAAATTGTCCTTTTTTACTTTGCACAGTTTCACAAGACACTAATTTGGTGCACTAAAATATTTTATTTTCCTTATTATCCAATTTTCCCCTCATTATTGATGGGTTTTGGAAAAATAGTATTACTTTATTGCATTAACTAAGGGGTATATATTTGAAAGACCATTAGTAAATGTTTAACTTTTCAAAAAGCCATCCCAAAAATGAAGTGAGGAGTGAGGACAATGTTAGGCACAGAGAAAAATTGCACACACACATATATATATATACATACTTTATGTGCACTGGAAACTGTTTATTATAAGTATTTTCTATAAATAATTAAAGAATCTTTTTCTTTTTCTCACCAAAAAAAAGGCGTCACAGATCCACCCTGCATAAAAACCTGTTAAGTTTCTTGGGCATTAAAAATGTTTGCCCAAATACTGAGTAATAATTGAACCCGAAACGTTATAAACTAGTTTTCTTTCTGCTCGTACAAAAGGATAGATGTAAAGTTTAATATTTCTAATTGAAACATCTATGAAAAATAATACTACTTACATATATGAAATATTGTGGAAAAGAAAGGTTGAAACTCCTAAATTCCTTTATAATTTTATCTCACTAAGGTAAATCTTTGCCATGGGAATGCATTCTCAAAAGGCATCTTAGCGAGTTAATATCTATCTAATTATTGGGTAAATATTGAAATCACATCGTAACTTGCATAATCTGCTAGTGCAAATGAGAGAACATAACAGGTAAAATATACTCCTATTATTTCATTAATACATCTCAAAGAATTATAAACAGAAAAACTAAGACTGAGATTGCACTTAACATCGTCGATTCCCTTGTGCAATTTTCAGTCTGTGAAAAATTTGCAAGAAAAACCATGTTCTTAAAATTTCTTTTCAAGCCAGTGATGTATGTCAAGGTAGAAATAAGGAATTAGAGTACCTACAACACACCATGAAAGCACAAAGCTTTTTTCAAATCAATATTATATTCAACTTTGAAAATAAATCAGGATTACAATGCTTTATATAGAGAATCTACGACAACCAAGTAAAACCCTAATTCATAATAAGGAAATAGCTCCTAATGATGATCTACCTCATTAATTATTATTAATATTCTAAAATATTTTAGTTATTCTAATATAAATATAAATACATAAATAATTAAGTATTTATCTCTAAACAGCAATACAACATAATTAATAGTTAAATTCTTAATTTTCTTCTTCTGTCCGCATGAGCCAGCTGCCTGTCGTTAAAAGCTTTTTGACCAAGTGGGTATTTATAATCTGAGTCACCCATCCAGAAGATGTGTTTTTGTTTCATTCACGGTTCTGATGAAGAATACTTTACACACTGAAGCATATTTCCACAGCAAAATTTTGTTCATATAACATCAAAATTTCATATTATCAATCTATGATTGCAAAACAAAAATCAAGATCGATGACATACCTTAAACAAAATTAGACGGTATAGAATGCTAGCAATTTCAGTTTTATTTAATTGCTCGAGCAGTCTACCAAAGTTAAAAAGTGTTGAGACCTTAGACCAAGGCAGTTCCACAGCAACACCATCTTCCTCAAGCTGATGGAACAACTTTGTGTTTTTGTACTCTTCAACAGATGCGCTAGCATCCAATGGTTTGTACACTGCTTCTTTAATAGGATCAGATTGTGATTCTGCAACAGGATTATTTTTATTTTCAGTATCAATGAACTTGAGCCATATGCCATCACCTAGAGCCTCCTTGAAAGCTTGTTCAGCAAGCTGAAATTAAGACAAGATTAAAGATTATCTTTTCAAAAATCTGTTTCAAATATAAAAAATGTAACAAGTAATTTGAAATACAGACTGATTCTTCTATAGAAGTCAAAGAATAAAGAAATGGCCAACCTCATACTCTTCCCTTTCAAAATGAAGAACTCCAATATTGTTGAGCAGTTCTATTGGTATTTCTTCAAGCCCCTTTTTCAATAGACCACGTGCCTGTAACAAAATTCAATTTGCAAGTTATTTAAGTGAACACGGAAAAAGAAGGGAAAATTACAAAAATATAAAGAAAGTATGAAATGAAACTGAATTTTAAGGTAAAGAAAGATATCTGTAGATCAGAACATAGGGAAAATAATGCAACTATGTACAATAATTTATTGATAAGCATATAGTCTTTCGAATCAGTGCTCAAAGGCACACTACAAGTAGCAACAATAATTTGTAGTTGGGATACTTATACAGCAATTACAACATACAAGATTATTGAAAGAAGATTACAGATGAGAAAGTAAAAGATTATCTGAGTATTAAATTTCAGAAGCTTTATAGCATCCACAGAAATATCTACACCCTCACTTTAGTTAATGTTACATTCAGTGTTTTTAAACCTGGACAGGTCATGATTCAACTGTCGGGTCAACAAGTCAAACTAGACATATTAAAAATATTTTTTAATAAAGAACATTCCAATTAAATTATAGACAAATAAATACAACTAAATATTACCATAAGCTAATAAACACATCACAAATCACATATATAAAGTAAACGAATATACCATTGAAGTTAGATTTTAGTCATTATAACTTAATTTTGGGTCATCACTTCAAAATGTACTGTGGATTTATAATCTTATAAATATAGTACATAACATCACAAAAATAAGTAAAAATCACAGGGTAATAAGATAATGAATTAATAGAGTTGTAATATCTCTAAACATGTATTTATTATGTCATACTCCCTCCGTCCCACGAAAATGGATGTCTTAAGTACGCTTATCACACAAATTAAGAAAAACAAAGTATAGGAGAGAGTATAAATAAGTTCCCATTTTATCCACAATGGACCCCACATAAGTACACTAAAGATTCTTTCTTCTACCTAAAAGTAGATCCTACTCGAGTACTTTTTGAGGGTAAAATAGACTTTATAGAATTCTTTGAGTTTGAATTATGTACTTTAGACATCTATTATGAGATAATTTTTTGGTATTTTTGGTCATCTTTTGTGAGACAGAGTGAGTATATCAAAATTTGAATTTTTTATGCACTTGAGCATAAACGCAAATGTGCAGTGGTTGGACTGCTCCAACCTTATGTGGAGGTTTGGGTTCAATTATCTTTGTCTACATTCTTTTGTAGACAAATAAGCTGAGTTTCCTAGCCCATTCATTAAAGCAGCTGGGCAAGCATTCCTAATTAAATTGGTTGATCAAATTGCTGAACCAACCTGATTGAGTTACTTGTCCATGCGACTGTTGTGGTGCAGATTTTAAAACACTGGTTAGGTCAGCTCAACAGCTAACCCAGAACCAAGTAAAGTGGATTTGGGATTCTAAAAACTAGAATTAAACCGAATCCTTTTTTCATTTTCTGTATTTAATAAAAAACACAACCAAAACACCACCAACGCCAACTCAATCCAACCCAATTCATCGGTTCTTGGGTTGGCTCAATTCATTTTCCAGGTCTATGCTTTCATTATTAGTTTTTAAAATTGTTGGATATTTGTCAACACCGAGACATGATTTAGCCTTCAATAAATTACAAGACCTTAAATATAGATAATTAAGAAAATAATTTACTGCAAAGATAGATTTTCAATTTCGTGTGTGCAGAGATAGTTTATCCTGATATGAATTTCTTCCGCAATGAAAAAATTACATAATTAAAAATTAGCAATATTGAAAAGGTAGAAAGCCTTACGGTTTTAAACGCATCTAAAGCAGCTCCAGCATCAGTTGATATCAACAGCTCTCCCAGATCTAGAAATGCCTGTATCAAGGTTCAATAAAAGGGGGGAAATGTCAATTAATTATAAACAAAATATAAAATCCAGTTTCCCGGTTAGTGATGTTACACGGATGTGTGGCAGAAAACAAGGAGATTCCAAATTTTTAAAATTTGAAAAACAAAAAATAAAAGATTGAAACATTAAAGCAGAAAAAAGTAAGGACTCCCAAAGCAATAGGATGTGTTTCAAACAAAATAGTTGATGAATCACCCTCACCGATGTGTGTTTGACCCCAAAACAACCTTTTATGTAAAATTTCACCATGAATATGGGGTACAAAAATGAGCTACTAGACCTCGGGATCACGTGGGTCGAACTTAGCAGCTTTCTTCAGGTATTCCAGGGCCTTCTCAGTCTGTCCAAGCTGAAAATGTATGTGGCTAAGAGCCTACCTCACAAAAACTTATAATTCAGTCACTATGGTAAGTAATGGAGAAGAATATATATATAAGAAGATTTCATTTCGTAAGTGAAAATTGGAGTTTTGTACAACTAAAATATCAAAACGAATAGTCAACATAGCTTTCTAACAAACTCACTTTTAGTGTCTCACAGTTTTCAGGGTAAACCTCCAAAACTTTTTCAAAGTTTGAAAGAGAACTTTTAAAATCTCCCAACTTTAGTTGTACTTGTCCAAGACCTGTTACAAAATAAGCAAAAATATTTGGTAGCCTGAGAAAGAAAGAAAATTCAGAAAAATGTTACCATGAATCCCACATGTAATTACAGAGACAAAATGATGCAATGGAAGAAGATCAGCCAAATATACTCCATTCAGTTCATATAACTTAAAACAGTGCGATAGCGTAGGCATTAAAATTGTATCTTAATTAGAAGACCGAAACCCATGAAGAAAAGCAACAGATTGTCCTTGGCAAAAGGAACCATCATTCTTGCCCACTGAAAAATGAAAATGGAATATTGGGGATGCATCTTCATCAAACAAATACACTACAATTGTCCGCCATTTCCTTGAACACCTCCTTTCCCGCATAAATGAACCAGAAGCCCCAATGCTCTAAAGACGCTGATTTCAGATTGAGACCCTCTCTTAACAAACAACCTTGGAAATGCACCCTCTTTGGGCTGCGGGGGGACTTCAGGAATGCGTAAATTCGAGAAAATAAGTAGACTGCCCAACAACCACTTCTTTTCCAGTAAAAAACTCTTAAGCCTCCAACAGGTTGGAGAGCTGAGTAAAGATAGGACCAAATAAGATCTGCCACTCTAACACTGCCGATTAATTTTTCCACCTCCACCTCATGGTTGTTAATAATAAACAGCTACTAATATTATGCCATAGTCAACATATAGAAAGCTCAAAACAGAGAGAATAGCACCACATAAAGAAGGAAATGATGGATATGAGACATAAATAATGATAGATGATTCGGAGATTTAACGGACCATAATAAGGTAAAACAAATTCTCGAGGCTTATTGATTTCCTTTACAGATGCCATGTAGTACATTCCAGCCTTTTCATAGTCCCCCTACAATAAAAGGGGGTAAAAAATTATCCAAACATCAGTATAGAAAAAGGAAATTGATATCATCATGATGTTGACTTAAGAATTGTCAACAACAAGAAAAGCTTGAGTAGTAAAAACAAGAAAAAGAAGAACAACAAGAAAGTACCATCTTCTGATGATTTGCATCAATATAAATCACCATTGACATATTAGAAAGAATTATAGGCAACCACAAGATGTGATCATTATTCTGACAGCGTCTATAACCAAAAAATTACAGTTAAGGTAACATGTGAGTGGTTCAAGTCCCACATTGATAAGAGAGTCTGAAGTTGAAAACTTAATACATAACGTTGGGCCCAAACCAGTTATCTTGAGTTATTGGATCAGGTTGGTTTAACAAGTGCATTAGACCTTCGTCATGAACTCCTAAACTTTAGAACAAATTGGTATTAGAGTTATGAATCACAGTTCTAAAAAGACTCAAGTAATTGACAAGTGATGACAAACCTTAGCGTGTTGAGTATTCAGAGTATATGTTCACACTCAAAGGGGAGCAAGTTCAGAATTGGGACTCACACGAGATGGGAAAGATTTGTTAGGGTAACATGTACTAGGACCAAGACCTATCAACTAAAGATTTGAGTCGAGTTGGGAGCAATAGGTGTATTAGTGCCTCCATAATGGCCTCCCAAGGCTCCGAACAATTGACTTTCCATGGGTAGTCCTTAATTATATTATCAGAGCTATGTGGCACATGTTTCACCAAACATATGTGTATGCGTGTGTACATAAACATATTTTTTGTACAATGTGCACAAATCACAGTACAGAAACAACACAAGAAGAATGTTGTGAAGAAATAAGTTTGATATCACACACCTTGCTATGGTATGACCGTGCCAGATTATAGTAAGAGTGTGACTTTGTTGGCCCATGATTAGTTACAGCAAGAGCAGTTTCAGTAAGTTGCTCAACTAAGAAATGCTGACCAGTGAAGAAGAAATGATTCGCTAGATAATTAAGCGATGTTGAACAATAGGGATATAATTCAAAAGCTCTTTGCATTTTTTCCATTCCTCTCCTAATACCAGCAGCTGAACAGATAAAGTTGGTGTCAAAATTATAATTCAGTATTGTAGCAATCTCTTTTCTTATTAAATTAAAGCAGAAGTGGGGATACGAGTAAATTAAACCATAAGACAGTTTCGACCATAGGAGTGTATGAATTTAAACTGATGCATGTAATTGTAGGATTAAACGTGCAGTGTATTTTGCCATGTGATAAGTATTTAACAGGATTCACCTTCATTAATTTGCAAGTCCAAAATTCCAAGTGCCACAAGAGCCTCAACATTTTCTGGATCCAACTATACCCCACAATAAAACATTAGCATCAGTCCATACGCAGTTTGTGCAGTAAATGCAGAATATTATGAGCTAAATAACAACTTTTTCCTCGCCTGCAAAACACGCTGAAATGCTTGCTTAGCCTTTTCATGTTGACCCAATTTGTAGCGGCACATGCCTATCCCAAGTCTTACAGCTGCAGGGCACAGAGGATTTACTTGCAAGGCCCTCTTTCCAGAAAACACAACTTAAAAGTTAATACAGGCATAAAAATGATTCATAACTAAGTTGTATTCAAAGAATCCTCTCCTCCCACCCCCAACAAACTAAGCCTCTCACCCCCACCAGCACCAACTTAAATTCAGTTATCAAACCACAAGCTAACAATTTTTACATTGCACTTGAAACGCAATAAAACGAGAATGACAAACCTTGTACAATTCCAATGAATCAGAATATCTTCCACGGCTATACTGAACACATGCCTGCAGAAATTCAAAACTAGTCATAGCAATTACAAAAAGAATTATTTACAATTAAAAACTGCACTCAGAAGAGTAGTAAAGTCGCAAGATTTAAAAGTCATTGGGCTTATAAGCAATATGGTTCTTGGATCAATGGTTTTGATATAGTGCCCATGCAACAGGTTGCATCTTTTTACTCACACCCTTACACTACAATTTTAAAACCTTTATTTACCTGGGAAGGGAAGAGATGAAGGGGAGAGAGAGAGAGAGAATACATATACATTTATATATCATCTCTGCTACTTCAGCAAGAATTTCTTGGTGACAAACTTTCTGAGCATTAAGATGATTTCACACGCATATAATGCCTAATGACAATTATAAATGCCTTTATCTTCTTGGTTGACTGACTACTCAATGTGCTATCAAATGAAATTACCAATTTGGCAAAGAGAAAATACCAAACAATAAGATAATGTCAAATGCATGATCTACAACACCCAATAATAATTATACTGTTAAAAGGAACCCAACAGTGGAAAGTACCTGACCAAGAAGAGCAGGAACATTTTCACGATCTCCATCCAATACAATCTTGAATGCAGAAGATGCCTGTTCTAAATCACCCTTAGCCAGTAAAAGTTGACCTGCAAACGAACGTTATTGAAAGTAATGAGATAAAATACAGAGTATATTGAAACACAACATGTTATTCCAGTAAATAGTTCAATCAGATGGAGAAGTTAAAATTTGAAACAACGAACCCATGTTGTGTTAGAATTCTATCACCCTTCCAAAGAATCCCATTAAAAAGAATTCATCATCAACCCCCCCCCCCTCCCGCTCCCGAAAAAAATAATACTATCTCCGTTCCTACAAGATTGTCGATTAAGGTTTTTGCACATGGATTAAGAAAGTATCATTTACCAAATAAAATTTGTTTGAAATTCCATCACTACCCCTTTATGGAAAGTTGAAAACTATTAATACAAGGGAGAGAATTTCTTTGGACAATGAGAGAAGGTAGGGGTAATATAGGAAAATAAATAATTTATTCTCCTCGAAAGTTGTAAATGACAAACATTTTGTAACAAATTTTTTCTTCTAAAACGACAATCTTTTAGGAACGGAGGGAGTAATTAGGTTCCAACAATATAATATAAACCGATCATTAAAAATGCTTAAATAATTGAAACAGGGCAAAAGTCCTTCAGGATACACATTAAATCTGCTGATAACAATATAAGTGGTTTGATTTCTCTCACCAACAACTACAAAATTCTGTGGTGGTGGGTGAAAACACAGTAAAAGGGGGGAAGGAAAAAAGAGGAGCAGTTCTATGGTATTAACATAGCGGTCTTGTAATCGGAAGAGAAATCTAACTCTTTAATTACCCCAGACCTCCAGTCTGCTTCGCATAATTTTCCATGAGAAGTACATAGAAAATAATATGACTAAAAACAAAGTATTAATGTTCCCACTAATAATAAGATTGCAAGTGCATTCGTCGTCTATACTGGGATGGGATCTCAAAATAAGAAGCAAAAGGCAGAGCATTCTTATGCAAAACTAATGAAAGATTATCAACCCATCAACAGTGTTTGCAATCTACTCTTTTACGGCCCTTTATGCAAGAACACTGTTTTTTTCTTTTTTTTTATAAAAGAAGAATACTTTATTGATTAGAAGAGAAAATTACAACGCATGACGAAAACAAGAAGTTCTCCCAACAGAAAATAAAGAAAACAAAAAATGAGAAAAACTTAATATTAATGAAGCACCGCCCGCCAATATATTTGAAAACCGGATAAAGAAATTCCTCCAAAAGATCCCATTGCATGAGCCCAAAGAGAAGCAAAAAAAAATATTTTATCCCAAAGTAACTCAATATTAGTACTCCGATCGCAAAAACTTCTAACATTCCTCTCAATCCAAATCCCCCACAAAATATATTTTTTCTGTTAAAGTTGTCAATGGCATAAATGTGACAGTTGTGTGCATTTGCCAAGATGTGATCTATGGGAAAATGTTTTCCCCTGACTTTGTTTACAAAAGCATTAAGTACTCCATCAATTAACATAAAGTGGCATGCATATTTCTATTTTGAAGTTTCTTTGGGGAAATGCTTTTCTAGTAGTAACTATCTAAGAATCCATTCGGGGATTCTTGTGTTCGGCTGGATTGTTCTTGGGGATTCTTCTGTAGTTTTCTTATTTTTAAATAGAAGAATAGAATATGTTAGTAAAAATATATACTACACTAATTATATACTGTTGTATATACTAATACTACCTAGGAAATTAGTATAAGAATTTATTAGTATATGCTACCTGAATTCTAGATAGTATTAGTGTACAAGAGTTTTTTTTTTTTTTCTTGAATGCTTTCACATTTATCAGGAATTATTATTTAGTGATATTGAAGTTTTAGTGTGTGTGTGTGTGTGTGTGTGAACATATATATCCTTTATATGAGTATAAAATTATATAAATAATTTATTTAATATTTATATATATGTTGAATCCCCGCCAACATCAAGTCCCATTTGGTGTAACAGTCCGAATCCTTGCTTCTTAGTCAACTGTGTACATGTTCTCAAACACCATCTAATAAATTAATTAAAGTCGTCAGGAACTGACCTGATATAATTTTGACTTCCAGATTCAGAAATGAAATCTCTGGCATTTGACTCTCATAGTTCAAACTTAAAACTAAATTACAACATTTTCTAGAACCAATGGAAAATTGAAGTTTGGTATACCTGATTTACACTGATACGAATCCCAAGTCTCCTTTTCATTAAGGATGGCGTTAAATTTCACAACCTTGACCCAATTAGCCCACCACTTAAACTAAATCAAACCACAGTACATCCCAGAGTTCGTATTATATTTTTCAGTATATAGAAAAAACTTAAATCTGAACAACTAACGACTTGCAAGCTTTTAAAAGTTGAATACTACTGTAGCTCAACAAATTACTTCCATAGTCAATTCAGGTTTAGATTCCAAGACCAAAGCTTTCTAAGTCTACTTTCACACTATAACCCACCATTGCACAACTGCACTTGTGAACAAATTTCCCTTATAATGAATGCATATATTTCCATCATAATGAAGGCATCATTAGAATAAGGATAGGCAAGCATATGCATATACATATACATAAATGTCCAAATGCCACTAGTGGAGATACCTTGTCGATATCAATTATCCAATAAGATAAAGAAGTGAAGCTATGGTCACCTTTGCCAACCCAAGTAGAAGGCGCGTGCATATCTATTCTAGATGCTTTGTTGTAGTATTGTGTTGCTTTAATGAAATAATCATCCTTTTCTCTTTTTGTCTCGATTTTCCCGTGGTGGCTATAGTAGGCTCCTAGAGCATTTAGGATGGCAATCCTCTCATATCTCACATCAGCATAGTATTCGTCAATCTCTGCAACCATAAACGCCATTATCAGATTACATAACTTCAAAAGGAAAAACAACAATTACATCATCCCCTTATATCGAAAATACTATAAACAGCAATTCAATTGAATATGATCCACACAAAAAATCCAAATGTTGACAAAAAAGAAATACCAGGACTAGACCCTTCCTCCAAAATTTGGCGGAATTGCTCAAATTTTCCTTGTTTAAAGTACTCTCTCTGCATCAATTTCAATTGAAGCTATAGAAATCAAAAAACACAACATGAAATTCACAAAGCAGTTGTAATTCAATTAGGGGATTAAACTACATTCATGCGTACCAACTCTGGGACGAAACCACAATTCTCATTAATCAATTAATCAAAGATAAAAAGACAAACTAGATTAACAGTTTGACAAATAAAATTATAATAACTTGCAACAACAGAGTCAGAACACTCAACAGAGCATCTAAAATAGCCATCCACGAGCCTATTCTTACTTAACTAACATTAATACAATAAGATTAACATTCCCAATATCAAAGTACCATGATTTAGCTGTCCAAAATGGGATAACGTCTTTGGCAGATTCTATTGTCTGAGCTAGAAAATCAGCTCTCGACCGCGTGTGTACATTAAATATATATTCTTGGGCATTTAGTTTTCTAACAGTAGCAGGATGAGGTTTATTCAGGATCAAAAGCCTTTATTGAGTCCTTGTCCAAGTTTAGTCTTGCATTAAAAATTTTGATTCTAGACTAGGGTCCTCTAGTTTGTTGCTTCTTTATTTTTACTTGGAGTATTGGATGGCACCCCTTGGTACCACTTCGACTGAACTTATAATTTATCAAAAATCTTCGAATGAACTTAAAATTTATCAAATATCAAAAATTCCAACAGTCACAAAAGCACCAGCCCAAAATTCAAACTGCATGAAGAAAAATCAAGCATTTCCAACTAATTTATCACTAATAAAAAACATAAAAAGTAAACAAATTTATAACTAAAACTCTAGAACTAAGAACATGCAGTAAAGTAATTGTTCGTGATAGGGAGACGGGGGAACCGCAATAATGAGCCAGAGATCGAGCGGAGCTTGTTCGGCCTTGAGGATGTCCAGAATATCAGTAGCATCTCTGGGAAGCTGATCGAGAGCAACTCTGACCTCCTCCTCGGAGTTCTGTACCGGAATATAAACACACGCCATTCGATTTCCGGCAAGCAATGCCTTTTCCGATTTGCCGATCGAACTTACAACGGAATTAAACCCTATGTGTAATTGGGTTATGTGAAGACAGCACGTTGCATTTAGTTGCAAACCGGTATAAGAATTCGGTGGATGAAGGAAGAGGTCGCACGTGGATTTTGGCTTCTCGCCGGAACCTCACTCTCTTTTTCTCTCTCTATGATTTATCCCAAATTTTGATAATTTTGATAGGATGATGGTAAAATTCAAAATCAATTCTATTTTATTTTATATATATATATATATATATATATATATATATATTCCATCAATAAGCTTAGACGGACATTATTATTGGACCTGATTCTTGAATATTTTTAATTTTATTTTTTTTTCTTGTGACTTAAAAATGTCTAATATTTATTTTAACTCGAATTTTATAAAATATATTGTTTTACGTTTGTATAACTATATTTTTGTATATATATCTAAATTACACTTAAAACACTTTATTCTATAAAAAAATTTAATTAAAATAAATACAATACATTTTTTAGAAGTCGTAAAAAAAATAAAAATATCTAATAATTCGGTCCAATAATAATATGCCTGTAGAAGGATTCATACTCTATATTAGCACGGATGGTCGGCCCGTTCGCGGATGGAGAGCAGATTATTTGTTTTCATTTTTTCTGTCTCATTATATACTCTCACTTAAATTTTGACACATAACCTCTTATTTAACATCAATTAACTCTAAAATTAAATAAAAGGTCAGGTGTCAAAATTTAAGTGATGGGATACAAAAGAGACAGGAAAAATGGAGACAGAAGATCTGCTTTCTCGGGAATGAAGTTGACGTCGGTAATCATGTTAAATTCTCCGTTAAAAAATACTACCTCCATTCCTAAAAGATTGTCATTTAAGGTTTTAGTACATAGATTAAGAAAGTATCATTTACCAAGTAAAATTTATTTAAAATTCCATCACTACCCCTTTATGGGAAGTTGAAAACTATTAATACTAAGAGAGAGAATTTATTGGGACAATGAGAGAAGGTAGGGATAATATAGGAAAGTAATTAATTTATTCTCTTTGAAAGTTATAAACGACAAACTTTTTGAAATAAATTTTTTCTTCTAAAACGATAATCTTTTAAAAACGGAGGAAGTATATAACTAATTTTAATTTTTTAAAATCTATTCAAGAGGCCATAAGTATCAAGAATCAACTTGATATTTTATATCATCTTTACAAATAATTCTTTTTAAATTTTTCTGATTTTCTTTGTAATTAAATTATAGATTAAGAAAATAAGTTTCAAATTTTTTATTAAATATATATTCAAAATAGTATTTGAGTGTGTTACATTAGCTTTATGAGATGAAAGTCTCGTCTTGTGTAAGCTATCTCAAATAAAGTTTATGATCGATTTGAAGAACGTCTTAAGATTCAGGCCTTTTAACTAGTAAATAGATTTCTTATGTTAACATATTTTATTGTCTAAAAGGTATTACATTTACTTTTTTTTAATAGAAATGGCTACGAGAGTTTGCTATAATTTTTTACTATCGTTATCGACAGTGACGAAACTAAAACCTTTTTCGTAGGGGGGTCAAAAATTTTAAACCAAACGAGCCGAAATTATTAATATCACCACTTCTTCAGAACTTGGTAATTAATTATTATTATTATTTTATCAGCAAAAAGTCTTTTTAAGTTATGAAATAAAAATTTGTGGTAGAACCAAAATACCATATCTATAAATCATATTTTCGAAATATGAATGCGCATTCACTGATAACAAAAATTAACTCCAAAAATAACAAACACATAATGCAATTGATTATACAAAAGTCATCCATTGGAATTATACTTCACTTAGTTTATACACTAGTTTTCTCGAAACTTCTTGTTCATATCTCTCATCAAAAGATGTCGCTTAATCAAGTATTTATCCATAATCTAGTATAAATAAAAACATCAATTGCTAATCAATAATTTCATCAATTTAAACATTTCATAATAATTTTATCATTAATCAATTCTCTTAGGATTTAAGAAAACAGAAATTAAATAATAATTAAAGATTACTCCAACAGAAATAATTTTGAAAACTAAATTACTAAAAGATTAATATAGAATCCCAAATTACTAAATTCCCAAATAAAAAAATAAAAATAAAAAGTTAGTATGTTACTAAATTCCCAAATTACTAAATTACTAAAAATTCTCGGGTTTGCATATATATATTAACTGCATGCTTTGTGATCTGACTAGACTAGTTCTTATTACGGTCGTTCTTAATCTTGATATGAGAAGTGTTAACGCGGGATCTTTTCCACGTCCCAATCACGTAAGGCGTCCCCGATTACGCTAGACGATAAACATAATATCAAGAAAGCTTGGCGGCGGTTCCGTGGGGATAGCTTTCAAGCGTGAGAATTAAATACGTGTTCACAAAGTTAACAATGGAGGAATGTATGGTCTAGTGTATTGAGAGAGATAATAATTCTCGATTTGTGTGTGTATGAGAGAATATGAATAATCAATATATGTAGAAACGTACCTCATACGAGGCTTCCTTGCTATGTTATCTATCCTCGCTTGGATTCTTGCCACCCACTATCACCGACACCTCCTCCGACCGATGGGCTCTGTAATCGTATAAGGTTTATCCACTTGCTTTTGGCCACTATTTTTTTCTCACCACGGCTATGATCCCATCCACATTAATGCGTGGCAGAACTTGGTCAACCGTCATGCTTTTTTCATCATCACAAGTCAAAATAATGAGATATTAAAATATCCGATGGGTCAATCCATTTGGACCGACCACGCTTTTAAAGATTAAAACGGATACAATATGGTGTGGGCCCAATGGTTTTAACGGAAAAATAAAGGCCCAATGGATTCTTCACGTGTGAGTAGGCCCAATGTACCCGGCCCAAAAATAGAAAATATCACGACCCAACATTGCCCCCTAGTTTTTTTGTTAAACAGAATGTTTAATAGAAAACTATGAATGGCCTAAGATAATTTAATAAAGGTCCATAGTGAGATATAATTGAAGTGTATCCAATCGTTATTCATTTAATAAAAGGAGAAGAGGATGGAGGCCCAAATCGGAAAAAACCTATTTAATAGATCATGGACCGAACCAGGACCCTTCCCATTCAAATTCCAAATCATCAATAGCATTTAATGAGTAGGCCTTGAACACCGTGGCAAATCATTATAAAAGGTAACTTTATCAACTTTGTGCTTTTACACGCTTCATTTGAATTTCGGCGCTTACGAACTCTCTCGACTTTACGAACTTTCTCCTTTCTTCTTTGCAAATAATCAACAATGGCTTCGAGTGATTACGCATGAGGTTCTCCCATATTGGTAACCCCCACACCTCATTGTTCCACCAAACCCTACCTGCCATTTGCTCATGAAGGAGCCTCGACACTGAACCCAAAAGTGTCGAAATCTGATAAGAACCCTCTCCCATAAATCCCAAAACCCCCTCCGAATACTACAGGAATACTGAGCGATTCTCGCACGCCAACACTCCCTCGATCGTCACGGAGGCTGAACTGAAGAGAATTCGGTCCCGATACCACATCCCGGATACCCACGCAGCTAGGGTTCCTAGATCCGGTGAGAAGATGTACCAACGGCCGGAAGGTTGAATGGCTAGTCCTCGTGACCCTCTTGGAGAAGGGGTTCGTTTCCCTCTGCGATATCTTCATAGTAACCTGCTTTGGGGTTTACGGGGGTGGGTTCATTTCAACTAATCTTAGAACTCGTACATTCACATCTTGGCCTTCGTGGCCCTCCGCCATGAATTGGGCGTGGAGCCCTCACGAACTCCTTCTTTACGATATACAAAATAGTACAATCTAGGGAGAAGGGTTCGAGGCCATTATAAAGCATTCTCAAAGTCGGGAGAGAAGTTCGAGAGGCGTTAATTGTAAACACGCCTTGAGCAATAGAAAGGTGGCATGAAAAATGGTTCTACGTCAAAGGCCCCAAATCTCTTCTCTACTTAATCGGGCCCTTGGCGAGAAGATCTCTGGCTGATTTTGGAGACATTTCAAGAAAGAGAAATGGAAATGATGGAACTTTTGACAATTTCCCCGAGGAGGTGGAAATACGGACTCTCTCGAAGCAAAACATGGTTATCGACCATAAATGTAATGTCGATCTATTTTATATGTATACTGAATTTTTTGAAAATGCTTTTATGATGTGGATTCTAACACGAGTTGTATTGGTTATCAAGATATCTTTGATCAAACCGAGCTCTTTAGAGATAAAAGAGCTCGAAGATTTTTTTTTGTCGGGAAGCCTTCTAAGTTGTTGAAACTCAGCGAAAGAGGCTGCTCCGGCCGAACCAATCCGGAAACATATATGAGCGAATTCAAACCGAGCGAACGAAGTCAAGAGGTTCTGTTTGGAAGAGACTCTCCGCCTCGCCGTAAGAAGAGGAGGCGATCGAAAAACCCGAAACAACACCCTTTCCAACCCCTTCCGAAGCCACCCGGTAAATCGAGCCAACCACCACATCCGTCACCCGACGAGGAGGCCTACTCGATCGTCGATCGAAGAAGCATCCTGACGCAAAAAAGTCGAGAAGCAAGATAACGCCTGATCGGCCAAGAAGAGCTTAGGGTGCCCCGATCTTCGATCATACCCCCCTTCGTCACCAGAAATACTGATTGGCGAAGAAAGGTGATCGAGATGAATTTGTCAAACCTCGCCCAGGAAGAGAAGCGAACACTGACTGACCACCCAAGCTCTGCGATCGGTCACTCCTCTACAAGAACCCGGTCCAAACAAATCTCCTCTCCAGAGACCAGTATCTGTTGAACTGAACCTACTCCTCCGAGAAACAACCACTCTCCTTCCCCGAAAAGGTCAAGACCTTCTTGAAGCAAACAGTCCTTGGTCGGCTATATCATGCCGAGGTAGTGGGATCTCGAAATTATATGGCCTATATTCAATGCTAATTTTTCGTTCGACTATTCGGGGCCTTCGTGTGAGAACGCCGACGATCATAGGTTCGATGATCACACCTGGACGGAATTTGCTCGATGAAGGGATGATTTATTTGGCTAAGGTAAATAATCATTCCTTTATTTTTCGTCTTTCATCTTAATTGTATATCCGGATACTAAGCTTGAGTCTTATTAGAACATTTGCAGAGGCTAATGTTGTCTTTGGACGTTCGCCCAAGACACATAAATGAGGAAGCCGAGGAAGATTTCATGCGACAAGAGATCAACATCTTTGAGATCGACCTTGGCTCGAGAAAGGGCTAATCGAGAAGACTCTCTTCAAGTCATCGATGGCCTCAACGAGACTTGGATAGAGCTAAGATGGATTTGAGGACGTCGGCGCAACGAAGTAAAGGGCCACAAGAGATAGGTTGGCCGCCTCTGAAGCTAGCCAACAAACTTTAACCGATTCGAGCAAGAACTAGTCGAAGAAAACTTATTCTTGAGGGCAAAAATGAGGAGTTTTCTTGACCAACCGAAAGCTCGGCTATTCAACTTGGCGAGGCTCAATCAAAGGCCCAGGATGAAGGGCGGACCACAAGAACAAAGCGCCACAAGCTTCATCTTAAAATAAAGGATCTTGAGGAAGGGGTCCTCTTACACAGAAGAGCTCGAAAGCGAATCTGAGTAGAATATAGAGACTCGGACGAGCTTAACGTCGAGATCATGAAAGTTTACTCGGAAGACTACGAAGACCGAGAGAGAGGCAAAGAAAAGCTCTGTCACGCTTCAATTGGACCCAACTCTACTCAACTCAAGAAGGCGAAGGTGGTGCTGCAGGTGTTCTTCCACGCTTTTATTCCGACTTATGTAAAAATTTATCTGTTTAAACATTTTACGTTTCTATATTAGTGTATTTTTGTTCATGAATGAATAAGTCGAATGAATGTTTTAGTTTTCTGACCAATTTGCAATCTCTTTAATTGTGAACTATCTTTCCGGTTAGTTTTTGTCAATAATTCAATATCGGTAAAATGAACCTAAGCGTTGAATCGGTTAAGATATATAATAGTTAATGTATGAGGCGAAGGGAATTGAATTTCATGGGACAGATTTAACTTAATCGAACAAAAAGGATGAATTCAAACACTTGGGGTTTTAACTCAAATTGTTAATTAACAATTAAGCATGTCATATAATGAGATAAAGTGATGTTAAAAAAGCGAGGCATTAGAACTCAACACTTAAATAAAATAAAGTACCACATACTCATCGGTTCAGAAGTGTGAGATCGGTACCATTTGTTTACTACTCGGGGTGAAACAATTATATGAAAACCAAGATATAAGGACCAATTGTGACCATTGATTTACCACCCCTGGTAAAATCAATATAGGATCCTTCAAATCACCACTCGGGGTAGAAACGACAAATGAAATTTCGCCATCGAATGGCCATGAAGTCCTACCATTCCTCCTTACACCGTAGTGACCATAGGACAAAATAGGACCCGGGACGATAGTGACCATTGATTTACCACCACGGTAAAATCAATATAGGATCCTAAATACACCACTCGGGGTAGAACGACAAATAAATGGGTCGCCATCGAATGGCCAAAGAAGTCCTACCATTCCTCCTTACACCATAGTGACCATAGGACAAAATAGGACCAAGACCAATAGTGACCATTGATTTACCACCTGGTAAAATCAATATAGGATCCTTAAATCACCACTCGGGGTAGAAACGACAAATGGGTCGCCATCGAATGGCGTGAAGTCCTACCATTCCTCCTTACACCATAGTGACCATAGGACAAAATAGGACCAAGACCGATAGTGAAAAAGTGTCTTTTTATTGATAATGAACAATAATATCTGAGACTTAGATGAGTTAACTTGATCTTTATTGAAAGTATTTCAAGGCTTTGCCCGATTGTGCCAAGTGTTTTGATTTGGAACCATCTAATGCCCTTAAGGTAAGTGCTCGGTTTGGATACTTGATCACCTCATATGGTCCTTCCAGGTTTGGCATTAACTTTCCGTGTTTTGAGGTGTAGAAGCTTGGCACTCACGAAGGCGAAGTCTCTACTTCGAATCTCAAGCTTGACTCCTTTGTTATAATGCTTTAGCTACTCTTCGTTGATAAGCGGCCGGTTTTAAGTAGAGCAACCTCTCTAACTTCTTCTAGCAGATCCAAATTGGCCTTGATCCTTCGTCATTGTATATTTCTTTTGTATTGGTGACCAAGACTTGGAGATCCGATTCGACGGGGACTAAGGCATCGATACCATAAGCCGGTCGAAGGTGAATCCCGATGGTAGTCCTTGGTGTAGTCCGGTAAGCCCATAACACATGTTGAAATGACTCCTCCGGCCATCTTCCTTTAGCTTCATCTAGTCTGCTGCTTGATCCCGATTCAAAGTGACGTCTGTTGGTCACCTCAACTTGGCCATTTGATTTGTGGATGAGCACCAGAAGTCTTTTATCTTTGAATCTGACTCCTTTAAAAATGCTTCAAATTTTGATCCCCTTAATGGCGTCCGTTGTCCGAGATATTAATACTATAGGGATCCGGCGAAACATTACGGACTCTTTTATGAACTTCAAACATTCTTGCTCTAAGTAATTTAGCAAGTGGCCGCTCTACCCACTTAGTCATGTAATCAATAAGAACTATGATAAAGCTAACGACATTTAGCTTTAGGCAATGGACCCGATATATCTACCCCAGACAATGAAGGGTATAGGAGATAAAATCGAGTATAGCTCTTCGGCATTGATGATGGATCGGACCATTGAGTTGGCACTTTTCACATTTTTGACATACTGTAGCTTCCTTGAAAATTGTAGGCCAATAGTATCTTTGTGAAGTACTTTGTAAGCAAAGATTTAGCGAATTATATGATCACCATAAATGCCCTCGTGAACTTCCCGAAAGAGCATATTCCGCCTCGAGATGGGACGAGCACTTCAAGAATGGTGAAAGAAAAGGCCAATCGATAAAGATCCCCATCAATAAGAACAAAGTTGGTATTTCTTGTATTTGATCTTCTTTGCTAACATCTCGATCCAGAAGGAAGGACGCCATCCGCCAAATACTCGATGTAGAGGGTCATCCGGTGAGTTAGATCGCTCGATACACATCATCGCTTCATCTTTGAACACTTTCGGTACATTGCAGAACTTCCAAGTAAAGCTGATCCGTTAAAACATCGCATCCGTAGTAGCCAATTTCGACAATGCATCGGCGATAGAATTGTCATTACGCTCTATGCTTACGAAATTCGTCGAAGCGAAATCATGAAGTTTCGGTCCTTTAACTCACTTGAATACTTGATCATCCGATTTCCACGAGCTTCATAGTCCCTCGATGGGCTGCTTGACAACCAACCGAGAGTCATTGTAGATAATAAGGTTAGGACCTCTAGACTCTTTTGCCAATCGAACACCCATTAAAGACTTCGCTTCATACTCGGCCGTTGTTTATCGCTTTAAATCCAAATCGATGGCTCTGTTGAACTTTGAACCCGTCCGGACTTGTCAAGATAATTCTGCCCACTAACAGTTAGGGTAGAGGAACCATCTGCATATAGAGTCCAAACATTCTCGCTCTCATTGAAGAAGCGCAATCGCTTTCGATCGGACGATTCGATTTAGGTAATTTCGGCATCTCGCGGTGAAGCGAACATTCTACTTATGAAATCGGCCAAAGCTTGGCCTTTGATAATGTTCGTGGATGGTATTGATGAAAAGCGTGACAACTCCATTGTCACGCCGCTAACCTTCCTGAAACTTCGGCTTGCCCATCACATGCCTTGATGGGCGATCCGTGTAGTAAACTGTGAGCCGAGCCTTGAAAATCTTGTCGAAGCTTCCTACTAAAAATTATCAAGGCGAAGGCAAATTTCTCAACATTTGGATACCGGTTTGACATCTCGCAGAGACGTGGTGACATAATAGGCCGGATCTCGTCTTCCATCGATCTCCGAAGAAAGATCCTTCCAACCGCATTAACGAACTTGCTGCTAGATCTGAGATATAAGGTCTCTGCTGGAATGGGTTTCACCCGATAAAGGAGTAGAAGAAAGATACGCCTTTATGCTCTGGAAGGCGTCTTCACACTTTAAAGTCCACTAGAACGTCTTCGCATTCTTGACTACTTTCAATGTATCAAAGAAAGAAGGCACCTCTCTGCAGATTTGGCGACGAACCTCCTTAATGCTGCAATCCTGCCAGTCAGACGTTGGACGTCTTTGAATGACTGAGGAGTCTTCATGTCAAGAATGGCTTGAATCTTTTCTAGATTGGCCTCAATACCCCTTTGACTAACAAGATAACCCAGAAACTTCCCCGCTGTAGAGGCCGAAAGTGCACTTGGCCGGATTAAGCCTTAGTTAGACGATGACAGACGATCTGAAAGCATTCCTCAGATCGTCTAAATGACTCTGAACGTGCATGCTTTTCACGATCATGTCATCAACGTATACCTCCATGTTCCTTCCTACCGCTTTATCGAAGATGAAGTTCATCATTCTCCGGTAAGTGGCTCCGGCATTTATAAGGCCAAAAGTCATCTTCTTGTAGGCGTAACTTAAGCGATTGTGTAATAAATACTGATCTTTGGGATGTCCTCTTTACACATGGATATTTGGTGATAACTGAAAAAGCATCCATAAAGCTTAGTAATGCATACCCAAGTGGCATTGATAAGTCGATCAATATGGGGTAGAGGATAAAATCCTTGGACAAGCTTTATTGAGGTCGTTGTAGTCGATGCAAACCCGCCATTTTCCATTCTCGCACCAACACCACATTAGCCATCCATTCGGGATAATCAATCTCATATATAAAGTCGTGACCCATGACTTTCTTTATTTCGATCAATGATTTTACGTCGTTCAAAGCAAAGATCCGTCTTTTTCGAGGCAAGAAGCTTTCTTTGAGGATCTACATTCGGTTTATGCTTCATTTATCTTCCGACTAACTCGTGCATGTCCCTTGGTTCCCATGCAAAAATATCCGCATAAAGACAGCGTAAGAGTTCTATGAGATTTGTTGAAGAGGGTTCGGTAGACTGAACCGATCTTCACTGATCTTGTCCGGCTTTCGAGGATCAATTCGACCTCTCCGTTCTCTCGTGAGGAATCATCATCGGTTCGAACTACTTTCGGTAAAAGGCTCGATCTCAATTGTCATCGCTACTTTTTTGTTTGTCAACCCCCACTCCGGAGGAAATAATGAGATTCCCAGTAGCATCGTCGGGCTAGATCCAAGTCCCCGCCACCTCTCCTACTCCGTGGTAGTGGGAACTTGATTTTGAAATGAGGATGGAGGTCACGACTTGGAAGCAGTTAAAGTAGGTCTTCCCGGTATAAGCGTTGTGGTGAATCAACGTGCACAACATAGAATTTACACACTATTTCGACTTCTTTGGGTCTTTGTCTGCGAAGACGGTCGGGAGTTCAATAGTGCTCGCAACTTTGACAGGATCATTCTTTGAAGCCGTATAAAGGAGCTTCTGCCCGAGCCTCCATTTTTTACGCCCATCAAGGTGCATCCTCCGATAGGCGTGGGCATCTGAGGATATCCATCGAAGATCCATTATCTATCATCATGCGCCCATGTCCACCGTGCCCTTTGCATTTGTGATCACAAAGCCCCCCTCATGCGGCTCGATGGGCTCCAGAAGGATAGTCGGCGTCGGTAAATGATATAGCAGCGATCCGGGAATGGTCTATCGCCTTGAGGGAACATCTCATCGCGGTCGTGGCCGAATCCGGGTAAGCCCTTCTCTTCCTCCCTATCAACTTCCCTGCGGACCGGTTATCACATCGATAACATGCCTTGGCGGCGATCTGGAACCCTCGAGGCAAATTCGAGCAAAGACGGTTAACGTTCTTGCCCGATTATTCTACCACATACCGCACCAACAAGCCGCCTTTAATCTTCCTCTCCACAAAGTCTTTCAAATTGCAACACTCGTTAGTGTCGTGGCGGTGACTGATGATAGCCACAATCTTTACGAGAGTTACCACCTTGATTCGGTAATTATCACGGGGTGGCTCAAAGAAAGGTTGGTTTCGATTTGATCCAAAATTATCGATCTATCGGTGTTTAGTTTGGTGTAGATATTATTCACCTTGGTAGGAACGGAGGGATGACCGCTTCTCTTCGCTGTGAATTATTGTACTTTTTGAAGCGCCTCCGTCAGATCATTATACCCCCGTTCTCTCCTCGTTCAACTTGAGCTTAGAGCCATCGACTTTCCCTCGACGAAGGAGGATGTTTCAGTGTTCATAGCTTCTTCCACAACGATGTAGTATACGCTTTGTCAAAGGCTTGGCCAAGTTTCTTCTTGGATGATTGAACATCAACTTCTTCACCAACTTTTGGACTTTACCAGATCCAATCCATTCGGAACAAACCTACGACTGGAGATCATTAAGATCGGACACCGACCGATCGCTTCTCTGAACCTCTTTACATATCTTGCCCAAAGATTCATTTGGTAAAGCTACTTGGATCTGTGCAAAAAAAGAACGTAAAGCTTTCTCTTCTTCTGGTTGCTCAAAGCAGGCATGGAACTTATCACAAAGTTCGGTCCACAAGGATATGGAATCGAAGGCAAAGTTCCCAACCACTGTCTCGCATCTTTTCTTAGCGTCGTAATAAAGGTGTGGCACTTGGCAGCGTCAGTGAAGTCGTAATAGTCCATTAGCCGGTCGAACGCCTGGCTATGGTCATAAGGGTCCCCGGTTCCATCGTAACTTTCCATGCGAGGCAATTTTTAGTGATATCCGCCTTTTCGCCGAGAATATCGAGGGAAAAGGGATGCTTTCTTTCCGGGCGTCCTTCACTCGCTTTGGACCTCGGCCGATTGCTTTCGAGCTCTTTAAACTCCTTCACTAGAAAATCAGCGCCTTCAGTCGTGGGAAACCTCTTTCTCATGAACAACATTATGTCTCTGAGAGGATCGACCTCCTCCTGCCGATCCTACTGCCCTAGAGGGACTTCTTGATCTGCTTCGGTACACAACTCTTTCCTTGTGGTGAGAATGATCACGTTGATAGTCCATTACCCGGACTTCGGGTACGACCTCCTTCGACCTGCTCCTTTGTTGATAATCATCTCGATCTTTGAGAGGTAACTTGGCCATTATCGCCTTCTTCGAGGCCATGGGAGTTCCGCTCTCGATCTCCTCCTACTTGAGAATGATCCTAGAAACACGCGTGGAATGCTTTGGTTCCTTACCCTTTCGTCGAGTCTCCTCCTTATGCCCACTTCGTCCTTCGTATTGATCATGGCTAGATGCTTAAATCCTGTGATTCCGCCACACCAAGCATCTGCCTCGGCTATATATCTCTCTTTGCTTTAACAGACCGCCATGGCTCTATCTCGCTTCGTCGCCATCTTTGCCAACTTGGCGACTCTATCCTCTGCTACTTTATGATAAATCTTGGTTGGTGAGCCTTCCACTTTGTCCTCGACCATGATCTCGCTCCTCATTCGCGATCGAAAACCAATCTTCGTCGATTTCTTGCCAGAATCTTGGACGGAGATCCTGAATTATGCTTAGAAGCCGTGTTTCTCGTGAGCACTCTTGGAAGGACCAGACGATCCTTCATCAAACACGAGGCGATGACGATTAACAACCATCATCGCCTACGGTGTACCATCCCTACCTCATCATCTTAGAAGTAGGTTAAACGATTGTGATTGAAAATTTTAATGACACTAGAACTCAAAACCCTCCTTCTAGCGCTTGATGTTAACGCCGGGATCTTTCTCCACGTCGAATCACGTAAGGCGTCCCGATCTGCCACACGATAAACACGACTAACGACAAAAAAAAGCGTTGCCGGTTCCGTCGGGGATAGCTTCAGCGTGAGAATTAAGACGTGTTCACAAAGTTAACAATGGAGGAATGTATGGTCTAGTGTATTGAGAGAGATAATAATTCGATTTTGTGTGTGTATGGGAGAATATGAATAATCAATATATATAAGAACGTACCTCTATCTGAGGCTTCCTTGCTATGTTATATCTATCCTCGCTTGGATTCTGCGCCACCCACTATCACCGACACCTCCTACGACACGATGGGCTCTGCTAGATCGTATAAGGTTTATCCTTTGCTTTTGTGCTTTTTTCACTGGCCGGCCATGATCCCATCCACATTAATCGTGGCGGGAACCTCGTCAAGTCGTGCTTTTTTCATCATCACAAGTCAAAGTAATGAGATATTAAAATATCCGATGGGTCAATCCATTTGGACCAACCCGGCTTTTAAAGATTAAAGCGGATACAATATGGTGTTGGGCCCAATGGTTTTAACGGAAAAAATAAAGGCCCAATGGATTTCTTCATTGTGAGTAGCCCGATGTACAGACCCAAAAATAGGAAATATCACGACCCAACAAGAAGTAAGATTTTAAAGAAATATAATAGCCTTTAAATTTAAACCCAGCAGATCGGTCAGTCGGGAGAAATAGGAGAAGATCGAGTCGAGAAGAAAAAGCGAAGAAGAAGTTGGAAGACAGGAACTCCTCGGCCGTGCAGCGGCCTTCTTTATTCGACCGACCCCCTCGGCCCCGCCCCCTACCGCCCCCGCCTCCTCCACCTCCCCCTCTCCCCTCTCCTCTCCCTCTCTCCCTCCCTCTCCTCCTAGTTTTCTTGATAGCCTCCCTACCGAGGGCAAATGCCCCCCTAATTCCGGCCATTGGTTATCGACCTTTTTGCTTCGATTCGATGCATAATGAGTGAAGTTAATTTTAATTGGTTAATCCGATTAATTCATCGATAGTTAAAAATATAATAAACTTTAGAAGTGATATAAAATTTAGTTGATCTTTAGTCAACTCAATTCTCAACATTATAAAGGATTACATAAAAATATTATTAGTTATAAAATTTATTATTTTAAAAATGTTAACATTTTTCTAATTTTATTTGATATTTACATATCGTATGAACCTGATTTTTTGGGTAATTTGCTAATATAACCCAGCAGTGTAGATGACTCATACTTATAAATAAATGCAAAAAAATAAGTTTTATAGAAGATTTTTTTGTTGAATCAACCAGTTGATTTTTTAAAAACAATTTATAAGTACAAATGTACATTTTGAGCATTTAATTTTAAGTTAAAATATTGATATTTGTACAGTTATAAGAAAAAAAAACAAATATTTTAATACACTAAATTTAGAGTATTGGTACGTTAGAATACATGCAAATTTCAACATGCGATTCATAAAACTGTCTATTCTAGACTGTTTAGAATAAGTGTCACGAATTGATGTTTTCGTAAAGAAACAACAAAATAAAATAAATATAACCAAAATTTTGGCTAAAATAGGAATAAATATAGGATTTTAGCTTCTGTTAAATACAACAACTTGAAGGATGGAACAAGAACAAATACAACTTGCAACAAATATGCGAGAAAGGAGGTGTCTCAGCCTGGACTGGCGGGTTCCACCGGGAATCAATTCTATGTCCAGTCAAGTTTTGCCCGATTGTACTACTTTGGTCAAAATTTAGATTTTTTATTATTTTTTTGTATCAATTTTTTTTTTTAAATTAACTACTTTAAATAATATTATAACTCAATTTTATTATATTTTAATACATAAAAAACGAGATTTTTTTAAATTTTATTAATTACTAATAATATATATTTTTATATATTTATGATACCACCGACCCGCTACCCGGTAACTTTTTTCGGTTCGATGAGCTGTCCGGGTCAACATTGGTCTGCAATCTTGAGAAATATGAACATAGTCAGGGATTTTGTATTGAGTTGCCCGCAAAACAAACATCCAAACTAGTTTGCCAACATAAAGAATTCTTAGTTCATACAAAATATGATATTAAAAGCTTCCCCGTGCTTGCTCATTGGAGCTGTTTTGTTTTTATAGGAATAGGAATTGCATGTGCAGATAACAATAACTACATCGATCTCAATAACAACTTTATCGTAACTTAGATTTAATGGGAATATGGTTGATGATTTCATGGGTTGAAGTTTAAATGCTTATATTGATTTCTGGTACTTATACCACCATTAGTTTCCATGGTTTTGTTTTGTAATCCACGGAAGTGGTTAGCATGAAATTTATTTTTGGATAAGTTGGTCGATTACCCGAAGAAATCTTTGTGCATGCAGACGCATAATCATGTGTGTCGGATCTGTAATCCACAGTTGGTTTGCATTCTTTAAAACTGTTAACCTTTCATCTTTAGAAAGAAACACTTCAATACTCCATCCGTTCCTTAATATAAGTCGTTTTAGAAAAATATTTTTGTTCCTTAATATAAGTCATTTGAGAATTTCAAGTAAGCATTAATGACTTAGTTTCCAATATTAACCCAAGTATTAAATACTCCCCTCCTATTCAGATTAAATGATGTTTTAGGGAGTTTAATTTTATTCTATATAAGTGTCGTTTTAGAATCTCTATGCAATATTGCACTATTTTTTCCTAATTTACCCCTTTATTTAATATGCTTAGTAAATGCAATTGTGAAGAGAGAAATAATTAATTAGGGACAATTGTGGAGAATGAAAGGAGACAATTGTGAAAAGAGAAATAATTACTAATTAGGGACACAAAAGACATTTTGTGTTATTTCTTAATAAGTGTGCTTAACTCTAAAATGACATTTAATCTGAATAGGAGGGAATATAATTTTAGTTCTCTCAGTATTTTCTGTCCAATAAATAAAAATCTATTTTTTCAATACAAGAGCAATATACACAATGTTAATGCTTTACAATCATTTCTTTAATACGTGTGCACAATTCTAAAACGACTTATATTAAGAAACGAATTTAATACGTGTGCACAATTCTAAAACGACCTATATTAAAAAACGGAGGGAGTATCATGTTCCTTTCTAACTTTGATGCGTAAAATAGACTTCCATGGTTAGTGAGAATGTACCGTACCCCCAAGCAATGATATTGGAGATTGATTGATGACATGGTGACCGCATTTAGTATAAACATATCTCTTCATGAAGTTGCATCAAATCGGGGCAGAGCTTTATGATACAGAGTGAGATCAAAAATATAATTACCAGGTCCCAGAGGACCCAGACCAATATACTTCCTAACACACAGCTCAGCCTGTTCAGATTGCAACAACCCAAAATGTGAGAAATTAGATAACATCCCATCAAATATGTTTTTGATGATGGATTATAATCTCAGGTATCAAATGACATAACAGATGATAACAAATAGTCTAAAGAAATAACAGACAAATCATCATTAGATAAAGTAGTCCTAATTGTGTTAAATTTGTATAAATATTTCTATCCATCCATTATTTTTGCAAACAAACGTACGTATAAAATCATGCTTGACCAAAGGAAGATAATAGAATGTGCCACATTCATGGCACACCAAAAATTGGAAAGACCAAATGAATGATTTACTCAAGAAATTACACACAAGTAAAGTATGACTTCAAGTAAAAGATAGACGAGAAAACTTTACCAGAGGGAGATAATTTTGAAGACTCAGGACTGTTTAATTAATTTATAAACACAAGTAACACATACCAATATAGTTATATACACCTTGCATCATGGAACCTAGTCCCTAACCTGCAATAGATTCAGAACTTAAGCAAAAGGCAGACGCCTTTAACTAACCTAAATAACACAGACTGCATAAAAGTGGTTGATGCTTAAATCCCCCTTATATATGTGTGTGTGTTGAACCACAAACACGTAATGGACTAACAAAAGCTCAATAACAAAGAAACTCAATAATCGATTTGTATAATTATTCAAGCACAAAATATAAAGCCTTAGGAATGCAATCTCACACAATCCAACAAAGGTTCAAAATCTCTGAAATAGTGAAATTTGAACCAAGAAAGGTTTGTTTTTCTTAAAACTCCGTAAATTCAAAATTTATGTGAATCCCTTATGTCATAAAGCTCATTTCTATTTTAAAAAGCTTGAACTCCTACTAGGCAATAGAATGCAATAATTAACCATAAGATTAGTTTTTTTGACTACATAAGTACTATATTTCAAGCAAAATAAGTAACATAGAGAACTGCATTTCATAACTACAAAATATCATTCCCATTATTTAGAAAAAAAACAAAGTTTCATTGCAATTCATAGTGCTACTCAATTCATAACAACAACAAAAACAAAGCAGAAGAGATTAAATTAAACCTCAACCATCAAAGATTAGCAGATTGTGGAGTCGGAATCACATAATCAAGCACCAACACACTCCAGAAAGTCCCTAGCTTTATCCTTCTGGGAATTCACCAGCTCAGAATTTGAGTCCAATCCATCCAATTCACTCAATCCAGGAAATACAGCTAATGAAGCAAGCGAATATCCCTTCGCTCTATCACAAAAGTTCTCCCCAAAAGTTAACTGCTTAATCGACGGAAATTTGCTTCCAATTCCTCCAACCACTTGCAATACTTGACCTTTCTCCTTTTCCCCCAAACTTTCCTTCATTTTCAAAAACGTGACTCTCATGGCCGAACCGTCCGGCGGCGCCACAGGACCGGCGAGGTCATTCACGACCCAATCGACGGCCATGATGTCCTCGACGATCGGGCGGACTGATTCAGTCACGACACTAACGTGCGCCGGGTGAGCAGCGTAAGCGTTGAGGTCGTCTATGGAGTGATAGCGGCTGTGAAGCAAGTGAGTGAAGGTGAGAGAAGATGATCGGTTGCGGAGGACCGGACCGGCGGTGATGTGGGCCACTTGGTCGAGTGAGATGAGGGCGTTGAGTCTGTTGACCATGGCGGAGACCTTTGACGGGTCGGTGTCGGGTTTGACTTTGAATAGCACTATGTGTTCGATGATTTGAGAGCTGGAAGTGGACATTTTGATGGGAGAAATGGACGCCAGCGATGAGGAGCGGTAGGGTTTGCAGAGGCGATGAGGTTTGAGTTTGAGAGAGAATGGCGATGGTGGTGATAACAAGTGCGTACGTGCGCTCAGTCTCACACACTGCATCGTTAAAAAATGGTGATAGGGTTGGTGGAGAGTTGATGGTGATGGAGAAATATACTGGGCCGGGTCGGCCATTGCATTATGAGATTTCTTTATTTGGATATATCTTGAAATTTTAAGCACGAGGAGGAAGGAACAATATAATCGATGAGAGAGAATTTAAAAAATCATAAACAAAGGAAATTGATATTTTTATATCGTTGTTATACATCTTATAGTAACTATTGTTTTTACTATTGTTATATATTTATAGTGACACTCTTCATGTAAAAATATTATTTCATCTGTCCTAAATTAATTGCTTAGTTTTAACTTTTTAAAGTCAAATTGACCATTTTTAAAATTAATCTTTTTATTATTTTTTCTAAAATATAGGTAAAGAGATTATAACCAAAAGAAAGCATATACAATTTATTACTAATCCCAATTTTTATAATTTTAGAAATATATTTATATATGCTTAATTATTAATTCTAAAAATAGTCTATTTGACTTTAAAAAATCAAAACTGAACAATTAATTTGAGACGGAGCGAGTATAATTTTTTTTATATATAAAATCATAAACCTAGCCCTAACCCTGACAATCTGTTAAAAAAAATTGTTGGAGGTCTACATTTCCTAAAAGACTTGCGAAAGCCCAAATGCATTTTCCATTTCTCTTGTAGTTGTACCATAAGAAAGCCAGAAAAAAAAAAAAAAATCTTTTTAGGGAAAAACACAACAAAACTACAGATATAACTCAACCAAACCATTACCCCAACTAGCTGTGATTGGCTGAAGAATGGATCCCATCCCATAGGAAAATGCAACTAAAAATGTACAAGTTCACACAAAAAAAAAATTTAATGTTAATTGAACCTTTGAGTTTTGATCAATTTTGGAATTGATTTAGTCCCATTAATTAATTGAATTTAAATTAAATAAAAAATGCATTTGTTAGTCTACTATAAGGAGATTAAGCGATAGCAATATATGGTTCAAATAAAAATTATATATTGTATTTTAATTATATCCAAAGTGGGATATATGAGAAAGTTCGTTGTTGTTTAAAAAAAACTATTTTCTTTGTGTCTATACTGTATTAATTAATTTAAAAAATGTAATAGAATATGTAATTGATCTAATTGTTTATTCCCGAACGAAATACTAGAAATTTGTGTCCGAGATTTTTCTGGGTTGGGAGCAATTGGGCCTATTCAGCCTAGTAGTCTGGCTCACAAAAATTTGGGCCACCCAAATTGGCTGCCTGCCATTTCCTCAATTGTTGTTGTAACGAGAATGAAAACAAACCAAAGAGTAAAATATTACAAGTCATTGTCAATCACAACAACCAAAAAGTAATATTATACACACAAATTAACACATGAAATTGTATCCAAATAATTACAAAAACAAGAATAATGAGTTCTATTATAGTGGGTATGATTTGTATACATTACCCTAAATTTATTTTAGAATGTCACACAAATATGTATTTGTCAAATCTTTTACCAAGTTTGTCCTTACAGTTGTCAAATCTTGTAACTAGCTATCCTTTTGAAACATTTTTATATAAATTGGACAACCCCTTATTTAACATACTTAAGATTAGGAATTCTCCATGTTCATAACTCTTATAGAGTCTTGAGAGTGAATTTTGAGATTACCTTATTTTGTAAATATGCAGCTTGTTTCTAGGGAATGACCCTGGAAAGATACTGGAATGTCGGTAAAATAATTATTGAAATGTTGATATATATATATATATATATATATATATATATATATATATATATATATATAATATTTTCAGGACCTAGGCAGATCATCGAATCGGAAAAGCTACTAGGGTAGATGGGTCATTTGGTCCAACCAAATTGGTCGAATCGTTATGAAGTAGTGATGTCATTAATATATAATAAATAATTAATTATAGTAATTATTAATTATTTTATATAATATTTATTAAATTTACAAAATAATTCAATTTATCAAAAAAACTAAACATATTCGTACAATGTTTACTTTATACAATTCAAATAAATACTAAATATATATAAAAAGAAAGATATTAAATCTTAATCATAACTCAAAACTCAAGAGTATTAAAATCAAACACAAATAATAAACATCTCTACGATACATTCAACCAAATTCGATAAAAAAAAAACTAAATATATTTGTACAATGTTGACTTTATACAATTCAAATAAATACTAAATTTATATGAAAAGTTAGATATTAAATCATGATCATAACTCAAAACTCAATCAATAATACATTCAATCAAATTCAAAGGCTTAGATTAGCAAAAAAAAATTATGAATCAGTAAAATCGCTTACCGGGTCATTAGGTCAATCGATCCAACCACCGGGTTTTACCAGATTTTGACCAAAAATGATTTTTTTGTTCCAATCGGACCGGAGTGCCGACCAATTCAAGTTTTTACCGGTTGAATCGTATGTCCGGTCCGGATTTAATTACTATATATGTAATACCCGTGAATTTTAATAAATTATAATATTGAGAATAAAGATTTGTTTGCATATTTATTTGAATATATATATATATATATAGCATCGACATGTGTTGTGATGGACATTTTAATTGATTAAGTCGGTGATAATTAAACAATGAAGCGAAGGTAATGAGAAGCTTAGTTTAAACTTGTGGAGTTATACCTAGTGTGGCAAGATGATGAATTGAGAAAATACTAATTTAACTAATGATGGAATTAATTAGTATTACTAATAAGTAAATAATTTCATAATGAGGTTGATTTATTTGTTATTCGTTAATTATCATGAATAATAGTGTGTGAAGAGAAATCATATATAATAAGGTTTTTCATTTAATATAAAGTGAGGTGTGACATTGAAATGAAAATAATTTTTATATAAAGCTATGTGATAAAAGTAAGCTTGACTTAGGTAATTGACTAAGTTATATGAAAAAGTCTTATGTGAGATTTTGATGTGTGTGGGAATAATTAAATGGATATTTTAAACCTATGAGAGAAAGTAACTTTGATTAAATAAATAAATTAATAATAAGTAACATTGGTATCCAATTAAATTATATCCTAGTCTAGAATAATTATTACTTGAAATAAATCAATGTACATGGATTATATGATTTTATGTGTAGTGTATGAGTGGGTGTATATGTATGCTCAATTGAGAACAAGTGTAGAAATAACCCTAAGTGTGCAAAGAAAATGCTGAGTATTAGAGTGTCCCAAAATCATAGTCCCATTCAAGAAAAGGCTCGGTAGTGTTTTTACAAAAAGCCTAGGACTCTATGCTTGAAAAATTAAGAGAGGAATGATGGCTATGGGGAAGGGAGGAGATGGAGTTGGTGATATTTTCCACCAACTTCTTGTTGCACAAAGGATCCTTCAATCTTCTATGGAGACAAACCTTAGGGCAAATTCTCCAATGGATAATCCTCCCTCTATAAATAGAAGTTCCTCTCTCAAATATAAGTTGTTGATTTCTCTGAGAAATTTCAAGTGAGTGAGAGTGTTGTGGAGCTTATACAAATCTGCAAATTGAAGCTAGAGTAGCAATTCAACTTCAGATAAGGTAACCTTTCTTCTAGATGTTCATACACTCAAGCTTTCCAAAGTTCATGAGTATGAAAACACTTGTTTAAGTTGAAATGGTTGTGGTTGAAACATGCTAGAATCTGTAAATTAATGTTAGATATTGTTAATATGGTCAAAAATGAAATCAATGAGAGTTAAACGAAGTAAAATGGTCAAGTAACGAATTCATAGGGAAGAGAATTGCTAAATGTGTTAAACTTTGGAAAAATGGCAAAAATCTTGAATTTATCGTTGAAATTAATTGTTTGTATGTATAGGAATGTTAGAAGCATGCTAGGAGTGTTATGTAGGAAGTTTATAGCAATTATACATTATTACATTGTTGCTTGGATGAGAATTGAGTTGAAAATTTCACAAAATCCGAACAGGGGCGAACATGGGATATCTGCTCGTGTTTTAGTAGGGGACACCTTGCCCCCGTGTGAAGTCTTTGTAACAACTAAAGAAGTTTGTTTTGTTGTTTGATGAAAGGAATCTTAACTCCACTTAATTTCAAGAACATACATACTCTCTAAACATATATCAATGTATTTTACAAGGTGTTTAGTAGGTTTGGGATTGAATCCTAACCTTTTTAAATGAAAAGTTAAAAGACGAAAAACATGTTTATAAAACCTTATGCCTTTTTGAATCTAACCTATTGAGCATATGTTTATAGCTTAATTAGTCTCGTAAATACATATGAAATGTGAACTTAACATACCTTGCATGTATAGATTGATAGTCATGACATCTTAGGGATTGAAAACCAATTGAGATGACAAACTCTATGATTTATATTGTGAACTTTGGAACAATTTATGCGTATGCCTCTAGAGATATTCGACATGTTCACGCATCTAGTTAGACATTGTTATAAATTATGCAAGCATGTGTATAAAGAAGTTGTTTGGCAATATTATGTGGTATAATGAATACTATGGCTAGTTGATTTATGTAATGCACTCTTTTAACTTTGAAAGATGGAATTATATGAGTAACTTTAATAAAGGGTCAAAACTAGCTTAGAGGTTCTTCAATATGTGAAACAACTTAAACATACGTAAAGTAAGAGAAATTTTGCAAATACAAAGATAAGCGTATGATGCAAAAGACTTTAAAGGTAAAATCATTGTGAGTTATGCATCTATGAGTTTGAATGTGTGTAGCCTATATGAATTTAGATATGTGTGATGGAAGTATGTGTAAATGTATATCAAGTATATATGACTAATGAATACATATACATACATATATAGGATAACGTAGTCCATTGAGGTGATATTACGCTATAAGTGGTAATCAACGCTAAAGGCAAGTCTCCTAACTCTCACAACTTTGGATTTTGTGCGAGTTCTCTAACTTCCATTGATTCACATATCGAATACAAGTTATCTAAATTCTCTACATTGTATATTGTATAAGTCCGAATTATTAACATACTTATATTGAGCAAATGACTATTACTATTCGGAAATCAATTACTTTGACAATATTGCGAGCATTAGATTTATTGTTCTTAAAGTGCATTATAAAAGTTGTCTAAACCTTTGATTCGGTTAGATTGTTATCATATGTTAGAAAGCTATCCAAACCAATTGACTTGGTGCGAGCTCTTGGAAATCTACTGAGATGAACAACCCTCTTAAAAAGGGGAAATCCTATATTATCGGGGAACCGACATGCGCACACAAATATGATTAAGTGTTATGCATAACGTAGGGTACCTTAGGCTGATCACCTGTTGTACTCGTTTATCTTGGATTGCAGAATAATATTGTGAATTCTAGTAAGAGTTCTTAGTCTTTAATGACTGCTTAGTGTTCATTATTATTGAACCTCGAAATAATTAAACCTTGAAATATTATTGATATCCTTCAATCTTTAGTGACATTTATCAAACACTTTTGATATTTCTTGATATCCTTGAACTACCATTTACTGTTATACCCTTGAAGATTCAAATGCTATAATTGTCAATTCTCTTTGCTATATTACTTGCTAGGCAAACTTGTTGTTCATTCTTGCTTCCCTAAAAACCTTACAGTTAAGGCAGAGCAAGGCGGTACCTCGGGAAAGGATGATGTATTAAGGATGATTAATTATGTTTAAGTTTAATCAATGGATTGTTGTAGTAATGGTTACGGAACCTTGGGACGCGAATATTTATATTATATCAATGTAAATTATTCTATTATTCCGTTGTTGATGTTTTTAGTGTGATGTTAGAATTAGCACGTGGCGAACCAAATTCGAGATACGAGTGTCTGAATTTGGGGGCGTCTGTGACGCCCCCAAAATTAGGTATACATCACCCATCTTGGGTCGTCAGATACAAGGTACAAAATTCAAATACAACTTACCAATACAACTGTCGTGTATAATACGACAAAACATAACTGTGAGTTTGAATACAATTATTGTCTACTAGAGATTATAAAAACTCAAAAGGAGTCCTCATTAATTATTATCACACTATTTCACAGAATAGTGAGGACTATTAATGCTATCCTCTGGACCGTCTCTCCAGTTTCCGACTAGTCCTCGCTTATGTTCTCATTTCACGAAGAAAGCGGTGAAAGAAAAGGGTGAGCTCAACTAGCCCAAGAAGAAATATTATGACTAAGATAATGCGAGAATAAATTATCGTTAGCCTTCAGCATGTTAAACCGATAAAATATAACAACATCAAGTTTAAGCTGCGTGCAGAACAAGCAATCCATTAAAAGAGTCAAGTAGAGAAAAAAATCTACTATCTTTTTATGATTTAAATAGTTTTCATCACTTTTATCATTTGAGACTCGAATTTTAATAAATAATTCACATCATCCCCGCACTACTACGAGGATATTCATTAGGGTCACGACCACAAATTCCATGCACTTCTGAGCCGAGAATATTTGTGTATTCATCAATGGTCATGATCATGCCAACAAGCGCCCATCAATGCACTACGGGCCAATGAGGGCGACTTTTACCACATCATTTGTAACATTACGGTCATGATTTACAAGAATAATCCTTGGTCATAATCATACCAAGTCCATCTATGCACTTCTGAGGCCACAGATGACTTTCAACATAATATAAACATGAGGATGATGACAATGATATAAGAATTCAATAAAACAAGTTCAAGAATTAATTTATCCAGGAACTAATAATGTCCAAATTGTCAACATGACATTTGCTTTGTAGAGTAAAATTCAAGAATGATCGGAAGAATATTTCCATGAAAAGATCTTTGGATGAATCGCAAATATCAAGGATATTCTACTAATTTCATGGAGTATAAGTCAAAACTTTAACCAACTGAGTATAATAAAGAATGGAATAACAAAAGAAATCATCATGTAAGCGGTACCAACAGAATAATAATAATAGAACCAGGTCAGGCAAACTTTGCACGACAGGATGTTCCAACAGAATAATAAAGATGGAACCAGGTCCGGTGTAAAACACATAGACAGGATGTTCCAACAGAATAATAATAAAGAGCGGAACCGGTCGGCGTAAAAGCCTGAACAGGATGTTCAGCGAGAATAATAAAAGCGGAATAATAGAAGAATGTCACCAAGTATAGGGTATCCAGCGTATCTGAGTTATTCAATGAATAATAAGAAATGGAATAATGAAGTTCTCTTCATGAATACAAAAGAATAATATCCCTAGTAGTAAAATAATACTTGATATTAGAGTAGTGAAAGTAACAGAAAACTCTTCTTCTTTCTCTCTATAATTTCTCTCTAGAGTTCAATTGAATTCTGTAAGAAAATAATGAAGGAATGAGCTTACTATTTATAGGAGAATTGAAGGATACTATTGGAATGCATCTGGTAGGAATTTAGACGAAATCATTTCTTTGAGTTCTGATAGATCAAGAATTTTTTTTTTTCAAAGAGTTGGCCAATGAAAAAATGAACACATGTTACTTTAAAAGTTTTGACCAATTAAAGATGCTCCATAATTTACAAGTTGACAACATTTTGCAGGATTGAAAAAAATTTGGCCAATAATGACCAGGCTTGGAAAATTAATCCGAATCCTGCCAAAATCACACATCACCCACCCACATATTAAACATATAAATATATATACTATATACATACTAATATCACCATTAATCCCACCACCACAAATCATACACTACCCATCACTCACACACGTCACTTGATACTAATTCCCCACCAAAACAATTATCATCATATAAAACAAAAATACTTCCCACTCCACTTTTCTTCCCCCCCCCCCCCCATATCCTGCATTCCCACTCAAATTAATATTTATATATATATATATATATATATATATATATATATAACAATTACTATAGCAATAATTGAACAAAACTAAGTGACTTCTCACGTAAGCAGATCGATAATCAATACTGGTGTATTTCTACTATGCAACCACACGTATTACTGTACTTTTACTACCGAGTAGCTCAACAGTATTAATGATAAAACTTCCGCCGTTATTTTCAATAAAATATTTTTGTCGTTTTCTCAATCCGACAATAATTCTGTTGTGGGGTCCACCAATTATTGTGTCGTCGTACAACCCCGACCAATCGAATATTATATAACAACTTGCGTACTTTGCAAAATTTATAAATATTACCCACCACTATAACATTATATCATAATATTCAGAAATGATAATTATAGAAAATTCATCTTTATTCAAAAAGTTGGGGTCTTACAACCTCCCCTTTTTAAGAAATTTCGCCCTCGAAATTAGGGTACGTACCTGGTATATCGAAGAGGTAAGGATACCTTGATTTCATTTCCTCAACATTGTGGTTCTCCATAACACTTTGACTTGAGGTATAACCTTGGAACGTAGAATATGTTCTTTCTTATCCAAGATTTGAACAGGAACCTCTTCATACGTCAAATCTTCCGCTATTTCGTCCGGTTCTAACTCAATAATGTGGTTCGGGTCTTTCACATATTTACGTAACATGGATATATAAAAAACGTTATGAACACGAGACATACTTGGCGGTAAAAGCGAGTCTATAGGCCGCGGTTCTACTCGATCGAGGATTAAAAATGGGCCAATGAATCGAGGATTGAGCTTTCCTCTCTTTCCAAATCTCGTAACTCCTTTCTATGGAGCAACACGTAACAACACATGATCTCCAATATCGAATTCCACGACCTTTCGATGAAGATCAGCATAACTCTTTTGTCGATCTTGTGAGGTTTTTATACGTTGTCGGATCGTTTGAATCTTTTTCGTAGTCATACGTACCAACTCTAGTCCCAACAACGTTCTTCTTCTCCACCTCATCCCAAAGATCTTCGGAAGCGACACTTTCTTCCATACTGGCGCCTCGAATGGAGCCATGTCGATGCTTTTGCTTGATAAGCTTTGTTGTTGTAGGAAAACTCCACCAACTGTAGAACTTGTCCCAACTTCCTTGAAGTCAAGGATCTGAGTCTTAATAAATCTTCCAAAGTTTGAATAGTCCTCTTTGATTGTCCGTCCGTCACGAGGATGATATGCCGAACTAAATTGTAAATCTGTGCCCATAGCTTTTTGCAAACTAACCCAAAATCGTGAAGTAAATCTTGGGTCTAGATCGAAACTATGGATCTTTGGCATACCATACTGATCTTTACAATCTCGTTTATGTCACATGAGAAAGACATTCAAGTGTATAAGTTTCTAGTATAGGTAAGAAATGAGCGGACTTGGTCAATCTATCAACAATGACCCAAATTGCATCAATGCCTTGAGAAACCTTGGGAAGACCGAAGAATCTTGAAATCCATGGTAATGTGCTCCCACTTCCATTCGGAATTTCAAGTGGTTCTGAATGGACCTTTTGGTACTTGATGCTCCGCACTTGACTCGTTGACAAGTTAGACACCTTGAGATAAACAAATATTATCTCTCTCTTCATATTGCTCCACCAAAATGTATAATGAAGATCACGGTACATTTTGGTACTCCCAAGATGGATTGCAAACGGTGTGTTGTGCGTCTCCATCATGATTTTATACTTTAAATCAGGATCGTTAGGAACACAAAGTCTGGAGTTGACTCGAAGTATTCCTTCTTCATCGATTCTTGCTTCCGGCATAGCACCTTCTTGCACTTTCTTCCTCATACGCATCAGCTCCAGGTCTGTAGTTTGAGCAACTTTAACTTTATCAATTAAAGTTGGTTCTACCCGTATATTCGCCATCATCACGTGGGTCCCTGGAGTCTTTATCTCTAACTCCACCCTTTGTAAGTCACACAAAATGGGCCTTTGTGTTGACAATATCGCACTCATACCTGCATATGATCTTCTACTTTCGATAAATCACCTACCACGTTCGCTTTTCGGGATGGTATTGTATGGTATGATCATAATCTTTCAACAGTTCATGCCAACGTCGTTGTCGCATGTTGAGTTCCTTTTGAGTAAAGAAATATTTGAGGCTTTTATGATCCGTAAAGATCTCAACCTTCTCCCCATACAAGTAATGCCTCCAAATCTTTAGTGCGAAGACAACAACTGCCAACTCTAGATCATGAGTAGGATAATTCCTCTCATATTCTTTGAGTTGTCTTGAGGCATAGGATATGACTTTTCCATGTTGCATGAGAACACATCCCAACCCTTTGCCCGAAGCATCACTGTAAATGACAAATCCTTCCGAGCCAGTTGGTATTGTCAGAACAGGTGCCGAAATGAGTCTCCTCTTGAGTTCTTGAAAAATCTTCTCACATTCTTCACTACAACCGAACTTTGTATCTTTCCGAGTCAGCTGAGTCAATGGACTAGCGATTCGAGAAAATCCTTCCACGAATCTCCGATAATAACCAGCTAAACCAAGAAAGCTACGTACTTCGGTCACTGATTTAGGATGCTCCCAACTTTGAATTGCTTCAATCTTTGCTGGGTCAACAGATATTCCATGACTTGATACTACGTGCCCAAGGAATGCTTCTTCCTCAAGCCAGAATTCGCATTTCTTCAACTTGGCATAAAGCTTGTATTCACGAAGCTTTTGGAGTGTCAGCCTCAAGTGTTGCTCATGATCTTCACGGCGTTTGGAATAAATAAGGATGTCATCAATAAAGACGACCACAAAGTGATCCAAATATTTCTTGAAAATTCGATTCATCACATCCATGAAGGCAACAGGAGCATTAGTCAATCCAAAAGACATGACTAGGAATTCATAATGTCCGTACCGAGTTCTGAAAGCCATCTTTGGAATGTCGTCGGTTTTAATATTCAATTGGTGATATCCGGAACGAAGATCAATCTTTGAAAAGAATTTGGCTCCTTGCAACTGGTCAAACAGGTCATCAATACGTGGCAATGGATACCTATTTTTGATGGTGACATGATTCAACTCCCGATAATCAATACAAAGTCGCATACTCCCATCTCTTTCTTCTTCACGAATAGAGCAGGAGCACCCCAAGGAGAAATACTATGATTGAATAAAGCCAATGTCTAACAATTCCTGCGGTTGGGTCTTTAACTCACGAAGTTCAATAGAGCCATTCGATATGGGGCTTTGGAAATGGGCTTTGTCTTAGGGTTCAAGGTCGATACAAAATTCAATTTCACGCTACGGGGTAGGCAGGGAAGTTCTTCGGGAATCGTCGGAAAATTCATTAACAATAGAAATATCATTCAAAAGCGGCGTATTTTTATTTAGATCCGTGACATGAGCTAAGAAAGCTTGACATCCGCTTTTTCAATAAGCGAATAGCTTTATGGCTTGAGATGACGATGATTGATTTTAATGGTTTGGTTCTTGAATTCAGTATAATAGGTTGGTTAGGAATATGAAAGCTAACAACCTTACGAAAATAATCAATTTTGCATGATGAGTAGTTAACCAATCAATCCACAGAATCACGTCAAATACAAGTATTTTCAATGAAATAAGATCTACGGTAATGTGAGTCTGGATTTGAACCAAACAAGACTTATAAGCGAGTGGATATAATGAAGGTTTCTCCCAACGGAGTTTCCACGAGATAAGTCAAAGTCTAATTTCTTCCGAATCAAATTTAATCGATGAGCGTAAGTAGGAGAAATAAAAGAATGGGTAGAACCCATTATCAAATAAAAAGTCTGATTTCGTTAGAGTTTATGATAAGCTTACCCGTGATGACCTCATTCGGGTTCTTTGCTTTCCGGGAGGTCACAACAAGCGCTCCTCCTTGCAGACTACCGGTTTTGACTTTTTCTGGAGCGGCCTTTGGTGCCTCCATCTCTAGTTGAATTTGTCTTGGTGAAGCGACAAAATTGGGCTAAGTGACTTTCTCTTCCATAATTATAACATGTTTTGGACTGGCATCGCTAGTGATTTGGGTGATGTGCCCCTCCCCTTCGCATTTGAAACATATGATAGGTGGTCGTTCTCCTTCCTTAATGACAGGTGCTGGTGCTGACGTCTTTCCATCATTGTTGAATCTTCTTTTCTTGAAATGTACATTTTTATTGTTTTGGCCCTGATTACCAACGAAGTGGTTACCATTTTTGGCCTGTTGATTCCCTCTACGTTTGTTGTCTAAGCGATTCTGCTCTCATTTGGTATTTTCATGTTGCTTACCGCTTCTCTTTTAGTTGCGTTGACTCGTTATCGCGCTCCACTAACTGAGACCTATTTATAACATCTGAATATAAACACAATTTATGAGAAATAAGATGTTGACGTATCTCCGGCTTCAAACCTCTTAAAAACATCCGTATCATTATCTCTTCATTATCCACCAAGTGGGACGCAAACCGAGATAACTCCGCAAATATAGCCTCGTATTGCGACACAGTCATATTATTTTGTTCCAACTTGATAAACTCCACCTCCTTCACGTGTGGCCGAATACTTTCGGAAAGTATTTGTCGTTGAAACAACTCTTGGAACTTCTCCCAAGACATCTTGATCTGGCGAGTTCGATCGAACACTTTTATCATTTGAGACTTCGGTTTAATAAATAATTCACATCATCCCCGCACTACGGCCAAGGATATTCATAAGTGGTCACGACCACAAATTCCATGCCTTCTACGGACCAATGATATTTGTGTATTCATCAATGGTCATGATCATGCCAACAAACGCCCATCAATGCACTGCACTGGACGCCAATGAGGACTTTTACCACATCATTTGTAACATTACGGTCATGATTACAAGAATAATCCACGGTCATAATCATACCAAGTCCATCTATGCACTACTGAGCCACGAGATGACTTTCAACATAATATAAACATGAAGATGATGACAATGATATAAGAATTCAATAAAAACAAGTTCAAGAATTAATTTATCCAGGAACTAATAATGTCCAAATTGTCAACATGATACTGCTTTGTAGAGTAAAATTTAAGAATGATCAGAAGAATATTTCCATGAAAAGATACTGGATGAAGCGCAAATATTCTACTAATTTCATGGAATATAGAAGTTAAAACTTTAACCAACTGAGTATAATAAAGAATGGAATAACAAAAGAAATCACCATGCATGCGGTACTTGAATATAAAAGTTATTCCAACGAGAATAATAATAATGGAACCAGTCGAAGCAAACTTTGCACCAAGCGAGGATGTTCAACAGAATAATAAGAGCGGAACCGAGTCCGGTGTAAAACACACAGACAGGATGTTCCAACAGAATAATAATAAAGACGGAATCAGGTCCGGTGTAAAACACACAAACAGGATGTTCCAACGGAATAATAATAAAGACGGAACCAGGTCCGGCGTAAAGTACAGACAGGATGTTCCAACGGAATAATAAAGGCAGAATAATAGAAGAATATCACCAAGTATAGGGTATCCCGCGTATACAGGTTATTCCAACAGAATAATAAGAAATGGAATACCAGAAGTTCTCTTCATGAATACAAAAGAATAATATCCCTAACCGTAAAATAATACTTGATATTAGAGTAGTGAAGTAACAGAAAACTCTTCTTCTTTCTCTCTATAATTTCTCTCTCTAGAGTTCAGTGAATTCGTAAGAAAATAATGAAGGAATGAGCTTCTATTTATAGGAGAATTGAAGGATACTTATTGGATTCATGCTGTTAGGAATTGAAGCGAAATCATTTCTTTGAGTCGCAGTAGATCGATAATCTTTTTTTTTTCAAAGAGGTGGCCAATTAAAAAATGAACACATGTTACTTTAAAAGTTTTGACCAATTAAAGATGCTCCATAATTTACAAGTTGCCAACATTCTGCAGGATTGAAAGAAATTTGTCCAATAATGATCAGGCTTGGAAAATTAATCCGAATCCTGCCAAAATCACACATCACCCACCCACATATTAAACATATAAATATATATACTATATACACACTAATATCACCATTAATCCCACCACCACAAATCATACACTACCCATCACTCACACACGTCACTTGATAATAATTCCCCACCAAAACAATTATCATCATATAAAACTAAAATACTTCCCACTCCACTTCTCCTCCCCCATATCCTGCATTCCCACTCAAATCAATATATATATATATATATATATATAACAATTACTATAGCAATAATTGAACAAAACTAAGTGACTTCTCACGAAAGCATCAATAATCAATACTGAGTGTTCTCTACTATGCAACCAATGCCAGACGTATTCTTTTACTTTTACTCTACTAGGTAGCTCAACAATATTAATGGTAAAACTTCCGCCGTTATTTTCAATAAAATATTTTTGTCGTTTTCTCAATTCGACAATAATTACATTGTGGGTCCACTAATGATTGTGTTGTCGCATACGAATATTCCTATTAAAGCGAATATTCCCAGACCAATCGAATATTATATAACAACTTGCGATTTTGCAAAATTTATAAATATTACCCACAACTATAACATTATATCATAATATTAGAAATGATAATTATAGAAAATTCATCTTTATTCAAAAGTTGGGGTCTTATATATATATATATATATATATATATATATATATATATATATATATATATATATATATTATTTGTTTATCCATGATCATGTTTCTCATCATCCCATATAAGATATCAAATATCAAAAAAATATGCAAAAAGAAATAAAAAATTTAAAATTTTTAAATTGAACTCTTTAGTTCAAGATCGCTAGTATGAATATAAGAAAAAAATAATTTAAAAGTGTAGATATGCAGAAGTTTAGTTATGCGGACATGTGATATGACAAAAATAATACTCCCTCCATTCATTAATATAGGTCGTTTTAGACATGTGCACAAGAATTAAGGAAATGATTGAAAATCATTAACTATACTATTAATTGTCTATAATACCCTTCACCTCACTTATCTCATAAATATAAATCAAAAAATTAGGTGAAATAATAAGGGGCAATTTGGGAAAAATAGTGTTCAATTCTCATAGATAACCACAAACGACAAATAATTAGGAATAACAAAAAAAAGTCTAAAACGACCTACATATAGGAATGAAGGGAGTAATAATTTAAAGCTATCAATTTTCCATTCAGTCGTTTAGTCATATGTGTTTCTTATTATCCCATATCACATTAATCAGTAAGAACAATAATATGCAAGAAGAAATGGAAAACTTGATAGCTTTAAATTGATTTTTTCTAGTTCAAGATCGCCACTTGTAAGACCCCAAATTATTAATAAATAAAATTTAATTTTTTCTATTTATTATTTTGAAATAGTAAGGGCTGATTTGATTAATGTGGTTAGTTATGGGTAAAATGCGCAAATATTTTAAATAAGTAGGTGGTTATAAAATGTTCATTGTTGTCGGAGAATATTCGTTTGGTCGTGGAATATTCTTACTGTCGGAGAATATTCGTACGACGGCGCAGCCTTTTGTGGGCCCCATAACGGAAAACGATTGAATGAAGAAAACGACAAGTATAAGTTGTTTATAAATAACGGCGTAGTTATTCTGCTATTAATCTTGTTGGAATACGGTGGTTAAAACACGATGAATACGCGTTGTTGACAAGAAGCGTGCGGTATTGCACCAATTATTGATTCTTACGTAAAAAGGCACTACTCAATAATTGTTACGAGTAATTCTTATTCGATATTTTATTTTATTAATTCAATAATTGTTGCGTTGATTTTTTATATTCTTTGTTGTTTGATAATTGTTACTACTACAAGTATTTTCCATTATCGAATCAATAATTCATATTATCTGAATAATATTATTAGAAAACATTATTGGCAATGTCTATAAAGTTACATACAGGAGAGGTTTGGTTACTTAATTGCGGCCAAGTAAGGAGAAATTCTTATTGGAAAGCCCCTCTTTCGGAGGAGCGCTGGTTGCGATCTTGTGATTCTGTAATATTATTTGTGAATAATTAATTATTGATTTATATGATGAGGAAATATTGATTTTATGTGGATATAGATGGAGAAAATTTTTAAAGTGACGATTGTTAAAAATTGATATTTTATCTTTTTCGATAAAATAATATTTTATTATATTATTATAATATAATAATGGTGATATTTTACAATGAATGTTAGATATATGAGTATATGAGGAGGAAGAGTATTTTTGTTGCAAAAATTGTTTATCACACATGTTTGTGTAATAATTGGACCCCATTTCTTGATTGAAATTTGATTATAGCTTGTAAAATCGCTCGTTTATGGATTTGATCAATCTACATTTGAATTTGAAAAACTTTCTTCTACAAAGTTGTAGAGAATTGAATTTCCTATACAAAATCCTGAGATTCAAATTTTCTGATAAAAGGGTTATTTATTATGAATTATTGAAGTTCTGAAGTTCCGAAATAATTGATTTTTAGAAGTTTTAATTATTTTTAATATAAAAAACGTTTTTGCTGTTTATGGACATGTGTTAGGTGTTTGAGATCAGCTGGTAGGATGGCGTAGAAGATTTATTATATATATTAATATTATATTAAATTTTCTGCTTTGGTGTTCTAAGCATTTTCCTATAAATAGGGTGCTTAGGTTAGAATTGAAAATCACACCGTAAACTAAAGATTTCTCTCTTTCTCTCTCGATATATTGAGCGTATTCTTGTGAGTATTTTAGTACTTTGAGTATTCTTTATATGATTGCAAGTTCTTTCAAAGACTATATCCAGTATTCCAAATGAAATCTTTATTCTTTCTACGAGGTAAGGGATGTTATTTTATTGAAAATGATATTATTACTTCAATATCATTATGCCGAAGAAATATTGGTTGGAAATTTTTATCAAATTTGGAACTTTTTCATGTCGGGTTCTTATTCATGAGTTCTTATTCACGAGTTACTATTCACGAAGCGTGATGATGTTTTTTTTTTGAAATTTCTATCTTTTGAGGTCGAGTTCTTATTCACGATACTTTGACTATTATTCACGAATACGACATTATTCATGGAAAAATTAAATTTTTTTGGTGTCCAAGATCGTTTGTTATGATTCCTATCTTTGATTGGATCTATGTTTTGATCTTCATTCTTGAATTTTACTCCAATTTGGTTATTTATGAAATATTTTTAAAACTTGGGTTATTTAAAGTACGAATCCTTAATACTTGTTCTTTTGTTTCACTGGATTCGTTTTCTTTAAAATATTTTTCATCATCCTCAGTCCTAAATGATGATATTATTAAATATCTTTGGTGTGACACCCCCAAAATAGGTATACATCACCCATTCTGAGTTGTCAATATATGGTACAGAAATAACTACAACTTTATTATTACAACAGTAAAACTGTGAGTTTGAAGACAAATATTATCTTCTAGACAATATCTATACTCAAATAAATCCTCATCACATTTATTGATACATTATTTTATAAAAATGGTGAGACTACTAAACAACTCTCTCTAGAACCTTCATTCCATACCAGCTACGTACTCATTTATATTCTCGCCACCACAAGAAGAAAAATGGAACAAAAAGGAAAATGGTGAGCTCAACTAGCCCAGTAAAGAATATTATGACTAAGATAATATACAACAAATTATCGTTAGTCCTCAACAGGGAAAAATCTAATAGAATACAATAGACAACAAGTTTTAAATCAGTATTCGCAGCGGAAATAATAATTCATTAGAAAAGTTAAGTAGAGAATGCAAACTACTATCTTATATGTATGAATTTAAAAGTTCATCGTCTATCTTTTATCCCTGTAACATCAATCAATATATATCTGGAATCAAATATTCATCTTTGCACTACGGGCCAAAGATATTCATCAGAAATCATTCATTTTTGCACTACAGGCCAAAGATATTCAATAATATCATCATTTAAGACTGAGGATGATGAAAAATATTTTTCTGTAAACGAATCCAAAGGAAACAAAATGACAAGGATTAAGGATTAAGGATTCGTACTTTGTTTTATCCATGTCCAAAAATACCTCAAAATTAATCATAGTGGTGTAAAATTCAAGAATGATCAAAACATGAATACAATCAAAGCTTGTATCCATAATAGATATTTTAGATTTAAAAGGGAAAATTTTCATTTTTCGATGAATAATGCCGTGATTCGTGAATAGTGTCAGTATCGTGAATAATGTCGATACGTGAATAAGTAACTCGACACCAAAAGTTCCAAATTTGATAAAACTTGAGATCAATATTTCAAAGATAATTATAATGAAGAAATAATATCATTCTGAAAAAAAATATCCCTTACCTCGAAAGATCAAGATTTCTTAGCTGAAACAGGATATAAGCTATGACTTGAACTTGCACCAGATATAGCAATACTCAAAATACTCACAAGAATACGCTCGATAATATAGAGAAAAAAACTTCATTTTTACGGTGTGATTTTCAATTTAACCTAAGTATCCTATTTATAGGAAAATGCTTTAGAACACAAAAAGTAGAAAATTTAATATAATATTAATATATATAAAATTTTTCCTACGCACACTCTTATAAACTGAAATCAGCTCATTTCAACAACCAACCAAGCCCACCAAACATATCAAAAATGTTTTTCTAATTTAAATTATTTTAAACTTCCAAAAATTAATTATTTCGGAACTTCAATAATTCATAATAAATAGACCTTTATCAGAAAATTTGAATCTCGCTTATTTTTATAGGAAATCCAATTCTCTACAACTTTGCAGAAGAAAGTTTTTCCAAATTCTAAACAAAAATTGGTAAAGAAATCCACAAACCAAGCGATTTTATTGTGCTATAATCAAATTTCAGTCAAGAAATGGGGTCCACCGACACATAAAACATGCTTTAAATATTTTTTGATAACAAAAATACTCCTTCTCCACATATACTCATATATCCCACATTTATCGTAAAAATATCATTATTATTATATTATTAAAATATAATAATATATTTAAATGAATTATTTTATCGAGAAAAAGATAAAATTTCAATTTTCAACAATTGTCACATTAAAAATTTTCTCCATCTATATCCATATAAAATCAATATTTTCCTCATCATATGAATGAAATAATTAATTATTCATAAATAATATTACTGAGAATCACAATATGACAACTGTGCAGCGGTTCGGGAAGAGGGGCTTTCAATAAGAATTTCTCCTTACTTGGTAGCCTTGATTAGGTGACCAAACCTCTCCTTAGGCAGAACTTTCTAGACATTGCTAATAATGTTATCTAATAATATTATTCAGATAATATGAATTATTGTTTCGATAATGAAAAAAATCTTTGTGTAATGACAATTATTGAAACAATAGAATATAAAATATCAACGTATGACAATTATTAAATCAATAAAATCTTTGAGCGGTAATTATTGTAACCATTGTTCAAGAAGTGCGCTTCTTTACGTAAGAATCAATAATTGGTGCAATACTGGTGTCTTCCGTGTTTTAACCAAGAGTATTTTAATGAAGATTAACAGTATAACAACTTACGAATTATTTTTAAACAACTTATATTTGTCGCGTTTTTCTTCATCCAATCGCTTTCAGTTATAGGGCCCACACATGGTCGCTGCTTGGTCGTCAAATGCGAATATTTCCGACAAAGACGAATATTCCACGACCAAACGAATATTCCCAAACAACAATGAATATTTTATAACCACTTGCTTATTTGAAATATTTGCGTATTTTACCCATAACTATCCACATTAATCAAATCAACCCTTACTATTTCAAAATAATAAATAGAGAAAATTAAATTTCATTAATAATAAGTTGGGGTCTTACATTTGGCACTGTAGTGCAAAAGATGAATGATTTCTTGATGAATATCTTTGGCTCGTAGTGCAAAGATGAGCAGTGTTGAGATGAACATGACCGATCGATTAATATCTTTGCCCGTGGTGCAAAGATGAAGCAGTGTTTAGATGAACATGACTAATCGATGAATATCTTTGGCTGTAGTGCAAAGATGAATATTTGATTCGGATATATATTGATTGATGTTACGAGGATAAAATATCGACGATGAACTTTTAAATTCATATATAGAAGATATTAGTTTGCATTCTCTACTTAACTCTTCTAATGAATTATTATTTCCGCTGCGAAGATTGATTTAAAACTGGTTGTCTATTGTATTCTATTAGATTTTTCCTTGTTGAGGACTAACGATAATTTGTTCTATATTATCTTAGTCATAATGTTCTTTACTGGGCTAGTTGAGCTCACCCTTTTCCTTGTTGTTCCATTTTTCTTCTCAGGAGGCGAGAATGTAGCAGTCTTAGTAAAGGTGTGGAATGATGGTTCTAGAAGTTGTTCTAGTAGTCCTTATTATTCTGTAAAATAGTGTATTAATAATTATAATGAGGACTTATTTGAGTGTGGATATTGTTTAGATGACAATATTTGTATTTAAACTCATAGTTTTTATGTTGTATTAATAAAGTTGTAGTTGTTTCTGTACCATGAATTTGGCGACTCAGAATGGGTGTTGTATACCTATTTTGGGGGCGTCACACCACTACTAAAATAAAATGAGATCAAAAATTCATGTTATGAAAAACGCAAATAAACAGATTTATTTCATGTTTTTTAAAGGACTCATTTTCCACAGTTTAGTTTTATGGACGATGATTTACCTCGAAACGTTGTCGTGTTAATGAATATTAATTGAGAATATACTCAGCATCATAATTTAATTTTGCGAACGGGTGATATAATCAAAACGTTGTCGTGTTAATATCATTAACATATATAACGTTCACAATTTAATTTTGCGGACGGGGGAGAAGTGTTTTTGGACAATTTTCCTGTACACAAAATTAAATTGCGAGCTCCACCATATTAAATTACGGATGAGGTTTCTTATTTACCATTTGATGGACGAATAGACAACTGAGATATGTTATAATGATAAACGTTAGTTATAAATCAGTCTTATATATATATATATAGACACACACACACACACACGGTCCGGATCTTAAGTTTACTCCTTATCTAACATACCTTGCATACCCCTTTTTAGCGATGGCCCTGGCGACGATTTTGTCTGACGCTATAGGTTCGGTTCATCCCTAAAATGTGACGCCCCCAAAATTAGGTATACATCACCCATCTTGGGTCGCCAGATACATGGTACATAATTCAAATACAACTTACTAATACAACTGTCGTGTACAATACGACAAAACATAAACTGTGAGTTTGAATACAAATATTATCTACTATAGATTATACAAACTCAAAAGGAGTCCTCATTATAATTATTATCACACTATTTCACAGAATAGTGAGGACTACTAATGCTATCCTCTGGACCATCACTCCGTTCCCCGACTCGTCCCAGCTATATTCTCATTTTCTGAAGAGAACAGTGAAAGAAAGGGTGAGCTCAACTAGCCCAGTAAGAAATATAATGACTAAGATAATGCAGAATAAATTATCATTAGTCTCCAACAATGTTAAACTGATAAAATATAATAGACATCAAGTTTAAGCTCAATGAACAAGCAATCCATTAAAAGAGTAAAGTAGAAAATAAAATCTACTATCTTTTATGATTAAAAGGTTTTCATCATCATTATATTTGAAACTCAAACTTAATAAATATTCCACATCATTGAATCACCCCGCACTACTACCAAGGATATTCTTTAGTATCACGACCACAATTATCCATGCACTACGGGCCAAGAATATTTGTGTATTTATTAATGGTCATGATCATGCCAACAACTGTCCATCAATGTACTACGGGCCAACGAGGACTTTTACCACATCATTTGTAATATTACGGTCATAATTACACCGAATAATCCCTGGTCATAATCATACCAAGTCCATCTATGCACAACCACCTGTAGTCAGTAAAGCTACATTTAAACACCCGACCTTTTGAGTTGAAGTGAAAAAGTCACATTTTCCGTCCAACTTAACCGTGCGTGTATGTCAGACGCCAAAAAACGCGTGAGAAGGAGGTGTAACAGTCAAAAATAACTGTTAAATGTCCAAAATAGCCCTTCTTCTTCCACAAACCACAATCTTCCCTCTCATTTCTCACTCCTCAAACCATGGATCTGTGTATTTGAGATTCTGAGCGGTGGATCGGTGGATCTGAGCTTCAATTTCTAATTGAGCGCTATCAATCCGCTATCAATCCCCTCTTCATCTTCATCTTCATCTTCTTCACTAATTTTTTTATTAGCTTCATAGGTATGTGTTTTTGTGATTTTTGTTTCATGGGTTTGCTCAAAATCGAATTTGGTCTGTGATTCAGAGGCTTTTTCTTCATGAATTTATTCAACAACGAAATGGGTCTTGGATCACTCCCTTCTTTTTCTTCTCAATCTATCCCCAAACCGTAGTAAGATTTCCAATTTCTAGGGTTCTAGTAGTAGGTTTTTTTATATGTAGCTTGGATCTTCTTTCATTTGGCACGCACACATGACGATGCCTTTCAAAATGACTGAGTCGGTGCTTTTGTATATTCTAATTGTTTCGTTAGGTTGTTCTTGGAGAAGAAAGAGGTCGTGTCAGATTGATTACCTTGAACCGGCCTCGTCAACTGAATGTCATTTCTTCAAAAGTGTTAAGCTATAAATGATTTATTGAATTCAACCCATGTTAAACTTTTATACACAATTTTGGTATTTTTATTGTTTGGTGAGTATGTTGTCCCTCATTTATCCTGCACTTAGGTTTCCCTGTTTGCAGAATATTTTGGAATTGATATTTTGGAATTTTTTTTTTGGTTTTACTAATGTAATTTAGGTTTCATTTACTGCAAAAGATGGTTGATTTAATGTACATATGAATTTCGGTTTTATTGTATGATTGTACATTTCCAACATGTGTGGCATCCTCTGTTTTGGTACTGGGTTCCTTGATGATTTTTGATATATGATGGCATGATGCTGCAGACTGAGCAAGTTCTCAAATCTCTTTTGATTGAATATTTTGATGTGAGGAATGTTGGGTTTTTTCCCCCTCTTCAAATTGGGAAAATATCTGTGGAATTTCTTGGTATGTGATTAATTTGGGGAAACATTGAATATCTTATTAATTTCCTTCTGAGATTTTTTGATCGCCATTCATGTTTGGATTTTCTATTTTCAATCTATGATACCCTGTTTACTCTGTTTTTTGTTTGTTAGAAAAACAGAGAGAGAGATGAATAAGCATATGTCTTTTATATATAACAAGGGAAATTAAGTCTTTATCAAACTTAAGTAACAGAGTTATGACAGAAAGCAGTTTTTTACTTTAACTCAAAAAGTCGGGTGTTTAAATGTAGCTTTACTGACTATGGTTAAGTGGGAAACCGCTCAAACCCCAGGTGGTCATCTGAACTTAACCCTATTAATCGACCAGGTTGTTCCCAGGAAAGAGGGGGCTTTCCAATAAGGATTTCTCCCTATTGGTGCGCAATTAGGTGACCAAGCCTCTCCTTGGCAGAACTTCTAGACATCGTTAACTTTGCAAATTATAATATTAATAACTCTGTCATTTCAATTATTGATTTAATAATATATAAAATATCTACAATAATTGAATCAAATAACGTGAGATAATATGCAACAATTATTATAGCAATAATTGAACAAAACTAAGTCACTTCTCACGTAAGCATTAATAATCAATATCGTGTGCTACTATGCAACCACGCAGAGACATGTACTTTACTTTACTAGGAAGTAGTTCAACAAGATTAACGGTAGAATTTTAGTTATTTTCATAAAAGTATTTTTTGTCGTTTTTCAATCCCAATAATAATTCCGTTAATAGGGGTCCACCAATGATTGTCTTAGTTGTATTAATATTTCCTGTTAAAGCGAATATTCCTCAACCAATCGAATATTATATAACAACTTGCGTACTTTTTAAAATTTATAAATATTACCCACAACTATTATATCAATTTCACTCCATAATATTCAAAAATAATATTTATAGAAAATTCATCTTTATTAAAAAAGTTGGAGTTTTACACAAAAGCTAAGACGACGTTTCTATATATAACGACGAGCCGAATCGTCGCCCGATCCGTCGGTAAAGGGAGGTATGCAAAGTATGTTAATTAGATAAGGGGTAAGCTTAAGATCCAGACTATACATATATATATACACACACAAACACATAAAGAGTATGATATTTTTTATTATTATCTCAATTTATTATTTTGTCTATTTTTAAAATTAGATATGTTATTAATTTAATTAAATATTATTATGTCATCTCTATTACTATCTTCGTTTCAAATTATAAGATTAATATTATATTTTTAAATTTAAAATTGAGTCGAATTCATTTAGTATTTATCACTACAAATATGAATATCATAGATTATTTAAAAAGTACTATTAGTTATACATTTATTATTTTAAAATTTTAAATAAATTATTTTAATTTGAAATATAAATAATATCTTAAATTGACTTTTAAAAAGTTATAATTCTGAGCGGAAAGAGTATATTTTAATAAGTATTAAGATTTTTTTAAAAAAAGAAATAATGTGACACCCCCAAAATTAGGTATACATCACTCATCTTGGGTCGTCAGATACATAGTACATAATTCAAATACAACTTACTAATACAACTGTCGTGTACAATACGACAAACATAAACTGTGAGTTTGAATACAAATATTATCTACTAGAGATTATACAAACTCAAAAGGAGTCCTCATTAATTATTATCACACTATTTCACAGAATAGTGAGGACTACTAATGCTATCCTCTGGACCATCACTCCGTTCCCCGACTCGTCCCAACTATATTCACATTTCCTGAAGAGAACAGTGAAAGAAAGGGTGAGCTCAACTAGCCCAGTAAGAAATATTATGACTAAGATAATGCAGAATAAATTATCATTAGCCTCCAACAATGTTAAACTGACAAAATACAATAGACATCAAGTTTAACTGCAGCGGAACAAGCAATCCATTAAAAGAGTCAAGTAGAGAATAGAATCTACTATCTTTTATGATTTAAAAAGTTTTTCATCACTTTTATCGCTGAGACTCAGCTTAATAAATAATCCACATCATTAAATCATCCCTGCACTACAGGCCAAGGATATTCTTTAGTATCACGACCACGAATTATCCATGCACTACAGGCCAAAGATAATTATGTTTTCATCAACGGTCCTGATCAAGCCATAAAATAATTCATCTTTGCACCCTTGGCCGAAAGAGAATCCATAGCCATAATCATACCAAAAACTGTCCATCAATGCACTACGGGCCAATGAGGACTTTTTCCACATCATTTGTAATATTACGGTTATGATTATACCGAATAATCCTCGGTCATAATCATACCAAGTCCATCTATGCACTATGTGCCATGAGATGACTTTTAACATAATATAAACATAAGGATGATGACAATGATATAAGAATTCAATAAAACAAGTTCAAGAATTAATTTATCTCAGAACCGATAACGCCCAAATTGTCAACATGATCTTCGCTTTGTAGAGTAAAATTCAAGAATGCTCGGAAGAATATTTCCATGAAAAGATCTTTGGATGAAGCTTAAATATCAAGGATATTCCACTAATTTCATGGAGTATAGAAGTCAAAACTTTAACCAATTTGAGTATAATAAAGAATGGAATAACAAAAGAAATTACCATGCATGCGGTATTGCATGTAGACAAAGTTATTCCAACAGAATAATAATAACGGAACGTGTCAAAGTAAAATTCGCAGAAGCGAGGATGTTCCAACATAATAAGAACGAATGGAATAACAAATGAAATCACCCGTACATGCGGTATTGATGATGACAAAGTTATTCCAAAGAATACTAAATAACGGAACCAGTCGGTGAAATTCACAACCGACAGGATGTTCCAAATGTAATAATAAATGCGGAATAATAAATGATGGAACCAGTCCCACAGATATAGCACAAACAGATATTCTCGAAGCGAATAATAAAAGACGTAATAATAGAAGAATGTCACCAAGTATAGGGTAGCCAGCGTATATAGGTTATTCCAATGAACAATAAAGAAATAGAATAATGTAAGTTCTCTTCTTGAATACAAAAGAATAATATCCCACTACCGTAAAATAATACTTGATATAAGAGTAGTGAAGTAGCAAAAACTTTTCTTCTATCTCTTTATAGTTTCTCTCTAGAGTTCAATTGAATTCGTAAGAAAATAATGAAGGAATGAGCTTCTATTTATAGAAAAATGGAATCATATAGTAACTAATCCATGAATGGTCCAGATTGATTTACTTTAATCGACGGTCCATATTTAAAGAAAAATCTTTTAAATAAAATATAATATATTCTATTTTATAAAAAGATTTTTACTATGCAAATCTTATCGCGTAGCACTATGCAAATACTATGCATAATAAAATATAATATATTTTATTTATAGAATAACTTTAATAAAGTATTTTGTTTTATATAAAAGATTTTACTATGCATAATAGAATATAATATATTCTATTTATAGAATAACTTTAATAAAGTATTCATTTTATATATAAAAAGATGTTTATATTTTATTACGTGAATAAAACAAAACTTCTAAATCAACAATAATTGAATCAAATAATGTGAGATACTACGCAAAGAACTATTGTAGCAAGAATAATTGAACAAAAGCGAGTGACTTCTCACATAAATATCAATAATCAATCTTGTGTCTTTACTACGCAACAACAGCGTAGACATCAGACTTTTACTACTGAAGTAGTTCAATATAGTATCAATGGTAAAACTTCCGCCGTTATTTTCAATAAAATATTTTTGTCGTTTTCTCAATCCAACAATAATTCCGTTGTAGGGTCCACCAATGATTGTGCCGTCGTATGAATATTTCCTGTTTAAAACGAATATTCCCCGACCAATCGAATATAATATGACAACTTGCATACTTTGTAAAATTTATAAATATTACTCACAACTATAACATTATCTCAAATTCACACCATAATATAAAAAAAATTATTTCGAGAAAATTAATTCTTTATTCATAAAATCTGGGGTTTCACAATCTCCCCTCCTTATGGAATTTCATCCTCAAAATTTATGTACGTACCTGGTATGCCGAACAGATGAGGATACCTTGACTTTATTTCAGATTATAACTTTTGAGGTATAACCCTTGAGTGTTGGATACGATTCTTCTTATCCAAGATTTTAACACGAGATCTCATACGTTAAATCATCCGCTATCTCGTCCGATTCTAAATTAATAATGTGGTTCGGGTCATCCACATATTTACGTAACATTGATACGTTAAAAATGTTATGAGCACGCGGCATACTTGGCGGTAAAACGAGTCTATAAGCCACAGTTACTACTCAATCGAGGATTTTAAATGGGCCAATTAAATCGAGGGTTGAGATTTCATCTCTTTAGCAACTCTTGCTTCTAGAATAACGCCCTCTTGAACCTTCTTCTTCACATTCATCAGATTCGGGTATGTAGCTTGAGCGTCTTTAACTTTATCGATTAAAGTCGATTTTACTCGTATAATCGTTATCTTCACGTGGGTCCCTAGAGTCTTTAACTATATCTTCATCATTTGCAAGTTATACGAAATGAGTCTTTGTGTTAACAACATCGCACTTGTAAACGATACGATCTTCTACTCAACACGTCACTACCACGTCGCTTCTTCCACGATGATATTGAATAAGACGATCGTAATCTTCAATGAATTTCGAGTCAATATCTTTGGCGCATGTTACGTTCGTTTTAAGTAAAAAAATATTTGAGGGTTTAAGAAATGGGTTTTTGTACTGGGGTCAATAAAAAATTCGATTTCACGTTCTAGGGTAGGCTAGGAAGTCTTCAAGAATACGCCAACAAATTTATTAATGATAGAAATATCATTCAAAACTGTTACTCTCATCCAAGACTTGGATAGTACGTCACATTAATACCAACTGTGACTTCTATCCCTTAACCTGGATAGCACCTCACAATGATACCTATCAATTTGCCATCTTTATTCACAACGTCGCCTACAGAAAGTCTAGCTTCAGTGCATTCCACACAAGGAAGTCAACAACGAAAGGATCGGGGCTCTTTACTTATGGCTTGATATGACAATGATTGACTTTAGTGGTTTAGTTACTTTGAATTCGCATAGCAGGTTGGTTAGGAGTATGAAAGCTAACAACCTTACAAAAATCATGTTGAGTATTTAACCAATCGATTTCTAAAGTCACATCAAAGGCAAATATTTTTAAAGAGATAAGATCGACAGGTAACGTGAAAATGTTTATTTGAATCAAACAAGTTTTAAAAAGAGTAGAGGTAACGAATGCTCCTACTAACGAAGTTTCAACTAATAAGTCAAAGTTTAACTTCTTCGGAGTCAAATTTAAACGTTGAACACAACTAGGTGAAATAAAAGAGTGGGTAGAACTGATATCTAACACGGTATAGACTTCGCAAGAGCTTATGATTAACTTACCCGTGATAATTTTATTCAGGTTCCTCGTCACGAGAAAAAAAACGCTCTCTTAAACTACAGGCTTTGGCTTGTCTGGGACATCCTTTGGCATCACTATCCCAGTTGGACTTGACTTCACCATACGACAAAATCGAGCTAGGTGACCTTCTCTTCCGATTTTAAAACACGCTTTGGATTGTTGCGTACATTTTGGACGGATGTGTCCCTCTTGTCCGCATTTGAAACATACGACCGATGGGCGTTCTTCTTCATTTGAAACGGTCTTTGGTCGACGCGTCTTCACGTCTTGTTGAACCTTCTTCTTAAAATGTCCATTCTTATTATCTTCGCCATGATTACCACCGAAATGGTTACCATTCTTGGCATGATAATATCCCCACGATGGTTATCGTTGTTCGATTATTACCATTGCAGGTTATGATTATTATCGTGTTGTTGGTCGTTGCCTTTTGGTTGTCTTTGACTCATTATCGCGCCCAATAATCGAGCCCTATTCACAATATCTCGAATATAAACAAAGTTTGTGAGAAATGAGGTATTGGCGTATATCGGGTTACAAACCTCGCTTAAAAACATTCGCGTCATTCGCTCCTCATTATCGACCAAATGAGATCTGTTGGGATAACTCCGCAAACTTAGCCTCGTCATCGCGACATGGTCATATTGTTTTGCTCAAATTGATGAATTCTACCTCCTTCATGTGACGAATACTTTCGTGAAAGTAATTGTCGTTGAATAATTCTTGGAACTTCTCCCAAGACATCTTAAGTCGTCCAAGTCGGGAACGCTTTTCTGATTCCCACCAATGATCTCTTCTTCACGCAACATAAAGGTGGCGAATGGAATTTTTGCTCCTTCCGAGCATTCCAAGACATCAAATATCTTGGTAATCTGCTTTATCCATGTCTCCGCCTTTAAGTGGTTCTGGCTTTCCCAAAAACTTTGGTGGTCCCAGCTCCTTGAATTTCTTAGCAGTGACCAACCATGGGTTGCCATTGTTTCTTCCTACATTATGAAGCGAGGCGCCTTTCACCGATGTTGCATGAATTCTAAAAGCTCTAAAGCGTCACGTCGTCAAATCAATTGATCGGTGTTGTTGTTTATGGGAGGATTATCGCCATCCCTGTTGCACATTGTCGATTATTAATCTGTGGAGAATCAACAGTCTCGTGCTCCATTGATATTCTCAACATTCTGGATGCCATTTTCAAACACCGCCACAAAACAAGGGTTAATTGACATGCAACATATTATCACTATACTCGATCGACCAATCAAATACCAAATAAACTTAGGTATATCATACTAGCGAAGGAATTTCGCTCTCCCTTCTAGTTCTAGTCTCACATCTTAGCCAGGATCATATCCTAAGCTTTGATACTCAAAATATTACGCCCCAAAATTAGGTATACATCACCCATCTTGGGTCGCCGGATACATGGTATGTAATTCAAATACAACTTACTAATACAACTGTCAGGTACAATAATACGAAAACATAAATCGTGAGTTTGAATACAAATATTATCTATTAGAGATTATACAAACTCAAAAGGAGTCCTCATTAATTATTATCACACTATTTCACGTAATAGTGAGGACTACTAATGCTATCCTCCTCGGACCATCACTCCGCTTCCGAGGCTCGTCCCATTTATATTCTCATTTCACAAGAAACGGTGAAAGAAAAGGGTGAGTTCAACTAGCCCAAGAAGAAATATTATGACTAAGATAATGCGAGAATAAATTATCATTAGCCTCCAACAATGTTAAACCGATAAAATACAATAGACATCAAGTTTAAGCTGCAGTTTAACAAAGAATCCATTAAAAGAGTCAGTAGAGAATAGAATCTACTATCTTTTACGATTTAAAAAGTTTTTCATCACTTTTATCATTTGAGACTCACTTTAATAAATAATTCACATCATTAAATCATCCCTACACTACATGTGCCAAGGATATTCTTTAAGATATACCGACCACGAATTATCCATGCACTACTGAGCCAAAGATAATTGTGTTTTCATCAACGGTCCTGATCAAGCCATAAAATAATTCATCTTTGCACCCTTGGCCGAAAGAGAATCCATAGCCATAATCATACCAAAAACTATCCATTAATGCACTACGGGCCAATGAGGACTTTTTCCACATCATTTGTAATATTACGGTTATGATTATACCGAATAATCCCTGGTCATAATCATACCAAGTCCATCTATGCACTACATGCCACAGATGACTTTTAACATAATATAAACATAAGGATGATGACAATGATATAAGAATTCAATAAAACAAGTTCAAGAATTAATTTATCTAGGAACTGATAACGCCCAAATTGTCGAATACGACATCGCTTTTGAGAGTAAAATTCAAGAATGCTCGAAGAATATTTCCATGAAAAGATATTGGATGAAGCCTTAAATATCAAGGATATTCCACTAATTTCATGGAGTATGAAGTCAAAACTTTAACCAACCGAGTATAATAAAGAATGGAATAACAAAAGAAATCATCATGCATGCGATTGTCATTCAGCGTAGATGAGTTATTCCAACAGAATAATAATAACGGAACCAGTCATGCAAAATTGCAGCAAACCGGGATGTTCCAACATAATAGTAAAGAATGGAATAACAACAGAAATCACCACGTGCATGCAGATTGCCAGCGTATAAAAGTTATTCCAACAGAATACTAAATAATCGGAACCAGTCGGTGAAATTCACACCAAGCGGGATGTTCCAAACAAAATAATAAATCTGAAATAATAAATGATGGAACCCGGTCCGTATACAGATAAAGATGCATGTGATATTCCGGCGAGTAATAATAAAAAAGAATAATAGAAGAATGTCACCAAGTATAGGGTAGCCATGCGTATACATGTTATTCCAATGAACAATAAAGAAATGGAATTACGTAAGTTCTCTTCTTGAATACAAAAGAATAATATCCTCTTACAAGTAAAATAATACTTGATATAAGAGTAGTGAAGTAGCAGTAAAACTTTTTTCTTCTATCTCTTTATAGTCTCTCTCATAGTTTCTCTCTAGAGTTCAATTGAATTCGTAAGAAAATAATGAAGGAATGAGCTTCTATTTATAGAAAAATGAAATGCATAAGAATTAATCCATGAACGGTCAGTATTGATTTACTTTAATCGGCGGTCCATATTTAAATAAATTTTTTAAATAAAATATAATATATTCTATTTATATAAAAAGATTTTACTTACGCAAATACTACGCGAAAGACTATGCAAATACTATGCATAATAAAATATAATATATTCTATTTATAGAATAACTTTAATAAAGTATTTTGTTTTATATAAAAGATGTTTCTATTTTATTACGTGAATAAAACAAAACTTCTAAATCAACAATAATTGAATCAAATAATGTGAAATACTTGCAAAGAACTATTGTAGCAATAATTGAACAAAACCGGAAGTGACTTCTCACATAAATATCAATAATCAATACTGTGTAATGCTACTATGCAACAACGCCAGACATCAGACTTTTTACTACCTAAAGTAATTCAACAAAGATCAACCAGTAAAACTTCCGCCGTTATTTTCAATAAAATATTTTTGTCGTTTTTCAATCCGACAATAATTCCGTTAATGGAGTCCACCAATGATTGTCTTTGTCGTCAGACGACAGTATTTCCTATTTAAAACGAATATTTCCCGATCAATCGAATATAATATGACAACTTGCATACTTTGCAAAATTTATAAATATTACTCGCAACTATAATATTATCTCAAATTCACACCATAATATAAAAAAAATTATTTCGAGAAAATTAATTTTTTATTCATAAAATTTGGGGTTTCACAAATAACCTATATTATAAATTTATTTACAATTTTTTTTGTTGACAATTACATAAATAAGTAGTATTAAGTAAATGAAATGAAAATAAATGGAAAGAGAGAGAAAATTGACGCAGTAGTATAACGTAGACTGAGTCACGTCAGGGCTGGGCTACACAATAACATTGGATAGTGTGCTTATTGTCCACCAGGTGCTGGCCCTTATCTGTGCCCCACACCCATTATCAGCAGGCAGGTTTGACAATCTGGATAGCTTCGGACACGAGCCTATAGATCTTCCGAGCCACAGTTGACAGGTGTCAGACTCGCATTGGGTAAGAACTAGTTTGTTGAGATAATAATAACAATGGAGTTGTTTAACAAAAGGAAAAAAATTCCCATTATGGGTCAAAACCAAGATCCGCTCGGGCGGAATTATTGGGGCAGGCCAGGCAATTAATATTGACAGACGCATATAACAAGAGAGCACAAAATAGAAATTACAGAAATGAGGTGAATATAAAATTTTAAAATACAATATCTTCTATATCTATATATTTATATTTATATTATAAAGCCTCCTTCGCAGACAACATTTTATTTTTCTCTTTTGTCCTTTAACTTTTATTATATTACTATTTTATTTATTTTAATATTATTATTTTTATTTAGTCTTCTAAATTTTTTATTTTTTAATTTTCATAATTTACACACACAACACATGTGCCACCGGATACCAATAAATATATAATACTCCCTCTGTTTCAAATTATATGATCATTATTGAGTTTTCAAAGTCATATTTTAAATTCAAAATTCAGACGACTCATTAAAAAATATGAAACAATGAAACTTACAATAAATGATATTTTTTATATAGTTTATAATATTTATTATTATATTAATTAAAATTAAAAAAAAATATGTTTGTTTTAAATTTAAAAATATTTTAAACGAAGTTTATGTTAACCGCTCTTGCCCAAAAGGCTATCTTGTTAATTTTTGGTCAATTAGAATTAGAACAACATATTTTCTCAATATATTTCTTATTAATTAGTTTCAAAGAGTATTTATTCTTTACTTTGTTTTTACCATTTCTTTTATATTTATGTGAGCCATTTAAAAACACACTAATGACGAAATAATAGATTTGATAAATATACCTCTTATCCATTTTCATTTGATAGATCAATACTATCACATAAAAATCGCTCATATACTGTTCACATACAGTCATATATATATTATTATTGTTATGGTCCACGTGTAGAGCTAATCATGTAGGTCATAGTAATATATATATGACCGATTTTATGTGATAGGAACATTAATCTTAATTAATATATATGAATAAGGCTTAATTTGGTAGGAATTTAAGTTGTATAATTATTGAATATTTGACTTGATCGACGAATAATGGGTGTCATGACAATGACATGACCAACTCATACCTTTAGCTATACTCTTCATCAAGTTGTTATGCATTCATCAACTAATATTGCATTTTTTTTCCCCAAAAATTAAAGATACTTATTGATTTTTTAAATTAATTTATAATTTTAAAATCGGTACGAGTATATTTAATTATTAAATATTTAATTTGATCAACGAATAATTTTGCAAATGATATCAAAATCAAACCGTATCTTTAATTTTTTAAAATAGAGAAAATATTAGTATCGAAAGTTTTTAAAAATTATGATATAGAATTATCATTATATTTTATTATATTCTTTTACTAATTTTTCTTTTAAAATTTTAATCACTGCCTTTGTCTTTATGAATGACCAAATCTCTAGCTGTAATTTATTTTTCTGAGTTGGAATCACCAGCTGCAATTGGGCTGTCATTATTTATTTGGCTTTTAGAGTGAACAAATATTTTAATTTAGGCTTAAATATAATTTACTATCCTAAATTATAGGCCATATTTCACTTTGATGATTCACCTTTCAATTTTATCAATTAGGTGATTGAACTATCAATTTTTTTTCGATTTCATTCAATTGGGCCTACCACGTCAGAAATTGCTGATGTGGCATCCTAATAGGCAGCAAGAGTGCTTATATGTAAAAACATTATATATTTTTAATGAGATCAAAGGACAAAAAGGTAAAATAACTAAAAATTACACAAATAATATAAATTAGTTGTATAATTATTTATTTATAGTTATATAAATAATATAAATTATTATATAAATAATATAATAAATATTTTTATTAAAAATAATTATTTTTATTAAAAAAACTGCATTTTTTTAATTTTTTATTAAAAAAATTGTGTTTAATATTAATGATAATAAAAATAAAAATATTAATGATAATAAAATAAAAGTACAATTTTTTAATAAAAAATAATAATTATTTTATTAAAAAAAAAACCAACTGCGTTTTTTTTAAAAAAATAAAGCAACTGTGTTTTTATTTTTATTAAAAAACCAACTGCGTTTTTTTTATTAAAAAAAACAGCATTTTTTTTATTATTACAAAAAATAGGGTTTTTTTATTCAAAAAAACTGCATTTTATTTTTATTTTTATTATCATTAATATTTTTATTCAAAATTTGACTTTATTTATTCAATTTTCTATCTTACCGATTCAAATACCATTCAGATCAAAAACAAACATTCTAATTGTGGATTCAAATGAATTCAAATTTCTAAACAAACACCTCCTAAATATACATACAAAATTGTGTATACATAATATAAAAAAATAAAATAAAATAGAGAGCGATATTTACAATTAAATATTTACATATTTTCATTAATAAATAATACACGAAGTTGTTCTACTCTTAATGCACAATTTATTTATTTTTGGTATAGTTGTTACAAATAATATTATATTTTTTTAACTATATTGAAGGGAAGGTAAAAGATATTCATTTAAACCATGCTATGGTGGCACATACCACGTGTCAAAATTCCAAGGTGGATAGCTCATGTCTCAATCTAAGCAGAAGATACACACAAGTACTACCGACTGAATGAAATAAAAAATAGAAACAAAATTTTACAAATAATAAAATAAATCAATTTAAATTAAAATACTCCACGATATGTAACAGACAGGTGGAAATATATTTTTAGACAGAGAGGGTGGGTCGGAGCGTGAGTGCGTGACTGTCAAATCTACATATTCTTACTCTCTCTAGAATTCAGAACCCAGAAGCAAGTCTCCTTTCCAGAGATTCGATTCAATCGCCGATCTTTTCTACTCCTTCCTCGTCTCCTTTCTTCAATTCTTTCTCAGTCTCTCAAAATGTTCCCAGATTTTGAAGGTACGAATGTTGTATTTCTTAAATTATATGTGAATATGTATTTTTTGTGTGATGAGTTTGATAAATGAATAAAATAATATACACTCCCTTTATTTTATGTTTCTACTTTCCATGTTAATGGGTTACTGATTTTTTTGAGTTCTTTTGGTATTTATTTATTTATAATTTAATTTATTGTTCAGTGTTCAAACTGTAGATACTAGATTTCATCTTTGTGTTTCTATATAAACTTGTGGGATTCCCAGTTATTGAAATTTGATTTCATTTTGTTTAATGGGTGATAGTTACATGGGTAAATTGAGTTTATTTTATTTACTATTTTAGAAATTTATGCTTCTGCAGCATCTGTAGGCTTTTATGTACGGATTCAAAGACATTTGAATTCCCAATTTCGTCCTTGTTAGATAATTTTCCAGAATCTCATCAGCCAAACAAGGAGCACCATTTTTAACCAGATGGATTTTATTTTAATAAATTATATTTATTTTGGAGTCCATCATTTCCTGATTATATATATATATATATATATATATATATATATATACACACATATATACATATGCATGTGTCTGTATTTTCATTTTCTTGTGAAGGAATGGTTGTCTTGGGAGTGATAACCTTGTGAGCTTAGCTGCCATAGCCATATCTTCTCTGCATCATTGCCTGACTTTTTGGGCCTTGGGATTCTTGGTTTGAAAGTCTGAGCTTTAGCTTTTAGGTGGGTATTTTTTCAGTACTCATTAAAAGTTTCCCTTTTATGGAAATGGGGATCTGCTTTTTTAACATTTCATCATACCGCGGATAATAAGAATAATGTTAACAATAATATTTATAATAATTAATGGTTAAATAGATTGATTAATAATAGCAATAAATGTGTACATGTTTGTCACAGTACCTTCTGTAAAAGACCCCAAACCCATTGAGGTCATGATTTTCTAGTTCAGACCTTGTCTCTTATGCACAAATTGTCTTAAAGCATTTCCACACCTTATCATGTTTTGTCTGGGTTTCTTCTTAATATAAACAAGTACAAGTAAGAAGATATGATAATGGGTTCACTTTCAAAAACAATATTTAATTCAATTAAAGCTGTCTCATTTTTTATTTTTTATTTTGTGGGTGGTGCAGGAATGTTCTTGATGTGATATAGTATTCCTTCCATTGATCCAGACATGGAGGGGGATACATTTTCAGGCCTTGGTAATGGTACCCAAATAGATGGCAAGGTAATGCAGACATTTCAGAAGAGCTTTGTTCAAGTTCAAAACATTTTGGATCAGAATAGACTGTTAATCAATGAGATAAATCAGAATCACGAGTCCAAGGTCCCTGACAATTTGAGCAGAAATGTGGGTCTGATCAGAGAACTGAACAACAACATAAGAAGGGTGGTTGATCTTTATTCTGACCTTTCGAGTAATTTCAGCAAATCCATGGAAGCTTCATCTGAAGGAGAATCAAGTGGTGCTTTAAGGTCAGATGGCAAAGCTAGCCACAAGAGGAATAGACCTGGTTAGAAGAATTCTGGTCTATCTATTTTCTGCTGCTTAATTCTTTTACATTGTGGAAATGAGAAAATGCACAATTCTCTTGAGGTTGAAGGATATGATTAGATTGTGCAAGTGAAACCGTCTTTAGTTACATTTCTCACAGTAATAATTGCTCACATCTCTAAATGACTCTGAACTCTATACTGTGGATCTAATTGAAATTCAATCATATTTTGAATTATTTTCGATTCTGTTTTTTTAGATGATGGGTATTACAGTTTTTATTTCTGGATTGAACATAGAGGGATGATTTGTCTTCTACACAGTACTATATTTTAATTCATCACTCTTTCATATAATATATTTTCACAAAAGCAGATTTATGTGCTCTGTTATCTTCTTCCACTTTTTCAGTTTGTCAAAAGCTATAATCTGATATGTCTTTTTTAGATTTTCTTCTACTTTTGGTGAACATTTCCCTATTTCCATTTCAATGTCATTTTCTTATGGACCTTAAACTTGAGAACTCAAGTGGTGGCAGATACTGTTTTAAGTTCTCTCGTGTATTATTTTTTTGATCACTTTTATTTGGAAATTACTGTTCAAAATTTGTATGTGGAAAACTGAGGATACCATACATAAATATATATCTATACACACACATACATCTCTCATCTCTCACTGAGAAGATGCTCTGAAACAATTGAAGAAAAGCAGCTTTAGATAATCTTTTGAGTTCCCAATCACACCCCACCACAGGAACATAAAATCTCAGATAAGAGATGATGGGCTTTTGACCAAATTTTTTTTTTATGTATATGTTTGTCCTAACCAATGAAAATCTCTTGGATGGTATTGAAAAGGAAAGAAATGTATAAAGAATTGAAATGGGGAATAAAAAGTAGCTTTAGGGTTAGTTCAAAACAAAAGCACTACAGTTCCATGAGACAGACAGGTATATGTAACAGCGACCCCCAACAACTTGACAAGGGCCCCAAGGGTTCTTTCTTTTGGGATGAAACTTAACTTCTACATGCTTATCCCTTCGCTTCTTAGTTTCTTTCTTTTTGCTTTTCATTTTTTTGAATCTTTCCTTTTAGTCTCTTTTTGCAATAAATGTCTTTATATTGGATGCTTCATTTTATTTATTTTTGGTTGTAGGATTGCTTCCATTTGATCTCTCTCTCTCTTACACACACACACACTGATTTAGCAGGTGACTAATAGTTGGTGGACCCCTTAAATAAGATCTTAGCTAATTTCCTGGTCATGAAAAATGATGCAGTGTTACTTGTTACTGTGTCTGTGTCACGATCTCTCACACCTACAATCATTTACACGTTAGATAGCGTCACACAGTGTATGTATGACAACATGGATGATTGCTCGCACGCAAAATGGTACATTTTACGTTTTGAAATTTCATTTCATTTTCCAACATAGATTTTGTATATACAAGTTGTTGTACTTCCATTTATACGATTTTGCATATACAAGTTGTTGAACTTCCATTTATATCCCCTCTGCAGATGGAAATTATGGGTAAACATGATGATTTTTGAGTTTGACAAAATAGAGTTTGATATTGGCTTTCTATCAAAGTAGCAAGACTTTAAAGTCTTATCATTTTAGGTAGATGGGAACATGAAATCCTTGAGCTAGATACCTCACAAATAATTGTTTCTGTGTTGCATGAGAAACTTTTATGAAACAATCCAAAAATGCCTAGGACGACACATCCATGAAATTATTTTGACATGTAGAAAAAAGAAAGAAGAATGTTTGTCATACCTTCATATCCTAATATAAGTTCTATGTATCTCTCTCTATATATATTCGAATATCTTGACACTGTTAAGACTTAAGCATGTCATGTTATTCTGATTTTCTGTTGGCCATAAGAAAATGACTGACTTCAGCCAATCTCCCTAGGCTAGGCTCTCTCTGTGCATTTAACTAATTTTTAGCTTAAAAAATATTTTGTCAACAATTACTTTCTTTATTCTTATAAGTGAAAGTTATTCCAATGAAAACATCATTAATTATTTTCCCCATGGAAATAGGAGATGACTCCATCTAATCGACTTGGCATCATATTGTAAATTAGTTGTGTCTTGTGCCTCCGGCACTACATGGACAGTGTGATTTATCCTAAATTTTGGACGGCTCAGATAATTTATGAAGGTGAGCAGAAAATTCAAAATCAATTGTATTTTGTTAGATAGATTATAAGTTTATAATCCTAGCCTATTCTCATTTTGGACAAAACTGATCTTACTATATAGTAATTCTTTGATTATAGCTGGCAAGATGGACGGAACGGGAACACCTAGGATGCAGATGAGTGATTCAGCATATTTGAATTGTTCGACTAAGGAATTGACCCTACGAATTTGATCACGTGTTAGAAAATTAACAGACGTAACACTAACAAAAATAAATTAAAAGTCAAACGACACTCTCATTTATTTGCATAGTTCAAAGTTGGTCATGTAAAAGGCTCTTAAGAGAGCCTATAGGCTTGAGGATTATTATATGGTGCAAATATTATTTCAACACTTATTGATTAACCTAAACAACAACTAGACTTTTAGACTTATGTGATTAAATTAGATTAAATTTTGATGCTATCAAACTAAGTAAACAATCTCAAACATTTTAATATTGCTAAACTACACCCTATGGAACAAATATTAAAATTAATTGAAATAAAGTTAGGTTTGCTTAAGGTACTTGATCTTAAGGGGGGGGGCGCAAGAAGATCAGATCAGTTGGTCCCCATGTATTTCCAGGCCAAGACAAATTAAACATGCTACAAAAACATAACTTGTGAATTGGGAATCTACTTTTTCTCTTTGTTTTCTTTTTGTTCCTTATGCTTGCAATTCCAGCAATTGCTTTGTAAACAAATCCCCTCCTACAATTCCTCATGTCTCCCCACGCAATTATTGATGTCTACTAGTACTACTATATATACTTTACTCCCTCCGTCCCAAATTATCTACTGTTCTAGAGTTCTACACACATACCAATATGTGTGATAAAAATACTAAAATACCCTTATGTGCTAATTTTTTGTTTGCTGTAATTAAGGCTTTAGTAAAAGGAGATTGTCCATGGAAGAGTGTGTCAAGGTCTTTTAAGAAACATAACTTTGGTAATCACATTCTTATTGGTGGGAATATGAAAAGGAACTTGAATGAGTAATGACTATCAACAATTAAGGTAAAGGGGCAAACTTGGAAAACAAAGGAAAAAAATGTATTGAAATCTTGAAAAAGCAGATATTATTGGACAAATTTTTTTTGCTAAAACAGCAGATAATTTGGGACGGAGGGAGTAATAATTAGTATATAGTTTGATCCACTTACATTTTTCTAATTACTACATTAATCCATGTGATTAATTATGACCTATTAATTATAATTATATTAGGATGTATTCTTAACCTGAGTTTATATAAAAAAATGGAAAGAAAAAATATACTTGAGTTTATTCAAAATACTATTTTATTACCTTTATATTAGTTTTATAATGTAAAGGGTATAATAGGGATTACTTTCAAAGTTTCTTCACTTTCCCACATTAAAGTTGTACAGCGCATACATAGGCGCTACTACTCTCCATCCACCACCTAGATTTTATTTTAAAACACTGCTTAAAAGTAATGAGTAGTTATTAGTATTAGTTTTGGTTATGAAATGAATATGGTTGAGAGATTTCTCACATTTTTAAGGTGCCATTGAGGGGAATAATTGGCGGGAGGGGAGGCTGAAAGTACATATTAGGATCGGATGATCATATGTGTGGTGGGGAGCTTTGACAGTTAAGTACCACCTAATGGTATCCCATGACAACCAATTTTTTTGTCCTTCTCGCCCTTTTAAATCAACACACAATAATAAGATAACACTCTCATCAATGATCAATGTATGTATGTATGCATGCAGCCATTTAGAAAAAGAATTGACCAACATATCTTCTTGCCTATTTTATTTTATTTGTGCACATTTTTGACAGATTTATTAAACAACATAATTTTCACAAATTGTGTACGGTTTCCAAATTAAAAAGGTATAAGATGAGCGATAATATTTATAAAAGTAGTATATATCTAGATCAAGACCAAAGCAAGGGATGGTGATTTGTCATTGTGTCTTGTGGCATACCCATATATGTGGACTGGTTGTTTTAGGCAGGGTAGCTATGGCAATTACAAGAAAAATAAAATCTCAAGAGATTTGGATAATTATGGAGTTATGATCAGATATTGAGCAACTGGTGGGGTGGGGTGGGGTGGGGTGGGGTGGGGTGGGGGTCCAAAACTTATTTGAGTTGAGAGGCAGGCCCCATAAAGAATGTACGTTTCAAGTAATAATTGAATTGGTGTAAATCTATGACCCCGACTACTTGGATTCCAAAATATAATATATATTAAGTATTTCACAACTCTACTAAATAAATTAAATTTCATTTTTATATATAAATTATGGGCCTTAGAGCAAGGACTACATAAATGTAACAGGCTTTGGACCCAGCCTATATCTTAAAACAGGTGTTAGGAAAATTTAAGTATTTGCGACCGATGGAACATATTACACCGGCACATTTAAATATAATATTTTACGGTTTTTAAATTATATTTAATTATTAAAACAATTTTAAAATTATGTTTCCTCAAAAACTGACCTAGTTTGATTATGTTCAAATTGACCAGTTTTAAAATTGATAATTAAATAAATTTATTTATACTTTTGAAATTTTAAAAGTTGGATGTTGTAGTAAATTGAATGTAGTTTCTTATGATTATAATATCTTAACCGATATTTAAAATAAGATTAGACAAATTTTTATTATAAAATTAGTTAATTTGACTTTAAAATTCAAACTAATCCTTTTTGGGTCAGAGGGAGTATTAGATAATTAGAACAATTATATTTCAAAATGGATTTTTTTGTTGGTCATTTGAGCCTTTAATTGAAAAAATTATGAAGGTAATACTTCTTCCGTCCCAAATTAATTGCTCAGTTTTGACTTTTTAAAGTCAAATTGACCATTTTTAAAAATAATCTTTTTACTATTTTTGCTAAAATATAGGTGAAGAGATTATAACCAAAAGAAAGTATATACAATTTATTACTAATCCCAATTTTTATAATTTTAGAAATATATTTATATATGCTTAATTATTAATTCTAAAAACAGTCAATTTAACTTTAAAAAGTCAAAATTGAGCAGTTAATTTGGGACAGAGGGAGTACTAGTTATTAACTAAATAAAATAATTTTTTTGAATTTCATTATATGTTATTAAGGTACAATTCCTTAGATACTATGAACACAACTCTAGAAGTTACTAGCCTTTCTAAAACATTGTGCTGAGATTCTTATAATCAAGTTTTTCAAAAAATGTTGTAATTGCTAATTTTGATTGTAAATAAGAAAAGCATTTTTGGTATCTCATTCTTTTGCAATAAGAGCTTATTTATCATTTTTTTAAATTTCAAATAAAGGTCTATTTTTTGTGATGGTAAAAAAAATATAATTGTTGATGTCTAGCTTTTGTTACGGTGGAGTAACCCTCACACAAGTACTGTCCGAGGAAGGAAGGATGGAGAAAGCTACAGACCCAAAACCTTCGACCATTCTTTCTAAATGGGGGTGCCCAGGACAGCTCAACTTGTAATATTATTCATTTATTCTAGATTAATTATGTAATAAATAATACTCCATATTGACCACTACTATTAATTTAATATATATGATATTATGATATATATTATATTATATTCATAAACAAGATCAAATATGTTAAGTAGGTTGTTTATGAATGAGTTTGTGTCATCAAAACATAATGATGTTTCGCAGAAATTTCAAATTTCGAACATGTTCGCGAATAATTAAAGATTCGAACTTACATATCTGTGTTATATAAATATGTTTGAATTCGACTAATAATATTTGAGTTCAGTTTGATTTGGTCACAACCCTAATTTGTATATAAGAAATACTGAAATAGAAGCCCGATAAGAAAACGGATAAAACGATCAATTTTTTGCGATTGGCATTTGTGTTCTACGAACTTCCAAGGAACAATCAACAAAGTTGAAGGCTCTTTCTAGTAGGTTAATTTAGGTATGGGCCAGACTAAATAAGCCCAATCTCCAAAAGAGAGCCATGGAGTCCACATTTGTGATCAAAATCGCTGAGTCCAAACCCTAAACATCATTTCATTTTCGCCGTTGGATCAAATTTCATCTTAAATCCAACTTTAGATATATAGCCTTCAACGAAACCAAAACCCTAACAGAGCTTAGGGTTAGTTTCAGACGAACACGGAAGGCAAACTTGGTCGGTCAGATCTAATTTCTGCAACTCTAATTCGAAAATGGCGACCCAGATGAGCAAGAAGCGAAAGGTCAGTCATATCGGAATCCCACTACATACACACATATACGAGTATAAGTGATTTCATTTCTTGAGTTATGTTATTGCAGTTTGTAGCTGATGGAGTGTTCTTCGCTGAACTGAACGAGGTATTGACTAGAGAGTTAGCTGAGGATGGATACTCTGGTGTTGAGGTCAGAGTTACTCCCGTGCGCACTGAAATCATCATTCGTGCTACTCGTACCCAGAATGTTCTTGGTAAATTTATCTTACTTGCTGAATTTCTTTAATCAATTGATTTGTGTGTGATTTATTGATTTGGATTTAATTGAAATTTGTAGGTGAAAAGGGGAGGAGGATTAGGGAGCTTACATCTGTTGTACAGAAAAGATTCAAGTTCCCAGAGAACAGTGTGGAATTGTATGCTGAGAAGGTGACTAACAGGGGGCTTTGTGCTATTGCTCAGGCGGAGTCTCTACGTTATAAGCTCCTTGGTGGCCTAGCTGTCCGCAGGTAAATTATTTTTACTTGATTTATATACTAAGATAAGAAATTGTGCTTTACAACTATATTATAATGTTTGTAATTAATTGAATAATGAACCTGATGCTATTTATCCATTTAGTTTACTACGTGCTATGTGCATTTGGTATAGGCTAATTTATGGTAGATCCTTTGCATAGCAGATATGAACAGGTAATTGTGCTTATATTTTAGATCTCTATGAACTAGAAGAAATCTCACCGGGTATTAATGCTAATAATTTATGTCACCTACAAAGCAAATTGGATTTATTCTGTATCAAATTTGTGTTGGAAGGTGACAATATCAACTACATTCCTCCAAGCCATCATCCTCATGAAATACATTAGTTTCCATGTGTAACTGTAGAGAGGGTACATGATTGGGGATATACAAACTTTCATTTTGAAGTTACTTATATTGGTTTTTTTAGTTCCAGTACAGCAGTACTGTCTTTAGTTCAATTTGCGTCATCTATAAAGCAGAAAGGTTATTTCTTTGCCTGATTTTGTGTCGGAAGATGACTATATTAATGATGCATGCCCTTACATTTTTATGAGTTCTAACGTGCTTAGTATTTCATGTTTTGGTTTTCTACATCTTAAAATTTGCTTAAACATGTTTGATTCATTGTTCATTTGTCTTGTAGTCTATTAGAGTCTGTTGTGGTTTACAAGTGTCTGTTATGCGTCTGATATATTGGGTTTGATCTTGTTTTCCAAATGTCTTTTTAATGCCTCTTTACTTGCTGTGTAAAAAATATAAGCAACCTTTTGACAGGTGTTTACTGGTAACCCATCTGTTCATGATAGGTTACACCGACATGTGCTTTAGTTGCTAGTGTTTCTCTTCTTTTGCTCGAGTATTTTCTTTTGTAAATAAATTAATACTGGTACCCAATTTTTTTGAAGGCATAACATAACCAAACAAGTTTTACATGTATAATGTAATTTCTTGACCATTAGATAGCCAAACAAATTTTACATGTATAATGTAATCTCTTGGCCATATACTTGCATTGGTTAGTTTTGCCCATCTTTTATTAGTCTGTGCTTTTATCCGAGGAAAACATTAGTGTGCATGTGTTGATATGGTTTCTCTTTCAATATGGAGCTGTTGACGGCTTATGTCTCCTGCTCCCTCCGTTGTGATTTTATAACATCAAATTTTGATTAGATGTCTTTTTACCCCTAGTAACATACAACATTCTTCTGTTGTATAACAAATGGTAATTACCTCTTTTAGGGCCTGCTATGGTGTTTTGAGATTCATTATGGAGAATGGTGCAAAGGGATGTGAGGTGTGTTCAAGAATGCCTTTTCTCTTTTGTTGTCTACTTTTACTTAAGATTTTGAATATGGATCTTACAAACTGCTCTTACTAGGTCATTGTTAGTGGAAAGCTGAGAGCTCAGCGTGCCAAGTCCATGAAGTTTAAGGATGGCTACATGATTTCTTCGGGTCAGCCAGTTATCGAGTACATAGACTCGGCTGTTAGACACGTGCTTCTGAGACAGGTTTGTTTGGTCAAAGCTTGTCCTTTCTTTGTGGAATTCTATTGCTCGAGTAGAAATGATAAGTTTCTTAGTGTTGCATTGTGTTATCTTGTTTTAATAGGGAGTGCTTGGAATCAAGGTTAAAATCATGCTTGGGTGGGATCCCAAGGGAAAACAGGGTCCAATGACTCCTCTTCCTGATCTTGTAACTATTCATACTCCTAAAGAGGATGAAGAGATCCGGCCAACCACTACTACCAATGTGGTGCCGCAATTGGCTGATATAGATGTTGGCCCTTCCCCTATTCCAGGCCAGATCCCAGTTCTTTCTTAGACGATCATAGATAGATGTTAATCAAAAACTAGTCTAGTGGTTTTAGTCGTTAATTGACAGTTTTGGTTACTGTTGGAGAACATTGTGCTTGGTGTCTTGCCACTATGTTTTTTTGTTATTCAGAAACAAAATTTTGTCGTGTAGTTCATTTTAGTTTTATATATATATATATATATATATATATATATATATATATATGCTGTTGTTCTAAGTTCGACCTTTGACTACCCTTGGTACGGAAAGAAAAAGGAAAATGATGAATCAACTATATCATCAAAATAATTCATAAGTAATTGTTTCACCATTTTAGATTTACAACTCCTTTAAATAAATCCAGTTGGTGAGATTCTTGATCCCATCCCATGGTTGAACCCACTGACCTATTGTTTCTTGTCTGCCTTGTTTTAATATTTTCTTGTAAATGAAATGCACGGGAGAATTGGAGACAGAGGATCTGTTCTCATGATTATCGGCAGGTGAAGCTGTGTGAGATGAAATCCTCTAAGGGGAGGGTGTGGGACCTGTTTGGGACTACTAGGATAGGATGGCTCCACTAGTCTTGATTTCGACTTTGAATATACGGATTGTGCCGGTCATCTTCTTGGACTAACAGTCAGCTCATTCTTGAAAGACTTATTCAATGCTGGGAGTACTTAAGATTGATCTTCTTGGAGTAACAGTCAGCTCATTCTTGAAAGACTTATTCAATGCTGGGAGTACTTGGGATTGTGTGACAAGAAGTCACACGCAACAGAAGTCTCTTGTGGCAGATACTTGGAGAAAGAGTAAGACCCAGATGCAAAAATTTCCATAACTTCTTCAACCCTTGTTTCTAACTCATTGCTTGTTAATTATTTCTTTTTTCTTTTGTGATGGACTATCTGCTCAATGAAAGAATAGCATATCTTCAGTATTAATTAGTTCTATTTTAATCTATATTTCAATTATACCAAATTAATAATTATTGAATACAAATATTAATTGTATTTAGAGCTGACAATATAGTTAGTTAACTGTTGGATTAAATCATATTAACTGGAACCAAATGGGTTGGTTAATCATTTTTATTCATTCAGGTTGGTTAAAGTTTGGACTCATAATTTTTAAAACAAATATAGTTAGTTAACCGGAGAGAAGGTTTATTTCATTTGGTCATCTAGTAATTAAAAGGAAAATGTAAAATATTTTTCAAAATTTAAATTTACATATTAGTTTAAGTAATAGTTAACGTAATGCGGATTAGGTGAGGACTTCCTTACTTTGTTAAAATGCGGATTTTTTTTTTGTTTTTTTTTAAAACAACTAAAAAAAATATTTAATATTTTATGGAACTGATATTTTTCTATAATATAATGTTTTGGGCGTGATTTGAATATTTATATCAAAAAATGGTGGATACGATCTGAATAGGTATGCATGCACTGCTTTGTTATATCGTATCCAAATCACATCCAAAACATTGTATTATGAAAAATTTTTAATTTCATAAAATATTAAACTTTTTTTTTTAGTTATTTTAAAAAAAAAAATTAAAAAAAATCAAAAAAAAAAGTTCGCATTTTAACAAAGTAAGAGAAAGTCTTACCGATCACGACCTATATATATATATATATATATATATAATCAAGTAAAAGGATCTTACTTTCTTAAAATGAGGACTTTTTTTTTGTTTTTTTTTTTTTAAAACAACTAAAAAAAAGTTTAATATTTTATGGAACTGAAATTTTTTCATAATATAATGTTTTGGGCGTAATTTGGATATCTATACAAAAAAATGTATACGATGCAATGCGAATTATACATACCTATTTTGTTATACGTATCTAAATCACATCCAAAACATTTCAGATATATAAAATTTCAGTTCCATAATATAATTTTTTTTTTTTAGTTGTTTTAAAAAAAAAAGCAAAAAAAAAAGTCCCTCATTTTAAGAAAGTAAGGGATCCCTTATAGGATCCGGATAGTATATATATATATAATTTTAAGATTAAATATATCTCAAATTAATACTCATTTTTTAAAAATAAAAAATAATGTGTACCTGTTGGGGACATATTTTCTCTCTTCCCGGAAGAGGAAGAGAAAAGTGTGATGGAATTGGGATAATATATAAAATTATGTTTGATTATAAAAAGAATCTTATTTATAGCAAGATTTATTTTATGAAATTTATTTTTTAATTGATAGTATTATAAAATAACATAATAATTTTAAATTTATCATTATAACATCACTTTTAAGGTTAAATATGAAATAAAGAAAACAATATTAATATTTATAAAATTTGTAATAAAATTCTTTTTTTTTGTAAATCATGAGAAATAATAAAATAAAGAGATGAGATGAATGAAATAAGTCAAGAGATCTGACAGAGAGAGATAGGTGAGGGGTGGGGGTGGGGGGAGAGATAATTCCAAGGGAAATTTTATTAGTAGTAATAGTAATATAATTCTACGTTCAAAGCACATTCTCCTATGAATAATTTATCATTTCATAAATAATTATATTTTATAAATTAATATAATTGCACAAATAATTTATTTTTAAGTAGAATTAATAATTTCAATTTAAAATTTTATTAGTATAATTTTTAGCATTTTATTATTTATATTAATAATTTTTATATCATATTATTACTTAATTAATTTATTTGTGACGGTCACAATTTCATTTTTCAAAAATTTTGTTTAAAATTAAAAATATCTTAAAATGGTTAATATAGTTAATATGGTTTTGAACCATAACCATATAGTTCCAACCCAACCCAACCCAACCCATATTAAAAATGGTTAATATGGTTTTAGTTCTTAAATAGAACTATAACCATATTTTAAAAATCAAAACCAACTCATAACCATATTTTGCCAGGCCTAATTGTATTTAACAATTTATTATATATTTTGACTCTTTAGCTAGAGTAAATTCCCGAAATCTTAAAATTTACTATTCTAACTAAAATTTTGAACTTTATCTATCTTAAATAATTTAATTTTTTCATCTGGATGTTTTTATTTCCTCTCTTTTTATTTTATTATGTCGCTCCCTAAACTTCATGCTAAAATGATCACTCTCTCTAAAACCATAAGACCATCACATCCTTAATTTAATATTTAAACAGACAAGACAAGAGGACACTTTAAATGGAACAGGGCATTGGCATCACCAAGACGCTAACCAAGGACAGATTTCGTTCAAAATTAATGCCCAATTTTAAATTGGAATGGATACTAATGCTCTGTTTTCTTCTGAATTTGGGAGATACTACTGGTGGAAATTAAGACAAAGATTATAGATTTCATAATGATCTTACAAGATATATTATGCACTGTGCAGGTTCATATATTATGGATCCTATATTTTGTAACCAAGGGAGTGTGCAGTTTCATATGCACCAGTATTTCTAGGCATTTATGCATGAAAAATCGACTGTATTCGTACTTACCCCCTCAACGGTTACAAGGTGGTCTGGTAGATGTTTCCTCTTTTGCAATCGTGCTATTGTACAAGAAAAATTACATTCTTCTTAAATTGTCTAACCTCGCCTGTAAATCGCTGTCTATCCCACCATCTTCACTCCCTGTTGCTTCAGCTTGTGCAGCAACCTTGATCTTTGCAGCTGGGGTAGCTACGGATGCAGATGGGGCACTCAGAAGCTGTATAGAATACATGAGCATAAAAACTAAAATCAAACTACCGTTTACAATTAAAAAAAGGGTGATGCTAGGAGTCCCAAGTTTTTAGTCTTAAAAAGTGTCTCAAATGATGTGTCAACATAACATTGATTAGGTAGATCTCATGTGATTGACGATACCATAAATTATCATTATCATTAAAATAATCAATGTCATATCATTTGAGACCAAAAATTTGAGACCCTTAGCAAGTTAATATATAGGGAATTGTTAAATCCACAACAGAAAATGTTATTTCCACAACAAAAGTGTCGCTATAGATCCTATAGCGACGGTTTTCACCGTCGCTACATCTACAGCGACACTTTTGTTGTGGAAATAACAAAAAGTGTTGTGGATTTAACAATTCCCTAATATATATACAGAGGCACAAATACTGTCAAGCAGTACCTCGGAGTTAATATCTATGCCAATCTCGTCAAGGACCTGACTCACTAGATCTTCTGTTTCTTCCTCTTCCTCATCACCTTCCAAAGCATCATCAATGGCATCTCCCATCACCTCGCTTGTCATTTCCATTTTCTCATTCTCTCTCATACTCGCATTATCCTCTGCAGTGATGGCAAGTTCATCTGCCTATTCATCTGGCCCATAGCCTTTGTCACACCTTTCATTGCCTCACCCATTGCTTGTGTTGATTTCAAGGTCTAAAAAGTTTTCAATGAAAAGGGGCAAAGCAACTCTTAGCACATGTACCAGAATAAACTTGAATATTTTATATTACTTTAAAGTAGCAAAACTAACAATTTTTTTACTTTTAACTTTTGTTTTGATAAGTAAACTAACAAAACTAATAGAATAATTAAAACAATACGTTATTGTTTGGCTGCACCATCATACAGGCCAAAAAGCATGGGCAAATACTGCTACAGTAAAAATGCACATAATTTTCTTCTCTTCTTTTTGGGAAGTAGAGTGGAGAATGAAAAGTGGTTCCGACATAGGGGAATGGGGCAAGGGGCAAAGCATTATTTTTTGGGCCAAGTGGTGAGTTGGCAACCCATGCTATTAACGAATCATACTAGACCTGAACTCGGGTTGGGACACACGTAAGACAAAGATATACATTGTGCATAACAAAAATTCAAAAATAACAAAACACAAGTATACCTGAATCCTGAGAGATACACCCTGGAGTTGTGATTTCAGCTTATAAAACTTCTCAATCTGATGTCGTGTTCTAATAAGGTCTTTTGCCATCACCTTAACAGCACCCTGCATCAGAAGTACTTCAATAAAAAAATACATAAATATTGAACATGTGGCTCAAACTTGCAATTTTTAAATACGAAAAATAATGCAAAGATGCTACAATAATGTCAAACAGGAACATAATGATCAAAATATAAATGACCCTACTCATCCATACTAACACCCAACAAACTCTGAAGAAGCTAAATAATGGCTGATACTACCGATATTCTGTGTAAGCCAGAATTCTGTGTAAGCCAGAATTCCATCATTATCGAGTTGGACTATCCTACCGATATTCTGTGTAAGCCAGAATTTACGGATAGCTGATACAAAAGCAATTTATAAAACAATTGTCTGTATTGGGGATATTAAGCAACCTGTATTAACTAAGAGAGAAAAATCACACAGAATTAGAACCGATTATACATTTTGCCATGTTCAAATTTTTATTAAGGAAGGTGCAACCTGAGTTCAATTTCTTTTTCCTTTATTTTTGTCTTTGGACATCAAGATATATTCTATCGAGTAAACTAAAAGAATAAGTAATCCAGAAAAATAGGGCTTACCATCTGCCCTTGCTTTGCAGTTTTTTTAATCTCTACGATTAGTTTCTTCTCTTGATTTTGTAAACCTTGTTGCTCTCTTTCTATTTCTCTAATAGACTTGTCAATCATTCTCTTATTTTCCCGCAGAAGTTCTGAAAATCACAACCCCAAAGAATATGATTAATTGTCATTTGAACCAGTATATCCAAATAATGTCATTTGTAGCTAGTTCATATTTGAACTATCCAAATAATATCCTACTTCACAAATCACAACTAATATGACCTCAAAAAGAGAAGGACTTCTAATCTAACTCTACTCATATTCTATTAATGCACAAAAAATTAAAGTAAATAAGCGAAGTTTGAATCCATGAACTTACAAAATGCCTGATTTGATCAATTCAATTACATACTTCAGCAGAAAAAATTTAAACTTTATAAAAAACTATTCCAAAAGAAGTGTTAATTTCAACAATTAATAAGAAGCTTTTCAATTACTACAAATAACAAAACAAACCCAAATTCTAATGTTCCTGAGGTCAAATTTAGTTAATTAGCAAAACATATTATAAAACCTAGCTTGAGATAGCACATTTCATCTAGTATGATGCCATGAGCTAGAATTCCATCATGGAAGCAGTACGGTAAAGGTCATGTAATGATCAATTTTCGATCTATAATAAAACAGAAATGCATCCGAAATGTTAAGATTTGTAACAGGAAATTTTATTCAATAATATGTATATATACAGACATAATCACATTGATACAGACATACGAAAGTATATACAGATGGAAAGTATGAACCTGCGGGAGTTTTTCTCTGGCCGAATAGGAAACTCATGGCGATCAATACAAAATTCTGATGCTTTTCACACTCTAAACCTACGTTTTCTCTCTCTAAAAATATCTGATTCTCTCTCTAGAAATATACGAAATGGAATTTCTTTTCGATTCAACTGGTGTTGTGCTTAGTGCTTACGCGGTGGTGTAATGGTGTTGGGGAAATAAACACGAAATGGAATTTTAAATAAATTCGAATTTGTGATTTTTCACGATAAAAAGAGAGCGTTTTATCATTACTCCACTTTTAAAATGTTTCATTCCTTAAAAAAAATGAAGATTTCATATTTTTCTGGCTGAGTAAAATTCTAATGGTTTGTTACCAACATTACTAGTGTAAAATATTTTGTTCACAAAAAAATGATTAAAAATATAAATAAATTTAAAAACTTATTTATCCTAAAAATATATTCCCTCCGTTTCTAAAAGATTGTCGTTTTAGAAGAAAAAAATTATTCCAAAAAATTTATCGTTTACAACTTTCGAGAAGAATAAATTATTTACTATTCTATATTACCCCTACCTTCTATCATTGTCCCAAAAAATTATCTCCCTTGTATTAATAGTTTTCAACTTTACATAAATGGGTAGTGATGGAATTTCAAACAAATTTTACTTTGGTAAATGATACTTTTTTAATCCATATGCCAAAATCTTAAACGACAATATTTTAGAAACGGAGGGAGTATATTAGAGCGAGGTCCAATTAAAAGAGACAAATATTTAATATACTTGATTATAAAATGAACTAAACAGTTGATTTGTACTAATTCGACTAAAATTTTGATTCGAATTAAATTCGAAATATAAATTATTCAAATATAAGCAAATTTAAAATTCGATAATTTACTTGAACATGTTCAAATTGTAATTTTGTATTGATACTTGTATCATATTTACTCGAAAAATATAAATTATTTGAACTGAATTCGAGATCATGTTCGATTCAATAACTAAACGATATTGAATCGAATTTTCATGAAATTTATAAATAAAATGTAAACAACTTAATAGTTGGCTCGATTATTGATTTATTTACACACAGACTTGCATGGAGTTCATTATAGACAATAAATATTTTACTTTATTATATATATATAGGGATTTTATTTACAACAATCATCGGTTGTTGGGGAGCAATCCATTTTGACCAAAGGTACTACTACTACATGCAGAACATAAAAAAAAAAAATTGTCTCAAGGCAAAAGATAAGCAAGTAGTAGCTACCGATAAAAAAAAAAAAAAAATGTAATGCTATGTGTTGTAGCATTTTGTGTCAAAATAGGTTCTTCCCCAACAATCGATTCTTTGTGGATAGAATCCCTATATATATATATATAGTCCTCATATTAAGTTTACACCTTATCTAACATACTTTGCATACCCATTTTAACGACGAATTGGGTGACGATTCGATCCGTCGCTATATATAGAATCGTTGTCTTAACTTTTAGCGACTGACAACATATAACAACGGTTCTATATATATAACGATAACCTCAATCGTCGTCTGATCCGTCTTAAAAGAATATACAAAATATGTTAGATAAAGAATATACTTAATATGAGGAGCATATAATCCCACTTATCGTTCCGTTCCATTCCTTCTCTTCTCTTTCATCAATTCTATTCCTTCATTTTAAACGTAGCACAAGATTCTAACTGCTTTCCTATCCACCTTAAACCCTCAACACCTACCTTAACTACCGTTAGATCTTTTTCTTCAGTCACCAAAGTCTCCCAATCGAACGCCTATTTTTAAATTAAATCATTTACACAGAAATCCTACCACACACGTGTTACCTTTTCATAAACCAGTTCAATCAATGGCCCCATCTCAGTCCAAGTTTCAGTCTCCAAGCTGCCAGAATCTTCATAATCCTCATAAATACTCCTATATCCATAAGTTGACGTTAGGGTTTTAAGCTTCTTAGACGCCATTAATGAACTAATCACTAAAATCCCTCATTTACACAACCTATATATATATATATATATTTATATACACACATGTGTATATAAAGTATATATAGGAAAGATATGCCGGCAGCTAGGCGTAGAAAGGGCTCTGATTCCAAAAAGCCTTCGAATTCAGAATCTCAAATTGAAAAGGAGGAATTAGATGAAAAAAGGAGAGAGAAATTGAAAGAGAAAGACAATAAACCCCCTCCTCCTCCGAAGAATTTACAGGGCGAGATTGTGAATTATAAGAATTTGAAGAAGAAATGGTCCTGTATTGATAGTTGCTGTTGGTTCATAGGCTTTATTTGTTCATTTTGGTGGTTTTTGTTATTTCTGTACAATGCAATGCCGGCTTCATTCCCTCAATATGTCACGGAGGCGATTACGGGTCCGCTGCCGGATCCGCCCGGACTGAAATTGCATAAGGAAGGATTGGAAGCGCAGCATCCGGTGGTTTTCGTGCCAGGAATTGTGACGGGCGGCCTTGAATTATGGGAAGGGCATCAATGTGCTGAGGGATTGTTTAGGAAGAGGCTTTGGGGTGGTACATTTGGTGAGGTTTATAGAAGGTAACAACTTTTTTTGTCAATTTGAACTTAAATAAATAAATATGCTGGTTTTAATTAAATATGTAAATTGTTTTGTAGTATTTTTTTTCAAGGTTTAATTAACTAATTGCATACTTCAATTTTTTATAATATTTCTCCATTTTGACTTGTGGACAGTTGACAGTTTGTTTTCTTGTTTATAAATTAGTTTTATTTCAGTAATAAAAAACTGTTATGCTCCCCTTTGTTACTACCTGAGTTCCTTACTTTTTTTAGTGCTGCTAGAGAATCCTTGTTAGACATTGCCTTTGCTTGCTAAAATTCTTAAACCAATTATTGTCACATAGCTTTATCATGTCAAATTTATTTCTTTATTTGCATATGTTATTTTCTGCAGACCCTTGTGTTGGATTGAGCACATGTCACTTGATAATGAAACTGGCTTGGATCCTCCTGGTATAAGAATCAGACCTGTATCTGGACTTGTGGCTGCTGATTACTTTGCAGCAGGTTATTTTGTATGGGCAGTTTTAATTGCTAATTTAGCTCGCATCGGATATGAGGAGAAAAACATGTATATGGCAGCATATGATTGGAGGCTCTCATTCCAGAATAACGAGGTAATGCTGGAGTTATAATAATTTTTTCTTCTCTTTCTTGCTCAGGAATGTATTTTCCCTCCATTCTGTTATTTCTGTCTAAAATTTGATATAGGGTGTTGATTAACTTATGCCAGCTGTCATTGGTATTCTTACACTTTCCGTAAAATTTTATTTGTAAAATAAATTATCTGTAGAACCCAATTCTGGAAAAGGCAACTTTAGTTCTTTTCACGCATGGTTCACATCAAGTTTATGGAAATCTGTAGAAACATGATCCCCAAATTCACATTTCTTTTGTTAAAATGTTAGAGAAATCTGAAAAAGTTTGGTATGGATTGACTTATTCTCAATCTGCTATCAATTATCAAACTTATGTGAGGCATGTTTGACAATCATGAAAGGGATATACATTCCAGCAGTAGATTGATAATGGATCAAAAAAAATTGACCCTGGGGAATGTAGAAGTAGCATTTGATTCTTGCATCAGAAACATTTGATTCTTGCATCCTGAATATAGTTATGAACAGGTACGCGACCGAACTTTAAGCAGGATAAAAAGTAATATAGAACTCATGGTAGCTACAAGTGGGGGGAAGAAAGTCGTTGTAATTCCACATTCAATGGGCGTGCTGTACTTCTTGCATTTTATGAAATGGGTTGAGGCACCTGCTCCAATGGGTGGTGGAGGTGGATCAAACTGGTGTGCCAAGCATATAAAGGCCGTTATGAATATAGGTGGGCCATTTTTGGGGGTGCCAAAAGCAGTATCTGGATTATTTTCCTCCGAGGCCAAGGATATAGCTGTTGCCAGGTTTTTCTTCTAACTACTATTAGTGTGTAAGGTTATCATCATGACTTGCCTCTGTCCTCTTCCATATTCATTCATATGATACAAGATTTTGTTGATAGTTGGAAAAAATATCGGTACAGTTTGCTTGAATTCACATAACATAACTAGTATGCATCAAAATTCAATTTGTCATTCCAAGCAGTATAGAGTTCCTGAAAAATAAAGGTAAAAGAGTTTCAAAACTAAAACTAGGGTAATGGTTTTATTTCAAACTGAGTGTGAATATTTTGTATACTTTTCGCACTAGAAATAGCCATTGAGTGAATCTCTTCAAACTGTGTTTTAATCATTCATAAAGCTTTCCATGGGAATTTCAAAGGATAATTTGTACAATCTTTTGTTTATTTCACATTAAGTATTGTTTAATATCAAAGAGAAAGTTTTACTATGTTGGGGTTTCTTCTGTTTTTTCAGTTTTATAATTTCTTCAAAGTTATTAAACTTGCTTTAGTTTTATTCTCTATATGGGGGAAAAGGAAAAAAGAAGAAGGCGACGACGACGAAAATCTGTAGTATTTCTTAGTGAATCTCACTCACAGATCTTTTTTTGGAAAAAATGAGTTCATTTCAGTCAACTACGAGTACATCTTCTATGATGCAAAAAAATAAAACTAAAAGACAACAAGTAGGACAGAAAGAAGAGAACGGAGTCCATATTGCCTTAATACTCTGTTATAAGGGCTGGATTTGTGTTCCGACTTCTGACTTGCTAAAAGAATCAAACTAAAATGATTAAGTTTCATTTAAATTTTGGAATCATCCTGCAGGATATACTGAAATGAGCAATAGTATGTTGGACACATCCTTTGATACGTACTACAAATGTATAAGTTTTGTTTTCCTTTTTTCACAGTGAAAGTCGGTATTTTATTAGCTTGATAAATATTACGAAAATCAAAGAGCATACACCAGAATATATATATATTTTAAAAAGGTTTCATGCTTTAACTACCTAGGTTGAAACATTTCAAAAGAAAATTTTATCAGTTACCTCTCAATATTTACAAAGTAAGCAGTTTGATGACCGAACCTCTCCAATAACAGATTTTAGCCTGAACTTCTAGCACAGCTCTTCCATCCTCTTCGCTTCTGCCGAAAAACTCTCATGTTCCCCTCTTGCCATATACAGCATACTAGTCTAATTATGTAAAATAGAATGTTCATATGCGTGCTTAAATGTGCAAAAACTACATTCCTTATATACAAGGTTGCATCAATATATTGTGATGTCCTACTTCTGTCACAACTGTAATTCTTCATCACCTTTTTCTTATTTTTTATATATTTATAATCCTACTGTCATTATTTATCTTATTAAGATTCTTTTAAAAGGGTCACCAAACTCTGCCATAAATGGAAGTGTAGTTTTATATATTATTCAGTAAAATTGTAATTGTAATATATTATGAGCTGTTTTACATGTGTCTCTCTTCTTGTTCCATGACTGAGTTATTTTGGTAAAATTTGAGAAAATCATCTTGTCCAACTACTACTACCCTTAATTTGTCTAGATCTCTGCACGTATTTTAGCAATCTTGTAGCACATACTTACAGACCTTGATTCATTTCAGAGTTTCCAAGATTTCCATCCCTTCTTGGTTTTCAATGAAATCTGACTCCTTATGCAGGGCTATTATGGCACCAGGTGTTTTGGATATGGATGTATTTGGTTTTCAAACTTTACAACATGTAATGAGGATGACTCGAACATGGGATTCAACAATGTCAATGTTACCGAAAGGTGGAGACACCATCTGGGGTGGCCTTGATTGGTCTTCTGAGGAAGACTATAACTGTGGTGCAAAGAAGCCGCCGAACAATTATAGTCAGATTGCAGGTCAAAATGGGAAAGAGAGTCCGGATAATGCGAACTGTGTTAACTACGGAAGAATCATATCATTTGGAAAAGATTTGGCTGAGGAACACTCTTCAAAGATCGAGAGGATCGATTTCAGGGTAATGTTTAATGTTCAGATTCATTAACTACTTTAGAGAAAACATAATTTCAATCAACATGATCTTGCTTGTCCCATATCTTTCTATCTCTACTAGTATCATCGTTAACCTGGTATCTGTCAAATGTCAAGAGCCATTTCTGCCATTGTTAATCTTCATTTTTACTTTTGCTAATATTGTTGATTTGTAGTAGTTTGTCCTTGTTAGGTTTTCCAGCAGTAGCTCATTTGAGGTATTGATTTTATAGCTCACTAGTATGTAAGGTGGTTAAGTTGGTCATTTTGATTATGCTGCTGGTGGCTTTAAGAGTTGAGGATGGGGCAGATGTCTCTCTACCTTGTAATGTAAAGCTAATGAGTGTTGAAGAATATAGCTGGTGAATTTTGGTGAAACCATGGTTTGATTGGGGATACTAGTTGTATCGTCTTATTAGAGTATGGTGTTTAATTTAAAGGTCACACAGTTGCACCCACTGAAGTTTCTGATTAGGGATCTATCTCCATTTTTTGTCATTTCATATCATGATGGATATGAGGAACAACACAGTTCAACTTTTAAATGTTGTCAATCAGGGAACTTGTTTCAAAGTAGATTTTTAATTGTTTGGAAGTGAAGAATCTCATTATCATAATATACTTTGCAGCATATTAACATAAAATGCCTTCAACTTGTCAGTCATTTAACATGGTCTTGGTTTATCTGTAGGATGCTGTTAAGGGAAATAACCTTGCAAACACGTCATGCCGTGATGTATGGACTGAGTACTACGATATGGGCATTGGTGGTGTCAAAGCTGTTACTGATTATAAAGTTTACACATCCGATTCAATTTTAGATTTGCTTCATTATGTTGCCCCAAAGATGATGAAGCGTGGTGGATCTCACTTTTCATATGGAATTGCTGATGATTTGGACAACAAAAAATATGAACATTACAAATATTGGTCAAATCCCTTAGAGACCAAGTGAGCTTCTATCTACTCTTTTATGAATGCTGTATGATTGGATGTGTGTTTCTCCCTTCATCTTACCTTTGATCTCTCTCTTTAAAAAGACTGTTCTTTTACTACTTTGGTTCAGATTTATAAACGAGATCCTTTATACATCTTCTAAAGATTGTTTGCTTTATATAAATGTCTGAATTTTTCTTAGCTTTGGTTTCTGTCTCCATGTGTAATCATCTCTATTAATTAAAATCTCTATAGCAGTTTGTTTCTTTCAAAACCTCCCTTGTGAGTGGCATAGTTTGCTAATTTTGTCATGTCAAGTTTCTTTGGCTGATTGGCTTAGCCACATGCCTTATTTTTTGCGATGCTTTTGCAGGTTACCAAATGCTCCAGACATGGAGATATTTTCCATGTATGGAGTTGGAATTCCAACAGAAAGATCGTATATTTACAAGCTTAGTTCTAGTGCCGAGTGCTACATTCCTTTTCAGATTGATAGCTCTGCTGATGGTGGAAACGAGGGGGCTTGCTTAAAAGGTGGAGTTTATTCGGTTGACGGAGATGAAACCGTTCCTGTTCTGAGTGCAGGTTTCATGTGTGCCAAAGGTTGGCGGGGGAAAACTAGGTTCAATCCATCAGGTATCCGTACGTACATAAGAGAGTATGATCATGCCCCTCCAGCTAATCTTTTAGAGGGCAGGGGAACTCAGAGTGGTGCTCATGTTGATATAATGGGGAATTTTGCTCTAATAGAAGATATTATAAGAGTAGCAGCAGGGGCAACTGGAGAAGAGCTCGGGAGAGATCAAGTTCATTCTGATATCTTCAAATGGTCAGAAAAGATCAAGTTGATACTGTAGATTGAGTTGTGATTATGAAACTTGTAGACAAGAAGTCAGTCTACTTGGTAATACTTGTTTCTTTTACTTGAATATCTTTCTTGCTATTTTTTGAATATGTGATATATATATATATATATATATATATATATATATATAATTTCTTATGTCACAGATGCTTTTCATGCCGATACAGATGATGAAAGAAAGAATAGGTGGCCTGAGGAATTGATGAAACAGAGTCATCCAGGTTTTTGTTGTTATTTATTTGTACCTTTAATTTTAGTTACAGGGAAATATAGAGAAATAAGCACCTTGCTTTGCATTTTTTTAGGGCGCTTAATTTCAATTTCCCCTAAATTTTGAAATTTATCAAATTATTTGCAACTCTGTAATCGGTAGGACTTGATACAGAGTAGTCCATATGTATTCATTGTCCTCAACCTTTGGCTTTGATTAGCGATTTACTTGGTAAATTGCCTTTTATCAAATTAATGGAATGAATATATATATATATATATATATATATATATATATATATATATATATATGTGTGTGTGTGTGTGTGTGATAATTTTGCCTTGTATTCACCATCACTAATAACTAAACATACACTTAAAATATTTTAAAATTATTTTATTATCATTATGGCATTCAATCCAAACGCAGCATTCGTTAGGGGTTATCTAAGTTATGTACCTAAAATGATTCAATCTTTATTTTGTAACAAAATTTGACATTATGAATGGAAATAGATAATGCTTGTTTTATTTAATTTTAGATTGTATACCACCATTATTATAAAATTAACTTTTTAAAATTATTATACTTTTTAATTCTTAAATTCCTTGAACTTTTATTTATATAAAGTCATTGATAGACATGATAGCCAAGACATGTGAAAATTATATATTCAAGTATTTTTTATGTATTTTTTTTTATATTTGTTCGCTTGAGTATATGCTAAAAACCCTAAAGGATAGACGTATTAAAATTAGGTAACTTATTTTAATTTGTTTTATTAAGAAATAAATTTCTAAATGTAATAAGATTAATGTTCGGATGTCATTAAAGTTAAAGTGACTTCATGTATTGTCAAAACTGAATAAGTTTTTTTTTTTTTTTTTTTTACTTTTTTGTTATCAAAAAGAGTTTTACTTGTGCTTTTTTCAAAATAAAAATAATTATGAAACAATACTTATTATTATTTATTTCAAAAAAAACAGTAGAAAAAAAAGTGAAATTAGAAACAGCTTGTACATTCGGAAGAGATTCTCCATCTAGTCTTGAGAAAGGCCCAAAATGATTTCCGTGTGCTTTACAATAATATACAACATTTAATAAGTAATTATATTATTAGTGTATCACTAAAATAATTACAAAAATAATAACACTTTTCATATTTATTTATAATATTAGTACAATTAAGATTCCTTAATTTAGGGAATTAGTATAGTATTCAATTCACAATAATAAGAAAACCTAAAATCAAGGATAAATAACTGCCATAATTAATAATTCAAATATCTTGGATCTAACAACAAAAATAAATTCAAATTCAAAATAATAATTCAAATTCAAATATTCAAAGTTTGGCGACGTCATCTTCCTCCTTCCCTTCGCCGGTGAAATCCAATTTCATGTCCAAAAGAAAATAAGAACACTGCCTAAAAAGAAAGAGATAAGAGAGTGATGTGTAATGTAATGTTGATAATCAAATCTTCGTACCAAAGTAACCAAATTTTTATACTAAGGTAATCAAACTTTTATACCAAGGTAATCAAATCTACCTCCACACTTGCAGTATGAATTGGTTACCTTGGTCTGAAAGTGTGGCAACCAATTCATGAAGATTTGATTACCAATTACATCACATTCAAAAAAAATTGGTATCTTAATAGAACTGAATTGGTTACCTTAGTATGAATATTTGGCTACCAACTGCACCATTAAAAAACTACATCGAAACACCCCCTTATAATTCCATGGTTGGTGAAACTCATTCTACTTCAAAAGAAAAAGAAAAAGCCCAACTGGACCGGACGACCCAAACCCATCACCACCATGACGGAAAACTCCAACACCATTGGAGAAGCGATTAAGGTTTCCGGCCGACCATTAGAGGTAGACGAAGCGTGGAGAAGAAGGGTGGAGGAGGAGCGATCAACAATTCTTCATCACAGTTGTCACTTCTCGAGTGGGGCTGGGGCCATCTTTACCGAATTCATTTTGTACCTTAGTTGTTGATTGTTAGTCCGGCGTCATCATCATCTGCTGCACTCGTCGGACAGATTCACTTTCGGGGAGAGCATTGCGTCATGTGAACTCAAACATGGATTTTGAACAACGAAAATAAACCATTCGATCTCCTAGGCCCATGAAATTCAAACTTCCCGCTAGTCGGAAGGAAATAGTATGAGGAGAATGAAGACGATTTTGAAGATATGTTGCTGCAGAAAGTCGCAGAGCTATTATGAGACTTGAGGGGACTGAGCCAACCACGTCTGCAGCCACTCGCTAGCTCCATAATTCACTCAATTAAGAAATCCTAATTGCATACTAATTCCTTAAATTAAAGAATCTTAATTGCACTAATATTGTAAATAAATATGAAAAGTGTATTAATTGTATAAATATTTTATGAGTGAACTATTGTTGTAATTATTTTTAAAAATATAATAGAATATATAATTGATCCATTAATGGGCCTTTAAGTCATATATAAAGTCTACGGTCTGGGCTAGGTTTTAGGTTTGTCTATATAATATAGACAGCCCTTAAGAAATTCTAGTCCAGTCACCAAACCATAACCCTTAACATGCTCCCAACCATTAGCCCAAGGAGGTCGAGTATGTAATTGATCCTACATATAATGGTAGGTTAAGTTCATCTTGAGATGGGCCCACAATGGCACGTTATTCTTCGATCACGTGCTTCATTTATATTTTAAGTATTTATGCCGTTTAAATAGTTTTTAAACAATTTCTAAAGAAAAATAAAATATTAATAAATATAAAATAAACAGTTATTCGTAGATTAAACTTCTCTTTTAATTAATGGTTCCTCTTTTTTTTATTTATAAATTACACACACAAGTGCGTGTCACGACCCTTACCGTAAAAAAAAAAAGAAGAGAGAAAGCAATATATTTTTTTGATATTAAAATGATATTTTCGAACTACTAATATTTATGTGAAAAGAATTATATAAAAATATTAATTTTTTTATGTAAAAATATAAATAAGGTATTATTATATGAGTCAACTAAACAAGGTTCTATCCTATAAATGGGTATTGTTTTTTGATATAAAAAAATGGCAGATAACGGAAAAAGACAAAAGGATGAGGTTTTTCAGATAAGATGATAGAGGCGGGAGACAGGACAAATTTCGTCGTTTTGTGTATTGGGAATAGCAAAAGAATCTAAAATCTAACGGACTCCCAAAGCTCATCAATGACATTGACAACGTAGCTTGCATGCTATGCTGTCTAGTCTACAGTCTACTAGATATGGACAAAAACCAGCCAAATAGGATGCTGATAGAGTCAACTTTTTTTTTTTTTGGAATAGAATATCTGATGAATCCGGTTAACATGAAGTTTAATTTTTAATAAATTGGTCAATTGACTAATAAAATGCTGACATATATAGAACTTTGCCTGCGTGTAAACACTCTATTGGCCAATTGACCAACTTACCCAAAAATAAATTTCATACTAACCACTTCCATATCTAATACTCTTTTTTTTTTTCAAAATAAATGCTCAGTTTTCATTTTTTTTAAAATTAAATTAATTATTTTAAACTTAATAATTAAACATATATAAATATATTATTAAAATTATAAAAATTGGGTTTATTAATAAATTATATTATATATATTTTTTATTATAATTTCGTCACTTATATTTTGGTAAAATTGACACAAAAACTAATTTAAAAAATTGAGTCAAAATTGAATACTCCTTTAATTTGGGGGGAGAGGGAGTATATTACTTTTGGTAATGAAGTTAGGAAGTATGGTTAGTGATTTTAATCAAAAATGAATTATGATACACCAAAATTTTGAGCCATTTGGATTAAACAAAAAATTGATATAATTATAATCAATGTAATAAACATGTTGGAGCACTTCGTTACTTAAAAAAATTAACTAATATTCCACTATAGTTGTTAACTCGTCTATATTATTAAATTTATCTGATGTGAGATATCCCAACATAAACAAACAATATGCATGCAGGTTCCACTAGAAAAGTTGGGAGATGCATTTCAAGTCAAGGAAAATGGATGGATGGGATTTAAAGATCTTGGAAGGTTGAATGAAGATTTAATGGGTAAAAAATAATATCCACAAACTCTATTGGTGAAAATAAAATCTAAAAATTATTGGAGTTTTCTTAAGCAATAGCTGATGAAGAAGTCTCATTTTGATTTGATTTCATAACAATCCCAATGGCAGATATATAATTGGCTTAAACTTAACTTTAATTAAAGGTGCTAAAAGTCCAACCAGCTCTAAATCTAAAGGAGCTAATCTTTTTATGATTCACTCGGGGGAAATATAGTAGAAGTACTAGTCTGTTTATTGTTTTCCAGCTGTGGCTTCAACTTTAGATTTTGACAAGATTGGTAGATATTCTTGTTTTCTGATATGGTATTTAATTAATGCATTATATTAAAAAATTCACGTTAATTTATTACTATTAAATTTATTTTTTTTAAATTTCTATTTCAATTATTCCGGTACTCAAATAATGTACTTTTAATTTAAAACCAAAACCAAAATTTAATAAGATAAGTACGGTAATAATGAGAATTTAAGGGTATTATAGACAATTAATATTATATTTAATGTTATACAATTATTTCTTTAATTCTTGTGTACAACCCTAAAATGACGTATATTAAGAGACAGAGAGAATAATTAAGATTGATAATTTAAAAATAAAATTTTTTCTTAATACGTGTGTATTTTCAAAATATGACAAATAAATTTAAACGGATGAGGAGTATATGCAACTTCAACATACCATTTGGATTATCCTAAAAACTCCAAATGAGTCGGATCCTTATATAATAGTACTTTTTCCGTCTCAGAATAAAAGTCTTTATTATTATTTTGGGTAGTTTCATGTTAAATATTCACTTTCCTTTAATAACCAAACTTTTACACATTTTTTCCTATTATGCCCGTAGCATTAAATATCTCATACTTTTCTTATTCTAATTTTTTCTCCATATTTAATGATATTATTATGGATAATTTTGTCATTTTATTCCCCTTCTTAATATGCGTAAAAAGTTCTCTCCATATTACTTTTCTTTTTGTAAGACCCCAACTTTTATAAATAAAGATGAATTTTCTATAAATATTATTTTTGAATATTATGGAGTAAATTTGATATAATGTTATAGTTGTGGGTAATATTTATAAATTTTGCAAAGTAAGCAAATTGTTATAAAATATTCGTTTGGTCGGAGAATATTCGTACGACGACACAATCATTGGTGGACCCCACAACGGAAGTATTGTCGTAGTTAGAAAACGACAAAATTATCTTTCTATAAAAATAACGGCGGAGGTGTTACCGTTAAAACTATTGAACTACCCGGTAGTAAAAGTACGATGAATACGCGTGGTTGCGTAGTAGAAATACGTGGTAGTGATTATTGATCTTTACGTGAGAAGTCACTCAATTTATACTCAATTATTCTTTGCGATAATTCTTGCGATCATATCTCTTATATTATTGATTCAATTATTGTCACAAGATCATCTCGTATAATATGTTATATTATTAAATCAATAATTGAGGCGACAAGTTATAAATGATTAATAATTGTTGAAAGATTAAATATGTGTTGATTAAAAATAAAATAATTTGTGGTAATATTTATTCAATTCTTAATGTATATAAAGAGTCTATTATGAGACGTTTGTGGTAAGTTTGGTTATTTTATGGGGGCCTATATGTCATCATCTAAGAGTCTCTTCGTCGATAGTAATTACCTTCGTCGATAGTAATTACCTTTTACGGACATCAAACCACTTGCCGTTTTCATATTACGAGCGGCCGAACCAATTGTCGTTTCACATTACAAAAGCGTCAAACCACTTGGTATTTCACATTACAAGCGTCAAAACCACTTGGTGTTTCACATTATAGGCGTAAACCACTTTTTTTTCACATCACCGATTCGTCGAGCCACTTGCCTTTTCACATTGTAAGTCTTTAAGCTAGAAATCTTCTATAAATAGAGGCCTAGTTCTTCATTATTTTCTTAATTCATTCAAGCTATAGAGAGAGAAAGTATAGAGAGAATAAAGAGAAAGAAGAAGAGTATTTTGTTACTACACTACTGCAGAGATCAATCTCTAATAATGTAAGGGTGTTATTTCTTTTGTATTCATGAAGAGAACTTATGTTATTCCATTATTTATTATTACATTGGAATAACTGTATATCATGTGAAATTACCCTATACTTGGTGAAATTATTACGTTATTCTATTCTTTATTATTATTTGGAACATCCCATCATGCTTTACGCATGACTTGGTTCCAATCTTTATTATTCTGTTGGAACATCCTGTTTGTGCTTTACGCATGACCTGGTTTGTAAGACCCCAACTTATTATTAATGAAATTTAATTTTTCCTATTTATTATTTTGAAATAGTAAGGGTTGATTTGATTAATGTGGATAGTTATGGGTAAAATACGCAAATATTTCAAAATAAGCAAGTGGTTATAAAATATTCATTATTGTCGGGGAATATTCGTTTGGTCGTGGAATATTAAATGCTCGTCGGGGAATATTAAATGCAATGTAATGACCATGTGTGGGCCCCATAATGGAAAGCGATTGGAGGAAGAAAAGCAGCGAGAATAAGTTGGTTATAAATATGGCGTGAATTCTTCTAGATTATCTTTGTGGGAATACCCGGTGGTTAAAACACAAGAAGACACGCAGTATTGCACCAATTATTGATTCTTACGTGAAGACACTACTCAATAATTGTTATAGTAATTCTTATTCAATATTATATTTTATTGATTCAATAATTGCTACGTTGATATTATTGTTGTTTTAATAATTGTCAACGCACGATTTTCTATTATTATCAGACAATAATTCATATTATCTGAATAATATTATTAGATAACATTATTGGCAATGTCAAAAAAGTTACATACAAGAGAGGTTTGGTTCGTCATCTAATTCATGGCAGCCAAGAAGGATAGATCCTTATTGGAAAGCCCCTCTATCCTCAGGAGGCTGCCTAGTTATCAATAATGTGATTCGTAATATTATTTATGAATAATTAATTATTGATTTATATGATGAGGAAAATATTGATTTTATGAGGATATAGATGGAGAAATTTTTAATGTGACAATTGTTGAAAATTAATCTTTTTTTGATAAAATAATTCATTTAAATATATTATTTTAATAATATATTAAAGATGATATTTTACAATGAATGTGGGATATATGAGTATATGAAGAGGAAGAGTATTTTGTGGCATTAAATATTTAACACATGTTTTGTACAATTATCGAATAGAAATTTGATTATAGCTTGTAATAAAATCTGCGTTTATGAATTTGGTCAATTTCTGTTTGGAATTTGGAAAAACTTTCTTCTACAAAGTTGTAGAGAATTGAATTTCCTATAAAAAAATGCAAGATTTGAATTTTCTGATAAAAGGGCTATTTATTATGAATTATTGAAGTTCCGAAGTTCTGAAATAATTAATTTTTGGGAGTTTTAGTTAATTATTTTGAGAAAAACGTTTTTTGTACAATTAGTGGGCTCACATGTGTTATCAATGTGCTGGATTCAGATCATCAAAGGTGGGCTAAGGAAATTTATAATATATATTAATATTTTATTAAATTTTCTACTTTGGTGTTCTAAGCATTTTCCTATAAATAGAGTGCTTAGGTTAGAATTAAAAATCACACCGTAGGCTGAAAACTTCTCTCTCTCTCTCTCGATATATTGGCGTATTCTTGTGGGTATACTTTTGAGTGTTCTTTATCTGAAAAAGTCATGCCTATATATCTGTTTCAACTGTAAATCTTGTCTTTTTAGGTAAAGGGATATTATTTTTGTAATGATATTATTTCTTCAATATCATTGTCTTTGAAATATTGATCTAAAGTTTTTATCAAATTTAGAACTTTTGGTGTCTGAGTTCTTATTCACGATATCGACACTATATTCACGTATCTGACACTTATTCACGAATCGGCCTTTATTCATCGAAAAATGAATATTTTCCTTTTCGTCTAAAATATCTATTGTGGATACTAGCTTTGATTGTATCCATGTTTTGATCATTCTTGAATTTTACACCACTATGATTATTTTTGAGGTATTTTTGGACATGGATAAAACAAAGTACGAATCCTTAATTCTTAATCCTTGTCATTTTGTTTCTTTGGATTCGCTTTTTTTTAAAATATCTTTTATCATCCTCGGTCTTAAATGATGATATTATGGAATATCTTTGGCTGTGAGTGCAAAAGATGAATGATTTCGATGAATATCTTTGGCCCGTAGTGCAAAGATGAGCAGTGTTTAGATGAACATGACCAGTGATGAATATCTTTGGCAGATAGTAAAAAGATGAATATTTGATTCGAGATATATATTGATTGATGTTACATGGATAAAAGATAGCGATGAACTTTTAAATTCATACATGTAAGAGATAGTAGTTTGCATTCTCTACTTAACTCTTCTAATGAATTATTATTTCCGCTACTGAATATTGATTTAAAACTTGTTGTCTATTGTATTCTATTAGATTTTTCCTGTTGAAGACTAAGCGATAATTTGTTGTATATTATCTTAGTCATAATATTCTTTTTGGGATAGTTGAGCTCACCCTTTTCCTTTTTGTTCTATTTTTTTCTTCTTAGGAGGCGAGAATATAGCGAGCATTTAGCCTGGGTATGGAATGAAGGTTACAGAGAGAGTTGTTTAGTAGTCCTCACCATTTTGTAAAATAATATATCAATAAATATGATGAGGATTTATTTGAGTATAGATATTGTCTAGAAGATAATATTTGTATTTAAACTCAGCGATTTCTTTGTTGTAATAATAAAGTTGTAGTTGTTTCTGTACCATGTATTGACAACTCAGAATGGGTGATGTATACATATTTTGGGGGCGTCACAGTTGGTATCAGAGCTTAGGGATATGATCTCTGGCGGAGACCGGGGAATAGAACTAGGAGGGGAGAGACGAGTAAATCCTTCGTTAGTGTGTCCTACCTAAGCTTATTTATTGATTGGTCAGTATATAGGGATATTATGTTATATGTTGATTTCTTTAATTAACCCTTGTTCTATGACAATGATTTGAGAATGTCGATCGAGAATGATAATGATGGAGTAAATGAGACATAGTGGAGACGCTGACTCACCAATGAGAGAGAACGTCGCAACAGCTTGCAAGAATGTTCCTCCCGTGAACAATTCCATCGAAAGCAGATGATGAACGACGGGATATTTAGAAGCTTTTTGCGTTCATGCAAAATCAGACGAGGAGACACGTGCACAAACTACGGTGGAAATGATAACAACCTTACGATTTGTCGTCACGGCCAAGCGATTCAAAGAGTTGGGACCACGAGTCGGGGAAAGCCGGATCCGATTAAAGGCGGAGCGTGGGTCAAACAAATTACCAAGATATTCGATGTCTTGGGATATGCGGAAAACGAGAAGATTCCATTATTACTTTTATGTTCAGTAATGAGGCAGATTCATTGGTGGGAATCGTGAAGCGTACCCTAAAACCGACTTTCAAAGATGTCTTGGGAGACATTTGAATCGTTTAACGACAAGTACTTTCTCGAAAGTATTAAATATATGAAGGAAGTGGAGTTTATTAGAGTGGAACAAAATAACATGGCGGTGTCCCAAAGACGAGGCAAAGTTTGCGAGCTATCAGTGTTTGCACCTCATTTGGTGGAGAATGAGGAACGTATGACGCGGATGTTTCTGAGAGGTTTGAAACCCGACATACGTCAGTATCTCATTTCTCATAAATTTTCTCTCTACTCAGATGTTGTCAACAGGGCTCAATTATTAGAACGAGATAACGAGTACGTTCAACCGAAGGACCACAACCAGGATCATACCGGAGATAGCAGTCAACAAAACAATGATAACCAGCGGAGAAAGAAAAAGACGGACAAAAATGGTAACCACTCTGGTGGTAATCATGGCCATGAGAATAGAAGAAGCGAATCGGGAGGAGATTTTAAAAAGAGGAGATTAAACAACGACCATGTGAAGACGTCAACACCAGCAACAACTGGTTCTAAGGGAGGAAAACGACCACCGGTCATATGCTACAAATGCGGGAAAGAGGGACATATCAGCCCAAACTGCCCACAACAGTTCAAGGTATGCTATAATTGTGGAAAGGAAGGACATATCGCTTTCGAGATTATGCACGATGGCGAAACCTAGTTCAATGGGATGGTGACTCAAAGGATGTCCCGGAAAAGTCAAAGTCAGCAGTTCACAAAGCGCGTTTGTCGTGATCGGTCAAAATGCTAGGAACCCTAACGAAGTTAAGACGCAGGTTAGTTAATTATAAATTCTTGAGAAGTTTATACCTTACTAGATACCGGTTCTACCCATTCTTTTATCTCTCTTGCTTGCGCTCAACGTTTGAACTTGACTACGGAGAAATTAGACTTTGACTTATCTGTGGAGACTCCGTTAGGAGAAACTTTCATTACATCCGTTGTTTATAAATCTTGCTTGATTCAGGTTGACACTATCACATTACCTGTTGACCTTATCTCTTTAAAGATACTTGCTTTTGATGTGATTTTAGAGATTGATTGGTTAATTACTTATCATGCCAAAATTGATTTCTTTCGTAAGGTTGTTAGTTTTCATATTCCTAAGCAACCTGTTATTCGAATTCAAGCAACCAAACCATTGAAGTCAAACTCTTTCATATCAAGCCATAAAGCCATTCGTTTATTAAAAAACGGATGTCAAGCTTTCTTAGCCATGCCAGTTGAACAAAAATACGTCAGATTTGAATGATATTTCTGTTGTTAGTGAATTTCCTGACGTATTTCCTAAATAATTTCTTGGCCTACTCCCAGAGCGTGATATTGAATTTGTATCGACTTTAAATCTGGTACAAAGCCCATTTCTAAAACCCCATATCGAATGGCTCCTATTGAACTTCAGGAGTTAAAGGTCCAACTATAGGAATTGTTAGACATCGGTTTCATTCGTCCTAGTACATCTCCTTGGGGTGCTGCTCTGCTTTATTCAGTAAAGAAGAAAGAGCGGGAGTATGCGACTTTCATATCGACTATCGGGGAATTGAACCATGTCACCATCAAGAATAGGTATCCTCTACCTCGTATTGATGACTTGTTTGACCGATTTGCAAAGGAGCACAATTCTTTTCAAAAATCGATCTTCGTTCGGATATCATCAACCAAGATTAGAATCGAGGATATTCCAAAGATCGCGCCCGAACTCGATGACGAGCATTATGAATTCTAGTCATGTCTTTTGGATTGACTAATGCTCTGCTGGCTTTCATGGATATGATGAACCGAGTATTCAAGGAATATTTGGATCGATTCGTTGTTGTCTTTATTGATGACATCCTCATATATTCCAAAAGTCGTGAAGATCATGATCACCATTTGAAGTCATTTCATTACAAAGGCTTCGTGAAAACAAGCTATATGCCAAGTTGACGAAATGCGAATTCTGGCTTGAGGAAGTAGCATTCCTTGGGCACGTGGTTTCTAAACATGGAGTATCTGTCGATCCGGCGAAGATTGAAGCAATACAAAGTTGGGAGCAACCGAAGTCGGTGGCCCAAAACGTAGCTTTACGGGCTAAATTTGGTTATTATCGGAGATTCGTGGAAGGTTTTCTCGAATCGCTACTCCATTAACTCATTAACTCGGAAGGATACAAATTCGTTTGGAGTGAGGAACGCGAGAAGAGTTTCCAAGAGCTTAAGAGAAGACTTATTTTGGATGGATTTGTTATCTAAAAGCGATGCTTGAGCAAAAGGGTTAGGATGTGTTCTCATGCAACGTGGGAAAGTCATAGCCTTTATGCCTCGTGACAACTTAAAGAATATGAGAGGAATTATCCTACCCATGATCTAGAGTTGCAAAGCAATAAGTTTGCCGCTTAAAGATTTGGAGGCACTATCTATATGGGGAGAAAGTTGAGATATATTCGGACCATAAAAGCCTCAAATATTTCTTCACTCAAAAGGAACTCAACACGCAAGAAGCGACATTGGCTCGAGTTGTTGAAAGATTATGACCACACTATTCAATACCATCCCGAAAAGCGAGCGTGGTAATTTGACGCGTTGAGTAGAAAGAACATATGCGAGAACGAGTACGATGATGTCAAGTATACGTATAGAGCCAACTTTAATAGAAAAATTTAAGGTTGCTCAAGTCACCGACCCGGAGCTGATGCGTATGAAGAAGAAAGTACAAGAAGGTGTTATTCCGGAAGCGAGAATCGATGAAGCAGGAATACTTCGAGTCCTCTCCAGACTTTGTGTTCCTAACGACTCTGATTTGAAGTACAAGATTATGATGGAAGCACACAATACACCATTTGCGATCCATCTTGGAAGTACCAAAATGTATCGTGATCTTCGACATACATTTTGGTGGAACAATATGAAGAGAGAGATCGCGGAGTTTATCTCGAGGTGTTTAACTTGTCAACGTGTAAAGGCGGAGCATCAAGTGTCAAAGGGTCCATTGCAACCACTTGAGATTCCGAAATGGAAGTGGGAACATATTACCATGGATTTCGTTACGGGTCTTCCCACAGTTTCTCAAGGCGTAAATGCTATTTGGGTTATTGTTGATAGATTAACCAAGTATGCTCATTTCTTGCCGTCACGGAGACTTATTCCTTGAACGCCTTCTTTAGTATGTATGTGAATGAGATTGTGAGGTTGCATGGCATGCCAGTATCCATAGTTTCGAATCGTGACCCAAGATTCACTTCAAGATTTTGGGTTAGCTTACAAAAAGCTATGGGCACGGATTTACGATTTAGTTCAGCATACCATCCTCAAACGGACGGACAATTAGAGAGGACTATCCAAAATCTTGAATATCTATTAAGACTCTGTGTCCTAGACTTCAAAGGGAGCTGGGATAAGTATTTACCATTGTGAGTAAATGAGTCTGTGTCCTAGACTTCGACAATGTATACAAACGGCACAGGACCGACAAAAGCGTTATGCAAATCTTCATCGAAAGGACGTGGAATTTGATATCGGAGATCATGTATTGTTGCGTGTTACACCATGAAAAGGAGTTACAAGATTCGGGAAGAGAGGAAAGCTCAATCCACGATTTATTGGTCCATTTCAAATTCTTGACCGAGTAGGAAATGTAGCCTATAGACTCGCGTTACCTCTGAGTATGTCTCATGTTCATAATGTGTTTCACATATCTGCACTTCATAAATATGTGAAAGACCCGAACCACGTTATAGAGTTAGAACCGGACGAGATAGCCGAAGACTTAACTACGAAGAGGTACCTGTCAAGATCTTAGATAGGAAGGAGCATGTCCTACGCACAAAGGTCATACCACAAGTTAAAGTTTTGTGGAGGAATCATGCTATAGAGGAAATGACACGGGAATTGGAAACGGAAATGAAAGCGAGGTATCTCACCTTTTCAAAAACAGTACATACGTCAAATTCGAGGACTTAAATATCATAAGGAGGGAGGTTGTAAGACCCAAACTTATTATTAATGAAATTTAATTTTCTATTTATTATTTTGAAATAGTAAGGGTTGATTTGATTAATGTGGATAGTTAAAGGGTAAAATACATAAATATTTCAAAATAAGCAAGTGGTTATAAAATATTCATTATTGTTTGGGAATATTCGTTTGGTCGTGGAATATTAAATCTTTGTCAGGGAATATTCGCACGACAGTAATGACCATGTGTGGGGCCCATAATGGAAAAAGCGATTGGAGGAAGAAAACGACAAGAATAAGTTGGTTATAAATAGCTTGGCGTGAATTCTTCAGATAATCTTGTGGGAATACCCCGGTGGTTAAAACACAAGAACACAAGGTATTGCAGATGTTGTTGTTGAATTATTGATTAAATGCGTGAAAAAAGCGTTTCAATAATTGTTACGGTAATTCTTATTCATTATTTTATTGATTCAATAATTCTTTGCGTTGATATTTATATTATTATTGTTTCAATAATTGTCAACGCACGATATTTTCCATTATCGGATCAATAAATCATATTATTTGAATAATATTATCGATAACATTATTGGCAATGTCTAGAAAGTTACATCTAAGGAGAGGTTTGGTCATCTAATCGCACGCCAAGAAGAGAGAAATCCTTATTTAAAGCCCCTCTATCCCAAGAGAACTACCGGTTGTCGATCTTATGATTTTGTAATATTATTTTGAATAATTAATTATTGATTATTATGATAAAGAAAATATTCATTTTATGTGGATATAGATGGAGAAAATTTTTAATGTGACAATTGTTGAAAATTAATATTTTATCTTTTACGATAAAATAATTTAATTAAATATATTATTTTAATAATATATTAACGGTGATATTTTATAATAAATGTGGGATATATGAGTATATGAGGAGGAAGAGTATTTTTGTGGCATTAAATGTTTAACACATGTTTTGTGTGTGGTGGGGACACAATTCTTGACCGAAAATTGATTTATAGGCGTAAAATCGCTTGGGTTTATGGATTTCGTCAATTTACATTTGGAATTTGGAAAAACTTTCTTCGTAAAGTTGTAGAGAATTGAAAATATTTTAGAGAACGAATCCGAATAAAGATGAAGGACAAATATTAGGATTCAGTATTTGGTTTATCCAAATTCAATAATCTCCATAATAAACCAAGTGTGAAGTAGAATTCACAAATAAAGATCAAAACATGGATACAATCAAAAATAGTAACCATAAAAGACATCCGGAAGAAAAAAGAAAATTTCATTTTTTTCGGGTGAATAGTATCGTATTTGTGAATAGTGCCGTATACGTGAATAGTGTCGTATACGTGAATTGTAACCCCGACACAAAAAAGATAGAAATGAGAGAATTGAACAGGGAAAAATCCCAGTAAAAAGGAAAAGGAAAAGGGTGAGCTCAACTATCCCAGTGAACGTGCAGCAGGCCGACAATGTTCCTCCTGTGAACAACGCCACTGAGCAGATGATGAACGACGGGATGTTTAGAAGCTTTTTGCAGTTCATGCAAAATCAGACGAGGGAGACACGTACACAAACTACAGGTGGAAATGATAACAACGCACTATTTGTCATCACGCCAAGCGGTTTAAAGTTGGGACCACGCACTGGGAAAGCCGGATCCGATTAAGGCGGAGATGTGGGTCAAACAAATTACCAAGATATTCGATGTCTTGGGATGTACGGAAGAACAGAAGGTTCCATTCGCTACTTTTATGTTCCATAATGAGGTAGATTACTGGTGGGAATCTATGAAGTGTACCCATCCAATTTGACTCAAAGATGTCTTGGGAGACGTTCAGAACTGTTCAACGACAAGTACTTTCCCGAAAGTATTCGCTATATGAAGGAAGTGGAGTTTATTAGGCGGAACAAAATAACATGACGGTGTCCCTTAAGCGAGGCAAAGTTTGAAAGCTATCGAGGTTTGCACCTCATTTCAGTGGAGAATGAGGAACGATGACGCGGATGTTTTAAGAGGTTTGAAACCCGACATACGCCAAGATCTCATTTCTCATAAATTTTCTCTCTACTCGGATGTTGTTAATGTGGCTCAATTATTAGAACGAGATAACGAGTACGTTCATTTGAAGGACCACAACCGGATCATCTAGGAGATAGCGATCAACAAAATAATGATAACCAGCGGAGAAAGAAATAGACGGACAAAAATGGTAACCACTCTGGTGGTAATCATGGCCATGAGAATAGAAGAAGCGAATCGGGAGGAGATTTTAAAAAGAGGAGATTCAACAATGACCATGTCAAGACGTCAACACCAGCAGCAACTTGTTCTAAGGGAGGAGAAGGACCACCGGTCATATGCTACAAATGCGGGAAAGAGGGACATATCAGCCCAAACTGCCCACAACAGTTCAAGGTATGCTATAATTGTCATCATCCGCATGTTTATATTATGTTGAAAGTCATCTGTGGCCTGTAGTGCATAGATGGACTTGGTATGATTATGACCAGGGATTATTCGGTGTAATCATGACCGTAATGTTATAAATTATGTGGTAAAAGTTATCATTGGCCCATAGTGCATTGATGGACAGTTGTTGGCATGATCATGACCATTAATGAATATACGAATGTCCTTGGATGTAATGCATGGATAATTTATGGTCGTGATACTAAAGAATATCCTTGGCCATAATGCAGGGGTGATTCGATGATGTGAATTATTTATTAAGCTGAGTCTCAGCGATAAAAGTCATGAAAAACCTTTTAAATCATAGAAGATAGTAGATTTTATTCTCTACTTGACTCTTCTAATGGATTGCTTGTTCACCGCAGATTAAACTTGATGTTTATTATATTTTATCGGTTTAAACTTTGTTGAAGGCTAATGATAATTTATTCTCGCATTATCTTAGTCATAATATTTCTTCATTGGGCTAGTTAAGCTCAACCTTTCTTTCACTTTATTCTCTTCAAGAAATGATAATATAAATTTGGGGACGAGTGGGAGGCGGAGTGATGGACCGGATGATAGTATTAGTAGTCCTCACTTTATTCATTAAATAGTGTGACAATAATTGTAATGAGGACTCCTTTTGAGTTTGTATATCTCTAGTAGACAATATTTGTATTCAAACTCACAGGTTTATGTTTTGTCGTATTGTACTACGATAATTGTATTATTAAGTTGTATTTTAATTACATACGATGTATCTGGCGACTCAAGATGGGTGATGTATACCTAATTTTGGGGGCGTCACGGTTAGTATCAAAGCTTAGGGATATGATCCTGGCTAAGATGTGAGAATAGTCTTAGGAGGGAGAGGCGTGGAATTCCTCGTTAGTATGACCTACCTAAGTTTATGTAGTCTTTAATTGGTCACGTAATTTAGGGATAATATGTTACATGTCAATTAACCTTTGTTTTGTGGCGATGTCGAAAATGACATCCGAGAATGTTGAGAATAGCAATGGAGCACTGACGATAGTTGATTCACCACATATCAATAATCGAGGATAATGTACATCGAGAAGGCGACAATCCTCATGCAAATAACAACACCGACCAAATGATGAATGATCAAATGTTCGTGGTCTTTATGCAATTCATGCAACAATGAAAGTAGAGCGGCTCTCTGTCCAAAATGCAGTGGAAACACTTTGAAACTCTCAAGGCGGTCACCGCTAAATGATTCAATTTGGGACCACCGAAGTTTAAGGGAGAGCCAAAACCACTTATGGCGGAAGCATGGATAAAGCAGATCACCAAGATATTTAATGTCTTGGGATGCTCCGAGGAGCAAAAGGTTCCCTTTGCCGCCTTTATGTTACGCGGAGAGGCAAATTACTGGTGGGAATCGGTAAAACGTACTCAACCTGCCATACTGAAGATGTCTTGGGAGAAGTTCCAAGAGTTGTTCAATGATAAATACTTTCTTAAAAGTATTCGTCACATAAAGGAGGTGGAGTTTATCAAGTTGAAACAAAATAATATGACCGTGTCGTAATACGAGGCTAAATTTGCGGAGTTATTAGGTTCATTCGTCTACTTGGTGGATAATAAAGAGAATGACACGGATGTTTTAAGAGGTTTGAAGCAGCGAGATACGTCAACATCTTATTTCTCATAAAATGTGTTTATATTGGATGTTGTAAATAGGGTTCGATTAGTGGAGCAGCGATAACGAGTCAATGCAACTAAAAAAGAAGCGGTGAGAAAATGATAATATCGTGAGAAGCGATCATCGAAGCGGTGACAACAAGCGTGGAGGAATCAACATGCGAAATGGTAACCACTTCGGTGGTAATCAAGGCCAAAATAATAAGAATGGACATTTCAAGAAGAGGAGATTCAACAATGATGGAAAGACGTCAGCACCAGCACCAGTTGTTAAGGAAGGAGAAAGACAACCTATTATATGTTTCAAATGCGGAGGGAAGGGACACATCAGTCCAAATTGCGCGATGCCTTCCAAAACATGTTATAATTGTGGAAGAGAAGGTCACTTAGCCCGATTTTGTCGTTCACCGAAGACAAATTCAGCTAGGATGGAGGCACCAAAGGCCGTCCCAGAAAGGTCAAAGCCGGTAGTGCAAGGGAGAGCATTTGTTGTGACCTCCCAAAAAGCAAGGAACCCGAATGAGGTCATCACGGGTAAGCTTATCATAAACTTTAACGATGTATATAATTTATTTGATACTGGTTCTACCCATTCTTTTATTTCTCCTACTTGCGTTCATCGATTAAATTTGACTCCAGAGAAATTAGACTTTGACTTATCTGTGGAAACTCCGTTGGGAGAAACCTTCATTACATCCATCGTTTATAAGTCTTGTTTGGTTTAAATCGGTACCTCACATTACCTCGTCGATCTTATTTCATTGAAAATATTTGCATTTGACGTGATTCTAGGGATTGATTGGTTAACTACTCATCACGCAAAAATTGATTGTTTTAGTAAGGTTGTTAGCTTTCATATTCCTAATCAACCTATTATGCTAATTCAAGCGACCAAACCATTAAAATCAATCACACGGTCATCTCAAGCCATAAAGCTATTCGTTTATTGAAAAAGCGGATGTCAAGCTTTCTTAGCTCATGTCATAGATTTAAACAAAAATACGTCGGGTTTTGAACGATATTTCTATTGTTAATAAATTTCGACATATTCCACGAAGAACTTCTTGGCCTACCCCCGAAAGCGTGAAATTGAATTTTGTATCGACCTTGAACCGCAGACAAAACCCATTTCTAAAACCCCATATCGAATGGCTCTATTGAACTTCGTGAGTTAAAGACCCAACCGCAGGAATTGTTAGACATTGGCTTTATTCGTCCTAGTACTTCTCCTTGGGGCTCTCTATTCTATTCGTGAAGAAGAAAGATGGGAGTATGCGACTTTGTATTGATTATCGGGAGTTGAATCATGTCACCATCAAAAAATAGGTATCAATTGCCACGTATTGATGACTGTTTGACCCGATTCAAAGGAGCCAAATTCTTTTTAAAGATTAATCTTCGATTCGGATATCACCAATTGAAGATTAGAACCAGATGACATTCCAAAGACGGCTTTCAAAACTCGAAGACGGACATTATGAATTCTAGTCATGTCCTTTGGATTGACTAATGCTCTCTTGCGCTTCATGGATATGATGAATCGAGTATTCAAGGAATATTTGGATCACTTTGTGGTCTTCTTTATTGATGACATCCTTATTTATTCCAAAAGCCGTGAAGATCATGAGCAACACTTGAGGCTAACACTCCAAAAGCTTCATGAATACAAGCTTTATGCCAAGTTGAAGAAATGCGAATTCTGGCTCGAGGAAGTAGCATTCCTTGGGCACGTAGTATCAAGTCATAGAATATCCATTGACCCAAAGAAAGATTGAAGCAATTCAAAGTGGGAGCAACCTAAATCGATGATAAAGACGTAGCTTTCTCGGCATTGGTTATTATCGGAGATTCGTGGAAGGATTTTCTCAATTGCTACTCCATTAACTCGGTGACTCGAAAAGATACAAAGTTCTATTGGAAGCAAGAATGTGAGAAGAGTTTTCAAGAACTAAAGAGAGACTCATTTAAGCACTGCTCGACAATACCATCCGCTCGGAGGATTTGTCATCTCACGGTGATGCTTGTGCAAAGTGTTGGGATGTGTTCTCATGCAACATGGGAAAGTCATAACCTATGCCTCAAGACAACTCAAAGAATATGAGAGGAATTATCCTACTCATGATCTAGAGTTGGCAGCTGTTGTCTTTGCACTTAAATTTGGAGGCATTACTTGTATGGGGAGAAGATGGAGATCTTTACGGATTATAAAAGCCTCAAATATTTCTTTACTCAAACAGAACTCAACATGCGACAACGACGTTGGCTTGAACTGTTGAAAGATTATGATCATACCATCCAATACCATCCTGAAAAAGGGAACGTGGTAGCTGACGCATTGAGTAGAAGATCATATACAAGTACGAGTGCGATATTGTCAACGCAAAGGCCCATTTTGTGTGACTTGCAAAGGACGGAGATAGAGTTAAAGACTCCAGGGACCCATGTGATGATGGCAAATATACGAGTAGAACAGACTTTAATCGATAAAGTTAAAGTCGCTTCAAGTTCTGAGACTTGGAGCTGATGCGTATGAAGAAGAAAGTGCAAGAAGGTGCTATGCCGGAAGCAAGAATCGATGATGAAGAAATACTTCGAGTCAAGTCCAGACTTTGTGTTCCTAACGACCCTGATTTAAAGTATAAAATCATGATGGAGGCGCACAACACACCATTTGCAATCCATCATGGGAGTACCAAAATGTATCATGATATTCGTCATACATTTTGGTAGAGCAATATGAAGAGAGAGATAACGTTGTTTATCTCAAGGTGTCTAAGTTGTTAACGAGTTAAAACGGAGTATCAAATACCAAAAGGTCCATTGCAACCACTTGAAATTCCAGAATGGAAGTGGGAGCACATTACCATGGATTTCGTTACCGGTCTTCCTAAGGTTTCTCAAGGCATAGATGCGATTTGGGTCACTGTTGATAGATTGAACAAGTCTGCTCATTTCTTACCGATACGAGAAACTTATACACTTGAACATCTTGTTCGTATGTACATAAACGAGATTGTAAGACTGCATGGTATGCCGGTATCCATAGTTTCTTATCGAGACCCAAGATTCACTTCACGATTTTGAGTTAGTTTGCAAAAAGCTATGGGCACAGACTTACGATTTAGCTCGGCATATCATCATCAGACGGATGGACAGTCGGAGAGGACTATTTAAACTCTTGAAGATCTATTAAGACTCTGTGTTCTTGATTTCAAGGGAAGTTGGGACAAGTTCTTACCATTGGTGGAGTTCTTACCATTAGCTTACCCGTGATCACTTCGTTCGGGTTCCTCACGTTTTGGCCAGTCACGACAAACGCTCTTCTAGGAACCGCAGATTTCGACTTATCCGGATGAATTTGGAATCACCATCCCATTGAACTTGGTTTCGCTTATAAGACAATCTCGAGCGATATGTCCTTCCTTTCCACAATTGTAACATACCTTGGATTGTTGTGGCGCCAATGATATGTCCTCTTTCCGCATTTATAACATCTAACCGGTCGTTCTCTCCCCTAAAATTTGTTGTTAGTCTTTGGTCTTCACGCTTTAATGTCTTCTCGTCATTGTTGAATCTCCTCTTTCTAAAATTTCCACTTGACTCACCTCTTCTATTATCATGGCCACGATGACCACCCGAGTGGTTACCGCTTTGTTCAGATTTTTCCTCCCTATTGGTTATCATCGCCTCGATGACTCATCATCACCCAGTATGACCTCGGTTGTGGTCCCTCGGTTGAACATACTCACTATCTCGCTCTAATAATTGAGCCCCGCTGACAACATCTGAATACAGAGAAAATTTATGAGAGATAAGGTATTGACGAATCTCGAGTTTTAGACCTCTCTGAAACATCCTTGTCATTCGTTCCTCATTCTCTACCAAATGAGTTGCAAACCTCGATAACTTAGCAAACTTCGCGTCGTACTGGGACACCGTCATGTTATTTTGTTCCAGTTTGATAACCTCCACCTCCTTCATATGACGAATACTTTCAGGAAAGTACTTGTCATTGAATAGTTTCTTAAATGTTTCCCAAGACATCTTTGAGTGCGGGGTATTTGGGTACGCAACTTCATGCACTCCCACGGTGAGTCCGCCTCACCATGAGAACATAAAGGTGGCGAATGGAATCTTCTGTTCCTCCGTGCATCCCAAGACATCGAATATCTTGGTAATTTGGTTGACCCACGTTTCCGCCATGATCGGATCCGGCTTTCCCTTAAATTCTGGTGGTCCCAATTCTTTGAACTGCTTAGCTGTGACAAGCTGCGCATTGCTAGCATTTCCACCCGTATTTTGTGCACGAGTCTCCCTCGTCTGGTTTTGCATGAACTGCAAAAAGCTACTAAACATTCCATCGTTCATCGTTTGCTCGGTAGTGTTTTTTACAGGAGGACTATTGTCTTCCTGTTGCACGTTCTCCTGGTTTGTGATTAAAGGTTGTTCCACAGTCTCATACACTCCATTGTTAACGTTCTCAGCAGCAATTCTTAAATACTTCCATAAAACAAGGGTTAATTAAATAAATTAACATATCACATAATATCCCTATATTACGATCGACCAACAAACAAAAGCTTTAGATAGACACACTAGCTAGCAAGGATGTACTCATCATCTCCCTCTTAGTTCTATTCCCCATCTCCATGGAGACCATATCCCTAAGCTCTGATACCAACTGTGACGCCCCCAAAATAGGTATACAACACCCATTCTGAGTCGCCAAATACATGGTACAAAAAGCAACTACAACTTCAATAATACAATTGTCGTGCAAAATACGACAACACATATACTGTGAGTTTGAATACAAATATAGTCTAATAGAGAGTATACAAACTCAAAAGGAGTCCTCATTATAATTATTGATACACTATTTTACAAAATAGTGAGGACTACTAATATATCTATCCTGAACCATCACTCCATACCCCAAATTTAGTTCTTCTTTTATGTTCTCACCTCCTGAGAAGAAAAATGGAACAAAAGGAAAAGGGTGAGCTCAACTAGCCTAGTAATATTATGACTAAGATAATATACAACAATTTATCATTAGTCTTCAACAGGGAAAAATCTGATAAAATATAATAGACAACAAGTTTTAGATTAACAACTGTAGCGGAAACAATAATCCATTAGAAGAGTCAAGTAGATAATGAGTTCTACTATCTTCTAAGATTTAAAAGTCCATCATCAATATTTTATCCTCAGAATAAAAAATCAATATACATCTTTAATCAAATATTCATCTTTGCACTACTGTGCCAAAGATATTCATTTGTATCACCAGTTGGTCATGTTCATCTCAACACCTTTTCATCTTTGCACTATGGGCCAAAGATATTCATCAGTTAATCATTCATCTTTGTACTACATGCCAAAGATATTCAGTAATATCATCATTTAGGACTGAGGAAGATGAAAAATATTTTAAAAAATGAATCCAGTGAGACAGAAGGACAAATATTAGGGATTCATATTTCAGTCTATCCAAGTTCAATAATACTCCATAATAAACTATAGTGGAGTGAAATTCAAGAATGAAGATCAAAACATGGATTAAATTTCAAGAATAAGGGTCACAACAGATAACTTGGAAGAAAAAAAAAATAATTTTTTTTTCTTTTGTGAACAGTACCCGTCATGAAAAGTTCCAAATTTGATAAAAAGTTCAGACCAATATTCCTATGAAATGATATTAGATGAAACGAAATTTCTAATCATTTCAGGAATTATAGAAGCAATACTTACCATAGTAAGTTCAATTTTAGGAATATGAAATGAAATAATATCCCTTCCATACTATGGAGTATGAAAGAAAATAATATTTTTTACATGTGTTGAAATAAAATAATATCCTTTACCTTAGTAGAAACTGGATTTGACTGGAATATCAGATATTATTCTGAGAAAATCTTGCAGAAAAACTACGCTCAAAATATTCTTATACTCAAGAAAATACTCACAATACTTTAGAATGAGAATTTCTGATTATGAAGGGGTCATTGAGGAAGGAGGGTTATCCCTCTATTTATAGTGCATGACGGAGGATAAATAACACACTTGCCAAATTTTCTTTTCTTTCAAAACCTAACATCCTGCCTAACTTTTTATTTTGTCAATGCCTAACTCTTATTTTCTCATCAATGCCTAACTTATTTGGCCCACAATTTGGAAAACACCATTCTGCAAGCAATTTTTCTTCACCCACCAAATAAGTGGTCCCATGGGAAGAATTAAGTTACCAGCACATGGTTTTCAACCAAGGAATGCATGCAATAAGGAAAACAAAGGAAAGCTTCTCACTCCTTAACATATTCGAGTGCATATATATATATATATATATATATATATATATAATAACATTATTATTTAACAATTATATAATAATAATATAATTGAATGAATAATTTATCGAAGAAATAATTGTAATTCCACAAAAATATGCCAAACTTTCAACAATTAATTAATGCTAAATTCCTTCATCTATATCCGCATAAAATAAATTCATCATTTATATCCATATAAAATAAATATTTCCTTATCATATAAATCAATAATTAATTATTCAAAAATAATATTACAGAATCACAATAATGGCAAACCGCAGTAGTTCCTGGAAAGAGGGCTTTTCAATAAAGATTTCTCTCACTACCTGGCGTATGCAATTAGGTGACCAAACCTCTCCTCGATGTAACTTTTTAGACATTGCCAATAATGTTATCTAATAATATTATTCAAATAATATGAATTATTGATCCGATAATGGAAAAATCATGCGAGTGATAATTATTGAAACAACAATAATATAAAATATCAACGCATCAATTATTGAATCTATAAAATAAAATATTGAATAAAGTAATTATTGTAACAATTATTGAGTAGTGGCCTTCACGTAAGAATCAATAATTCAACAATATTGTGCAATACCGAGTGTCTTCTTTATGCGACCACAGCAGTATTCTTATATTTTACCCACCAGGTAACCCAACAGTGTTAACGGTAACAATTACGCCGTTATTTATAAAAACTCAAACTTTGTCGTTTTCCTTCATCCGATAATTATTCTGTTATGGGGCCCATAAATGATTACTTGGCATCGCATCACGAATATTCCCAAACAACAAGAATATTCCACGACCAAACGAATATTCCCCAAACAATGATGATTATTTTTTATCACCACTTGCTTATTTTGTAAAATTTGCACATTTCACCCATAACCAAAATATTATATCATTTTAACACCTTATTATTCACAATAATAAATAGAGGAAAATCAATTTTATTTATAATAAGTTGGGGTCTTACAACCTCCTGTCCTTATGAAATTTCGTCTTCGAAATTGACGACGACGTTACAGTGTTTCAAAAGGTGAGGATACCTCGCTTTCATTTTTGATTCCAACTCCCAGGTCATTTCTTCAATAGCATGGTTTCTCCAAAAAACCTTAACTTGTGGTATAACCTTCGTGCGTAGGACATGCCCTTTCCTATCCAAGATCTTAACAGGTACCTCTTCGTACGTTAAATCTTTGCCTGTAATGTAAAACACCAAGTGGTTTGACGCCTGTAATGTGAAACACTAAGTGGTTTGACGCCTGTAATGTGAAACGACAATTAGTTTGACGCCTGTAATATGAAACGGCAAGTGGTTTGACGTCTGGTATAGGTAATTACTATTGACGAAGAGACTCTTAGATGATGACATATGGCCCCCCCATAAAATAACCAAACTTACCACAAACGTCTCATAATAGACTCTTTATATACATCAAGGATTGAATAAATATTACCACAAATCATTTTATTTTTAATCAACACATATTTAATCTGTAATACCCCAACTTATTATAAATAAAATTGATTTTTCTCTATTTATTATTGTGAATAATAAGGTGTTAAAATGATATAATATTTTGGTTATGGGTGAAATGTGCAAATTTTGCAAAATAAGCAAGTGATGATAAAATAATCATTGTTGTCGGATGAAGGAAAACGACAAAGTTTTAATTTTTATAAATAACGGCGTAATTGTTACCATTAACACATTGGGTTACACGGTGGGTAAAATACTGATGAATACGCGTGGGTTTCACGAAGAAGACACCAGATTGCACAAGATTATTGAATTATTGATTCTTACGTAAGAAGGCACTACTCAATCTTTCTTTTGTATAACTTGCAAGCTCAATCTCCACCAAGAACCCCTTAAATGGACAATCCTCAATCAACTGATACTTTCCCCCACGCCTACAAGGATGATCCGAAAGAAACTTTCGAGAAAATGATCAAGTCCATCGAAGCAAGCACTGGAATCTCACTCGACCTTTCCGAACATCCGATGAATTGAATCAAATGATATGTTTATGAAAACAAATTCCTAATCTGATGAATCGAGCTCACTCTGGTTAAGGGAAATTATCAAAGAAATTCGAAGAGTATATCGACGGAGATGAGATCCATTTTAAAGTTCACGCCAAACAAAGAGAGGCTATGCTTGAGATCTGAGAAAACCAAGATCGTCAACATCAAATTATGTTGGACAATATTCTCAACTCGAAAGCTTCATTTATGACTTCCGTAAATCTTATGCCAATCGGGAGAAGCATAATGATACGATTCTACTGATCCTCCAAAAAAAAGAAGCTAGAGTGAAAAAGCAGATCAAGGAGAATAGGGAGGACATTGCTCAAACTCAAAGCGAACTCAACGAGCTTGTCCAAGGAGTAAATAGGTTCTCGCCGATATTCGAACCCTTGATCTCGACATAAAGGGGAGAATAAGAAAGGAAAGGAGATCAAGGAAGACAAGGCAGAGGAGAGAGGAGGTCATGCAATTCAAGAAAAGGAAGCCCTCCCGCAAGACCATCACATCATCAAACTCAACGATCCATTGGTCAACAGATTGTATCGTACTATTCCTTTGAGTCATCAGAGCCAACTCCTAGCTCGCAAGACGTGACTCATCAGACGATCCGAATGCCAATCTGGAGATCCTGCATTCATTCATGCGTTAAACATGAAGAGAATCCGATTCTAAGTCTAACTCGAAATTTGGAAGAGTTAGCAAGAAATGAGGAAGCTCAAAGGAAGAGAAGAAATTTGAGGAGTATGCAAATCCACTCCGCATGCGAGAGACCAAGAAAGCAGAGATAAGTTAAGAGTTTAATGTTTTATTGATGTAATGCTATATTGTAATATCTTACGATCATCAATAAATTCATACTTATTTCTAGAAATTTCATTGCTTCATTTGAAATACTAAGTCATGTTTAAATTCTGCAAATGCATCTAGTCACTAATAATCATGACAACAAATCTCCTTGGTTATGTCAACATCAAATAGGGGAGATTGTTGGGGAATGCATATTATGATTTGATGTTTTAATGCATGTGTTCATGATTATTTGTAAGGTCCTTTAAAGAATATATGTCTGAGGACTTAGTGATATATCAAAATTGTTAGTTGATCTAAGCTTTCAACGTGTATCATTACGTTTCAGAATGTATAGATAGAAAGATCAAAAGCTGTTAGGTTGATCTTGAGATATAATAGATTAGTCTTGAAGAAATCGTAGTGTATCAATCTGATCAACATTGCAGAAGTCAAGGCAGAAAACGTAGAGCCTGAAGATCGTAGTGTGCCTAACTTGAAAGGGGACTCTTCGGAAATCGTAGAGTGGTCCCAACGTTCACAAAGCTAACTCCACGATCATAGTGTGCTGAAGGAAACGTGAAGTTTATAAGTCAACGATCGTAGTGTGCTCTCGGAAACGTAGAGTCAACAACACGAGCAAAGAAGATCGTAGTGCATGAAAGTTTAAGAGAAATCGTAGTGTTCTCGATCGACAAGCATCGTAGTATGCAAGTCAAAGCCACTACGATCTTAACCGTAAGAACATCACGATCCAATCGTGAGAGCATCATCTGTTTTATGTCGTAAAACGCCAAGCCTCGCGGGTTGTTAATTCAATATACGAGGAATGGATCCCGAGATCTTTGCGGTGCTCATCGGTCCCGAATATATGAAATATCCTTCGATATCAAACAAAGAATCGTATTGAAGAAGCTAAGGATAGACTTATGGATAAGAGGGACAAAACACCTTTTCGGTGGTAGGTGAGAAAGCGACTGCGGTGTCGATGAGCGAATGCGAATTGAGAGATGTGCGAAATGTCTCCATCGCAGCCACGTAAAGTTCGAAGCATTTAATGCCACAACGGATGGATCCAACGGATAGTTTTCAACATCACATATATCTGATCGATCAGACGGATGAGAGAGAAAAACAATCAAGCAATCAAACATTCAACGTGAAGAATTCTCTAAGGCTCAACTCTACGATCCGAGATATTAAAAAGCTTGCTTTCATTTACTCGATTCTTAACGAACCGGTGCTTACACAAAGAAATCGAGTAGAACCTTCTAACGCAACAACAACAACCATCAATCAATCGAAGAAGAGTACCAAGTCTGCTTTGGACTTGAAGAGTTAAATAGTGAATCGTAAGAAAGCCAAGTCTCTTTGGACTTGAAGAGTTCAAGAGTGAACTAGAGAAGTTCTGGGCTGGCGTGCAGAAGGAATGCATGTGATTCGGAAGATTGTAAAAGACATCCTTAGTGGATATCCTACTCGTTGAGTAGAAGAGTGGACTAGGAGCTTTGAGTGCTCGAACCACTAAAAAACAATCGTGTTATCTATATCTCTGCTATAAGCTTGCTATATCTCGCTATAACGCGCTTTACTTTCATAACTCCATTGCTTGGTTAAGAAGATTAAAACAAATACTAATTCCATTAAGTTTTAATCACTATCTAAGAACAAGTTTAAAATAGAAAAGATTTTCAAATATCTATTCAACCCCCTTACAGATAACTTGTGCTCTACTAAGAACTAATGTAATTCTTATATCATTGTCATCATCCTTATGTTTATATTATGTTGAAAGTCATACGTGGCCTATAAAGTGCATAGATGGACTTGGTATGATTATGACCGAGGATTATTGATTGTAATCATGACCGTAATGTTACAAATTATGTGGTAAAAGTTATCATTGGCCCGTAGTGCATTGATGGACGGGTTGTTGGCATGATCATGACCATTAATGAATACACGAATGTCCTCGGCGTAGTCGTGGATAATTTGTGATTGTGATACTAAAGAATATCCTTGGCCATAGTCTTGGGGTGATTCGATGATGTGGATTATTTATTAAGTCGAGTCTCGTGATAAAAGTCATGAAAAACCTTTTAAATCATAGAAGATAGTAGATTTTATTCTCTACTTGACTCTTCTAATGGATTGCTTTGTTCACCGCAGCTTAAACTTGATGTTTATTATATTTTATCGGTTTAACAACATTGAAGGCTAATGATAATTTATTCGCATTATCTTAGTCATAATATTTCTTCTTGAGCTAGTTAAGCTCACCCTTTCTTTCACTTTATTCTCTCAAGAAATGTTAATATAAATTTGGGACGAGTCGGGGAGCGGAGTGATGGACCGGATGATAGTATTAGTAGTCCTCACTATTACATTAAATAGTGTGACAATAATTGTAATGAGGACTCCTTTTGAGTTTGTATACTCTCTAGTAGACAATATTTGTATTCAAACTCACAGTTTATGTTTTGTCGTATTATACACGACAATTGTATTATTAAGTTGTATTTTAATTCTGTACGATGTATCTAACGATTCAAGATAGATGATGTATACCTAATTTTGGGAGCGTCACACTTTTATTCTGGACGGAGGGAGTAGGAGGGAGTAGTTGTCTAGATAACGTAGTAGGCAAAACAAAAATGGAAACACATTTTATGGTACAAGTAACTTAATTGGAACATGATATGTTATGTGAAACGTGCAACATTGGAATAATTTTATTATAAGATATACTAGTTAAATTTGATATGATATGTTATTGGAATAATTTTATTATAAGATATACTAGTTAAATTTCATCGAGTTATTGTCATAATATGTGCACTTTCAATCTTTCATGAAGGTTAGGTCGTGTTAGCGATAACTGGACGCTTAGAAAGTGCTCATATATATATATATATTAATAAAATAGAATTTATTTTAAATTTAGACGGAAAAATACAAGATTTTAATTAATTTTGGCGGAAAAATATAAGGACGGTTCAGATACATTCTAATTAATTTGGGCGAGAAAGGATGGTGAGAGAGAAAGGAAGAGAGAGAAGAAATAAAAATAGGATTGTTGAAACGGAGGGAGAGAATTTTGTTAAACCCAAATTTTATTTTATTTTTGGCTTTTTTTAAATCAACTAAAAAAAATATTTAATATTTTATGGAATTGAAAATTTTCTATAATACAATGTTTTGGGCATGATTTGAAAACCTATACTAAAAAATGGTGGTACAGTCTGCACAGATTGTACATACATGTTTTGTTATACGTACCCAAATCACACCCAAAACACTGTATTATGAAAAAAAATTCAATTTCATAAAAAAATATATATATTTTTTAGTACGTTGTTTTAAAAAAAAAGTTTAAAAAAAACGGTCCGAATTTTGGTCCGGTCCGAGAGTTCGGACCTGATCCGGCCTCTCTCTCTCTCTCTCTATATATATATATCTATATCTAATAAAATACAAATGATTTTGAATTTCCCGCTCACTCAATAAATTATCTGGGCCGTTCAAAGTTTGAGATAAATCTCACCGTCCATACAGTACTAGAGGTACGGGACCCAGCTAGTATATATATTATAGATAGTGAATTTTTGCCCAATACCTATATAAAAATGCCCTTTATTCGTAAAATAAAATAATATGAAAAATCCAAATTGAGGTTAAGCTAGGTTGGTTTCTTGTATCATAATCCAATCTAATCCCATCAAATCTTGAAAGCCGAGTAAGTATGTTTCTTGTATTGACTGGTAATCTTTAGACCCCGACAGCCTCCTGAATTATTTCCAAAGCCTCCCTGTATGATTACCTTATTTAAACATTTAAATTAGCTTAAAATTTTATTTTTCTTAAAACTTCTATTATTAGTATAATTTAAATTTAAAACATACATAATAATTTTAGAGGCTTAATAAACTTAGGTTTTGTTTGCTTATAAAATTGATGAATGAGATACGATTATTTTTATTAATTTATTATTATTTCGAATCATGAACTAGATTATCTATTATATCTATGGGGCATTTGATATCTTAAAAGAGAATTATATAATATCATTTTTTATCAAATGAAATTAAAAATAACAAAATATAGTTCAAAGATTAGATAACAGTGTAATGTTGAAATAACATAGTCTAAATTAGTACAAATAATTTTATATCGCACATTATTTTTATAAATAAACGTAATTTATGGGATAAGGTCAGAAAAAGACTTGAAAACATATTTAAAAAAAATTATAAACTCACACGTATGAATTTATACAGTAGGCTTAGATATTTAAATAAAAATTAACTAGTTTATTTAAACAAAATATTTATTATATAACCCATCAATATATTTTTTAGGTATAGTAATATTTTTCTGTGTGTTTAAAGGCAATGAACTAATTATTCTAAAATTAGATTTTCGAAAGACTTCCAAACCAACAATCCCCCACTCTCAGTAACGAGAGTGCACGAACAACCATAATATAATGAATCATTGGAGACCACATCAGCTACAACGTGGACAATAGTGTGTCGTGATACGTGGACAGTAAAGGGCGGCTGGAATGGGTCCTAGTGGGACCCATAAAACCTCAATCAGAAGAAAGACGCTATAAATTCTTAAAAAAAGAAAACAAAATTAAGAAAAGGGGTGAGTGGTGAATGAGGAGTTGTGACAGCAATGGTGGTGGTTGTCTTTATTGGGAATAATCAATCTACAATTTTATACTAGTACTAGCATAAACTGTACACCATTTTTAGAGAGAGAGGGGAAAAAAGAGTTTTTTTTAGAGAGAGAAAATTTGAGGGTTTGAGGAGGGGAGACATGCCCAATTCCATCCCAACACTTCTGTTTCTTGCTCCTTCTTGACAAACCAGATCCCAAAAGGTTTTTCTCTCTCACTTCCCTTTTCTCCATATTCTCTAATATTTATGTATGTATACCGCTCCAGTTTATTTTTTCTCATCCATTCTTTAGCTTTTTGTTCCTTCATGTGCTTTGTTTTTTTTTTCTTTTATATATTTCCTCTGTATCACACTTGACCCTTTTTATTGTAATTGTTTTGTAAGTACTGTGTACAAATTTTGGATACTATGGGGTTGGATTCTTTTTGTTTTTCTCTAAAATGCATGCTGCTGAGTTTGAGATTCTGATATTGATTCTAAGGAAATTTGTGGGTCAGTTGTTGATATTGTTGAGTTATTTGTTTGTTTGAAGTTCTGATTGGTTCTCTCTCTGTTCTCTCTCTCTCTCTCTCTATATATATATATATATATATATATATCCCTCTACTCCTCACTTCACTGACTTTCATAATCATTTTGAATTTTTGAACACCATTTTGGAAATTAGTATGACTATAGCTCAATCTTTGTACACCTCACTTGATTAATCTTTTTTTATTAATTTTTTGTAAATGTGATTGTTTTTTCTTGTGTAGTGGGGGTTTTATGACCAATTTGGTTTTGGTTTTGTTACATTAAGGTTTTATATTTTTTAAGTAGTTGGGTATGTAATGCTCAAGATGCATGTTTTTATTTTGGTTGACAGATGGGGTCTATGTGGCCAGTTTGGTGCTAGTATGACAGTTAGTTTGGTCGATTGGATTATTGTAGTGAACTATACCTTAAAAAGTAAAAGAAAGAGATATCATTGTGAGTTGGTAGATTTTTCTATTGGTTATCTAGTCCATTATTGCATGATTTCTCCACTTTCTGGTACAAAGATAGACCACCAAATACATTGCTCGTTTGGTCATTTTTGTAACCTTAGTTTCATGCATTGACCCAGTAAACAGTATAAATGTCCAATGGGGACTATGACACCACTTCATCAGGTTGATGTGGTGTGATGCTCCAATCAGGTACAACCACGCATATGGGACCCTTGAGTTGCTTAGATTTAAGATAGGGATGATAAAATGTTGCTTAGGTTTGGGATGATTCCTAACATTGTTGTACATGATTGAGGCATCACACCACAATTGGTATTATGACGTGGTGTGACAATCTCATTCTCCATTAAATAGTGGGTTCATTAGATTCTCTGTGTTTTATTACATTTGGACTCCCAAGTCTTGGTTCTTTCATGCCTCTGGAATCAGAATTTGTAATCAAGATGTGTTTATATCTTTTGAGCGAATTGATCTCGCATAATACTTTTCATTTTTACTTCTGTTTGCGAAATAATTTAGTAGAATTCTTAAATAAAAAGCCTGCTCTGCAACTTTTGGGTTTGAGACCAGGTAGATTCCTCTTGAGAAGGGCCCTTGACATCATAAGGCTGAATTACATAGAGATATATCCACTGCTATTATAGCGACTGATTGGTCATGGTACTTAGAATGGGGGTGCTAAATTGGAAGTTGAGGTTTTAGCCGGTTGTAATTAGTGATCTTGATGAAACTTGTTATTGGGGCCTTAATTTCAAAATAGCTACTCCTGTCCCTTTCCCACCCTCCCAGGCTTTCTTGCCTCCCAGGCCTCCCCACCCCAAAAACTGAAGAGAAAGTTCCATTTTATCAAGGGGATAAAAATAAGAGTCCCAGTTTGAAGTGATATTTCTCAAGGAAAGAAGAAAGTGCATCCACTATTTACGCTTCACTAACTCAAAGTTTTATAACCCATCAACATGAACATGTTGAATTAGAATTTATGTTTAGATGATTTTGTACATCATAAGATTTGGTGGCATTAATTTTGCATCACTTATTACATAATACTCCATTTGTTCAAGTTTACTTATCTTAATTTCCTTTTTGGTTTATCTAAATCTATTTGTCCTCTTTCCTTTTTAATACTATTTTTGATCTTATTTGTTCAATAATACCTTCATTTAACTTTTTTAAAAAAATTCATTGAAAACAACACGACATACATTGGAAAAAGTAGCAATATTAACTTTGACATAGGAAGTACAAAAAAATGATAATAGAATAATTAAGATGAGTAATTTAGAGATAATTTTTTTTAATAGGCGTGTACTTTCAAATTAGGACAAGTATAGTTGGATGGAGGTAGTAGAATGTTACATACTAAAAGAAGATTTGGTAGTAATATAATATAATATTTACATTACTTGTTATAAAAATAATAATTGGCCGGTAAGCCTACTTTTTTTATTAGGGATTCTCATGGTAAGATACTTAAAAGCAATAAATGGACAGTTGAATTGGGACAGAAGGAGCGGAAGCATAAAGAAGTCAAAAGGATGTTTCTTTGGATACATAGTGTTAGCTAGGAACTTGTTTATATTAGTTGTACTTGTTCATGTATATGAAAGTAGTCTTTTTTCCAATATTTCTTACTTCTATGATTGTGTTCATGAACATAGTTGTTGTTACATAATCTTGAGATTCCAAATTTACTTGGTTTATATTGAAATTATGATTTCCCTCCTGATTGATGTAACTATTTGGTTCCATTCAAGATTCCTCTTATTGCTTCAGGTAATTTTTGGTTATTTGGTTTAGCCATGGCTTATTGTGTAATTCCTTTTTAAACCAGCTAATCTCTAAGCCGGCCACATCTTACAATCGTCTATTATTAAAAGAAATTAACAAGGTTTTTGATTCACAATGTAGAATGACTCGATAAATTACATGGCTGTACGAGTGCAAAACTTCCCCAAGAAAAATATTAGTCAACCTTTTATTCAGCCAATGTCCCATTTTCCCTTTATCACCACAGCATGGTGGAATTCTCAGGAAGAACAATTTCACCAGCCTTTACCCAAGAGCTTAAGCTTGAAAGTGGGATCTCCTCGTCAAGCCTATCAGGCAGAGAAGCATGCATGTCGTCAACCACAAGACCAGGACTCATCCTCAACTCAGTCGACCTATCAATCTCACCAGGAACTGGCTGCTTTAGGAGGGAATAGTTCTCAAGATCAATGCATTTCATCCGACTCAGGTTTGATGCCTTATGTTTTTAATGTCAATCAAATTTATATGCTTCAAATTATCGTCACATGTGGCTTGAAGTTCTCTTTTATATTCAATTTTTTCAATGGCTCAGCTTTTCTAATGATTTGTTATGATTATATATTATAATTGAAATATTCATCTGGTTGTACCAGACCAAATCCTTATTGTCTGTGTCTGCGCTCATGTTTGATACATTGATGTATTTTTATTGGTTTGTCTTCACCTTTCCTGGGTGTTGGGTTGATTATGGGAATCGTTAGTGAATAACCTCCTCAAATGTTGAAGGAACTTTTTATTTATTCCATAATAGTAACATTTAAAAGTTGTCGGATTTATGCTTTCTAGTATTCTTACTCTTTCTAAATACTTCCTCTAGTTTACTTTTAAGATGGTAGTATTTTTTACCATCTAAAATGGTAATTCTTGTCTCTATGTTGGCATTCGTCTGATGTGTTAAAGCTTCATTAAGGTAATTTGTTTACTTGCAACTGGAGCTCGGAGGGGCCATATAACGTAATTATCTGAAATTTCTCGTCAACTTATGAGCTTAATAGCAAGTTGTTTGTTAACATCTAGTTGTTCATTTCCCTGTACTCAGCTCAAGGCGAAAGCTACAGAAAGCATGTAGAAGGTCAAGTGAAGCCTGTTTTGTTTTTGCCAAATCCAAGTTTTGGTGTCAATCCTCCTCAAGTTGATATAAACCCATCAATGGTACTTAAAAATGTTGGCAGTCTGTTTTGTCTTTTTCTTTTTGTCTTTCGATGACTTGCCTGCTACTCTAATGATTCTAATTTTCCATCACAGGTTCAGATTACTTACGGAGATCCCTATGTCAATGGACTATATACTGCATATGGACCACAGGCTATTGTAAGTGCTGTCGAATCCATTGTTTGTATTTTACATTACTTGCAAATATGACAGCCTTGCTGGTTTATAGATTATAAACTATTGAGCTTGCAGTCGAGTCCATTGTTTATGTACTGTTTTGGAACTTGGCCAGATTCAGCCCTCGGTGATTGGTATAGCACCTGCACGAGTCCCACTGCCTATCGAACTTGCAGAAGATGGTCCCATATATGTCAATGCGAAACAATATCATGGAATCCTCAGAAGGAGACAGATACGTGCAAGGCTTGAGGCTCAAAACAAAGTCCTTAAAAATAGAAAGGTACGTGTTATGACCTCGATTGACTTTAGCTTAGGACTGACTCCTTTTTCCCTGGCTAACCGAAGCACAGATGGGAAAAGGGAAAGCTGAAGAGCAGTAAGAAGAAAATCAGCTCGACTGCTACCAAGACAAGTCCTATTAGTTATTTATTTCTAAATAAACTAAAATACATTTGGAAGTCGAAACACTACATCTCATGGTCCTCCTGTATACTACTTTCCAATAGTGTCCATGACTCCATTCCCTCTAACATGTAAATATATTTTGAGGTGGTGAAATGGTGATTTTAGGGTTTGTCTTCAGTGCTTTTTTGATGCATTAGGTGGTATGGTGAAGTATACTATTGAAATATTTCACATGAATGTTAACAAATGAGAAAATACAGAAGAGAGAGTTGCTTAGTCTGAATTTTAAAGTTATTTTGAAAATTTGCTTCTGTTGTCTGTTTATATATGTTCTGGGGAGTTCTTTTCAGTCTTAAAATTTTCAATAAACCTCAGATTGCAGATTAGTTCAACAAGAAGTGTAGCATACCATTGGTGTCGTCATCATAATAAATAGTGAAGCATCCATTTGTCAACATGACCATATATATATATAGAGCTATAATTGGTCCTGCTTTAATGGTGTGCAGCCATATCTTCACGAGTCTCGGCATCGTCATGCACTGAACAGGGTCAGGGGATCCGGTGGACGCTTCCTCAGCACTAAAACAAAACCATCAAACCCTACTCCCCACGGCAACTCTGTCAATCAGACCGAAACAGGCAAATGTGAAGCATTGTCAACCTCCTCCAGAATCACACATAGTGCTTTCTTCCAGCAGGCAGATCACAGGTTCTCAAATATTTCTGGAGGAAGTCGGGAGCTTATGTGCAATGGAACTCGGCATCATTATCCAGTTGTCCGGTGAATGAAAAACAAATGACCGACCGCGTCACCGGCTGGCAATTCATCCTTGGCTTTGTAACCTCACTACTGAATGTTTATTGCTTTGCTTGCTCTATATATATATATATATATATATATATATATATATATATGAATCTTATAACTTCTAGCCTGTGGTAAAGAAATCTGATGCTAACTTATTATTGTCTTTGACATATTTAGGACTCTGAACAAGTTTAGCTAGGATCATAAAATAGCCTTAGCCATTGCCTTGGATAACAATGGCTTGGAACTTTCCTTGTCAAGTTCCTACAAATTCTACTGAACTGAAGGAAATTGATTATAAGGGGCACGGGCACGGGATTATTTATGAAATAATAAAATTTATAATAACGAGTAATATTTTTTAAATGGTTTATAATGTTTATCATCGATTAAAACTAAAAAAAGCAAAAAACTGGCGACAAGAATTCTGTTAATTAAATAAAAAACATATTTTATAGGAAAAAATGTATGTACACATCTGTATTATACAATCGGTTATGACGACGATTTTTTGGGATATAATGACGGATTTATCCGTTGTTTATTTTGAACTATGACGATGGGTGAATCGTCGACATAACCCAAAAAATCTGTCGTCATAGATATAACCCTTACACTAATTACACTATTACAGTTACAACAAAATTTGATATAATGATAAAATATTATTTTATATATAAAACTTAATCTTTTGCTTATAAACTCTCTATCCCATATACTAAAGACTCAAATATACCACACTATTTCCATTTATGGGAAAATCCATTTCACAAATCCGACGTTTGGTATTTCTGTTCTGAGTCGAACATCAAGAAAAATTGACGACGTCCGTAGTAATCTATCTGTACGCACCTGCCTAGGGGAGAAGCGTGCGAGGCTGTGAGCTATACATACATATATGTATGTATATATATATGCATAAATTCATATATTTATATTTTGAGAGAGAAAGTAGAGAGAGAGAGAGAAATGACGGGTTAGCTGTACCGGTACGGAGTGGGAGGATTAGTGGTGGCCGGAGTGGCATTGCTGGTGGCGTTCCAGGAGAAATTAGTGTACGTGCCGGTATTTCCTGGTCTCACCAAGTCCTATCCAATCACGCCCGCTCGTCTTCGTCTCCTTTACGAGGATGTGTGGCTCAGATCTTCCGATGGTATTCGCCTTCATTCTTGGTTCATCAAGTTCGCTCCCGACTGCCGAGGTTTTTTAGTTTTCAATTATGACTTTTCTATCTCTTATACTCATGTATGCATTTGTATGAGAATCCGATTTGTGTTTGTTGGTAATTATGTGGTCTAATTTCTGCTTGAATTATGTTGGGAATTTATTTACAGGTGAGTCGGGGCTTCTTTTTTCCCCTTTTGAATTGTTGTTAAATTGGAAATTTAAAGTGAGAGCTTACTGTTCATCAACTATTTAATGTTGGAGAATGGAGTTTTAAATGATTAAATTGGTGTGGATTTTTAAAAAAGATGGGGGAGTAGGTTTAGATGTTATTGTAATTTTTGGTTTCTGAAATTTTAGACTCTGTAGATTTTTTTTCCATGTTATTATAGGAAAAGCTAAAATTAGAATAAAAAATGGTTTATTTGGAAGTAGGAATGGTTATGTAATCATTTCTTACTCGCAGGACAGTCAAATTTGATAGTCATAAGGTAAGCTTGAAACATTTACTTAGACAACGTAACATAATAAAGCTAAACTTGAGCATTTACTTAAACAACACAACATGGAGTGATCCGAGTGAATATGGCATATCATCTATATAGACATATGTAATACCTAAATTCATAAATTTTCAAACTACTCTAAGCCCTTAGGAGTTCGGATGTGGATCCCTCTACCCCCCAACTGCAGTATGAAATCATCGCCTAAGATATTGGTCAGGTCAGGCATAGCTAATTTCTTTCAGAAATTGTGAAATACTAAGAAAAATTGTTGGATTAGCTTGGCTAAAGGCACTTGTAACTTGTAAGAGTACTTTCGATATGCAATCTTAGCTTTTAAAACATGAGATCAGATCTGAGAGAATTTCATGACATCGGTGATAGCTACAGCTGGGTTAATTCAGCAATCTAAATGTGTTTCTCTTTCTTCTTTTTTTCCCTCTATGGTATTCTTATATTGAATATACGAATTGACTTCTCCAACTAAGAATGTAGTGCTGTTGGTTTTGCAGGGCCAACTATTTTGTTCTTCCAAGAAAACGCTGGAAGTATCCTTTTATTTTAAAGGAACGAGCTTAGTCTTTTTCTACAATGTATGTTTAGATTACTTCTAGTTTATTTTATCCCTCAAAAGCCTTGATTGTGTTCAAATTTTGTTGGAGGCCTTCATGGATTAACTGCAGATTTTTCACACTGCCTTGAAATGGTGCACATAATGTTACAGACACTACAATGCAATGTTTTTATGGTTTCTTATAGAGGGTATACATATGATTATTCTTTATCTGAAGGTTTTCAAGATGCTTAAATAATTAATCACTTCTGGAACATTATTAAAATATTAATGTATCATATGCTATGCTCTTTTAACCTAAAAAGTAATGGTTGTTTATGATGGGCAGCTATGGTGCTAGTGATGGTTTCCCTTCTCAACAAGGAATCACAAAAGATGCTCAGGTAATTAATCTAAATCTTTTTTTATTTGTTATACTTTTTAACCCTGTGATTGTGAAATAGATGCTATTAAATCCCAAATGGCATGTTTTCTTCCTGTTAGTTAGGCTGCATTGGATCATCTGACTCAGAGGACAGACATTGACACATCTAGAATAGTAGTCTTTGGGAGGTCACTTGGGGGTGCAGTTGGAACTGTTCTGGATAAAAACAATCCTGACAAGGTGAAGCTCCCTAGTAAATTTCATGATGTTCCTTTCTCTTCCTATGAATGCCATTTTGTACTGTGGAAAAAATGATGTTTCGTAAAGAGTATAAGTTGTAAGATCTTGTTACAAACACATTTAAAATAATAGTATGATTTGAGATATAATTGGATAACTTCTTCTGTTCCCAGAAATGGGCTCTGTCGAGATGTAACTGAACAACTGTTTAGGTAAAATTTCAGCTTGTTAAATGTAAGTTCTTTAATATCATAGTTACATATTGTCTGTTTTTTCTTTTCATTTTAGAAGATATGGATATCATCCCAGCCAATAATCTCGTGTTGTGTTTCTGTACTATTTTCTGATTTGGATTTTTGTTTTAACATTGAAGTATTTAAAGATGTGTGTGCATTCAACATGATGAGACTAAGCTTGTTCTTATACTATGCTTTTAATAGAGAATCTTGGCTTACCTGATTAACTCTTTCATTCGTGGACATGTCATCATAATTCACCATTTTCTACGGGGCATGGATTTCTGAAAACTAGATATAAAATTCTTTACTCTCCTTATGAAAATTTTAATCTCGGATGCCCACTAAGTGTTTGAATAGTGATTCGTAGCTTTTCTTTATATTATTACTCTTGAAATTATCTATATGCTTCCACGGGTAAATGTTTTTTACTGTTTGATTTTTGTTTTTGTGGTATTTTTTGGAAGTATCCACAACTGACTTTACCAATTGGACTCGGATAATATTTTTTTTGTTAATTTTCTGTGTTAGTTCTGCAGCCTAGATCCTTAATTGTCGGTGTGTTGCCCAAAATATGCCATATGGCTGTTCTCATGTTCCATCATTTACCCACTATTCTGAAGTGTCTACTTTTGCAGGTCAGAGCTTTGATCCTGGGGAACACTTTCACATCTATCCTTGACATGGCTGGAGTTCTACTGCCCTTTTTGAAGTGGTTTATTGGAGGAAGTAGTGCAAAAGGCCCAAGAGTTCTTAATTGTTTGGTTCGTTCTCCTTGGAGTACCATTGATATTGTTGGACAGGTGAGGTTTGTTGGGTAAATACTTCTAAAAGGCTGTACCTTTGAGGAATGTCCGATAAATTATTATAATTTTGTTTTACTATTTTGGTTGTCTGAATGCTAATAACTACTCCCTCCATCCTTTTAAGGATGGCCTAAGGTACAATTTTGTTGTCCTCAAAAGGATGACAATAAGTACATAAAGTAAAAATCAAATAAGTCATTTAGTGCGGTCCTCAAAAGGATGACAATAGTACATAAAGGTTAAACATGTCATTTAGTGGGGTCCAATTAGTATATAAAAAAAAAGACTCGATCACTTTATGTAATTTTGTGGGCCACTAAGGATAAGCTTGGAATTTTTTTACTCTCTTTCCTCTATTTTACTTTTCTTGTTTTGAGTGAAAAATGTACTTGGGACATCCTTTGGAGGACGGAGGGAGTATTAGACTTGATCACAATGCATGCATCTTCCTGTAATTTGCAAGTGCAAGATTATTTTGTCTTAAGATATTATGCACATCTTTTATTACATAAAGAAAACATTATATGTTTGTTTTATGGATAAATTATCATTTTCTGCTCAAGTTTACCCTTATTATATCTATGTACATTGTGCAGTTTAGTGCTTGATAAAAAGAAATATGTTTGCATGGAATGATCTTCTTTCTCTCTTCTTTGTTATCCATATTCCCTGTCTCATGCTCACTTATTCTGTGCATCACTTCATTCTTTGAAGTTTTGATGACAGGTCAAGCAGCCAATTCTTTTTCTCTCCGGATTAAAAGATGAAATGGTTCCTCCAACACATATGCAGATGCTATATGCTAAAGCAGCTGCACATAATAGTCAATGCACCTTCGTGGAATTTCTTACTGGCATGCATATGGACACATGGGTCTCCGGTGGTCGTCGTTATTGGAGAATGATTCAGCTGTTTTTGGAGGAAAATGTTCCAGAGAAAAAGAATGATGATTTTACCTGCAGGGGCAATGGTATGCTTTGGATATCACAACGTCATGTGTTCTACAATTGCAAGCCTGCATACTCCAATCCTACATTTCAATTTAAGAAAACTACACGTACTTTTAAAAAAAAATAAAATTTATAAATTTAATAGAAATGAGAATGATACATTTCAATAGAATAGCATTGGAGCAAAAAGAAGAACATTTGACAATCGCCGATTAGCAATGCAGTGTTGTTTGGATCAGGATCTTTTAATTCCCTTGAGAATTAATAAACTTGCTAGTATAACAACAAAAATAATACCTAGGTGGCTTAGACATGAAAATTTTCCTGGACATCTAGGGCAATATTAAGTCTTTAGACATCAAATCTTCCTGCAAAGTTAATGTTCCAGAGATCAAGGATGATGTTTCTTCTTGCAAAGGTAGTGATATACTTTGAAATTAATCATCGGGAAGTCCTACTATAGCAGATGTGTTTCCTTCAAAACAATCCTCTTACAATTGTCACAAGGACACTTATATGGAGTAATAATAATAAAAAAAGAAGGACTCTTAATTGGTTGGAATGCTGAGAGTCATAAGTTTAACTAATTCACCAGCCTCTGGTGTTTTCTTTTAACTTGTGTTTTCCAGTCTGCTAATGCTCTGTGTTTTGTGGCCTTGCATGGTCATGGTGGTTGGCTTGACATTCTGAATAGCTTAAACTATGGTGCTGCTAAACCCTACATCCAACTGTTTATTGTCTTACTTCCTTATTCCACGTGTTCAAAGTTTTGCTCTGCTTTAAATCATACCTCTAAATGTTTGTGCTTGAACTCTATTTAGTTCTGCTTCTTTCTATAGAGGTTTTTATAGGAGTCTTTGTAGAAGTTGCATGCATAATTCAGTAGCTTCATCATTCTTATGTTTTTTGGTTGTATGGTTTCAGATTCTGAGGCTAGGTGACTGGCTGAGACTCAGATTGTAGGGCTTATTCAATTCTAGCTTCCCTGTACTCAAAAATATGTGTACCTTTTTGATATTGCAGTGGCCGAAAGCTCTCTGTGATTGCCACTTAAGAGCTGCTGTGCCCATTCAGATTAATTCAACGGGAAACACTTATTTAGTTCGGAATTCAGAAGTTGACAAGATTTGGATGCTCTTTTGCTATACTATATATGATTCTGCCATTGTGCTCAAAATCAAATTATAGGCCTTGATTCACTTTTTTTTTGGGTAGTTATGGTGTGGTTCTCTCTTCTGGCTAATTAAGACTTGATTCTCTTTGTATGACATAAAAATTAAAAAAGTAAACTATTTTGGAGTTTAATGAACTGAATTGCTATTATCTCCAGTTTTGAGTTCTCTTATTACATAGCTACAAGTTAGTTTGACATTGGAATCTTGTGAAGGCTTAACATGTTTAGATGAGATGGTGTAAACTCTGATGTCCTGATCTGCTCATTTATATTATTTTCATTTGCTTTGATGTGGGTTGATTATACTTTGATCAGTAGACCTACTTGACAAAATTGTGATTGCTAGGGCAGTCTTCTTGTTTCTTAGAAGAGTGGTGAGCATTGATGTTAAGTTTGGATAAGGAATTAAGGTGAGAATATAATGATTCATTTCAAGAGAATGAAAAAAATTGTGTTTGATTTTTTATTAGAATAAAATGTAACATTCTTATTTTCATCAAATTTGTGAATTTTATTATTTGGGGAAGAGTATGGAATAATTTATTCCAATTAAAAATGAAATGAATTATTTCACTCACTGGTCTCTTTTTCATTCCTTCACCAAATCTATTTATGTGGCAGAATTGACTTGCATTTCCTTCTACATTCTGTTGGAGTGAGAATCTCCTTCCTTCGTGTTTAACATGTATATACGCGAGATTTTTACGAGGAAATTTGATATTTTAAAAAAATCATCAGAACATCTATAATAAATGATCGAGGTCTTTTAAAAATATATTATTGTGAAAATAACAATTCTGTAACAGTCAAATTTTTTATAAGGCTAAAATTTAAGGAGCACTTTTAGGTGGACATGAAAATAAAATATGAGTGTATTTGAATTTTATTTATTTGCATTTTGACCCCCAATGGGGTAAAAATTTTATCTATTTGTATTTTTACCCCTATTGGTGGGTCAAAATACAAATAGGTGAAATTCAAATACTCCAATTTTTAGGTCAAAATATAAATATGTGAAATTCAAATATACTCATGTTCAATTTTCATGTCCACTTAGAGTTTTTGTAAGCTGTAATGAACTAATGGTAGTGCTCAATATTACCAAACGTATGAAATATTAAAAAATTTATTTTATTTTAAAGTATGTCCACTTAGAGTTTTTGTAAGCCGTAATGAACTAATGATAGTGCTCAATATTACCAAACGTATGAAATGTTAAAAAATTTATTGTATTTTAAAGTTTAAAAATTATATATATGCATATATATAATTGTTTTGGGATAAAGAATGCAATAAATCCGCAATTTGGTTGATAAATAAAAATAAAAAATTAAGCAAAATGGATCTTTAAAAGATGAACCAAAAGAATCTTTTTGCAGGAGGCCGAGATGAGAGACAACTCCCATTCCCATTTTCATTCCCATTCTACTATTTATAAGATCAAGCCAACCGAACAACCCATCTATATAACCTTAAGAATGATTCCCACGCACAAAAGTAAATGGCCTTTCTCCCTAAGGCCGTAGAATGATTCAGGTATGATTAAATTTTAAAGTTCAATAAATTATTCAAATTTTTTTAAATTATAATTTTTTATTGATACTCGGATCATATTCGTTCGAAAAGTTCAAACTATTCGGATTCAATTTGAGATCGTACTCGACTCGATAGCTAAACAAAGTTCAATCAAACCTTATTTTATATTCAATAAAATTTATAAAACAAATTTAAATAACTTAATACTCAACTCAACTTAATTCATTTACACCCTTATTTTTCCCTACCCACTCCTCTTATCTCCGATATTTCATTCTATTCCATTCCCTTCCCCTCCGGTGTACGTGTACACCTCAATCGATCTAAGACGTCCACTTCCTCATGAGATGTGTTCCATCTCAACCGTTGGCTCAGATTCATGCAATCGACGCCAATCGTTGAAAGGCAAATCACGGACGCAATTATTGTAATTCTCAAAACCGTTTCAAATCCGCAAAATGCTTTTTCTAATGTAGTACTCAGTTACCCAATCATTTGCTGCCACGTGCACCACCAGCAGATTCCTTTTCCCTTATATTACCCCTAATAAAAACAAAACATTAATGACTCCGGAAGGAAAACCTATCTTATATCTGTAGTATATTATTATACTCTCATTTAATTTGATTTCCGCATTTGTTTTTGTTTTCAAAAATTACTGGTTTGGGAGTTTAAGCTTATAAGCTACGGCTATGGATGCTAACGGACAGTACAACCCTCGGACGGTGGAGGAAGTTTTCAGGGATTTCAAAGGTCGTCGTAGTGGCATGATCAAAGCCCTAACCACCGGTATTTTTTCTCTCTCATTCTTTTATACTCAAATAGTCAGTAGCTAGTGTGTCTCTTTCTTCTAGTTTTTGAGTTCTAGGGTTTTGTTGTTGGTTTTATGGTACCACATTTCTATTCTTGTTCCTTGATTTTTTTTTTAGTTAATTAATGTTTTTTTTTCTCGTTGCAGATGTTGGTGAATTTTATCAGCTCTGCGATCCTGGTGAGTTTGGGTTTTTTTTCTTCTCCTATTTGATGTACCTCCGTGCATGGTTGTATGTATTTCAGTTGGAGCCTACATTTTCTTTTGTTTGTTTCTGATTTATATTTGAAAATTTTGCTTTCCTCGTCTGTATATGTAGAAGGATTTAAGAAAATTTCTGCTTATGTTGTTATTGAATATTACTTGTGCAGTTTTGAGCTCATGTGTGATGTTCCCATCTGCATTTTTTTTATTCTGTCACATTGTGTGTATTGCTCTAGTTCCTTTTTTCAATAAATAGGAATAGATAATTGTGCCTATATCTCTACTTCCTTTTTTCAGTAAATAGGAATAGATATTTAAGTGTGTATTTTTTTGACTTGTTCAATAGTTTGAACCTGATGTTGATCTATGTATATAGCTATTCTTCCCTTTACTGCAATACATGCTCAATTGTCGTCTGATTTCTTCCTAGTAATGGAAACTTAGGGTGGGTTCATTACTAGACTTGGAAAATTTGGTCTGCCTAACTTGTGTTTTATATGTGACTGCCGTATGTAGAGCCTCATGTTATTTGTGAAACAACCAAGTGAATGGTGGTTGAATAACTAAATAAGTCTTAGGTTATCTGGTCTCTGGAGAGGCCTATGTAAACCTCTAATAACATGATTTAGATACTTTCTCTTCGTAATTTCAAGGCTCTTTGAAACAATTTCTCTAAGATAGCTGTTTTGGAGTTGAGAAGTCCTATATTAGGTGAAACAACATATCTGGGAAGCAGAAAACTTTATCCAATTAGACTTCCTACTCTTTTTTTTTTCGTGATTATATAGAATGTTTGTTTCTGATGCACTGTGATGCCCTGTGATGCACTTTGCCTCATAATGTGTTCTTTAATACGTTTGATCAATAAATTATGTGGAAGGTGCTCTTCATTGACTAATATCTGGTTTAGAATTAAGTACCAGTGTTGTTTCAAGCTCTAGATCTTGTGCATTACATACAGTTGCTCATGTTTATGTGAATGTTGACCTGTTATATTATATGTTAATTATTAAATTACTTATGCAAGTCATTTTTCTGTAACTTTTTATTTTGTTTTTTTTATTTGGTGCAAATTTCCTGCCTATGTCTTTTCATAAGAAGTGAAGGAAGTTGTGACTTGTAGAATCTATTGATCTACCTTTTCTTCATTGGAGTCAGTTGACCCACTAGAGTTCTTTAGAAGAACAAGTGAATGTATTGTCATAATGGTTGGAGGCTGTTGTATAATTGGCCTTAGATGGTAAAAGTAGGAAAAGGGTTGGTTTTGAGATACCAAATTAGTAAAATTATCAACTTCTAAATCTCTCTTTCTCTTTCTCTCTCTTGTATCCTCACTGACGATGACATGTTAGCCAATGCTCTCATATATTCAAGCTATCGATTTTAGAAATCTACAATTTGAACTGTTTCAGTTTTAATTGTGTAATTTTATCTTTGCTTGTTACAGGTGGGAAACTGTTACTGAAATTTTTATAGATTTTTTCTATACAGCATCTTACATGTAGATTTCACAATTGTCAAGTGATTTAAAAAAGTTATAAAAATCTCTAATCAGATTCGTTTAAAATTCTTGGTATTCATTTCAAGTTAACAAAATTGGACTCAACATCCATGATTTTTTATCCATGACATGTTGAACATGCTTAAGTGATTGCTTGAGATTTGAGGGCTCCAGCACTCTCATAACTTGTAACACCTTTTTGAAATGTCTAAGCTTTGTAGATTAATCTTAAATTCGAACAGATACGTCACACGTGTCAATATGTGTACATATGTGGAAAATCTCAATGTTGGATTACATTAAAGAAATAAATAAATCTCAGAGTTGGATTCCAGCTACATTTAACATCTACTGAGTTAATATGTTTATGTCTTTACTATAATGAGAACCTTCTTTTGAACTCTAATTTCAGGTCAATGTTTCGAATTTTGAAATTCTTCCCTGCTCTGTTTTATTTTGTCTATATTGTCTGTGCACACAGTTGTATGACTTCTGTTCTCTATTTGACTTAGCAGCGTTAATTTTGTTTAATTTGCTTACTTGATATGAGGAATAAGATCTTAGCTACTTTGGCTAGGTATTTGGTTACAGTTGATTTAAAAGGGTTTTGTCTTTCTTAGTTTATTGACCGATTAAATTTGGTTACAGTTAATTTAAAAAAGTTTTGCTTTTCTCAGTTAGTTGATTGATTAAACTATATATTAATGGTATTGTAAATAGAAAGTTGATACTATCTATCTTTTGTTCATGGAGGTTACTACTTCAATAAGTCTCTGAGTGTGTGTGCATGTGTCTTTCTTGGTTACTATTAGACTGATCTGTGTTTCTATTTTTCTGTAGCTTTCTAAGAGGCCCAACTCATTGAATGGTTGAGCTTTGGTTGTGTGCTGCAAGGCTTACATGAGTTAAATTGGTGCAAAGTATTTACTATTTAGTTCCCTGTTAGATTATATTGATTTCTACAAGTAACCACTGAAACGTTGCCTTTTGTCAATCCCTCTACTTAATGATCTTTTAAATTTCATGGAGTAGATGAAAAAGTTGAAAGTTGGAAAAGGATTCTCTGGATTCCTATTATCTTCTAAATGAGGTGCCAACAATGTTTCAATACACGTATTAAAAAAGCAAGGAGATATTTCAGTAGTCACGTGATCACGTCCATGGGAAGTAAACACCTAAGAAAATGAAAAAGTTAGTGTTCTTTAAGAGTATATGCATTGGGGATGTGGTCATACCATTTTTGAAGCGCCAAAAATACTGAACCCTTAAGCGAACGTGGATGAGTGTAATTCTAGGACGGTTGGGCACTTTGGAAGTTCTGTCATCCAATTCCATATTAAAAGCCAAAACCAAAAATAAAAGATTGTCCCCTAATATTGGCATTAAACTTGGGATATTAATAATGTCTTGGTAGTTTTCTGTTCACTTTTTTGGTTCTCCAAGTCTGTAAGGTGGTCATTTGCTTTCATTATCTATTCTCCATTTTTATTTTTTTATTATTGATAAACTGATATATTTGTTATCTTGAATATTTATTAAATTTGATGACCATATATTCCTTTCATATTTATTCTATTATCTTCTTGCCATTATCCTGTAACAAAAACTTGCACTTCTAGTGTTTTATGGTTACCGAACTTAGAAGTGATGTTTTCTTTGTTTGTTGCACTTTATTAACTTGTATAAACTTCCAGAGAAGGAAAATCTTTGCCTCTATGGATTTCCTAGCGAGCAATGGGAAGTTAATTTACCTGCTGAAGAGGTGCCTCCTGAGCTCCCTGAGCCTGCTTTAGGTATTAACTTCGCCAGAGATGGAATGCAAGAGAAGGACTGGTTGGCTCTAGTTGCGGTTCACAGCGATGCATGGTTACTTTCTGTGGCATTTTATTTTGGTGCCAGATTTGGTTTTGACAAAACAGACAGGTTATCTTCTTTATTCCTATACATTTTTATACTTGAAATTCTAATGTTTAACTTAGCGTGAGAGAAGAGTGTGTGTTGGCATATGTCATTGCTTACACTTTTGCTGATATTCTGGATTCTTTTCTTTTTGTTTATCCAGTTTAGTTTTATGGTTTATTAATTGGCAGTTCATTGTCATCTAATCCGTCATTTTTAGAGAGTTGAACTGAATCAAAATGAAGTTCACATTTTATCATCTGAAATTTATTATAATTTCTGAGCAAAGACTGAGTAAGAGAAAAGGGATTTATTATGGCATGCAAAACTCATTTAACTGGAGAATAGTTTGTAGGTTGAAATATTTAAATAGATTTGTTTTGGATTTGTTGTTGAATGACTAAACTGCATCCATAAGCAATTGGAATGATACATATTATTCTTATGCAGGGTGTATATAAAATGAGTCTCTGACTTGATAAACTTGAACTAGACCAGTTAGTTTAGTAGTTTACTGTATTTTTCAAATTTGCTGAATGTGTGGCGGATTCCATCTTATTGTCAGACTAACCTCTTAGACATTGCTTCATACATCATATGGAGCAGATTTGCCTTGGATATAGTATAATTTATAAAGAAAATTATAGCATGCAGAAAAGAGTCAAAAGACTTGCAGCAAAACTTATTGAATGAATGACAAAAATCCATAAACACCTATTTGGATACAAGAAATTTGAAATTTTCGTGTCGTTATTTTATTGAGATATTTTCCCTAAACTTTTATTAGTAGTTGAAAGTGGCCTTCGTTTTCTAGATAACACTTATTGAATTTTGATTTTATTTGTGATGTAGGAAGCGTCTGTTCAGTATGATAAATGATCTTCCAACAATTTTTGAAGTTGTCACTGGGATTGCCAAGAAACAAGTAAAGGAGAAGTCAGCAGTCTCAAACCATAACAGCACCAAAACCAAGTCAAACACAAAAGGGGTATATAATATTGATTTCTCTGCATAATTAATTTCTTAATCTGTTGATTCACGACTTTTGAACTAATAAAAAGTTTCTAAGTTACGAATAAGATAGTGTCTACATGGCGGTCTTATCTTCCCCCCAAAAAATATTTAAAATTTTCCAAAACATTGTATAGTTGTATATTGTTCAAACACCTTGAAATGCCATCTGTTACCATTTGTCTTTTCTATGTAAAAGCAGCGAGGTTCTGAATCCCATGGAAAATATTCAAAGATGCAAGCCAAGGATGATGATGATGAGGGAGTGGAGGAGGAAGATGATGAAGAGGAGGAGCATGGGGACACCTTGTGCGGAGCTTGTGGGGAGAACTATGCTTCAGACGAGTTTTGGATCTGCTGCGACGTATGTGAGAGGTGGTTCCATGGTAAGTGTGTAAAGATCACCCCAGCCAGGGCCGAGCACATCAAGCAGTACAAGTGCCCGTCATGCAGCAGTAACAAGAGAGCGCGGCCTTGATATTATGTTGAGGTGGGTGGGTTCGCTCCTACCTTGTGTGTTAGCTTAGTTGATTTAGATCTGTCATGTCTGTGTATCGAGTATCGTCATGGTCTTGTGAAGCTTGTTTCCTGAATATATCAGTAGTTTGCAACTTTATCTTCCAACTAATTTTTAGTCAGAATGTGTAGGTAGAGGTTTCATTTGCGTAGGAAGAAATGAATCACCTGTTCCAAGATCTTGGGGTATGCTAACGTTAATACAATTGATCCAAAGTTATCATTGCTGGAAGCTTTGTAATTTCTGATCCTAAATTAATTAGTTATTCTGCTGCGGGTTCAACCTTCTTAAAAAGAAAATGAATTTTAAATACATTGGAAAGATGAAAAATAAAATAAATTACTAATATTTAATGTTTTAGGATAATATGGAAGACTAATTCGGTAATTTTTCTTGAAATGTACTACAAATGGTAAATAAAAATTAAAAATGAACACATCTCTCTAAAAAGGCTAGATTTAAAGGAACTGAGGAAGTTTATGATAAGAGTTTTATTTGTAAACATTTATTAATTTTAATTAATGCAGCATTTAATATTGTAAACATTCAAAAGTAGTACCAATGATGGTACAAAATTATAATTTTTAAAAATTACAATCAAAATTGTAATTTTTAGGATATCTTAAATTAACCAAGAAGAAAGCTGAATGAATGTGAAACAGAGGTAGCATTTTTTTTAACTATTGATCCAAATATATTAATGGAAAGATGATATTCTTGTGATCAACTGTGAAAAATTAGAATTGTTTTTCCCGATTCATTCATATTAATGACAATCTTTAGCTACTGAAAATTTATTTTATTAAAAATATACACATTCATAACATTGTAGAAAATTTGAAGAAGAAATTTATTAAAAACTTAGATGACATTAAAATACAAAAAATATCCTTACAACAAACATATATAGTTGACCATCCCACAACCAACCAACCAGTCTTCACTCTCATTAGCCTTTTTTTTAAATGGAAAACTAACTTCCAACAACTTTCCATGCAAATCCACTGTGTCTTAACCATCATTTCCATTTCCATTCTTCTTCAAAGTAAAAAAGACTTTGACCATTGACGCAGCCCGTTAACAACAACTGCTCATTTGTTTAATTAACTAATTAAGTAGTAGTATTTTCGATCGATCCTTCCAATCTTAATTTTCAAACTCACAGTGTCAGTGTTATTGTAATTTCCTCCTCCCCCGCCCCCCACCCCCCACCCCGCACCTCCCACCCCCATTTCACCTATAAATAAATAAGCCATCTCCTAGCTCACTCCCTCATCAGTATCACAACTCTATTACCCTTCACCCCTAACCTCAACTCCTTCCACTATTTTATTTCTTTCTCTTCTTCTCATACCACTTCATACATACAATGGCTACCAATCGGATTCAGAAGAATTTCGTTCCTCCATTTCCTAGTCTTCCAAACGATGAAAATGATGACCCCATTTGCTTACCCCCAACCCACTGGATCAAGGCTGCAGAGTCCCTTCAGAGTAGCCATTTTAGTGAGGTACAATCCATGGTGTCACAGTTTGCCAACTATCACACTATTGGCATCCAAGGCACTGGCCTAACTGTTGCTCAGGTCACGGCTTTAGCTCGTCGTACCCACTTGAAAGTCAGCCTAGACGAAGCTGTTGCTCGTGAACGCGTTGCCAAAAGTGCCAACTGGGTAGCTGACAACATCTCCCGTGGCACAGACACGTATGGTGTTACTACTGGCTTTGGTGCAACCTCTCACAGGCGAACCACCAAGACGGCTGACCTACAAACGGAGCTTATTCGGTTTCTCAATGCCGGTGTGATCGGAAAAGAGTATCTTCCATCAAGTTACTCCAAGGCAGCAATGCTTGTTCGTACAAACACCCTTATGCAAGGCTATTCGGGGATCCGGTGGGAGATACTTGAAGCCATGACCAAGCTCATCAATGAGAATTTGGTCCCTAAACTACCATTAAGAGGGACTATCACTGCTTCCGGTGATCTCGTGCCGTTATCGTACATCGCCGGAGTACTAACCGGACGACATAACTCAAAGGTTGTCACTGTTGAAGGCCAAGAAGTCTCAGCCATGGAAGCTTTAAAAAGAGCTGGAATATCAGTTCCATTTGAGCTCCAAGCAAAGGAAGGACTAGCTTTGGTAAACGGAACGGCAGTTGGCTCAGCAGTGGCTGCTACGGTTTGTTTCGATGCCAATATATTCTCTCTCCTAGCTGAGGTACTCTCTGCTTTGTTCTGCGAAGCCATGCATGGAAAACCAGAATTCACTGACCCCTTAACGCATGAGCTCAAACACCACCCGGGGCAGATTGAATCAGCTTCAATCATGAAACACCTTCTTGATGGAAGTGATTACATGAAAGAGGCGAAAATCCGCCACGAAAAAGGCCCCTTAACAAAGCCTAAGCAAGACCGGTACGCATTGAGAACTTCTCCTCAATGGTTAGGACCACAGATTGAAGTGATCCGGATGGCAACACATTCTGTGGAGAGGGAAATCAATTCGGTGAACGATAACCCGTTGATCGATGTGGCTCGTGATATTGCTCTTCATGGAGGGAACTTCCAAGGGACACCCATAGGTGTATCAATGGACAATCTCCGAATAGCACTTGCAGCTATAGGTAAGCTCATATTTGCTCAATTCTCTGAGCTTGTTTGTGACTATTACAATAATGGGTTGCCTTCAAATTTGAGCGGGGGTCCGAATCCAAGCTTGGATTATGGGTTCAAAGGTGCAGAGATAGCCATGGCTGCATATTGCTCTGAGCTTCAATACCTAGCAAATCCGGTCACTACACACGTTCAAAGTGCTGAGCAACATAACCAAGATGTGAATTCTTTGGGTTTGATCTCGGCAAGAAAAAGTGCTGAAGCTATTGAGATTCTAAAGCTCATGTCATCAACATTTCTGGTGGCACTTTGCCAAGCGATTGATCTGAGACACCTTGAAGAAAACATGAGAGAGACGGTAAAACATGTTGTCCTCAGAGCAGTTAGAAAGACCCTGTATGTGGATCAAGATGGATCACTACTTGAATCGCGTTTTTGTGAGAAGGAACTCTTGCAAGTCGTTGAGCACCACCCAGTTTTCAGCTATATCGATGATCCCACAAATCCTTCTTATGCATTTTTGGCTCAACTCCGAGGAGTAGTTGTGGAAGGAGCACTCAAAGACTCAAAAGGAGAAGGTATGGATGAGAATGGTTATTCGATTTTCAAGCGAATACCAGTGTTCATGGAGGAGTTGAAGGAATGTTTGGGTGAGGAGGTGGTGAAAAGTAGGGAGAGATTTGAGAATGGGGATTTCAAAATAGAGAATAGGATCAAGAAATGCAGGACATATCCTATATATAAGTTTGTTAGGAGTGAGGTTGGGACTGAGATTCTTAGTGGTGCAAGGAAGATTAGTCCAGGGGAGGACATTGAGAAAGTATACGAGGCCATCAATGAAGGAAAACTAGGTAGTGTTCTGATGAATTGCTTGTCACTTGCTGGTGGATGTTGAGCTTGATTTGATACGTCATTTCTTTCCTTGTAAAATGTATTTTGTTTGTAAAATTTGATGGAACAATAATATAATTTTTTATGATACTAATAATAATCTCTTACTTTTTCTTCTTGCATGAGCAAATGTGATAACCTAGTCTCCATTGTTATTTTTAATTCAATTCAATATTAAGTTTTTATGATCAATCCTTCATATTTATACATGCATTTTTAATTAGAGATCAAAGTTGAGTGGAAACCTAAAAGCATAAACGTAGTATTAGAGTGGTGTAAATATGAATTAATACCATGAATTTTTAATATTTTTCTACTTTGGAAATTGTCTTCTCAAATTTTCAATTAGAGGATTAAACTTTTATTTTTATTTTTTTCACTTTGGGGATTGTCTTATCAATTTTTTCAATTAGGGGATTAAAATTTAATTTTTTCTGATTACGACTAATTGATAGTTTCACGTCAAAAATCGATGACATAGAAGCGACACGTAACTAAAAAAAAAACTTATGTATAATATTGAGTCTTATTTTAACATTTATTCAATTAATTTTTTGTACCAAATATAAGACAATTATAAATTTTTTTAAATAAATTTAATGACAATTTTACCCTTTTGGTATACAAAATTAATTATATTGATGATTATGAAATAAAATTAAAATTCAGGTTATTAATCTATATTTAGGCCTTAATTTTTTATATCAAAAAGGGTAAAACTGTCATTATATTAATTATTGATGATTATGAAATAACAAGATTTTAATTAGTAGTACATTTATATATTTTAAATATTTATCATTATATTGATTATTGATGATTTTTTTAAAGCTAAGTTTGTAATGTATTAAATTTACTTTAAAAAATTAATAATGGTCTTATATTTACTCTTTTTGGTATAAAAAATAATGGGATAAATGTTAAAATGATACTTAATATTACATACAAGCATTTTTTAACCACATGTCGCTGCAATGTCATCAATTTTTGACATGATACTATCAATTAAACGTAATCAAAAAAAAATTAAAAGTTTAATCCCCTAATTGAAAAAATTAAGAAGACAATCCCTAGTGAAAAAAATATATATATTAAAAGTTCAAGGTTAATCTATATTTAGGCCTATTTAGATCATACTCTATTGTATAATTAATTAACTAAATAAATTCTATAAAAAATAAAATTATTGTAGAATAATAAGTTACAATAAAAGATAATTAATTTTAGTTAGTAATATATAAGTAAGGATTTTTTTTTAACATTAAGTAACTGAAGGTTTCTTATATGAAATAATGTTGTTTACTAAATTTTAATCGTTAATATATTTTATAATATACATTAAAAAAAATTTATATTAATTATTATTAACTCGTAGTATTTTTCTTATATTTTTAATATATAGTTATTTAGGAATATAATTGTTGTACAATAATGAATTGCCATTATGATTTTAGTTTTAAAAGCTAGCTAATTAAATTTTAATAACTAATATATAAGTTAGACTGATTTTGTAACATTAATTAACTAAAGGTCTCCTATATATATGTAATGAGAATTGATAACTAAAGTAATCATTAATATATTCTAATATATATATAATATAATTTTGATATTAATTATAATTTGTGCTCATAATGTTTTTAATATATAGTCTAAAGTTGAGTAAAAACTTAAACTAAAATCCTAAATATAATTGTTAAGTTAAAATTTATTATACGCCTAAGTAATTAAAGAAATCTTATAAAAAAAAAATTATTGCAAAATAATAGATTAATATTAAAGTTTGTAAGACCATAAAAGAGTTTTAGTTCTAGTTCTAGTTAATCTTTTAGTTCTAGTTCTAGTTAATCTTCACACTATATAGGAGTATAAAAAACGTTTTACTTCTAATTAAATTCTAAGCCTATACCAAAGACAAAAAAGGAACACCAAAAAACCACGTTTTGTGTTATTATATTTTTATATAGATTTTAGGAATAAAATATTAAAAATATTAATAACATTCTATAGTTCATAAAATTAAAACAAAATACTACAACAATATTTATTAAATTATTTATTGACCAATTTAATAAAGAAAAAAAATTGTACATAACAAAATTTATTTATAATATGTAAAACAAGAAGTATATTGAATTTAATTTTTAATTGTCTATTACTGTAAGTAAGTAAAAAAATCACACAACACTACTTATTCATTCGGCCACAATTTTTTAAATGAATCATTTAAACATATTCAGAGTTTAAAAATTATAAAATAAACGAATAACTTATTCGGTCAAATTCACTCATTTAGAAGTAAACAAACAATCTCTTAGTTAAGTTTGGCCAACACATAAGACATTACCTTCTCATGTGTGTGTGTGAGAGAGAGAGAGAGAGAGAGAGAGAGAGAGAGTGATGCAGAACAGGTTTCAAAGCTTCAAAACAAAAACCTACCACACCCCTAAAAACACCCACTCAACAGTTCTGGCTACCTTTCAGAAATTAATCCAAAAAAAAATTCACAACCTAAGTAATCACCAACTCCTCACGGCATTCATATCTACTGTTGATGCAAGTCAATACCCCCAAGATTATCAAGGGTTCATGCACTGGAAAGATATTACTTATATTAGTTTAAGTTGAATAGTTTACATGGTTGGTAGTAGTAGGAATAGATTTCATTATGAATACTTGTTGCTTCATTGTGTGGAATCACCGAATCAGGAAGGAGTAAAAACTAGAAAAGAGAAGGCTCTCAAGGAATGCAAATGAAGAGTTAAAATTGAAGATGAATAGGAAGTGTTAAGTACATCAAATGCAAAGAACCACTTCTACGAAGAAGAATGGAATTTAGAGGGAAATACCCATTTGATAACAAAGAACAAGTAATCAGTTCATCCATTAGATTAACAGAATAATGTTCATTATTCAAGGACAAGAAGGCGCCAAAACCAAAAGATATCATCAACGAGATGTAAAAATTGTAGAACTATGTGTTCTCTACATGTTGCTGCGTAAACATAATATACACTGACCTTGTTTATTGTATATTATAGTAAACCAGCACCGGCAAACTTCAGCAATATCTCGTCACTTGAACAATTCCAGGTGCATTCTATTTAAACCATCTCAAGCCAAAAGATTGTTTTAGCGCTCAAGCATCTAACTTACTTCGTCAAGTGGCAATAGTGCCCATTACTTTTCCTCAGCCAGGCCGGCATGCTCTATGTGGTCTTGGTATGTTTCAAAATAAGTCGGAGTAATTTTTTGTACCAGTTCCACTACACCTCACATTGTTCAAATAACAAACCCCATTTGCCAAAAGAGGATGGATATGGTGAAACTTGAAAAGGCCTGCTCCAATCAGCCTAACCTGATAGTTTCATTTGGAAAGATAACGTTTGGATTACGAATATGAGGATTCAGAGCGGCCAACTCCTTCCATTTAGCCCCTGTGCCGTGAACACGAGAAGAGATGCTCCACAAGGTCTCCCCGGGCTGGACTTTAGTTGTTGTCGAGGAAGAAGTTTTAGCAGCTGTCTTTGACTTCATGAGTGGATGCTTATTATTCTTTCCCATTCCATTGGCAAGCAACCAACGGGACCCAGACTGTTGTTGAGATTTGGAACCCCAAAGCTTCTTTTTACCTGGCTCAATCTTCAAACCGGCTACATGAACCTCTGTGATTTTAAACACAGGAATGACTTCCTCTTCTTGAAACTTCTCTTCTTTTGCCAACTCCTTTGTCTCTTTTTTTGCAGGTTCAGACCCGTCCTCGTCTTCATTGTTGTGCCTTGTCTCTGAAACTGTGCTGTATATTTTTGGTTTTGGTGGGACAAACAATCTCTCAACCTGAATGAGCGCAAGCATGGGCGTACCAACAGGTTCATAGTTTCGTAATGGATCACGCAGCTGCACCATTAGTGCCACTGTGAAGTTGTTCCCCAACAAACCACACTTTTTGGAGCCTCTGCCTCGTTTTCTTTCTCCATTGGACTTCCCGCGAAACCAGCCACCAGAAGCAGCATGATGGGCTGCAAGAATTTTTGAAGTTCGGTCACTGATTTCATCTTCATCATCAATTACACCAGAATCCAGCCTCATCCATTCATCAAGCGTTAGTGATAAACCCATTAAACCCCCATCATCATCACCGCTGTCTTTAATGTCAAGCAGTTGCAGTCCACCTGCACCCTCCAAACCTAATGACCCACCAATATTGACCATATTCCCCTGAAGAGCTGAGAATGCACCATTAGATAGTGGGCTTATGTTTGAAGGTGCATCCTCGTCTGACATGCCTGATTGTATTCTCAGACCTTCAATTGAAAGGGCTTCAATCTTGTCCATAGCTAAAGGAGCAAGATCTTCCAATGATACACACTCGGTGTCCATCTCATCGCCAAATGAATTTAATCGAGGTTTACTTGATGTGGGACCAGATGGTTTTCCTTTCACTTGATTTTGCCGACCAGATGTATTTTGCCCAACCTCAGATTCATTCTGCATCAATGCTTGCCTGCGACAAGGGTTAAAACAATATCATACCACTTTAGTATACTTGACAGAAAATATATGTTTATGTAGTGATTTCAACTCCACACAGCAATGTATAAAGAGAAATAACAAACCTCTCAAGGGCCTCTAAACCGGGGTCAGCCTCCCATGTTATTTGTTGCATTGTCTTTCCACTTATATCTTCCAAGGGCATCAACTTATTTGCCTGCATTGAAAGCTTTTCAATTCCAACTGAAGCCAAACCCTGTAGTATCTCCAGTATACCTGAACCCATTTCTGCAGGTACAACGACTGGACTAGAAACCTGCATGACCAAGCTCCCACCAACTTTGGCATTTTTGAAAAGTTGAGGACTCATAGACCGTAAAAAACCCCCATTCTTAGTCTGAACAAATGGCCCAAAGCCTTCTCCAAGAGCAGGCAGTGGAAGAGGCTTTTCCAGAGGGAGATCAATTGGACTTCCAAACCCATCAGAGCTATTAGGTGGATCACATTGAAAAGCCTCCTCATTGAGGCCCCATTCACGCATTAAAGCTTCTGTTTCCAAGTCTTCCAACATTGAGGCCCTTGGTATGCTCCTCAGTGCCTGGGTTTCTAGCTTAGGCATCTCCTCATAAGCTTGTACAGCTGATGAGTGACTGAAGTTCTCAGAAATGGCCACAAATCCAGATCCAGATGAAGTATTGCACTCCAATTCTAATATATCCCCGTAAGTATCAAAGTTAAATATTGAACATCCATCAGTCAGAGAATCCTTTTCAAATTGTCTCAACAAACGCTCTCTTGGGGACTCAGGCTCACTTTCTGAACTCAAGACAAAAGGACTGTGGTCTATTCCCAACATGTTAAAGAAATCAGTAGCAACAGATTCAGTAACATCATCCAAGCTATGTGATTTACCCTTGCTACTCACTTTATGAATTGATTCAACCTCCAGATACTTCTCTTGGCTTGAAGTACAACAGTCTTCTTCTTGAGAATCTGATCCTTCTTTCACCAAATCTGACATGCTACTCAGTGCTGACTCCATTTCTTTCAAGAGCAATTCTGTGTTGCATAAGTCATCTTCCTTAGAGTTGCAGTCGCTCGACAAAAGGTTATCTCTGTGACAATCAAATTCCTGGACCATGGGTTCAACCTTGGTGCCCTCTTCAAAGGCTGCACCATCAGAGCTGTCAATTCTTGGAAGATCAAGAATATTTTCTACGGAACCATCAGTAGCCTTTAAGGAATCATCTTCTGGTTTTACCTGTTCTTGTGAGGACAATTCTATCACATTCTCTACCAAAGATACTTCACTAACTTCACACTGACTTGCAACATTGTCCTTGGCAGCATCATTTGTGTATGAATTTGGTTTGATGGACTCAAGAGGATCAGAGATAACATTAAGCCCCAGCTTATCAACTGACATACTCAGGTCCTCTTCATCAAACTTCTGATACAGCATATTTACTGAATCAGAGAGTGCAGACCTTGATAGTGGCAAAACCTGATGAAGATCCTTTATTTCTTCTACCGAACGAGATGAAGCACGGGTCCTAGAAGGAAGGCTTCCAGCTCGTCTTACTGAACTTCGATCATCACTTTGATAACTATTCTGCCTCACATTTAAGACCCGAGGGAGATCACTGTTCGTAGCAGGTCCAATAGAATGATTTCCAATAACTGAATACCCAAAACTGACAATCAAGGTTGCACCCTTGGCCTTACCCGATAACCTGAAACTAGTTGTCCACTTTCCTGAGCTCTTTTCCTCTTCTAATTCTTCTAGAGTTAGAGGTAGCAAACGAGTAAGATCAACCCGATGCTTTCCCAAATCAAGCTCAGCATAACCAAACATCGATGCATATAATAGGAAATACTTTGCCTCGTACCTTGCTGAATGGTGGGGACCACTCCTACTACCATAAACTGAACACGTATGCGTCAACTGTTCTTCAAATTCAGCTATTCCCTCAAGAACCCTGGCTGGACGAGTGGTCAACTCATTATCCCGCCTCTTCCAATGAACACAAAGGCTAAGATCATCAGAATCCGGTGGCAACCCTTCAATGGAATGGACTTGGAGAGAAAAACAACAATTAAACCTTTTGTCTCGAACATGGGTCAAAGCCTTTAAGCCCTTCCAACTCCAAATGGACCTCTTCTCCTTGCCTACTGGGTTTTCATTAACATCCTTCATTTTTGATTTGGAATCAGGCAATTGGGTTTTCCCAATCCCAACAGATTTAAATTTATTACTTACTGTAGGAAAAGAATTCTTTGTCCGCATTTTATCTAGGTACAAAGCTTTACTAATAGCTTCAATATCATTTAACAGCTTCCCATTTCCTGAATCATCACCCATTTTCCTCCGACCCTCTGCTTTTGACAACATCACTCCCTCAAAAAACTAAAAATTTCACTGGAAAAAAACACCCAAACTGTACGCAATTACTGGATGAACGAACAACAACATAAATTCATGATGAGCAAAGAAATTATGGGTGTGTGAATCTTTGGGTGTCGTTTTAGGGAATTTCCATTTAGCTGCGAGCTAAAGCAAAATAATAAGAAGCTAGTTGATCAATGTAAAATGCAAAAAAAAAAAAAAAAAAGTGTTTTAAGGGTTTTACCTGGATTGAATTTTGTGGTGAAGAAGAAGAAGGAAGCCCTAGATAACTTCACCAGTCTTATGGTCTGGTTTCTGCAAATTGTACATTCATTTTCCTACATAAATTGCAGGGAATTCTTACAAGGAGTAGACAGAGAGTAAATAATCTTCAAAAGAATCAAAATACAGTCTTTCTCGCCTAACTGTCATCTTCTGTCTCACAAACTTCAACCCGCAAGTTATACGTACTACGAGACAGACTATTTTCAGTGATGCTCCCAATGTTTTAGTGAATTTAAAGTTTGACCTCGTATACTTCTGATATTTTATTTTCCCCCAATTTAATTTGTGTTTTTTATTTTATTTTTCATTTAAAAATATAAGAATACCATTAATAATAGATCCGATATTTATTTTCCAAGCTTGAGTTATAATTTTTGACACAAATATTATTTTTGGGAGTGTCTCTTAAATAACCCGGGTTCAAATCCTAGTACGGAATAAATAACCTGAGTTATACTATTTGAATGTAAAAAACATAGATAGACGTAAAATATTTTTCTATCGAGTTTAAAATTTATATAAAAAATATTTATATATTATATATTTAAAAAATATGGAGATTTTGAAATATTATAATTTATTTATATTAAATTTTAAAAATATAATACTTAAATATATTTTTAATATGTCTTAAAATTTATAATTTTGTATTACATACATTAAAAAAGACTATTAATATTGTGATAATAAAATTTTTCTCATACCAAAATATTTATTAATATTTTTAAATCATTACTTCTTAATATTTTAAATGACACTTAATATTTTGATAAAATCATTTTTTTATGATAATATCAATAATGTTAAAAGAATATTATAATAATTGTAGAATATAATATGTAATATATAAAGAGGAGAGAGAGTGGCATATAAGAGCTTAGCAATTTAAGAAAAGTCAGCCGCTATATGTTGCAGCCGTAGGTTGGGGAAAAATAATATATTAATATTTTATTATTATATCATCATTATTAAATTTTAATTTATTATATTTAGTTTAGGTTAAAATATGAAAATAAATAAATAGATCATGAATTTTTCAATATTACAAATAAAGATTTATTTTGTCCTTGAATTGAAAAAACACACGGAGCTTTTCCCGGCCAATTTTAAGTTTGACAAATATATTAAATTTAGGAGGTTCGGAAAGGATAGATTTTTATAGTTGGAAAGATTATTAGATTCAAGATTAACCACCAACATTAGCAATTTTGAAAAAAGTATATAATTAATTAATTAATTAAAATTAACAAATAGACCATCCGTGGGCGTGCTGCTTATTGATCCACACGGCCCAATTGAACTAACAATGGGCCATTTAAATGGGTTATGTGCTGATAATGGATCTTGAGTTTATTAGCATATGTGACTCATTTTTGTACAATTTGTTGTACGTGTCTAGCATTATTCAAATACTTATGTAATTAAATTCCTTCATATTAATTATCTATAATCATTATTATTATCTCTTTTCTGAGATACATTTTGACTTTTTAGAGTTAATTCGTAAAATTTTAAAACTTAAATTTCGTTCAATTTTTTGAGAATAACAAATACAATAATTACAAGTACAATGGTTCCCATTAAAGATTGATGAATACGCCACTGAGGTCACATTTTATAATAAGATGGATCCACCCACCCTACATTCTGTTGCTCAGTTTTCAAATGGACAGAAAAACTTAAGTTTTGTGTTTAATTTCTTTATTACTTAGTCTTTTAAAAAAAAAAAAATTAAATAGAAAATTTAGTCACTTTTTTGGTCAAACTTTACCGTTCAAAAATAAATAAATTTGTAAGAAAAATTAAATAACATAGATCATCTTTTATAATCCTTACTATACCCTTATATATATATATATATATATACACACACACACACACACTCAGTATCCAGTCCGGATTTTCGGACGAGCCTAAACTCATGATTCAGTCTGTACAGACATGTTTTGTTATATGTATCCAAATCACATCCAAAACACTATATTATAGAAAATTTTCAGTTCCATAAATATTAAATTTTTTTTAGTTGTTTTAAAAAAAACAAAAATAAATAAATCCGCATTTTAAGAAAATTCGGGAGTCCGGATTGGAACCAGACTCTATATATATATATATGGGGGCTGATTCATAATTAACGTTGTAAAAAAGAGTTTATCCTTACAATAAATCTTGATCGTCCATCCAAATTAACTAATATTGCTCACGTCCGCAATTTAATTTTTAGTATTCTGTAGTTTAATATTGCGGATGAGACAAATGTCCAAAATACCCTCATTGTAGAAGTCTCTCGTCCGCAGTATTAAACTGCAGACGCTAGATATGGCTGGCCAATTGGGAAACGACATCTCTATTGACCAAATAATAGAGCTGGGTTCCAACTGACTTATTTAAAAATGACGTCATTTCTCAAATGGTCAGTCATAGCTAGCGTCTGCAGTTTGATACTGCAGATGAGGGACTTTTACAATGAGGATATTTTGGACATTTTTCCTGTTCAAAGTATTAGAATGTGGAATATTAAAAATTAAACTACAGATGGGAATTATATTGATCGTTAGATATTCGGATGAACGATCAATGTGACGCCCCCAAAATAGGTATACAACACCCATTCTGAGTCGCCAAATACATGTGTAAGACCCCAAATAATTAATAAATGAAATTTAATTTCCTCTAATTATTATTTTGAAATAGTAAGGGTTGATGTGATTAATGTGGATAGTTATGGGTAAAATACGCAAATATTTCAAAATAATCAAGTGGTTATAAATTATTCATTGTTGTCGGGGAATATTCGTTTGGTCGTGGAATATTAAATCTTTGTCGGAGAATATTAAATGACGCACGCCCATATATGGGCCCCATGTGAAAGCGATTGGAGGAAAGAAAGCGACAAATATAAGTTGTTTAAAAAACTACAGCGTAGTTATTCTGATTACCTTTGTTAGAATACCCATTGGTTAAAACACGGTAATACTCGTTGTTCTTGCGATGGCACTGCAGTATTGCACCAATTATTGACTCTTACGTAAGAAGGCCACTACTCAATAATGGTTCTGATAATTCTTTATTCGATATTTTATTTTATTGGTTCAATAATTATTGCGTTGATATTTTATCTTCTTTGTTGTTTGATAATTGTCATTACACAAGTATTTTTCATTATCGAAGCAATAATTCATATTATCTGAATAATATTATTAGATAACATTATTGGCAATGTCTAGAAAGTTACATCTAAGGAGAGGTTTGGTCACCTAATTGCGCTGGCGCCAAGTAAGGAGAAATTCTTATTGGAAAGCCCCTCTTTCTGAGGAGCTATGCGGTTGTCGATATTGTGATTACGTAATATTATTTGTGAATAATTAATTATTGATTCATATGATGAGAAAAATATTGATTTTTTTTTGTGGATATAGATGGAGAAAATTTTTAATGTGACAATTGTTGAAAATTGAAATTTTATGTTTTTTCGATAAAATAATTCATTTAAATATATATATTATTATATTTTAATAATATAATAATGGTGATATTTTACAACGAAATGGGATATATGAGTATCTGAGGAGGAAGAGTATTTTGTTGCAATAAATATTTAAAACATGTTAAACATGTCATTGGACCCCATTTATTATTTGAAATTTGATTATAGCCTCTAAAATCGCTTGGATTTATAGATTTGGTCAATGTACATTTGGAATTTGGAAAAACTTTCTTCTACAAAGTTGTAGAGAATTGAATTTCCTATAAAAACTCATGAGATTCGAATTTTCTAATAAAGGGCTATTTATTATGAATTATTGAAGTTAGAAGTTAGAAATAATTGATTTTGGAAGTTTAAAATATTTTTAATTACAAAAATATTTTTTCATTTTGAAACTCATTTAACATGTGGTTAGGAGGCTGAATTCAGATGGTAGTGTGCGTAGAGATATTTAGAAAAAATATAATATTAATTTATTAAATTTTACGCTTTTTGGTGTTCTAAGCATTTTCTATAAATATGGTCTTAGGTTAGAATTGAAAATCACACGTAAAGCGAAGTTTTCTCTCTCTATATTATCGAAGCGTATTCTTGTGAGTATTTTGAGTATACTTTGAGTATTGCTATCACGGTGAAAGTTGAGTTATAGCTTTATATCGATTATTCAAATTTAGAAATCTTGATCTTTCGAGGTAAGGATATTATTTTTTTTTCGTAATGATATTATTTCTTGATATCATTATCTTTGAAATATTGGTCTAAAAGTTTTATCAAATTTGGAACTTTTGGTGTCTGAGATTCTTATTCACGATATCTGGCCTTTATTCACGCACGTATCTGATCTTATTCACGAATCTGACCTTATTCATCGAAAAATGAAAATTTTTCTTTTCGTCCAAAATATCTATTGTGGATACTAGCTTTGATTGTATCCATGTTTTGATCATTCTTGAATTTTACACCACTATGATTATTTTTGAGGTATTTTTGGGCGTGGATAAAGCGAAATCACGAATCCTTAATCCTTAATCCTTGTCATTTTGTTTCTTTGGATTCGTTTCTTTTAAAATATATATATATTTTCATCATCCTCGATCTTAAATGATGATATTATTGAATATCTTTGGCTGTAGTGCAAAGATGAATGATTTCCGATGAATATTTTTGGCTTTGTAGTGCAAAGATGAATGATTTCGATGAATATCTTTGGCCGTAGTGCAAAGATGAGCAGTGTTTAGATGAACATGACCAAGTGGTGAATGTCCTTGGCTTTTGTAGTGCGAGGATGAATATATGATTCGGATATATATTGATTGATGTTACGAGGGATAAAAATATTGATGATGGATTGTTAAATTCATAGATATTAGTAGATTTCATCCTTTACGTAACTCTTACATGAATTAATATTTTTATTGCGAGTATTGATTTAAAACTTGTTGTCTATTGTATTCTATTAAATTTTTCCTGTTGAAGACTAACGATAATTTGTTACGTATTATCTTAGTCATAATATTCTTCTTGGGATAGTTGAGCTCACCCTTTTCCTTTTTATTCCATTTTTCTTCTCGGGGAGGCGAGAATGTAAGCGAAATGCAGTGGGGTATGGAATGATGGTTTTAGAGAGTTGTTTAGTAGTCCTCACCATTTTTGTAAAATAGTGTATCAATAATTATGATGAGGATTTATTTGTATGTGGATATTGTTTAGATGGCAATATATCGTATTTTAAACTCACATTTTCTTGTTGTAATAATAAAGTTGTAGTTGTTTACATGCAGTGTATTGACAACTCGGAATGGGTGATGTATACCTATTTTGGGGGTGTCACTGACATGGTATGTAAATAACTACAACTTTATTAATACAACATAAAAATTGTGAGTTTAAATATAAATATTGTGATCTAGACAATATCCACACTCAAATAAGTCCTCATTACAATTATTAATACACTATTTTATAGAATAGTGAGGACTACTGTAAACCACTTCTAGAACCATCATTCCACACCCGACTAAGAATTCTCGCCTCCGGTAAGAAAAATGGAACAAGGAAAAAGGTGAGCTCAACTAGCCAAAGAAGAATATTATGACTAAGATAATATAGAACAAATTATCGTTAGTCCTCAACAGGAAAAATCTAATAGAATACAATAGACAACCGCTTTTAAATCAAGAAATAATAATTCATTGAAGAGTTAAGAGAGAATGCAAACTACTATCTTCTATATATGAATTTAAAAGTTCATCGTCGATATTTTATCCTCGTGAACATCAATCAATATATATCCGAATCAAATATTCATCTTTGCACTATGTGCCAAAGATATTCATCATTTGGCCATGTTCATCTAAACACTGCTCATCTTTGCACTACTTGACCAAAGATATTCATCAAGAAATCATTCATCTTGCACTACGTGCCAAAGATATTCAAAGAATATCATCATTTAGACTCGAGGATGATGAAAAATATTTTAAAAAAATCGAATCCATTGAAGCAAAAGAACAAATATTAAATATTCGTACTTTAAACAACTCTCATTCAAAAATACTTCATAAATAACCAGAGTGGGGTAAAATTCAAGAATGATCAAAACATGGATACAATCAAAGCTAGTATCCAGAATAGATATTTTGGACAAAAAGAAGAAATTTCATTTTTTGATTGAATAGGTCAGATTCGTGAATAGTCTTGAGTATCGTGAATAGTGTCGTATACGTGAATAGTAACTCCGACACCAAAAGATAGAAATTTCACAAAAAACATCATCACGCTTCGTGAATAGTACTCGTGAATAGTAACTCGTGAATAGTAACTCATGAATAGTGACTCGTAAATAGTAACTCATGAATAGTAACTCCGACATGAAAAAGTTTCAAATTTGATAAAAAGTTCTAACCAATATTTTGGCATAATGACATTGAAGAAATAATATCATTTTTAAAAAAATAATATCCCTTACCTCAAAAAGAATAAGACTTACGATTTGGAATATTTGGATATAGTCTTTGAAAGAACTTGACCAGATATAGCAATACTCAAAGTACTAAAATACTCACAAATCGCCGATATTATAGAGAGAGAAAGAGAGAGAAATCTTTAGTTTCTGGTGTGATTTTCAATTCTAACCTAAGCATCTTATTTATAGGAAAATGCTTAGAACACCAAAGCAGAAAATTTAATATAATATTAATATATATAATAAATCTTCTACGCCATCCTACCAATTTGATCTCAAACACCTAACACATGTCCATAAACAACAAAAAGCGTTTTTCTAAATAAAAATAATTAAAATTTCTAAAAATTAATTATTTGAACTTAGAACTTCAATAATTCATAATAAATAGCCCTTTTATCGGAAAATTGAATCTCGCAACTTTTATAGTAAATTCAATTTCTACAACTTTGCGAGAAGAAATTTTTCCAAATCCAAAGCGAAATTGACCGAAATCCATAAGCAAGCGATTTTACAATTTATAATCAAATTTCGATCGAGAAATGGGCCCATTTGGGACATGTTTAACATGTTTTAAACAACTTTTGCAACAAAAATACTCCTCATCCTCATATATTCATATATCCCACATTCATTGTAAAAATATCCCCATTATTATATTATAATAATATAATAAAATATTATTTTATCAGAAAAGATAAAATATCAATTTTTAACAATTGTCACTTTAAATTTTTTTTTCCATCTATATCCACATAAAATGAATATTTTTCTCATCATATAAATTAATAATTAATTATTCACAAATAATATTACAGAATCATAGTATTGGTAACCAGGCCGTTCCCAAGAAAGAGGGGGCTTTCCAATAAAGATTTTTTCTTACTGACACGCAATTAGGTGACCAAACCTCTCCTTAGATAGAACTTTTTAGACATTGCCAATAATGTTATCTAATAATATTATTCAGATAATATGAATTATTGTCAGATAATGAAAAATCTTGTGTAGTGACAATTATTGAAATACTTGATAATATAAAAATCAACTATGCAATTATTGAATCAATAAAATAAAATCACGAGCGGTAATTCATTGTAATAATTATTGAGTAGTGCCTTTCTTACGTAAGAATCAATAATTGGTGCAATAACAATTATTGAATCAATAAAATAAAAATCTTGAGCGGTAATTCGTAACAATTATTGAGTAGTGCCTTCTTACGTAAGAATCAATAATTGGTGCAATCACTGTATCTTCAAAGCAACAACGCGTACATGCGTGTTTTAACCTTTGGGTATTCCAACAATGATAGCAGTAATAACTACTGTAGTTATTTATAAACAACTCATACTAGTCTTTTCTTCATCCATAACTTTTTAGTTATATGGGGACCTTTAAAGATCTGCTTGTCAGCATCTGAATATTCTAAAATGACAAAGTATATTCCACGACCAAACGAATATAAAACAACAATGAATATTTTATAACCACTTGTTTATTTAAAATATTTGCGCATTTTATCCATAACTAACCACATTAATCAAATCAACCCTTACTATTTTAAAATAATAAATAAAGGAAATTAAATTTCATTTATTAATAATTTGGGGTCTTACAATCAAAATTTGTTGTAAGGATATACTCTTTTTTACAACATTAATGTGGATCAACCCCCTATATATATACACGTAACTTCGCAATTTAAGTCTTTTTTTTTTCTTTATAAACTCAGTACCAACGTTAAAGAAAACATATAATTTTTTTATTTTTTCTCTCTTTATAACTTAATTTTTTTTTTCTTTTCTTTTCCGTCCCAAACTCCACTCAATGATAAACCGTGCTCATATTGTTTTTAACGCATACAATTTCATTTTCCTCAACAAAGATCCCACTCCATTCAATCATAAACCTTGCTCATATTCTTTTTAATGAATAAAATCCCTTTTTGCCAAATCTTCTATATATTTCGCAAACAATGAAGGATTCGAATGCACTGCATTATTTGTGTATGAGATTTTATTATATATATTTTTTGTAGATCAATGTGTCAAATCAAAATTTTATCCATAATTTGATTCATTTAAAATATTGATTTAATGGACCAACTTATCACAAATCAGTAAATAAATGAGTTGAAATTTTGATCTAATAAATTGTAGTTGAGCAAATCAAATTAGGATCAAGATTTAACTCGTTAACGACCCTTCTATAATGAGAGACTAATAGTATATTATCTGTAGAATGTATTAATCTTTTTCAGCGAACTAAGAGAGTGAATCAAAAAATAAATCAACTATAACGACGGACAAAATCGTCGTTATAGCATAGAAAACCGGCTTTCTATACTATAGCGACAGTTTTATCCGTCGTTATAACTGGTTTGTTTTTAGATTCGTTGGAGGAGCGGACCGATATATATATAACTTCATATCTTGATTTGTATGTAACTATTGTTCTATATTGAAATACAATGTCTTACATACAAAAAATTAATAAATTTCGAAAACTCAATATATAACCCGGATGGGATGAATGATTTCATTACTTATTATCAGTTAGTTTTGAATTAGATATTCCAATAGTATAGTCGAGTAGATAATTTGACCTTCATACTCTACATCATTAGTCAGTTGGTTGATTAGATTAATAGGTAGGTAATGATCAATATTAAGAAATTTTGGTGAAGAATTAAGGTGACAAATTAAGGTTATCTTTTTCTTTCCAAATATATAGAAAAAAAGAAAGAAAAAAGAATCCTTTGATTGAGACTTTCACTAAGAAATTAAGAATCATATTATGCACTTGCGTGTATTACTTCTGTACTTGTTACTTATGTTTTATGTCATTAGTGTGGGACCTTGTGTTAATTAAGAATCATACTCCATCCGTTCTAAATTTAGAAATATAATTTGATTTTTGAAGTTAAACGACGTCATATTAAATTTTAAAATCGCTATGACTCGTAAAAGTTTAAAATAAAATAAATTTTGTAATTAATAATTTTGTTATATACTTTAAAATTATAATAATTTAATCAATAAAAATTAAATAAATTCACATCAATATAAAATTTAATATGTTATCATTTGATCTCAAAAATTAAATCATCTCTCTAATTTTTAAATAAATGGTTGCATGTATTACTTTTAAACTTATTACTTATGTTTTATATCATTTGTATGGAACCTTGTCACAATAAAATATAATTGTCCAGTCAAATTACCATGTTTATTTTTCTTGTGTAATTAAATAAACAAGAACTGAAGATATTTTGGAGTATGTCACGTTTGAATTGAATAATTAAACACTAAAATAACGTCCAACGCATAATGAAGTCTTGTGGCCTCTCTCTAAGGGGGTCCGTTAAATGAACTGAGTAAATTTGAGTATTAAGTTGTTCAAATTTAATTTATAAAATTTATCGAGTATAAAATATAGTTTGATTGAAACTCGTTGAACTACTGAGTCGAACATAATCTTAAAATGAGCCCGATCGCAGTTTGAACTTTTTGAAAGAGAATATGATTCGAATATCAATAGAAAATTATAATTTGAGGAGGTTTAAAATTTTTATCAAACTTTAAAATTTGCTCATATTTAAATCATTTATATTTTGAATCGAGCTCGATTCAAACTTTTAATCTAACAAATATAAATTGAACCCGAATTATTTACTCATTTTCCCTTATACTCTTATCCGACTCTTTTTATTAACTTTAACCAATCACCTTGCAATTTATATTTCATTTCTCAAATTTCCTTTATTTGGGAGCAGTGATTTGACCAGGCTTGTTGAGCTTTCTCTTAAATATTGATAATTCAAAAAGTTACTCATCGAAAAAAGAAAAAGAAAAAGAAAAATAGAATTGATAAGAGTTCACCTTAAATTGGTGTGTCAATTATTTTTACTCGGATACTTCAAGTGTATATATATATACATATATATATATATATATATATATATATATACACGGAACTGATATGTTCAGGGCTCCCTTATTTTAAATAAAATACGAACTTCTTATCTCAGTCATGGGAAGAGAAATAACGGCCCAAATTAGGGAGGGGAAAAAACACGCGGATCCTTTACGGGTAAAACACAAGTCTTTTTGACTCCAAGTCTTTTTGACCCGACACAAGTGTTTTACCCGTAAAGGATCCGCGTGTTTTTCCCCTCTCTAATCTGGGCCGTTGTTTTTCTTCCCATGACTGAGATAAGAAGTTCGTATTTTATTTAAAATAAGGGAGCCCTGACCAGATCAGTTCCGTATATATATATATGAAAAATTTATCCAATGAACAAAAAAAAGAATCAAAGACGAACTGTACTATAGCGATAGTTTTATGAGATATAGCAACAGTTTGAACCGTCGCCTTACATATAACTAGCTATAACGACGATTTTCTATGCTATAGCGACGAATAAAATTATCACTATAGTCGGTTTGTTTTTTGTATGAGAAACGGATTTTATATATATATATATATATATATATATGTGTGTGTGTGTGTGTGTGTGTGTGTGTGTGTGTGTGTGTGTGTGTGTGTGTATTTATATTTTTGATGATTGGATACTTAAGTACGTATCAAAGCAGATGATTGCTTCGACGTTAAACCCAAAAACCTTGTATACTCCACCAGTCTTTGATAAAATAAATGCATAATTAAGCAGAAGTTACAAAACATATAGATGCATAATTAAGCAGAAGTTACAGAACATATAAATTGTTAACCAATAGGTTTACATGCATGTCCCACACAAAATATGTTCCAACTCCAAAAGGGAATTTTCTAAAAAAAATATGTAGTTCATATATATACTCAAGCTAAACACACATCATTTTCCATGGTATTATACTCCATTAGGTAAGCTAGCTTGTCCAGAAGAAACGTACCTACTTAATTGCTTTGATTAGTGATCAACCTAAAATTAATGCTTTTAAGAATCTAATTCCAAGATTCAAGCCATGGAATATACTTATCATTTAACAAAAGCTAGCTATTCTTGGAAGCAAGTGGCTTAACCAATCTTTTATTTTTATTTTAAAAATGGCTAGATGGGAAGGGTTGGTGTAACACCCCAGTCCTACATCGAAAGATAGGAGAAAAATTTATCTCCATATAAGAAAATAAGTTACTACCAATAGTACCTTCAAGTCATAACTTTTTGGGAGCCTGTGGTGGACTAAGATGACCCAAGAAGATATTATTGGGTCAGTAGTTTGAGGCTTTATTTAGATGAATTTGATTCGATTCGGACTTGGGATTTGACCCGAGATTTGTTCCGGACTCGGGATTTGACCCGAGTTGTTTCATATGATATCAAAGCCGACTCTCGAAAGCTCGGGTCGGGTCATCAATCGAGTTGCCGGAGGTAGGGACACGAAGGCTGGTGGTATTATCCCACAATGGGGAGATGGAGGTTCGGAGGTGGGGACACGAAGCCAGCCGGTATTATCCTACAATGGCTAAAGAGACAAAAATCTTTGGGTCGTGTGTGTGATCAGTTCTGACGGAGACGTCCGAAATTTAAGTGGGGGAGTTTGTAATACTCCAGTCCTACATCGAAAGATAGGGAAAAAATTTATCTCCATATAAGAAAATAAGTTACTACCAATAGTACCTTCAAGTCATGACCTTTTGAGAGCATGTGGGGCCAGTATGATTTGATTCGATTTGGACTTAAAATTTGACCCGAGATTTATTCCGGACTCGGGATTTGACCCGGGTTGTTTCAGTTGGTTTATAGACATTAATTTGTAGGATTTATCTTCTCTCCATTACACATTGTCTACAATTTATTAAGATGAAATAATCGGTGTATTGAATAAAATTGGAGGGAATGTATAATGGAGGGACCGGAGTCAAATCCACATTTGTAATTTATGTCTTTTATAATTACAATTGTTACGTTTGGATTGGAGGAAAGAGGGTGGAAATGGAATAAAAAAAATTGTGTTTGAAATGAATCATTCTCATTCCTCCCAAATTTATTAATTTTATTCCTTGAGGAGGGTATGGATTGACTCATTTCAGCAAAAATGCATGAAATGTATCATTTCACTCTCCATTTAAAAATCCAAACATAACATTTAAAAATCTCATTTTAATGAGAAGCAATAAACAAACCAAAAACAAAATAAAAAAAATAAAAAATTAAGTAAATGAAGATGTATAAAAAAGTTAGGGCTTTGACCAACTCTTCGAAAATTAGTACATCATAATATGTGACACCTACGATTATTATACATTTTTTTTTTACCAAGTGTTCATTCAAGTATATAAATTTAATAAGAATCCGATATTTTTAAATCATTTTTTGATTGTCAAATTTTTATTAGTTAATATGTGAGTCCTATATATTAAAATATTAAAAAATAATATAAAAATATCATTTTTTATTTAATATTCAATTATCTTAGGGGACCGAAAATTTTTATCGGTCTAGCGACTGGTTCAATATATATATATATATAAATAAAGAGTCAAAAAAAAAAAATTGAATCCGACCGGTCAAAATTTCCGGTTATTGTAGAAGACGATTTAATATTCGTAAACAAAAAGGAGAAAAAGGGCATTCACTTTCAGACTAATAATATATTCATGCAAAATACTCTTATCATTTTATTAATTTATAGTTTATAGTACTACTCGAAAAAAAAAAACCATAATGGACTAAGACTTCAATTCTGCTGCAAAAAGCATTAACTAACTCGTCGTAATTTTAGGATAGGTCTAGTGTATCAAGATGGCCAAATTAATATTTTTAAAAATATTAATAAAGAAATTTTGTCTTAAATTAGAAAAAATAAATAAAAATACTCCCTCCGTTCTCAATTATAAGATCATTATTAATTTTTTAAAATTCAATTTGAAATATTTTCATTTAAATATTATTTAAAATAATAAATCTTATAACTATTAGTACATTTTAGGTAGTTTATAATATATATTCATAGTTGTTTTGATATAAAATAATTGAATTCATGTCAATTTTGAGTTTAAAAATATTTAAAATTATCTTTTAAAATGTCAATATTAATCATATAATTTGGAACATAGAGTACTAATATTTTAAAGAATGTGTTGAGCTTTTTTCAAACTCGAGTTTTGACCTAAATTGTTATTATAGCATATGAAAACTTTGTTATGTATACAAAGCAATACTCTATCGGTTCCGAATTATAAGATTAATATTAATTTTTTAAAAATTAATTTGAGATATTTTTAAATTTAAAAGCGACATGATTCATTTAAGTTTTGAAAATAATAAATCTTACGACTAGTAGTACTTTTTAGATAATTTATAATATTTATAATTATATTAACATTAACTACATAAATTTATGTCAATTCTGAGTTTAAAAATATTTGAAATAGATTTTTGAAAAATAAATATTAATATCATAATTTGAAAGAAATAGAATATTATTTTTAGAATTTCTTTTGTTAATCACTTACAATTATGAGTTAGGGACAACCTTATTATCTTAGTTCAATGCGGTAGCTTCGTTGTGCAAGTGCTTGATTAAAAAAAGTGGTCCCAAGTAGAGTAGACAACATATTTTATATTTAGTAAATATATACTCACCACAATTCTATATTGCTTTAATTAGTTAATACTACTTCATAACGTGGATGTCTAAATTAGTTACACCGACACATGCTACCATTAAAAAATTATATTACAATAACACCCTACTACTCAAAGAAATTATGTAGTTTGGGCCTGTTTTCCAAGTTATGGCCTATGGGACATGGATTTTTAGAAGCTCATAACCTCTCTCTCTCTCTATATGGGACTTAGTCTATAGTAAATGTTAATTATATTTACTATTTCAGTGAGTTGATATGTGATTGTTTATTGTATGATCTAAGATGTTTGGGTCTGATCGTTAGTAGGACATGTAGTCAGTGCAACTTATGAACATGTTATACAAATCAACATACTAGTTAATCATAATTTTATGAAAAATAATGAAATAATTATAAATTTGTTACCTGATTGTTGTTGTGAAATTTATATTTGTGCTCATGATTCCTACCCGGTGGGATTGACTATTCACCATTTTTGTATCTTCAAAAGAATATTTTTTTCAAGAAAATTCAATCAATACAATTGTTCAAACTAGATTTCTCCGTTATGATAAAGGACTGATGAACAAATCTCTGATAAGACAAATTTTGGAAGAATCAACCAAAACTAAAATGAGATATAATAGTCATTAGTCTAGTGGCAAGTGAGAGTTGCATTGGTCGGCGATCAGGCCCAAGTTTTTAAACGTCTTAAACGCACTGTAAACGCTGAGTAACTAAACATACATTTAGACATAATTTGTACGACTGACTATTTTTGTTATTTTGAATCTCCATTATCTTTGGCAATATTCAGTCAAGAATCCCAAGTGTTGGAATTTTTTTCTTAGGAGCCTTTCTAATTGTCACTTATGGTTGATGAAATATAATTTGAGTTTAAAATAATTTCGGCAGAAATGGTTTTGTTTAAGTAGGAAAATGCAGATATGTAAAAGAAGAAAAAGAAAAAAGAATTACAAATATGAGATGAGATTGTAAAAAACAGATCAACAATGGCTCCTTTGTGGTCACTGCTGAAATTTTTGGTATGAAAAATATTATATTCACATAGAAAAGTATAAGCAATTTTTTTGGGATATAACATTACTCTTTTGTAGAGAAATTGCAAATGAATTGAATCCAATTTAATTTAATTAAGTTCAACTCGAAGTTGAATTTTTTTGTCTGTTCGAATAATACAATTTCATTTCAAACTCGACTGTTTAATATTTAATTAATTAATTTGTATTTTTAAAAATAATAAAGTTAAATAATTGAGTTTATCTTTGACTAGACTAAACTCTGACTTACTTAAATTTAATTTTAAAAACTCGAGCTAAATTTGTTTATTAAATAGACTAGGAATTCGTACATCATATTTTCAAATTATTTAAGATTCTACTTATTTACAGCCCTACAACTATACAAGTAAAAATATAATAACACAAACAAAATTTAAGGTAAGAATGTGAAAACTCGAACATTGGACAGAAGACTAATCACAATAGTACCACTGACTCACCATTTGATATTTATTATTGGGATTCCAACTGCCCGTCCTCCGTCCCCACTTCCTATTTTCATCCAATTCACCGGCACCTCCCTCTGAACACGGTCACCTGCCCGCTCGTAGTAGTATTTAAATGTAAGATGTACCAATGAGCCATCAAATGCCACCCATCCACCATTAGAGCCGGCGGAGTAGAAACTCTTCTCCTGAAATTTAATTCTCTCTAAATATTTTGGAGAGAGAAAGATTGAATTTGAAGGAGATGGGTCAGGTTCTGAGTTGCAGTACAACTTACGAACATGGCCTATTCAGTGCGGTTCAATTTGGAGATATGGAGACCGTACAGATTCTATTGGAGAGAGACCCAACTCAAATTTATCACTCCACTGTCTACAATCGCCACTCTGCTCTTCATATAGCTGCTGCAAATGGCCAGATCGAGGTGGGTTTGTACAATTCTTTCTGGGTTTTTGTTTAAAGCTTGATTCTTTCTTTGTGATTTTGGCGGGTTTTGATTGTTTTGAAATTGGTGTTTTGCAGATTGTTTCCATGCTTTTGGATCTATCTGTTAATCCTGATGTGGTGAATCGTTATAAGCAGGTGAGATTTTTTATGTTTTTTTAGTGGTTCATTTGATTGTTTTGGGTAAAGTTTCAATCTTTTTTGCTTTAATTACAAGCACCAAAGTGGAACTATTAGATTTGGCTTTGCTTGAAAATGTTTCTTGTTGTTTTTCAACTTTTTATTGACTTTTTTGAGTTTGGTTTATTGGGAATGGTTTAGACTCCACTAATGTTGGCTGCAATGCATGGGAAGATTTCTTGTGTGGAAAAGCTCATCCAAGCTGGAGCAAATGTATGTAAATCCCCCCTTTCTGTTCTTATATCTCTGTAATATGTGTTTTATACTTGGAAGGTGAAGAAAATTTGATGTATTTTTTTTTGTTTTTTTTAAATGTCTGGTCAGATTTTGATTTTTGATTCACTTAATGGAAGAACTTGTTTGCACTATGCTGCTTACTATGGCCATTCGGATTGCCTCCAAGCCATTCTCTCTACTGCCCGTTCCTCCCATGTTGCTATTTCTTGGTGAGCTTCTTTTTCTTGATTCGGCCAAGACCCTTTTCGTCTGTTTGGCTTTATCCAATTTATTATTTACATTTCTTTGAAATTTGATTGGATTCTAGGGGATTTGCCCGATTTGTGAATATTAGAGATGGTAAAGGAGCTACCCCTTTACATTTAGCAGCCCGTAAAAGATGCCCTGATTGTGTTCATATACTATTAGACAATGGAGCCCTGGTTTGTGCCTCAACTGGTGGATATAGGTAATAACTTATAAATTTCTTGATTGGATTCCACCTTTGCTGGCCGAAGTTTGATTTTGAATTAGAAATATCTTGTTTACAGCTTCCCTGGTAGCACTCCGCTTCATTTAGCTGCAAGAGGTGGTTCTTTGGATTGCATACGTGAACTTTTGGCTTGGGGGGCAGATCGGCTCCAAAGAGATTCTTCAGGGTATTGCTTCATCGTCTTCTTAATTTTGAAAATTTTGGCGATATGTAGATACATATAATAGTGAACAATCAATCTCTTTTTGTATGGTTAAATTAATTTAACTTTTATTCAATCCAAAATTGTTTAATTAACTTAGTTGGTCATGAAAAAAAAAGGAAAGAAAAAGAAGCTATACTAGCATAATAAAGATTTTTCTCTCATTAACAGGAAATCTCAAAATTTTGTTTACTAGACCGATTGATAAAGTAATCTTGCCAATGGAATTGTTTTGTACTGTTAGACTTCATAACCTTGAAATTGATGCTTCATGTAAAATTATCTCTTCCTTCTGATTGAATATCCTTACGATATTATCCAGCAGACTTGGCTATAATCTTGTTAGCAAAGAAATAACCTTGTATTCCTTGATTTGATGATAAGCTAGAACCTATGTGCAAAATATGTCGCTGTCCCTTTTCAGAGTTTTGTGTTAATAATATGATGGATTTTGCTGAAGATATGCAATTGAACCTTTGTTCTATTATTTTTCCTTTTGGCAGGAGAATACCATATACAGTTTCTCTAAAGCATAGGCATCGGGAATGTGCTGCTCTGCTGAATCCTTCATCTGCTGAGCCTATTGTCTGGCCTTCACCTCTAAAGTTCATTAGTGAGCTTAATCAGGAGGCAAAAGTTCTCTTAGAACAGGCCTTAACGGAGGCTAATAGGGAGAGGGAGAAAAGCATCTTAAAGGGGACGGAATATTCCGTGTCGTCCCCATCTCATTCTGATGCTGGAATTGAGGATAATATCTCAGAGGTAAGTTACTGTCCTCCCTTTAGCAAAGGGGTAGAGTTTTCTTCTATAATTCTTTTATTATTTTCACTGTTTTTTTTTAAAAAAAAATTAAATTAAATACATATAAACCGAAGTTGTATTTTTTTTATAGCTCTGTTGGAAAATCTTGTTTGGAATTGTCCTTCTTGCATGAAATTTCAATTGCAATATGTAAAATCCCACCTTGTTTTAGTTTATCGATGACTTACCCTTGGAAGATGTCTTAATATAAGCTGTTAAAGTCTTTTTTGCTTCATAAGTTCCTAGTCTCCCACTTGAGGTGTGGATGTTTGAACTTGATAGATTAGTATATTAATGACAAATATTATTTGTTCGTATGATTCTTGGCTCTTGCAAAAGGTCTTTAGGTTGGCCCCAATGTTAGTCCTGGTCATAAGCTAAAATATAAATCGAGTTCTAAATTTAAAATATATTTCATTGATTGAAAAATCAAATGGCATCTGGAAACTTGGCAAAGAAAAAAAAAACTATAATGAAAACAGAAACCAAAAGAATAGTCTTTTATAAAAGGCACACATATCTGATATAATGCAAAATTTACGAACTAGTTGATTGAAACCTGTTGACAAGATATAGAAGTAAATTTTAAATGGTATTCACTGTGAGAATATGCTAATGCAGAGCAGTGATGCCGAGCTATGTTGCATATGCTTCGACCAAGTCTGCACAATTGAAGTGCAAGACTGTGGCCATCAAATGTGCGCACACTGCACGCTAGCCTTGTGCTGCCATAACAAGCCCAACCCAACAACCGCTTGCCTCACTGCTCCTGTTTGCCCATTTTGCCGAAGCAGTATTGCCCAGTTGGTTGTTGCAAAGGTTAAAGTTAAACTCAACAAGGATACCGACCTCAAGGATCTGGCTTCCCCAAATCCCCGAAAATCAAGAAGGTTCCGTAACTGCAGTGAGGGCAGCAGCAGTTTCAAGAACTTATCAGCTGTAGGCTCATTAGGCAGAATGGGTGGCCGTGGCTTCGCCACCGAAAACGAATGGGTTGACAAACCTTAACCCATTGCCAAAAATTCGACATCAAGAATACCCTTGGCAAAAGGGTATGTATAGTTATAAACCTCAGTTCTCCATTTGCTTTGTAGATTGGGAAATAAGCAAAGTAAGTGGATTTGCAGATTTGGGTTGGTGAGTATTGTGGTGTGGTCACATTGTTGTTGTAATCTTTTTAGTTTTTTACTTCATCATCCTGAAGAAGCAGTGATGCTTTAAGGAAGGTCCCTATTAGTTAGCCTAATTAGAAAGATTAAAGATTCTTTTGTCATCCTCTTCCTTGTGTCATGTGTGAAAGTAAAAGTACAACCACTCAATGTCTGCTACCTAGAAAAGATTGGTATACAACCAATTTGAAAGAGTCAAAAAAGTTGTGTGGAGATTTGACCCCAACTTGTATCTCTTTTTACTTTATGTAAAATGTACCATTATTTTGAATAGAAATAGAAATTAATTTGTTAAAAAAATAAATAAAGTGAAATTAGAAAAAGCCTTATTTTATGCTGGTAGTCATGTGATCATGTCTTATTGGTTTCAATAATTTTGGTACTACTTGTGGACGGTATCATATGAAGCAGCAAGTATATGTATACTTTTTCCAAATGTGTGAAGAATGTGGGACCCAGAAAATATTATTGATTTTGTATGATCATGCCATGTGGGCTTGGGTAGTTTGTATAATGAGGAATACACTTAAAATGAGTCACCTAGCTTGTGGTGGGCCCAAATTTACTTAGCTATTTGTCTTTTAGGGACTGTCTTTTTGCATAGGATCCAATTTGAGTAACAATGTATGCGGCTACTCTACTATGACGTCCACACGCAAGTGACTTGAGATTGGGTCCCGCAAGGCTCCAATATTTTATTTCTTCCAAAATTAGAGATATAATTTGACCTTTTAAATCAAACGACCACTTCAAAATTAGGATGATTTTTAAAAGTTTAGAATTAATATTGAATTGTCAAATATTACATTTATGCAATTAATATAATTTTTATTTAAATTTTAAAGATTAGTATTAAATTGTCAAACATTACATTTATGCAATTGATCCCATTTTTTTGTAAATGAAGGAAATATGTATAGATTTGAATATGATGCTCATTGGATGATAAATCAGAAAGAAAGTAACCTTCGAAAGAAGCTGCTGCAATAATACCATATATAGGAAATTAATTGTTTGGTGGAAATTCACATGAAATTTGAAACGTGCCATGTACGGTAAGCAAATGAAATTTGCCATCACTCACAGGAGTATATATATATATATATATATATATATATATATATATATATAGAGGCCGATTTTTTTGATGAACTATAGTAGAAATAATTAAAATAAATAAATTTATAATGACGCTTTTATCTGTCGCTATAACATAGAAAATCGACTTTTGATACTATAAAAACAAATAAAGCCGTGGCTATAACCGATTCGTTTTTAGTTCGCTCTCTATGGTTTGTTGGAGAGACGGACCGTGTGTGTATATATATATACATGAAAAAGTTATCAAGCGCACCGGTTTGCGACGAAGTGAATAACGGTTCAAATCAAATCTAAATTTAGGTACGTAAAACACACGGGTAAAGTTATTGTAATACCCGGAAAAAAATAATATTAAATAATAAAAATTATTTTGTTTGAAAACATATTAATTGGACTTTGTCCATTATTTTGGGTCAAAATAGTTATTTAATTTGTGTGGGTACTAAATATTAATAAGAGATGGGTGAATTAATTTAGTACAAATTGGGCCTTAAAAAAAAAAATTATTGGGTTTAAATTATATTTGTGGGTAATATTAAAATCTTTTTGAAAAAAATAATAATAATAAAAAAAAATAATAAAAATCTATTAATGAATAAGCAAAACCTAATTGCTTCATCATATTTTATATCGACTGAAAGAAAAGAAAGAGACGCAGCCGCAACTAAGAAAAAGGAGGAGAAAAGTTACACTGCAATTTGGAGAAGAGGAACCTATACCTTTTCTTCTTTTTTTGGTGAATTTTATTACTTGATGATGGAAGTAGGTATATATATTAGTAGATATATAAATTGTTGCTTGTCGGTATATGTGTGTGTATATATATATATAGATAAAAGTTAAGCAAATTACTTTTTGGTAGGAAGTTATTGAACTCTCTTTGCTCTAAAAAAAAAAAATCGTGAAAAGTCAGTCATCATGTATTAGGGAGTTCATTATTTATATATATAGAGAGAGAGATCATGAGAATTGCTGCAAAGTGGGTTTTCAATTTTTTTATCATATATATATATATATATATATGTATATTTATATATTATGTTAATAAACTTTTGGTCATGGAACTTTTAATTAAATTAGTAAATCAATTGAAGTATGTATTTTAATTTTAATTGATTAATTTTGTCGACATAGTTATAAAAGTTTTAATAATAAATTTAATAGTATATTGTTATTAATGATTGGATTGTATTAAAATCTTATTAAATTGTTTAAACCTGAGCGGAAGGAATTTAAAGAGTTATTTTAGAATATAAATTTTGGAGTATTAATAATTGATATAAAGCGATGATTAAAGGCATATTAAATAGATTATGAATTATTTTGGAATTATTAGTTTGGATTATTTTTAATTTGAGTTGAATATGTTTAGTTGTGAATAACGTTTCGTATTTGATATTGTTGGCATTTGAGGGAATCTAACGGATGATATTTAGCTTCAGTGAATTATTTTGGTACTGTATTAAGGTACGGATTCCGTGATCTTTTTCTGCGATACTCTTGTTAAATTTGATTTGTTCGTTTTTGTCATTGTTGAATTTCATTATTATTTCACATAATCGTTTTTTACGTGAAATAAATATATTAGTTTCATTTTGGAGTTGATACATTGGACTCGTGACTTGTACTCTTTGAATTAGGTTATCATGCATAGTATTTATTTTGATAATTATAAAGCTGATGTACGTTGCTCCCTTCTTTTGAGACCTTGTGACTATAATTTGATTTGGTTTAACATGTACATATAGAACCCTTTTTTGTTGGTATTTTATCGCATGTGTGTTGTGACATGATATTTTTGTTAGAATATCCGTAGGGTATACCGGTATTGGGGTACCACAGGCGTGTTGTTTTTGGCACGAGAGAGCATGACACTCTCTCGCGTGGCGGTGTGATTAGTCCACGACATCTCCGTTTGGGCTCCGGAGGAAGTGGGCCATTTGGTGTTTTGTTGTGGGAGGCGTATGGGTTAACCCTAGTTTTTGTTCTGCGGATTGGTGATGTTGTGCTAAACACACCTATCCGATTTGCATACATTTGGATTCGCGGTCCAATGTGTGATTTGCCTGTGTGACATTATTTTGATTTGCCTGTGTGGCATTACTTTGACTTGCCTGTGTGGCATTGTTTTGATGTGCCTGTGTGGCATTATTTTGGTTGCCTGTGTGGCATCATTTGATTTGCCTGTGTGGCATTAGTTTGACTTGTCTGTGTGGCAAGATATATTTTTTTGAGCTCATTCGGTAGGAAATAACTCCAGCCATTTGTTTCAGCCTATTATTTTTTTGTATTAGTTTTGTTGGTTTCTATTCAATTCAATTCATTGAGTTAGTTACTTCAGTTCGTTATTTCTTTACTCTTCTGTTGATTCAGATACATTCCATTCAGATCTTTGGAGATTATATTTTTGTCAGTATTTACACTTGAGGCTTTGTTTAGTATTTCGTCTCGATTGTTTTCAGTATATCGATTGTATATCTTTTGTATATCATATCCGTCTTTGGGCAATTGGCTCATCTTGTGTTTTTCTTCCCAGCAGTTTGCGAGGGTGATTTGTGGCTAGTGTGATGAGAGTTTTGCCTTTGACCATTTAGGTTGATTCGAATTTTAAGTTTTGATTATTTTGACTATAGTTGGAGAATTGTAATTAGTACTTCATTGATAGATATCATTATTACATATTTTGAAGTTGTTAGTGCTCTGTTCACTTATTTTGAGGTTTGTTGTGCTTTGCACGTGACCTCCCTTTCCTTTTCGGGAAGGGGGTGTTACAGAGATGGTATCAAAGCTTAGGTTCTTTCTTGTAGAAAACCTATTTAGGTTTGACCTGTGAGTTGTGGGTATATCACTGGGTAGACGTAGGAGTTTGATTTGATGTTGTTATCTATTTGGTGTGTCTAAATTTTGACGAAGTGTCCTCCAGTCTTCGAGTTGTAGATGATTTGAGAAAGGTGAGATAATTTGTTAAGATTATCATTGTTATGCGTTGGAGCAATGATATTAGTTAATAATGGTGATTGAATCATTGAGGTGAATAAAACTATACTTTGTACAGATAAGAAATAATTTTTATGAGATGCGATTATAATGTGAGTATTTGTATCAACAAGTATTTGATTTTGAAAAATTATTTGTTAGAGTTATTTTTGGTGACAATTTATTCTGATCTTAGAATTAAGGATTTGATTTGCTTTGAGTTGTGCGTTAATTTTGTTAAATTTGTGGATAATTTGAGGTATGCGTATCGGTGAGATAATATGAAAAAGTGAAAGCTATTAAATACAGAGGATCTCTTGTAATTTTGAGGAGTTGTAGAGGTTCAAGGTAATAAGATTAATCTTGTGGATTAAATCAACTTTCTGGTTATTCTAGACTTTTCGGTTATTCTAGTAAGATACTGAAATTATTTTATATGAAATTTCTCTGTGGTAGTAAGATGAGATTTTGAAATTTGTTGAGTTAGGTTTTGATTTATGTTAAGTTTGTGGATAATTTTTGGTTTGTGTATTGATGGCATATTATGATAAAGTGAAAATTATTAAGTATAGATGATTTCTTGTAATTTGAGTTGTTGATGTTCGAGGTAATTAGATTAATCATTTGGAGTTAATGATCAATTTTGTGACTATTTCTAGTAGGATATTGGAGTTGTATTCTGTGAAGTTTCTTTGTGATAGTATGTGGAGACATTGAAATTTATTAGATTAAGGTTTGCGATAAAGGATGATTGATTTGATATACGATTAAATAGTAAGTGATGAAATTCAACTGATTTTGAGATATCTTGAATGGTTGTAGTTCGCGTATGCAGATGACTTGGAGTTTGATATGATGATAAGGAGATCTTAGAAGTATATTTTTGGTATTATAATATTTGAGAACTAATTTGATTTGAGGTTATGATAATTTGAAACTCTTGAGGACTTGGTGAGAGTTGGTGATATAATTTAAGTTGTTGTGTTTATCTGATGCCCTTAGAGCTTTGCATGAATTTATGTAAAATTAAATAAAAATAATTTGTTAAATCTTTTTCATGTGTGGAACATAAACGTTTTACGAATTAAAAATAATTTTAAATATTTTGGGTATTTGAATCGTATTTAGATGAAGATAAATTTTGTGCTTTCGAATTATGTTCTGAAGAGTACGTACGTTTGCAAGAATGAAACTCAAAGATATTAGCGACGACCAGCACCAATCGTGGAACATGTGATCTAATTTGATGCAACGCGAAGAACCTTACCAAGGCTTGACACGATAGCTGACAAATCTTTTACGAGTACATGAATAATTACGTGGACCGATGACTTATCCGCGTTGATCGTTACAAATGGCGGCGCTACGTCTTAACTAAATTATTTTTTTTGTATCTTATTTGAATTCCGAGGACAAAATTATTTTTAAGGGGTAGGTGATGTAATACCCGGTAAAAAAAAATAAATAAAAATCCGGAAAGTGAAATATCCGTATCTTTTTGAAAAATTAGATACGTACCGCATCTTTTTAAAAAATTAGATGCGTTCCATTCTTTTGAATTCCGAGGACGGAATTCTTTTAAGGGGTAGGTGATGTAATACCCGGAAAAAAATAATATTAAATAATAAAAATTATTTTGTTTGAAAACATATTAATTGGACTTTGTCCATTATTTTGGGTCAAAATAATTATTTAATTTGTGTGGGCTAATAAATATTAATAAGAGATGGGTGAATTAATTTAGTACAAATTGGGCCTTAAAAAAAAAATTATTGGGTTTGAATTATATTTGTGGGTAATATTAAAATCTTTTTGAAAAAAAAATAAAAAAAATAAAAATAAAAATCTATTAATGGATAAGCAAAACTTAATTGCTTCATCATATTTTATATCGACTGAAAGAAATGAAAGAGACGCAGCCGCAACTAAGGAAAAGGAGGAGAAAAGTTACATTGCAATTTGGAGAAGAGGAACTTATACCTTTTCTTCTTTTTCGGTGAGTTTTATTAGCAGTGATGGAAGTAGGGTATATATATTAGTAGATATATAAATTGTTGCTTGTCAGGTATATGTGTGTGTATATATATATAGATAAAAGTTTGGCAGATTACTTTTTGGTAGGAAGTTATTGAACCTGCTGCTCTAAAAAAAAAAATCGTGAAAAGCTGATGTCATGTATTAGGGAGTTCATTATTTATATATATATATATATAGAGAGATTGCAGAATTGCCTGCAAGTGGGTTTTCGTTTTTTTTATTATCATATATATATATATGTATATTTATATATTATGTTAATAAACTTTTGGTCATGGAACTTTTAACGAAATTAGTAAATCAATTGAAGTATGTATTTAATTTTAATTGATTAATTTTGTCGACATAGTTATTGTGACGCCCCCAAAATAGGTATACATCACCCATTCTGAGTTGTCAATACATGGTACAAAAACAACTACAACTTTATTATTACAATGAAGAAAGCTGTGAGTTTGAATACAAATATTATCTTCAGACAATATCTATACCCAAATAAATCCTCATCACATTTATTGATATATTATTTTACAAAAATAGTGAGGACTACTAAACAACTCTCTCTATAACCATCATTAGTACCCTGAGCTTCAGTACTCGTTACATTCTCGCCTCCTGAGAAGAAAAATAGAACAAAAAGGAAAATGGTGAGCTCGACTATCCCAGTAAAGAATATTATGACTAAGATAATATACAACAAAATTATCGTTAGTCTTCAACAGGGAAAAATCTAATAGAATACAATAGACAACAAGTTTTAAATCAATATTCGCGATTGGAAATAATAATTCATTAGAAGAGTTAAGTAGAGAATGCAAACTACTATCTTACATGTATGAATTTTAAAGTTCATCGTCTATCTTTTATCCCTGTAACATCAATCAATATATATACGGAATCAAATATTCATCTTGCACTACAAGCCAAAGATATTCATCGATTAGTCGTGTTCATCTAAACACTGTTCATCTTTGCACTACTGGGCCAAAGATATTCATCAGAAATCATTAATCTTTGCACTACAGGCCAAAGATATTTCATAATATCATCATTTAAGACTGAGGATGATGAAAAATATTTTTAAAGAAACGAATCCAGTGAAACAAAATGACAAAGATTAAGGATTAAGGATTAAGGATTCGTACTTTGTTTTATCCACGTCCAAAAATACCTCAAAGATAATCATAGTGGTGTAAAATTCAAGAATGATCAAAACATGGATACAATCAAAGCTAGTATCCACAATAGATATTTTAGATGAAAAGGGAAAATTTTCATTTTTTGATGAATAGTGTTGTATTCGTGAATAGTGTCGTATATGTGAATAGTGTCATATACGTGAATAGTAACTCAGAACACCAAAAGTTCCAAATTTGATAAAAACTTCAGATCAATATTTCAAAGATAATGATATTGAAGAAATAATATCATTACGAAAAAAAATAATATCCTTACCTCGAAATACAAAAGATTTAACCTGGAATCATTGGATATAAGCTATAACTTGAACTTTCACCGTAGTATAGCAATACTCAAAGTATACTCAAAATACTCACAAGAATACGCTCGATAATATAGAGAGAAAATTTGATTTCGGTGTAATTTTTAATTTAACCTAAGCACCTATTTATAGGAAAATGCTTAGAACACCAAAAGCGAAAATTTAATATAATAATAATATATATAACAAATTCTCATTTACACTTTCTAGATTTTGAATTTAGCATTTACATCACATGCTAGGCTGCCCACAAACAAAAAAAAAACGTTTTCATTCTTTAAATATTTTAAACTTCCAAAAATCAATTATTTCGTAGCTTCGAAACTTCAATAATTCATGATAAATAGATCTTTTGTCAGAAAATTCGAATCTCGTGAGTTTTTATAGGAAATTCAATTCTCTACAACTTTGCGGAAGAAAGGTTTTCCAAATTCCAAAATGTAAATTGACCGAAATCCATAAGCCAAGGCGATTTTACGTTATAATCAAATTTCAGTCAAGAAATGGGGTCCACCGACATGTTTAACATGTTTTAAACAACTTTTGCAACAAAAATAGTCTTCCTCCTCATATACTCATATATCCCACATTTATTATAAAAATATCATCATTATTATATTATAATAATATAATAAAATATTATTTTATCACAAAAGATAAAATATCGATTTTCAACAATTGTCACTTTAAAAATTTTCTCTATCTATATCCACATAAAATGAATATTTTCCTCATCAGATAAATCAATAATTAATTATTCACAAATAATATTACAGAATCACACGATCTTGCAACCGTGTAGTTCCCAAGAAAAAGAGGGCTTTCAATAAGAATTTCTCTTCTTGGCGCATGATTAGGTGACCAAACCTCTCCTTAGACAGAACTTTCTAGACATTGCCAATAATATTTTCTAATAATATTATTCAGATAATATGAATTATTGCTTCGATAATGGAAAATACTATGTAGTGATAATTATTGAAACAATAGTAATATAAAATATCAACGCAGCAATTATTGAATCAATAAAATAAAATCTCGAATAAAGTAAGTAACAATTATTGAGTAGTGCCTTCTTAAGTAAGAATCAATAATTGGTGCAATACTGGTGTCTTCTTGTCTGCAACAACACGACATCGTGTTTTAACCACGGGTATTCCAATAGCCTAAAGCAGAATAACTACGCCGTTATTTTTAAACAACTTATATTTGTCGTTTTCTTTATCCAATTGCTTTCCGTTATGGGGCCCACACAAGGCTGCGCCATCGTACGAATATTCCCCAACAGTAAGAATATTCTCCGACCAAACGAATATTCCCCGATAAAAATGAATATTTTATAACCACCTGCTTATTTAAATTATTTGCGCATTTTACCCATAACTAACCACATTAATCAAATCAACCCTTACTATTTCAAAATAATAAATAGAGAAAAATAAATTTCATTTATTAATTATTTGGGGTCTTACAGTTATAAAAGTTTTAATAATAAATTTAATAGTATATTGTTATTAATGATTGGATTATATTAAAATCTTATTAAATTGTTTAAACTGAACGGAAGGAATTTAAAGAGTTATTTTTGGAATATAAATTTTGGAGTATTAATAATTGATATAAGGCGATGATTAAAGGCATATTAAATAGATTATGAATTATTTTGGAATTATTAGTTTGGATTATTTTTAATTTGAGTTGAATATGTTTAGGTTGTGAATAACGTTTCGTATTTAATATCGTTGGCATTGAGGGAGTCTAACGGGTGATATTTAGCTTGATGAATTATTTTGGTATTTGTAATAAGGTACGGATTCGTACTTTTCTCGCGATACTCTTGTTAAATTTGATTTGTTCGTTTTGTCATTGTTTGAATTTCGTTATTATTTCAAATAATCGTTTTCTGTGAAATAAATATATTAGTTTCATTTTGGAGTTGATACATTGGACTCGTACTTGTACTCTTTGAATCAGGTTATCATGCATAGTATTTATTTTGATAATTATAGAGCAGTACATGTTGCTACCTTCTTTTTGAGACCTTGTGATTATAATTTGATTTGGTTCAACATGTACATATAGAACCCTTTTGTTGGTATTTTATCGCATGTGTTGTGACATGATATTTTTGTTAGAATATACCGTAGGGTATACCTAAGCTATAACCACCGTGGGGGTACCACAGGCATGTTGTCTTGGCACGAGAGACATGACACTCTCCGTGGCGGTGTGATTAGTCCATGGCGTCTCCGTTTAGGCTCTCGGAGGAAGTGGGCCATTGGTGTTTTTGTTGTGGGAGGCGTATGGGTTAACCCTAGTTTTTGTTCTGCGGATTGGTGATGTTGTGCCAAACACACCTATCCGATTTGCATACATTTGGATTCGCGGTCCAATGTGTGATTTGCCTGTGTGGCATTATTTTGATTTGCCTGTGTGGCATTACTTTGACTTGCCTGTGTGGCATTGTTTTGATGTGCCTGTGTGGCATTATTTTGGTTGCCTGTGTGGCATCATTTGATTTGCCTGTATGGCATTAGTTTGACTTACCTGTGTGGCAAGATATATTTTTTTGAGCTCATTCGGTAGGAAATAACTCCAGCCATTTGTTTCAGCCTATTATTTTTTTGTATTAGTTTTGTTGGTTTCTATTCAATTCATTGAGTTAGTTATTTCAATTCGTTATTTCTTTACTCTTCTGTTGATTCATGTGACACCCCCAAAATAGGTATACATCACCCATTCTGAGTTGTCAATACACAGATGTAAATAGCTTACAACTTTATTATTACAACAAGAAAGCGCTGAGTTTAAATACTGAGATATTGCCATCTAAACAATATCCACATACAAATAAATCCTCATCATAATTATTGATACACTATTTTATAAAAATGGTGAGGACTACTAAACAACTCTCTAAAACCATCATTCCATACCCGACTCGTACTTCGCATTACATTCTCGCCTCCCGAGAAGAAAAATGGAACAAAAAAAAAAAGGTGAGCTCAACTAGCCCGAAGAAAGAATATTATGACTAAGATAATATACAAAAATTGTCGTTAGTCTTCAACGAGGGGAAAAATTTAATAGAATACAATAGACAACAAGTTTTAAATCAATACTGCATGCGGAAAATATTAATTCATAGAAGAGTTACGTAGAGGATGAAATCTACTAATATCTATGAATTTAATAAATCCATCATCAATATTTTTATCCCCTGTAACATCAATCAATATATATCCGGAATCATATATTCATCCTTGCACTATGTGCCAATGACATTCACCAGATTGGTCATGTTCATCTAAACACTGCTCATCTTTGTACTACGGGCCAAAGATATTCATCGAAATCATTCATTTTTGCACTTCTGATGTGCAAAAAGATATTCATCGAAATCATTCATCTTTGCACTACGGGCCAAAGATATTCAATAATATCATCATTTAAGATCGAGGATGATGAAAAAATATATATATTTTTAAAAAAGCGAATCCGATTGAAACAAAATGACAAGGATTAAGGATTAAGGATTCAGTACTTCGTTTTATCCACGCCCAAAAATACCTCAAAAATAATCATAGTGGTGTAAAATTCAAGAATGATCAAAACATGGATACAATCAAAGCTAGTATCCACAATAGATATTTTGGACGAAAAGAAAAATTTTTATTTTTCGATGAATAAGTCAGATTCGTGAATAATCAGATATATCGTGAATAGTGCCAGATATCGTGAATAGTAATCTGACACAAAAAGTTCCAAATTTGATAAAACTTCAGATCAATATTTCAAACATAATGATATTGAAGAAATAATATCATTCTGAAAAAAATAATATCCCTTACCTCTAAAAAATCAAGTCTTTAATTAAAAACACAGGATATAGGCTATGACTTGAACTTTCACCAGTATAACAATACTCAAAGTATACTCAAAATACTCACAAGAATACGCTCGATAATATAGAGAGAAAACTTCAATTTCGGTGTGATTTTCAATTCTAACCTAAGACACCTATTTATAGAAAAATGCTTAGAACACCAAAGCGAGTAAAATTTAATATAATAATAATATATATAATCAAATTTCTTACGCACATAAATCTGGTCCAAACTTCAGCCACACATGTTAAATGAGTTTAAAAAATGAAAAAAACGTTTTTGTAATTAAAAATATTTTAAACTTTCAAAAATCAATTATTTCGGAGCTTTGAAACTTCAATAATTCATAATAAATAGCCCTTTTTGTCAGAAAATTCAAATTTCGCGAATTTTTATAGGAAATTCAATTCTCTACAACTTTGTAGAAGAAAGTTTTTCCAAATTCCAAACAAAAATTGACCGAAATCCACAAACGGGTGATTTTAGAAATTTATAATCAAATTTCAGTTAATAAATGGGGTCCCACCGGCATGTTTAACATGTTTTAAATATTTATTGCAACAAAAATACTCTTTTCTCCTCAGTATACTCATATATCCCACATTCATTGTAAAAATATCACCATTATTATATTATTAAATATAATAATATATTTAAATGAATTATTTTATCAGAAAAAGATAAAATTTTAATTTTCAACAATTCTCACATTAAAATTTTTTCCATCTATATCCACATAAAATTAATATTTTCTTCACCATATGAATCAATAATTAATTATTCACAAATAATATTACGAGAATCACAATATTGACAACAGTAGGTTCCCTGGAAAGAGGGGCTTTCAATAAGAATTTCTCTTTCTTGGTAGCAAGCAATTAGGTGACCAAACCTCTCCTTAGATGAGAACTTTCTAGACATTGCCAATAATGTTATCTAATAATATTATTGAGATAATATGAATTATTGCTTCGATAATGAAAAATACTGTGTAATGACAATTATTAAAACAACAACAATATAAAATATCAACACAACAATTGTTGAACCAATAAAATACTGAACAGTAATTACTGTAACCATTATTGAGTAGTGCCTTCTTACGTAAGAATCAATAATTGGTGCAATGGTATCTTCTTGTGTTTTTAACCAACGAGTATTTTAACAAGATTACTTGATAATAACTTCTGTAGTTATTTTTAAACAACTTATATTTGTCATTTTCTTCATCCAATCGCTTTAGTTATGGGCCCACACATGGTCGCTGCTGGTCAGTCGTATGAATATTCCCACGCGACTGAATATTCCACGACACCAAACGAATATTCCCGAGCAACAATGAATATTTTATAACCACTTGCTTATTTGAAATATTTGCGTATTTTACCCATAACTATCCACATTAATCACATCAACCCTTACTATTTCAAAATAATAATTAGAGGAAATTAAATTTCATTTATTAATTATTTGGGGTCTTACAATTCAGATACATTCCATTCAGATCTTTGGAGATTATATTTTTGTCAGTATTTATACTTGAGGCTTTGTTTAGTATTTCGTCTCAGTTGTTTTTCGTATATCAGTTGTATATCTTTTGTATATCTGTATTCGTACTGGGCAATTGGCTCATGCTGTGTTTTTCTTCCGGCAGGTTTGCAGGGGTGATTCAGGGCTAGTGTGATGAGAGTTTTGCCTTTGACCATTTAGGTTGATTCGAATTTTAAGTTTTGATTATTTTGACTCTAGTTGGAGAATTGTAATTAGTACTTCATTGATAGATATCATTATTACATATTTTAAAGTTGTTAGTGTTCTGTTCACTTATTTTGAGGTTTGTTGTGCTTTGCACGTGACCTCTCTTTCTTTTTCGGGAAGGGGGTGTTACAGTTATACTATATAATCATGATTGATTAGTCTTAATTAATTTGAAGTAGTCAAAATAAGACCAATTTTTTCCAATCAATTCATGCATATTGTATGTAACAAATTCATTTCAAATCATCTTTTTGTGGTCGTTTTCCTGATTACTTACTTTTATTTGTTGGTTAGTTAATCATCTTTTGGATTTTGGTATTTATTTCCAGAAATTAAAGTATCTTTACCTTTTGCTAAAAAAACTAAAAATACAATAACGTATTTGTATATTTCAATTATTTCTATCTATGTTATTGTATGAGTTTTGTTATATCTTAGGACATAATATTATGAATTCTATTGCACGCAGATACAATAACTCATAAATGGAGTATATAAATAAGTAGGAATATATACATGGATATATAATTTGTGAACACAATTGCCTTATGGGTTGAAGACAAACATTTTGGATGCTTAAATATGTCTCACTGAATACTCATAAAACAACATTTATGGAAAATATATAAGTCCTCATGAAGATATCAACCAGACAATTTCCAAGGAACATTAAAATTATATATCAAATTTTTTTTTTTTAAACACTGAAAAAATGTTTAAGTTATTGAATTGGCTGTTGGTTCCTAAGTTTCTACAATGCTTGAAACACCTATTAGGCTCCCAAGTGTATTGCTCTTGTCAAGAAAGAATGACCCTGAGGACCAAGGTTATCAAACTCGAACCGTCATCGAATTGGAAAAAGTATCGAGCGGATGAGTTATTAGTCCAACCAATAGTCGAATCGTTATTGACCCAGTGACGTCATTAATATATAAAAATATATGTTATTAGTAATTAATAAAATTTTAAAAAAATCTTATTTTTTATAAACTAAATATAATAAAGTTGAGTTATAATATTACTAAAAGAGATTAATTTTAATATTAAATTTTCTTTGGTACAAAAAAAAGGGTCACTGGGACAATAATCGGTTGAACCACATGTTCGACCGGTGAGTCAACCGGGTCAATCGGATTTGGACCAAAACTGATTTTTTTTGTTCAAATTGGACAAGTGTCAACCGGTTATGATTTTTACCGGTCAAACCGATAGTCCAGTCCAATTTTTAAAACTATGTTGTGGACTATAAGGGTTCATAAAACTATTGTCACATATGTTTTTTTGTTAAATTCACCCTTAGAAATTTCATGAGGGAAATTTAATTTACCATAAAGTTTCCAATAATATATTCTCTCCTTCCTTAAAAGGTTGAACAAATTGTACAATTTACATATATATTAAGAAAAAATAAAATAGAGAAAAAAGAATAAAAGTTTTAAATCTATTATTAGTGAATTCACAAAATTATATATAGTGATGAATACTTTTACTATTTTATACTAATGGACTTTACTAAATGACTAAATTACCTTTCACTTTATATATTTTATCTCATCTTTTTTAAATAAAAATATTTATATTTTTTGTCATCCTTTTAAGAACGAAAAGATAAGTACAAATTTTTTTGTATGTACCGGTGACAAATGTGACCATGCTTTATACTTGTAAAAAGTAAAATTTTTGGAAATTATATTTCTAGCGCAAGTCATCCTAATTTAGCGCAAATAATACAATTCACAATTATATTTGTGCATGAATAATAACAATCATAATGATGCAAAACACAATGATGCAGTAGTGCTCTACTTTTGTGTTTGTAAGGTTTTTTTTAGGAGAAAAAAAGGGAAGGAAAAATAATTAAAAAAATTTCAAATTTTATATTTGTGAGTTTTTTTAGGTATAAATGAAATAAATTTGGAAGTAAAGTTTATTTTATTTTTTGTCTAAAACTTTCTCTCCAAGAGTGGAAGGACTTGGAGGGATGAGAACGGATGGGAAAGTTAGATATTTTATATTATTTAAAATAACATTTTAAAATAAATTATGTTATTTATTATATTAATATGTAAGAGTAATATAATAATAGTGTAGTTTAAAAATAAAAATATTTTCCTTTCCCTTCCCTTTCCTCCTAAACTCAAAAAAAAAAAATTATAATTAAAATCTTATCATTTCTCTTCCTTTAAAATTATAATTCATTCACATCCCTTCCCATATTTTCCCCTCCTATATTTTTTCTTGTCATCCAATCCTTCCAAACTCACAAACGCAACATAAATGTATGCTCAAGTGTACATACAGAAATTCCCAATCAATTTGTAAATTTAGAATCGACAAATAAATGTATACTCACATGCAGTGGAGAAGCCATAAATTGTTGGCAGTGGGGTCAATTATTAGAGTATCAAACAATAAATTAAAATTGATAATTATAGTAACAAAAAACGACTCATACAATCAAAAAAATATAATATATGTCATTGTTGTAGCCATCAAACTTATTCACAAAAAATAACTAGTATAATATAATAATTACAATTGCCCTCTGCGCATTTTCATTCATTAAAATTGTTGCATAATATTTTCATTGTCAATGCAATCAAATACATCATTCTTGATGTATGTAATCAAACAATCATTCATCAGTTGATCTTTCATGGAATTGCGCAACTTATTCTTAATTATCTTCTTCGCAGAAAAAGCTCTTTCAATAGTAGCAGTCGCAACAGATAAGATTAATGGCAATTTAGAAGCCAATATATCAAAGGAAATACAATATATTTCTTAGTACATACGAGCTTTCTTGCAAGACCGTTAATCCTTTGAACTTTCAAAAACTCTTTTTTGTCCGCATATCAGAAATGTAATTATCTAGTTGACTATTAAGTTTCATAAGATTCATTGGAGAAAAGTCATTCGAATAAAAGCTAGCGAGATGAATCAATTTGTCTTTATCAAAACTAGCAAAACAATCACTAGGATTTAAGCATGCCACTGATAAAAACAAGTCAATACTTGCTTCCGTAAAACAATCATTTAATTCTTGAAATTGCCAATTCAAAATAATACAAAATATCTCAACATAATAATAGTGAAAATTTATAATACATTGAGATTTTTGATTTGATCTCCCATGGAATAAAGCATTCATATCTATAATGTCAATTTTGTGTTTGTTGCAAAATAAACAAACGTCATCAAGTAGCTTCTCCCATCCCTCATCACTCATAGCCTTCAATAGCAGCTTAGACACTTTTAGCTTCTCCCAGATATCGATTTCAAAACTTTTTCCCCGTTTTTGGTACCTCCACTATTTGTGATTTATGAAGTAAAAAAGTTAATGATTATGGCTTGTGAAAATCAAGAGAGGAAGCTTCTCCAGTACTCATTTTAGTGGGGTCAAATTACTAAATTACACTCATAAAAAATCTATTACATCATATATAAAAAAACAACAATGCTACTATCACATAAAAAAGGGTCACATAATGCTCACATACACACACATGTATACTGTGGGCACCGTCTAACATGTGGGACCCGCAATATACATGTATGTGTATGTGAGCATTATGTGATAATAACATTATTTATATAAAAAAAATCAATAGAATCAATTGACCCCACAATTATACATGTAATTTCACCCCTGTTCATGTGTACATACAGATTATTATAGTGAGAGGAGAGGACTTTGAATATACCTACAATAAAGAAAAGAAAATGAGAGATTATGTGAGATTTGAAATATTTTTTTTTTCTCTAAATTCGTACAACTAACACATAATTTCTTGTGAATTTACTAGGTCATGGAGAGGAGAAATTTTCGATAGGATATGGAATAACAAAAAAGGAAGGAAGGAGAACAAAGGCGAAGACATAGAAAGAAGAAGAGAAAAATGAGAAAAAAATGTAACCATCGAGAGTGTAGATTAGCTGGCAAGGGGGTTGTTTTAGCTTAACTAAGGTCATCGGTTCGAGACTTGAGAATACAGCTGCGTTAAATATCGATAGGGAAGAGTTTTGTCACTCGAGTGGTCCCATCCGGCTCGAACATAATTAGTCACGCACAAAAGTATGGGGACACCTGTGGTCTAGACTAAAAAAAAAGAAAGAAAGAAAACGTCAAAATAAATAAATTAGTCTCATGTTAGTTGTCAACTTACTTTTTTTTTGAAATTAAATACGCTCGGTTACCGACATTTAGAGACATTTAGAGCGTTTATAACAGTAACGTTTGAAGGTCCAAACGCGCTGTACCACACTACTTTTAGAGCGGTGCTTTTGAATCTCAAACGCAACGTTTATGAATTAAATAAGTTACATTTGAAATACCGACGTTTAGAGTGTTTGTAACAATAACGTTTGGAGGTCCAAACGCACCGCATTACACTATTTTTAAAGCGATACATTTAAATCTCAAATATAATATTTCTAAGTTAAATTAGTTATGTTTGAAATAAATTATTTATAAACGAACACGATTTTTAACTACGATATACGAACAAACTCATTATTGCTTCTTCTTTTTTTCCATTCGGTATCATCATTTGATTCATTTGTTAACGACTGTTGGTATAGTAGTATTTAACATAATGATCCAATTATATTTTTTTTTAAATTTGGTTTGTCAATTAGAAAAAGGGTAAGAGAATACGTTATACTAATTACTAAGTTTGACAATAGATACACTCATTCATCAATAATATTTTTATTAATGATATTTTAAACATTTCACTATTTCATTTTCAAATATTAAGCCATTCTTAGTTTGATTTATAATTAAACTTTATTGTGACAAATTACATATTACCATTTTAGAAAAAAAATTAATAATTTAATGACATAATGTACAAAATGGGTTATATCTATAATAGGGTAAAATCATATTCTAGCTAAAGGAAATTTATAAATTTTTAATTCTTTTCTTTTAGGTTTTAATCATTTTTTACCTGCCCAACCTTACAGACATGATGTAGAAACTAGAAACATCAAACAAGTCCATGTACATATCAGAGCAGGGTGTAATTACCCTTCTGCCTACCCTTCAAAAACCCTAAACCCTAAAATTAGAAACAGAACCTCACTAAATTCCTACTACTACCCTTATAGCCACCTTCCTCCGTTCTCCCTCAAAACCCACCTCATTTCCCCTTCTCTTTTTTCTGAGCTCAGTTCAATTAGCCGCCATGTCTGAACTCGAGCTCTCCCGCTCCGAGAAGAAGAAAAAGAAGTCAAAATCCAAGGACGAATCCGATTCAAACCCGACCAAGAACAACTCCGAAGATTACCTAATCAAACCGCAGAGCTTCACTCCCTCCATTGATACTTCCCAGTGGCCAATTCTCCTCAAGAACTACGATCGCCTCAATGTACGAACCGGACACTACACTCCTCTTCCCTCTGGTCACTCCCCTCTCAAGCGCCCCCTCGCCGAATACATCAGGTACGGTGTTATGAACCTCGATAAGCCCGCTAATCCCTCCTCTCATGAGGTTGTGGCCTGGATCAAACGGATCCTCCGGGTCGAGAAAACGGGTCACAGTGGCACTCTGGACCCGAAAGTTACTGGTAATTTGATTGTTTGTATTGATAGAGCGACCCGACTGGTTAAATCCCAGCAGGGAGCTGGAAAGGAGTATGTTTGTATTGCCCGGCTCCATTCTGCCGTGCCCGATGTTGCGAAAGTGGCTCGGGCACTGGAGGCGCTGACCGGGGCGGTTTTCCAGCGGCCGCCCCTGATTTCTGCTGTTAAAAGACAGCTTAGGATTAGGACTATTTATGAGAGCAAGCTGTTGGAGTATGATGCTGATAAGCATTTGGTTGTTTTTTGGATATCTTGTGAGGCGGGTACTTATGTGAGGACAATGTGTGTTCATTTGGGGTTGATTTTGGGTGTGGGTGCACATATGCAGGAGTTGAGGCGTGTCCGGTCCGGAATAATGGGTGAGAAAGATAATATGGTGACAATGCATGATGTTATGGATGCACAATGGGTTTATGATAATTTTAAGGATGAGAGTTATTTGAGGCGAGTGATTATGCCGCTTGAGGTGCTTTTGACTAGTTATAAGAGATTGGTGGTGAAGGATTCGGCTGTGAATGCTATTTGTTATGGTGCGAAGTTGATGATTCCGGGGTTGTTGAGGTTTGAGAATGATATTGAGGTTGGGGAGGAGGTTGTTTTGATGACTACTAAGGGGGAGGCGATTGCGTTGGGTATTGCTGAAATGACAACTGCGGTTATGGCTACTTGTGATCATGGGGTTGTTGCAAAGATCAAGAGGGTTGTGATGGATAGGGATACTTATCCTAGGAAATGGGGTTTGGGACCAAAGGCTTCGATGAAGAAGAAGTTGGTTGCAGAGGGGAAATTGGATAAGAATGGGAAGCCGAATGAGAATACGCCGGCTGAATGGATGAGGAATGTTGCTCTCCCCCCTGGTGGGGATTCTATGATTGCGAGTCTTGCTGCTGTGACTGAACCGGTTTCAGTGAAAGTAGAAGTTGATGAAGTTGAGGGTGATGAGAAGAAGAAGAAGAAGAAGAATAAGGATAAGGAAAATGTGGAAGAGGGAAAAAAGAGGAAGTTGGAGGACACAAATGTTAGTCCTGCAACAGGACATTCTAAGAAAACAAAGGTTGTAAAAGTTGAGGAAACTTTGGAGGTTGAGAAGAAAGAAAAGAAAAAGAAGAAGGATGGTGATGAAGCTGTAACTTCCGATGGGGAAACAGCAAAGAAGGAGAAGAAAAAGAAGATGAAAGAGAAGGATGAATCAGGGCTATCAGATGAGGAGAAATCTGAGAAGAAAAAGAAGAAGAAGAAGAAGAAGAAGAGCAAAGATACCGAGAATGGGGATTTGCCTACAACTGCTGTTGCCATTAATGATGAAGCAAACAAAAGTGAGAAGAAGGAGAAGAAGAAAAAGAAGAACAAAGATGCAGAAGAATAGTGGAGAGATTGCAAGTGTAGCTTATCATGGAAACACTCAATGTTCACTTATTTCTTCTCCTTAATCAGAAATTTTGTAATCTGTTGGTAGATTTCAGTAAATCAGTTTTCAACTCTTGAGCTCTCTGGGTTTTATTTATACTTGTTGCTTTTGTTTAGTAGTTGCAGTCAGTTTTTTATTTTTATTATTTATGTTATGTTACTTAAAGGCTTTGTTATTTCAGAACTTTAGTGTTTCTTTTGTTAAAATTGCTAGAATAAATAGCTCGATTTTTTGTGGTTATGTTATGATTTTTGCTTGCAATTTAGATATAAAATGGAATGTTTCATTGCTTTTTGTAATGATATTTGATATTAACCCAAGGCATATAATATTGAGAATGCTCATTGAATGAGCAATTCCTTAAGAGAGCTCAGATCAAATTGGTATTGACCACGTAATTATTCTTGTTATTGTGACACTCTGTAGCTTCAAGTTTTGTTAATTGTTTAGATTGATAAGAAAAAAGATACGTAATTAAATTGGTACAAATAGTACTAAATATCTGGATTTTGACAAGATGATTAATTAACAGCAATTCCTACTAAGCAGAGGCAAGTTACAGTATTAAGTAAGAAGAAAAGATAAATATTAGTATTTGAATCAATAACTGATATGGACGCATTTTCTATTCATATTTTAGATAAGTTGATCCATGCTTAGATTTTTATTCTCTGCTGGTACATAAAATGTTCTTAAATACTTGATGGTATAGCTACAGGTGCCCTTGCTTTTGATTATTTTCAAGTTTCATCTACCTTTCCATTTGTCATCTCATTTCTTTTATTTAGAGGAGGCCTGCTACCTCACTATGATTTGGATCCTGGTTTGTTTGTTTAGTTGTAGCCAGCGTAGCCTATTATAAAAACATATCTGGCTTGCTTAAATATAAAAAGCATGTGGGGGTGGGGGTGGGGGTGGGGGGGGGGGGGGGCTGAAGCTAAAAACATTTTCCCCAGACCCCTTGAGACCTCTGTCCCTGCATCTGCCAGCAGATTACAATGAGATAATGTTACAGAGTAGCTATACCTTAGACCATGGTGATGGATTACAACGCGATAATGATACATTTTAGCTACGTTAACGTGTTGAAGTTCGTTTAAAGATGAGCAACTAACTTACATGTTAGCTACACCAGAATGGTATATTGATTGTTATAGAGTAGATTAGATGATAGCTGCACTGTAATAATTTGTTGTAGAGATAAAGAATGGTGAAACTTGTTCCGAAGTTCTACTTGATGGTTTGTATATCTGCCCTGCCCCAAGAGAGCTCTGTTTGTCTAATATGAATTTTCTTGCTATTCATGCTATTGCGCCACACAATGAATATATGAATTTGTGCCAAATAAATAAGTCAATATTGTAGGCAATCACTGTTGTGTGTCGGTACTTGCTTTTGGGGCATACTCCTGGATGTGTAATGCTTATATATAATGTATGTATCAATGGAATCATAAAGAAATTCACACACAAATTTTCTCGAGGTATCACTGATTTATTTCAGATATTGATAGTTAAAAAGTCTTGAGAGGGTAATACTGTATTCAGTGAAGGGATTCCATAATGATCAGCAGCCTCACCTCGTTCTTCAAAATATATATTTATACTATTGGTCTCTCATTTTTTTTTAACTTTAATGTTTCTATCCCTATTTTTCATTTGTCTAATTTGTCTCGTCTTTTCTTCCCCTATTTATTTATTTTTCTTTCTTCTCTCTTTTCTTCTTTTATTTCTTTTTCTTTGGTCGTCTTCTTTTTCTTTTTCTTTTTCTTTATTCTTTGCTTCTTCGTTTTCTTTGTTCCTTATTCTTTATTCTTATGTCTTTCCTTACAAGACTCTCACGTAAGATCTTGAAAAATTTAAAGCAAGGCAAATGAGGATAAGATCTTGCAAGGACTTTAAAAGTTGATATTTTTGATACTCTCTCAAGCTTATGTGTGTGTGTGTGTGTGTGTGTGTATATATATATATATATATATATATATATATATATATATATATATATATACACACACACGCATACACACACACATAAGCTTGAAATGGCCACACCACAGATTTCTAAAATGGCCCGTACCAAATCAACCATAAGCTTGAAACTCCTTGTGGACAACACCTCCCAAAGGGTCATCTTTGCAGAGGCAGGCAAGGAGTTCGTAGACTTTCTGTTTGGGCTCTTGGAACTTCCACTAGGTACTCTCATCAGGCTTCTGGCTAAGGAAGAAATGGCTTCATTTTGGACTTTGGGTAAAGTCTATGAAAGTGTGGAAAGCCTCAAAGCTGACTATCTACAACCAGAGCAAACCAAGCAGGTTCTATTATGTCCCACTAGGCCCTCATCAAACACCAAGAGTACTACCCATTTAATGCAGCAATTGGGATATGCAAAGCCAGAACCCTCTAGCTATTCTTCTGGTTATGGATCTAGATCAGATGATGAGTACAAAAAGAATAATGTGGATGGGTATGTTAAAGGGATGGCAATTTACATGATTTCAGATGATCTGACGGTGAAGCCGCTTTCCCCCATATCTAGCATTAGCCTGATCAACAGTTTGGCTGTTAAAGATGTTGGTAGCCTGGAAGAGAAGAATGTAGAGATCGACATGAAAAAGGTAAAAGGTTTCCTTCTATAACATCTACTCCATCTATTACAAAATTAGAGTTACATTTTCCTTTTTTGTCCGGTCCGATTTTAGAATTCTATTTCTATTTGTGAACTATTACCTGATATCAAGTTCATAACATGTCATTACTATTATATTCTTAGTGCATGAATATTTGGTATAGAGTTTTTGGAGTTTTTGGGGTTTTTGGAGTCCAAACGCACTTAAAAATCTTGTTTATCTATATGTAATTTTTTTTACTCACAAACGCAACTTTTAAATCCCAAACTCACTGCACCAAAAATGGTACAGTGCATTTGGGTCTTAAAAGCCACCCGAACACACTTTTCAAAGGACGCAAATGGTACAGTGCATTTGGGTCTTAATTATCAGGAATTTTTTGAAAACGAGTATAAAGCAAAAGGAGGACAGTACTCACCTGCCACAATACTTGTAGAAGGGAGAATAGCATTGTGCTATTAGCCAAATTACTGGACAAAGTAGTCTGCATAATTTATAAATAGTAAATCAAGATGAGATTTGATGAATCAAGGTTTGGTGATTAAATTAGAAAAGTAAATCAAAATACTAGATAGTTGTAAATCCTGATAACCAGTATGCCGAGAGGCTCCCCTTGTAGAACGATTACCTTCCTCCCATATTTGTCCAGAACATGAGATTTTGTGACAACTGAAGTAAAACATAAAATGCAAAATGATATAAATAATACCGCCCAGAAACAAATCTGTAGATCAAGTAAATTTAAAACAAGGTAAATGAGGATCAGATCATGCAAGGACTTTAAAAGTTGATACTCTCTCTGTCCCATTGTCCCCGATGAAATTTCATGCTTTAAAGGAAAAGGATGAGAATAAAAGGGTAAAAAGAAGTTTTACGTGGTGAGAAACCCATTAGAATTCAAATTCAACGGGTAAAATGGTAATATTTTTAGAGCTTGTATTGTTTGAAAACAAAAGAGGATGTCGTTTTGGGACATCAAAACAAGAAAAAGGAAAAGTAATTACTAATTAGACAGAGGGAGTATTGTTTAAAATAATCACAAAAGGTGAAGACCTAAATATTGCATGCATCTGATTAATAATCTTTGGAAAATTATGCCCCGATCATCTAATATTAGAGACCTTTAAATTGTCTTACATGGAGTACAATATCCCAGCAAGGTAGTATGTGAATATATGATTCTCAATTTTATATCTAGGTAGATTCTAAGCTAAATTACTTCATTTTAGAGCTTTTGCAAAGCTAACACATACAAGTGAACCTTCCCGTTTTCGTCAAGGTCAACCTTGTACATATCTATTCAATGTCATGCATACTACACCAAAAATATAAGGATTTGAAGTATTTAGTGGGAGTTGCACATTTTTATGATATTATGGAACCTAATGTTTTGGACAACTTTTTACTATTTTAAACCATTGAATGTTAGTTCAATCTCTTCCCATTATGCCTGATTTTGTTGAAATATATAAAATAAGTGAGAAGTGTAAAAGTCGAGGGGAAGCAATCAAGCTTACATTGTGATGAGCAACCAATATAAGAAGCTTCAGATACAATAAACCCAACCAAAAGAATAATGAAAAGAACATGATTTTTATGACCTGCACACAAAGTATATCAACTTCAAATCCACTGAGGTAAATTGCTGCCTTTAAAAGGTAACTTTGAAAATTTTGAAAAGTATTATATTGAAGTCTGTACAAGATTTACCACAAAGGAAGTACTATGGACCTCACATAATATTTGTTACCTATACAATTTCCAAAAGCAGGACAATGGTGGTCGAATCCCTTTACATGCACCTTGCACACTTTACAAAATCTTACCCTCCGGACTAGTGTAGATTCCTGAGACTATATAATTTTTTTAAATAGCATATATAATATTTTCACTAGATAAATCAGAAATGATATATTAAGATTATGTTCCCAACTTGTAACTCTGAAATGGTTAATAACCTAACCATGTTTTAAAATCAGAATTTTAAAAAATATGATTGGTCGAAATTACCTGAAGTAGTAAAAAGCACATGAAAATAGTTTTACAAGATAAATATGTGCTTGCAGATTACATCTTTTCAAAATACGAGAAATAGTATCATTCTGGCCTATTGCTATTTGCTAGGCTATAGAATAAATGATAAGGAAAGAAAGTTTGTCATGTTGTTAATTCTTTAGAAAGATTTCATATTTTCCACCTAACGATTTTAGCAAATGTCCCCAAAGAAACTATTTTTCACCTAGCAATCAATTCAGCAGTTGTATGATAGTTGAGAATACCAAAGCCAATTCTAAAAAACTTGTTTTTAAGATATCAAATGAACATGACAACAGAACTTGGAGTTCTTTATACTGTAAAAGTGTTAGACGGAAATCAGCTTTACCTCTACAGCAAGGAATCTGTCCTGCTCATCACAGCTTGAAGGTTCCAAGTCCTGAATGAGTAAATAAGATCAATACACATGTTTTACTAGTTTGATGTAACAAATTCTCAACATTTGTAACCTCTAAATGGGCTTCAACGTGGAGGAGAGGACTAGCAACAAGTTTGCCAGGATAGGAAGATCCACTTGCAACATAACCTGGGTCGCTTGACAGGATACTGCCACCAAACCATGCTCGTCAGGGAAATGCAAAATGCGATTAAGAGCTTAGCATACCAAATGTTAAGGATTGATAATGAACCTTAATTAAACTTAAAGTAACATCAAGGGGTGATTAAAACCTTAAGTTCAACAATCAAATGTTAATTCAACGTTATGAAAACGTAAACGCAAAGTACGTAAACGATTTCCGTGGATCGTATTCGCGTCGAACAAACGTCTTAGGTTTACATAGTTGAGAAGCTGACCTACATAAACCAATCAGAAGAATTGCAAGCTCTATGTTGAATACAATGTCCAATACAGATGAAATGGCTGCAGAGAATGGAAATTTGTTCAGTATGGTAAGCTTGCAGATTTGGGCATAGGCATAAGAAAACTTTACAAACAATAAAAATTTGTATTTCATAATTCACATTTCGAGCTACATATTTGCAGCTATTTGACTTGATAAATATGGAGTTGAATATAACCATAATGCTAATCACATCTAGCAAGGATGTACAGAGAGAGTATAATAGTCATAGTTATGCTTGCTGCTTTGATTAGTGGCTTAAATGGATATTACAAGCAGGAATTGAAGCAGTTTGACTTCATGAGCATTCAAGCTAGAAAGCGATCTAACTGGATTTCCAACAAATGACATTCAAACTGGACTTGCACAATTATGATCACCTAAGTTATACATATACTAATTGTTGGGCCATGATACTTTTCATAATTGGATTGGACCTAATGGGCTCCTCCTTTGAACTATGTTACTTTTGTCCTGTTGGGTCGAATGATTTGGGCCCAGTTATTTGATTATGTTATTGGGTTATTTCGGTTGGATCCGGTCAGTCTGGACCACCTTTATTGTATTGGGCTAAATCATTGGATCGGTCCATTACACAAATTGCCATTTAACCCAGCTTTGACCGGTAATCATTACACAAAATAACCATTGACTGTTATGTCTGCCACCTTTCTGCATGGCATTAATGAGGATGGGACTCAGATGACCGGCAGTGGCAAACAGTGGTAGCAGGTAGGGAAGTGAGCTACATACTTTCGGCTGAGATGACCGGGAGTGGGGGGAGGTGTCAGGAGGTAGTGGGTGGTACGGTAAACCGGGTTTGGAGTGCGTATGGGGCAACGATCACACATGAAAAGAAGGTAACAAAACATTACACCACACACAATCATATTATTCTCTCTCAATACGCTAGAGATATTTTCCTCCATTGTTAACCTTGTGATCGCCGATACTGACTCTCACGTCGGAGCTATCCCTCGACGGTCAAGTCGTCAAGCTTTTGGTGTTGACCTGTTGAACTGTGCAGGATATCGGACGCGTCTTACGTGATTGGGACGTGAGGAAAGATCTTGGCATTAACATTGCCGCTAGAAGGAGGGGTGAGTTCTAGTGTCCTGAGTATTTTCAATCACTAACTGTGTTTGTTCTACGTCAGTTTTCATGGGGAAGAGTAGAACGCCTACACCCGAAGGGCGTACAATATGTTGTCGGTGAATCAAGACCACAGTATCTGTCGAGGATCGTTTGGGGACCAAAGACTAAGTATTCATGCCGACCTGACGTCAAACGTTCGCATGAAGATTCTCGCACGAGGGCTGTGGGCAACGTTAAGCGAAAGGTAGTTTTCACGGCAGAGAAAGGGTCTGGCCATGGTCGGAAACGAGTAGAAGGCACCTCGCCTAGAACTCGATACCGAGATGACCAAAACGAAAAGGCCTCCCGATTGGCTAAGATGACAGATGAAGCAGATAAGGCCATGGAGGTACTTGTAAAGCAACGACAGGATATAGCTAAGCAGATGTCCCGCATGGCAGAGTTGAGGGATGAAGAGTCCAATTATGTTCAATCCGAAGAACGTGGGCATCGGAGTGAGAAAGAACCTGCTCATTCAGGACGTGAGTCTCGGGGCCAACCTCGAGGAAGAAGAAGATCCAGAAGCCCTACTCCTCAAAGATCGAAGAGGGCACATCACCCTGTCGGTTCTAAGGAGCAGGGTCGAAGTGAACGAAGAGGTCGATCCAGAGAAGCACTCCTGAGAATACAAAGAAGGCGCTCGTTGTTAAGCATTCTCACCATAGCGGCCGAGTTCAGAAACGAAGTAGATCCAGAGGTCACACTCAGAGAGTTCATCGAGGGTACACCACCACAATGAATGGACGCTCGTCATCGAAAAAGTCCTCTAAAGTTGGGGGTTCTTTTTTGAAGAGACCAGGTCCACTCGAAAGAGGAAGGAGTCGTAGAAAAAGAAGCATCATCACCAACCAAGGCGTGGAGATGTCTGGTTAAAGAATTGAAAGAACTTGAGCAAACTTAGAAGTACGAAAGCGAAAAATACTTCGGGAAAGAAGGCATCCCCTTTTTCCGCGGAGATTCTAAAAGAGAAAGCTGACCCCACCAAGAAGTTGCCTCACAATGAAAGTTATGACGGATTGGGAGATCCCTATGACCCGCGGTCGATTCAATAGGCCGTGATGGATTATTATGACTTTAGCGATGCTGCTAAGTGTCATACTTTTGTCACGACACTCCGAAAGGATGCCAGGCAGTGGATGGGGACTTTGCCTTCGGATTCAATTTCATCTTGGGCGGACATGTGCAATAAGTTTCATGCTCACTTCGGGAGCAACAAAAGGAGGGGAAACCAATGGCTCATTGGCTCAGTTCGATAGTATTGAATGTGTCTTTGGGCCGATATGTAAAGCGATTCAAGTGAAGCGGTCGGCCCGAATAATGAGACTTGAACGATCTATGAAGCCGTGGGATTGTTTGAGGATGGGTTAGATCCGGTCGAATCAGAGAAGTTGGTGAAGAAGTTAATGTTTCACAACCCGAAGAGTCTCGTTGAAGCCTTCGACAAAGCTGAAGGTTATATCGTGGTAGAGGAAGCCATGAATAGCCTCAAACATCCTTCTTCAGAACGGCTTAAGGAGACAGATCGGGATAGAACAGAAGGGGACCAGAAGAAGAATGAAGGAAATAAAGACCGTTATGATGACGGGTCAAAGAAATACAACAATAATTGGAGACAGGGTGAAGGACGTTCGTCCGCTCCAGCCCAGAGAGTAAATAAGACGTATACTGCACTCAACACTGATAGGGCAGTCATCCTAGACCAAATCAAAAATCAGCCTATCTTCGAACCTCCTCGTGACAATATTAAACCCGGAAAAGGTAATTCTCGCAAATATTGTGACTATCATCAAGCTTTGGGTCACGATACAAACGACTATGCTAGTCTGAAAGACTTCATAGAGAGAAAGGTTCAAGGTGGGGCCTTAGTTCAGTATGTGGCTGCCCGAACAACTCAATGAAGTTCAACGAGAGGATAGAGAGCACATTGAGCGTGACGATTCAATAAGCAAGAAGATTGCGGCTCCGATGCGACTGACGCAAGGCATGTGGTAGATGTCATCAGCGGGGTACTTACAGCGAGCTTGTTGAAAAACGCCGTCACTTGGATTGGTCGTATCGATGTGGTACCCTCTCAAGACTGATAGACCTTATCCGGGTACGGTAATCTCCTTTACTGACGAGGATTAACCTTCGGAAACCATCGAACCGCATGAGGGATCATTGGTGCTGACTGGGCAAGTGGGTTCGGTGGATATGAAGCGAATGATGGTAGACAACGGGTCTTCTGTAGATATTCTGTATGCCCACGCTTATCAGAGGATGCATCTGGACGGGCGGAAGATGGAGATATGGCAGGACGCTCCTTTGTACGGTTTTAACAACGATCCGGTTAAGGTGGCTGGAACTATTGAATTACCGGTCATCTTCGGAACGGCCCCCCAACAGGTAGAAATAATTTACAAATTTTATATTGTGCATGTAGATTCTGCCTATAATGCCATTTTGGGAAGGCCTACTTTAACTTCTTTGCAAGCGGTAACCTCGATCCCTCATTTCAAAATCAAATTTCCTACGGCTCATGGCGTTGGTGAGGTGAGAGGAGATTTAGATCTGGCCAGAAGATGTTATAGAAATGCCGTGATCACTTCGGGAGTGGGGGTATCGAAGCAAAAACAGACCATGGCGATAGAGATCGAACCCTTCATCGAGAGAGTAGTTGAGCCGTTGGTCGTGCAATTTGAAGAAAGCAGAGGAGATAGAGCTCATCCTGGCAAAGCGAAACAAGACAAGGCGGTGAAGATAGGTTCGGGTCTGCCGGAACCTCTCCGGACGAACCTCATGGAACTCCTGCGATACTATGTTGACATCTTCGCATGAGAACCTCAAGACATGCCGGGAGTGAGCCGGGATATTGCTGAGCATCGATTGGAAGTGGACCCGTCAAAGAAGCCGATTCGACAGAAGAGGAGGATCTTTGCACCCGAGCGCCAGCGGATCATCGATTAAGAGATTTCAAAGCTGTTAGCTGCTGACTTCATCTTTGAGATCGACTACCCGCAGTGGATGGCAAATGTGGTGTTGGTCCAGAAGTAAAACGGGAAATGGCGAGTCTGCATTGACTACATGAGATCGAATAAGGCTCATCACAGGATTTCTACCCTCACGCCCACATCGACCGAATTTCATCGATGCGACTTGGGTATGCTTTATTAAGTTTCATGGACGCATTCTCCGGGTATCATCGATTTCCATGAGTAAAGAGGATATCTGAAGACGGCGTTCATTACGCATCGTTCTAAGTATACGCTTATAAGAAAATGACCTTGACCTCATCAATCTGGGGCCCATACTACCGAGGATGATGAACTACGTCTTCGGATATCGGTTAAGCAAGAATATGGAGGTGTACGTGGATGACATGATTGTTAAGAGCATCTTTGGTACATAAACATCGGATGATTTAGAAGAATGCTTTCGAACGATTCGTTATCCACAACTTGAGGACCGAATCCTACTAAGTGCACCTTCGGATTAGGGGTGGCAAGTTTTCGGGTTATTTTGTCGGTCGAAAGAGGAATTGAAGCCAATCGAGAGAAGATTGGCGATCTGAACATGAAGACTCCTCGGTCATTTAAAGATGTTCAACGTCATTTGGAAGGATTGCGGTATTGTGAGAGGTTCGTGTCGAGTCGGCGAGAGAAAGGTGTTTGCCGTTTTTGATACGTTGAAAGGGTAGAAGAATGCAAAAACGTCCCAATGGACTTGGTGTGAGGGCGCCTTTCAGAGCATCAAGTCCAACTTATCTTCGGCGCCTTTGTTAGTGAAGCCCGCTCCTGCTGAGCCTCTGTATTTGTACTTAGCAGCTAGTTCGTTGGCCGTAGGAGCAGTTTTGGTACTTGAAGTTGGGAGTAAGCAGCACCCGATTTATTATGTAAGCCATGTCCTTCGGGATGCTAAAACAAGGTACCCAAACATTGAAAAGTTTGCTTTTGCTTTAATAAGCGCTAAGGTGAAAGCTTAAGCAATACTTCCGTGGTAGGTTGTTAATAGTATACAGATCACCTTTGAAGAAGATTATGGGCAAACCTGAGGTATTGGGGAGATTAGCTGCATAGACGATGGAGTTATCTCAATTTTTCATTGAATATCATCCCCGAACCGCCGTGAGGCGCGTGCCTTGGCTGATTTTGTAGTCGAATGTTCATTTTTCAAAGTGATGAAGTTGTGGCGGTCGAAAAGATCCGACAAGAGCGATTGATTCTTCCAATGAAGCGAGTTCGTGGGATTTGTATGCGAGATGGGTCTTCTACTGCGGACATCAGTGGAGCAGGGATTATTCTGACGAGTCCGGAGGGCTTCAAAGTGCAACAGGCCATCAGATTTCAGTTCAAAGCAACGAACAACGAAGCGGAGTATGAGGCAGTGCTGGCAGGGTTACGGTTGGCTAAGAGTCTCGAAGTGCAAAGAATAATCATCTTCAGTGATTCTCAGTTAGTCGTTAAGCAACTCTCAGGGGAATACGAAGCTCGAGGTCCTAAAATGATCAAGTATTTGGCAGAATTAAAAGGGCGGCTTCAGTATTTCCAGTCCTACGAATTTCAAGGGGTCGAACGTAATGACAATTCTATTGCCGATGCACTTTCCAAATTAGCCACTACGGATGTTAGCGTTTTTGATGGGTCAGTTTACTTGGAAATTTTGCAACATCTAGTGTTCATCATCGTGAATCAGTAATGTAATGTCGTTGGCCAAACCATTTCTTGGTTGACTCCATATCTGGAGTATCGGCAAATGGCGTCTTACCTCCCGGATCGAGATCTTTGGCCAAGAAAATCAAATACAAGAGTCTTAACCGTTCGATAGATGGGGATCCGTTTGAAAGGCCTTCACGTCTCCATTGTTAAAATGTCGACTCGTCCAAGAAATTTGAATCACGCTCTCAGAGAGGTTAATGCGAAGGCATCTGTGGCGCACCATATGGGTCGCTAAGTCATTAGCCTATAAAGTACTTTCGTCGAGGGTCTCTTGGCCTACCATCTTCAAGAAGCGAATCGAATACGTAAAGTGTCATTTCAACGATCCGATCCCACATCACCACCGGAAGAGTTATACTCAATCTTATCTCTTATACCCTTTTGTATGTCTGGGGTTGATATCTTTGGGTCCTTCTTCGAAAAGCTAAAGGTCGGTCATTTTGTTATAATCGCCATCGATTATATGATCAAATGGGTAAGCGAAGCCACTTAGGTTAATAACGAACAGAATGCTTGAAGTTCATTAAGGAGTCAGTAGTATTTCGGTTCGGAATTCCTAAGGTGGTGATATCGGATAACGGACGTCAGTTTGTGGGATCAAAATTTGAAGCATTTTTGAAAGAGTTGGGAGTTCAAAGACAGAAAGACTTGATGAGCTCATCCTCGATCGAATCAGGCAAAGTCAAGTGACCAATGAACGTTCTTTGAATGGGATCAAGCGGAGACCTGGATGAGGCTAAGGAAGATGGCGGAAGAGCTCCTCGCAGTTATGGGCTTATCGGACTACCCCGAGGACTACAACGGGTGATTCACCTTTCAGACTGGCCTATGGTACTGATGCCTTAGTTCCAGTTGAAATTGGATCCTCAAGCCTTCGGGTCAGTCAATTCAAAGAGATCTACAATGACGAAGGACTGAAGGTCAACTTGGATCTGCTAGAAGAAGTCAGAGAGGTGGCTTTGATCAAGCTAGCAGCCTATCAACGGAGAGTAGCCAAGCATTACAACAAGAAGGGGGTAAAGCTTCGCAGATTTGAAGTAGGAGATTTTGTTCTCAGAGAAGTCGAAACATCTACACCTCAGAATTCGGGAAAGCTGATGCCGAACTGGGAAGGACCGTATGAAGTCATAGAAGTACCAAAGCCGGGAACTTATCGGTTGAGGGCATTAGATGGATCAGAAATTAAAAATACTTGGCATGCGGGTAGACTTCGGAAATACTTTCGATGAGACACAAATTGTCGAGACACCTAAGTCTCAGTAAATGTTTAAGTCCTCATCAATAAAAGTCCCTTTTTTCTCAACAAGTCTTGTCTTCGTTGTTGTTCAGTTCATTGGTGTAAGGAGGTTCAGGCGGACTTGCTGATCATTCGATGATAGCCTTAATGGCAGGTGGTCCTTATGGGTTTGTCAGGCCCTTCGTGGTAGGCAAACGCCATCCTTAAGACGTTGTCAGACCCTGCGTGGTAGGCAATTGTCGACCTTTAGACCTTGTCAGGCCCTTCATGGTAGGCAAGTGTCATCCTTAAGACGTTGTCAGGCCCTGCGTGGTAGGCAATTGTCAACCTTTAGACCTTGTCAGGCCCTTCGTGGAAGGTAAGTGTCATCCTTAAGACGTTGTCAGGCCCTGCGTGGTAGGCAATTGTCGACCTTTAGACCTTGTCAGGCCCTTTGTGGTAGACAAATGTCATCTTGTGCAAGTTGTTAGGCCCTTCGTGGTAAACAACTCCCCACTGAAGCAGATCTATCTCACACTTCGGTAACGAATAAGTATTCCTTTACTTTATTACCTAAATTTTTCTAAGTGTTTTCGGAATGCCTCATTCTTTAACTTCATCTTATCTGTTATATGACTTGCCTAGTTGTTAATTAATAGTTTAAGTTAAGTCCATGAAAGAGCTTGTACATTTTTCAAGATGAATCGATATTGAAGTATTGATAAAAAGTAAATGCACCGAAGTCATAAGGGATGAGACCACATTTCATTAATATTTAATTTGATTACAAGAGTAGAAAATTTTTACACAAATCCCATAAATTAAAGAAAATAAAATTATCTTCAGACAACAACTTCATCTCCGGAGTCTAGCAAGGCCGGATCCAGTTGGGCCGCCACCAATTTTTCCTTGCCTCAGTCTCGACAATCCTCATATCCTTCTGCATAACACCGAAGCACTTCTGCACTTAATTCCTCAGACGCACGGTACTCAGTGTGAATCTGTTTAAGCTGCTCCTCGGTTAAAGGAGGATTCTGTCCCTTTAAAGCTTTCAGTTTACGACGAAGCTTTCGGCGTTTGGATGAATGTTTTTCTTTTTCTTCGCGGGCCTTTACTTGAAGACTGTTGACTTGTGCTGTCAAGTTCTGATTGGCCGTAGCATGCTCTTCATTGCTAGTCTTCAAGGCTTCAGTTTCGGCAACAAAACTGGCGTTCATGTCCGCTAATTTTTGTTCACTGATTCTTGTCATCTTCAACTCCTCCTTAACCGAGCTCAGTTCGTCATTGGACTCCCTCAGACCCTCGTTAATTCGAGCCAATTCCCTCTGAAGATCTTCATTGGTATGAAGAACGCTTTCGCGTTCACTTCTTTCCCTGTCCAAGGACGCCTTCAACATGTTGTTCTCCATTCTCATGGCCTCCTCTTCGGCCTCAGCATTTATGTGCCTAGGACGTAAACGTCCGAAGACAGCATTTGCCTACATATGTTCAAAAGAATTCAATCAATTTCAGGGACTTAAATAATAGCAGACATGTATAAACCGAGAAAGTTATCACTTACCTTGGCCAAATAGCTCATGTCTTCATCAAGAAAATTCCCGTTCGAATGATTATCAAATCGGTGATCGTCAGTTTCCCGAACGAAGGCATCAAAAAATTGAAACGGGAAATTGACATTGTACCGAGGCCACAAAGTCGGCGTTACCCTTTCATCATTCTGGAATTCTTGTGATGAAGGCCTTGGGGGGGAAGGCATGGGTTGGTCACGAACTGGAGAAGGGTCCATATATATATTCTCAGGAGAGGGAGATCGAGCTGGAGTGGGGTTGCGAACTGGTGAAGGCACGGGTGTTGAGCTCGGATGGCTGTCGGATGGTCGTTTTCTCTTTCGTGATGGGGCTGCAGTAGGTTCGATTTGCTCTTCTTCAATAGCAACTCGAGTTTCCACTAACGTTGAAGAGGGGGGAACATTCGAAGAAGGTACTCTAAGATCATCGGGAGTCAGAGGAGTAATCTTGGCCCTTAACTTCTTGACTCGAAGGAGCTGTTTACGATCGTCTGCAGATAGATCGAGTAAACTCCTTCGAACAGGTGTGGGGTTGATAATTGGTTCAGCTTTAGAAAGGGTTTCTGAATTTGAAGGGATGGAGATTGGTTTGGGTTTTCGGGCAGCTCTTTTCTTTCGACGAAGTTTGAGGACTTCTTCCGGAAGAACGGGCTCATCATCTTCTGGTCTATGAATTAGGGGTTCGGATATAGGTGTTTCGGTAGGTGGTTTGAGTTTGGAAGGGGCTTCCGGTTGTGGAGGGTCGGCACCGACCTCTGCAGATTTTCCGGCTAGATTATCTTCGGATGGGACTTCCTGTTGTGGGGAGTCGGCAGCGGCTTCTATAGACTTTCCAGCTAGATAATCCTCTAAGTCCTTCACCTCCGAAGACGACGGTTTAATCAAAGTTACTACAGAAGATTAACAGTTTTACATCAAAATCCATAACACAACAATTCTCAAAATATTCATAAAATAAATTCGTACTTACATTTGTGGTCGTATAACCACGCCTGTTTGGAAAGAAGTCCATAGTTCCACTCCTCCTTCGGGAAATTATCAAAAAGTTCTATCATTTCGGCCTCACGTTCTTGAAATGTCTCCAAGTCAATAAGTCTTCTCGCCGGTGGCCCGATTCGGTAAAGAGGTGATTTCGTGTCCCTCGACGAAAAAAACCACCTCTCATGCCACCCCCTATCGCTCAAGGAGTGTTTACCAATGAACGCCTCTCGAACTTCTCTCCATCCTCGAGGGTGCTTAACTTATGGCCTTAAATCCTTTCTCCCTGGACTGGATAATCTTGTACGCGGTGAAGAAGAAGTCGAGTGTAGGTTCGACACCTAGCTCGTGGCAGAAGGCGATGAATGCGAGGATGTGAATGTAAGAGTTCAGTACTAATTGGCTGAACCCAACACCCAGAAATCCTAAGATAGTCACAATGAAGGCATGGAGAGGGAACCGAACCCCCTTTTCCAAGATGGTCACCGGAACAACTGTCCATCCTTCCAGACGTTGATACATTCGTTCTTCAGATCTGGGAGCTCTCACCAAGTGGGTATCTGGAATGTGGCATCGAGTTCGAATCCTCTTCAAGTCAATCTCTGTAACTATTGATGGAGTGTTGGCATGAAAATATCGTTCCTTACTCCTATAGAAAGCAGAAGGGTTGGGTAGAGGTTTCGTTGTTGGATTCTTAATAGGAGTTGTAGTTGTCGGGTTGGAGCTCGAAGCTTCCTTGTTAGGGTTTGGGTTTGGAGGAACGGCACTAATTGGTGTCATTAGCAAAGGAGAACCTTGTTCAGAATCTTGGGAAGCCATTGATGATATTTTGCAGAGAACAGAAGAAAAAGCTCTAAAGAGAAGAAGAAAGCTCAAAGGTCCGAAATTCAAATGGGCGAGTGTAAAATCACTAAAATTGGGGAAGTTACCTTTTATCTTGACGGTTTCACCAAGATAATGGAATATGGCACATTAATTAATAGTAATGATTTCGAATTGGAAGGGGTGGCGTCCAGTTTTGGGTTTGATATTTAAACCAGAATGGGCCTGTGTCTAGTGGGCCTTCAATTTTCGTCCTTGATATTGATTTGGACCGACTCAATGGAGCCTCGGTTAGTTTCACTTTGGATCCCTTGTGACTTATTATAATTCATTACATCATGGACCTATATTATTTACAGTCTTCTACTAAACATCCTGTTTAATAAAAGACTAGGGGGCAATGTTGGGCCATGATACTTTTCATAATTGGATTGGACCTAATGGGCTCCTCCTTTGGACTATGTTACTTTTGTCCTGTTGGGTCGAATGATTTGGGCCCAGTTATTTGATTATGTTATTGGGTTATTTCGGTTGGATCCGGTCAGTCTGGACCACATTTATTGTATTGGGCTAAATCATTGGATCGGTCCATTACACAAATTGCCATTTAACCCAGCTTTGACCGGTAATCATTACACAAAATAACCATTGACTGTTATGTCTGCCACCTTTCTGCATGACATTAATGAGGATGGGACTCAGATGACCGGCGGTGGCAAACAGTGGTAGCAGGTAGGGAAGTGAGCTACATACTTTCTAATGAGAGACGGGAGTGGGGGAGGTGTCGAGGAAGTAGTGGGTGGTACGATGGCCGGGTTTGGAGTGATGTGCGACAAGCAACGATCACACATGAAAAGAATGTAACAAAATATTACACCACACACAATCATATTATTCTCTCTCAATACACTAGAGATATTTTCCTCTATTGTTAACCTTATGATCGCCGATACTGACTCTCACGCCGGAACTATCCCTCGACAGTCAAGTCGTCAAGCTTTTGGTGTTGACCTGTTGAACTGTGCAGGATATCGAACGCGTCTTACGTGATTGGGACGTGAGGAAAGATCTTGGCGTTAACACTAATAATTCCGAGAAAAGATAAATTGAAATTCTCTAGGCTTTGGAGGTTTGAAAATGCCAGGGAAGAAAATAAGATGCTTAAGCTTCAGTAATTTTTTGAATGTGTTTCCTTTTGCTTTTCCTCTCCTTTGCCTAGTTTCAAGTTCCGAACATAGCCTTAGAGCATCCCATTTCTTCTTTTCCTTTACTTTTAAGGATATCCGTATGATTTGTTCAGGGAAATGAAGAGAAAATGCCAAGACATTCATTACCTTGCTTGGTTATAATAGAAAACTTAATAAAGAAATGAGGATTTTTAGTACTCCATTTTCTTTACTCTTGTATCTAACAATTTGTAAAAATTTCTAGATTTCCCTTTCCTTTTTCCATCACCAAATTCAAAGAATTAATCAAACAGAAAAGATAGTTTTCAACATTAATCCTGCTAACAAAACCTAATCATAAACAGCAAATTACTTAATTTCATTGAGAATTAACTAGTACCTGGTCGAATCACGATGAGATAAACACACCAAACGTAAAATATATTGATGAAAACAAAGGAGGGAGCAGAGGCACGCACTCCAAGTAGATTCTTGCACACTCTCCCCAAACCAGCCACAGCCTGCACCACCACAACTGAAAATTTAACAACCCAGAATTACAATTTCATACATACATATACATATACACAATATATACATATATAGAGAGAGAGGAAAAAACCTGAGAGAGAAAGGAGAGTGAGAAGAGAGGAGGGGAAAAATTGAGGAACTAAAAACAGGGCAAACTGAATGAGAAGGACAGAGAGAAATGAAACCAAACAGCGAATAATCAACTTCCGTTGTGCTTTTGGTTTTCTGTTGTTATTGTTATGCTCAATTTCCGCCATTTTTAGCTCATGAATTGCTTGGCTTCTGCTAATGCTGTACAGAAGAGGAGCTGAAGAATTTGGTTGACTTTAACCCAACAATGAACCAGTGACCCGAGTTGGATTTATTGTTATTCAAAAATTCATTTAAAATTTATTTATACTCTCATTATTATCTAAAGTCAACTAAAAATATTTTTAAATTTAAAATTATAATAAATTTTAGTTAATATAACTATAAATATTATAAATTATTTAAAAAATATTACTCATTATAAGATTATTTATTATTTTATAATCATCTTATTTCAAAAAAAAAAATCAAGTTAATTTTTAAAAATTAATAATAATTTTATAATTTAGAACTGAAATATTAATTTTAAAAATAAAATTTATATTTATATTTAAAATAGAGAAGGAAATATATATATATATATATATATATATATATATATATATATATATATATAATAGTAGATTAAAAGGGTGTATTAGTATTTGCAACTCTTCGTGACTCAGCTGACTAAAAGATTGTCCCCTCTTGTCATTATAAATAACGTTACTATCACATAAATAAGAGTCCTTCTAGGACGACATTCTTGTAGCCACATTATAGGGATTTTTTTTTAGTAACTCTAAAAAAAATGTATAGTATTTATTCAAATTGAAATTTTTATAAAAAAAAGTGTATCTAAATTACACTTAAAACACTATTTTTATTAAAAAAATCCGATTTAAATAAATACTATACATTTTTTGGAAGGTACTAAAAAAAAATCACTAGAAAATGTCCCCTTTAAATTTATTGTATAAATAATATTCATATACACATACATACATATTTGTGAGCCCCACATATCAGGCGACGGACACCTCACAGTATACATATATGTGCATGTGAGTTTTTTTATGTGTCATTATTTATGTTGATTTTCTCATGCCATTGTCCAATTAGCTGAACCATTTTGATGCGGATGCAACTGAAGAAAATTAGGGGTTATGTTGGTCATTGTGTTTTCCTTTTTAGTTTTGCTTTTATATGTTTCTGCTTTTACTTATTTTCACTAGTGAAAACAAAAATTAGTTTGATAATTATTTTTAAGTGTTAATTTAATTTTACTCTGGGAAGCAGTAGAGTTTGAACTTTTGTTACTGACAAGATTCGATGTCAGAACTTTATTAAAGATGAAATGGCGGGTATTGTCAAAATTGAATGGTTTAAATATAAATTAGACTAAAAGACAAATTGTACCCTAAACTTTACTCCGGTGTTGATGTTTGCACCCTAAAGAAAAAAGAGTGTCTAAGTACACCCCATACTTTACTTATATGTAACAGATTGGACACTTTGCTCTCTTAACCGGTCAAAAGTGACCAGCTAAGGAGGTAGGTCTTATTGCAGAGGGGTAAGCTCGGTAGTTTGCATTTATTGAAAATAGAGGTTACATTTACAAAGTGTTAGTCGTTGGTTATCAGACAAATATCCCAAATCAAAGTAGGAGGCTAGGGTTCCCGATTTGGAGAAGAATCACAATGAGTGATTCGCGATTCTTGAGGGATTCTACAGACAATGACGTTTATGGAGTTAAAGGTGTCCCGAGACATGAAAGTATTTCTTCGAGAAATCTTCCACGAGCATCTATTTTGAGTAATCCGCTTTAGAAATTAGTGCACGTGTTCTTTTTTTGTAGTATATTATTTTGTTTTTGTAGTATAAAGTGGAATGGTGAACCCTTTTTGATTATTAAATTCAAAACTCTCTGTCTCTTTTTCGACTTTTTTGGATTTTAGTCAATTAAATATGATGTGGTCCACACATTTAACCGATGGGAATTATTTGTGTTTTCAGGTCATGCAGCTGACGCAGTATTTTTTACAAGAAAATTTGTTCATGGTGGACACTTTGAAGAGAGCCCACATAAGCGGTATGTGGGAGGTACATTTAATTTCTTTGATTTACATCATCCCGATTTCATATCTTTACTTGACATTTGTAACATGGGGAAGGAGTTGGGATATAAAGGTGGACACCTCAAGTTCCATTATAAGTCACCGAATCGATATGGAGAGGGATTATTTGGGTTAGAAAATGATGATGATGTGTTAACAATGTGTACACTTATCCATTCTAGTAGAATTGTTGAAATATATTTGGAGGTTGTTAGACACTGTGGGAGTAGGTTTGACTTTGAAATTGATATTGAAGTTGATAATGAATGCAGAGATTTGAGGAGAATTGGGGATGATGAAGTAGAGTCAGTGATGAAAGTTATGTAGATAGTTACGTGGAAGAATCAAGTGAGGATGAAGAAGATATAGAAATTGGTGAGGGGATGAGGGAGATCAAACCGAGGCAAGGGAGGGGACCGAGGGAGATCAAACCGAGGCGGGGAGAGGGACCGAGGATGATGCGTTGACAAAGGTGGAAAACAAAGGGAAGGGAAGGGTAACTGGAACATGTAAAGACAAAGGCAAAGAAACAAGATTTGCAGACATAACAAAGGTAAGGGAAAACAAAGCTGCAGAGCCCCACACTAAAGTTGAAGAACCACAAGAACACGGATTTTCATCCTCCTCCACTATGATGACAAAGTGATGTGGAAAGGATGCCTAGGGTTGATGAGTGGGACCACGAACCACCCGAACAAAAAACATAAAGTGTATCCGAATTTAGGGAAGGTGACGGTGAGGATCTTGAGTTTAAGTTGGGAATGACATTTTCCAATGTCGATGAAGAAGTGAGGTGAATCGTAAATCATGGTATCAAACATGGAAGGAAGGTGTATTTCAAGAAAAACACTCGTCCAATAAGATCCAAGCAAGGTGTGTGGAGCCATGTACATGGTACTTCTATGCATCTTCATTGCAAAAGAGAAGTGACATTTAAAATTACTAGGTTACAAAAAGACCATACTTGTGGCGACCCCAAATCCGGATACTTGAAACCCGAACTCGGTTCTCCACGATACCATTTCTTTAAGCTGAATAATACTAAATAATAATAATATAATTGAACTTAATTTACATACATCAAAGTTTACTTTCCTGTGCGTGACCTTCAAATACATTCTTACAATACCGACAATAGATTCCATTGTCTTTACTAACTATAACCATTAACTCATACTAAATCTCATTCGAATAGCTTTTCTTTTCCCTTGTTCATGCCTCGAGCCTTCAGTCGATAAAGACGAATCGAAAACATTTAGTTTAAGCAAGGATGAGCATTTGAGTGCCCAAAGAATAATAGCAATTATATATATAAGTTTGAAAGAATATAAGTATTCTCTTTACATAACACTTCTACAACGAATCGAAAGTTGTGAAGTAATCTCATCGATAAAAAATTCACATAACAACTCTCTTCCAAATTATTTAAATTTGGCTCGCTCTACCCATGAATAGGGTTTAAGAATCATACTATGAACATTCTTTTCATTTTCGAAAAGGTTTAGAGAAATTAGAATTCATCAAAGAAACCGTCATAACTTACTAGACACGGAGGGTGATCACCTCGTTGTATTCTCAGATTGATCAATACTACATAACTTGAGCGAAATTCATATTTCACCCTTTTCATTCAACAAGCATATAAAATTTTCCCATTATCGGGATGTTCATACACGCTCGGGTTCCAAACCCGAAGGTTTTAATCTTCTTTCAACAATAATATGTAATTCAACATATATATATACGGGTAATTGACAAAGGTGTATCAACACGTGAATAAATGCTTATGATTATCCAGTGGGGACACTTGTATAACCATTTAGAAATCAACTTAACGTAATATATATCCGAAATTTAACATGTTGATAATCAAAGCGCACATAATCTGCATGAGAAATAGAATAATTCTCAAACTTCTTACTCATGTCCATTGATAAAGGAAATGCAAAGGTAAGATACTTATTCGATTCAATTGATTACAACTCTCAACTTAGGTTTTATCTCTTTATCACAACCTATCAATAATCAGATCATTCGTTCGATTAGAACAATATATCATAACACATAGTACTGTCTATTACAGTCAGCACATAGTCTAATCACATAATCACAGTGATCATACTTTTAGTTCCTATTCTATACTTGAAATATTTTTATACATTTTTCAAATATCTCATCCATGCTCTTACAGAAGTCTTTTCTTTCTATTATAGGGTCTGACATTTGTTTGCTGCATCGATAAATTTTTATCGGGTAAATACTGAGTCTAAGACTCTTATCCTATACCTCAACATCTGTAAATATCAAACATTTTATTTTTAATCATTTTCGAATTTTCCAGAAATTGAAAAATTTAAAATAATTCAAATCATCACTCAAGGGCCTATAGTGATATAATCATTACTTATAGGTGTTCCTCAAAACTTCATAACTTCATAATCGGTTCTCAAGTCAATTTAGTTTGGCCATTTATAACTTTCAAATATCGAATCATAATTAAATGATTTAAATATTAAACAATTCCATTATCATTAATAATTAATTTATATTACACTATTAATGAAACCATTGTCAAAATATAAAAGTTATTTATAATAACTCAAACTATTTTTAAAACATTTATATTACCCACTTAAATGATTTTTAAAACAATTAAAATCATTTTTAAATAATCACTATTAATATATAAATATTAATGTACTATTCATCCAAATATTAAAAGTCATTAATTATAACTTAAAATATTTTTAAATCCTTAATATCCTCTTTAAATGATTTTTAAATAAATAAAACCATTTTTAAACTATTTATTTAATAATAATTATTAAATAAACTAAATATCATTAATATTATCTTAATATCATTAATATTAAATTATTAATGAAATTATCCTTTAAATATTAAAAGTTATATTTTATAACTTAAAATATTTTTAAATACCTTAATTTCATTTAAAATGATTTTTATAATATTAAAATCATTTTTAAACTAAATTATTTAATATAATCATTAAATAACTTTAATATCATTAATATATAATTAATTAATGAAATTCATCACAAAATATTAAAAGTCATGGGAAATAACTTAAAATATTTTCTTATACCATAATATAATTTTTCATGATTTTTCATGAATTAAAACTATTTTTAAATCATTTATTTAATATTATAATTAAATAAATAAATACCTTTTATATTCCAAAAATATTAAATATTTATGAAATATACTCAAAATAATTAAAAACTATTTTTTCGGACTTTAAAATAATTTTTCGTAATTTAATAAGTATTTTTAATAATTAAAATCTAATTTTTCTAAATTTTTAAATCATTTTAGGAAAATCGTAAATTAAAATACTTAAAGCTGTCGCTAAAAGGCCCTATAGTGATGTGAAGTGTCATTATAGGTGTTCTTGAGCCTACCGAGATCTTCATAAGGCGTAAGGCAAAGTGGCCTACTTTGACTGCGTGAATAACTCTCTCATCTTAACGAATTTGGACAATCTATAAATTGGGTCTTGTAGAGGAAATACAAGAATATAAGATCCAACAATCATAACCTCTAAACAAACATCAGATCCAGGATAAATCAGCCATCAAAGTAGTTACTAAAGTCATTCTTTCACGAAGAACGATTCGAGGTGCCTACTTTGGACCTCTATAACTTGATGATCGTGTAACTTTTATGTGATCTATCAATTCTAGTGTGTAGACAACATGTAGGACTACAACTATAACACTTAACATCATCATAAAAACAAGAAATCAAGCATCTAAAGTATGGTCAAACTTTGTCGGAAAAATTAACACTTAGAAAATTGCAGGGCGCATTGCCGAATTTTACGTCAATCTTGATCAACCCACTTTGACCTTAAATAACTCTTAATCCGTAATATATATGGACTGATTCTTTTTGGAGGTTAAATACCACATAACAAGATACACATATCAACCTTTAGAACACAAAATACATTAAAGATGACAAGAGATATAAGGCACGACATTTTCCAAAAAAAAAACATTTACGGACACTTAGAATATTTTCGGGTTTGAAAAAGCACAATGGTCAATGCTTAAATGGTCAACCCACTTTGACCGCTTATAAATCCCGATCTACAATAGATATAGACCTGATTCCTTTTGGAGTTTAAAGAACACATAACAAGCTACACCTAACAACCTTTAAACAACAAAAGCGGTAAATAATCACAGAGATATAAGTCTTGACATTTGCCCAAAAATCACGAAATTGATTTTTCCAACTTGCTCAAATCTTCAAATTCGTGCACTTTGATGTTATGGGTCCGTGTTTTTTACAACCCGAACATTAATAGACTCTCTATTATACTACTTTAAACAATCAATTGCATCAATTAACATCGAATCGAAGGATTTCTAGAATTTAGGATTTCCTACCTTTTCAAGCTTGATTTTGATTTTTCGCTTCGATGCTTCGATTTGTTGTTTGTGATGGTTGGGCTTTGTTTAGGGACCGATATGCTACAATAATTCGTGAGGTTTTAGAGAGAGAAGCTTAAGGATGAGAGTTGGATGAATTTTAGTGTACAAAATATGCTAACTCTCTCCAATCTATTTATAGAATAATTCAAATGCCTTGGATGCTCAATTTGGTTGTATAATTGAGGTGTAATGGTATAGTAGCATGAGGGAATTCTAGAAGGTGGTGGTTGGCTAGCTTTTGCAAAGATTCTAGCAACAATGCTACTAATAATACAATATAATGGACAAAAAGGGTATTTTGGTAATTTCCCATATAATTTCATGGGCATTCTTGTACATAGAAATTAAATGTAATATTTAATCACTAGATGGTAATTCTTATCATTTACCAATTACTTTTCATCCTTTGGTAAATTAAAACATTTATACATTAACATCGTAATTAAACCCAATAATTTTAAATTAGGTTTTCTATAGAAAATTAGGATTTTCTAATTAGGGTTTCTTAACGCCATCAATTAGGGTTTCTAATTGACCATTTAGGTTTCTAATTATCCGTGTATGTTCTAACACGGTCATTACGATCTCTAACTTCAACCGATTAGGGTTGTAATAATTAGGGTTTGTCACCAATTATCGACATACAACAAAGATAATTAGGATTTTCTTCTAATTACAGAACATCTTATACACAAGAATCCTTCATATACGATCACTTTACTCGGTCATATCTCAGAATCGCGAGTTTAATAATTAGGATTTCACGGGAGGTAATATGCTTATGACTAATTGACTATCGTTCGCTTCAATATTATCTCATATGGCATACACAAATTACATAATTATTGTATCAGAAAATCATTATAATAATAATATAATATTATTATTCTCATCTCTTGATCACAATCCCAATTCGTGGTTTGGATCTCATATCCGACTTCTCTTTTCATATCAAGTTAAAATACTTGATTTAAATATTTCGAACAATTCATATAATAAAATATTTATTATATAATTCCAATTATCACTTCATATATTATTTCCAATCATGTTTTCATGGAAAATAATTAATAAAAACATTTCGCTACGTAAATTAATTACCATAAAATATAATTTGTAGTAATTAATAATTCCAAAATTATTTCTAATTTTTAAAGAAATAAATATATTCGCATTTATCGTTCACATTACTAGACACTTATTCTCGCTATTAAATAAAAAAAAATTATACGCAAATTTTCTTATTTATTTTATTTAGGAAATCTCGAGTTATTACAATACTTGTAGTAGAGAGTGGGATAATTATTGTTTAAATGCAGAGTGGATTGCCAAAAAGTATGAAGATGATCTTCGGATGAATCCAACATGGGGATTAGATCAGTTTCATACTAAAGTAGTTAAAGATTTGGATATTGGAGTATCAAGGAGCTGGCGCATATAGAGCTAAGAAAAGAAGCGAAGCGTTGAAGGTAGTAGTTGAGGAGGGTATAGTGTCCTGTTACGGACTATGTCCGCAGAGCTCGGAAGAGCCATGCACAGGAGTACTTGTATTTTGAAGAGAAGCAGAACCGAACAAGGACAAGACTTAAAGTGATTCTTGAGGTTTTATGTCCTGTCTCAACAACTAACCAAAAGAAGGATTCAAGGTGGGGTGTAGACCATTGGTGGGGCTTGATGGATGTTTTCTCAAAGGACCATATGAAATCGATTATTGACTGCAGATTGGTGTTGACCCAAACAATGGGATGTGGCGATTCTTTGGGCCATTGTTGAATCTGAGAACACTCATTCTTGGACCTGGTTTATGAACTTGCTGGTGCAAGACCTTGGGATTTCAAATGATGGAGGCTGGACATTCATTTCAGATAAACAAAAGGTGTATACTTTACTATTTACTTTCATCTCTCCATTTCTATATACTTTTCATTGAGAATCAGTTTCTGATTAATGCTTTAGAAGATGTCATTTATGATTATATCTGATTATTTCATTGGTGTTGATCCAGGGTTTGATTAATGCTTTAGAAGATGTGGTCCCAAGTGCTGAACACAGGTATTGTGTTATGCATTTGTATAGAACTTTTGGCAAAAGCATAAAGGTTCGGATTAAGGAAATTGGTGTGGAATTTTGCCAAAGCTACAAATCAATATGTCTTTCAAAAGGCAAATGGATGTGTTACATAAAGAGGATAAGAGTGCATTTGAATGGTTAGATCCTAAGCAACCCGCTTTCAAGTGGAGTAGGTCTCATTTTAACACCATATGTAAAAGTGACATGTATATCAATAATCATTGTGAGGTATTTAATAGCAAAATTCGAAAAGCTAGAGTGAGCCCGATAATAGGGTCTGTAAGAGTTGAGATTATATTGCATGAATAGGATTGTTAATGGGAGAGATATGATGATGAAACATAATGGTGTAGTGTGCCCTAGAATAGCTAAGAAGATAGAAAAATGGAAAAGTGTGAGCAGGGGTGGATTGCCATTGTGGTCAAAGTGGTGGTGGTAGGTTTACGATGTGTGACAATGACTTTCGGGGTCATTCATTTGTTGTGGATTTGGGAAAAAATACATGTACTTGTAGGAGGTGGGAATTGTCTGGAATACCATGTGCTCATGTAATATCATGCATCAACAAAATAGGACATAATCCATACACATATGTACATGAGTGTTTAACAAAGGACATGTATCTAAAGGTTTACAGTCACAACATTGAGCCTATAAAACACAAAGATGAGTGGGATCATACTGGGCTTTCCCCACCTTGGCCACCAGTTAAACATACTCCTGTGGGTAGGCCTAAACTTGTTAGGAGGAAAGGTAATGATATTCTAGTATCAAATACAGAAGGTACAAGGTTGAAGAAGAAAGGAACATCACTGAAATGTGGCTTTTGCAAGGAATGGGGTCACAATGCAAGAAGGTGTCCTCAAGTAAATTAAGTGTGTGTTCATGTGATTATTTTATCAAGATCATATATTGGGTTTAATATATTTTTGTGTGTTGGTTTTCAGAAACTCAATAGTCAATCATCTCAACCTCCTCCAGAAAGTCAATCATCTCAACCTAAGGCAAAGGCTAAGAGGGCAAAAAGGGTTCACCATACTAAGCGGGGCTCATACTCAAGATTCTCAACCAATGTCATCAACACATGATGATGGCATGAATGTGGATCAAGTGGTGGTTCTACAAAGTGGCAAGGTGGAATCCATTACAAGAGTAGCCAAGGAAATATCTCAGCTGATATATTACAACCTAAGGATTTCACATGGAAGGGGTCACAATGTACAACACTTGGGGACCTTGAAGCTGTAGCCAGATCCAAAAGAGAGAAGCTCTAGTTTAGGAAACCAACCAGTGGAGGGCCTAATGCAGATTAATAGCAGTCAACATGGGGTTTTTGGGATTTTTTTTGGTACTAAGCTTATATAGATGTATATATCCAGATTAGGGGATTTTTGGGAATCAACTTCAGACTTTTATGTATGTTTTTGTGCATAGGATGCATTTTTTGGGGCCTAAACTTATGAAGGTGTGGCTGGGATTGTTAATAGGATTAAGCCATTGTTATTAGACCTATGACAGCAACTGTTATTAATTGCCTCTGATTTATGGATTGTACTTGGGATTAATTTGGTAATTGAATGGCATAACCAGTTCCTTAATGATGCAGTGTGTCTATGATGCAGTGTGTGTTTGCAGTGTTTAAGTACATGTGTTTACAGTGTTTGCAGTGTTTAATTACATGTGTTTGCAGTGTGTGTTTACAGTGTGTGTATGCAGTGTTATACAGGTTGGCAATTGCATTGTAGGCTCTGTTTTGAGCCATTGCATTTTGTTGTTTGCATTTGTCTGTTTTGTGTCTGTTTTGAGCAATTGCAGTTTGTTGTTTGCATTTGTCTGTTTTGTGCATGAACACTCAGTTAAAAGGTGCATGTATCATAAATTGCACACCAACCATAAATAAGAAAGTGCAGCAATTGAGTACAACAACTATATTTGCCCATATATTACAACATTTGAAATCACATAAATTGCCCATACATTACAACCAATAAATTACCCACAAAAGATACCCAACAATTACATTCCATAAGTCAACTAATTTCTACCACTATATTGTTAGAACCCGATTCTCAGACCTTGCTCAATTTTCGAGAACCCAAGTTGCTCAAGATAACCCAAGTTGCTTGTTTTCAAGTTTGAATGGGTGGTTCTTCTTTGTCCGAGATAAACATAAAATAAAAAATTGCAATTCAAGTTGCAGTTAACACCCAAATTGCAAACCTTGCCCTAGTTTTGTACTGTTCGAGATCATCTTTCACAGCTTTGATTTCAGCATCCAAATTCTCTAATCTTCTTATTAATCCAGGTATTACTTCTCTTGAACGCTCACACATTGGAGGATCAGCCCAAGCGAAATAATTACAACCACCGTGCCCATCTTCACACCAATCTGGACAACCGAAGAATCTTCTACCGGCATTGTTTGAGCTTCTCCAAGCTGTCTTCATCACTGATTTCTTCATGCACCAGCAGTTTCGATCCATGAGCCCTAATTTTCCTTGATTTTCTTGATCGATTTTCCAAGATCGAGATCTTGTTTGCTACCGAATGACTCTGTAATGGCGTTGGAGAAGATAAAGAAGAAAAAAGTCTGAAATACCCCTTCTTGTGTGGATCTGTGCCTTAGCCGGTCACTTTTGACCGGTTAAGAGAGCAAAGTGTCCAATCTGTTACACATAAGTAAAGTATGGGGTGTACTTAGACACTCTTTTTTCTTTAGGGTGCAAACATCAACACCGGAGTAAAGTTTAGGGTGCAATTTGTCTTTTAGTCTATAAATTACTATCCTAAACTATAGACCATATTTCACTTCGGTGATCCACCTTTTAATTTTGTCAATTAGATGATTGAACTATTAATTTTTTCCACTTCCTTTCAATTGGGTATGCCACGTCAGAAATTGTTGACGTGGCCGTTTGGGTGGGTCAGAGTTAAGCTGATGTGTAAAAAAAAAAAAATTTAATTTTTGATTAAACATTTATTATACATTAAAAGTACAATTGTCAAATCATCTTATATTAAATATTAATACCAATTAAAAACAATAAAAGGCTAAATAAAACAAACAGATACGGATCAAATCTCTCCTCCCCCAACTTCGATCAAAGCTATTCAGTCGCTCAAAGTCTAAAACCAGATTAGAAGAAATCGATCATCACTCACAGAAAATGCCTAACTTCAATCAAAAAATCTGATCAGACGATGTTTTCTTGATAAAATATTCACCAAAACAGAAAAGAAATAATTTTAGGGTTCTGGATTTTTTGGATTGGGAGGTGTCACTGGGCTCTAGATTCAGGAGGTAGTGGCAGGATTCATTGGGATTATCAATTATCAGTCACAGCAAGAAAACAAGAGTACTCAACTAGATTGGATTAAGCAGAGGCAAGTGTAAGCTGTTAGTTAAAGAGGGACAGAGTACATAAATCAGATAATGGGAATGAAGAGCAGCGGAGGAGGAGAGATAGTACAAGTTGAAGGAGGCCATATTATCCGGTCCACCAGCCGAAAGACCGACACAACAAGGTCTACACTGCAAAAGGTTTGAGGGACCGGCGAGTGTGACGACCCCAAATCCAGGTACTTGAAACCCGAACTCGGTTCTCCACGATGCCATTTCTTTAAGCTGAATAATACTAAATAATAATACATTCGAACTTAATTTACATACATCAAAGTTTACTTCCCAGTGCACGTGACCTTCAAATACATTCCTTACAATACTTGAATAGATACCAATACAACTATAACCATTAACTCATAATACACACTTATTCGATCGTTTTCCTTTTTCTTTGTTGATGCATGAGCCTTCAAAGTTCTTTCATACATAACCGAAAACATTTAATTTAAGCAAGGATGAGCATTTAAGTGCCCAGCAAGTAATAGCAATTATATATAAGCTGAAAGAATATAAGTATTCTCTTTACATAACACTTCTACAACGAATTGAAAGTTGTGAAGTAATCTGTACTGATAAAAAATTCACATAACAACTCTCTTTCAAATTCTTTAAATTTGGCTCGCTCTACCTTGAATAGGGTTTAAGAAACATACTATGAACATTCTTTTCATTTTCGAAAAGGTTTAGCGTAAATCCATCCGAAACCATCATAACTTACAGCACGGAGGGTGATCATACTGTTGTACCTTGTATTGATCAATACTACATAACTTGAACGAAATTCATCGCTCACTCTATCCGCCTTGCGCCAAAAAATCTTCCCATATAGGGATGTTCATACATGCACGGTTCCAAACCCAGAAGGTTTTAATCTTCTTTCAACAATAATATGTAATTCAACATATATATACGGGTAATTGACAAAGGTGTATCAACATGTGAACAAATGCCATGATTATCCAAGTGGGGACACTTGTATAACCATTTAGAAATCAACTTAAACAGAATATATATCCGAAAGCTAACATGTTGATAATCAAAGCGTGCACATAATGCATGCGTAAATAGAATAATTCTCAAACTTACTCATGTCCATTGCATAAAGGAAATGCAAAGGTAAGATACTTGCACCGATTCAACGATTACAACTCTCAACTTAGGTTTTATCTCTTTATCACAACCTATCAATAATCGGATCATTCGTTCGATTAGAACAATATATCATAACACATAATCATGCTTTATTACAACAAGACATAGTCTAATCACATAATCACACGGTGATCATACTTTTAGTTCCTATTCTATACTTGAAATATTTTTATACATTTTCAAATATCTCATCCATGCTTCTCTTCTGAAGTCTTTTCTTTCTATTATAGAAGGTCGACATTTTTGTCCGCATCGGCTGACTTTTTATCGGGTAAATCTTGAGTCTAAGACTCTTATCCTATACCTCAACATACAGTAAATATCAAACATTTTATTTTTAATCATTTTTGAATTTTCCGTAAATTGAAAAATTTAAAATAATTCAAATCTGTACTTCTAGGGCCTATAGTGATATAATCATTACTATAGGTGTTCCTCAAAACTTCATAACTTCATAATCGGTTCTCAAGTCACTAGTTTGTAAAATTTATAACTTTCAAATATCGGAATCATAATTAAATGATTTAAACATTAAACAATTTCATTATCATTAATAGTTTAATTAATACTAAACTATTAATGAAACCATCGCTAAAATATAAAAGTTATTTATAATAACTCAAACTATTTTTAAAACATTTATATTACCCTAAATAATTACCATTAATATTTAAATATTAATGTACTTATTTATCCAAATATTAAAAGTCATTAATTATAACTTAAAATATTTTTAAATCCTTAATATCCTCTTTAAATGGTTTTAAATAAGTAAAACCATTTTTAAACTATTTATTTAATATTAATCATTAAATAAACTAAATATCATTAATATTATCTTAATATCATTAATATTTAATTATTAATGAAATTATCATTTAAATATTAAAAGTTATATTTTATAACTTAAAATATTTTTAAATACCTTATTTTCATTTAAAATAATTTTTATAATATTAAAATCATTTTTAAACTAAATTATTTAATATAATCATTAAATAACTTTAATATCATTAATAATTATTAATTAATGAAATTCATCACAAAATATTAAAAGTCATCACAAATAACTCATTTACATAATCAATTCCAAGCCAAAATAAACATAGTAAACTAACTAGTTTATTAACAACACTAACTAAACTTCAAAAATTCAAACTTTAACTAACAATTAAAAATAATAACATTACAAAAATTAAATAAGAAACATACCCGGAAATACGAATTCCACAGACTGAATACGACTTCCACGCCTAAAATTTAACTAAGGAGATCTTTATAAAAGTTTCCCACAACAAACCCTTTCTCAAAATTGGAGGCTTTATTATTGGTGAATGAAACAAAGGCCAAGCCCTTCTATTTATAGGTTTAGAAAATGGTGAAGTTCTCAATTTAGTCGATGTGGGACTTGGTTTATACTAATTTTTCAATAGCTCACTTTATGCGATTTTCTAACGCATTGCTCATAACTCCGATTAATCTGATTTTTGGATATGTTATACATGGTATGTAAGACTATTTTAAAAAAAACCGAATTACCCAATTCGGGTTCATTAGGTAGCCCAGCCAACAAAGTCGTCAAAAGTGGACGTTCATATGCTTTTCAATCTCGTTTCACTTTTACCTCTTTCGCTAAAAAGCAGTCATAACTCTTTCATTTTAAAACATTTTTGAGCGATTCTTGAGCCCATGAAGCTAACTTCTGGGGCTACAACTTTTATTCTTTACCATTTCCAAATTCCTAACACATCAGCCCAGAAATTCCGTTCAAATGGACTGCACCGCACTTGTTGGGAAGTTTTGACACTACTACTTTGAAATGTCATAACTCTCTCCTCCCGATATCGGATTTAGTCCGTTTTGGAGTCTATGGAAAGCTTATTCGGTGTACTATAACATACCAAAAGCCCAGAAGGTTTTGGAAACATTAACTGATCGAAACAGTGTCCCGAATAGAACATCCCGCTTGACTTTCGCTTTTGAGAAATTTGACACATTTCCTTCCAATCACCGTAATTCCCTCATCCGAGGTCGGAATGAGGTCATTCCAAAGCCTATGGCTTCCTAACTCGATGCACTACAACATATCAATAGCCGGACCTTTTAAAGTACAAAAGTAGACGAGAATGCTCCCATTACAAACTACCCAAAAATAGTTTATCATGATCGATCAACCATGTTTGACCATCTATAACTTCTAATCTATACATGATATGGACTTGATTCTTTTTGCAGATTAAAGACCACATATCAGGCTACACATAACAACTTTTGAAGAACAAAACTCATGATCGAGCAAAGAGTTATGGCCTCTGACATTTGGTGAAAAAATAATGAAATTGGTTTTTCCAACTTGCTTAAATCTTCAAATTCGTGCACTTTGATGTTATGGGTCTTTGATTTATCAACCCATATCATCAATTAACATTCTATTACACAACTTTAAACAATCAATTGCATCAAATAACATCGAATCAAAGGATTTCTAGGTTTAGTGTTCTTATACCCTTTTTGCCAAAAATTCTTGATTCTTGCTTCTGATTTGTTATGGGTGATGGTTGGGCTTTGTTTAAGAGTGTATGGGCAATCTTGTACAAGGCAATTAAATGTAATATTTAATCACTAGATTTAATTCTTATAATTTACCAATTAACTTCTATCCTTTGGTAAATTAAAACACTTATCAAGAATATCGAAATTAAAACGGTAATTAAAATTAGGGTTTCTCAACGTCATCAATTAGGGTTTCTAATTGACCATTAAGTGGTTCTTTAATTATCGTGTATGTTACTTAACACGTCGTTACACGGTTTCTAATTTCAACCGGTTAGGGTTATAATAATTGGGTTTGTCCACAATTATCGACGTCACAACGATAATTAGGGTTTCTTCTAATTACCGATATTCTTATTCACAATAATTTCATTATACGATCAATACTACTCGGAAATATCCCATGGCGAGTTTAATAATTGGGGTTTTCAAAGACGGTAATATCTTTGTGACCTAATTGTACCGTCATTCTTTCAATATTATCTGTCTCGACATACCGAGTACATAATTATGGTCTTTGTAAAATAATATAATATTATTATTCTCATCTCTTGATCACAATCCCAATCCGGGGTTTGGATCTCAGTATCCGACTTATTCTTCGTACACATCATCAATAATCAAGTTAAAATAATTAACTTAAATATTACGAACAATTCATATAATAAAATATTTATTATATAAATCTAATTATCACATCATATATTATTTCAATCATGTTTTCATGAAAAATAATTAATAAAAACATTTAGAATTACGAAATTTATTACCATATAATTTGTGGTAATTAATAATTCCAAAATTATTTCTAATTTTTCAAGTAATAAATGTATTACGCATTTATCGTTCACTTTACTTGACACTTAGTCTCGTCATTAAATAAAAAAAATTATACATAAAATTTCTTATTTATTTTATATAGAAAATCTCGGGTTATTACATTCACCCTCCTTATAAGGATTAGTCCCCGGAATCACCGCTTTAAAAACTCATACGCTTGCGGAAGAATACATAGCATATAATCATCAGACGTAGATCTCGATCATACTTGATCGAACCGATCTTTAATTATTCATCATAACATGCTCATCCGATTAAGCGTAAATATAAGATATATAAGTTATTCAAATAGCACACTGGAGTTACTGCTTCCATTTGCCCAAGTATCCCTGTCATGTTGTAAACCCTGAGTTGCTTTCGTTGGGTTACTTAGTTGAGTTTAGTCACGAAATTGCTAACTTCCCATTGCTTCTCCCCGTGGTTACGTTCCTACCTCCATTCCCCTCGTGGGCGGTTCCTCACCTTATGCTCGATCGATCCACATACGAAGCATCCACCGATCATCCTTGAGTTGGGGCGGTTGGGAGAGATATGATCCTCTTGCCAAGACTTCACAAAGATACAAACTTGCCCTTGGAGACACTCGCCAGAGTGATTCTTCCCATGATTCTTAACCTTGACCGCACTACATGCTTCTTTATACCTTCCTGCTTTCTTGCATTTTCTCGGAAAAATTCCTCATTCTTTTCTCACCCTTTTTCCCACTACTACTTTCTATCTTTCTTTGTTCCTCCCGACTTGCTTTTTTGTTCTTCTTCTCCTTATGGTAGAGGCTCATGGCCTCACTTCCTGTTCAAAGAATGATAGCCTTCTCCATGAGTCTTTGCAAAAGTATTGATTTGCAAGATCTTGACTTTATTATAGAGAGCGGGGTTTTAAGCCCGGCTCAAATCTCCTTGCCTTCCTAGCCTCTGTATCCACTGATGTGGAGCGAACCTAGCTAACTCATTAAATTTTGCGGCATACTCCGCAACAGTCATGTTATGCTGCTTTAACTCTAGGAATCTCACCTCCATTCTAGACTGCATACTAACAGAGAGATAGTTTTCGAAAAATAAATCCTTAAACCTATCCCAAGTAATTTCTTCTTCTCCTGCCCGAGTCTTATTTGCCTCCCACCAAAAGTTAGCTTCCCCTTTCATCATATAAGTGGCAAAAGCGGTCTTTTGTCCCTCATCTACTTTAGCGATTACGAACGCCTTCTCTATCTCGTTCACCCAAGTCTGGGCTTCTATAGGGTCAACTGATCCTCTGAATTCTGATGATCCTACGACTTTGAAGTCTTTGAATTTTGCCAAGTAATTGTCTGGCTGATTTCCCGCAAGTTATTCCTATGGTACAGTTGTCCCTCACTCCCTCTCACAAGAAGATCCCACTATTAAGTGTGACAGTGCCATTTTCAATAGAATATTATATAGGAGGATAAGATGTGAGGCATGAGTTTTAATAATGATATACTAATAAGCAAGACTTATTTTTCATATTATTAGGATAAGGTGTGACTTGTACGGCAAGTCTGAGTCTTAATTATATGCCAATTATATACCAATGACACGAGGCCTCATGATTATTACTTATTATTTAATTTGGTCTATTACAAAAATGATCAGTGCAAACATGCATGTTTTAGTCGAAGACTGTGGCAAAAAGAAAACCAAAATATAATAATATAGTCGTAGTTATATATATATATATATATATATATATATATATATATATATATATATTCAGGCATGCTCCAGTACTGAATTCCCCCATGTTTCCCATTGTTTGAAATGAAGCCAAAAGAAACAACCAAACAAACAGGAGCTGATCCATTTTTTGTGGCATCGGAAATTAAGGGTGTGAATCTCATTCTTTCATGTAAATATATTAGGCATGGGCTTTTGGGAGTTCAACAAAAGGTTTGCCTCGTGTTGTATGGTACATGCATGGGGACATGGAGTTGATAAGAAGAAATATATATTTTCTTAATTTGAATTATATAAGCAATGCAATGAGATAATATGCAATCATCATCACTACTTATGTCATACGTAACTATAACTAGTACTCAGTTTTGGGAAGCCCACAAAGATCTACTTCAGTCGTATGTTTTATTATGTTTTTGACATATTTATTCTTGATCTTTAGAAGAGATAATTAAAATAATATTTTTTAATTACACATAAGCATTAGTTTGTTTAGTCAGTGAGTCACGTCAGCAATTTCTGAAGTGGCAGCCTCAATTGAATGAAATTGAAATTTTTTTTATTAATTCAATCATCTAATTGACAAAATTGAAAGGTGAATCACCGAAGTAGAATATGGCTTATAATTTAAGGTAGTAAATTATATTTAAGCCTATATCTTTTATGACTATTTTATGATATATATATATATATATATATGATATAAAAAATTACATGTGGATATTATATTTAGTTTTTTTTTATTTGGTTAATTGTGCATCATTTCTAATTATTAGTTGATTAAATATTTTTTTGGTTATTAATTTAACATTGTGCAAGAATTTTAAAAAAATTGAAACTTTGAAAACTTTATTATGATTCATGAATAGATGCGGATGCCAGATGCGGATACAGATATGTGGATATTTGATATATTTATTTATATTATATTATATAAAACAAATATAGGTAATATTCGTAGTAATTCGAATATTATCCATCGTGTATATCCGTTAGATACGAATACGAATATGAATATGAATATTAAAAAAAACAAATACGAATACAAATATATCTATCTCTATTTGTATTTGAAAATATTCGTTTATTTAATTAATTTATAGGGACTTTTATTTATTTAATTTATCATTATATTCTATATCCAAAGGTGGGAAATTTGCAGGAAGGTTCACACCAATGTGCGACCCACTCCCCATAACTAAAACTTTGGATGCCTATAATTGGAACTTTCCTCTTCCTGCATGTGAGAATGGGTGGAATCATAGCCAATCCAATCCCCATATATAACCCATAGCCAATTCAATTCCCGTATATATATAGAATTGATATTTTTTACAAATAAATTTGATATTTTTTACAAATATTTTCTCCCATATGAGGTGGACCCTCTTTACTATTTATGTGAGGAAAGAAGAATTTAGTTTATAAAACTATCAAATTTACTTGTGAAAATAACAATTTTCTCTCTCTCTATACATATATATGTTAGAATTATAGGATTATACATACGCACACAAACGATAGAGAATTAAGAAGAACACAAGAGATTTACGTGGTTCTCCAATTTGGGTACTCCACAGGCGGTGGCTTATTGTTTATTGATGATTCCTTGGTTACATAGGACTTTACAATAGATAATATATATACCTACTAATCCTATTCCAACCCTACTTCATATTATGGTCAATTACCCATAATACTGTAAGACCCCAACTTTTATGAATAAAAAATAATTTTTTGAATTATATTTTTGAATATTATAGTATTGATTTGATATAATGTTATAGTTGTGGGTAATATTTATAAATTTTGTAAAGTATCTGTGAGTTGTTATATAATATTAGATGATTGGTGGGGAATATTCGTTTTAACGGGGAATATTCGTGCAACAAGACAATCATTGGTGGACCCCACAACGAAATTATTGTCGAATTGAGAAAATGACAAAAATACTTTATGAAAATAACGGCGGAGGTGTTATCGTTAAAAGCTGTTGAACTACCCATTAGTAAAAAAATGCGATGTCTGGTAGTTAAAGATGACGCTGCAGTATTGATTATTGATCTTACGTGAGAAGTCACTCAATTTATACTCATTTATTTCTTTACGATAATTCTTTGCATCATATTTCTCGTATTATTGATTCAATTATTGTTATAATATCATCTCGCATTATATGATATATTATTAAATCAATAATTGAGGCCAATGAAGTTATTCTAATTATTATTTGCAATATTGACATATGTCAGAAGTTACATCGAGGAGAGGTTTGGTCACCTAATTGCTTGCGGCCGATAAAGAGAAATCCTTATCGAAAAGCCCCCTGCTCTCGCAGGAGCGATTTGGTTGTTAAATATTGTGAATTATAATATTAATGATGAATAAGTTCGTGTTGATTAAAGATGAATTTTATAGTTCCATTGTATTTGGACTTATTTGTGTTAGTATAATTGATGTCGGAGGATATATTGTTCGATTGGATATTCGGGACACTTTTAGGTGTGAATCTATTCACGAGTTTCTTATTCACGAGTTCTTATTTATGGGTCTTATTCACCCGTAAGATATATTTATTTTCGGTCAAATCATTTTTGGGTACAATATTATTCCATGAGGAGATGTCTTTAATTTTTGAATAGTTGGTTGAAGATATAATAATAAATCAATATGAACCATTTGGTGGAAGTTATAATAGTAAATCAATATGGATCATTTGCTTTAAAGTTTTAATAGTAAATCGGTATGGACCGTTGTTTTAAGTTTTAATAGTAAACCAATCTGGATCGTCCGTTTAAAAGTAAATCAATACTGGACCGTTCGTAAGTTAATTCTTATCGATCCATTCTTACATAAATAGAAGCTCATTCCTTCATTATTTCTTACGAATCAATTGAAACTCTAGAGAGAATTATAAGAGAACCTATAGAAAAAGTATTCTCGCTTCTTCCCTACTCTTATATTCGGTTTCTTTTACGGTAAGGATGTTATTTGTTGTACTCATGAAGAGAACTTACGTTATTCCATTATTTATTATTACATTGGAATAACCTATATGTGTGAACTACCCTATACATGGTGACATTAACACAATATTTCGTTCTTTATTATTACGTAGAGAATATCGTATGCATGCGTTCTGTGGGACACTCGTTCCATTATTTATTATTCGGAATATCCTGTTTGTGCGTTCTGTGGGACCTGGTTCCATTATTTATTATTACGCCGGAATATCACATGCGTGTGTTTTCTTGGGACTGGTTCCATCCTTTATTATTACATTTGAATAACTGCGTATGCGATACATCGCATGTATGGTAATTTCTTTTGTTATTCCATTCTTTATTATACTCGGTTGGCTAAAACTTTGACTTCTATACCTATGAAATTAGTGGAATATCTTTGATATTTTTGGCTTCATCCGATATATTTTCATGGAAATATTCTTACGAGCATTCTTGAATTTTACTCTATAAAGCGATATCATGTTGACAATTTGGGCGTTATCAATTCCTAGATAAATTAATTCTTGAACTTTTTTATTGAATTCTTATATCATTGTCATCATCCTCATGTTTATATTTTGTTGAAAGTCATACGTGGCTGTAGTGCATAGATGGACTTGGTATGATTATGACGAGGATTATTATTGTAATCATGGCCGTAATGTTACAAATGATGTGATAAAAGTCCTCATTGGCCCGTAGTGCATTGATGGACGAGTTGTTGGCATGATCATGACCATTAATGAATACGAATGTCCTTGGCACAGTAGTGCGTGTATAATTTGTGGTCGTGATACTTTAAAGAATATCCTTGGGTAGTAGTGCGAGGGTGATTCGATGGTGTAGATTATTTATTAATTTGAGTCCCAACGATAAAAGTGATGAAAAACCTTTTAAATCATAGAAGATAGTAGATTTTATTCCCTACTTGACTCTTCTAATGGATTGCTTGTTTATTGCTTGATTAAACTTGATAGTTATTATATTTTATCGGTTTAACATTTGAAGGCTAACGATAAATTATTACGCATTATCTTAGTCATAATATTTCTTCTTGGGCTAGTTGAGCTCACCCTTTCTTTCACTTTGTACTCTTCTTGAAATGAGAAGCGTAATTTGGGACTAGTCGAGAGGAGCAGTGATGGTCCTAGATGGTGCATTATTAGTCCTCACTATTCTACGTGAGATAGTGTGATAATAATTGTAATGAGGACTCCTTTTGAGTTTGTATAATCTCTAGTAGACAATATTTGTATTCAAACTCACAATTTATGTTTTGTCGTATTGTACACGACAGTTGTATTATTAAGTTGTATTTGAATTCTGTACCATATATCTGGCGTGTAAGACCCCAACTTATTATAAATAAAATTGAATTTCCTCTAATTATTATTGTGAATAATAAGGTATTAATTTGATATAATTCTCCGGTTATGGGTGAAATGTGCAAATTTTGCAAAATATGCAAGTGGTTATAAAATAATCATTGTTATCGGAGAATATTCATTTGGTTGTGGAATATTCTTGTTGTCAGGGAATATTCGTACGACGGCGCAGTCATTTGTGGGCCCCATAACAGAATAATTGTCGGATGAAGAAAATGACAAGTTTGAGTTTTTATAAATAATGGCGTAGTTATTCTGAATTAACCTTTGTTGAAATACCGGTGGTTAAAATCGATGTCTGGCGTTGATGCATGATATTGATGAATTATTGATCCTTACGTAAAGAAGGCCTTTACTTTCAATAATTGTTATTGTAATTCTTTATTCAATATTTTATTTTATTGATTCAATAATTGCTGCGTTGATATTTTATATTATTGTTGTTTTGATAATTATCAACTGCATGATATTTTCCATTATCGGATCAATAATTCATATTATTTGAATAATATTATTAGATAACATTATTGAAATGTCTAGAAAGTTACATCGAGGGAGGTTTGGTCACCTAATTGTGCGCCGATAAGGAGAAATTCTTATTGAAAGCCCCTCTTTCACAAAGAATGACTGGTTGTCATAAATGTGATTACGTAATATTATTTGTGAATAATTAATCATTGATTCATATGATAAGGAAATATTTATTTTATGTGGATATAAATGGTGGATTTATTTATGTGGTTATAAATGAAGGAATTAATGTTGAGGTATTTTATTAGAATTTTGTCGGATTGGAGGTATTAAAAATCAAACCAGTGTTTTTTTGAGATACATTGCGGGAGTTATAATTTTTAATCCGACCGTTGGATCGTTGTAATTTTTGGATATGTTATACTTATATAAGTTGAGTATATGTACACAAATTTTGAACCGTTAAAAATGAGCATATGATTTGTTATGAATTTTAAGAGGTGGCTGATTCGGAAATCAGGTTATAAATTATTTTGGTGGAAAATTCTAGAATTAAGTGGGCCCTACTTGTGGTTGGTGAAGAAATGTGCTGAATTTTATTTCAAATGTGGTGGGTGGGAATAGTAGCAGGTAAAGCCATCAGGTTGCATGTGACACCCCCAAAATAGGCATATAACACCCATTCTGAGTCGCCAAATACATGGTACAGAAAACAAACTACAACTTCAATAATACAATTGTTGTGCAAAATACGACAACACATACTGTGAGTTTAAATACAAATATTGTCTTCTAGACAATATCCACACTCAAATAAGTCCTCATTATAATTATTCAAACATTATTTTACAGAAATAGTGAGGACTGCTAAAACATCTTTCTAGAACCATCACTCCGTACCCCGACTAGTTCCTGCTATGTTCTCACCTCCTGAGAAAAATGAAACAAAAAGGAAAAGGGTGAGTTCAACTAGCCCAGTAAAGAATATTATGACTAAGATAATATACAACAAATTATCGTTAGTCTTCAACAGGGAGAAATCCGATAAAATATAATAAACAACAAGTTTTAGATCAACAACTGCAGCGGAAACAGCAATCCATTAGAAGAGTCAAGTAGAGAATGAGTTCTACTATCTTCTAAGATTTAAAAGTCCATCATCAATATTTTATCCCTGTAACAACAATCAATATACATCATTAATCAAATATTCATCTTTGCACTTCAGGCCAAAGATGTGACGCCCCCAAAATAGGTATACAACACCCATTCTGAGTCGCCAAATACATGGTACAGAAAGCAAACTATAACTTCAATAATACAATTGTCGTGCAAAATACGACAACACATATTGTGAGTTTAAATACAAATATTGTCTTCTAGACAATATCCACACTCAAATAAGTCCTCGTTCTAATTATTCAAACACTATTTTACGAAATAGTGAGGATCTGCTAAAACATCTTTCTAGAACCATCACTCCGGTACCTCGATTAGTTCTCTTTATGTTCTCACCTCTTGAGAAAAAGGGAACAAAAAGGAAAAGGGTGAGTTCAACTAGCCCGATAAAGAATATTATGACTAAGATAATATACAACAAATTATCATTAGTCTTCAACGGAAAAAATCGATAAAATATAATAGCCAAACAAGTTTTAGATCAACAATTGCGGTGAAATAGCAATCCATTAGAAGAGTCAAGTAGAGAATGAGTTCTACTATCTTCTAAGATTTAAAAGTCCATCATCAATATTTTATCCCCGTAACAACAATCGATATACATCTTTAATCAAATATTCATCTTTGCACTTCTGAGCCAAAGATATTCATTTGTATCACCGGTTGGTCATGTTCATCTCAACACTGTTCATCATCTTTGCACTACTGGGCCAAAGATATTCATCGATTAATCATTTATCTTTTGCCTTACTGGTAGAAGATATTTAGTAATATCATCATTTAGGATTGGAGAGGATGATGAAAAATATTTTAAAGAAAAGCGAATCCGGTGAAGCGGAAGGACATAGTAAGGATTAAGTATAACGGTTTATCCAAGATCAATAATACTTCATAAATACCAATTTTGAAGCGGAATTCAAAAATAAAGATCAAAAAACATGGATCAATCAAAGATAGTAACCATAATAGACATCTTGGACAAAAAGAAAAAAATTTTATTTTTAGGTGAATAGTCTTTATTCGTGAATAAGTGTCAGTATCGTGAATAAAGGTCATTATCACGTGAATAGTAACTCCCAGACACAAAAAGTTCCAAATTTGATAAAAATTCAAATCAATACTTCGGCATATTGATATTGAAGAAATAATATCATATATGAAGAAAATAAAATCCCTTACCTCAAAATATCAGTACTTCTGATCGGAATATCGGTATAAGGCTGAAGGAAACTTGCACTGATGAATAGAAACTCACAAAGTATCTAAATACTCACAAAATACACTCAATAATATAGAGAGAAAACTTATGTTTCTGGTGTGATTTTCAATTCTAACTTAGCCCTCTATTTATAGGAAAATGTTAGCAGACTTGACCTACAACCTGATGGCTGTACCTGCTAATATTCTCACCCACCACATTTGAAAAAAAAATTCAGCACATTTCTTCACCAACCACAAGTGGGGCCCACTCAATTCTAGAATTTTCCACCAAAATCATTTATAAACCTAATTTCGGAATCAGTCACCTCTTAAAATTCATAACAAATCATACGTTCATTTTTAAAGGTTCAAAATTTGTGGACATATACTCAACTTATATATGTATAACATATCCAAAAATTACAACGATCCAACGGTCGGATTAAAAATTATAACTCACACAATATATCTAAAAAAATCTTTGGTTTAATTTTTAATACCTTCATTCAAACAAAAATACCGATAAAACACCTCAACATTAACTCCTTCATTTTTAACCACAATAAATATATCCAACATTTATATCCACATAAAATAAATATTTCCTTATCATATGAATCAATAATTAATTATTCACAAATAATATTACGAATCACATTTATGAATGACGAGCCATTTTCGAGAAAAGGGGCTTTCAATAAGAATTTCTCCTTATTGGTAGCTTGATTAGGTGACCAAACCTCTCCTTGTGAGAACTTTCTAGACATTGTCAATAATGCTATCTAATAATATTATTCAAATAATATGAATTATTGATCCGATAATGGGAAATCTTGTGCGATGACAATTATTGAAACAACAATAATATAAAATATCAACGCATGACAATTATTGAATCAATAAAATAAAATATTGAGCGATAACTTCTTTGTAACAATTATTGAGTAGTGTGCTTCTTACGTAAGGATCAATAATTCATCATCATCGTGCATCCACGCGTATTCTTGTATTTTAATCACCGGGTATTCCAAGCGATTGTTACTTGGTAATAACTACTGTGAATTATTTATAAAAACTCAAACTTGTCATTTTCTTCATCCAAACAATTATTACATTATGGGGCCCTGAATGGACTGTACCATCGTATGAATATTCCCAAACAACAAGAATATTCCACGACTAAATGAATATTCCCAACAACAATGATTATTTTATAACCACTTGCATATTTTGCAAAATTTGCACATTTCACCCATACCCGGAGAATTATATCAAATTAATACCTTATTATTCACAAATATAATTAGAGGAAATTGATTTTATTTATAATAAGTTGGGGTCTTACAACCTCCCTCCTTATGAAATTTCGTCCTCGAAATTGACATACGTACCTAGTGTTTGAAAAGGTGAGGATACCTCGCTTTCATTTTCGATTCAACTCCCGGTCATTTCTTGATAGCATGGTTTCTCCATAAAACCTTAACTTGTCTTTATAACCTTGAGTGCGTAGGACATGCTCTTTTCTATCCAAGATCTTAACAAGTACTTCTTCAGACGTTAAATCTTGATTATCTCAAATGCGGTTCTAACGCGATAATATGGTTTGGTCTTTCACATATTTCTGAAGCATGGATATGTGAAAAACATTATGAACACGAGACATACTTGGAGGTAATCGCGAGTCTATAGGCCACATTTCCTATTCGATCAAGAATCTCAAATGGACCAACAAATCGTGGATTGAGCTTTCCTCTCTTCCCAAATCTTGTAACTCCCTTCCGTGGTGCAACACGTAACAATACATGATCCCTAATATTAAATTTCACGTCTTTTCGTTGAAGATCCGCATAACTCTTTTGTCGATCTTGTCTTGGTTTTGTATCGTTGTCGAATCATTTGGATCTTTTACGTAGTCATGCGTACTAATTACGGTCCCAACAACGTTCTTTCTCCCCCTTTCGCCCCGAAAGATCTTTGGAGAAGCGACACTTTCTTCCATACAACGCCCTCAAATGGAGCCATGCCTATACTTGCGATAAGCTTTGTTGTTGTAGGAGAATTCCACGATTGGCAATACTTATCAACTTCCTTTAAAATCTAGGACACAAAGTCTTAATAGATCTTCAAGGGTTTGAATAGTCCTCTCTGATTGTCCGTCCATTTGAGGATGGTATGCCAAACTGAATCATAAATCCGTGCCCATATCTTTCTGCAAGCTAACCCAAAATCGTGAAGTGAATCTTGGGTCACGATCCGAAACTATGGATACTGGCATGCCATGCAATCTCACAATCTCATTCACATACATGCGAGCAAGACGTTCAAGGGAATAAGTATGGAATAAGTCTCACGTATCGGTAAGAAATGGGCAGACTTGGTTAATCTATCAACAATAACCCAAATCGCATCTATGCCTTGAGAAACTTTGGGAAGACCTACTGTGAAATCCATAGTAATGTGTTCCCACTTCCATTTCGGAATCTCAAGTGGTTGTAATGGACCCTTTGGCACTTGATGCTCCGCCTTTACACGTTGACAAGTTAAACACCTCGAGATAAACTCTGCGATCTCTCTCTTCATATTGTTCCACCAAAATGTATGTCGAATATCATGATACATTTTAGTACTCCCAGGATGGATTGCAAAGCGGTATGTTGTGTGCTTCCATCATGATTCTATCTTCAAGTCGAATCGTTAGGAACACAAAGTGCGGAGTTGAATCTAAGTATTCCTTCTTTATCGATTCTCGCTTCGGAATAACACCTTCTTGCACTTTTCTTCTTCATACGCATCGACTCCATGTCGTAAAGTAGCTTGAGCGAACTTTAACTTTATCGATTAAAGTCGGTTCTCTACTCGTATATTCGCCATCATCATGTGGGTCCACGGAGTCTTTAATTCTACCTCCATCCTTTGCAAGTCATACAGAATGGGCCTTTGCATTAACAATATCGCTTTTCGTACTTGCGTATGATCTTCACTCGATGCGTCATTTCTACGTTCGCTTTTCCATGATGATATTGAATAGTGTGATCGTAATCTTTCAATAGTTCAAGCCAACGTCGTTACGCGCATGTTGAGTTCTTTTTGGGTGAAGAAATATTTGAGGCTTTTATGGTCCGTATAAATCTCCACTTTTTCCCTATACAAGTAGTGTCTCCAAATTTTTAGCGAATGAATACATGCACGCTAACTCTAGATCATGAGTAGGATAATTCCTCTCATATTCTTTGAGTTAGCGTGAGGCATAGGCTATGACTTTCTCATGTTGCATGAGAGCGCATCCTAACCCTTTGCACTCGAAGCATCATTTGTATATAACAAATCTATCCGCAGTACGGATGGTATTGCGAGCCGGTCTTGAAATGAGTCTCTCTTGAGCTCTTAGAAACTCTTCTCGCATTCCTCGCTCCATACAAATTTTGTATCTTTCCGAGTCAACTGAGTTAGCTGAGTAGCGATTCGAGAAAATCCTTTCACGAATCTCCGATAATAACCAAATTAAGCCCAAAAAGCTACGTGACTTGATCCGCAGACTTTGGTTGCTCCCTAACTTTGTCTTCGCTCAATCTTGGCAAGGGTCGACAGATACTCCATGTTTTGACACCACGCGTGCCCAATGAATGCTACTTCCTCAAGCGAACTCGCATTTCTTGATTGGCATAAAGTTTGTTTTCACGAAGCCTTTCAAGTATCGACTTCAAATGGTGCTCATGATCTTCACGGCTTTTGGAATAGATGAGGATGTCATCAATAAAGACAACAACAAATGATCCAAATATTCCTTGAATACACGGTTCATCATATCCATGAAAGCGGAGGAGCATTAGTCGATCCAAAAGACATGACTAAGAATTCATAATGCCCGTCTTAGGAGTTACGAAAGCAATCTTTGGAATATCCTCGGTTTTTAATCTACGATTGATGATATCCGAACAAAGATCGATCTTTGAAAAGAATTGCTCCTCCTTATTTGGTCGAGCAGGTCATCAATGCGAGGTGGCGGATACTATTCTTGATGGTGACATGGTTTAATTCTCGATAGTCAATACAAAGTCGCATACTCCCGTCTTTCTTCTTTTACGAATAAAATAGGAGCACCCCGAGGAGATGTCTTAGGGACGAATGAAACCTATGTCTAATAATTCTGTAGTTGGACTTTTAACTCCACGAAGTTCAATAGGAGCCATTCGATATGGGGTTTTAGAAATGGATTTTGTGCTTTGGCTCAAGGTCGATAAAGAATTCAATATCACGTTCGGGGTAGGTAGGGAAGTTCTTTAGGAAATACATCGAGAAATTCTCTAACAACAGAAAAATTATTTCAAATCTGACTTGTCTTTGTTCAAATCCATAACATGGGCTAAGAAAGCTTGACATCCATTTTTAATAAACGAATAGCTTTATGGCTTGATATGATAATGACTGATTTTAGTGGTTTAGTTGTTTGAATTCGTATGACAGGTTGGTTAGGAATATAAAAACTAATAACCTTACGAAAACAATCAATTTTGGCATGATGAGTGGTTAACCAATCAATTCCTAAAATCATATCAAAAGCAAGTATCTTTAAAGATATAAGATCAAGCGTGTAATGTGATAGTGCCAACTTGGATCATGCAAGATTTATAAAGCTGTAGATGTAACGAAGGTTTCACCCAGCGGAGTTTCAACAGATAAGTCAAAGTCTAATTTCTCCGAGTCAAGTTTAAGCGTTGAACACAAGCGGGAAAGATAAAAGAATGGGTAGAGGCGGTATCTAGTAAGGTATAAACTTCGTAAGAGTTCAAGATTAGCTTACCCGTAATCACCTCGTTAGGAGTTCTCGCGTTTTGGCGATCCACGACAAACGCTTCTTCCGAGAAGCCGTGATTTCGACTTATCCGGGATGACCCTTGGAGTCACCATCCCCGTTGAACTTGGTTTTCTTCTGAGAATAATCCCGAGCTATGTAGCCTTCTTTTCCACAGTTGTAACATACCTTGGATTGTTGTGGACAGTTTGGGCTGATATGTCCCTCTTTCCCGCATTTGTAACATCTAATTGGCGGTCGTTCTCCTCCCCTAGAATTTGTTCTTTGGTCTTTGGTTACATTGTTGATGTCTTCCGTCATTGTTGAATCTCCTCTTTTAAAATTTCCACTTGACTCACCTCTCCTATTATCATGGCCACGATGACCACCCGAGTGGTTCGCGCTTTGTTCGTATTTTTCCTCCTCGTTGGTTATCATCGCTCACGATGATTCACATCACCTTATGTATGATACTGGTTGTGGTCCCTCGGTTGAACATACTCATTATCTCGCTCTAATAATTGAGCCTTGTTTACAACATCGAATATAAAAAAAATTATGAGATATAAGATATTCTTAGAATCTCGGGCTTTAGACCTCTCGAAACATCCTCGTCATTCGTTCCTCATTTTCGACCAAATGAGGTGAAACTGGATAACTCGCAAACTTCACCTCGTCTTTGGGACACCGTCATGTTGTTTTGTTCCAGTCTGATAAACTCCACCTCCTTCATATGACGAATACTTTCAGGAAAGTACTTGTCATTGAATAGTTTCTGAAACTTTTCCCAAGACATGCTGAGTGCGGCTAGCTAGGTACGCTTCACAGACTCCCACCAGTAGTCTGCCTCAACACGGAACATAAAGGTGGCGAATGGAACCTTCTGTTCCTCCGTGAATCCCAAGACATCGAATATCTTGGTAATTTGTTTGACCCATGTTTCCTCCATGATCGAATGCGGCTTTCCCTTAAATTCGGTTGTCTGACTCCTTGAATCGCTTGGGTTTGTGACAAAAGCAAGCGCATTCTTATCATTTCCACCGTAGTATTTTGCACGAGTCTCCTCAAATGCGGTTTTGCATGAGCGCAAAAAGCTCTAAACATTCCATCATTCATCGTTTGCTCGGTAGTGTTGTTTACAAGAGGAATATTGCCTTCTGTTACGTTCTCTGGTTTGTAACTAAAGGTTGTTCCACGGTCTCATACACTCCATTGTTAACGTTCTCGTGGCCATTCTTAAATCATCGCCATAAAACAAGGGTTAATTAAACAAATTAACATATCACATAATATCCATATATTAAGACCGACCAACAAATGAGCTTAGATAGGACGCACTAGCGAAGAATTTACTCATCTCTTCCCTCCTAGTTCTATTCCCGGATCTCCGCCGGAGACCATATCCCTAAACTCGATACCAATTTGTGGCGCCCCCAAAATAGGTATACAACACCCATTACGAGTCGCCAAATACATGAGTACAGAAAGCAAACTACAACTTCAATAATACAATTGTCGGTAAAATCGACAACACATCCATGAGTTTAAATACAAATATTGTCTTACAGACAATATCCATACTCAAATAAGTCCTCGTTACAATTATTCAAACACTATTTTACGAAATAGTGAGGGCTGCTAAAACATCTTTCTAGAACCATCACTCCGGTACCTCATTAGTTCTGCCATGTTCTCACCTCCCGAGAAAAGGGAACAAAAAGGAAAAGGTGAGCTCAACTAGTCCGAAGAAAGAATATTATGACTAAGATAATATACAACAAATTATCGTTAATCTTCAACAGAAAAAATCTAATAAAATATAATAGCCAACAAGTTTTAGATCAACAATGCAGTGAGCTTGAGAATCCATTAGAAGAGTCAAGTAGAGAATGAGTTCTACTATCTTCTAAGATTTAAAAGTCCATCATCAATATTTTATCCCTGTAACAACAATCAATATACATCTTTAATCAAATATTCATCTTTGCCTTTATAGGCAAAGATATTCATTTTATATCACCGGTTAGTCATGTTCATCTCAACACTTGTTTGTTCATCTTTGACTACTGGGCCAAAGATATTCATCGATTAATCATTTATCTTTGCACTACTGGTAGAAGATATTTAGTAATATCATCATTTAGGGTGAGGATGATGAAAAATATTTTAAAGAAAAGCGAATTTGATGAAGCGGAAGGACAAATAGTAGGCCTTCCGTATAGCGGTTTATCCAAGATCAATAATACTTCATAAATACCAATTTTGAAGCAGAATTCAAAAATAAAGATCAAAACATGGATACAATCAAAGATAGTAACCATAATAGACATCTTGGAAAAAAAAAATTTATTTTTCGGTGAATAGTGCCGTATACGTGAATAGTGCCGTATACGTGAATAATAACCCCGACACAAAAAGTTAGAAATTCCACAATAAAATCCATACCAATATTTCGGTATAATGATATTGAAAGAATAACATTTCTTAAACTTATAAATAATTTATTTTAATTATTTACACTTTACTAAATAATACATTTAATCATCATAAAATAACAAACTTATAAGATTTCATCACCAATAACCAAAACCGTCTTCAAAAATCTGCATATACCACATATATGATTCTCAAGCCATAAAATCATATTTTTCAATATTCTTCCTTCACATAACATATTTAACTCATTTATTCATAACTAGTCCATTTTCATGAAAAATACCAAATCAGTTCAAAAAATATTTCTTTTTTGAGATTTAGCAGAATATCGTCCCATATTAAACATATATTTTTCTTAGAATTTTTAAAATTCATTTACTATTTTTCATATGGCCAAAACCGCCGAATATATAGACATTTATCATAAATTGTACGTTTATCCAAAAAATTCAAAATTCACAGAGTACACTAATATTATATAGATGTACTCCCAATAAAAATTTCATCAATTTTGGAGTTAACCATAAGGAGTTATAAGCGGTTACTTTTAAAATAGTCTTTTCTCATAAAATTCATAACTCTTAATCTATACATCCAAAAATCACCATTTTTGGACACAATCAATAAAACTCATCAACATATCATTTCAAATTTTTCCAGAATTTTCTGAAGGTCAGAAAAAGTACGAACTAAAAAACATAATAACCCTTAAAATCCCTTACTATCCCTTACCTCAAAAAAGCGAAGACTTACATTTGGATATCGGATATGACTCTGAAGGAAACTTGCACCGATGAACAAAAACTCCCAAAGTATCTAAATACTCACAAAATACACTCAATAATCTAGAGAGAAAAGAGAAAACTTGTTTACGGTGTGATTTTCAATTCTAACTTAGCCCTCTATTTATAGGAAAATATTAGCAGACTTGACCTGCAACCTGATGGCTTTACCTGCTATTCCCACTCACCATATTTGAAATAAAATTCAGCACATTTCTTCACCAACCATAAGTGGGGCCCACTTAATTCTAGAATTTTCTACCAAAATGATTTATAACCTGATTTCCGAATCAGTCACCTCTTAAAATTTATAACAAATCATTCGCTCATTTTTAACGGTTCAAAATTTGTGGACATATACTCAACTTATATATGTATAACATATCCAAAAATTACAACGATCCAACGGTCGGATTAAAAATTATAACTCATAATATATCTCGAAAAAAACACCTTTGGTTTGATTTTTAATACCTCCAATCCAGACAAAATACTAATAAAACACCTCAACATTAATTCCTTCATTTATAACCACATAAATAAATCAATCATTTATATCCACATAAAATAAATATTTCCTTATCATATGAATCAATGATTAATTATTCACAAATAATATTACTGTAATCACATTTATGACAACGGTAAAGTCATTCCTAGGAAAGAAGGGCTTTCCAATAAAATTTCTCTTCTTATCAAGCGCAATTAGGTGACCAAACCTCTCCTTGTGAATTTTCTAGACATTGCCAATAATGATATCTAATAATATTATTCAAATAATATGAATTATTAATCGATAATGGGAAATACTATGCGTTGATAATTATTGAAACAACAATAATATAAAATATCAACGCAACAATTATTGAATCAATAAAATAAAATATTGAGCGATAACTCTTTGTAACAATTATTGAGTAGTGCCTTTCTACGTAAGGATCAATAATTCATCAATCTGCATGCATCCGCGTATTACTATATTTTACCACCGGGTATTCCAATGATTGTTACTTGATAATAACTACTGTAATTATTTATAAAAACTCAAACTTATCGTTTTCTTTATCCGATAATTATTACATTATGGGGCCCACAAATGAGCTACTGGCCGTCAATACGAATATTCCCGACAACAAGAATATTCCACGACCAAATGAATATTCCAAACAACAATGATTATTTTATAACCACTGCGATATTTTGCAAAATTTGCACATTTCACCCATACCCAAAGAATTATATCAAATTAATACTTTATTATTCACAAATATAATTAGAGGAAATTCGATTTTATTTATAATAAGTTGGGGTCTTACAAAAGATATTCATTTTGTATCACCAGGTTGGTCATGTATTTATCTCAACACTGTTAAATCATCTTTGTACTACGGGCCAAAGATATTCATCGATTAATCATTTATCTTTTGCACTACGGGCCAAAGATATTTAGTAATATCATCATTTAGGGTGAGGATGATGAAAAATATTTTAAAGAAAAGCGAATCCCGGTGATCTGGGAGGAAGGACAAATAGTAGGAATTAAGTATAATGGTTTATCCAAGGTCAATAATACTCCATAATAACCAATTTTGAAGCAAAATTCAAGAATAAAGATCAAAACATGGATACAATCAAAGATAGTAACCATAATAGACATCTTGGACAAAAAGAAGAAAATTTTATTTTTTGGTGAATAGTGTCGTATTCGTGAATAGTGCCGTATACATGAATAATGTCGTATACGTGAATAGTAACCCCGACACAAAAAATTCTAAATTTGATAAAAAGTTCATACCAACATTTCGGTATAATGATATTGAAGAAAATATCATTTTAAGAAGAATATAACACCCTTTACCTCAAAATAATCGTACTTCTGACTGAATTTCGGATATAGTGCTGACAGAAACTTGTACTAAAAAATAGAAACTCACAAAGTATCTAAATACTCACAAAATACGCTCGATAATATAGAGAGAGAAAGAAAGAAAGCTTATGTTTCTGGTGTGATTTTCAATTCTAACTTAGCCCTCTATTTATAGGAAAATATTAGCAGACTTGACCTGCAACCTGATGGCTTTACCTGCTACTATTCCCACCCACCACATTTGAAATAAAATTCAGCACATTTCTTCACTAACCACAAGTGGGGCCCACCAATTCTAGAATTTTCCACCAAAATCATTTATAAACCTAATTTCTGAATCAGTCACCTCTTAAAATTCATAACAAATCATACGTTCATTTTTAACGGTTCAAAATTTGTGGACATATACTTGACTTATATATGTATAACATATCCAAAATTTACAACGATCCAACGATCGGATTAAAAATTATAACCCACGCAATATATCTCAAAAATACTGGTTTAATTTTTAATACCTCCATTCAAACTAAAAAATCTTGATAAAACACCTCAACATTAACTCCTTCATTTTTAACCACAATAAATATATCCAACATTTATATCCACATAAAATAAATATTTCCATGTCATATGAATCAATAATTAATTATTCACAAATAATATTACTGAATAACATTTATGACAATGACGGTAGTTCGAGGAAAGAGGGGACTTTTCAATAAGAATTTCTCTTTCTTTGGCGCCTGATTAGGTGACCAAACCTCTCCTTGTGAGAACTTTCTAGACATTGCCAATAATGCTATCTAATAATATTATTCAAATAATATGAATTATTGATCGATAATGGAAAATCATTGTGCAGTGACAATTATTGAAACAACAATAATATAAAATATCAACGCAGCAATTATTGAATCAATAAAATAAAATATTGAACAATAACTACTGTAACAATTATTGAGTAGTGCCTTCTTACGTAAGGATCAATAATTCATCAATACTGTGCATCCACGCGTATTCTTTGTAGGGTATTCAGCGGTGTTAATTCAGAATAATACGCTGTAGATTATTTATAAAAACATAAACTTGTCTTTTTTGTTCATCAAAAGCTTATTATTGTGTTATAGGGCCCATAAATGAGCGTGGTAAATACGAATATTCCCCAACAACAAGAATATTCCACGACCAAATGAATATTCCCCGACAACAATGATTATTTTATAACCACTTGCATATTTTGCAAAATTTTCACATTTCACCCATACCCAGAGAATTATATCAAATTAATACCTTATTATTCACAATAATAATTAGAGAAAATTCGATTTTATTTATAATAAGTTGGGGTCTTACAACCTCCCCTCCTTATGAAATTTCGTCCTCGAAATTGACATACGTACCTGGTGTTTCGAAAAGGTGAGGATACCTCGTTTTCATTTTTGATTCCAACTCCCAGGTCATTTTCTTCAATAGCATGGTTTCTCCATAAAACCTTAACTTGTGGTATAACTTTGGTGCGTAGGACATCCTCTTTCCTATCCAAGATCTTAACAGTACTTCTTCGTACATTAAATCTTAATTTATCTAAATGCGGTTCTAACGCAATAATATGGTTCGGGTCTTTCACATATTTCTGAAGCATAGATATGTGAAAACGTTATGAACACGAGACATACTTGGAGGTAATGCGAGTCTATAGGCCACATTTCCTATTCGGTCAAGAATCTCAAATGGACCAACAAATAGTGGATTGAGCTTTCCTCTCTTTCCAAATCTTGTAACTCCATTCAATGGAGCAACACGTAACAATACATGATCTCCAATATTAAACTTCACGTCCTTTCAAAGAAGATCAGCATAACTCTTTTGTCGATCTTGTGAGGTTTGAATCGTTGTCGAATCATTTGGATCTTTTACGTAGTCATGCGTACTAATTACGGTCCCAACAACGTTCTTCTCCCACCTTGTGTCGGCATCTTGGAGAGCGACACTTTCATCCATACAACGCTTGAATGGATCCATGCCTATACTTTGCTCGATAACTGTTGTTGTAGGAGAATTCCACCAGTGGCAAGTACTTAACCCATTTTTTTTTTAAATCTAGGACACAAAGTCTTAATAGATCTTCAAGGGTATGAATAGTCCTCTCTAATTGTCCGTTCGTTTGAAGATGGTATGCCGAGCTGAATCGTAAATCCGTGCCCATAGCTTTCTATAAGTTAACCCAAAATCGTGAAGTGAATCTTGGGTCACGATCCGAAACTATGGATACTGGCATGCCATGCAATCTCACAATCTCATTCACGTACATACTAGCAAGACGTTCAAGGGAATAAGTTTCTCATATCGGTAAGAAATGGGCAGACTTGGTTAATCTATCAACAATAACCCAAATAACATCTATGCCTTGAGAAACTTTGGGAAGACACAGAACGAAATCCATGGTAATATGTTCCACTTCCATTCAGGAATCTCAAGTGGTTGCAATGGACCCTTTGGAACTTGATGTTCGCCTTTACACGTTGACAAGTTAAACACCTTGAGATAAACTCCGATCGATCTCTCTTCATATTATTCCACCAAAATGTATGTCGAATATCATGATACATTTTGGTACTCCCGTGAGACGGATTACAAAGCGGTGTGTTGTGTGCCTCCATCATGATTCTATGGTTCAAGTCAGAATCGTTAGGAACACAAAGTCTGGAGTTGAATCTAAGTATTCCTTCTTCATCGATTCTCGCTTCTGGAATAACACCTTCTTGCACTTTCTTCTTTCATACGCATCAACTCCAGTGCGTAGCTTGAAAGCGGCTTTAACTTTATCGATTAAAGTCGATTCTACTCGTATATTCGCCATCATAATGTGGGTCCACAGAGTCTTTAATTCTACCTCCATCCTTTGCAAGTCATACTGAGAATGGGCCTTTGCATTGACAATATCGCACTCGTCTTTCGCGATATGATCTTCTACTCAATGCGCCGCCTACTACGTTCGCTTTTCGGGATGGTATTGAATGGTATGATCGTAATCTTTCAACAATGACTCGAGCCAATGTCGTTGCCGCATGTTGAGTTCTTTTGGGTGAAGAAATATTTGAGGCTTTTATGGTCCAGTATAAATCTCAACTTTCTCCCCATACAAGTAGTGTCTCCAAATTTTCAACGCTAATCGATTGCTTTTAACTCTAGATCATGAGTAGGATAATTCCTCTCATATTCTTTGAGTTATCGTGAGGCATAGGCTATGACTTTCCCATGTTGCATGAGAACACATCCTAACCCTTTTGCCGAAGCATCGTTGTATATAACAAATCCATCCAGAACGGATGGTATTTCCGAGCAGTCTTAGAAATGAGTCTCCTCTTGAGCTCTTGGAAACTCTTCTCGCATTCCTCGTTCCATACAATTTTGTATCTTTCAAAGTCAAGCGAGTTAGCGAGTAGCGATTCGAGAAAATCCTTCCACGAATCTCCGATAATAACCATTTAAGCCCGAAAGACTTACGACGGTGGTCACCGACTTTGGTTGCTCCCAACTTTGTCTTTGCTTCAATCTTCGTCGGGTTGATAGATACTCCATGTTTTGACACCACGTGCCCAAGGAATGCTACTTCCTCAAGCCGAACTCGCATTTCTTCAACTTGGCATAAAGCATGTTTTCACGAAGCCTTTCAAGATCGTCGAACAAATGGTGCTTCATGATCTTCACGGCTTTTGGAATAGATGAGGATGTCATCAATAAAGACAACAACAAATGATCCAAATATTCCTTGAATACACGGTTCATCATATCCATGAAAGCAAAGAGGAGCATTAGTCAATCTAAAAGACATGACTAAGAATTCAAAATGCCCGTCTTAGAGTTACGAAGGCGATCTTTGGAATATCCTCGATTTTAATCTTCAAATTTGATGATATCCGAAGCGAAGATCGATCTTTAAAAGAATTGTGCTCTTGCAATTGGTCGAACAGGTCATCAATGCGAGGTGGCGGATACCTATTCTTGATGGTGACATGGTTTAATTCTCGGTAGTCAATCTGAAGTCGCATACTCCCGTCTTTCTTCTTTTCTGAATAAAGCAGAGCACCCCAAGGAGATGTCTTGGGACGAATGAAACCTATGTCTAACAATTTCGTAGTTGGACTTTTAACTCCACGAAGTTCAATAGGAACCATTCGATATGGGGTTTTAGAAATGGGTTTTGTATCCGGTTCAAGGTCGATAAAGAATTCAACATCACGTTACGGGGTAGGCAAGGGAAGCTCTTCAGAAATACATCAGAAATTCTCTAACAATGAAATTCAAATGAAATACGGTTATTTAGATACTTTGTGAGTTTCTATTTTTAGTACAAGTTTCACAAGACTATATCAGAAATTGATTGTAAGTATGGTTATTTTGAGGTAAGGGGTGTTATATTCTTCTTAAAATGATATTTTCTTCAATATCATTATCTAGAAATGTTGGTATGAACTTTTTATCAAATTTAGAACTTTTGTGTTGGGGTTCTTATTCACGATATCGGCCTTTATTCACGTATCGACCTTTATTCAATCGACACTATTCATTCATAGAAAAAAAATTTTTTCCTTTTTTGTCAATATGTCTATAATGGTTAATATCTTTGATTGTATCCATGTTTTGATCTTTATTCTTGAATTTTGTTTCAAAATTGGTTATTATGGAGTATTATTGATCTTGGATAAACATTATACGAATCCTTACTATTTGTCCTTACATCTCTCACTAGATCGTTTTCTTTAAAATATTTTTCATCATCCCGGTCCTAAATGATGATATTACTAAATATCTTTACCTGTAGTGCAAAGATGAATGATTAAGCGATGAATATCTTTGGCCGTGTAGTGCGAAGATGAGCTAGTGTTGAGATGAACATGACTTAATTGGTGATATAAATGAATATCTTTGGCCCAGAAGTGCAAAGATGAATATTGATTAAAGATGTATATTGATTGTTATTCTGAGGATAAAATATTGATGATGGACTTTTAAATCTTAGAAGATAGTAGAATTCTTTTCTCTTGACTCTCTTCAATGGATTCTTTATTTCTCACTGCAGTTGTTGATCTAAAACTTGTTATCTATTATATTTTATCGATTTTTCCTGTTGAAGATTAACGATAATTTGTTGTATATTATCTTAGTCATAATATTCTTTCTTTGGGCTAGTTAAGCTCACCTTTTCCTTTTTGTTCCATTTTTCTCGGGAGGTGAGAACATAGCGAGGAACTAGTCGGGTGCGGAGTGATGGTTCTAGAAAGATGTTTTAGCGATCCACACTATTTACGTAAAATAGTGTTTGAATAATTGTAATGAGGACTTATTTGAATGTGGATATTGTGCAGAAGACAATATTTGTATTTAAACTCACAGATATGTGTTGTCGTATTTTACTGACAATTGTATTATTGAAGTTGTAGTTTGCTTTACATACCATGTATTTGGCGACTCGAGAATGGGTGTTGTATACCTATTTTGGGGCGTCATGATTAGTATCAAAGCTTAGGGATATGGTCTCTGGCGGAGATCAGGAATAGAACTAGGAGGAAGAGATGAGTAAATTCTTCGCTAGTCGTCTATCTAAGCTCATTTGTTGGTGGTCTTAATATAGGGATATTATATGATATGTTAATTTGTTTAATTAACCCTTGTTTTATGGCATTATTTAAGAATGGTTCACGAGAAGCGTTAACAATGGAGTGTATGAGGCGTGGAACAACCTTTAGTCACAAACCAGAGAGAGCGTGCAGCAGGAAGACAATATTCCTCCTGTAAACAACACTACCGAACAAGCGATGAATGATGGGATGTTTGAAGTTTTTTGCATTTTATACGAAAACCGCAACGAGGAAACTTCGTGCACGAGAATACGTATGGAAATGCTAGTAATGCGCGTGACTTATCACAATGCAAGCGATTCAAAAAGTTAGGACCACGAATTTAAGGGAAAGCCGGATCCGATCATGGCGGAAGCGTGGGTCAAGCAAATTACCAAGATATTGGTGTCTTGGGATGCGGAGAAAGCGAAGGTTCCATTCGCCACCTTTATGTTCCGCGGTGAGGCGGACTCTTTGGTGGAGAGTCGTGAAGCGTACCCAACCAGTACATGCTTTCAGCATGTCTTGGGAAACATTTGAGAAACTATTCAATGACAAGTACTTTCACGAAAGTATTAAATCATATGAAGGAGGTGGAGTTTATCGGACTTGAACAAAACAACATGGCGATGTCCCAAAGACTGGCTGGAAGTTTGCGAGTTATCGAGTTTGCACCTCATTTGGTGAAAATGAGGAGCGAATGACAAGGATGTTCGAGAGAGGTCTAAAGCTTAGAGATTCGACAATATCTTATATCTCATAAATTTTCTTTATATTAGGATGTTGTAAACATGGCTCAATTATTAGAGTGAGATAATGAGTATGTTCAATTGAGGGACCCAACTGTGGTCATCTGGGTGATACTTGATCATCGAGAGATGATGATAGCCAACGAGGAGGAAAAATCTGAATAAAGCGGTAACCACTCAAGTGGTCATCGTGGCCGTGATAATAGGAGAGGTGAGTCAGTGGAAATTTCAAAAAGAGGAGATTCAACAATGACGGAAGACATCGCAATGACACAAAGACAAAGACCAACAACAAATTCTAGGGAGGAGAACGACATTGGTTAGATGTTACAAATGCATGGAAAGAGGGACATATCACCAAGCTGTCCACAACAATCCAAGGTATGTTACTGTTGTGGAAAGGAAGGCCACATAGCTCGGGATTGTTTCGTAGTGAAACCAAGTTCAGCGGGGATGGTGACTCCAAGGGTTGTCCCGGATAAGTCAAAATCAGCGGTTCTTGGAAGATCGTTTATCGTGACTGGCCAAAACGTGAAGAACCCGAACGAGGTGATTACGGGTAAGCTAATCTTGAATTCTTGCGAAGTTTATACCTTACTAGATATCGGTTCTACCCATTCTTTTATCTCTCCTGTTTGTGCTCAACGTTTAAACTTGACTCCGGAGAAATTGGACTTTGACTTATCTGTTGAAACTCCGTTGGGTGAAACCTTCGTTACATCTACAGTTTATAAATCTTGCATGATCCAAGTTGGCACTATCACATTACCTATTGATCTTATCTCTTTAAAGATATTTGTTTTTGATGTGATTTTAGGAATTGATTGGTTAACCACTCATCATGCCAAAATTGATTGTTTTCGTAAGGTTGTTAGTTTTCATATTCTTAACCAACCTATCATACGAATTCAAACAACTAAACCACTAAAATCAGTCATTGTCATATCAAGCCATAAAGCTATTCGTTTATTGAAAAACGGATGCCAAACTTTCTTAGCCCATGTTATGGATTTGAACAAAGACAAGTCAGATTTGAATAATATTTCTGTTGTTAGAGAATTTCCTGATGTATTTCCTGAAGAGCTTCCGGCCTACCCCGAGCGTGATGTTGAGTTCTTTATTGACCTTAATGGGATACAAAACCCATTTCTATAACCCCATATCGAATGGCTCTATTGAACTTCGAGGAGTTAAAAGTCCAACTTCTGAGGAATTGTTAGACATAGGTTTCATTCGTCTAGTACATTTCTTGGGGTGCTCCTGTTTTATTCGTAAAGAAGAAAAGGCGGAGTATGCGATTTTGTATTAACTACTGAGAATTAAACCATGTCACCATCAAGAATAGGTATCCATTACCTCGCATTGATGACTGTTTGACCCGATTGCAGAGAGCACAATTCTTTTCAAAGATCGATCTTCGTTCGGATATCATCATTTGAAGATTAAAAGCGAGGATATTCCAAAGCGCCTTCGGAACTCGAGACGGGCATTATGAATTCTTAGTCATGTCTTTTGGATTGACTAATGCTCTCCGCCGCTTTCATGGATATGATGAACCAAGTGTATTCAAGGAATATTTGGATCGATTTGTTGTTGTCTTTATTGATGACATCCTCATCTATTCCAAAAGCCGTGAAGATTATGAGCACCGTTTGAAGTTCGATACTTGAAAGGCTTTGTGAAAACATGCTTTATGCCAATTTGAAGAAATGCGAGATCCGGCTTGAGGAAGTAGCATTCCTTGGGCGCGTGGTGTCAAAACATGGAGTATCTCGTTGACCAGCGAAGATTGAAGCAAGACAAAGTTGGGAGCAACCAAAAGTCGGTGGCCGAAGTCGTGAAGCTTTTACGGGTTTATTTGGTTATTATCGGAGATTCGTGGAAGGATTTTCTCGAATCGCTACTTCGTTAACTCAGTTGACTCGGAAAGATACAAAATTCGTATGAAGCGAGGAATGCGAGAAGAGTTTCCAAGAGCTCAAGAGGAGACTCATTTCGGCACTGTTCAGTAATACCATCCGAATACGGATGGATTTGTTATATCAATCGTGATGCTTGAGCAAAGGGTTAGGATGCGTTTTCATGCAACATGGGAAAGTCGCCTTTATGCCTCACGATAACTCAAAGAATATGAGAGGAATTATCCTACTCATGATCTAGAGTTGGCATCAGTCGTATTCGCGTTAAAAATTTGGAGACACTACTTGTATGGGGAGAAAGTGGAGATTTATACGGACCATAAAAGCCTCAAATATTTCTTCACCCAAAAAGAACTCAACATGCGGCAACGACGTTGACTTGAACTATTGAAAGATTACGATCACACTATTCAATATCATCATGGAAAAGCGAACGTAGTAGCTGAAGCATTGAGTAGAAGATCATATCTGAGACGAAAGTGCGATATTGTCAATGCAAAGGCCCATTTCAGTATGACTTGCAAAGGATGGAGGTAGAATTAAAGACTCAGGGACCCGTATGATGATAGCGAATATCTGAGTAGAATCGACTTTAATCGATAAAGTTAAAATTTGCTCAAGCTACGGACATGGGGTGATGTTTATGAAGAAGAAAGTCAAGAAGGTGATATTCGAAACAAGAATCGATGAAGAAGGAATACTTGATTCAACTCCGGACTTTGTGTTCTAACGATTCGACTTGAAGCATAGAATCATGATGGAGGCACACAACACATGCGTTTGCAATCCATCTTGGGAGTACCAAAATGTATCATGATATTCGACATACATTTTGGTGGAATAATATGAAGAGAGATCGCAGAGTTTATCTCGAGGTGTTTAACTTGTCGGCGTGTAAAGCGGAGCATCAAGTGCCAAAGGGTCCATTACAACCACTTGAGATTCCGAAATGGAAGTGGGAACACATTCTATGGATTTCAATTCTGTGTCTTCCCAAAGTTTCTCAAGGCATAGATCTTTATTTGGGTTATTGTTGATAGATTAACCAAGTCCGCCCATTTCTTGCCGATCGTGAGATTTATTCCTTGAACGTCTTGCTAGTATATGCGTGAATGAGATTGTGAGATTGCATGGCATGCCAGTATCCATAGTTTCGGATCGTGACCCAAGATTCACTTCACGATTTTGGGTTAGCTTGCAGAAAGTTATGGGCACGGATTTATGATTCAGCTCGGCATACCATCTTCAAACGGACGGACAATCAGAGAGGACTATTCATACCCTTGAAGATCTATTAAGACTTTGTGTCCTAAATTTTAAAAAAAAATGGGTTAAGTACTTGCCACTGGTGGAATTCTCCTACAACAACAGTTATCAAGCAAGTATAGGCATGGATCCATTCGAAGCGTTGTATGGATGAAAGTGTCGTTCTCCAGTATGCTGGGACAAGGTGGGAGAAGCAACGTTGTTGGGACCAGAATTAGTACGCATGACTACAGAAAAGATCCAAATGATTCGACAACGTATTCAAACCTCACAAGATCGAAAAAAGAGTTATGCTGATTTTCTTTGAAAGGACGTGGAGTTTAATATTGGAGATCATGTATTGTTACGTGTTGCTCCATTGAATGGAGTTACAAGATTTGGAAAGAGAGGAAAGCTCAATCCACAATTTGTTGGTCCATTTGAGATTCTTGACCGAATAGGAAATGTGGCCTATAGACTCGCATTACCTCCAAGTATGTCTCGTGTTCATAACGTTTTTCACATATCTATGCTTCGTAAATATGTGAAAGACCCGAACCATATTATTGCGTTAGAACCAGACGAGATAGCCGAAGATTTAACGTACGAAGAAGTACCTGTTAAGATCTTGGATAGGAAAGAGGATGTCCTACGCACCAAAGTTATGCCACAAGTTAAGGTTTTATGGAGAAACCATGCTATTGAAGAAAATGATCTGGGAGTTGGAATCAGAAATGAAAGTGAGGTATCCTCACCTTTTCGAAATACCAGGTACGTATGTCAATTTCGAGGACGAAATTTCATAAAGAGGGGAGGTTGTAAGACCCCAACTTATTATAAATAAAATCGAATTTTCTCTAATTATTATTGTGAATAATAAGGTATTAATTTGATATAATTCTCCGGTTATGGGTGAAATGTGCAAATTTTGCAAAAAATGCAAGTGGTTATAAAATAATCATTGTTGTCTGGGAATATTCATTTGGTCGTGGAATATTCTTGTTGTCGGGAAATATTAAATGCGACCTTACGCGATCATTTATGGGCCCCATAATGAATAATTATCGGATGAAGAAAATGACAAGTTTGAGTTTTTATAAATAACGACGTAGTTATTCACATAATTGCTAACTTTGTTGGAATACCCAGTGGTTAAAATACGAGAATCTGGCGTGGATATACAGTATTGATGAATTATTGATCCTTACGTGAAGGCACTACTCAATAATTATTACGATAGTTACTTTTCAATATTTTATTTTATTGATTCAATAATTGTTGCGTTGATATTTTATATTATTGTTGTTTCAATAATTGTCAACACTTGACAAGATTTCCCATTATCAGATTAATAATTCATATTATTTGAATAATATTATTAGATATCATTATTGGCAATGTCTAGAAAATTACATCAAGGAGAGGTTTGGTCACCTAATTAATTGCGCCGAGAAGGAGAAATTCTTATTGGAAAGCCCTTCTTTCAAAGAACGACTGGTTGTCATAAATGTGATTACGTAATATTATTTGTGAATAATTAATCATTGATTCATATGATAAGGAAATATTTATTTTATGTGGATATAAATGATTGATTTATTTATGTGGTTATAAATGAAGGAATTAATGTTGAGGTGTTTTATTAGTATTTTGTCGGATTGGAGGTATTAAAAATCAAACCAGTGTTTTTTTGAGATATATTGCGGGAGTTATAATTTTTAATCCGACCGTTGGATCGTTGTAATTTTTGGATATGTTATACATATATAAGTTGAGTATATGTCCACAAATTTTGAACCGTTAAAAATGAGCGAATGATTTGTTATAAATTTTAAGAGGTGACTGATTCGGAAATCAGGTTATAAATCATTTTGGTAGAAAATTCTAGAATTAAGTGGGCCCCACTTGTGGTTGGTGAAGAAATATGCTGAATTTTATTTCAAATGTAGTGGCTGGGAATAGTAGCAGGTAAAACCATCAGGTTGCAGGTCAAGTCTGCTAACATTTTCCTATAAATAGAGGGCTAAGTTAGAATTGAAAATCACACCAGAAACATAAGCTTTCTCTCTCTAGATTATTGAGTGTATTTTGTGAGTATTTTGATACTTTGTGAGTTTCTATTCATCATTGCAAGTTTCCTTGATTTTATCTGATATTCCGATCGTAAATCTCGATATTTTGAGGTAAGGGTGTTATATTCTTCTTAAAATGATATTTCTTCAATATCATTATACCAGAAATGTTGGTATGAATTTTTTATCAAATTTGAAACTTTTGTGTGTCGGAGTTCTTATTCACATATCACGGCCTTTATTCACGTATATGACCATTATTCACGAATCTGCCTTTATTCAATAGAAAAATGAATTTTCTTCTTTTTGTCCAAGATGTCTATTATGGTTACTTTCTTTGATTGTATCCATGTTTTGATCTTTATTCTTGAATTTTGCTTCAAAATTGGTTATTATGGAGTATTATTGATCTTGGATAAACTGTTATACGAATCTCTACTATTTGTCCTTCCGTTTCACTGGATTCGTTTTCTTTAAAATATTTTTCATCATCCTCAGTCCTAAATGATGATATTACTAAATATCTTCGGCCTGTAGTGCAAAAGATGAATGATTAACTGATGAATATCTTTGGCCCGTAGTGCGAAGATGAACAGGTGTTGAGATGAACATGACCAACTGGTGATACAAATGAATATCTTTGGCCTGCAGTGCAAAGATGAATATTGATTAAAGATGTATATTGATTGTTGTTACAGGGATAAATATTGATGATGGACTTTTAAATCTTAGAAGATAGTAGAATTCTTTTCTACTTGACTCTTACAATGGATTGATGTTTCATTGCCGGTTGTTGATCTAAAACTTGTTATTCTATTATATTTTATCGATTTTTTCTGTTGAAGACTAACGATAATTTGTTGTATATTATCTTAGTCATAATATTCTTTTCTTGGGCTAGTTGAGCTCACCTTTTCCCTTTTGTTCCATTTTTCTCGGGAGGTGAGAACATAGCGAGAACTAGTCGAGTCTGGAGTGATGGTTCTAGAAAGATGTTTTAGCGATCCTCACTACTATTTACGTAAAATAGTGTTTGAATAATTGTAATGAGAACTTATTTGAATGTGGATATTGTCAGAAGACAATATTTGTATTTAAACTCTCACGGTATGTGTTGTGATATTATTTTGCGACAATTGTATTATTGAAGTTGTAGTTTGCTTTCTGTACCATGTATTTGGCGACTCGGAATGGGTGTTGTATACCTATTTTGGGGGCGTCACAGTTGGTATCAAAGCTTAGGGATATGGTCTCTGGTGGAGATCTGAGAATAGAACTAGGAGGGAAGAGATGAGTAAATTCTTCGCTAGTGCGTCCTATCTAAGCTCATTTGTTGGTAGGTCTTAATATTGGGATATTATATGATATGTTAATTTGTTTAATTAACCCTTGTTTTATGTCAGTATTTAAGAATGGCTGCTGAGAACGTTAACAATGGAGTGTATGAGACTGTGGAACAACCTTTAGTCACAAACCAGGAGAACGTGCAACAGGAAGACAATATTCCTCCTGTAAACAACACTACCGAACAAACGATGAATGATGGGATGTTCAGAAGTTTTTTGCATTTTATGCAAAACCAGACGAGGGAAACTCGTGCACAGAATACGTGTGGAAATGCTAGCAATGCGCGGCTTGTCACAGCCAAGCAGTTCAAAGAGTTGGGACCACCAGAATTTAAGGAAAAGCCGGATCCGATCATGGCGGAAACGTGGGTCAAGCAAATTACCAAGATATTCGATGTCTTGGGATGCACGGAGGAACAGAAGGTTCCATTCGCCACCTTTATGTTCCATGGTGAAGCGCATCTCTGGTGAGAGTGCGTGGCGTGCATGACCCAAATACCGCACTCAAAGATGTCTTGGGAAATATTTGAAACTATTCAATGACAAGTACTTTCTGAAAGTATTCGCTATATGAAGGAGGTGGAGTTTATCGGACTTGAACAAAACAACATGTCCCAAAGACGTCTGGCGTAAGTTTGCGAGTTATCGAGGTTTGCACCTCATTTGGTCGAAAATGAGGAGCGAATGACAAGGATGTTTCGAGAGGTCTAAATCCCGAGATTTGGCAATATCTTATATCTCATAAATTTTTTATATTAGGATGTTGTAAACATGACTCAATTATTTAGGCGAGATAGTGAGTATGTTCATTGGGGACCACAACTGTGGTCATCTCGGTGACAACGATTATCGAGCGATGATAACCAACAATGATCATCGAGCGATGATATACCTAATTTTAGGGGAGTCACAAATACCCAATCCAATTAACAACCAGAAAGCAGAGTTTAAGCCGACGTTAGCGACCATGACCGCCTCGAGGCTTTCGCGAACGGTACCCGTCTTCTTAGCCAGACGCCTCTCGCCGAGGTAACGCTCGCCACTACCTTTCTCTAGCTCAACGCTACCGCCTTACCAAGGCGATGATACCATCTGGTGGGGGCCCAAGCACCCCAAGACCTTGATTGACAACCTCGAAAGACTAGTCGTCGCTTCGCTCTGTTTCGATCCGCTACGCTCCGCACTAGCCCTTTACCAGTGGCTTCTTTATTATGAGTCACAAGTTTCCAACAATATATATGATAATATCTCTATGAGTGTATCCTAGGGCTATGTTTATTTGCAAGAATTATAATCTCGAGATTATAGTCCCGATATTATAATCCATAAGATTACAGTCTCAAAACTATTAATCGTAAGACTAAATAGTTTTAGTCACATGTTTGTTTTTTATCAGATTATTCATGAGATAACTTCTTTTTTTTCAAGATTAATTAAAGGATTGAATAAAAAAATATATCGTTTTGACTATTATGCCCTTACCAATAATAACATATTTTAAAATATAGTTTAAACTTGTTTATACATCAAAAAATGATGAACAATTAATTATAAACTTTCAAAATCTATTTTCTATCTATCTATTTTAAGGTTTTCAAAACTGTTACAAACTTTATCAATACACTCTATGTATCTAGTTTTTGTCTACTAAACTGAACCCCAATTCCCCAATTTATATTTACATCATTAAATCGATTTTTTTTCCGGTCAACTTATTAAATTATATATATATTTTAAAATTTTAAAAATCGTCCAAATATGTTAAAAGTTAACAGCATATTTACATGGCACTATGTTAAGACGCTTATGTGAACTATTTAATAGATTAAAATATGATGTGAGAGTGATGCTCTATATTAAGAATTAATTATATATATATATAACTAATTTATATATTTTAAAAATTACACTTACATAAATTTAAAACTTACACTAAAATAAATTAACAAATTATACTTAAGTTTAACTAATTTAAACTTAAAATAAATATTGAACACTACTTAGAGCATTAACTATAGCCCCATAGCAGTACATTGGAATTAAATCGAAAAAGGTTGATCAAACAATAGTCGAAAAAATAAATGTTATTTTTAATTCTTCATGATAAGATTATAACACCTAATTAGATATAGTATTAAATAGTCTCTTATATTAAATTATTTTATAATTTCTAAATTAATAGTCTTAATTTCAAATTTAAAAACAAATAAGATATTTAAAATTAATAATTGTACGTCAAATATAATTATTGCAAATAAAGACAGACAGTCTTATTTCCCCTATTTAGCTAGACCGGCATATATGGAGTACTAATTAATTTGTATTTAAGTACTACTCCCATCGTCCTTAAAAAAATGAGCAAAATATAATTTATACACATATTAAAAAAATTATCTTTTGCGACCCTACAAGATTATATAAAATAATGAGTAATTTTATTTTTTATACTAATAAACCCCATAAAATAACATAATTATTCATCATTTTATATATTTTATCTCATCTTTTAAAAGATAAAAAAATTTATATATTTAATCATTCCTTTGGAAACGAAGAGAGTAAATTTTAAGAAGCACTAAATTTTACCAACTCCAAACCGTATTTAATTTTACACAAACTTCTATCATTAAAAGCACTTTCGTTATGTTATCAAACACAACTTTTAAACTTCTAATATTGTTCAAAGAACTTTTAAAAGTGTTTTAACTTACCGCTAAGGCCGTAAAATGTGCAAACAGTTCGGGTTCGATTCGTATTCGTTCGACTAAAAATTTGATTCGAGTTACTTGAAATATAAATGATTTAAATATGAGCAAATTTTAAAGTTCAATAAATTACTCGTATCTCCTCAAATTGTAATTTTATATTGATACTCGGATCATATTTATTCGAAAAGTTCAAACTGCTTGAGCTTGATTCGAGATCGTGCTCGACTCAGTAGCTAAACGAATCTCAATTAAACTTTATTTTATACTCGATAAAATTTGTGAACCAAATCTGAGTAACTCAATACTCGACTCGACTCGACTCGATTCATTTACACCCTTACTTACCGCACCGCTTCTCTACAATAATATTTTGACCAAATTTAATCATCATCTCATGTAGTATCAATTAAACGAAACTGATATTTTCATACGAGTCTTTTTCACATTTATATGAAGGTGTGATCTACTCATTATTCATGTAAAATGAATTATGTAAAAATATCAATTCCCTCAATTATATCTTGCTTTAATAAAATAATTAAATAAGGCTAACACAACTAATAAGGCAAGTTTTGTCCTCAAAATAAGGCATGGTTCATGCCTTTATTTTCTTAATTGTACCTAATCATTAACCATGAAGAAACCTAATGGCAAGAACATTGCCAACTAGGAAAGAACTCGAATAAATGATTAAAACATACTAGAAAAGAACTTGAATAAATGATTAAAACATTCTTTTAACGAAGTAACATGTTTTTTTAATAATTGAATCATTCCTCAATAAACCACCCAAAAGTCAACAATCTTATTTTAAAGTTGTAAGCTTATGCAACATAATCGTGCCTTTATATTTAGGTATAATCATTAGGATTCGATTACTATAAAGTTAATTTTATAATAAATTAATTAATTGATCAATACAGTGCTGACACACAGAAAGAAAGATCACCTCCCGATCTGTTTATCAATAATGTATTGGTTAATTGACTAAAATAAATTTTATACTAATCACTCCCCTGCATTAAGTATAAGATTTCTAATATATGTTTTTTTTCAATAATATTACGACGACAAAATATTGTTACTAAAAAAATAAATACAAAATAATGCATCAAAATGTAATTAATCAATTATTCAGCATACATGGACAGAGTCACTGGTTATAACCAATCACAAACATATACATAATTTTATATGCCCTTTTGGTAAGAATTATGTAGTCATCATATTGTATATTTTTTTATTAGTTTTATATGCACAAAATTGTGCACAAATAAAGAGAAAAAGTAATATTTAAATTATATTATTTAAATTATTGATAAGATTAATTAATTTCATATCATCTTTTTTACTACTCAGTACATGTGTTGAAAATTTTTATACACAACTTTTTGGCATATAGAATTACTCATTAATTTTTTTGTCAGGAAGGTTGAGATATGTCTTATTATATAATGCATGAATAATGCATATACAGCATCGCTATAAAGAAACAAATGTATTATTAGCCGTTCAAATCAATTACAGAAATTGTTCTTTTTGTAATTTTTTTTTATATTAATAAGATAGAACTCTTTTGAATTTAAATAGAAAAATACAAGTATGGTTCAGAATCATTCTAATTGATTTTAGCAAAAAATGGTGGCAAAAAAAAAGGAGAGAGAGAAAATGAAAGTGAGATTGTTAAAACGGAAGGAAAATAAAGATTTCGTTACGCCGTGTATTCAAGTACGAACAATTACTAGTAATATATATAACGAATACTTACGTTAATTTTTAAATTATCAGTTACATAAATAATCTCATGTATTGACATGTTTGGATCAAGGGTATATCCATTGATCCTACATACCCGTTTTAACGACGGATCGGACGATGATTTAATCCGTCGCTATAAATTCGATTTGTCGTTATATATTGTCTGTCGTTAAAAATTAAAACAACGATTTTTCAAATAGAAGGATGGCCCGGTCCGTCACCGGGGTGAACATGGTATGTAATGTGGTAACTTACGGTACAGTTATCCAGTAAATAAACCTGTCCTAGCCGAGCTGACGCCTTTTCACTAAGCCACGCCTTACTCAGCTCATTTTCCTGCCACGCCAGAAGAAAAAACAAAAACAAGAAAAGATGAAAAAGGAAAAGGAAAAAAAACACCACTCTCTCTCAACTCGTGACTCTCAGCTCCACCATTGTCTCTCTCTTCTTTCTCTCTCTTCTGTCTCGTGGAGACGACCATGCCCAATTTCTCCGACCACCGGTCAATAAATTAAATTCATCAATTCTTACTCAAATTGCTCAATTCACTTGATTAATCTAGTTAATTGATAAAGTCAGATCTTTTAGTTGAATTGAAGGAGAAGCCATGGAGGAGGAGAAAGGAGGAGCTCTAGTGATGGAGCTGATTGAGATGGTGAGCGAGATATCGGCCATAACGGATTACAGTTGTGCGGTCAAGAAGCAGTACTGTAATCTAGCTAGGAGGTTGAAGCTGTTGACTCCAATGTTCGAAGAGATTCGAGATAGCAAAGAGAAAGTTCCTCAGGACTCGTTTCAAGCCCTAGTTTCTTTGAAAGATGCTATGCAATTAGCTGTGGAGTTGCTTCGGTTTGGAAGTGAAGGAAGCAAGATTTATATGGTGAGTATATATATATGTGTGTGGATTTTTTGTAAGTGATGTACATTTAAGATTTTTGGTTAAATTTTGTTTCGTTTTACTATATGGATGATGAATAAGTTTCCATTGTCTAAACTTTGACCATCGTTTCTCAATTTATTAGTTAGGGAATTGAATAGGTTAGAAAATGCATTTTGAAGTCAGTTTGGTTGATGAGAAAATTGTATGCAAAAAGGAGAGAGCAATATAATTAATGTATACAGTGATATCTTCGGTTGCTGATCTTTTCATATAAAAGCAAATAATTTTGAACTGAACTTGATGGTTGTTTTATGTTATGGTAAGTGTAGTAATGCAGCAGAAGAAAAGAAATTTTATATATTAGAAGTTCTGATTTGGTTCTTCTTAAAAAAGTTCTCAATCACTTAAATTTCGTAGCAATTGAGAATTAAATAATAAAGTAAAAAAATTCTCAGAGATGAAATGAACCCTGATGATTGGGTTAATAGCTGTTGTTTACTTACTTATTTTTCTTCTGGTGTGATTATATATATAAGCAGAGATTTTATTGGTTAATAGTCACTGATTGAAAGTAATAGTTCTAATTCATTTATTAATTTCAAACTATGTTATCATTTACGGTGACTGAAACCACAAGTTTGAGCAATTGAAATTAATTAAAGTGGATTTTTCATTCATTAAAGATTTGGTTTGCATTGTAAGAGTTTTACATGCATCTGCCTAGTTTCCAAATATTTGGTTGCAGTATCAGTGTCCATGTATGAAAATTATGAACTCTGCTCTTTACTGTATGGCCATTTAATCGTGTCCTGCCTTGTTTGTTATCGCCAATCAAAGATATTTTTATGGAATGCGATCTTGTTATATCCTATATAGTTTAAAACTAGTTATTCCTCTATCTTTGTCTGCAAAACATTTAATGCAAAATATTTGAAAACCGTGATAAACCCTAGATCATGTTTCGGATGCCCTTTTCAAATGTTAGTACTGTTGGTATTATACCTATTTTCATATGAATGCTCATGTATGCAGGCTTAGGTTCGTTCTGTCCATTCAAAACCATATTGTTTTGGACTTTTAGGTGCATCTGTTCATTTGGTAATCATGAAATCGTTGATGTTAAGTCTTCTTTGGCAGAAAACCCTAGGTCAAATTTAATATGCCTATTTTTTGTGGCAATACAACTAGCATTTAAGTCATCTGACTTTTGAGCGAATCTTCAAAGTAACTACTTGAGGTTTGCTTTGAATCCCTAAAAGTTGTGACTTCAACTAACTCAGAATAAGATAGCTGTAACTTTTGTTTTGAATTAGAAGAAAACATTAAGCTTTGCCATGTTTTACAACTTATTATGCATAGCTACAAATTTGAGATTCAGATAGGCTGTATAGAAACAATGACTTGAGAGTTGGGTGTTTGTTGAGAAAGCGTTAAAAATAACCATGTAGAAAATCCTGTTAGGAAGACTTGTCATACTTACTTTAATACAATTTGCACATATTTCCATCAGTTTGTTGAGGTAGAGTATTTAAGTCCATGTAAGATTCTTTGGCAGATTGGAAATAGAAAAGAAAGCATATGGTGGCTCTCTTGCCTTGAGCCAACATCTTGAAAATGTTTTGTGATCCATCATCTCAGTTTTCGTATGATAAATTGGTTACTACGTCTTGCTCTTGAACAGTTTTGTTTTCTAGTATCAAATTTATCCAGTGATACCATGGTATACATAAACTACGGCAAAGCATTTTGATGCAATTTTTAGTCTCTGTGCACCTAGAACTTTCTAGGGCATTTTCAGCGATGAGCCCAAATTCGCTATGCACCAGGCAATAATAAACCTTTCATTGTTGAGATACATCTTGCCTACATCAAATTATAAGCCTCTATAGGTTGCATTTTTTAATGAAATTTTGTTTCTTATAAATTCTGTTGTAGTTTATGACAACGGGAAAAGTACAAACTAGAACGGAAATTTATGTTATCAATCAGGCATTGAGAGAATCAGTTTTGTTATACAACTGTAATATCGTGGATTGATTTTATTTCATAGTGTTTTAAAATAGTGTTATTATGTCTATTGCCATCAAAATGTTTTCACTCGGTACTGGTTTATTTCAAGTGGTTGTGTATTAAGTGAGACATTATTGTACTTTCGAATCATGAAAAGGAAAATTCTGGGGCTATTAATGTACTTTCAGCAATCGAAAGTATTTAAAGAGCATGCTGAAGGTGAGTTCTCACACTCGAATTTTTTTGATCAGGGACAGGGTCTTGGGGGACCACTCGTATTCATTTTCTTTTTCTTTTTTGTGAAACTTTTTTGCTTTTTTACTTTTTTTTAAATAAAAGGGTATCATTGTAGAAAATATGTAATCCCCTTTCTTTTTTTCCTTCATACTTAGGAAAGCATTAGGAAGGAAAGACAAATTTCTGTCCCACAGTACTCTTTCTGCTTCTCCAATTCTCCTAAGCTCTTATATAGCCGGGATCTCAACATTATGTGATGAGCGAAGGTAGGACAAGCAAAGTCTAATAGTAATAATTAGATTGAATACTACAGTCTAGTCACATGAAACAGACATGATTTAAAAGGGTATAATTGTAAAAAACATGTAATCCTGTTTCTTTCTTTCCTTCCTACTTGGCAAAGCACTAGGAAGAATTTTATGTAGTGCAAAATGTAGTTGAACCAAATACTAATTATTGATTTCTGATTAAAAGACCTGCAAGTAGTTGACATTGATGGACTCTTTCTTTGTATAGAAAATACTATTTATTTTGTAGTCAAACCAAGTACTATTTATTTTGTATTAATATACTTGTATAAGAAAGAGGTATTCTTCCAATCCAATCCGCTGTCATTAATGTGTAGACATAATTATGATGTACATCACTCCCTAATGTTGTACACACTTACCCAACTGAGTCATTACTTTGGTTTAATTTTACTGTTTTATTCTCCGCAACCAATTTATGTCTAAGTGGTGGACTTCTGCTTCTCTTGCTTCGAGTGATCTGCTGCTGATTGTTGGCACATTCTTGTTCTGTTAATTCTGCCAACTCATTGTTTTAAATTTATACAAATGCATTCTAGAATCCAAGTTTGATGATCATTGTTGTTTTTGTTGCTTTTCTCAGTTATAGGAATGTATTTACAGTATCATGTTTGTACATTATGAATTGTAAGAAAAACTGCATAAAATCTCCGTGGATATATATCTGCATACTTTAACCAATGCTCACCTTCTGACTTAATGTGTAGCCTTGTAAATCGTGTCCATTGGTTAGAGCCTTGTGGCGCTGAGGCATCCATAAATACATAGTCTTTATTTCCTTTGTTATGTTTCTTTCATTCTCCCTCTTTTTCGTCTGTTGTTGTAATTGTTGATTCTCCAATTTCTTTAATTTGCACTGTATCTAATGATATCTTAGAAGAAGTTGTTGTCTTGTTGATGATAACAGATACTGGTCAAAACCAGGGGCATTAGCCCATGTTTCTTTTGAAAAATGCTATCCCAAAGCAGAAGTAATTTCTGTGAAAACAATGTAAACTGTGAAACTCAACATCAAACTGATCAAAATATACTTTGCATCTTCTGACAAAAGTCAGCAATAGTTTAGCAGTTGTATTTGCCTGTGATATTTTCTATTTCATGGCCTTTATTGCATTTATCTTTATTCAACTCCGCCAATGGTTTATGTAGTTGAGCTTTTTAAAGCATTCTTAAGAAGCATTTATTTTTATCTTTCCTTACTAACATAAAAAAAAACTAAAGCAATATTTTGGTTCTTTTTACAGGTCTTAGAAAGGGAACAAATCATGAATAGATTACAGGAAGTGACAGATCTTTTGGAACAAGCTTTGAGCAGTATTTCCTATGATAAACTTGACATATCAGATGAAATTCAGGAACAGGTGACTGCTATTTTTCTAGAATACAGACAATTCCTCCAAGATACTTCTCTTTCTTTATTAGGTACATTAAATTTTGCTGTGGGAAAAGAGATTGAAGATGGAAAGTCTTAATTATGTATCACCTAGTCTTTTGCTTGGTTTTTTTGAAGTCAGAACTATGAAAACATGGACTTAAAAGTTGTACTATCCAAGTAAAGAGGGCCCTGGAAGCAGATGAATTCACATGTTTTTATTTTCAGATTCAATATTCTTCCTCTTATATAAATATTTTTATATACAGGTTGAGCTTGTCCTTGCCCAGTTCAGAAGAGCCAAAGGAAGGATTGATGCACCCGATGTTGAATTGTATGAGGATCTATCATCCCTTTACAACCGGAGTAAGGATGCTGTTGCAGATCCTGCTGTCTTAAGGAGATTAGTTGATAAGTTACAGCTAACAGGAATAGCTGACCTCACACAAGAATCACTAGCTTTGCATGAAATGGTTACTACCAGTGGTGGAGATCCAGGGGAGAGCATAGAGAAGATGTCAATGCTACTTAAGAAAATCAAGGATTTTGTGCAGACAGAGAACCCTAAAATAGATTCTCCTTCAAATGAAAATTCCATTTCTTCAAATTGCAGCGGACAAGCATCTGCAAATGCAAATAAAAAAGCCCCAGTTATACCAGATGATTTCCGCTGTCCTATATCCCTGGAGTTGATGAAGGATCCAGTCATTGTCTCAACTGGGCAGGTATTCACCTGTACCTTTTCCTTTTGCATATTAAATGCAGGTGCATAATATTCATTTTCCACCTACTGCTATGCAATCTCATAATATTTTTTCTTGTTGATGACTTGCTGCAAATGAACTGAGGTGTTTAATAATAGCTAGTGTTAAATTTTTAAGGGCTTGGCTTGGACTTGTTCACTATGTAAATATTGAGGATTATATTATAACTATGGAAAATTTTAAGTCAATTTCATGCGATTCTGTAGATCTTGAGATGTATAATTAAAATTGTGAAGCTTTTATTGTTTCTGTTACAGTTTATTATTCAACCTAAATTTGATAACCTTTTATGTTTAAACAGTAAATTTCCCTATTTATAATTCCTTTCTATTGAGGTAAAAAACATATACTTTTGAGCTTGACTCAGGCTTGTACTTGCTTAGCACGTGCTCATCCATTTAATAATAATGATTAGAATTCAAATGTTAGCTTGTTTACTAAACTAGCCGCGGCGCGCCTGATCAAGGTAAGCTCAGAGTCGACTTGGTTTATTTGCAGAACTATTGATGACTTTAAACTTAAGTTAGACTCTGTTTTTCTTTTACCCCTTACTCGCTCTGTCTGTTAACTTTTTCTGCCCCAAATATTAAGGTTTACCTGAACATGTACATTTACTGGATGATCTTTTTTTTTCCTCTCCAATATTTAACTTTAAAAGCTAAAATTATATCCAAATGCGTCTTATGCAAACCTTAATATTTTAATTTATGAGGGGTATTACCTTCTGTTGCGATTGACATCATATTGAAGTAGTTTAAAGCCTTTTATTAATAGAATGTCAAGGATGCAGCATCTGCTATGACAATGCAATAGATGAAGCTTCCCATTAGATAAGTTCCTCAGATGAGATTACACAAGCTTAGAAATTGTCAAATTGATCATAAATATGACAAGCTTAATGCATTCTGTTTTGATAAATAAGTTCAACACAATATTTTCTCCGCAATAACCACAAAATATGGGATCATAAAAATTATCTCCAAATCAAATGATTATCCTTATCCTTTGCTCCTCTCTTTCTTCCTCTCATATTCTTATCTTGGTGCAACAACCTTGTGATGCTGTTATTGCACACAAATGGAATATGTTCTCCCCAGAACAGAGATTTTATTCATACGCTTGTATTATTTCCCTTTAACTAATACTCCAATTATTTGTTGTAGACCTATGAACGTTCATGCATCGAAAAGTGGCTGGAAGCAGGGCATGGCACTTGTCCCAAGACGCAACAAACTCTTACTAGCTCCTCTCTCACACCCAACTATGTATTGCGTAGTCTCATAGCTCAATGGTGCGAGGCAAATGGGGTTGAACCACCAAAAAGACCTTCTCGGCCAAGTAAGACAACATCTGCATGCTCACCTGCTGAACGTTCCAGGATAGAAACTCTCCTCCGTATGCTCACGTCTGGCAGCCCTGAAGATCAGCGCTCTGCAGCAAGTGAAGTTCGCCTTCTTGCCAAACGCAACGCTGACAATCGTGTGGCAATTGCCGAAGCTGGTGCCATCCCGTTACTTGTAGGTCTCTTATCAACACCTGATTCCCGCACCCAAGAGCATGCTGTTACTGCACTCCTTAACCTTTCCATATGCGAGGATAACAAAGGAAGCATTGTATCTTCTGGGGCAGTACCCGGTATAGTTAATGTGCTAAAGAAGGGAAGCATGGAAGCAAGGGAAAACGCAGCGGCCACCTTGTTTAGTCTTTCAGTTGTGGATGTATATAAGGTTACAATTGGTGCTTCAGGGGCAATCTCACCACTCGTGACACTACTAAGTGAAGGTACCCAAAGGGGGAAAAAGGATGCCGCAACAGCACTCTTTAATTTGTGCATATACCAAGGTAACAAGGGGAAAGCCGTGAGGGCTGGAGTAGTGCCCACACTGATGGGGCTGCTTACAGAACCCCAAGGTGCAATGGTGGACGAAGCGCTAGCCATTCTAGCAATACTGTCTAGTCACTCTGAAGGGAAGGTGGCGATTGGAGCTGCTGAGGCAGTGCCAGTTTTGGTAGATGTCATTGGCAGTGGGTCCCCCAGGAACAAAGAGAATGCAGCTGCAGTTTTAGTGCACCTATGTTCTGGTGACCAGCAACATCTGGTAGAGGCTCAAAAACTTGGGGTGATGGATTCTTTGGTTGACTTGGCACAAAATGGCACGGATAGGGGCAAGCGCAAGGCTGGTCAGTTGCTTGAAGGTATCAACAGATTTGCGGAGCAGCAGAAGCAGGCCCAGGACCAGGCGCTGGCTGAGGCTGAGGCTCAGATCCAGCAGTCACGAACACCATTGTCGGCACATTTTGTGGATACTTGAGCACATTTTCTCATCAATTTCTATGAAGGGCAATATGGTTGATAAGAGAAGGAAGTGGTGGAAGATCACCAACACCTTTGATCAGGTTATTCATTTCTTTTGTTGTGTTCAAAACTAAAGTTTCAGAAGTTAAATGGATAGGCCATTAAAGGAAGGGGGGGAAATATAGCATGATACTCATATTTAAACACCTTCAGCTGTACGTATCATCAAGAGATCGGGATTTTTCGTAGCCTATTCATAAATTACAATCCATATGGTCATACATGTTCAACCAAATGTAATCAATCATCCTCAGTTTTTGCTGGAAAGAGGTGTTTCTAATTATCATCATTTTTTCTGTTAAACTAAAATTATTTTCTTCCCCTGTTAAGCCTCAATTGATGCTTCTAATTGCCATGACTGGTATATTAAAAAAGAGAATAATCCATCATTCATCACCTACCTCCTTCTCCAACGTCGATCAAACCTTCCTTTGCTATCAAATGTTAGCAGGCAACCCAATCAATCGAATACAAAAGCAATGGACCCATCTTTCATCTTTCTAATTGGGTTCAGAGCACGACTGAGGATCATATCGTAGGCCACTGGCCTAATGAGCTTATTTATTTTTGACTTATAAATTTATGTATTCTTATGATAAAATAAAATTTTGGAAATAAGTTTCAAAAAAATAAAAAACTACCATTTGTTTTGAACAATTATTTTATCAATTTGCAAATCCTTCTTCGGTTAATTAAAAGAATGAAATTGGTTGGTATTATTATGGTAGCATAGATTTAATTAATAAAATTTCATTTTATTAATAATATAGTGATTAAAATAATTAATTAATATGGTAAATGAAATGGAAGGTATTTTGAGAAAATGATATACTTTGTTAATTCTAATTGTCTACTTAAGAAGCCGTGAATGAATGTCACAACAACCCTATGGCCTCCCAGTCCCCAGAGCAAAATGGAAGTGAAAGTCAAAATTATTTTATGTAATAATGTGATACGCATGTCACGCATGCGAGTTAAAGAAGCCAAAATGAGCTTGTAAATCTTATTCCGAACTCGAATATGAGCATATCCCAAATCAAAATAACCTTGTAAATCTTATTCCGAACTGGTTATTTACAAATAATTCCTAGGCAGTTATTATGTTAAATCATTTTTGTTGACTTATTAATTTGGCCAAACCAACCGGGCTTTAAAATCCAATTAAATAAACATCCTTATCCCTTTTCTCCTCCTCCCCCTTTCATTTTCAAATTTCCAACTACTCCATGACAACAATAAACCTTTGACAATTTGTTGGGCTCAAAATCAGAAAATCCACAATTTCATCCTAAATAATTTTTAAATTTTCAAACAAGATTGCGACCTTCTCATTTCTTCAAGGATATGGTGCAAAACTTCAAACATCTAAAAACACTTTACCACCATGAAAGCAAAAACATTCAAATTCCATTCATTTATAACATCTCCATCAAACAGAAATTTATGTAGTTCCCCAATATAGGTAGTTCACGGGAGTATCGTTTTTTTATTATTCACTGAGTACATAAAATTTTACAATAGAAAATATATATAACTGTTATTACGCTCCCTAACTCAATTTTGCTACGCTCCGCATTTTGCCTTTTTCAAAAAACTTCTCAATTATGAGAATTATTTTAAAAAATGAGACTACTCACTACCCTAAATTTCGAAATTCTTAAATTCTTCACTTCAATTCTCTCACCACCCACCACTACCCTTGGCCGTCACCGTATTTTCTAGTAATTATATAAAATTATCATAATTATTGTTATGTTTTATTAGTTGTACATTGTTGATAATTTTATTTAAATTAATTATTTAATATTTATTATATTACTACTTTTAATATTTAAACAAGAGAAATTGATATTTCCACAAGGCTTCACATTCATTTGAGTGAGGCTTTTGTGGAGATATAAACTCATCTAAGGGCCAAAATAATAAAATGATATATTCAAGGCATATTGTACATATTAACTACTATTAAATAATTTTTTTACATTTAAACCCCATTTTAAAAGATCCTTTAATCTCTACAAAGCTTTTGTTTTTCGAAACTCTAATTACGCATGTTTAACAAACACTATCTAACCCATTTTGTCCCCAAAAAAGTCGTATTTCCTTCAAAATATAAAAAATTGTTATTCTTCTTTTGAGATTTTATTACAAACAGTTTCCATAGAACCTGCAAGCTGCTCAAATAAGTTCAAAACCTTTATTAAGTTTGTTTAAAGCATCTGCCAACACAATCTGGGCCAGGGTCCAAATTATAAATGTTGCAAAGAATCTCTAAAGGGACCCACCCAAGACTATTGTCTTCTGGTGTTTGATAAAATTATATAATTAACATTTAAATAATTAGTATATCTTAATAAATTAAATTATTTGTATAGAATAATATTTTAATTTAAAAAGTTATTTAATAACTAAATAATATAAAATATCTAAATAATTTTTAAATTTAAAAATATCTCAAATTGACTTTTCAAAAATCAATAATAATCTTAAAATTTGGAATAGAGGTAGTACAATATTTTCACAAGGAGAATTGATATTTTCACAAGGTCTCACTCACATGAGTGTGAGTCCCGTTAACGTAAACGGGACACACATTCATGTGAGTGAGACCTTGTGGAAATATCAATTTTTCTTGTGAAAATATCAATTCTCTTATTAAAGAAGCTCCATAGTTTTATTTATTTTTATTAAAAGAGACTTCTTAATGATTTAAATTTATTTCTTCCTCTAATTAATTGAGAAACGATAAAAAACAAATAAAATTTTACCAAACAATTTTACTCTCTTACATCCACATAAGTTGTAGTCATACGTAACTAGACTCTATTTTTAATATTATCGTATAAATTTACATAAACTTCCTAATATTCCATAATTTCTATTTCAAATATATTAAATACTACTCTATCCTTTATTAAGAGGTGTAAACGAAGGCAAAGTCGATTCGGAAAGTATTGAGTTCTTTCGATTTGGTTCACAAAATTTATCGAAAGTATAAAATAAAAGTTTGATTGAAGGCTCATTTATTTACTGAAAATGAAGCACAATTTGAATTGAGTAGAACAATTTGGACTTTTCCAACGAATATGATCCGAGTATCAATATAAAATTATAATTTGAGGAGGTTCGAGTAATTTATCGAACTTTAAAATGTGCTCATATTTGACTCATTTATATTTCGAATCGAGTTCGATTCAAACTTTTAGTCGAGCGAGTATGAATTGAGTCCGGACTGTTTACTTATTTTATCGCCTTAATCACTGTTACTGTATTTCTAATTAATTAAATGATATATTTAAAATAAATTCCCCCCTAAAATCGTATCTTTAAAAATTATTTTAGAATGGAGGCGACATTTAAGTATACAAAGTTGTTTTAGAGATTACAACAAAGAATGGTAAACATGTGATAAGTGGGGCAAATGCTTCACAAGTCGAATAAAATCACCGCCATCTATTTTGTCACTTTCCGGTTGAAGTAGACTTCCTCAAGAGGCACGCCAGTATATCAATTGATCAATATAATGTTAATACGTAGATCGGAAGATAATTTTTTTTTACGTGTCAAGATTATATGGACCAATTAATTAATTTATCATAAAATTAACTTCATAATAACCGGATCTATTCATTAGATATCTTAAATCTCAGGTGTTTTATTAAGAGAATTGATATTTCTACAAATAAATTTAAATTTTACAAGTTTCTCCTCGTATGAATAATAAGTGGGGTCCACTTCAAACAAGAGAGCGTCTATGTAGGAGTACAAGTTTGCTTGTTGCTTAACGCTTAAATAAATTGATTATGCTAATTTTAAATTTAAAAGTAGTCATATTAATTATTCACTAAATTTTTATTTGGAAGCAGAGAAATTAGGTAATAAAGTATGTAGGTTTATGTTAGGCGCCTAATTACCAAGCTTTTTAGTTAAATATCGTTAAGCATGATCTGGTGAGCATTAGCTAGACAATGATTCCCAACACGTGTGATGGTTTGTTCGATAACATGATGATGCACCATCATCCAAAGCTTTCTTTTTTGTTTAAAAAAACGTAAGAGGTCTCAAAAATTTTATCTTAAAAACATGTCTTAATTGATGTATCATCAATATATTGGTGGTAGATCGCATGTGATGTCTATGTCATAAAATATTACTCCCTCTGTTTTTAAAAGATTATCGTTTAAGGTTAATATCTATTTTCCTCTACTTTACTTTTATTTAAAGCTTTCTATTATTTAAAACATTCTTCCCTTCCCAATGATTCTTATTCAATTCAATGCTAGCTATAATTCAAGTAGTCATTTACCAAATAATTTGTTTGAAATTTCATCACTACCCCTTTATGAGAAGTTGAAAACTATTAATACAAGTGAGAGAATTTTTTGGGAGAATGAGAGAAAATAAGGGTAATATAAGAAAGTAAATAATTTAGGAAACTGTTAAATCCATAACATGAAATGTTATTTCCACAACAAAAGTGTCGCTATGATCCTATAGCGACGGTTTTCACCGTCACTATACATCTACAGAGACACTTTTGTTGTGGAAATAACAAAAAAAAGTGTTGTGGATTTAACAATTTTTATAATTTATTCTCCTCTAAAGTTATAAACGACAAATATTTTGGAACAATTTTTTTCTGCTAAAATAACAATCTTTTAGGAACGGAGAGAGTATTTTAGGACTTGTTTGAAATAAAAAATTTAAAACCCTTAATATTATTTATCCGTTATTTTAAATGGACACTCATTACGAGACACAAAAATGAAAAATGGCACTCCTATTTTGGAACCATGATAATACAAGTCTAACACTTGATAATACATTACATGACACTGCACAGCTTGGTTTTACCAAATTGGAGCTACTACACAATTTGGTAATGCTGCAAGTGAATGTATGTAAGAATAACAAAGAATAAAATGATATTTTTTTAATAACAAATAATAAAATGATATATTTTGGACATTCACAAATTACCCATAATACTCTTTCTATTATTAAAAAAAAGGTTTCATTTGCAAATATTAACAATACCTCCAAATAATCATAAGTTATTCGTTTATTAGTAGTGACGTGATAATAAAATTGAGATTGCAAATTTGTTGATGATTTTGTGTCATTCTATACCACTATTAATAATAATAATTGTTTTTGTATCTTAAGAAAAATTAACAATTGATTTTTTATATTTATTTCTTTTGAAGAGAGGGAATAGTACTATATGTCCAATTGCCAATAATATTTTTGCTATACTCAAAAAAAAAATATGGGAAATAAAAGGAGAGAGAAAATCACTGTCTTAAAGAACAATTGTAAGGTAGCTCATCAATGGATACAACATCATTCATAAACATCACAGTTCACAAGACTCCACTTTAATTAGCTAGCAGCCAACACACAGCATTCAATTTGCAGAAAATTAACACCATGTCCATCTTTCCTCAAGAACCATAAAACCAAAATCCCCCAAAAGCTTAAATATTTTTAAAAATATATATTATATTATAGTATTATCTATTAAAAGGATAAAAATAAATACAAGGAACTACAGAATTAATTAGTTGTAAATTCAATTAAGTGCTAAAAGAAGGGTTAATAAAATAAAAATCACAAGAACAATCTAATTTCCAATGGCTTTGTTGTCAAAAGGTCTGAATTCTGAAGGAGAAATTGCCAATGGAAGTACCTGTGAAGCAGTAGAATGACTATACTGTGCCAATTGCTGATGAATCTCCTTCTGTTTGCTTTTACCCACCACAATTCTAACAAAAGACTTGTCTTTCTCTTCTGGGTCTTGATTTAATTGACACTTTTTTTCAGCTGCTGATACCATCAATTTCCTCAGCAACTTTTCCTCTGCATCCCTCAAGAACTTGAACTTAGGAGGGGGTGAAGATCTCAATCTACTGATCTCTGCATCTGTGGATGATTCAAAGAGGGGATTGAATCCAAATTGATCAAAAGATTGAGTCTTTAATTTTGGTGAAGCCAAAGGAGTATCAACAGAGGAAGAAAAAAGTTCACTCAAGCTCTTATTTCTTGATTTTCCATCCTCAGATTCCAAATCCTCCCTAGTTTCCTCCTTGATTGTGAAGAGAAATCTTGGGGGCCCACAAAGATTATACAGCCTCATTAGCTCTGATTCCACACTTTCTTCTCCATAACTTTTCCGCAGAAAATCTCTTCCTTTCCCTCCAAGCTCTAAATCTTGTTCATGGCCACCATTGTTCATAATGGGAAGTTCTTGCCTTTTTCTGCTACCCTTTACAGAATTGGGGGTTTTCCAGCAAAAGAGGTAGGAAAATTCTTTGGGGTTTTTGGTAGGCTGAGAATCTTGAATTTCTCTGTTTGGGAATCTCTTTTTCCACCATAAGAGATAATAGAGCTCTGCAACAAGGCCTAAGAGGAGGCAGCAGCCAAACAGCAAACTCAAACCAATACCTAAACCACTTAAAGATCCCATTTTGGCCAGGAATTCACATCAAATAACAAAGCTATTGTGCTCATAAACTTATTCAAGATTCTCAAAAGTGGAAGAAAGAAGAAAGAAAACTGATAAGGTAACTCTTTTCTCAATCAACTGCTATTAATTTCCCAAAAAAAAAAAATTTGAAAAATTTCCCAGGGAAAAAAAATAACCAAGAAATATTTGATCTTTTGGAATTAATAGGAACAATTTGGTAGAACCCCACAAGAGATACAAGAGTAGGAACTTTCCTCCAAAGTTCACATGGTGAAAACAATATGTATGAATTGATTCCTTAGAAATAAGGTTTTTAAGGACTATATATATTGCCCGACGCCAGAAGAAAACTTGTAGTACAAATTCAAGTGAAAATGTCAAAAATTAAATAAACATAACAATAAAAAAAGTAAAAATAAATTAACTTAGCTAATTAGTTAGGTTAAGGATATTACAAATCAGTTGCTTAGGGGTAAGTATTCGGTTATAACTAAATCGAATTGTCTATTCGGTTATAACCGAACTGAATTGTCTATTCGATTATAACTGAATTTCATTATTCGAAACATATATTAATCTAAATATACTATTCGGTTATTCGGTTAATAATCGAAATATGAATTTAATTTTACAAATCAAAAATTTTCACACTAAAGTTTCCAAATAATATTTAACCACAATCCGCAACTATAATAATTCATAAACTAGTTTAATAATTTCAAATTAACAGTACATAATTCATATGACAAAATTTATCAAATTCTAATTAAAAACAATATGTTTTTTTAAGTTTCTAATTCGGTTAATCGGTTGGTTGCTCGAATAGTTTAATTTTCATATCCGAAACCGAAATCGAAAACCAAAATATAAAACCGTTATAACCAAATATACCCAAATAACCGAATAACCAAAATAATTCAATTAAAAAACGACTCGATTCTATTATTCGGTTTTATTCATTTTTTGCTCAACCCTAATTGTAGTCACACTTTAGAGAAATAACAAAACAATAATGTTACGTTTGGATTGCAAGAATCAAGATAAGAATAAAATGAATCATTCCTATGGACCGAAAGAAATTGTGTTTGGTCGTTATATTGGAATGAAATCGACCATTCATATTCCTACTAATTTTGTGAATTTTATTCGAAATGTATGTAATGACTCATTCCAGCCAAGAATGAAATGAATCAGTCTGTTATTACATTCTCTAATCCATTTCTTTATCAATTTTATTCCTTCAATCCAAACATGACTAAATGACTAATGTAATAAGCTCAAGATACTGACTTAGGGCTTGTTCATTTAAATGACTTAGGCTTAGGCCTTCGATCCGCAATCCCTATATTACTTCCTAAAACGACAATCTTTTAGGAACGGAGGGAGTATTAGAGATAATTATAACAATTATTATGATGTTTAGTATTAGAGGGAATTGGTTAGTATGAAGTTTATTTTGGGGTAAGTTGGTCAATTGACCAATAGAATACTGACATGTAGACGAGGTTGTATGTGTGTCAGTATTCTATTGGCCAATTAATCAACTTACCAAAAAAAATAACTTCATGCTAACCGAATCACTATTAGAGACAATTTCTTTTCAATAAAGATGCTATAAATTTATTCAAGTTGATGGATTCAGATTAATTATTACTCCCTCCATGTGACGCCCCCAAAATAGGTCCATTCCACCCAACCCATTCTGAGTCGCCAAATACATGGTACAGAAATAACTACAACTTTATTATTACAACATATAAATGTGAGTTTAAATACGAGGATATTGCCGTCTGCAGGCAATATCCACACGCAAATAAATTCCCATCATAATTATTGATACATTATTTTACAAAAATGGTGAAGACTACTAAACAACTCTCTCTGCAGAACCTTCATTCCATACCCCGACTAAGTATTTCGCTACATTCTCGCCTCCTCGAGAAGAAAAATGGAACAACAAGGAAAAGGGTGAGCTCAACTAGCCCGATAAAGAATATTATGACTAAGATAATATACAACAAATTATCGTTAGTCTTCAATAGGAAAAAATCGATAAAATATAATGAAACAACTAGTTTTAGATCAACAAATGCAATGGAAATAAAGAATCCATTAGAAGAGTCACGTGAGAATGAATTCTCTTGTCTTCTAAGATTTAAAAGTCCATCATCAATATTTCATCCCTATAACAACAATCGATATACATCTTTAAACATCTTTGCACTCTGAGGCCAAAGATATTCATTTTATATCATGGGTTAGTCGTGTTCATCTCAACACTGTTCATCTTCTGCACTACGGGCCAAAGAGATTCATCGATTTAATCATTCATCTTTGCACCACAGCCAAAGATATTCATCAAATATCACCATTAAGGATCGAGGTGATGAAAACATTTTTAAGAACAAATCCGATTGAGATAGAAGGATAAATATTAGGGATTCAAATACTACGGTTTGTCCAAAATCAATAATACTTCATAACAACCGATTTTGAAGCGAGAACTCAAAAATAATGATCAAAATATGGATACAATCGAAGATAGTAGCCAAAATAGATATTTTGGACAAAAAAAGAAATTTCATTTTTAGATGAATAGTCTTGAGATTCGTGAATAGTTAAAATGCATACGTGAATAATAACTCAGACACCAAAAGATAGAAATTTAGGGAAAAACATCATCACGCTTCGTGAATAGTACTCGTGAATAGTAACTTCGTGAATAGTAACTCATGAATAAGTAACTCGTGAATAAGAAGCTCGCTGAATAAGAACTCATACATGAAAAAGTTCCAAATTGATAAAAAGTTAGAACAATATTTGGCATAATGATATTGAAGAAGATAGTATCATTTAAGAAGAAACAACATCCCTTACCTCAAAATAACCGCACTTCCGACCTAATTTGAATTTAAAGGTATAGTCTTTGTGAAACTTCAAGACCGTATATAGAACACTCAAAGTATACTCACAAGAATACGCTCGATAATATAGAGAGAGAAAGAGAAAAAACTTTGTTTCTAGTGTGATTTTCAATTCTAACTTAGCCCTATATTTATAGGAAAATGTTAGAACGCCTAAAAGGAGTACTAAAATAATAAAATATCATTTTCTTTTTTTCTTATTCCACACCAACCTTCACCAACCAATTTTGAAAGCCATCAGCCATCTTTGAACAAAAATAGCAGCCCACATGTGTATTCCACACCAACCAAAAAGTGGGTCCCACCCATAAATTAATAAAATTATTTTATTCAAACTTCAACAATTCATAAAAAAAATAGCTCGTTTATCGGAAAAATTGAAACTCATGACTTTCCATAGGAAATTCCATTATCTACAACTTTGCGAGAAGGAAGTTTTCCCAAATTCCAAAACAGAAATTGACCAAAATCCACAAACGGCCAATTTTACGATCTATAATAAATTTTGATCAAGAATTGTGTCACTGAGCACATAAAACATGTGTTAAACATTTAATCCAACAAAAATACTCTTCCTCCTCATTTATTCATATATCCCACATTCATTGTAAAAAAATATCACCATTAATATATTATTAAAATAATATATTTAATAAATTATTTTATCAAAAAAATAAAATATTAATTTTCAACAATTGTCACATTAAAATTTTCTTTATTTATATCCACATAAAAATCCATATTTTCCTCATCATATAAATCAATAATTAATTATTCACAAATAATATTATGAGAATCACATTATTAATGACGAGGCGGTTCGGGACGGAGGGCTTCCAATAAGGATTTCTCCTTACTGGCGCACAATTAGGTGACCAAACCTCTCTTTGACAGAACTTTCTAGACATTGCCAATAATGTTATCTAATAATATTATTCAAATAATATGAATTATTGATCTGATAATGGAGATCTTGTGCGTTGACAATTATTGAACAACAATAATATAAAATATCAACGCAAAGAATTATTGAATCAATAAAATAAAATATTGAATAAGAATTCACTGTGACAATTATTGAGTAGTGCCTTCTTACGTAAGGATCAATAATTCAACAATCATCGCGTAATACCGTACCATCATTGTGCAACCGAAGTATATTATCGTATTTTAACCACCGTGTAACCCAACGGTGTTAATTCGGTAACAATTTCTGTAATTATTTATAAAACTTAATCTTTGTCGTTTTCTTTCATCCATCTGTTTTCCGTTATGGGGCCCATAAATGACTGCGCCGTCGTACGGAGATTCCCGACAAAAGAATATTCCACGACCAAACGAATATTCCCCGACAATAATGAATGTTTTATAACCACTTGCTTATTTTGTAAACTTTGCACATTTCACCCATAACCAAAGCATTATATCAAATTACCACCTTATTAATCAAGAATAATAATTAGAGGAAATTTGATTTTATTTATAAAAAGTTGGGGTCTTACACTCCATCCCATTATATCTGACATTCTACAGGTTTTCACGTAAATTAAGAATTGATACAATTTTATTATTTTTCCCTTAATTAATATATCATCACATTAATGCTTGGTGTTCTCTCTCCTCCTGCCTATTACCGGTAGCAGAAGAATAGATGCAAGCCTTCATCTTCTCTCTATCCAGAATTAAGATCTACTCCATGATATCTCTCCAGATTTAAGATCTACTTCATCTGCGCTCTGTCGTCTTCTTCTTCATCTCTTCATCGGATACGATCCGACTGCTCGTAAACAACTCATTTTTCTTCATCACGGATCGACTTCGGATCATCCACGGATCGATCTCGTGACGGCCCAATTTGTCTCGTCGGGGGACGGAAAAGTTAGAGGTGGAAGAAGATGATGATGAATTTGGGGGTCCGATATGGCTCTGAGTGATGATTTCTTCATGGGTTTGGAGAAAATTATCAGTCCGATCGCCGGAGATGGATTCTCAGATCATTTCCATTAAAGTGAATCTTGTAGAGGAAAAAAGAGTTTATTCCTTGTTTCTTTTTATATCATCCTAACAGGAACTGTTCTTAATAGGCATTAATAGTGGTAGAGAAGAAAAATAAATAGAAAAATATTCTTTGAATTTGAGAATGCCAAATATTTTGAAAAAAAACTCATAAAATGTCAAATATAATAAGATGGAGGGAGTAATACTTTTGCTGGGCAGGCAGGGCCTATGAATACACAAGAAGGGTCTAAAGGGGAGGTGTATCTACTTTCAATGCCATATTTTTAATTCTTTTTCTTTGTTTTTTGACTCATCAACAGAAAAGGAGAAAAAAGTATATCAGTTTTAAAACTTTAATAAGTTTATATTAATTTTAAATTTTAATATTTTGTAAATTAATTAAATTAAAATATATTTTAAAATAAAAATGTAGCAAACAGGGATGGAGGAGTATAGGGCCCCAGGAGGAGGCCTAGGCTACCCTCAGATTTTTTAAATTTTTTTATTAAACTTATAAATTTTGATATTTTTATTTTAGGCCATCCGAGATTTTATATATGTAATACTTTCTTCAAAAATATATATAAGAAATTACTTCTTTTGTTCTCTTTTATGGTTATCATTAAATGAATATTAAATTTTATAGTCTCTTTTTATTTTACTGTGTACTATAAAGGATCCATATATTATATTCAAAGAGATTATATTACAACCAAAAAGCATAAAAATTTTAACAATTTAGATTGGGGCGGTGACCCAGTATGTTTGGGTCCTTGTAGAATTTTTATTATTATTTTTTACAAAACGCTAAATATGATATATTATTAAAAAATTATTTCAAAATTCACAATAATTAGATATAATATGATATAAGATTACAGATTTGTGCATCAAATAAAGGAAATCATTTTTTCTTCGTCTTGATAGCAAACATGACAATTAAATATGTCTTCATTAAAAGTCTGGGTTATATAAATTTATCTCTAATTTTGTACTCTTTTCGTTCCAAAATTAGATATACAATTATTTGACTTTTGAGGTCAAACGACGACATATTAAATTTTAAAATTGATATGACTCGTAAAAAATTAAAATAAAATAAATTTTGTGATTAATAATTTTTTGATATAGTAGTATTATACAATTATAATTATTGTATCAAGTAAATAAATTCATATTAATTTAAAATTTAATATGTTATCATTTGACCTCAAAATTAAAGTTATATTACTAATTTTGAAACGAACAAAAATAGAATTCTACATTTCTTGCAAACTTCTTCGAATGTTAATTAATTAATTAATAGTAGCACAATAAAAGATAGTAGTAGAGGTAAACATGGTTTTCAGACTCCATTGGTTATCGAATCGGAAAAAAATAACAGTAGATCGGTCATTAGTCGAATTATTTTTGACTTAGTGACATTATTAATATATAAAAATATATATTATTATTAAATTTTTTTTAAAAATCTAGTTTTTTATGAATTATAACATAATAAAATTGAGTTATAATATTATTGAAAGTAGTTAATTTTAATATTAAAAAAATTTTGATAAAAAAAAATTAAAAATTAGGTCAATCGAATCAACTAATCGGTTTTTAATCAATATCCATTAAATGATCTGACCGAAGTGTGGATAGATTTTAATTTTTACGGATTCGACCGTGATTTAATCCGAATTTTAAAACCATGGTGGTATATCCTCCAAGAATCAGAGTGGTGCATGTTCAGCCACGCGGAAACTACACCCATCGCCGGCCAAGATCTACCTGTCCGACCTCTTTTACGTGTCCATGTTCTTCTCAATCTTGTGTAAACTATGTCAGTTTTTGGAATTTAATTGGCTGGACACATTGACTTAATTTGACTGTTGAAATGTATACTATTAGTAATTGTTATCTGTAATATATAGTATTATTTAATATATATATAGATATGATAAAACAGAAAATATTAATAAATAAATTCGAGTCCTTTGAATTCACAAAGTCTCCTTAAAGGAAATTTATTCCTCCACAGAAACTAAAGGTTAATTGAATAATTGCTCTCCAAGATAAAACGAATTTCAATTCTTAATTAGTAGCATTACAAAATTAAGAATTCATCGAACCAGAATTTATGTTATGTACTGAACTTACATGAATAATAATGATGATGACGCATGCAAAAAATAAATTGAAAAAGAAGAAAATTCTTACTTTTGTTTGTCTGTCAAAAAGTAAATTAGGAGCAATAAGTTGTCTGTCAAAAGTGTGCCTATGTAGTCTGTCAAAAGGTGAGCCTATGTTGTCTGTCAAAAGTCACAGAAAACACAAGGCATATCCAAAATAAGGACAGGAACGGCGGGAAGGAAAAAACAGGTATTTCTCATACGCTCCCATCTTCTTTAATTTATAGACAAATTAACGGTTTATTCATCACAAGACAAAGCTGCTTTTTGTTAATTCGACCAGGCATTCGAAAGTTAATTTTTCTCATTCAATTCTATTTCCAATAATCCCCACATGAATGTAAAATTGGCTTTACAATATGCAAAATATGATATGAATCTGCATACACTGGTCGAAAGTACATGAGAAAAGATATTTCATCGGGTTAAGTAGCTAGTGGCTTTGAACTTGCCTCTAGTAAAATCTATCGGATTTACTTGGCTAATCATGAGACTTGATGTCTTTGAACTGTCAGCTTTTTGTGTAAACCAAGACAATAGAATTCACAAAATATCTCTTCAGACATAATTGTTCTCACGTTTGTGTTCATTTTGGCCTTGAAACACCTCTTGGTTCTAAGTATATTAGAGAATTCAGCCTTCAAAATTCTCACAGAAGTGGCCCCCTTCTTACTCACGTAGGTGACTTCTATCAAGAGTATCCTCGCAATACCCCACTCGAACGTATTTCAAGATATAAAAGTCATTAAAAAGCGAACTTATCCCGATTCTCATGGCGGATGTGCAAGACCGTCTCATAATAGGAATGGTTAGGAGTAAATATCTCCTCGCTTTCTTTCATCGAGTACTACATAGTTCGGTTTGCCCATTGAACCTAGATCTTGGGATCTCCAAATACCTAGGTTGGGTTGCCACTATGACGACTTTATTTAAACAAAGAGGCTTTAAACCCATTCCCTTCGATGATTTTTCCACCGCTTCTCTTGTTAAACCTTTCGTAAAAGCGGATCCATAATATTATCTTTTGACTTTACATAGTCAATCGAGATAATTCCATTTGAGAGCAATTGTCTAACCAGATTATGTCTTCGTCAGATACGACGTGATTTTACAGATTATATAAATGACTCTCAGACTCTTCCAATTCTTGATTGGCTATCACAAAGGTATATATATATGGGCACAGTGTCTTGACCAATTTGGAATATCCTCTAAAAAATTACGAAGCCACTCGAATTTTCTCTCTCGACTTTTGTCTAAAGCAATGAATTTCGATTCCATTGTAGAATCTAGCAATACACGTTTGTTTTGAGAATTTCCAAGATCTTCGCACTTCCAAGGGTAAAGACATACGCACTTCATGGATTTCGAAGTCTTTATTATCGATATCCAATTAGCATCATTGTATCCTTCCAATATCTGCTTTGGATATCTTCAGATAGTGCAAATCCATATTTTTGAGTATGTTTTAAATATCCTAAAACTCTCAAAATTGCTTTCCAAAGATCTTTACCGGATTACTCAGATACCTACTTAGCTTACTTACCTAATAAGCTATATATCGGTCTAAAGATGAGTTCATGACATACATTAAACCGCATTTTATTATACGAGAATATTCTAGTTGAGATATGCTATCACCTTTATTTTTAGCTAGATGAAGATTTATATCAACTGGGGTCTTATTTAGAATTATATTATACTTGTTAAAATTTTTAAGTATTTTCTCAATGTAATGAGATTGAGATAATATAATTCCATCAGAGGTTCTAGAAATCTTGATTCCTAATATTATATCAGCAACCCCCAAGTCTTTCATGTCAAACTTATTTGACAACATATGTTTAGTAGAGTTGATAACTTCATTGTTACTACCCATGATTAACATATCATCCACATAAAGACAAACAATGACATATTCTTTTTGAGTGCTTTTGACATACACACATTTGTCACACTCATTAATTTTAAATCCATTTGATAACATAACATTATCAAATTTCTCATGCCATTGTTTTGGTGCTTGTTTTAATCCATATAAGGATTTAACAAGTTTGCATACTTTCCTCTCTTGTCCAGGAGCAATGAAACCTTCAGGTTGTTCCATATATATTTCTTCATCTAATTCACCATTTAAGAATGCAGTCTTTACATCCATTTGATGTATTTCAAGTCTATTTAAAGATGCTATTGCTATTAGCATCCGAATAGATGTAATTCTTGTAACAGGTGAATAAGTTTCGAAATAATCCAATCCTTTCTTTTGTCTATAGCCTTAAACAACAAGCCTTGCTTTATATTTATCAATTGAGCCATCAGCTTTCATTTTCTTTTTGAAGATCCATTTATACCCTAAGGGTTTTGAACCAGGCGGAAGGTCCACCAATTCCCATGTATGATTTTGCATAATGGACTCAATTTCGCTTATTTATCGCTTCTTTCCAATGAGAAGCTTCCGAGAGGAAACCGCTTCAGAAGTTCGATGATCGCTTTTCTAACAAAATGTTAGAAAATTCGGACCAAAAAGACGTTGAAGTCCTTGCCCTTTTGCTACGCTTCAGGTTCATCCACTATGCACTCTTTCATTCATATTTTTAGGATTATCACTAAGAAGATCCAAAGGTCTTTTGTTTGAATTTGAATCATTATTTCCATTATATGGAAAAATATTCTCAAAAAATGATGCATCTCTTGATTCAATAAATGTATTAACATGAATATCGTTAATTTTGATTTATGAACAAGAAAGCGATAAACACCGTTGTTATTTCAGATAACCAATGAAAACACATATCAATTGTTTTTGTTCCTATCTTAACCTTTTTAGGTTTAGAACCATTACCTTTGCTTAGACAATTTCACACTCGTAAGTATTTATAGCAAGGTCTATGACCTCTTCATAATTCATAAGGTGTTTTATTAGTTTTCTTATGAGGCACTTTATTAAGAATATAATTGGCAGAAAGCAAAGCTTCCCCCCCCACAAATTTTGGGGTGCTCTAGAATCTGCTTTAACATAGCATTCAATATTTCTTTCAATGTTCGGGTTCTTTGCGCTCAAAGAATACAGTTAGATTGAGGTGAATAAGGAGCCAGTAGTTTGGTGAATAATACCATGAGTAGAGCATATCTCTTCAAATGGTGATTCATATTCACCACCTCTATCGCTTCTTATTGCTTTAATCTTTTTGTTAAGTTGATTTTCAACTTCATTTTTATAAAGTTGAAACATTTCGACAAATTTCATCTTTGCTTCTTAGCAAATATACATAACAATATCTTGTGCAATCATCAATAAAGGTTATGAAATATTTTTTCCCACCTCTAGTTTGCACAAACTTTAAGTCACATATATCAAAGCTGTGAATTAAATCTAGAGGTTCGCTTTTTCTTTCAATGTAATGAAAGGGTAATCTTGTCATTTTGATTTCACACAAATTTCACATTTATGTTTTCGATTAATATCAAATTTAGGCAAGAATTCTAAATTAATTAATCTACACAAAGTATTATAATTAATATGTCCTAATCTAGCATGCCATATATTTGAAGATTCCAACAAGTAAGGAGAAGAATTAATTTTATTATTATTAATTGACTTGAGATAACAAAATATAACATTCATCTTAAAGAGCCCATCATTCATGTAAATTTTCCTACAAAACATATCATTCTTAGTAAGTACAAACTTATCGATAATAAACACCAACTTAAAGCCATTTCTTGCTAAGTAGTGACCCAGAAACTAGATTCTTGCGAATATCTGGCACATGAAGTACTTCATTCAAAGTTAGTTCTTTGTCAGATGTCATTTTCAGTATAATCTCTCCACGTCCTTCAACCTTTGAACTTGAGGAGTTGCCCATAAAGAGTTGATCATCATTTTCTACTGGTTTGTAAGTAGAAAATATCCATTTATTGGAACAAATGTGGCGAAGTAGTCCAAAGGTGTCCACGCATCACTCTTTTTAGGGTTTCTACCAAGTTACATTCGGATATAATCGCATTAAAGATTTATGTCTGAAAAATCTTCAGAAAGCTTTTCCAGTTCTGTCACATTTGCTTGAGGCTTTTGTTCTTTCTTCAACTTCTTTGGCTTTCGACATTCATTAGATTTATGTCCTGGAATGCCACAGTTGAAGCATTTGCCTTTGAATTTCTTCTTGGCCTTGAAAGTCTCTTTGCCATCACGCTTCCTTTTGTTGTTGTTTGGCCTTTGTTCTACAACATTTGCCTTGGCTTCAATGAAATTCTTCCCACTTTTCTTCTCAGATCCTCGATTGTCCTCTTCAATCCTTAGTCACACGATCAGTTCTTCAAGATTCATCTCTTTGCGTTTATGCTTCAGATAATTCTTGAAGTCTTTCCACGATGGTGGAAGCTTCTCAATCATTGCTGCAACTTGGAATGAATCACTTAATGACATTCCTTCGTAATGAATGTCATGTAATTACTTGTAATTCTTGAACCGGAGTGATTACTGCTTTAGAATCTATCATTTTATAATCTAGAAATCTACCGACTATGAATTTTTTCATGTCAGCATCTTGATTTATATTTCTTGTCTAAAGATTCCCACAATTCTTTTGCAGTTTGGATTGTACAATACACATTATACAAAGTATTATCTAATCCATTCATCACATAGTTCCTTCAAAGAAAATCTGCATGTTTCCATGCATCAACAAGAGTCACTACTTTCTCCTTGTCGCTTTTTCCTTCAACAAGAGTAGACCGGTCTCTCAGTAAAACCGAGCCAAATTCAATGTTGTGAGATAGAATAGCATTTTTGTTGCCAACGCTTGAAATCGGGCCCATTGAACCTTTCAGGCTTTTCTCCATGAGACATACTCACGGAAGGAATGGTGCTTGTAGAAGCCATTTCTATTATACAAATAAAGACTATTGTCAATAGACTGAAACAAATTTCTTTTTGTACAAGATGTAACAAATTTTATTTATAAATTTGTTTTTTGTAGAATAATTATATATTAACACAATAATATATATTAGTAATAAAAATAAACTCATTATACGAATTTAAAACCAATAATGTAATAATGATATTAATATGCAAACAATTTTCATTTACATAAAACACTATTTCAATTCTAGAATACATATAAATAAAATATTATATATCTATTAACATGCAATATTTATAAACATATAAACTTGCAATTTATTAACAAGTAATATAATAATAGAATTAATTAACATGTAATATATCTTTATTAATATTATAGAATACTATATGCACAAAAATCGAACAACGGAAGTTGTAGAAAATTTGTTTACAAATTATATGCAAAAAAAATAAAAAAAACTTTGTTTATAACTTCTTTATAGTTGGATGAGGATATTCTATAAGCCTTAAAGGATATAAGAACTCACAAATTATAAAGTCGAGTTGTCTTGGGACGTGCATGTGTATAAAATATACTAAGGAGACTTGAAATTATAAAGTCGGGTTAACATTTAATTTTTTCATGCACTATGCATTTTTAAACATCTTTGTACTTATACTAATATATGAAACCATGCATTTTTGCATAAGGAGCAAAAGACGCATATGCGGAAGCGCCAAGAACACTTGCTTTTAGGAGTACAAAACTTTTCAAAGAATGTTGGACACTTGCTTTATAAGGAATATAAAGAAGGCATAAATTATTAATGAGGAAGATATCAAGATTGACTTTACACGCAGTAAATTATCTTAAGACATTACGAAAAAATTCTAGTAATATGCATGCAACAAGTAATATACAACATATATAGATCCTTACACTTAAACACTTAAAACAATTATCATGCATGGCATGAAAAAAAAATGACGTTGCACCAAAAATTGAATCACAGTAATGCATAGTAATAATAAAACAGAAACATTCCAGAAATGTAGTTTTTTACAAAATAAATTAAAAAACAATTTCTTATTTGTGAAACCCCGGATTTTATGAATAAAGATTTAAATTTATCGAAATATTTTTTTTAATATTATGGTGTGGATTTGATATAATGTTATAGTTGTCAGGTAGTATTTATAAATTTTTCAAAGTATGCAAGTTGTTATATAATATTCGATAATTGGGGAATATTCTTTTTGTCGGGGAATATTAAATGCGATCATCACAATCATTAGTGGACCTCACAACGGAAGTATTGTCGTAGTTAGAAAACAATGTAATTATCTTTTATAAAAATAACGGTACGGGGAGTGTTACCGTTAAAACCGTTGAACTATCCGGTAGTAAAAGTACAAAGAATGTCGCTGTGGTTGCATAAGAAGACACGGTATTGATTATTGATGCTTACGTGAGAAGTCACTCAGTTATACTCAATTATTGCTATGAGAATTCTTTGATCATATCTCTCATATTATTGATTCGATTATGGTCATAGTATCATCTCGCATAATATGTTATTTTATTAAATCAATACTTGAGGCGACAAAGTTATTCATATTATAAATTTCAATATTTACAATGTCTAGAAGTTACATCAATGAGAGGTTTGGTCACCTAATTGCTACCAATAGGGAGAAATCCTTATGGAAAGCCCTCTTTCCAGGAACGACTGGTTGATAAATATTGTGAGTTATAATATTAATGATGAATGTTATTCGGAGTTGAATTTGGAGACGCGGACGTGATATTTGAGTCCGGAACAACGAAATTAGTAAAAATAGTCTATAAACACAAAATTTTCCGGGATTCACTATTTGGTCAAAAAGTCAAACTTCAAAATTTCAAATTTTATATTTTTGATAAAAATAGTTTCATTATGTTGGAATTATTTGTGTTAGTGAAAATCGATATTTATTCCGATGATAATTGATGTCTGGGGTTATATTGATAAATCGGGTAATTTATCGGATAAATGAGCAATTAATTGCTACTAATTCACATGCTTATTGTGACGCCCCCAAAATTAGGTATACGTCACCCATCTTGGGTTGCCACGTACATGGTACAAAATTCAAATACAACTTACTAATACAACTGTCGTGTACAATACGACAAAACATAAACTGAGTTTGAATACAAATATTATCTACTAGAGATTATATAAACTCAAAAGGAGTCCTCATTACAATTATTATCACACTATTTCACAGAATAATGAGGACTACTAATGCTATCCTCTAGACCATCACTCCGTTCCCCGACTCGTCCCAACTATATTCTCATTTCCTGAAGAGAACAGTAAAAGGAAGGGTGAGCTCAACTAGCCCAGTAAGAAATATTATGATTAAGATAATGTAGAATATATTATCGTTTGCCTTCAACAGTGTTAAACTGATACAATATACAATCATCAAGTTTAACTGCAGCGAAACAAGCAATCCATTAAAAGAGTCAAGTAGAGAATAAAATCTACTATCTTTTATGATTTAAAAGGTTTTTCATCACTTTTATCGCTGAGACTCAGCTTAATAAATAATCCACATCATCGAATCACCCTCGCACTACTTACCAAGAATATTCTTTAGTATCACGCACTATAATTATCCATGCATTCACGGGCCAAGAATATTTGTGTATTCAATAATGGTCATGATCATGCCAATAATCGGCCCATTAATGCACTACGGGCCAATGAGGACTTTTACCACATCATTTGTAACATTACGGCCATGATTACATCGAATAATCCTGGTCATAATCATACCAAGTCCATCTATGCACTATAGGCCACAGATGACTTTCAACAAAATATAAACATGAGGATGATGATAATGATATAAGAATTCAATAAAACAAGTTCAAGAATTATTTTATCCAGGATCAAATAACGTCCAAATTATCAATAGACATCGCTTTGTAGAGTAAAATTTAAGAACGCTCGGAAGAATATTTCCATGAAAAGATATTGGATGATGAAGCACAAATATCAAGGATATTCCACTAATTTTATGGAGTATGAAAGTCAAAACTTTAACCAACCGAGTATAATAAGGAATGGAATAACAAAAGAAATCACCTGTACGCGATAGATCGCATGCATGCAGTTATTCCAAATGTAATAATAAATAACGGAATCGAAGTCCCACAGAAACGCATGCATGTGATATTCCAATGTAATAATAAAGATTTTAATCAGTCCAAACAGAAAGCGAAAAAAGCGAGGATATTCCAATGAGAATAATAAAGAGGCGGAATCAGTGCGGCGAAAACGCATGCATATGATATTCAAATGTAATAATAAAGACGAAGTCGTCCAACAGAAAAACGCATGCATATGATATTCCAACGTAATAATAAAGATTTTAACTGTGTCCGGCGTAGAACGCATGCATGTGATGTTCCAACAGAATGATAAAGAATGGAACAATGTAAGAATTTCACCAAGTATAGGGTAGCTCACAGATACAAAAGTTATTCCAAATGTAATAATAAGAATGGAATAATGTAAGTTCTCTTCATAGATAAGAAAGAAATAATAATCCCTACGAAAGTACAACAAATAATATTCCTACCTTGGAAAAAACTGGATAATGGAATAAGTGAGGTAAAGCAGATTTCTCTTCTTCTTTCTCTCTATAATTTCTCTCTATAATAATCACTCTAAAGCTTTTATGAATTGGTGAGAAATGAAGGAAGAATGAACTTCTATTTATAGGAAAATATAGTTTCAGTAATTGCACGTTTTGGGGCTCGAAAATTACAGTATAATACTTCCAACTTTTCTTTTATTTATAATTTAGTCCTGCAAGTATTATCAATCTTGCACCAACTCCCCTAATAGTAAATAATGTGAATTAATAGTTCAATCACGTGAATTAATAGTATAATCATGTGAAAAATACGAATTTTAGTATATTACCTCCATCTATACCTCCATTTTTAATTTAGTTATACAAGTATTATCAATCTTGCACCAACTCCCCTAATAGTAAATAATGTGATTCAATAGTACACATATGTGAACAAATAGTTATATAAGCATGTGAATTAGTAGCAATTAATTGCTCATTTATCCGATAAATTACCCGATTATCAATATAACCCCTAGACATCAATTATCATCAGAATAAATGTCGATTTTCACTAACACAAACAATTCCAACATAATGAAACTATTTTTATAAAAATATAAATTTTGAAATTTCAAAGTTTGACTTTTCCTGAAAAAGTCAACTGTTGACTTTTTGACCAAATGGTGAATCCCGGAAATTTTTGTGTTTATACTATTTTTACTAATTTCGTCATTCCGGACTCAAATATCACATCCGCGTCCCCAAATTCAACTCCGAACAACATTCATCATTAATATTATAACTCACAATATTTATCAACCAGCCGCTTCAGAGAGAGGGCTTTCTTTCCAAGGATTTCTCCTATAGTGCGCAATTAGGTGACCAAACCTCTCGATGTAACATCTAGACATTGTAAATATTGAAATTTATAATATGAATAACTTTGTCGCCTCAAGTATTGATTTAATAAAAAACATTTTACGCAGATGATGATCTTTGTGACAATAATTGAATCAATAATACGATAGATATGATCGCAAAGAATTATCGTGTAGTAATAATTGAGTATAACCGAGTGACTTCTCACGTAAGATCAATAATCAATACCGTACTACTATGCAAACACGCCAGACATCGCATTTCTTTTACACCGTGTTTCAACAGTTAACTGTGAAAACTTCCGCCGTTATTTTTATAAATTATTTTTGTCGTTTTTTCAATCCGACAATAATTCTGCTGCTGGGGTCCACCAATGATTGTGCCGTTGTATTTAATATTTCCTCGTTAAAACGAATATTCCCCACCAATCGAATATTATATAACAACTCATGATACTTTGCAAAATTTATAAATATTACCCACAACTATAACATTATATCAAATCCACACCATAATATTCAAAAATATATTTCAAGAAAATTTAATCTTTATTCAAAAAAAAAACTGGGTCTCACAATCTCCCTCCTTATGAAATTTCTCGCCTCGAAATTTACGTGACATACCGGTATGCCGAATAAATGTGAGGATACCTCGACCTCACTTCAAATTCTAACCTCGAGGTATAACCTTCGAGTGTCGAATATAATCCTTTTTATCCAAGATTTTAACACGTATCTCCTCATACGTTAAATCATCCGCTATCTCGTCCGGTTCTAAATTAATAATGTGGTTCGTGTCATTCCCATATTTACGTAACGTCGATACGTTAAAAACGTTATGAACACGCGACATACTTGGCGGTAAAATGAGTCTATAAGCCACAGTTCCTACTTTATCGAGGATTTCAAATGGGCCAATTAAATCGAGGGTTGAGATTTCTTCTCTTCGTCGATTCTTGCTTCTAGAATAACGTCCTCTTGAACCTTCTTAATTCTTCACATTCATCAGCTCCGGGTGTGTAGCTTGAGCGACTTTAACTTTATCGATTAAAGTCGATTAATTCTACTCGTATATTCGTTATCTTCACGTGGTTTCCTAGAGTCTTTAACTCTATCTTCATCATTTGTAAGTCGTACGAAATGGGTCTTTATATTAACAACATCGCACTCGTAAACGCATACGATCTTATACTCAACGCGTTAGTTATCACGTTCGCTTTCCCACGATGGTATTGAATGGTACGATCGTAATCTTCAACAATTTCGAGCCAACGCTTTTGGCGCATGTTACGCTCATTTTAGTTGAAGAAATATTTGAGGGTTTTAGAAATGGGTTTTGTATCGGGGTCAATACAAAATTTGATTTCACGCCTAGGGTAAAGCTTAAGTCTTCAAGAATACGTAAGGAAATTTATTAACAATAGAAATGTCATTCAAAATCGTGACTCTCATCCAAGACTTGGGTAACACGTCACATTGATACCTATCAACTTGCCATCGTCATTCACATGCCGCCACGTAAAGTCCGGCTTTGCATTCCATACAAGAAAATCAACAACGAAAGGATCGGCTCTTTTACTTATGGCTTGATATAACCATGATTGACTTTTAGTGATTTGGTTGCTTGAATTCGCATAAATAAAGTTGGTTAGAATATGAAAGCTAACAACCGATTTAAAAGCATGATGAGTAGTTAACCAATCGATTCCTAAAATCACATCAAAGGCAAGTATTTTCAAAGAGATACGATCGACAAAAGTAACGTGAAAGTGTTGATTTGAATAAGATTTATAAATAAGTGGAGGTAATGAAGGTTTCTCCCAACCGAAGTTTCAAAAGATAAATCAAAATCTAACTTCTTCTGAGTTAAATTCAAACATTGAACATAACTAGTGAAATAAAAGAGTGAGTAGAATCCAGATTCAACACACGTGATAGACTTCACAAGAGTTTATGATTAACATACCCGTGATAATTTTATTCAGTTCCTTGTCACGAAAAAAAAAAACGTTCTCTCTTAAACTACCTTTGATTTTCGGGACGACTTTTGGTGCCTCCATCCTAGTTGAACTTGTCTTCTGGTGAACGACAAAATTCAAGCAAGTTGACCTTCTTCCACAATTATAACATGCTTTTGACGGCATCGCTAGCAGTTTTGACCGATGTGTCCCTCCCTCCGCATTTGAAGCATACGATAGGTGGTCATTCTCCTTCCTTAACAACGGTTCTTTGGCCGACGTCTTTCCATCATTGTTGAATCTCTCTTCTTGAAATGTCCATTCTTATTGTTTTGACCATGATTACCACCAAGTGGTTACCAATTTCGCATGTTGATTCCATCTATGCTTATTGTCACCGCTTTGATGATCAAGTATCACCCCAGATTATCATTTTGTTTACCGCTTTCTTTTGGTTGCATTGACTCGTTATCGTCTACTCCACTAATCAAGCCATATTTACAATATCCGAATACAAACACGCTTTATGAGAAATAAGATATTGGCTTATCTCCCGCTTCAAACCACTAAAAACATTCGCTCATTCGCCTCCTCATTATCGACCAAATGGGATGCAAACCGGATAACTCCACAAATTTAGCCTCGTATCATATATTACTGGCCATATTGTTTTGTTCCAACTTGATAAACTCCACCTCCTTCATGTGATTTAATACTTTCGGAAAGTACTTGTCGTTGAATGTGCTTCTCGAACTTCTCCCAAGACATCTTCGAAGGCGTCAGTCAGTAACGCTTTTACGTATTCCCACCGTTGATCTCGCCTCTTCACGCAACATAAAGGTGGCAAAGGAACCTTTTGCCTCTCTGAGCATCCCAAGACATCAAATATCTTGGTGATCTACTTTAACCACGCCTCCGCCTTTAAGTGGTTCTCGCTTTCCCAAAAACTCTGGTGGTCCCAGCTCCTTGAATTGCTTTGATGGTGACCAACCGCTGGGTTACCATTGTTTCCACCGCATTATGGATGTGAGTGAGCCGTCGCCTCATTGTTTGCATGAATTGCTCCTTAAACCGCTTAATGCAAGGACCGTCCGAGAGTTATCGTGATTTCTACCGCATTTTGGATGCGAGCTTTCACCGTTGTTGCATGAATCGCATAAAGCCTCGACCATCCCATCATTCACCATTTCATTGGTGTTATTTTTTCATGAGGAGTATTATCCTCCCGTTGCACATTATCCTCGATTATCGATCCGTGGAGACTCAACGGCCTCTCGTGGCTCCATTGATAATCTCAACATTCTGGATGCCATTTTCAAACACCGCCACAAAACAAGGGTTAATTAACATATCACATATTATCCCTATACTTTGATTTTGACCAATTAAATACCAAATAAACTTAGGTAGGTCATACTAACAAAGGAATTTCCCGCCTCTCCCTCCTAGTTCTTATCTCACATCTTAGCTGTGGATCATATCCCTAAGCTTTGATACCAATCGTGACGCCCCAAAATTAGGTATACATCACCCATCTTGGGTCGCCAGATACATGGTATGTAATTCAAATACAACTTACTAATACAAACTGTCGTGGTACAATACGTTAAAACATAAACCGTGAGTTTGAATACAAATATTATCTACTAGAGATTATACAAACTCAAAAGGAGTCCTCATTACAATTATTATCACACTATTTCACGTAATAATGAGAACTACTAATGCTATCCTTCCGGACCATCACTCCGCTCCCCGACTCGTCCAAATTTATATTCTCATTTCAAGAGAACAAATGGTGAAAGGAAGGTGAGCTCAACTAGCCCGAAGAAGAAATATTATGACTAAGATAATGCGTAATATATTATCGTTAGCCTTCAACAAAGGTTAAACCGATACAATATACAACCATCAAGTTTAATCTGCAGTGGAATAAGCAATCCATTAAAAGAGTCAAGTAGAGAATAAAATCTACTATCTTTTATGATTTAAAAGGTTTTTCATCATTTTTATCACGAGACTCGACTTAATAAATAATCCACATCATCGAATCACCCCTCGCACTACGACCAAGAATATTCTTTAGATCACGACCACAATTATCCATGCACTACGGGCCAAGAATATTTGTGTATTCAATAATGGTCATGATCATGCCAACAATCGGCCCATCAATGCACTACGGGCCAATGAGGACTTTTACCACATCATTTGTAACATTACTGGCCATGATTATAACCGAATAATTCTCGGTCATAATCATACCAAGTCCATCTATGCACTATAGGCCATGGATGACTTTCAACAAAATATAAACACGAGGATGATGATAATGATATAAGAATTCAATAAAACAAGTTCAAGAATTATTTTATCCAGATCAAATAACGCCCAAATTGTCAACATGATATCGCTTTGTAGTAGAGTAAAATTTAAGAACGCTCAGAAGAATATTTCCATGAAAAGATACTAGATGAAGCGCAAATATGAAGGATATTCCACTAATTTCATGGAGTATAGAATTCAAAACTTTAACCAACTGAGTATAATAAGGAATGGAATAACAAAAGAAATCACTAGGCATGCGATAGATCGCATACGCAAAGTTATTCCAATGTAATAATAAATAACGGAATCAGTCGGCGTACAGAAACGCATGTATGTGATATTCCAAATGTAATAATAAAGACGGAATCAGTGCGGCGTAGAACGCATGCATGTGATATTCCAAATGTAATAATAAAGACGGAATCGTCCCCAGAAAACGCATGCATGTGATATTCCAATGTAATAATAAAGATTTTAAACTGTGTCCCAAAGTAGAACGCATGCATGTGATGTTCCAATGTAATGATAAAGAATGGAACAATGTAATAATTTCACCAAGTATAGGGTAGCTCACAGATACAAAGTTATTCAATAGAATAATAAGAATGGAATAATGTAAGTTCTCTTCATAGATAAGAAAGAAATAATACTCCCTACGAAAGTACAACAAATAATATTCCCTACTGGAAAAACTCGGATATTGGAATAGTGAAAGCAGATTTCTCTTCTTCTTCTCTCTATAATTTCTCTCTATAATAATCGCCTAAAGCTTTTGTGAATTGGTGAGAAATGAAGGAATAATGAGCTTATTTATAGGAAAATATAGTTTCGATAATCGCACGCTTTGGGCTCAAAAATTACAAAGATAATACCTCCAACTTTTCTTTCATTTATAATTTAGTCCCGCAAGTATTATCAATCTTGCACCAACTCCCCTAATAGTAAATAATGTAAATTAATAGCTCAATCATGTGAATCAATAGTATAATCATGTAAAAATACTTAATTTCAAAGATAAGTACTCCATCTATACCTCCATTTTTAATTTAGTCATGCAAGTATTATCAATCTTACACCAACTCCCCTAATAGTAAATAATATGATTCAATAGTACACATATGTGAACAAATAGTTATATAAGCATGTGAATTAGTAGCAATTAATTGCTCATTTATCCGATAAATTACCCGATTATCAATATAACCCCTAGACATCAATTATCATTGGAATAAATGTCGATTTTCACTAACACAAACAATTCCAACATAATGAAACTATTTTTATAAAAAATATAAAATTTCGAAGTTTCGAAGTTTCGAAGTTTGACTTTTCCCGAAAAAGTCAACTGTGAATTTTTTGACCAAATAGTGAATCCCGGAAAATTTTGTGTATATAGACTATTTTATTAATTTCACGTTCGGACTCAAATATCACGTCCAAGTCTCCAAATTCAACTCCGAACAACATTCATCATTAATATTATAACTCACAATATTTATCAACCAGTCGCTCCTGTGAAAGGGGTTTTCCAATAAGGATTTCTTCCTATCGTTAGCACAATTAGTGACCAAACCTCTCCTCGATGTAACGCTCTAGACATTGTAAATATTGAAATTTATAATATGAATAACTTTGTCGCCTCAAGTATTGATTTAATAAAAAACATTTTACGCAGATGATATCGTGACAATAATTGAATCAATAATACGATAGATATGATGCAAAGAATTATCGTAGCAATAATTGAGTATAATCGAAAGTGACTTCTCACGTAAGCATCAATAATCAATACCGTGTGCTACTATGCAACCACGTGTATTACTATACTTTTAACACCGGGTGTTTCAACAGTTAACGGCAAAACTTCCACCGTTATTTTCATAAAGTATTTTTGTTGTTTTTCAATCCGATAATAATTTCATTGCATGGGGTCCACCAATGATTGTGCTGATTGAATCTAATATTCCCCGTTAAAACGTAATATTTCCTGACCAATCGAATATTATATAACAACTTGCGTACTTTGCAAAATTTGTAAATATTACCCACAACTATAACATTATATAAAACCACACCATAATATTCAAAAATATATTTTGAGAAAATTTAATCTTTATTCAAAAAAAAAATCTGGGGTCTCACACTTATATAACTATTTGTTCACATGTGTGTACTATTGAATCACATTCTTGTACTATTAGGGGAGTTGGTGCAAATTGATAATACTTGCATGACTAAGTTAAAAATGGAGGTATAGATTGATGTACTATACTGTAATTCGTATTTTTCACATGATTATACTATTGATTCACATAATTGAACTATTGATTCACATTATTTACTATTAGGGGAGTTGGTGCAAGATTGATAATACTTGCAGGACTAAATTAAAAATAAAAGAAAAGTTGGAGGTATTGTACTATAATTTTTCGAGCCCCAAAACGTCGTAATTATCTAAACTATATTTTCCTATAAATAAGCTCATTCTTCCTTCATTTCTCATCAATTCACAAAATCTTTAGAGCGATTATTATAGAGAGAAATTATAGAGAGAAAGAAGAAGAGAAGTCTGCTACCTCATTATTCCAGTATCCAGTTTTTTCCAAGGTAGGGAGTAATATTTCTTTCTTATCTATGAAGAGAACTTCTGTTATTCCATTCTTTATTATTCTGTTGGAATAACCTGTATACGCGGGTTACCCTATACTTGGTGAAATTCTTCTGTTGTTCCATTCTTTATCATTCTCATTGAACATCCTCGTCATCATGCGTTTCTACGCCGAATTCGGTTCCGCTTTTATTATTACATTGGAATATCTTGTCTGCATGCGCTTTTACGCCGGATTCGATTCTCGTCTTTATTATTACATTGAATATACTGTCATCAGGCGCTTTTACGCCGACCGATTCCGTCTTTTTATTATTCTCATTGAAATATCTTGTCTGTGCGCTTTTATGCCCGATTCGATTCCGTTATTTATTATTCTGTTGGAATAACCTGCCTGTGCGGTTTATCGCATGCTTGGTGATTTTTTTTGTTATTCTATTCTTTATTATACTCAGTTGGTTAAAGTTTTGACTTCTATAATCCATGAAATTAGTGGAATATCCTCGATATTCATGCGCTTCATCCAAAGATCTTTTCATGGAAATATTCTTCCGAGCATTCTTGAATTTTACTCCACAAAGCAAAGATCATGTTGACAATTGGACGTTATTGATTCCTCGGATAAAATAATTCTTGAACTTGTTTTTATTGAATTCTTATATCATTGTCATCATCCTCACGCTTATATTTTGTTGAAAGTTATCTCGTGGCCTATAGTGCATAGATGGACTTGGTATGATTATGACCGTGGATTTTCTATGTAATCACGACCGTAATGTTACAAATGATGTGGTAAAAGTCCTCATTGGCTCAGTAGGCATTGATGGATGTTGTTGGCATGATCATGACCATTATTGAATTCACAAATATTCTCTGACCAGAGTGTATGGATAATTGTGGTCGCGATACTAAAGAATATTCTCGTCGAAGTGCGGGTGAATCGATGATGTGGATTTTTTTATTGTCGAGTCCCAATGATAAAAGTGATGAAAAACCTTTAAATCATAAAAAATAGTAGATTTTATTCTCTACTTGACTCTTTTTAATGGATTCTTTGTTCACCGCAGCTTAAACTTGATGGTTGTTATATTGTATCGCTTTAACATTGCCAAGGCTAACGATAAATATATTCGCATTATCTTAGTCATAATATTTCTTCGGGCTAGTTGAGCTCACCTTTTACTTTTATTGTTTCTTCAGAAATGAGAACGTAGCAGGACTACTTAGAGAACTGGAGTGACTCGGACCGAGATGATAAGATTAGTAGTCCTCACTATTCCGTGAAATAGTATAATAATAATTGTAATAAGGACTCCTTTTGAGTTTGTATAATTTCTAGTAGATAATATTTGAATTCAAACTCACAGTTTATGTTTTGTCGTATTTTACACGATAATTGTATTATTAAGTTGTATTTGAATTTATGTACCATGTAAGTAGCGACCCAAGATGGGTGACGTATACCTAATTTTGGGGGCGTCACATTATTCACATAAAACAATTTTCTGTTAACATAAAAAAAATACTATATTACAGAAAATATAAATTTACTTTAAGATTGTTATCTGTAATATATAATATTATTTAATATATATATATATATATATATATAGATATGATAAAACAAAAAATATTAATAAATAAATCCGAGTCCTTTGAATTCACAAAGTCTCCTTAAAGCAAATTGGTTAATATAATTTTAGTTCTTAAATGGAACAATATCCTTGTTGGTTTGTTAATATTCTAATCTTTTTATTTTGATGATGACTTAATACAGACTAATTTGTCTATTGTGAAATTTCAGGAAATTGATGAAAGATCTTTGTTGAAAGACTTTGAAGATTTGAGTCCTAAGAAAAATATGTAAGATCATTGCAAATATTCAAATTTTTCAATACAAGACTCTAGGACATTTTATATGTGTGCATTAAAATGATTCAATATTTTGTGCATGACTAAAATATATTTTTGCTAACTATTATTAAGAGAACTGATTTTTGTTAGCATGCATGCGTAAAAATATATTGACCGAATTAATTGAGTTTTACATGTGTAAAAGAATTTATGTGTTGGATAATTAAAAGTTGTTGGAGTATATTGGTAAAGATATGATTTATCTCAAAAGATTGATTTACATGTATATCTTGGAAATGAAGGATAATCATTATCTTGTATAGTCTGTTCATGTCTCTCTCCTATCTTTTAATTCCTTGCTTTAGTTGCTATACTAGTGGCGGCTGACTTTGTGAAATCATAATTGCTATTGTCTAATCCTATTTGACTGGGTCTCTTTCTAGAGTATTGGATAGAGTCCAACACATATTTTACTTCCGAAGATTATTGGATTTTGTTATGTTGGTTTTCAACGGAATATCTTTTGGAACGTTGCAGTTTACAACGTAAACTTTTATGCTGCAACGGAAATATTTTCTCTGGGCTATAATTTACATAAAGATATCCCAGTTCTATTTACGATTTCTACAGTGCACTAATTATATACTGAAAAAGCTATTTAATATTTTGGTGCAATTGAAATCTGCTGTTGTGCTACTATAATTCTACTTATATTCATCATATTTCCGTGGGCTATAAATCGGTAATATCTTTCTATTATTAATTGATCATTGCATACATTAGTTGAGCCTTACATTGTTAAATTGTTATTTGCTTTGATCATTAGACCTCTATAAATTGTAATCTTATATTTTTAGACTAAGTGTTGTCTAAAGGAATTTAATCCGAAGTGGATTAAGGTTTGTTTACAAACGAGGTTTAAGGAAGCATAAGCTTAAAGGGTGCATTGGTGCACAAGAGCAAGTGTGCTCTAGTGAATTATTGTAATTCAATTTGATAGAATCTATTTTGTAATAAGGGTCATTTTTAAAGAAATAAAAGTGAGTCTCCAATACTAGTTGGTATTGGACGTGGACTAGGCTATTATTATAGAGGGTAATAGCTGAACCACGTAAAAAATCTTGGTGTTATTTTATTGCTTGATTTTCTTTAATATTTCTCAAGATAATTAGTTTTCTTAATATTTAAAATATAAACTTTTGCTTCATCTTGAGATAGTGTATTTACATCAAGTATTTTATCTGACTTATAAATTCATCAAGATATTTTCTTAAATAAAAATTCAATTCGGTAGACTGCATTCATTCAGCAAGCTGCATTCTTCAATACAGTAGGCTATATTCAATAGTTTGAATTTAAAGTTTAAAAATTGGTCACAGTTTGCTCCCACACTTATTCAACCCCCTTCTAAGTGTGCCATATCTGAATTTCAATCCTAATTTTATAAACTCAAATCAACTCATAATCATATTTTCTCAAACCTAACGTCGGTTTATCTGTCAATCGCGTCGGTCCTGCCATGAAACAAGTTTGTGGTAGTTCAATTGGAATTGGCACAAATACAATATCGCGAAATAACTGGCTTGATGCGTAAAAAGAGAGACATCTATCACTAAACTATAAAATTTGATTTTACTAATATTCCAAATTGATGTAAAATAATTTGCATGATAAATATATGGTACAGAACTTACAGATTATTTACCAGTTTTCTTTTTTTAAAAATATATAAAAAAATTCACTAATATATATAACTATATTCTTCAGTTCTCTCGATCTTATTACTTTATGTGACAGCACAATTGTCGATAGAAATTTCATTCTAGTAGCAAGTAGCAATTTCTGATTTACACATGAACAATATATAGAAATTCGAAGGATGAAATCATTTACTATCTACACCTGAACATCCAAGTTAAAGTAATCAATACATTAGAAACAACATCACAAAACCTAAAACAACCCATAAAAAATAACAGAAAATAAATTTAGAATCATCAAATCTAATTAGCAACCATATAAAACCCTGAAACTTTAGAAATTAACATACCAGATGAAATGAAGGGAAATTATGACTGAAAAAAGGAAAAGAAGAAGCTTAATAATTTAATAAGGCAAGTATCTCTTCACATTCTTAATCAAATACATTTATAATTATTTTATATTTTATCTTTATAATTAATCGAATATATCTTTATGCATGTAACTTCGCATGGGATCGATGGGTGAACTTGCAAAATTTAAAAAGTCAAACATATGTCTTAATTTTTTTGTGAAATAGAAGGAATAAAATACTTCCCAACTTAAGTTATGCTAAAAACTAAAAAGTTTCAACAACTAATCACAAGATTATATATATATATAGAGAGAGAGCAAGGATCAAGGATCAAGTGCATACCCCTTATCTTACTCACCCATGCTCACTCCTTTTTAGGCGACGGTTTTGATCATACAACCGTCGTCTATACTTTTAGCGACGGACAACATATAGCTTGATCCGAACCGTATATATATAGTGACCGATCCATAGTTAACGTTGTAAAAAAGAGTCTAGTTTTATAACAAATTCTAATCGTCCATCCGAATGACTCTCGTCTGTACTTTAGTTTTTAATATTCTACAGTTTAATATTGCGGACAGGACAAATGTTCAAAATACCCTCTTTGTAAAAGTCTCTCATCCGCAGTATTAAAGTGCAGACGGTAAAAAATGACGCCCTTTTTTTAATAAGTATCCTCTACAATATTAAAATGAGAACGCAAGATATAGCCTAATTCTAATTTTCTTTAGTTTTCAGATTTACCCAAAGCTCGTACAAGAAGCTCCAGAAGACGAAAGCTGAAGCTGACGATCGAGTTCTAAATAAAAGTGAAAAATCTTCCCCCAAATTGTAAATTAGGTAAACCATCTAGACCTCATCCACATAGTTGATCTGTTTTTTTTGAAGGTTATTTTTTGATTGATTACTATCTAAGTCTCTTCCTTCATTGTTTTTTATCATTAATAAAACTAAAGAAATGTAATTTGAAGCTAATAATTAAATCATGGGATTTTATATGGTAAGTAGAGTTGGCATCTTAATGCATTTCATAATTATGTTTTTTGAAATCCGGATTAACTCTCCTTTGGCAACTTAGTTTGATATATAAATATTATTAAAAAATTATTTATGAGCGTGTATGTGTGCCTCCAGGCACTTTCTTTTTTCAAGTGAAGAATACTTTGGTCATTTCAGTCAATAAATTTGTCTTCGGTTCAGCAGATAGGAAGGGATCCGGTTAACATGAAATTATTTTTTTTGGTAAGTTAGTCAATTAATCAATAAAATATTGACACACATATAAATTCGTATGCGTGTCAGTATTTTATTGATCAATTTATCCCAAAATAAATTTCATACTAACCAACTCCGATAGGAAGGGATATATCAATGTTGGAACCCAATTTGCTCTTCGATCACTTTTTCACGTGGAAATCTGGCTAATATTTGAAAAATATATGAAAATTAAAGAAAATTTGAATATATATATATATATATATATATAGATTCCGGATCCAGTCCGGACGTCCGAACGGTACTAAAATGCGATTTTTTTTTGCTTTTTTTTTAAAACAACTAAAAATGGTTTAATATTTTATGGAACTAAAATTTTCCATAATACAGTGTTATTATATGTGTCCAAATCACACCAAACACTGTATTATCAGGGACGAAACCATGATTTGATCTTGGGGGGGCCAAATTTTTTTTTAACAACATAATATATATTCATCATTAAAAAGTAAAATTTCAGCATTACAAACATATTTTTACTAAAACAAAGATAATACAGTAATAGATTTGCTTTACCGAAGACAACAAAACATAACAAAAAAAGTCTTTTAGAACATATCTTCGTGAAATAATAGAGGGACTGAGGGAGAAATACAGATACTGAGGGACGAACGTGTATATTGAAAATAATATAATAGTTATTAGACCAGGCCAATAACTAAAATAATATAACGTGTATTGAACAAGTGGGCTTAAAAAATTATTCACATCACTTAGCAACAAAAAAAAATGCTTGGGCTCTGCTCTGTATTGTTACCATGCTACTACTAGTTATTCACGGTACCATCCTACAACTAGTTCTGTATTGCTACCATGCTACTGTTCTGCTCTGTATAGGTCAGTTCTGTGGGCCCCTGCAGCCATGAGTTGGTTTTGCCCCTGTGCATCATAGAAAAATTCCAGTTCCAAAAAATATTAAACTTTTTTTAATTATTTTTAAAAAAAAAATTAAAAAAAAATTGTATTTTAACAAAATTCGGGCGTCTGAACTAGATCAGACTCTCTCTCTCTCTATATATATATATATTGATCAACATAAACATAAAGTCGTATGAACATTAATTCCCTTCATCTTTGTACTCTTGAAAATTCAAAATGAGCCTCCGGACAAAAATGATGTGTCTCTTGACTCTTCAAATTTAATTTGGCGTATGCAGAATTTTTTTGCTGGGGCTGTGTTAATTGCTTTAATTATTGTTAACTATAGTATATGCGTTTGCGTAAGCACAAACTCTTTCATCTAATAAGTCAAGACAGTCAGTATAAAGTATGCATGCAATGCATGTTGACTGTAATTGTAAACATGGAGTATCTTTGTTTGTCAATTAATTACTTAATTTATTATATTGTTCTATATATATATATATTATTAATTAATTAATTTTGAAGGGTAATATTAAATTTAATATTCATATTAATCAATCAAAAATATTTTTAATTATATTTCTTAATTTTTGTGTTTTCTCCTAAAACATCAATTAAAAAGAAACGAGTATTTCATTTGTAGATTTCAAAGAAGCATTAATGACTTAGTTTATGATATTATCCTTAAATTAAATATTAATTTGTTTATCTTTCATTTTTTTTCAAAGAATTTTGACTAATAATATTGAGATTTTATACTTATTTTAACAATCAGACAAAACATTAATTCATACAATTTATAGTGTTCTAATAATTAAAGTTAATAACTCGAAATTTGAGTTTTACTATATATATATATTTGGGGAGTAGTTTAATTTTGATGACTTATTTTGGTGATGATCAAAATACTAGTAGTAGTAAGAAAATAAAATTAAATAAGGGATTCCGTTACATGATCAATACGTTGTTGACATGCGCGCAGTGTTGAAATACACAGAGAAATTATCTTCTAAGTCTTTCTATCGACACTGTATTAATTAATTAATCAAAATTAACTTGATGCATAAACAAAACTAGGGATTGGTGTTACCGGAAAGGCGTGACTTATTGTAGAGTTTGATTTTAATGTACTACTACTACTACTACTAAACCGGCTTGTATGTAACCTAGCTATGATGGCATTTAATAGCTGTAATTTTGCTACTACTATCCTCTAACAACTCTCACATAATTCAAAACCAAAATTAACTCCAAATTAATTGGTTTGTTCCGATCCATTGACATGCAAATTGATAGTTCCCATAAAAGTCTATGATATGATAGAGAGAAAAAGAGGGATATATGTATAAATTTTCACAACCAACACCAGCCGTCCAGCCCCATTTTTTAAAAACTCCCTACTCCCTACTTTTATGATGTGGAGTAATCGATCTGTTTTTTAATATAAATCGTTTTAAAATTATCCACAGATATTATGAAAGTAATTATAAAATATTAAATATAATATTAATTATTTATATTACTTTTGCAGGAGTATTGAAAAAAGAAAGTGTAATTTATTGTGTTAAGAAAATCAAAGTTATATTTAATACTTGGAGTAATATTAAAAACTGAGGGAGGTGTATTCAATTAGGATTTTTAAAGACTTTTAAAGACTTTAAAAGTTTGGGTGTATTCAATTAAGACATTTAAAGAGTTTATAAAAGTTTAGTGGTATTCAATTACAACTTTTTTAATGTCTTTAAAAGTTAGGTGGTATTGAATTAAGATTTTTACAAAGTTTATAAAATTATTCTGGTATTCAAAAAGTCATAGATTTTAAAGATTTCTATCAAATGGTAGAGTTTGACTGACTTTAGAAGAAGAATTATAACTATCAATCCATATCCAAAGTCTACATCATCTCTAAAGATTTCTAAAGACTTCCAAATAAACACAAAGGTGGATAAAACTAGTTATTAATTGGACTTTATTTTTATTGGATCAAATTAGTTATTTATTTTATATGGGCTAATAAATATTAATATGTGATGAATAAATAATTTAGTAAAATTTAGGCAATAAAAATAATTAGATTTATTATAATAATAGAATTAACAAGATATATTAATAAGTAAACAAATAAACCTAATCGAATTGGTGAGGAAAAAGTAGCGATTAAAGCTTTCAAAAAAGAGGAAAGAGATTTGTTCAACAAAAGTGAGATAAAATCATGAAACTCTCATATCAATTATATGATTATGTATTTATAATATATGAAAATAGAAAATATATGATGTGTATGTATTCTTTGTTAATATATGATTATGTATGTATAATATATGAAATTATCATTAATTTTTGAAAATATATGATTAACAATTAATATAAGTTGCAAGATATATTAGAAGTATACAAAAGTCTATCACAGTTTTAATAAAAAGTTTATAAAAGTTTGTTACTTATTTCATAGTCTATAAAAGTCATTTTAAAAGAGTCTTTAAAGTCTTTGAAAGTCATTAAAATCCCACAAATTCTACAAAAGTATGTCACTTAAAAAAGTCTTTAAAAATCTTAATTGAATCACCCCCCTAAATAACTTATTTAAAATTCTCAAACGACTTATATTAAAGAACGGATGAAATATTAAATAGTACTCGTTTTTACCAGAAATTAATGCTATTGTAACATATTTTTGTGAGAATTTTCAACCCTAGTCATCGATTTGGCTCTCCTTTATTACATATTCCCTTCAATTCCATCAAACACACTGTATATTTTTATAGTTTTAGTTAATATAATTGAAATCAACACCGATCAATTAATTTATAATATTGAATAGTATTCTTGTTTCAGAAATGAAATTATAATCCGGCACTTTTTTACTGTAAGACCCCAAATTATTAATAAATGAAATTTATTTTCCTCTATTTATTATTTTGAAATAGTAAGGATTGATTTGATTAATGTGGATAGTTATGGGTAAAATACATAAATATTTTAAAATAAGCAAGTGGTTATAAATATATTCATTGTTTGTCGGGAATATTCGTTTGAGTCGTGGAATATTCTTTTGCTTTGGGGGAATATTCAGACTTGGCAGTAGATCTTTTTTGGGGCCCCATAATGTGAAAGCGATTGGATGAGAAAAAGCGATAAATATAAGTTATTTAAAAATAACAGGCGTAGTTATTCTAATTATCTTTGTTAAAATACCGGTGGTTAAAATACTCAATAATTATTACAAGATGAATTCTTTCAAATATTTTATTTTATTGATTCAATAATTCTTCGCATTGATATTTTATATTTCTTGTTGTTTTGATAATTGTCACTATACAATATTTTTCATTATCGAAGCAATAATTCATATTATCTCGAATAATATTATTAGATAACATTATTGGCGATGTCTAGAAAGTTACATCTAAGGAGAGGTTTGGTCACCTAATTGCGCGCAAGAAGAGAGAAATTCTTATTGGAAAAGCCCTCTTTCCTCAGGAACCGCCTCGGTTGTCAATATTGTGATTCTGTAATATTATTTGTGAATAATTAATTATTGATTCATATGATGAGGAAAATATTGATTTTATGTGGATATAGATGGAGAAAATTTTTAATGTGACAATTGTTGAAAATTGAAATTTTATCTTTTTCTGATAAAATAATTTATTTAAATATATTATTATATTTTAATAATATAATAATGATGATATTTTTACGATGAATGTGGGATATATGAATAATTTGTATTTTTGTTACCAAAAATGTTTAAAACATGTTAAACATGTCGGTGGACCCCATTTATTGACTGAAATTTGATTATAGCCTGTAAAATCGTCCGTTTATGGATTTCGGTCAAATTTTGTTTGGAATTTGGAAAAACTTTCTTCTGAAAAGTTGTAGAGAATTGAATTTTCTATACAAAGTCGAGAGATTTGAATTTTTTGACAAAAGGGCTATTTATTGTGAATTATTGAAGTTCCGAAACTCCGAAATAATTAATTTTTGGAAGTTTAAAATATTTTAATTATGGAAAACGTTTTTGGTGAGTTAAGTGGGTCTAGTATGTGTTATTGATTCTTTGAAATCAGATCTCCAAAAGTGGGCGTATGGAATTTTAACAAATAATAATATTATTTTAATAAATTTTTCGCTTTTGGTGTTCTAAGCATTTTCTATCAATAGGGTGCTTAGGTTAGAATTGAAAATTACACGAAGCTGAAGTTTTCTATATTTTCTCTCTATATATTGAGCGTATTCTTGTGAGAATTTTGATACTTTGAGTATTGTTATACGGTCAAAGTTCCTTCAAAGACTATATACCAGATTCTAAATAGGAGGTACTAATCTTTCGAGGTAAGGGATATTATTTTTTTTCGTAATGATATTATTTCTTCAATATCATTATGTTGAAATATTGATCTGAAGTTTTTATCAAATTTAGAACTTTTGGTATCTGAGATTCTTATTCACGATATCAAAGACTATTCACGATACGACCTTTATTCACGAATACTAAGATTATTCATCGAAAAATAAAAATTTTTCCTTTTCGTCTAAAATATCTATTGTGGATACTAGCTTTGATTGTATCCAAATTTTGATCATTCTTGAATTTTACACCACTATGATTATTTTTGAGGTATTTTGGATATGGATAAAACAAAGTACTTAATCCTTAATCCTTGTCATTTTGTTTCAATTGGATTCGTTTTTTAAAATATTTTCATCATCCTCGGTCTTAAATGATGATATTATTGAATATCTTTGGCCAGTAGTGCAAAGATGAATGATTTCGATGAATATCTTTGGCCCGTAGTGCAGATGATTTAGAGATGTTTAGATGAACATGAATTAATCGATGAATATCTTTGGCACCTGTAGTGCAAAGATGAATATTTGATTCCGTATATATATTGATTGATGTTACGAGGATAAAAGATAGACGATGAACTTTTAAATTCATACATAGAAGATAGTAGATTTCATCCTCTACTTAACTCTTGTAATGAATTATTATTTTTCATCGCGAATATTGATTTAAAATTTGTTGTCTATTGTATTCTATTAGATTTTTTCTGTTGGAGACTAACGATAATTTGTTGTATATTATCTTAGTCATAATATTCTTTTTATCGGGCTAGTTGAGCTCACCCTTTTCCTTTTTGTTCCATTTTTCTTCTCGTGGAGGAGATAATGTAAGAAAAATGCAGCAGTCGGGGATGTAATGATGGTTCTAGAGAGAGTTGTTTAGTAGTTATCACCATTTTGTAAAATAATGTATCAATAATTACGATGAGGATTTATTTGTATGTGGATATTGTACAGATGACAATATCTCGTATTTAAACTCACGCTTTATTGTTGTAATAATAAAGTTGTAGTTGTTTACGCATCTCACGTATTGACAACTCAGAATGGGTGGTGTATACCTATTTTGGGGGCGTCACATTTACCATTTGATGAATATGTGAAATTTTCATCAAAATTTTAGTGGTTGAATTTTTTTTAAACTTTTAATTGTAAATATATTTTTAATGATTCTAATTTTTGATATGATTGGTCTTAATATTATTAACTATTTATTAATATATTTTGATTATTAATAATAAAATTGTTAAAATTAAAAATATAATGTACTGAATAAAATTAAAAGAAAAATAATGTAACGAAGAGGAGCCAAATCTCACCGGATGGGAGAGAGAAGAGACTTGTGATTGTTGTGCTCCATCATTTTTGGCTAGTTTGTATATGTTGGTTCGTTTACAAATGATTTAACCTATTGTTAATATTGAATTAAGGAGTTGCATTTGCAAAAAAGATTATTGACCATGTTTGATAAATAATTTTATTGTTAGAGTATATAAGTGTCGTTGAAAATTTAAAATGTTAAAGTAAAAATATTGCTAAATATATATTTACTCTGGTAACAAAATTATTGTTATGGAATTGGCAATATCAATAACCGTAAAAAAGATTGATTATATAAATTTTGTTAATGATGATTATATAAGATAACACAATGCACTAAAATTTTGTCATCATATTTTATTAGCATAACATCACTAGTAAACTAACAAGTTTATAATTTCAATTTTCAAACATAAATATTAAGCAAAAATTCATACTTGATATTTACAAATATTATAAGTGATTCTTTTTATAAAATTTGAGGTTTTTTTTTAAAAATGTGTATCAAATTAATCAGTTGTGTGTATCCGACATATGAAGTATTTTCTTTTTATCTTTTACATACATATATATAACAATAAATTTATTTATTTTTGCACAAATATTCCATACATATACACATATTACAACTGTATAATGCTAAGAAGAAAAAAAAGTAGTATATGAAAATATTCCTAAATTTTGGTTAACTTTTTTACTAGCCGTAGTTGCTTACAAGAAATGTGATTGTTCTAATTCCTCCAAAGGGCCACCTCGTCCTCTACAAAGATTTCAAACTGATCATATCATCTCACTACTTCTTCAATTCCCAAAGCCTACCCCCACCCACTCCCCCTCCCCCCCCCCCCCTACTCTACAATGCTGTTTTTTTGTCTTAATTCCCAAAAGTACCCCTACTCCCCTCCATTGGCATAAACCCCATTTGTGTCACCCTCTTTCATTCCCGAGACACCTCCAAAATAGGGCTATTTTCGTCTTTTCACTCCACCCCTTCATCGAACAAGGACGAAATCCGCCACAGCTAGCCGCAACCGCCATGTTTTCAGAGATGCTCAGCACCAAAATCAATACGCATGTTAACCCCCTTTCTCTTTCCTCTTTGTTTGACTATATATATTTATACACTTTATTATTTTTAATTTAGATTTTATGAAAAATATGAATATTAAAAATATTTAATTAATAAATTGCTTGATTAATCAAATTAACTATTAAATAATTATAAAAAAATTAAAATTCATAGTAAAGGTAAAAAGAAAAAAATTAATTACGTAGTTTTTTGCATATGACTAATAGTGCTCATAATTGTCCATATTAAAATTCTAATTTAATACTCCATAAATATACATATAATGAAATATAACAATTAATACTAAGAGTATTATAGGTAAATTATTGTAAGAAATATATTATTTAAGATAAATAAATATTTAGTTTCAAACTACCTAAAATAATAAAAAAAAATCCTGAGACTTAAGGAGTAAATATTAGTCATTTACTAGGTAGTTGTGAATACTGGTTAGTTTCAGGATTTTTTATTATTATTTTAAGTAGTTTGAAATTAAATATTTATTTATTTTAGATAATTTATCTATAATACTCTTTATATATCTGTCGGTCTGTAAATTTTAAAAAAATGACTAATATATAAAATTAAATAAAGGAGTATATAATATATGTATATACATACACATATACTAGGTAGTTGTGAATAATCATTTGCTATCTCTCTCTCTATATAAACAGCTAGCACAAAAACCATGCAAAAAGTAAACCATCTCACCTAAAACCCTAAACCTTTGAAATTCTTGATTCTATGGAGGGTGAGAACGTGGAAGTACCACCGTCCGGCAGTGGATCTCCGGCGACCCCCAGGTGGAATCCGACGAAGGAGCAAATAACCATGCTAGAGAATTTGTACAAGCAAGGGATAAGGACTCCAACGGCTGAGCAGATTCAAGAAATAACAAGTAGGCTTAAAGTGTACGGTCACATAGAAGGGAAGAATGTTTTTTACTGGTTTCAGAATCATAAAGCAAGGCAAAGGCAAAAACAGAAGCAAGGTCATAACAATATCAATATGGCTAATTACTTCAATCTGTATCTTCATCATCAGCCGACTTCACCTTTTCTCTCTCCTACTCCTGGCCCAAATGGTTTGTTCCTTTTTCCTTAAATTTTTTTTTAATTTCAATATATATATATATATATATATATATATATATATATATATATATATATATATACACGTGTGTGTGTAGTACATAATATTATTAAAAAGGATTTGTGTAACAAATTATATATTCATTTTTCGAAATAAGTAAGAGTCTTAATTTACTTGTTAATTTTTTTATGTATGAGATTATATATTGAAATACATATATACATAATTTTTTATAAGAATTAAATTTTGATTTTACACGAGAAAAGTATCAAAAAGAATTTGTGTTTACATGCAATTGAAATAAATGTTAATGGTGTGAAAATGTCAACAAATCAAAATGGCAGCAATCCTGTAAAAGTATGTGAAAATGCACTTGATCTTTTATTTATTTAATTTATTTTAAAGTTAATTTGAAATATAATATTACGTGTTTGTCATGTTCTTGATTTGTACTACTACTTATTATAATTAATGGGTAATATTGTAGTTTGTGTTTACATTGCTATTAATTAGTTCTAGAAAGAGCGAGTCTTCATGTTCATGTATATATAGAGAGGGGCTCGATTTATGTGAGAAGGCGCGGTATATAATACCTGAACTGTCTTTATCTATTTGTTGCTTTGTTAACAAAGATTTCTGTACGTATCAAATTTGGAATTTGCCCTTTTTCAGTTTAAAAAACACAAAAACTATGTTGAAAATCATGCATCTTAATTTGACTGGAATAAATTAAACTATTAATATATTCTGGTAACCATGCATAAGGTTGTAAAATGAGTAATTAGTTAGTACCGATTAAATGCTCGTTCATTAAAAGTTCGATTCGATTTCGATTTCAAAATATAAATGAGTCAAATATGACACATTTTAAAGTTCGATAAATTACTTCGAACCTCCTCAAATTATAATTTTCTATTGATACTCGGATCATATTCGTTAGAAAAGTCCAAACTACTAAGGCTCGATTCGGAATCGTGCTCTTCATTTCGATAGAAGCTAAATAAGCCTCAATCAAACTTTATTTTATACTCGATAAATTTTGTGAACTAAATCTGAACAACACAATACTCGAATCGATTCGGTTCGTTTACACTCTTAACCATGCAGTTACTTTCTGGTAAGTGTTAGGTATTTGCACGCTTATAGGGCTAAATACATTCTCATTACATCAAGTACTATTATATTTATAATTTAACTTTAAAAATATAAAGTTAACTTAGATTGTTTGTTTAATTTTATTGTGGTGAGTATATTTTATGGTCTGTCATTTTCCTTAGGTTTTGGTGCTCAACTCAGATTCCCTTTCCCCACTACTGTTAATTCCCATCCCTACTTGAGCTTTTTTTTCTCCAGATCTCTTACATGGTTTAATATAGCAGCGTGGGAAGTGGTTAGTATGAAATTCATTTTTGAATAAGTTGATCAATTGGTCAATAAAGTGTTGACACGCAGACGAGACTCTATGTGTGTCAATATTCTATTGGTCAATTGATCAACTTACCAAAAAATAAACTTCATACTAACTGAATTCAACATTGTGACGGTAGGTTATTGCCACGTGTCTATATTCTTAGTCATCAACATGCATGTGTCTTTGCGTTGTTCGTCATCACCATTGGGTATATGTGTTTGTCATCACCATATCGTTCATTATCACCCCACGTCCAAATGAACGTTTTTATGCGGTTACGTTTATTGGACCAAAAGAAATTTGTTATATATTAATAAATTGTTCGTTGAAATAAATTTATTCTGTTCTTTCAATTTAATTATTTTGTACAATGTATCTTTCGACATAGAATTATTTCGTCCAAATATGTATATTGTTCGTCATCATTATATGTCTGTGATGTTTGACATCACGTGTCTCTGTGTTTTTTGTTATCACCACGCATGAGCTTATTTATTTTATTCGTCATCACCGGTTATCACTATGGGAAAGTGGTTAGTATGAAGTTTATTTTAGAGTAAATTGGTCAATTGACTAATAGAATACTGACACGCAGGCGAGGTTGTATGTGTGTCGATTGATACATTACCAATCGATTTAACTTAAAAAAATAACTTCACGCTAACGGATTCATCATTATGTATCTATACTAGTATAATTTATATATATATATATATATATATATATATATATATATATATATATATATATATATATATATTCCACGTGTGCCTCACATTTAATTATTAAATGCTGATTTCATATCTTATGCACTTTTTGCATGCACTTCCATCATTTGATTAATATATAAGAACAATCAAGACTATTTTTTATTTTATTTTTTGTTAATTTAGACTGAAATTAAACTAACTCAAACATCCATCCTTGTCAATACCAAGGTTCGATCCCACATTATTATTATTATATAAGAACAATCAAGAATATTAATAACATAGTTGTACGTATCTAATGGATACGTGAAATTGGATTTTTGTGTTTCTAGTTGTTTACCTGCCACAAAGTGATAATCTAGGGTTCTACCCTCAGTGTCCCAGGCTACTTTTACCTGATGGCAGAAAGAGGAGCCCAAGGCTCGACAAAGTCGAGAAACCAAACCCTAGCGGTGTAGATCAATCCATGCTACCAATGGGCAGTGGTAATAATGTTCAAGAAACACTGCCACTATTTCCACTTCACCCAACTGGAGTTGTACATGAAAGAACAACCTCTCTTTCTCTTGGTTCCGACTGTTCACAGAATTCCATTGCTACTACCACTCCTTCAACCTCCTCAGAGACGACCACTTGCATTGCCTATGATCAACAAGAAGGTGCTGGTGATCACCTCTTCTTTGACTTCTTTTGTGGGAAAAAGTCAACCTAATTATAACTACTCAATGCATGCCTCGATCTAATTAACATGCAGTGTGTACATGTCTTTAATTTAGTTAGTTCCTTAATTAGCCTGGATATAACTAATTAATTGGTGTTTTTGGTTTTGAAATTAAGTTGCTTGAGTTAACAGAATGCTTGCTTTGTGGAGATCAAGGGTTTTTGATAATGTTATTTTGCATGGTGTAAATCATGATATATGAGCATTATTTCTCAATCTCTCTTTTAAATAAGTTATTAGGTTTTATCCTAACTTATTTTCATTCTTTTAGATTGTTGATTGCTGGCATTAATTCCTTTTAGGTCTTAATTATCATGAGATGAGATGGTTTTATTTTGAAATTAATGCCGAAATTTATACATGTGATAATATTTGAACATGTATGATGGTATTTTATGTCTCTATATAGATATATATATGAACAATTTGTGGAGTACTGTCAGCCACTAGTAAATTAATTAATGTCGTCCATATACTTATTTTGATGAGATAAAGTAAGTTTACTGCGTGTATTTCCTAAAGGTCATTATTTTTTGTATAACTTTAACTAATGCATTATGCATGCATCTAAGTAATTTGTTTTAGGATAAAATTGTGCTTTCACTTTAATCATCTTTTTTGACAAGTATAATTAGTTATATATATATAGTACTCATATAAGGTGATAATACTGTTAGATTAGAAACCTATAATATAAGAAAAAAAATTCCACAACACTTTATTTTTAAGGGCTCTTGTTGTTCGATTTATATTATGATAAATATATATATATATGCACAAGTGCACACGGAGAGTATCGAACCCACATGGAACAGTTACTAATAATTAATTTAATTATCAAGTTTTTATCAATTTAAATTCACTTAAACAGTTACTCTAGTTGATTTGTGAAATTGTTTTGATTAAAAGAAAATAAAAGATAATTAATACTCTAATAATTATTGATTACCAGATGATAAAGACATAGGAATATAATTTTTCCAATCACTTTGCAATAATTCCCTTACCTTATTCCCATTTAATTAATCAAACACTACACCAAAAATGGCCTCTAGTGAAAGACAAATCCTTCATTAGAGGCCATATATCTCTCACAAGTGATTTATTGCGAAGAAATATTTCCTTCACACGAGTGCTCGCATTAGACCTCCTCGCAATTGGGTATCCTTCGCTAAGTAGTAACTAAATGTTTTTTGTGAAGGATATATTGTGAATAACTTTTTTATTCACAAATTGTATTTAGTAATGGAATATTGTTATTTAGTGAAGGATTGGTTTCCTTCACAAATAATATTTTAAGAACTATTTGAAATTAGTGAATAACTTGATTCCCTCACAAATAATATATTGTGAAGAACAAATTTATTTAACGAGAGAATATTTTCCTTCACTAATTATAAATTGAGAATATTTTTTCAGTTTAGTGAGAAAAATTCCTTCACAAATTATAAATTTATAAATAAAAAATTAATTGCCAAATCATCAAAATTCATCGAAAATTATAATTGATTTTCAACTGCAATAAAAATACAAATAAGACAGTCTAGATAAAACTAAAAAAAATATATATATATATTTAGTCCTGGTAATATTATAAATGATTAAATGCAAATTAAGATAATGATAACAAATAGTTGTTCATTTAACTGAGAATATCATATTCAATAATACGTGATATAGCAATCTTGAAATGATGATTTTACTTTCTAGCAAGTTTCTGACTCTTGAAGCAATCTAACAAGATAAAAAGTATGTTCATCACTTCAGCAACAAAAATCATCAAAAATAAATCGAGTACAATTTAACAAATTGAAATGCCATTTTAGCAATTCGGTTTATACCCTTGGTCTTTGACGAACACGACTACTTAAACACGAGTGAAGCTATTACTAATTGAAACACCACAGTGACGCAAAGATAATAGCTCAAACATCATAATTGTTGATTTTCGTAGTTTCGCCAAAAGCAATAAAGTAAACATTTTATTAACAATTCAACCACTAGGGTTTGGATGAGAGACTACATTCGTCAAAGTTTCCATCCATACCGGTTCGAGGGCCAGACTAGCTTTTCTAAATACAAGTGTGCTTGAAGAGCTAGTATTGTTTTGAACACCGATATCACAAAAAGCCGATTTCGTGAATGGTGGGAAATTTGGTCCCAAATAAGCGGGAAGCGATGACTCGACCATGATCTGAGGTAGCAATTTGGAAGAAGACTCCATTATATCTCCTATACATACCGCCATAGGATTTTCATGGGGAATTAATACTGCTAAATCGCCAATCCGAGAAGATATCAAGTATTCTGTGAGAATCCTCATTCCTTTTTTCTTGTCCAAATTTATCCTGGCTAGCCATATCCATATCTCCTTTACAAGATTATAAAAGAACCAACACCAAATATATCATCTTACATTTTCCTTGCAACGGTCAACAAATAACCTAAGGAGAATTGAAATTACAGGGAACTACATTACTCGAGAAACTCTAATTGCTCAAAACAAATAGATAAAGATTAAAGTCGCATAAGATATGAAAGCCAAATTTTTACTTAGAAACTAGTCAAAAATCTAAACAACTCTTAAAAGACCGGTTTTAATCAAATTTTTCTTCAAAAAATCGAAACTCAAAGAAAGGGAGAGAAAACAAAACCGAGTAAATAGTTATAACACGGATCCCTACTCTTCCTCCCCATAAAAAAAAGCAGTAAAAAAAAAAGCGGTGGTACCACCAGATCAATCTATTTACTCGGAGAACAAGTAAATGGGAATGACCCACTTCAAAGCATGAGCTAAATAATCAAAATGTAAGACATCAAAAGGAAGCCAAGGCACCTTTATGTTGTACCAAAGAACACACTATTTCAAAGCGATCTTTGAATTTGTAGAAACTTTTTCCCAAAATTGCACTGGAGAAGTCCCACAATGAAACCCTAGCTGGAGGTAAATACATCGGCCGAGATCACCGCCGTGGTTGGTGAAATGCAATCAAGTAACGAGACGCGACATCCTTGAACTTAGCCTTCTTAGGAAACAATGTTTTCACGAAGGATTTGAAGCGAAGATGAATGGCGGTTTCTCTCAGTGGTGTTTCTTTAATAACTCAACCTTACGGATCTTTCCGGGAAGCCTTACGTCGAGAGCCTTGGTGCTTTTATGAGTATGTGAGAAGTCCTAACTTTGTCCGATGCTGGTGATGATGAAGCTACTTTAAATAAAATACCAAAAATAAAACTACTTTAAATTAATCTCTAAAAGACTTTTTGGATTAATACTATATACTTAAAATAAAATTTAAAGTCTTTTGGATTATTTAATTTTATTTTTATTTAACTTTAACTTTATTTAATTATGATTATAAAAATAAACTTTTATGGAGAAATTTTAAAGTTTAATATAGTGTAAAGTTATTTACTTTATAGTTTATTAAAATAAATAGTTGATATTGTAAGTTACTTAAAAAGTGTTATTAAAATTAAATTTACTATTGTAAAAAATTTAAGGTATTTATATTCAACACAATTAATTCAAAAAAAAATATTTAGAACAAGATAGCGACCAATTTTATCCCTCGCAAAAAATTTCTGAATAATGATATATAGTGAGTAATAATTCCTTCACTAAATAGATTTTTTCCTCGCAAATTTTCATCATAAATTGGCTCCAAAAATCTTTCTATCGCCCTAATTTTGCGAGGAAAAAAATATAAATTGTGAAGGATGTTTCTTTCGCTAATAACTATATTGTCACTATACTTTTTTTCTTCACTGTTCCTTTACTAAACAACTCCTCATGTGAAGGAATAAATTCTTTCACAAAATTTCCTTCGCTATAGGCCATTTTTGGTGTAGTGAAATGAGTTGCTTACAAGGATTGCTTATCAATTTACTAACATCTTTCAATGATTAATAAAAAGACGTATTTCAGTTATTTTGTTACTTTCGTGCAAGACACTTAAAACAGATTCATTTAACACAAATTTCTAACAAAATTACGCATGACATACAAGTACTTTCGTCTCATACACCAATGTTATCAAAAACTTTATAATAAGAGACGAGTTAATCGATCACACCAATTAAGGATCAAACTACACGGTCACCGCTCAAATATAAAAAAATAAAACTAAGTTTTTCCTCTATTTTTGCCCAAATCTATCTCTCTATATTATAAGTCTTTCTAGGGGGACATTGTTCTAGCGATATTCTAGCGCCATTTTTTTTTGGTATTTTTTAGTACTTTCTAAAAAATGTATAGTATTTATTCCAACTAATTTTTTTTAAATAAAATAGTGTTTTAGTCCGTACAACCATGTTTCTTATATGTATCCAAATTACACCTAAAACACTGTTTTCTGTAAAAATTTCAGTTGTAATAAATACTATATATTTTTTGGGAGGTACTAAAAAAAAGTCGCTAGAATGTCGCTAGAACAATGTCTCCCTAAACTTATTGATATTTAAAACGGGAGAAAAAAATTAATTTGCTGTAAACTTTTTAAAGTTCATCTCTTATTAACTTTTTAACATCTCTCTTCCATTATTTCACTTTCTTAGAATTATATTATTTTACTTTTTAACGCAAGCGTATAAATTAATCGCTTGACTCAAGCTTAAGACTGTAAAATGAACAAACAGTTCGAATTCGATTTGTACTCGTTCGACTAAAAGTTCGATTCGAGCTCTATTTGAAATATAAATTAGTCAAATATGAGCATAATTTAAAGTTCGATAAATTACTCGAACCTCCTCAAATTGTAATTTTCTATTGATACTCGGGTCATATTTGTTCGAAAATTTCAAACTGCTCGGGATCGACTTGGAATCGTGCTCGACTCTGTAATTAAATGAGTTAATTAAATTTTATTTTATACTCGATAAATTTTGTGAATCAAATTTGAGTAATTCAATATTCGATTCGGCTTGATTCGTTTACACTCTTACTCAAGCTAGAGAGTATTTTTTACAAATATTAATAATATAGATGATAAGAGTAGATCATAATCCTTCACTGGATCAATAATCTCCACTAAATGGGCCTATGACTCACGGCCCTCTACTTATAAGACGGTCTAGTCTGAAGCCCCAAAAAACATCTATCTATATCAATTTCCTCGAACTCGATTGTCTCTCTCTTTGCTCTACACGCCCCCGTCTCTCTCTCTCTCTAAGCGAAGATTAGTGGAGGGTATTTGCTTTGTCGTGATGTTCTGTGTTTATGGATTCAATGCTAATCTCCAAATGGTAATTTTCTGAGATCCCTACAGTTCATGTTCCTTTTCTCTTCTGTTTTTTTCTCCAAGAATTGTAGGATTTCAATTCCATTACTTGAGACAGTTTTTCCACCCATATTTATTTTCTATCAATTTTTTGAATTTGAAGATTGAATTCTTAAATTAAGGATTGAATTTTGGTATCCCTCTGCTAAGATGAGTTAGGGTGTTTGAGGGAAGGAATTCGGAATTTTGTGATGTACTTTTTGTTGATTTTGTTGGGGGTATGATAATTCCTTATACAAACAAAGTGTTCTTATAGATAGGGGATAAGGTTTAAAATGGGAGAGGATTTACTCACATCTCTAACAATTGAGAATTATCACCCATCTACATTCTTGTCCATGGACCCAATTGCTACCCCACATGAGGAAACAGACCGAGACATGAACCGAGCTGTCATTCTTACTGGACCGCCCGATATTAATCTTCCCTTGTCAGTTGAGCCTAGTCCTCCACCGCCCTCGTGGAATCACGAAGCTTTTGACATGCTAGATGCTAGCCTTGGACATCAAATTAATGAGTCCGATACGCTCCTTAACATGTCTAAGAGTGTGAGGAAATGTGCTAAGAGATTGGATAGTATTTGGGGGGCTTGGTTTTTCTTTAGTTTCTACTTCAAGCCTGTTTTGAAGGACGAATCAAAGTGCAATGTGATACGCGATAGCAATGGGGTATCTGGGTTTGATAAATCGGATCTCCAGTTTGATGTTTTTCTGGTTCAGCATGATATGGAGAATATGTATATGTGGGTGTTTAAGGAGAGACCAGACAATGCATTGGGTAAAATGCAGTTAAGGAGTTATATGAATGGGCATTCTCGTATGGGAGAGCGCCCGTTTCCATTTAGTGTTGAGAGGGGGTTTGTTCGGTCTCATAGAATGCAGCGTAAGCACTACAGGGGCCTTTCTAATCCTCAGTGTGTACATGGAATTGAGCTCGTTCCATCGCCCAATCTTATGGTTATCGATGAGGAAGAGCAGAAGAGGTGGACGGAACTTACAGGTAGGGATCTGAGTTTTTCTGTGCCACCTGAAGCAAGGGAATTTAGTTCATGGAGAACTCTTCCTAATACAGAGTTTGAACTTGAGAGACCACTTCCTGTCCTGAAGAATAATCAACATCCCCCTCCAAGAAAATTGCTTAATGGGTCTGGTTTGAACTTGTCAACTCAGTCATCGAACCATGTAAATGGCAATGGAGTAGACCTTTTGCATGTTTGCAACAAGAGGAAGAAAGATCTCTTCTCAAATGGGAATGATGATGATTGTTGCTTTACCACCAATCCACACTCAGATCGAGTTCAAGATATGGAGTTCCATCCATTAGAATCATCATGGATGAATGAATTCAGTGGGGTGATGAAGAATGCATATGGACCGGTTACAGCTGCAAAATCTATATATGAGGATGAAGAAGGATATTTGATCATCGTCACCTTGCCTTTTTCTGATCCTGGTAGAGTTAAAGTTCATTGGTGGAACAATCTTACACATGGTGTTGTGAAAATATCATCTGTGAGCACTGCTTGCATGCCATTTGTCCAGAGAGATGAAAGAACATTTAAGCTCACTGATCCATCTCCTGAGCACTGTCCTCCTGGGGATTTCAAACGGGAAATTCCGCTTGCTACGCGAATTCCAGATGATGCCAAGCTAGAAGCGTACTTTAACAAAAGTCGAACAGTTCTTGAGATCATGGTGCCCAAACACCGTGTTGGACCAGAAGAGCACGAAGTTCCTGTTTGTCTTCGGCCTCCCAACGAGTTTATTTAGTCTGGAATGATTCATTTTGTTGGGAAATGTAAGCGTAGCCATTTTGGTTAATATTAATAACTTGAAGCAAAAAATCGTTGTTATCATAGCTTTTATCCTAACTAATTATAAAGTCATTTCAACTTAGTGTGAGATAGATGATTTTGGTCATCTTTTATGGCAATTTGATTGGCATAGCTATTTCTCCTGCAACCTCATTGCTTATGTGCTCAGTTGTACTAGTTCCTACAATATTATTAGTATATATACAACCTTATGACATTACAGGTATGCATTTCATGTCTTGAGATCCATGAAGAGAAATATGTAATTGCTCCAACTGGAATTTTTGGGTGGGTAAATATGTTTTGATTTGAACGGAACTATTCTATCAATTTAGATCAGCTAGGCAGTAAGTTTACTGCATGTTGAGTTGCAAATTGTGGTAAATCTGTATTCATGTGGATGTAAGCTAGTCCATAGAGCTGACTTCTTCAGTATTAACTAATATTGCAAGCTATTGTGTTTTGCCGGTTTTCATTTTTCGAATATAGTCTGAAAGTATAAATGTTAATATTGTAGTTCTAGTTTTTCCAATACCGATCTCTTGGTCACTGCTATATTGGTCCGCAAAAGGTCATTGTTTAGTTTTTAAGCACTTTGGTTTGTCCTGTGTCAGTATTTAGCAACAAAACTAGTTTCATTTTCTCCTTCTGCTCTTCCTTGGAAGGAGACCTAGAACTGAATGATAACTCCCTTTGCCCATCCAAAAATGAGAGTTTTCGTTTCAGTTTTTGGGTTTTTTTACCCTTTCAGATAGAGAACGCATTTTCTGACAATTAAAAACTGACACAAGTCAAAATAGTTAGCAATTTTCAGATTGGTGATCTAGGTTGTAGGCAAACCATAGTAGTTGTGGTACTCTTATGAGTTGAATACCTTAATTTTTATTTATTTATTAGTTGGTACTTTCATTGGCTATTTTTTTTATTTTTAGTTTCATCTCACTTTTCATATGGATATAAAAGGCATACTAGGGGAGGGGGGGGTTACACACTGATCTTGTACCTTCTTTTTTCCCTTCTTATGTTAGAATATGGCCCTTAAGATAGCATTAGACAGAAACTTCAACAAGTCACTGCATAAACTGGGCATCTAAGAATTAACCTTGAAGAACAAATAAATAGACTGTATATACGGCTAACAAAAACTAAGACAGATAATCTTCATATCAAAATCCCAAACAAGCATATAGTAATAGACATAATCTACCAAACAGATGGTAGATTAGATAACATCCCAAATTCACAAACAAAAGGAACCCCTAAACAAAATTAATCAACTTCTTCAATTTTTGGTCCGGCACCAGAACCACTTCCACCGCCAACATTAGGACCATCTTCATCCATTGCTCCGCCCATGCCACCGGCTCCTTCCTGGTACATCTTGGCAATGATGGGGTTGCATATACCCTCCAGCTCCTTCATCTTGTCTTCGAATTCATCAGCTTCCCCAAGCTGATTCCCATCAAGCCACTGAATTGCCTGTTCAATTGCATCCTCGATCTTCTTCTTGTCTGCAGCATCAAGGTTGGAGCTTATCTTCTCGTCTTTGATCGTGTTCCTCATGTTGTAAGCATAATTTTCCAAGGCATTCTTAGCCTCGACCTTCTTCTTATGCTCCTCATCCTCGGATTTATACTTCTCGGCTTCTTGCACCATCTTCTCAATCTCCTCTTTAGAGAGCCTGCCCTTGTCATTGGTGATTGTAATTTTGTTCTTCTGGCCAGTGGTTTTATCCTCGGCTGAGACATTCAGAATACCGTTTGCATCAATATCGAAGCAGACAGTGATCTGTGGCACACCCCTTGGTGCAGGCGGAATACCAGATAGCTCAAACTTGCCCAACAAATTGTTATCCCTTGTTCTTGTTCTTTCACCTTCAAAAACCTGGATCAATACACCAGGTTGATTATCAGAATATGTCGAGAACACCTGCTCCTTCTTGGTTGGGATGGTAGTATTCCTTGGGATCAAAACAGTCATCACACCTCCAGCAGTCTCCAAACCGAGCGAAAGAGGAGTAACATCCAGCAGTAGCAAGTCTTGCACCTTCTCATTCCCTTCACCGCTCAAAATTGCAGCCTGAACTGCAGCACCATAGGCAACAGCCTCATCAGGGTTAATGCTCTTGCAGAGCTCTTTCCCGTTGAAAAAATCCTGCAATAATTGCTGAACTTTGGGAATCCTAGTAGACCCCCCAACTAGCACAACATCATGGATAGTGCTTTTGTCCATTTTTGCATCCCTTAAACACTTCTCCACAGGCTCCATACATTTCCTGAAAAGGTCCATGTTGAGCTCCTCAAACCTTGCCCTGGTAATTGTTGTGTAAAAATCAATACCCTCATACAAAGAATCAATTTCAATTGTAGTTTGAGCAGTCGAAGAAAGAGTTCTCTTTGCCCTCTCACAGGCAGTCCTCAATCTCCTCAATGCTCTAGCACTCCCACTAATATCCTTCTTATTCTTCCTCTTAAACTCTTGAACAAAGTGATTCACCATTCTATTATCAAAATCTTCACCTCCCAAATGGGTATCACCAGCTGTGGCCTTAACCTCAAAAATACCCTCTTCAATAGTGAGAAGTGAGACATCAAACGTGCCACCACCAAGATCAAAGATAAGCACATTCTTCTCACCAACACTACTAGCCTTCTTGTCTAGACCATATGCAATTGCAGCTGCTGTAGGCTCATTGATAATTCGCATAACATTAAGGCCTGAGATGACACCAGCATCCTTTGTTGCTTGACGCTGGGAGTCATTGAAGTAAGCAGGGACAGTTACAACCGCATTCTTCACTGATGTGCCAAGAAAAGCCTCAGCAATCTCTCTCATCTTGATGAGAACCATTGAAGAGATTTCTTCAGCGGAAAATTGCTTCTCTTCACCCTTGTAATTTACAACAATCATTGGCTTGTCGCCAGGTCCAGGGATGACCTTAAAAGGCCACAACTTCATGTCACTCTGCACTGAGGCATCACTGAATCTCCTACCAATCAACCGCTTAGCATCTGAAAAAGGCACAATTAAATTAGATCATAAACCCAATATAATTCAGACATACCACACACAAATTGGGCACTAATTATAAATTGGAACTCTTTTTAGGGCTTTTAGTCAAGTATGAGTACAACAATATAAACAGAGCATAGCATCAATGAATCTGAAGCAGCAAAAGAAAAAATCATAAATTTTTTATCTAAACTTAATTCTTACAAATTCACAAAAACAACAACACAAACAAAAGAAACAGAACATAGCATCATGGATCTGAAGCAAAATTTAAAAAATCGAAACTAAACTTAGTTCTTACACATTCGTAACCATTCAAATTTTGGGGAAGGGGGGAAAAGATTCTTTTAGCTAGTTTTTCAAAACATTAAGACTACAGAGCATATAACTTATAAGGTCCCTATTTTCAAAACTGCACACGTGAAGGTGAATAAATCTCCGGCTATAGTCCCTGATTTATTACAAAATTAAAGATATTCCTTAAAAGAAATATAAATCCACAAGACTAGCAACTTTAACTGAATTCACCATTAAAACCCCCAAAAAATTAATTCACAAAATTCAAGCATACATCTAATACAAAAATATATTCTATGGAAGCCAAAATTTAAATCCGAGTATAAGAATATACTGAATATAAATCCAAACATGAACCCAATTCGCCAGCTACCAGTTTAAAAAATTAAAACATGACTGGTACTCAAATCAGAGAGGGTTTAGAACATACCAAAAACAGTGTTGGTCGGATTCATGGCGACCTGATTCTTAGCAGCATCTCCAATCAAACGCTCCGTATCAGTGAAAGCAACATAAGACGGCGTCGTCCTGTTCCCCTGATCATTAGCTATAATCTCAACACGATCGTGTTGCCAAACGCCCACACATGAGTAAGTTGTGCCCAAATCAATTCCGATCGCCGGTCCTTCACCTTTTCCGGCCATTCTTCTCCGAGATCAACAAGAAAAAAACTCACAAAAAATATAAGAGAGAAATTGAATACTTGAAAGGAAAAGATTTGTAAAATACTAATCGCTTATGTATTTTGCTGACTAAAGAAGAAAGCAGAGGAATAGGGGGTTTATAAAAGGATAAAAGCTTATTTCCAGAACGTTCTTATTGTGGGTTCTGCCTTCTGAACCGTTGGATCAAAAGAATTTAACGGTGGAAGAAAATTAGATATTTTATTTGTCGGTTTTTTTATTATTAATTCCCGCGTTTTTGTATACTGTGGTTGGTTCTAGAATTTTCGAAACATTATTCTTTTTCGCTATGTTGCCGAAATCAAAACGAATGAGAAGAGGGAAGTCTACGTCACGAGTTCACGTATTTGGATTTTTCAAAGTTATGGATATAATTTGATTTTTAAAATTAAACGATAATATATTAAATTTTGAATTGATATTAATTTATTTAATTTTAATTAATGTAATTATTATAATTATATAATATATAACAAAATTTATTAATTACAAAATTAATTTTATTTAAATTTTTATAAATCATACTAATTTTAAATTTTATATGATATCATTTGATCCCAAAAGTCAAATTGTATCTCTATTTTTGAAACAGATAAAGTAATTTATAAATGGAGAGTACCATTTCCGCATGCAAAAACTCTGTGGACATGAAAATTAAACATTAGTGTATTTAAATTTTATCTATTTATATTTTGATTCTAAATGGTGGGTCAAAATACTAACAGGGACGAAGCATGGGACACACTAAAATTTCAATGAGTTTGAGGGTTAACTTAAAAAAAATATTTAAGAGGGTGTTAAATAAAATTGTTATATTTGATTTAAAAAGTAAAAATTATTACAATACTTAAACAAATTACTCCCAATTTCAACTACACCACAAAATAATTTTAAAAACAATCCCATTATCCCAAAACAAAATGAACAATCCCATTATCCCAAAACAAAATGAACAATCCCATTATCCCAGTTAAAATAAGATATATTGACGGTATGAATGGGATCAGGACCAATCCCAATCCCATTATCACAATTCTTACTACTTCACTAGTAGTCTTAATCTCTTAGAGCATTCACAACAGTTTTCTCAATCAACTCTTTATCCCCAATTTTTTATCCCCAATTTTGAAGAATACATCAACAAATCATTATTCAACAGTTTTCTTATCCTTATTTGACTCTCTATTTTAATCCTTATATAAGATTTTACTCCTCAGTACGAGGGAGTCAAAAAATCATTTCCTATATATATAAAATGACATTTCACACCCTCATTTAAGTGGATAACTCATCAATCATACATATTTTGATATTTTTTTATAACTTCATTTTCAAATTATAAAATTAATATTGACTTATTTTTAAAAAATTAATTTCAAATGTATTCAAATTTAAAAGTGATATAAATTTATTTAATTTATGTCAATATAATTATATATATTATAAAAGTATTATTAATTATAAAATTTATTATTTTCAAAATTTAAATGAATCATAATAATTTTGAAATTAAAATATCACAAATTAACTTTTTAAAATCAATATTGATCTTATATACATTTGCATTCTACAATCCCATTCAATACTCACTTCATAAATCACTTAAAATTTAAAATAAAATAAAAATTATTTTACAGTATAATACAATTGATAAATTATGCTCTTTCTATCTCTTATAAATTATAAGATTATTATTAATTTGATGCTTTGATTGTTGGAACTTTCAAATTTTAACTCTTAACTTTTAAATTTTATTATTTAAGAAATCAATATAAGGAACATATTGGGAACATAGTGAAAAAATTGAATCCATATTTTACAGAATGACTCAATAGCAATGCAGAGTAAGGATAAAGATAAGGAAACTGTTGTGAATGCTCTTAGTACTTTATGTGTTCAGGCGGTTCATGTGACGCCCCCAAAATAGGTATACAACACCCATTCTGAGTCGTCAAAATATATGGTACAGAAACAACTACAACTTTATTAATACAACATAAAAATTGTGAGTTTAAATACAAATATTGTTATTTAGATAATATCCACACTAAAATAAGTCCTCATTATAATTATTGATACATTATTTTACAAAAATGGTGAGGACTACTAAAATAACTTCTAGAACCATCATTCCATACCCCCGACTAGACTTCCATTACATTCTCGCCTCCTGAGAAGAAAAATGGAACAAAAAGGAAAAGGGTGAGCTCAACTAGCCCATTAAAGAATATTATGACTAAGATAATATAAAACAAATTATCGTTAGTCTTCAACAGGGAAAAATCTAATAGAATACAATAGACAACAAGTTTCAGATCAATATTCGCAGTGAAAACAATAATTCATAGAAGAGTTATGTAGAGAATGAAATCTACTATTATCTATGAATTTAAAAGTCCATCATCAATATTTTATCCCTGTAACATCAATCAATATACATCATAAATCAAATCTTCATCTTTGCACTACAGGCCAAAGATATTCACCAGTTGGTCATGTTCATCTAAATACATGTTCATCTTTGCACTACGGGTCAAAGATATTCATAAAAAATCATTCATCTTTGCACTACAGATCAAAGATATTCAGTAATATCATCATTTAGGACTAAGGATGATGAAAAATATTTTAAAGGAAACGAATTCAGTGAAAGAAAATAACAAATATTAAGTATTCGTATTTCGGTTTATCCATGTCCAAAAATACCTCATAAGTAATCATAGTGGAGTAAAATTCAAGAATGATCAAAACATGGATACAATCAAAGCTAGTATCCATAATAGATATTTTGGATAAAAAACAAAATTTTAATTTTTCTGTGAATAGTGTCGAATTCGTGAATAGTGTCGTATACGTGAATAGTAACCTCGACACAAAAAGTTCTAAATTTGATAAAAAGTTCAAACCAATATTTCGTCATAATGATATTGAAAATAATATCATTTAAGAAAAAATAACATCCTTACCTCGAAAAGACAAAGATCTTTCGATTGGAATCTCTGGATATAAATCAAGGAAACTTGCACCAGATAGCAACACTCAAAGTCTTAAAATACTCACAAGAATACTCGATAATATAGAGAGAGAAGATTTGAGTTTCGGTGTGATTTTCAATTCTAACCCAAGACCCTATTTATGTAAAAATGCTTTGTAACACCAAACCGTAAAATTTAATAAAATATTAATATATTTATAAAAAATTCCTTACGCCCACTTTTCTAGATCTGAATTCAAAGAACTACATCACATGCAAGACCCACAATTAATGACAAAAAACGTTTTTCATAATAAAATAATTAAAACTTTCAAAAATCAATTATTTCGGAACTTCAATAATTCATAATAAATAGCCCTTTTGTCAGAAAAATTCGAACCTTATGTCCTTTCTATAGAAAATTCCATTATCTACAACTTTGCAGAAGAAAGTTTTTCCAAATTCCAAACAGAAATTGACCGAAATCAATAAACGGACGATTTTACAGGCTATAATCAAATTTCAGTCAAGAAATGGGCCCACAGACATGTTTAACATGTTTTAAACAACTTTTGCAACAAAAATATTCTTCCTCCTTATATACTCATATATCCCACATTCATTGTAAAAAATATCCTCATTATTATATTATTAAAATATAATAATATATTTAAATGAATTATTTTATCAGAAAAAGATAAAATATTAATTTTCAACAATTGTCACATTAAAAATTTTCTCCATCTATATCAACATAAAATGAATATTTTCCTTATCATATAAATCAATAATTAATTATTCACAAATAATATTACAGAATCACAACATTGGCAATTAAAAGTAGCTCCTCAGAAAAATGGGGCTTTCCAATAAGGATTTCTCCTTACTGGCGCGCAATTAGGTGACCAAACCTCTCCTTAGACAGAACTTTCTAGACATTGCCAATAATGTTATCTAATAATATTATTCAGATAATATAAATTATTGCTCCGATAATGAAAAATACTGTGTAGTGACAATTATTAAAACAACAGTAATTTAAAATATCAACGTAGCAATTATTGAATCAATAAATAAAATATCGAACAATAACCATCGTGTAACAATTATTGAGTAAAGGCCTTCACGTAAGAATCAATAATTGGTGCAATATCGTGTCTTTATTAATGCAACAACGTAGACATCGTGTTTTAACCACCGGTATTCCAACAAAGATAATCTGTAATAACTACGCCGTTATTTATAAACAACTTATACTTGTCGTTTTCTTCATCCAATCGTTTTCCGTTATGGGGCCCACACAAGGCTGCGCCGTCGTACGAATATTCCCCAACAGTAAGAATATTCCACGACCAAACGAATATTCTCCGATAAAAATGAATATTTTATAACCACTTGTTTATTTGAAATATTTTACCCATAACTAACCACATTAATCAAATCAACCCTTACTATTTCAAAATAATGAATAGAGGAAATTTAATTTTATTTATAATAAGTTGGGGTCTTACAACCTCCCCTTTTTATGAAATTTTGTCCTCGAAATTGACGTACGTACCTGGTGTTTCGAAAAGATGAGGATACCTTGCTTTCATTTCTGTTTCCAACTCCCAGGTCATTTCTTCAATAGCATGGTTCCTCCACAAAACTTTGACTTGTGGTATGACTTTTGTGCGTAGGACATGCTCCTTCCTATCCAAAATCTTGACAGGTACCTCTTCATACGTTAAGTCTTCGGCTATCTCATTCGGTTCTAACTCAATAACGTGGTTCAGGTCTTTCACATATTTACGAAGCACGGATACGTGAAAAATATTATGAACACGAGACATACTTGGAGGTAACGCGAGTCTATAGGCCACATTTCCTACTCGGTCAAGAATCTGAAAAGGACCAATAAATCGTGGATTGAGCTTTCCTCTCTTCCCAAATCTTGTAACTCCCTTCCATGGAGCCATACGCAACAATACATGATCCCCAATACTAAATTCCACGTCCTTTCGATGAAGATCCGCATAACTCTTTTTGTCGATCCTGTGCTGCTTTGTATACGTTGTCGAATCATTTGGATCTTTTTCGTAGTAATACGCACTCAACTGGTCCCAACAATGTTGCTTCACCTACCTCATCCCAACACTTGGAGAAGCGACACTCCGCCTCATATAATGCTTCAAATGGAGCCACACCTATACTTGTCTGATAACTGTTGTTGTAGGAAAATTCCACCAATGGTAAATACTTATCCCAACTGCCTTTGAAGTCTAGGACACAAAGTCTTAATAGATCTTCAAGAGTTTAAATAGTCCTCTCTGATTGTTCGTCCGTTTGAGGATGGTATGCCGAACTAAATCGTAAATTCATGCCCATAGCTTTTTGCAAGCTAACCCAAAATCTTGAAGTGAATCTTGGGTCATGATCCGAAACTATGGATACTGACATGCCATACAATCTTACAATCTAAGTTACATATATATGAGCAAGATGTTCAAGGGAATAAGTCTCCCGTATCTGCAAGAAATGTGCAGACTTGGTTAATCAATCAACAATAACCCAAATAGCATTTATGCCTTGAGAGCTAATGGGAAGACCCAGAACTTAAATCCATGGTAATGTGTTCCCACTTCCATTTCTGAATCTCAAGTGGTTGCAATGGACCCTTAGGCACTTGATACTTCGCTTTTACACGTTGACAAGTTAAATACCTCGAGATAAACTTTGCAATCTCTCTCTTCATATTGTTCCACCAAAATGTATGTCGAAGATCACGATACATTTTGGTACTTCCAGGATGGATTGCAAATGGTGTATTGTGTGCCTCCATCATGATTTTGTACTTCAAATCGAATCGTTAGGAACACAAAGTCTGTAGTGGACTCGAAGTATTCCTTCTTCATCGATTCTTGCCTTTGCAATAACACCTTCTTGTACTTTCTTCTTCATACGCATCAGCTCCGGGTCTGTGGCTTGAGCAACTTTAACTTTTTCGATTAAAGTTGGTTCTATACGTATACTTGACATCATTGCATGGGTCCCCGGAGTCTTGAATTCTATCTTCATCTTTTGTAAATCACACAAAATAGACCTTTGTGTTAACAACAACGCACTCGTTCCCGCATATGATCTTCTACTCAACGCGTCAGCTACCACATTCGCTTTTCCAGGATGGTATTGAATGGTATGGTCGTAATCTTTCAACAGCTCAAGCCAACGTCGTTGCCGCATGTTGAGTTCTTTTTGAGTGAAGAAATATTTGAGGCTTTTATGGTCTGAATATATCTTCACTTTCTCCCCATATAGATAGTGCCTCCAGATCTTTAGCGCGAAAACGACTGCTACCAACTCTAGATCATGAGTAGGATAATTCTTCTCATATTCTTTAAGTTGTCGTGAGGCATAAGCTATAACTTTCCCACGTTGCATGAGAACACATCCTAGCCCTTTTCCTGAAGCATCGCTGTAGATAACAAATCCATCCGAAATAGATGGTATTGTTAGAACAGGTGCCGAAATGAGTCTCCTCTTGAGTTCTTGGAAACTCTTCTCGCATTCCTCGCTCCATACGAATTTTGTATCCTTCCGAGTCAGCTGAGTTAATGGAGTAGCGATTCGAGAAAATCCTTCCACGAATCTCCGATAATAACCAGCTAAGCCCAGAAAGCTACGTGATTTGGCCACCGATTTCGGTTGTTCTAACTTTATATTGCTTCAATCTTCGTCGAGTCAATAGATACTCTATGTTTTGACACCACGTGCCCAAGGAATGCTACTTCCTCAAGCCAGAACTCGCATTTCTTCAACTTGGCATATAACTTGTTATCACGAAGCCTTTACAGTACCAGCTTTAAATGGTGCTCATGATCTTCACGGCTTTTGGAATATATGAGGATGTCATCAATAAAGACAACAACGAACTTATCCAAATAATCCTTGAATACTCGGTTCATCATATCCATGAAAACCGCAGGAGCATTAGTCAATCCAAAAGACATGACTAGGAATTCATAATGCCCGTCTGAAGAGTTACGGCGGTGTGTTGGAATATCCTCGCTTTTAACCTTCAAATTGATGATATCCGAACGAAGATCGATCTTTGAAAAGAATTGTGCTCTCTTGCAATTGGTCAAACAGTCATCAATACGAGGTAGCGGATACCTATTCTTAATGGTAACATGGTTTAATTCCCGGTAATCAATACAAAGTCGCATACTCCCATCTTTATTCTTTACGAATAAAACAGGAGCACCCCAAGGAGATGTACTAGACGAATGAAACCGATGTCCAACAACTTTCGTAGTTGGACCTTTAACTCCCGAAGTTCAATAGAGCCATTCGATATGGGGTTTTAGAAATGGGCTTTGTACCAGGTTCAAGATCAATAAAGAATTCAACTTCACGTTTTGGGGGTAGACCGGGAAGTTCTTCAGGAAATACGTCAGGAAAGTCAATAACAACAGGAATATTATTCAAATATGACGTGTCTTTATTCAAATCCATAACATGGGCTAAGAAAGCTTGACATCCGTTTTTCAATAAACGAATAGCTTTATGACTTGATATGACAGTGATTGATTTTAATGGTTTAGTTGCTTGAATTCAAACTACAGGTTGATTAGGAATATGAAAACTAACAACCTTACGAAAATAATCAATTTTGGCATGATGAGTAGTTAACCAATCAAACCCTAAAATCACGTCAAATGCAAGTATCTTTAAAGAGATAAGGTCAACAGGTAAGGTGATGGTGCCAACTTGGATCAAAAAAGATTTATAAACAGTGGATGTGATGAAAGTTTCTCCTAACGGAGTCTCCACAGATAGGTCAAAGTCTAATTTCTCCTGAGTCAAGTTTAAACGTTGAGCATGGCTAGGAGAGATAAATGAATGGGTAGCAGACCGATATCTAGTAAAGTATAATCTTCGCAAGAATTTATGATTAGCTTACCCGTGATCACTTCGTTTGGGTTCCTCGTGATGTTGACTCCGACCACGATAAACGCTCTTCCAGAACCGATTGACTTTGACTTTTCGGGATGACCTTTTGAGTCACCATCCTCATTTGGACTTGGTTTTGCTACCGCATAATCTCGAGCGATATGTCCTTCCTTTCCACAATTATAGCATACCTTGAACTGCAGGGCGGTTTGATCGATATGTCTTTCTTTCCGCATTTATAAGATACGACCGGTGGTCGTTCTCCTTCCTCGAACCGATTCTTTCTTTGGTGCTGACGTCTTCGCATTGTCATTGTTGAATCTCCTTTTTTTAAAATCTACCCCCGACTCGCTTCTTCTATTATCATGGCCATGATTACCACCAGAGTGGTTGCCGCTCTTGTCCAGATTCTTCTTTTCTCCATTTGGTTATCGTTGTTTCATGGATCGTTGTCACCCCAGATGATCCCTGGTTTGTGTTTCCTCGGTTGACCGTACTCAAGTTATCTCTAATAATTGAGCCATGTTGACAACATCCGAATAGAGAGAAAATTTATGAGAAATGAGATATTGATGTATGCCGGTTTCAAGCCTCTCTGAAACATCCGCGTCATACGTTCCTTATTCTCCACCAAATGAGGTGCAAACTTGGATAACTCCGCGAACTTTGCCTCATACTGGGACACCGTCATGTTGTTTTGTTCCAATCTAATAAACTCTACATCCTTCATATGACGAACACTTTCAGGAAAGTATTTGTCATTGAACAGTTTCTAAAATGTCTCCCAAGACACGCCGAAAGCGCGTATTTGGATGGGTACGCTTCACGATTCCCACGAAGAATCGCCTCATTCTTAAACATAAAAGTGGCGAATGGAACTTTTCGTTCTCTCTGTGCATCCCAAGACATCGAATATCTTGGTAATTTGCTTGACCCACGTCTCGCCTTTAATCGGATCGGCTTTCCCCATAATTTTGGTGGTCCCAACTCTTTGAATCGCTTGGGTTTGTGACCAACTATCGTTGCCATTGTTTTACCGTATTTTGAACACGGAATCTCCTTCGTCCGGTTTTTGCATAAATCACAAAAAGCTTCTAAACATCTCATCGTTCATAAATGCGCTCGGTGGTGTTGTTTACGGGAGGAACATTGTCACTGTTGCAGACGTTCTCCTCATTGGTGAGCAGAAAGGTGTCTCCACGGTCTCATTTACTCCATCATTAACATTCTCGATCGACATTCTCAAACATCGCCATAAAATAAGGGTTAGTTTAACAAATTAACATATCACATAATATCCCTATATTATTATCGACCAACAAATAAGCTTAGGTAGGACACACTAGCGAAGGATTTACTCGTCTCTCCCTCCTAGTTTTATTCCCGATCTCCGCCGGAGATCATATCCCTAAGCTCGATATTATTGTGACGCCCCAAAAAATAGGTATACAACACCCATTACGAGTCGTCAAAATACATGATCTGTAATTAACTACAACTTTATTAATACAACATAAAAGCGTGAGTTTAAATACAAATATTGTCATCTAGACAATATCCACACTCAAATAAGTCCTCATTACAATTATTGATACATTATTTTACAAAATGGTGAGGACTACTAAAATAACTTCTAGAACCATCATTCCATACCCGACTAAGATTTCGCTACATTCTCGCCTCCCGAGAAGAAAAATGGAACAAAAAGGAAAAGGGTGAGCTCAACTAGCCCAATTTAAAGAAAGAATATTATAACTAAGATAATATAGAACAAATTATCGTTAGTCTTCAACAGGAAAAATCTAATAGAATACAATAGACAACAAGTTTCGTGATCAATATTCGCAAAATGAAACAATAATTCATGTAAGAAGAGTTACGTAGAGAATGAAATCTACTATTATCTATGAATTTAAAAGTCCATCATCAATATTTTATCCTTGTAACATCAATCAATATACATCATAAATCAAATCTTCATCTTTACACTACAGGCCAAAGATATTCACCAGTTGGTCATGTTCATTTAAATACCTGTTCATCTTTGCACTACGGGCCAAAGATATTCATCAAAAATCATTCATCTTTGTACTACAGGCCAAAGATATTCAGTAATATCATCATTTAGGACTGAAGATGATGAAAAATATTTTAAAGGAAACGAATCCAGTGAAACAAAATAACAAATATTAAGGATTCGTATTTCAGTTTATCCATGTCCAAAAATACCTCATAAGTAATCATAGTGGAGTAAAATTTAAGAATGATCAAAACATAGATACAATCAAAGCTAGTATCCATAATAGATATTTTGGACAAAAAACAAAAATTTAATTTTTTACGTGAATAAGGCCGTATTCGCGAATGAATAAGGCTATATATACGTGAATAGTAACTTCGACACAAAAAGTTCCAAATTTGATAAAAAGTTCAAACCAATATTTCGGCATAATGATATTGAAGAAAATAATATCATTTAAGAAGAAAATAACATCCCTTATGTGAGACCCCAGATTTTATGAATAAATATTTAATTTTCTCAAAATAATTTTTTAAATATTATGGTGTGGATTTGATATAATGTTATAGTTGTGGGTTATATTTATAAATTTTGCAAAGTACGCAAGTTGTTATATAATATTCGATTGGTGGGAGAATATTCTTTTGTCGGGGAATATCAAATACGACGATACAATCATTGGTGGACCCAAGAACGAAATTATCATCGGATTGGAGAAAACGATAAAAATACTTTTTATGAAAATAACGATGGAAGTTTTACCATTAACTCGTTAAAACACCCGGTGTTAAAAAGTACGATGAATCGCATGGTTGCATAGTAGCATTACGGTATTGATTATTGATGCTTACGTGAGAAGTCACTTAGTTAAACTCAATTATTGCTATAAAGAATTCTTCGCATCATATCTTTCATATTATTGATTCAATTATTTATACAAAGATTATCATGCATAATATGATATATTATTAAATCAATGATTGAGACGACAAAGTTATTCATATTATTATTTTCAATATTGATAATGTCTAGAAGTTCTGTCAAAGAGAGGTTTGGTCACCTAATTGAGCGCCAATAAAGAGAAATCATTATCGAAAATCCCCCTCTTTCTTGGGAACGACCTGGTTGTTAAATATTGTGAGTTATAATATTAATGATGAATGTTATTAATATTGAAGTTGTGCTCGGAGTTGAATTTGGAGACGCGGACGTGATATTTGAGTCCGGAACGATGAAATTAGTAAAAATAGACTATAAACACAAAATTTGCCGATTTTTACTATTTGGTCAAAAAGTCAATAGTTGACTTTTTCGGGAAAAGTCAAACTTCAAAATTTCAAAATTTATATTGTTGATAAAAATAGTTTCATTTTGTTGGAATTGTTTGTGTTTGTGAAAATCGACATCTATTCCGATGATAATTGATGTCTTGGGGTTATATTGATAAATCGGGTAATTTATCGGATAAATAAGCAATTAATTGCTACTAATTCACATGCTTATATAACTATTTATTCAAATGTGTGTACTATTGAATCACATTCTTGTACTATTAGGGGAGTTGGTGCAAAATTGATAATACTTGCATGACTAAGTTAAAAATGGAGGTATAGATGGAGGTACTATACTGTAATTCGTATTTTTACATGTCTAGAACTATTGATTCACATGATTTACTATTGATTCACATTATTTACTATTAGGGGAGGTGGTGTAAGTTTGATAATACTTACAGGATTAAATTAAAAATGAAGAAAAAGAGAAAGGTATTATACTGTAATATTTCGAGCCCCAAAACGTGCAATTATCGAAATTATATTTTTCTATAAATAGAAGCTCATTCTTCCTTCATTTCTCACTAATTCACAAAAGCTTTAGAGTAATTATTATAGAGAAAAATTATAGAGAGAGAAAGAAGAAGTCTGCTACCTCATTTATTCCAAAGATTCTAGTTTTTTTTTAAGGTAGGGAATATTATTTGTTGTACTCGTAAGGGGTACTCTTTCTTTCTTATTTATGAGGAGAACTTCTATTATTCCATTCTTTATTATTTTGTTGGAATAACCTGTATACGCGGGCTACCCTATACTTGGTAAAATTCTTCCATTATTCCATTCTTTATTATTATGTTGGAATAACTTTTTTTATGCAAAATCTTATATATATGGTGAAATTCTTCTAATATTCCATTCTTTATTATTTTGTTGGAATATCCATGTCTGCATGCATTTTCTTTGGGACTGGTTCCGTTATTTATTATTCATTGGAATATCTGCCTACATGCGTTTCTTTAGGACTGTTCCGTTATTTATTATTACATTGGAATATCCGCCGGTGCGTTTTACGCCAACACAGTTCCATTCTTTATTATTACATTTGGAATATCACATGCATGCGTTTCTGCTTGGGACCGGTTCCGTTATTTATTATTACATTGGAATAACTCGCGTTTCTTGCGCCCATCGCATGCGTAGTGATTTCTTTTGTTATTCCATTCTTTATTATACTCAGTTGGTTAAACCTTTGACTTATATACTCCATGAAATTAGTGGAATATCCTTGATATTTACGCTTCATCCAGTATCTTTTCATGGAAATATTCTTCTGAGCATTCTTGAATTTTACTCTACAAAGCAGTATCATGTTGACATTTTGGACGTTATCAATTCCTAGATAAATTAATTCTTGAACTTGTTTTATTGAATTCTTATATCATTGTCATCATCCTCATGTTTATATTTTGTTGAAAGTCATCTGTGGCCTGTAGTGCATAGATGGACTTGGTATGATTATGACCAGGGATTATTCGGTATAATCATAACCGTAATGTTACAAATGATGTGAAAAAAGTCCTCATTGGCCCGTAGTGTATTGATGGACAGTTTTTGGTATGATTATGGCTATGGATTCTCTTTGGCCGTAGTGGAAAGATGAATTGTTTTATGGCATGATCAGGACCATTGATGAAAACATGATTATCTTTAGCCGTAGTGCATGGATAATTCGTGGTCGTGATACTAAAGAATATCCTTGCCAGTAGTGCGGGGGGTGATTCGATGATGTGGATTATTTATTAAGCTGAGTCCTAGTGATAAAAGTGATGAAAAACCTTTTAAATCATAGAAAATAGTAGATTTTATTCCCTATTTAACTCTTCTAATGGATTTCTTGTTCCGCTGCAGTTAAACTTGATAGTTATTATATTTTATCAGTTTAACACTGTTGAAGGCTAACGATAAATTATTCTGCATTATCTTAGTCATAATATTTCTTATTGGGCTAGTTGAGCTCACCCTTTCTTTCACTATTTTCTTCAGGAAATGAGAACATAGCTGGGACTAGTCGGGGAATAGAGTGATGGTCCTAGATGGTGCATTAGTAGTCCTCACTATTCTGTAAAATAGTATGATAATAATTATAATTAGGACTCCTTTTGAGTTTGTATAACCTCTAGTAGACAATATTTGTATTCAAACTCACAGCTTATGTTTTGTCGTATTATACACGACAATTGTATTATTAAGTTGTATTTGAATTCTGTACCATGTATCTGGCGACTCAAGATGGGTGATGTATACCTATTTTGGGGACGTCACACCTTACCTCAAAATGACAGTACTTCTGACTAGAATACTGGATATAGAGCTGAAGGAAACTTGCATAGTATAGCAACACTCAAAGTCTTAAAATACTCACAAGAATACGCTCGATAATATAGAGAGAGAATATTTCAGTTTCTGGTGTGATTTTCAATTCTAACCTAAGCACCCTATTTATAGGAAAATGCTTAGAACACCAAAGCAGAAAATTTAATAAAATATTAATATATTTATAAAATTTTTCTTATGCCCACTTTCCTAGATTTGAATTCAGCAACTACGTCACATGCAAGACCCACAATTAATGACAAAAACGTTTTTCATAATAAAAATAATTAAAACTTCCAAAAATTAATTATTTCGAAACTTCAGAACTTCAATAATTCATAATAAATAGCCCTTTTGTCAAAAAAATTCAAACCTTATGTCTTTTTTATAGGAAATTCTATTATCTACAACTTTGCAGAAGAAAATTTTTCCAAATTCCAAACAGAAATTGAACGAAATCCACAAACGGGCGATTTTACAGGTTATAATCAAATTTCAGTCAAGAAATGGGCCCATGGACATGTTTAACATGTTTTAAACAACTTTTGCAACAAAAATACTCTTCCTCCTCATATACTCATATATCCCACATTCATTATAAAAAATATCCCCATTATTATATTATTAAAATATAATAATATATTTAAATGAATTATTTTATCAGAAAAAGATAAAATATTAATTTTCAACAATTGTCACATTAAAAATTTTCTCCATCTATATCCACATAAAATGAATATTTTCCTTATCATATAAATCAATAATTAATTATTCACAAATAATATTACAGAATCACAATCATCGGCAACCGGTAGCTCCCAAGAAAGAGGGGCTTTCAATAAGGATTTCTCACTTCTTGCTGGCATTAGGTGACCAAACCTCTCCTTAGAACTTTCTAGACATTGCCAATAATGTTATCTAATAATATTATTCAGATAATATGAATTATTGCTCCGACAATGAAAAATACTGTGTAGTAATATAAAATATCAACGTAGCAATTATTGAATCAATAAAATAAAATCTTTGAGCAGTAATTATTGTAAAAATTATTGAGTAGTGCCTTCTTTACGTAAGAATCAATAATTGGTGCAATACCGTAGTATCTTCTTGTGCAACAACGCCAGATATTCTTGTGTTTTAACCACCCGGTATTCAACAAGATAATACTGTGAACAACTACGCCGTTATTTATAAATAACTTATACTGCTCGTTTTCTTCATCCAATCGCTTTCCGTTATGGGCGTAAGACCCCAACTTATTAATGAATAAAATCAAATTTCCTCTAATTATTATTGTGAATAATAAGGTATTAATTTGATATAATACTTTGGTTATGGGTGAAATGTGCAAAATTATCAAAATAAGCAAGTGGTTATAAAATATTCATTTCTGGGAATATTCAGTTCGTCGGGAATATTCTTTATTCAGAATATTCGATTTACGTAGCAGCCCATTCAGGGCCCCATAACGGATATAACTTCGGATGAAGAAGACGACAAAAAATAATAACGGCGTAGTTGTTATCATTAACACTCATTGAATACCCGATGGTTAAAATAAAAATACTGAAGAATAAAGATGCACTCAGATTGCATAAAGATTGTTGAATTATTGATTCTTACGTAGAAGGCACTACTCAATAAATGTTATAGTAATTATCGCTCAATATTTTATTTTATTGGTTCAATAATTGTCGCATTGATATTTTATAATATTGTTGTTTCAATAATTGTCACATCGCACATCATCTCCATTATCGATCAATAATTCATATTATTTGGAATAATATTATTAGATAAGATTATTGGCAATGTCTAGAAAGTTCTCATTCAAGGAGAGGTTTGGTCACCTAATTGCGCGCCAGTAAGGAGAAATCCTTATTGGAAAGCCCCCTCTTTCCTGAGAACTGCCTGGTTGTCATAATTGTGATTCTGTAATATTATTTATGAATAATTAATTATTGATTTATATGATAAGGAAATATTTATTTTATGTGGATATAAATGATGGATATATTTATTTTATGTGGATAAAAATGAAAGAATTAATGCTGAGGTGTTTTATCAGTATTTTGTCGGTGTGGAGGTATTAAAAATCGTCCGTTTGTGGATTTCGGGCATTTTTCGTTTGGAATTTGGAAAAACTTAAACTTTCAAAGTTGTAGAGAATTAAATTTCCTATAGAAAGTACATGGAGATTCAAATTTTTCTGATAAAAAAGCTATTTTCTATGAATTACTGAAATTTCGAAAAATAAAATAATTTTTATTAAATTATGGGTGGGACCCACTTTTGTTTTAACATGTGGGCTGCTGGGATTTTTTTTCCAGAAGTGACATGCTAGTCTTGGTTCTTGGTTGGTGCGTAGGATTGATAAAAGAAATAATATTATTTTATTATTTTAGTCTCCTTTCATGCTCTAACACTTTCCTATAAATAGGCGCTTAAGTTAGAATTGAAAATCACACCAGAAAAAAGTTTTCTTTCTCTCTATATTGTCGAGTTTATTTTAGTAAGTATTTAGATACTTTGAGAATTGTTATTCAAAGGCAAGTTTTCACAAGATTATATCCCAAATTCAATGTAAGATCGTTATTTTGAGGTAAAGGATGTTATTTTCTTCTTAAAATGATATTTTCTTTAATATCATTATGCCAAATATTGGTATAAACTTTTTATCAAATTTGGAACTTTTTGTGTCAGGTTATTATTCACGATACTAAGACTATTCATTCTAAAAAATAAAATTTTCTTCTTTTGTCCAAGTTGTCTATTATGGTTACTATCTTTGATCAGATCCATGTTTTGATCTTTATTTTGAATTCTTCTTCAAAATTGGTTATATTGAAGTATTATTGAACTTGGATAAACTATAATATTAATCTCTAATATTTGTTATTTTTTGTTTCACTAGATTCGCTCCTTTAAAATATTTTTCATCATCCTCAATCCTAAATGATGATATTAATGAATATCTTTTATTCAGTAGAAAAAAAGATGAATGATTACCTAATGAATATATTTGGTCAGTAGTGCAAAGATGAATAGGTGTTGAGATGAATACATGACTAACCTGGTGATACAAATGAATATCTTGGCCTGTAGTGCAAAGATGAATATTTGATTCAAGATGAATATTGATTGATGTTACAGGATAAAATATTGATGATGGACTTTTAAATCTTAGAAGATAGTAGAATTCTTTCTCTACTGACTTTTCTAATGGATTGTTGTTTCACCGCAGCTTGTTGATCTAAAACTTGTTATCTATTATATTTTATCATATTTTCCCCCTATGAAGACTAATGATAATTTGTTGTATATTATCTTAGTCATAATATTCTTTATCGGGCTAGTTGAGCTCACCCTTTTCCTTTTTGTTCCATTTTTCTTCTCGTAGAGGTGAGAATATGCAGGATCTAAATGGTAATGGAGTGATGGTTCTAGAAAGATGTTTTAGCAAATTCCTCACTATTTCGTAAAATAGTGTTTAAATAATTATAATGAGGACTTATTTGAGTGTGGATATTGTCTAGAAGACAATATTTGTATTTAAACTCATAAAGATGTGTTGTCGTATTTTGCATGACAATTGTATTATTGAAGTTGTAGTTTGCTTTATGTACCATGTATTTGGCGACTCAGAATGGGTGTCAGATACCTATTTTGGGGGCGCCACAGCTTGGTATCAAAGCTTAGGATATGATCCCCGGCCGAGATGTGAGACAAGAACTAGGAGGGGAGAGACGGGAATTTCTTCGCTAAGTATGACCTCGACTAAGTTTATTTGGTGTTTATTTGGTCTGGTCGTAGTATAGTGGATAATATATGACATGACTATTAACCCTTGTTTTATGGCAAGATTTAAGAATGGCAAACCGAGAACGTTAATAATGGAGTAAATCAAACCGTGGGGACACCTTTGATCACCACCAAGGGGAACGTGCAATAGGAAGGCAATATTTCTCCTGTAAACAATACTACCGAATAAATGATGAATGATGGGATGTTTAGAAGTTTTTTTAGCTCATGCAAAATCAGACGAGGAGACTCGTGCACAAAATACGGGTGGAAATGCTAGCAATGCACTACTTGTCACAACCCAAGCAGCTTCAAGGAGTTGGGACCACCGTAATTTAAGGGAAAATTTGGATCCGATCATGGCTAAACGTGGGTCAAGCAAATTACCAAGATATTCGATGTCTTGGGATGCACTTGAGGAGGACGGAGGAAAGGTTCCATTCGCCACCTTTATGTTCATGCGGTGAGGCAAACCATCGGTGGGAGTCTCAGAAGCATACCCAACCAACCGCACTCAACATGTCTTGGGAAACATTTCGTAAACTATTCAATGACAAGTACTTTCCGAAAGTATTCGCTATATGAAAGAGGTGGAGTTTATCGACCGAACAAACAAATATGACGGTGTCCCAAGACGAGGCGTAAGTTTGCAGAGTTATCCAGTTTGCACCTCATTTGGTCGAAAATGAGGAACGAATGACAAGGATGTTTCGAGAGGTCTAAAGCCCTAGATTCTAGCAATATCTTATCTCTCATAAATTTTCTTTATATTCAGATGTTGTAAATGTGGCTCAATTATTAGAGCGAGATAATGAGTATGTTCAAACAAGGGACCACAACTGTGGTCATAATGGGGTGCAAGCAATCATCGAAGCAATGAAAACCAGCAGGGAGGAAAACATTCGGACAAAAGCGGTAACCACTCTGGTGGTAATCATGGCCGTGATAATAGAAGGAGTGAGTCGGGAGGAGATTTCAAGAAGAGAAGGTATAACAATGATAATGTGAAGACGTCAGCACAAACATCAACTATTTTTAAGGGAGGAGAACGAGCACCGGTCGTTTGTTACAAATGCAGGAAGGAGGGACACATCAGCCCAAACTGCCCACAACAATCCAAGGTGTGTTATAACTGTGGAAAGGAAGGTCATATAGCTAGAGATTATCTAGTTGCGAAACCAAGTTCAACAGGGATGGTGACTCCAAAGGCTGTCCCGGACAAGTCAAAGTTGGTGGTTCCTGGAAGGGCGTTTGTCGTGACTGCACAAAACGTGAGGAACCCGAACGAGGTGATCACGGGTAAGCTAATCTTGAACTCTTGCGAAGTTTATACCTTACTAGATACCGGTTCTACCCATTCTTTTATCTCTCCTGCTTGTGCTCAACGTTTAAACTTGACTCCGAAGAAATTGGATTTTGACTTATCTGTTGAAACTCCGTTGGGTGAAACCTTCGTTACATCTACAGTTTATAAATCTTGCATGATCCAAGTTGGCACTATCACATTACCTGTTGATCTTATCTCTTTAAAGATACTTGCTTTTGATGTGATTTTAGGAATTGATTGGTTAACCACTCATCATGTTAAAATTAATTATTTTCGTAAGGTTGTTAGTTTTCATATTCCTAACCAACCCGTCATAATTAATTCAAACTACTAAACCACTAAAATCAGCCACTGTCATATCAAGCCACAAAGCTATTCGTTTATTGAAAAATGGATGTCAAGCTTTCTTAGCCCATGTTATGGATTTGAACAAAGACAAGTCAGATTTGAATAATATTTCGTTGTTAGAGAATTTTTCGATGTATTTCAAGAGCTTCCCTGGCCTACCCCGTAACGTGATGTTGAATTCTTTATTGACCTTGAACCCGGTACAAAGCCCATTTCTAAAACCCCATATCGAATGGCTCCTATTGAACTTCGTGGAGTTAAAGGTTCAACTACGAGGAGTTGTTGGACATCGATTTTATTCATCCTAGTACATCTCCTCGGGGTGCCCTGTGTTATTCAGAAAGAAAAAAGACGGAGTATGCGATTTTGTATCGACTCCGAGAATTGAATCATGTCACTATCAAGAATAGGTATCCGCTACCTCGCATTGATGACCTATTTGACCAATTGCAAGGAGCACAATTTTTTCAAAGATCGATCTTCGCTCGGATATCATCACCTAAAGATTAAAATCGAGGATATTCCAAAGACCGCCTTAAGTAACTCCTGCAGACGGCATTATGAATTCTTAGTCATGTCTTTTGAGTGACTAATGCTCCCGCCGCTTTCATGGATATGATGAACCGTGTATTCAAGGAATATTTGGATCAATTCGTTGTTGTCTTTATTGATGACATCCTCATCTATTCCAAAAGCCGTGAAGATCATGAGCACCATTTGAAGCTGGTACTGCAAAGGCTTCGTGATAACAAACTATATGCCAAGCTGAAGAAATGTGAGTTCTAGCTTGAGGAAGTAGCATTCCTTGGGCATGTGGTGTCAAAACATGGAGTATCCGTTAATCGGCCAAGATTGAAGCCATACAAAGTTGGGAGCAAACCAAGTCTCGTGGATCAAGCACGAGTTTTCGGGCTTAAATTGGTTATTATCGGAGATTCGTGGAAGGATTTTCTCGAATCGCTACTCCGTTAACTCAGCTGACTCGTAAAGATATAAAATTCGGTTGGAGCGAGGATTGTGAGAAGAGTTTTCAAGAACTCAAGATGAGACTCATTTCGGCACCTGTTCTGACAATACCATCTGGTTCGGATGGATTTGTTATCTACAGCGATGCTTCGGGCAAAGGGTTAGGATGTGTTCTCATGCAACATGGGAAAGTCATAGCCTATGCCTCGCGACAACTCAAAAAATATGAGAGGAATTATCCTACTCATGATTTAGAGTTAACAGCAGTCGTTTTCGCGTTGAAGATCTGGAGACACTACCTGTATGGGGAGAAAGTGGAGATCTATACAGATCATAAAAGCCTCAAATATTTCTTCACCCAAATGGAACTCAACATGCGGCAACGACGTTGGCTCGAAAGGTTTCGAAGATTACGATCATACCATCCAATATCATCCCGAAAAGCAAACGTAGTAGTCGATTTATCGATTGAGTAGAAGATCATACGCGGCACGAGTGCAATGTTTTTAACACAAAGGCCCATTTTGTATGACTTGCAAAGGATGGAGATAGAGATGAAGGCTCCAAGTACCTATGTAATGATATCAAACATACGAGTAGAACCGACTTTAATCGATAAAGTTAAAGCTGATCAAGCTACGGACATGGAGCTAATGCGTATGAAGAAGAAAGTGCAAGAAGGTGCTATTCTAGAAGCAAGAATCGATGAAGAAGGAATACTTCGAGTCAACTCTAGACTTTGTGTTCCTAACGATTCTGACTTGAAGAATAGAATTATGATGGAGGCACACAACACACCGTTTGCAATCCATCCTGGGAGTACCAAAATGTATCATGATCTTCGACATACATTTTGGTGGAACAATATGAAAAGAGAGATCGCGGAGTTTATCTCGAGGTGTTTAACTTGTCAACGTAAAGGCGCGAGCATCAAATGCCAAAGGGTCCATTACAACCACTTGAGATTCCAAATGGAAGTGGGGAACACATTACTATGGATTTTGTTACGGGTCTTCCCAAGGTTTCTCAAGGCATAGATGCGATTTGGGTTATTATTGATAGATTAACCAAGTCTGCCCATTTCTTGCCTATACGTGAGACTTATTCCCTTGAACGTCTTGCTAATATATACATAAATGAGATTGTAAGATTGCATGGCATGCCAAGATCCATAGTTTCGGATCGTGACCCAAGATTCACTTCACGATTTTGGGTTAGCTTGCAGTAAAGCTATGGGCACGCAATTTATTTATTGGGATTCGCATACCATCCTCAAACAGACGGACAATCAGAGAGGACTATTCAAACTCTTGAAGATCTATTAAGACTCTGGTCCTAGATTTCAAAGGAGTTGGGATAAGTACCTACCATTGGTGGAATTCTCCTACAACAATAGTTATCGTGCAAGTATAGGTGTGGCTCCATTCAAGCATCAGATGGAAGAAAATGTCGTTCTCAAAGATACCGACGACGAGGTGGGTGAAGCAACATTGTTGGGACCAGAGTTGGTACGAATGACTACAAAGAAGATCCAAACGATTCGACAACGATACAAAATGGCACAGGATCGACAAAAGAGTTATGCGGATCTTCACTCCAAGGACGTGAAATTTAATATGGCGATCATGTATTGTTACGTGTTGCACCATGGAAGGAGTTACAAGATTTGGGAAGAGAGGAAAGCTCTCAATCCACGATTTGTTGGTCCATTTGAAATTTTGACCGAATAGAAAATGTGGCCTATAGACTCAAGATTACCTCCAAGTATGTCTCATGTTCATAATATTTTTCACATATCTATGCTTCGTAAATATGTTAAAGACCCGAACCACATTATCGAAGTTAGAACCTGACGAGATAGCCAAGATTTAACGACGAGGAGGTACTGTTAAGATCTTGGATAGAAATAACATATCCTACGACGAAGGTTATACCACAAGTTAAGGTTTTGTGGAGAAACAATGCTATTGAAGAAATGACCTGAGAGTTAGAATCAGAAATGAAAGCGAGGTATCCTCACCTTTTCGAAACACCAGGTACGTACGTCAATTTCGAGGACGAAATTTTATAAGGAGAGGAGGTTGTAAGACCCCAACTTATTAATGAATAAAATCAAATTTCCTCTAATTATTATTGTGAATAATAAGGTATTAATTTGATATAATACTTTGGATATGGGTGAAATGTGTAAAATTTTCAAAATAAGCAAGTGGTTATAAAATATTCATTTGTCGGGGAATATTCGTTTGGTCGTGGAATATTCTTTCCGCTTGGGAATATTCAGACGACGGTAGCAAACCATTCAGTGGCCCCATAACGGATAAACATCGGATGAAAAAGACGACAAAATTGAATAACGACGTAGTTGTTACCGTTAACACTATTGGAATACCCAGTGGTTAAAATACAGTAATACGCGTGGTTGCACAAGAAGACACGGTATTGACATAAAGATTGTTGAATTATTGATTCTTACGTAAGAAGGCACTACTCAATAATTGTTTAAAGTAATTATTGCTCAATATTTTATTTTATTGGTTCAATAATTTGATGCGTTGATATTTTATAATATTGTTGTTTCAATAATTATCACTGCACATCATCTCCATTATCAGATCAATAATTCATATTATTTGGAATAATATTATTAGATAGCATTATTAGCAATGTCTAGAAAGTTCTCACAAGGAGAGGTTTGGTCACCTAATTGCGCCAAAGAAGGAGAAATCCTTATTGAAAAGCCCTCTTCCGGAACCGCCACTGGTTGTCATAATTGTGATTCTCGTAATATTATTTATGAATAATTAATTATTGATTTATATGATAAGGAAATATCTATTTTATGTGGATATAAATGATGGATATATTATTTTATATGGATAAAAATGAAGGAATTAATGCTGAGGTGTTTTATCAGTATTTTGTCGGTGTGGAGGTATTAAAAATCGTTCGTTTGTGAATTTTGGGCATTTTTCGTTTGGAATTTGGAAAAACTTAAACTTTCAAAGTTGTAAAGAATTAAATTTCCTATAGAAAGGACATGAGATTCGAATTTTTCTGATAAAAGAGCTATTTTCTATGAATTACTGAAGTTTTGGAAAATAAAATAATTTTTATTAAATTATGGGTGGGACCCACTTTTGTTTTAACATGTGGGCTGCTGGGATTTTTTTTTCAGAAGTGGCATGCTAGTCTTGGTCTTGGTTGGTGCGTAGGATTGATATAAGAAATAATATTATTTTATTATTTTTTAGTCTCCTTTCATGTTTCTAACACTTTCCTATAAATAAAGCGCTTAAGTTAGAATTGAAAATCACACCGTAAATAAGTTTTTTTCTCTCTATATTGTCGAGTTTATTTTAGTAAGTATTTAGATACTTTGAGAATTGCTATTCAAATGCAAGTTTCACAAGACTATATCCAAATTCAGGTGTAAGACTAGTTATTTTGAGGTAAGTGGATGTTATTTTCTTCTTAAAATGATATTTTCTTCAATATCATTATGCCGTAAATATTGGTATAAACTTTTTATCAATTTTAAAACTTTTTGTGCTCTGAGTTACTTATTCGATATACAAAGACTATCACGATACTAAGACTATTATTCACTATTCAATTTAAAAAATGAAATTTTCTTCTTTTTGTCCAAGTTGTCTATTATGGTTACTATCTTTGATTGTATCCATGTTTTGATCTTTATTTTTGAATTCTTCTTCAAAATTGGTTATATTGGAGTATTATTGAACTTGGATAAACCGTAATACTTAATCTTTAATATTTGTTATTTTGTTTCACTAGATTCGCTCCTTTAAAATATTTTTCATCATCCTCATCCTAAATGATGATATTAATGAATATCTTTGGCCTCAGTAGCAAAAGATGAATGATTACCTAATGAATATATTTGGCGTGTAGTGCAAAGATGAACAGTGTTGAGATGAATATGACCAACTGGTGATATAAATGAATATCTTTGGCCTGTAAAGGTAAAAAGAGATATATTTGATTTAAGATGAATATTGATTGATGTTACAGGATAAAATATTGATGATGGACTTTTAAATCTTAGAAGATAGTAGAATTCTTTTTCTACTGACTCTTCTAATGGATTGTTGTTTCACCGCAAATTGTTGATCTAAAACTTGTTGTCTATTATATTTTATCGATTTTTCCCTATTCAAGACTAATGATAATTTGTTGTATATTATCTTAGTCATAATATTCTTTATTAGGCTAGTTGAGCTCACCCTTTTTCCTTTTTGTTCCATTTTTCTTCTCGTGAGGTGAGAACATAAGCAGGATATAATTGGGGTATGGAGTGATGGTTCTAGAAAGATGTTTTAGCAAAGTCCTCACTATTTCGTAAAATAGTGTTTGAATAATTGTAATGAGGACTTATTTGAGTGTGGATATTGTCTGTAAGACAATATTTGTATTTAAACTCACAAGATGTGTTGTCGATTTTGCACGACAATTGTATTATTGAAGTTGTAGTTTGATTTATGTACCATGTATTTAGCGACTCAGAATGAGTGTTGTATACCTATTTTGGAGGCGTCACAATGGGGCCCACAAAAGGCTACGCCGTCGTACGAATATTCCCTGTGAGACCTCAGATTTTCTGAATAAATATTTAAATTTTTCAAAATATTTTTTTGAATATTATGGTGTGGATTTGATATAATGTCATAGTTGTGGATAGTATTTATAAATTTACAAAGTATGCAAGTTGTTGTATTATATTCGATTGGTCGGGGAATATTCATTTTAGCAGGGAATATTCGTACAACGGCGCAATCATTGGTGGACCCCACAACGGAATTATTGTCGGATTAAGAAAACGACAAAAATATTTTTATTGAAAATAATAGCAGAAGTTTTACCGTTAATACTGTTGAACTACTCGGTAGTAAAAGAACAATAATACGGCGTGTTGCGTAGTAGAAGACATTACCAGATTGATTATTGATGATCGTGAGAAAGTCACCGCTTTTGCTTATTTTATATAACCCCATTTACCTATTTTTTAAAATAATCGGTAGAAATTATTTAATGGTGGGGCCCATATGTGGGGCCCATATGTGTTGAAAAACTGATTTTAGAAATGGGGGTGGGAGGGAGTTACGTATAGGGGAGGGGATTAATATATATAAGTATGTGATGTGTGTATATATGTATATATGTATATATGTATATGTTGTGTGTGTGAGTGAGAAATGGTGGAAAAGAAGTGAGAATGATGTGTGTGATGTGGATGTGTGTGATGTGGACATGTTGGTGGAAAAGTAAGTAATGTGTATGTGAGTGGTGGAGTGTGTGAATATATATATATATATATATATATATATATATATATATATATATTGAATGAGTGAGTGGATATTGGTGGGAGGGGAACATATGGGGCCTACGTGGGAGAAAATGAATTTGAGAGAAAGGAATCTAGCAAGTTGTTCACGGGTGGGTGAGTTTTCCTTTTGAGCAAGTGTGGGTTTATATATATAGATATATATTATATTTGTTTGATTTAATCTTATTGGAGGAAGGCTTGACTTTTGCAACCATAGGTTATGAAATTTTCATCCGTGAGTCTTTGAATTATTTCATCTCGTGAAGAAATCCTTACAGTGCCTTTCCATTCTCCTATAAATAGAAGCTCATTGCTTCATTATTTCTTTAATTCTTCGAAACTCTAGAGAGAAAATTTTAGAGAGAAAGAAAAAAGTATTCTCGCTACTTTCCTACTCTTATATCCGATTTCTTTTACGGTGAGGGATATTATTTGTTGTACTCGTAAGGGGTATTATTTCTTTTGTATTCATGAAGAGAACTTCGTTATTCCATTATTTATTATTACGTTGGAATAACTCAGATATCTGTGAGCTACCATATACTTGGTGAAATTCTTTCATTATCCATTTGTTATTATTTCATTTGAATATATCACATGCATGCGCTTTTACGCGGACCTGGTTAATTCTTCTTTATTATTATTACGTTGGAATATCCTATCTGTACATTTTACGCCGGACTGGTTCCGTCTTTTTATTATTCTGTTGGAACATCCCGCTCGGCAATAATTTCGCACCGAATTTGGTTTCGTTATTTATTATTACATTGGAATAACTCGCATACATGGCAATCGCATGTATGGTGATTTCTTTTGTTATTCTATTCTTTATTATACTCGGTTGGTTAAAGTTTTGACTTCTATACTCCATGAAATTGGTGGAATATCCTTTATATTTGCGCTTCATCCAAAGATCTTTTCATGGAAGTATTCTTACGAGCATTCTTGAATTTTACTCTACAAAGAAGTATCATGTTGACAATTTGGACGTTATTAGTTCTGGATAAATTAATTCTTGAACTTGTTTTATTGAATTCTTATATCATTGTCATCATCCTCATGTTTATATTATGTTGAAAGTCATACGTGGCACTGTAGTGCATAGATGGACTTGGTATGATTATGACCGAGGATTATTCGGTATAATCATGACCGTAATGTTACAAATGATGTGGAAAAAGTCCTCATTGGCCCGTAGTGCATTGATGGACAGTTTTTGGTATGTTTATGGCTATGGATTCTCTTCGGCCAAGGGTGCAAAGATGAATTATTTTATGGCATGATCAGGACAGTTGATGAAAACACGATTATCTTTGGCCCGTAGAGCATGGATAATTCGTGGTCGTGATACTAAAGAATATCCTTGGCCTGTAGTGCAGGGATGATTTAATGATGTGGATTATTTATTAAGCTGAGTCTCAGTGATAAAAATGATAAAAAATCTTTTAAATCATAGAAGATAGTAGATTTTATTCTCTACTTGACTCTTCTAATGGATTGCTTGTTCCGCTTCAGTTAAACTTGATGTTTGTTATATATTATCAGTTTAACACTGTTGAAGGCTAAAGATAATTTATTCTACATTATCTTAGTCATAATATTTCTTACTGGGCTAGTTGAACTCACCCTTTCTTTCATGGTTCTCTTCAGGAAATGAAAATATAGCTGGGACGAGTCGGGGAACAGAGTGATGGTCCTAGATGGTGCATTAGTAGTCCTCACTATTCTGTGAAATAGTGTGATAATAATTGTAATAAGGACTCCTTTTGAGTTTGTATACTCTCTAGTAGATAATATTTGTATTTAAACTCACAGTTTATGTTTTGTCGTATTGTACACGACAGTTTTATTATCAAGTTGTATTTGAATTCTGAAACCATGTATCTGGCGACTCAAGATGGGTGATGTATACCTAATTTTGGGGGCGTCACAGTTGGTATCAAAGCTTAGGGATATGATCCCTGGCTGAGATGTGAGACAAGAACTAGGAAGGGAGAGATGGGGAATTTCTTCGCTAGTATGACCTACCTAAGTTCATTTGGTATTTAATTGGTCGGTCATAGTGTAGGGATAATATATGATATGTTAATTAACCTTTGTTTTGTGACAGTATTTGAAAATGGCATATGAAAATGCTGAGATAAGCAATGAAGCACATGAGACCGTTGAGTCAGCTCAACCAAAAGGCAACGACTAACAACATGATAATAATCATATCGGTGGCAACGACCATCGGAACAATGATAACCATCGTGGGGGAAATTATCATGCCAAGAATGGTAACCACTTCGGTGGTAATCATGGTCAAAACAATAAGAATGGACATTTCAAGAAGAGAAGGTTCAACAATGACGTGAAGACGTCGACACCAGCACCCGTTCCAAAGAAGAAGAACGACCACCGGTCGTATGTTTCAAATGCGGACAGGAGGGACACATCCGTCTCAAATCAGACGCAAAGAATCCAAAGCGTGTTTTAATTGCGGAAGAGAAGGTCACCTAGCTCGATTTTATCGTATGGTGAAGTCAATTCCAGCTGGGATAGTGATGCCGAAGGATGTCCCAGACAAGCCAAAGCCGGTAGTATAAGTGAGAGCGTTTGTCGAGGAACCCGAACGAAGTTATCACGGGTATGTTAGTCATAAATTCTTGCAAAGTCTATACCTTATTAGATACCGATTTTACCCATTCTTTTATCTATCTTGCTTGCGCTCAATGTTTAAATTTAACCCCAGAGAAGTTAGACTTTGACTTATTGGTTGAAACTTCGTTCGTAGAAGCCTTCGTTACCTCCACTGTTTTATAAATCTTGTTGATTCAAATCGACACTTTCACGTTACCTGTCAATCGTCAAATCGAATTTTGTATTGACCCCAGTACAAAACCCATTTCTAAAACCCTCAAATATTTCTTTATTTAAAATGAACGTATCATGCGCCAAAGATGTTGGCTCGAGTTGTTGAAGATTACGATTGTACCATTTAATATCATCGTGGAAAAGCGAACGTGGTAGCTGACGCGTTGAGTAGAAGATCGTATGCGTTTATAAGTACGAATATACGAACCCACATGAAGATAACGAATATACGAGTAGAATCGACTTTAATCGATAAAGTTAAAGCCGCTCAAGCTACATACTCAGAGCGGATGAATGAAGAAGGTTCAAGAGGGCATTATTCTAGAAGCAAGAATCGACGAAGAGAGGAAATCTCAACCCTCAATTTAATTGACCCATTTGAAATACTTGATCGAGTAGGAACTGTGGCTTATAGACTCGTTTTACCGCCAAGTATGTTGCATGCTCATAACGTTTATAACGTATCGATGTTACATAAATATGTGGATGACCCGAACCACATTATTAATTTAGAACCGGACGAGATAGCAGAAGATTTAACGTATGAGGAGATACGTGTTAACATCTTGGATAAGAAGGATCATATTCGACGCACAAAGGTTATACCTCAAGAGTTATAATTTGAAGTGAAGTCAAGGTATCCTCACCTCTTCGACATACCAGGTACGTACGTAAATTTCAAGGGCGAAATTCCATAAAGAGGGGAGATTGTGAGACCCCAGATTTTATGAATAAATATCTAAATTTTTCGAAATATTTTTTTGAATATTATGGTGTGGATTTGATATAATGTTATAGTTGTAGGTAGTATTTATAAATTTTTCAAAATATACAAGTTGTTGTATTATATTCGATTGGTCGGGGAATATTCGTTTTAGCAGGGAATATTCGTACAATTACAAGAATCATTGGTGGACCCTTATTAACGGAATTATTGTCGGATTAAGAAAACGACAAAAATATTTTTATTGAAAATAACAACGGAAGTTTTACCGTTAATCTTTGTTGAACTACTCGGTAGTAAAAGAAACGAGAATCTGGTGGTCGGTTGCATAAAGACACAGTATTGATTATTGATGCTTACGTGAGAAGTCACTCAGTTTTGCTTATTTTATAGACCCCTATTTACCTATTTTTCAAAATAATCGGTAGAAATTATTTAAAGGTGGGGCCCACATGTGGGGCCCATAAGTGTTGAAAAACTGATTTTAGAAATGGGGGTGGGAGGGAGTTACGTATAGGGAAGGGGATTAATATATATAAGTATGTGATGTGTGTATATATGTATATATGTATATGTTGTGTGTGTGAGTGAGAAATGGTGAAAAAGAAATGAGAATGATGTGTGTGGATGTGGATGTGTGTGATGTGGACATGTTGGTGGAAAAGTAAGAAATGTGTATGTGAGTGGTGGAATTTGTGAATATATATATATATATATATATATTGAATGAGTGAGTGGATATTGGTGGGAGGGGAACATGTGGAGCCTACGTGGGAGAAAATGAATTTGAGATAAAGGAATCTAGCAAGTTGTTCACGGGTGGGTGAGTTTTCCTTTTGAGCATGTGTGGGTTTATGTAAGACCCCAACTTATTATTAATGAAATTTAATTTTCTCTATTTATTATTTTGAAATAGTAAGGGTTGATTTGATTAATGTGGATAGTTATGGGTAAAATACGCAAATATATCAAAATAAGCAAGTGGTTATAAAATATTCATTATTGTCGGGGAATATTCGTTTGGTCGAGGAATATTTAAATGCTTTGTCGGGGAATATTAAATGCTACAACAGTAGCTTGTACCGTGTGGGCCCCATAACGGAAAGCGATTGGAGGAAGAAAACGACAAGAATAAGTTGTTTAAAAATAACGGCGTAGTTGTTTCAGGGTTACTATTCACGTATACGACACTATTCACGTATACGATACTATTAACGAATACGGCATTATTCATTGAAAAATGAAAATGTCCTACGCACGAAGGTTATACCACAAGTTAAAGTTTTGTGGAGGAACCATGCTATAGAGGGAATGACCTGGGAATTAGAAACGGAAATGAAAGCGAGGTATCCTCTCCATATTGAAACACCAGGTACGTACATCAATTTCGAGGAAGAAATTTCATAAGGAGGGGAGGTTGTAAGACCCCAACTTATTATTATGAAATTTAATTTTTCTATTTATTATTTTGAAATAGTAAGGGTTGATTTGATTAATGTGGATAGTTATGGGTAAAATCATAAATATTTCAAAATAAGCAAGTGGTTATAAAATATTCATTATTGTTTGGGAATATTCGTTTGTTCGAGGAATATTAGATGCTGTCGGGGAATATTAAATGCGACGTAGCGACCATGTGTGGGCCCCATAACGGAAAGCGATTGGAGGAAAAAAGCGACAAGAATAAGTTGTTTAAAAATAACGGCGTAGTTATTACCAATTATCATCGTTAAAATACTAAATTGGTTAAAAACACAAGATGGCATTCAGTATTGCACCAATTATTGATTCTTACGTAAAGAAGGCCTACTCAATAATTATTACGAAGAATTACTATTCAGTATTTTATTTTATTGATTCAATAATTCTTGTGTTGATATTTTATATTACCGTTGTTTCAATAATTGTCACTACTACGGTATTTTTCATTATCGAAGCAATAATTCATATTATCCGAATAATATAATTGGATAACATTATTGGCAATGTCTAGAAAGTTACATGCTACAGGAGAGGTTTGGTCACCTAATCGCATCGATGAGGAGAAATTCTTATTGAAAGCCCCTCTTTCACAGGGGCGCTTCGATTGTCAATATTGTGATTCTGTAATATTATTCGTGAATGATTAATTATTGATTTATATGATGAGAAAAATATTGATTTTATGTGGATATAGATGGAGAAAATTTTTTTATGTGACAATTGTTGAAAATTAAACAATGAATGTGTGATATATGAGTATACGAGGAGAAAGAGTATTTTTGTTGCAATAAATGTTTAAAACATGTTAAACATGTCGGTGGACCCCATTTCTCGATTGAAATTTGATTATAGCCGTAAAATTGCCCGTTTATGGATTTGGTCAATTTTCATTTGGAATTTGGAAACACTTTCTTACGCAAAGTTGTAGAGAATTGAATTTCCTATAAAAACTCATGAGATTCAATTTTCTGACAAAAGGACTATTTATTGTGAATTATTGAAGTTCTAAAGCTCAGAAATAATTAATTTTTGAAGTTTTAAATATTTTTAATAAGAAAAACGTTTTTTTAGTTAGGCAAGGTGAGTCACTCTTGGTGGCTGATGGTTTGAATCAGATTTTGGGTGCGTAGGAATTTAATAAATATATATTAATATTTTATTAAATTTTCTGCTTTGGTGTTCTAAGCATTTTCCTATAAATAGGGTGCTTAGGTTAGAATTGAAAATCACACCAGAAATTGAAGTTTTCTCTCTCTATATTATCGAGCGTATTCTTGTGAGTATTTTGAGTATACTTTGAGTATTGTTATACGGTGCAAGTTCAAGTTATAGCTTATATCCAGTATTCCAGTTAGAAGTACTGTCTTTCCGAGGTAAGGGATATTATTTTTTTTCGTAATGATATTATTTCTTCAATATCATTATGCTGAAATATTGATCTGAAGTTTTTATCAAATTTAGAACTTTTGGTGTCGGAGTTACTATTCACGTATACGGCACTATTCACGTATACGATACTATTCACGAATACGGCATTATTCATTGAAAAATGAAAATTTTCCTTTTCGTCTAAAATATCTATTGTGGATACTAGCTTTGATTGTATCCATGTTTTGATCATTCTTGAATTTTACACCACTATGATTATTTTTGAGGTATTTTTGGACATGGATAAAACAAAGTACGAATCTTTAATCCTTAATCCTTGTTATTTTGTTTCACTGGATTCGTTTCTTTAAAAATATTTTTCATCATCCTCAGTCTTAAATGATGATATTATTGAATATCTTTGGCCTGTAGTGCAAAGATGAATGATTTCTGATGAATATCTTTGGCCCGTAGTGCAAAGATGAACAGGTGTTTAGATGAACATGACCAACTGATGAATATCTTTGGCCTGTAATGCAAAGATGAATATTTGATTCCAGATATATATTGATTGATGTTACAGGGATAAAAGATGAGCGATGAACTTTTAAATTCATACATAGAAGATAGTAGTTTGCATTCTCTACTTAACTCTTCTAATGAATTATTATTTAAGATTGCGAATATTGATTTAAAACTTGTTGTCTATTGTATTCTATTAGATTTTTCCTGTTGAAGACTAACGATAATTTGTTGTATATTATCTTAGTCATAATATTCTTTCTTGGGCTAGTTGAGCTCACCCTTTTCCTTTTTGTTCCATTTTTTCTTCTCGGGAGGCGAGAATATAGCGAAGTACGAGTCGGGGTATGGAATGAAGGTTCTAGAGAGAGTTGTTTAGTAGTCCTCACTATTTTTGTAAAATAATGTATCAATAAATATGATGAGGATTTATTTGAGTATAGATATTGTCTAGAAGATAATATTTGTATTCAAAGTCACAGTTTTACTGTTGTAATAATAAAGTTGTAGTTGTTTCTTTACCATGTATTGACAACTCAGAATGGGTGATATATACCTATTTTGGGGGCGTCACAGTTTATATATATAGATATATATTATATTTGTTTGATTTAATCTTATTGGAGGAAGGCTTGACTTTTGCAACCATAGGTTATCAAATTTTCATCCGTGAGTCTTTAAATTATTTCATCTGTGAAGAAATCCTTACACAGTTCCTTTCCATTCTCCTATAAATAGAAGCTCATTGCTTCTTTATTTCTTACGAATTCACTGAAACTCTAGAGAGAGAAAATTTTAGAGAGAAAGAAGAAAAGTATTCTGCTACTTCCCTACTCTTATATCAAGTTTCTTTTACGGTAAGGGATATTATTTGTTGTACTCGTAAGGGGTATTATTTCTTTTGTATTCATGAAGAGAACTTCTGTTATTCCATTATTTATTATTACATTGGAATAACTTTGTATCATGCCTACTGGCTACCCTATACTTGGTGAAATTCTTACATTATTCCATTCGTTATTATTCATTGAAATATCCTGTCATGCGTTTTCTGGCCGGACTGGTTAAAATCTTTATTATTACATTGGAATATCCTCATGCATGCGTTTTCTGTGGGACACGGGTTAAAATCTTTATTATTATTTACGTTGGAATATCCTCAGATATATGCTTTTACGCGTCGGACTGGTTCCGTCTTTATTATTACATTGGAACATCCCGCTTCGGTGCGTAATTTACCGACCTAGTTCCGTTATTTATTAATACATTGGAATAACTCGTCATGCTGCAATCGCATGCATGGTGATTTCTTTTGTTATTCCATTCTTTATTATACTCAGTTGGTTAAAGTTTTGACTTCTATACTCCATGAAATTGGTGGAATATCCTTTATATTTGTGCTTCATCCAGTATCTTTTCATGAAAATATTCTTCTGAGCATTCTTGAATTTTACTCTACAAAGAAGTATCATGTTGACAATTTGGACGTTATTAGTTCATGGATAAATTAATTCTTGAACTTGTTTTATTGAATTCTTATATCATTGTCATCATCCTCATGTTTATATTATGTTGAAAGTCATCGTGGCTGTGTAGTGCATAGATGGACTTGGTATGATTATGACTGAGGATTATTCGGTATAATCATGACCGTAATGTTACAAATGATGTGAAAAAGTCATCATTGGCGTGTAGCATTCATGGGACGGTTTTGGTATGATTATGGCTTTGGATTCTCTTCGGCCAAGGGTGCAAAGATGAATTGTTTTATTGCATGATCAGGATCGTTGATGAAAACACGATTATCTTTGGCCCGTAGAGCATGGATAATTCGTGGTCGTGATACTTAAAGAATATCCTTGGCACGTAGTGCGAGGGGATGATTTAATGACGTGGATTATTTATTGTTGAGTCTCGGCGTTAAAAATGATGAAAACCTTTTAAATCATAGAAGATAGTAGATTTTATTTCTCTTGACTCTTCTAATGGATTGCTTGTTCTACTACTGATTAAACTTGATGTTTGTTATATTTTATCGCCTTAACATCTTTGTTGAAGGCTAACGATAATTTATTCTGCATTATCTTAGTCATAATATTTCTTACTGGGCTAGTTAAGCTCACCCTTTCTTTCATTGTTCTCTTCAGGAAATGAGAATATAGCTGGGACGAGTCGGGGAACGGAGTGATGGTCTTAGATGGTGCATTAGTAGTCCTCACTATTCTGTGAAATAGTGTGATAATAATTATAATAAGGACTCCTTTTGAGTTTGTATACTCTCTAGTAGACAATATTTGTATTCAAACTCACAGTTTATGTTTTGTCGTATTGTACACGACAGTTTTATTATCAAGTTGTATTTGAATTTTGTACAATGTATCTGGCGACTCAAGATGGGTGATGTATACCTAATTTTGGGGGCGTCACATTCCCCGACAGTAAGAATATTCCACGACCAAACGAATATTCTCTGATAAAAATGAATATTTTATAACCACTTGCTTATTTGAAATATTTGCGCATTTTACCCATAACTAACCACATTAATCAAATCAACCCTTACTATTTCAAAATAATGAATAGAGGAAATTTAATTTTATTTATAATAAGTTGGGGTCTTACAGTTCATCAACAAAGCAACACACAACAGTCATTTAGTCAACGGAGATACAACAACTCCAAGTCTCCAAATTCGCAACAGAGGTACAGAGCAACTCCAAATATTTAGGTTATTTTAATTTTAGTTTTTAAATTTCCCAAATTTAACAATTGTTTTAGGAATTTTTGTAATTATTTATAGATTTTTTTTCTTTTATAAAATTATGATTTTTTACTTCTTAAAGCAACACTGCAACCCAACAATGAAAATAACTCTCTATCAAATAAAAGTTCTTCAAGTATGTGTTCTATTCTATTTTTACTTTCTTTAAATTTTTGTAATTTATTTTGTAATGTTACTTGTTAGTGGTTTAATTGAGAAAAAAGAACATAATAAATTAAAAGGGGAAGGATATTTAAAATAAAAAAAACTAAAAACGAAAAGGAGTAAAAAGAGATCCAAATAAACTTGTAATTTACATAGTTTAATGTTTAATGTTGATACTGTTTTGATTTTTATATTTGTTATTTTTATTTGGCTATACATTAGTTATTAATAATATACAACGGTGGATATTGTTCCAGTTTTTGAGAAAAACCCAACCCCAATGAAACCTATAGAATGATATTTCTGCAACTATTAAAAATGAGGTTATTATGCACCAATTTCAAACAATGAAACCTCGAAAAATGTTATTGTAAATAATATTTGAGGATTATTTAATTTTGTGATTCATTTTATTATTTTTTTATTCTTAAGAATTTTTTTTCCGAATTTGACCCCACTGAAGTCCGCGGCTGGATCCGTCCCTAAATACAAATAGGTGAAATTCAAAAACATTTATGTCTAATTTTTATGTCCAATTTTCATGTACGCCTAGAAGAACTCTTCCGCATGTAATCTTGATATTTTCACATAGTCTTCACTCACAAGAGAGTAAGGTTGTTTCTACCTTTATATGAGAAAAATACATGTGAAAATATCAAAATTACAAATGAAAATATCCTTTTTGTTATAAAATGTCTAGATTCATATGGATGTCTAGATACATGTAACTCCCATTGAGTATTAAAATGTATGACTCTTGAGTTTTGTAACATCCTACTAGTTATGTTAGTATTGATGTTATTATATCTATATATAATAACATTTGTAAAGTGAAGGATAGATGGACATATACAATTACAAGATATGAAATGAGAATGCTCCTCCTTTGATCATCATCTTGTTTTTAGTTATTTTTCATAACATTTCATAATACGTTATCAGCACGAGTTGCTCATCACCTTCATTTTCAAGATAATCATTTTTGGTTTGAAGTAGAAGAAGGTATAACTCTCTCTCTATATGTGTGTTTGAGTATTGCATAGTCATCATGCATGCATGTACTATTTTTCTTTCTGATAATTATTCTATGTATGTGATCACAAATAATTTAATTATTCTGAAAAAATCAACAAACATGTAAACAAACATGGTTAATTTTCATCGTGTTACTGGACCATTTTTTTGGGGGTTAAAATGAGGTGCCTTATTCATTGTAAAGTGAGTGAACTGCTTATTAATTTTTTTTTACGTCAGATGTCATGTATTTTATGTTATGTTAATAGACCATCAATATTTTATGGGAATTTTCTGGTACCCACTAGCTTTCTGTTTTACATGTACTCTTTTTAGGGGGCCACTAATCCCTTATTTTGCTTTTACTTTGTTTCTTTAAAGTGTGTTTTGGTGTTACTTTTACACCGAGATTGCTACGGTATATATATATATATATATATAACTTATTGCATGTAGTAAGTACCATGTAGTGCATGTATTAGGATGTTGGTTTTTTTATACAAAATTATGTCACTGCTTGTTTGCATGACTGATTAAGTGGGATATAGAAAATCTAATCAATGCATGTATTATGTACTGCTTATTTGCATGTTATGTGAATGGCTGTGGGTCGGTCTTGGATGTTGAAGTTGTATCAGAAGTATAAATTTGGGAGTTGAAAGTTTGAGATTTATATTCTTCAAAGCCTTCGAGAGAAAGAAATCTAGGAATAGGTGGATTCTCCACTTCTGATATTCTCTCTAGAATCTTAACCACAAGTCTCATTTCAAATGCATGCAAGTTTAATAGATGGGTTTTCACTCATTGCATTTCATTCTATACTTACTATTATTTTTGTTTTGCACTCACTTCCAACTATAAATATGCAGACATGATTGTTAGTTTTTGTTCGATTGCCAAATCTGTTTCTGTCATGTTATACTTGATTCACGATTCTACCTTGTAATATATATAGAGATATATATAAATATTTGTTCATATGTTTATACACATGTCACATGTGAATAGTTATATATGGATAGTTAAATTTCTAATAATTTTTGATATTTTTTGTATGAAGTTACAATGACAAATATACTTAGTAGTGTTAGTTTATTATTTGGTTTTAGTGGAAAAATTTTAGTTTCGTATTTTACTGCATTTCTATAAATTGTTTCATTATAATTAAATCTAAACATATATAATTATTTAATTTGATGGGGAATATGTTTAGTTATTTAATATTCAAATTTTATAAATTTGAATTTGTTGCCCTTGATTTATATCGAGCAAGAATTATTTGTTCTTGATGTTGAGATTCATATAAAGGCAAAGAACCTTAGAGCTTAGATACAATTAAAGTTGGCAATCATGCATCCCTGCAGGATTATGCAAAATTAATTATTCGCTATCATCTCCATGAAAAAAAAATTGTAAGACCCTGAATTTTATGAAATAAAAGTATTCAATTTTTCTATTTAGTAAATAGTTAAATTGATAAAAAGTAAAGTTAAGGGTGATATATGAATTTTTTTTCAAAAGACGCAATTGGTTATAAAATACTCATTGTTGTATTAAGGGAATATTCGTTTAAGTCGTGGAATATTCTTTACGTCGGGAATATTTGACAATCGACTAGCCAGCCTATTATCGGGCCCCATAACGGATAAGCTGTCGGGATGAAGAAAACGACAAAATCGAATAACGGCACAGTTATTGTTATCAATTAATAACACATTGGAATACGGTTGGTAAAGTAAAGTAATATGCGTTGTTAGCGATAGACTTGCAGTATTGCACAATATTTTTTTAATTATTGATTCTTACGTGAGAAGGCACTACTCAATAATTGTTACGATAATTCTTGTTCAATATTTTATTTTATTGAATCAATAATTCATTGCGTTGATATTTTATATTATTGTTGTTTCAATAATTGTCACCGCACAAAGATATCTCCATTATCGGATCAATAATTCATATTATTTGAATAATATTATTAGATAGCATTATTGGCAATGTCTAGAAAGTTACATCGAGGAGAGGCTTGGTCACCTAATTTGCGCCAAGAAGGAGAAATCCTTATCGAAAGCCCCTCTTTCACAGGAACCCGCTGGTTGTCATTATTGTGATTCCTGTAATATTATTTGTGAATAATTAATTATTGATTTATATGATAAGAAAATATTTTTTTGATGTGGATATAAATGATGGATTTATTTATGTGGTTATAAATGAAGGAGTTAATGTTGAGGTGTTTTATCAGTATTTTATCGGATTGGAGGTATTAAAAGATCAAATCGGTGTTCTTACAACTTTATTGTGTGAGTTATAATATTTAATCCGACCGTTGGATCATTGTGATTTTTTGATATGTTATACATATATTAGTTGAGTATATGTCCATAAATTTTGAACCGTTAAAAATGAGCGTATGATTTGTTATGAATTTTAAGAGGTGACTGATTCAGAAATTAGATTTATAAATGATTTTGGTGGAAAATTCTAGAAATGAGTGGGCCTCACTTTTGGTTGGTGAGAAATGTGCTCAATTGAATTTTCAAATGTGGTGGGTGAGAATAGTAGCAGGTAAAGTCATCAGGTTGCAGGTTAAGTCTGCTTCGGCGTGCTAATATTTTCCTATAAATAGAGGGCTAAGTTAGAATTGAAAATCACACCAGAAACAAGTTTTCTCTCTTTCTCTCTCTAGATTATCGAGTGTATTTTGTGAGTATTTAGATACTTGGTGAGTTGCTATTCATCAGTGCAAGTTTCCTTCAACGTCATATCCGATATCCAGTCAGAAGTGCTGCTCTATTGAGGTAAGGGATAGTAAGGGATAGTAAGGGATTTTAAGGGTTATTATGTTTTTCAGTTCGTACTTCTTCTAACCTTCAGAAAATTCTGGAAAAATTTGAAATGATATGTTGATGAGTTTTATTGATTGTGTCGAAAAATGGTGATTTTTGGATGTATAAATTAAGAGTTATGAATTTTATGAGAAAAGACTATTTTAAAAGTAACCGCTTATAACTCCTTATGGTTAACTCCAAAATTGATGAAATTTTTATTGAGAGTACATCTATATAATATTAGTGTACTTCTGTGAATTTCGAAATTTTTGGATAAAAGGACAATTTATGATAAATGTCTAAATATTCAAGTGTTTTGGCCATATGAAAATAGTAAATGAATTTAAAAATTCTAAGAAAATATATGTTCAATATGGGACTATATTCGCTAAATCCCGTAAAAGAAATATTTTGGAACTGATTTGGTATTTTTCATGAAAATAGACTAGTTATGAATAAATGAGTTAAATATGTTATGTGAAGGAAGAAAATTGGAAAATATGATTTTATGGTTTGAGAATCATATATGTGGTATATGCAGATTTTTTATGAGGGTTTTGGTTATTGGTGATAAAATCTTATAAGTTTGGCATTTTATGATGATTAAATGCATTATTTAGTAAAGTGTAAACAATTAAAATAAATTATTTATAAGTTTAAGAAATATTATTATTTCAATATCATTATACCAAAATATTTGTATGAATTTTATTGTAGAATTTCTACCTTTTTGTGTCAGGGTTACTATTTATGAGTTCTTATTCACGAAGTTACTATTCATGAGTTACTTATTCACGGTACTTATTCACTACAAAATTGGTTTCTTTTTCTAACCAAATTATAGTTGAGTTATGATGATATTACTCTTGAGATTAAATCTATATGTTGATTATATTGTTTTATTATCATATATAACATTTTATAATCCACGGTGAAGAAATTTCTCTTTGACTTAAGTGTAAAGATGGGTAAATTATTGGTATGATCATGACTATGGGTTCTCTTTGGCCAGTAGTGCAAAGATGAATTGTGACTGGTATGATCATGACCATTGAATTTACAATTGAATATTTTTAGCTTAAGTGCAAAGGTGAATTGATCAACATGGTTATAATTATGGTTTATATAGATTTTGAAATGATTATATATTTCTTTAAGATATGAATATCTTTGGCCTGTAGTGTAAAGATGATATGTTGTTGAATATCTTTGGCCAGTAGTGTAAAGATGAACTGTTGACGAATATCTTTGGCCCGTAGTGCAAAGATGAATTTATTAGTATGATTATAAACATGAACTGTGATTTGGTATAACCATGATCTTTGATGTTTCAGGTAATAAAAGTGTCGCTCAGTCGAGCGGGGGGGATAACAGGGGAATAAAACGGTGGTCTATAGTTGTTGAGGGTGAGGTGAACTCAACTTTGGAAGGGTGTTTTGCCACTATCATACAAGATGTCTAAAGACATACAACCTCGTGTCATCATAAGACAGGGTTGTGCACATCCACTTACTGAGTATATCTACGAGCACTACCTATATAATCTTGGTGTTTATTTGAAGTATAATTCTCAATTAGAGACAGTGAAGATAACGATATGTCAAGAGAAGACTCACCATTGGAAAGAATATGATAGTAATCTTCTTGTTTTTCTTTGGGGTCTATTGGGTCAACCAAGGATAATTCTGTGGTCATATGATATCTATCATAACCTAGACGTATGGCCTCCCATGTACGAAGGTTTCCTTGAGCATTTCCCAAAGATTCTAATTTCTAAAACAGTTTTTGACTATACCTTTATGTAAGGTATCACTATGAGGCGCTGTCCACGGTTGGGACACGTGTCACACTTGGTATATATTTGTATCCAAACTCACAGCATATGTGTTGTGGTATTTTGCACAACAATTGTTGTAATAAAGTTGTAGTTGTTTTCTGTACCATGTAATTGGCGACTCAGAATAGGTTGGATGGAATGGACCTATTTTGGGGGCGTCACAAAAAATATTGATAAAGGCATGTTAGGAAAAAGAAAATTTTTTTTTACTATATTTCATGCCTCGAATATGCTCATGTAGTAGCAATATTGTGAGTGTAAATTCATAATATATTCCTTGAAGCGATAAAGGAAATTATATTCCTAGAAGTGATATCATTTCTTCTAGTGGCTGTATAAAATAATAAGTTTTTGCTGAAAAAATTAACAATCTTGCTTGACCGATTCTATTACATTCCCTGAAGTGAATGGAACCTCATTTGATAATCATAGAGGAAATTATGGTTGTAGTTGTGGTAGTGGACTTGAAAAGAACAATCATATATATAAAGGGAATGTACCCGTCGTACTCCTAAACATTTGGTAGATTTGTACCAAGACTCCAAAAAAAGAAAAGGAAATGGAATGATCACAAGATCCTATGAAATATTTTGACTTTTCAAATGGAGTGGATATAACTAATTTTGATATCTATGATTTCTTGATGATATGTTGATAGAAATGTTTATACCAATTAATTATTTTTATTTCATTATATTATGCCATTATAATAAGTATTTTTATTATATGTTTTATTTATGTTTTAAGTAATAAAGTTAAATTTATGTTTTGCATATATATAGTTGTATGGGCCAGAAGCTCATCAAACTTAATTAAAGGCTTTAGAGCTATTATTCATCAAATATAATTGAAGACTCTTGAAGAGTGATTATTCATCAAACTTAATTAAAGTCTCTAGAAGAGCGATTATAATGTTGTCAAATGACACAAAACTTTGTATTGATGATTCTTTATATTCTTCTGAGGCAAGTAGAAATTTGCTCAGCTTTAAGGATATACGTTATAATAGTTATTATATTGAAATCAATAACAAAGGCAGTGAAGAATTTCTTTATATTACTTCAATAGTATCGGGCCAGAAGCTCATATTAAAAAAATTGTGTATTTTTCTTCTGGGTTATATTATACTAAATTAAGAATAGTTGAAATAAATATTGCAATACACCAGAAGTGTTTAGATCCAAATATTTTTATGATTTGGCATGATCATCTAGGATCAATAATGATGCATTGAATTATTGAAAACTCCCATGAACATCCTGTAAAGAACCAGAAGATTTCTTTACCTGTTGATTATATCAAAGTAAATTAATTACCAAATTATCACATTTAATTATTGTTATTTGGTGTTCATCTTCTAAGAAAGAACTCAGAATGATATTTTTAAGGTATATTTTGAGGATTGTTATTTTAATAGTCTTCCCACCATTAGGGGGAGAAAAGTCATTGCCTGAAGCACGACGTGAGATCATTGCCTGAAGCACGACGGGAGATTAATTGGAATGTTTCAACCTTATTTAATCTTGATCCTTGTACAAATCAATATGAACTAGAAGTTCAAAGGATTATTCATTTGCAATGAATTGCAAATCAATTACCAGAATTATTAACCGATAATAAGAAAATAGTGATATCTCACATTCTAGCTGCTAATACTCTAGCAAAGACTGAAGTCCCTGTAGGACAATCAATTAATGCAGCAGCAAATTGAATCAAAGTCACACCTGAAACATGAAAGAATGATCAGTGTTAAAGATAGAATTTCCCAGAAGAAGAAAGTACAAGAAAAATAAGTTGCAGCCTATAAAGAGGCTATACCCATAAAACAGGCTACAAAATTTATCGACCTATCCAAAACTTATGAATAAAAAAATCTCCAGTAAATAAAACTCTTGAAGAGTTATTCCCTGAAGAGGATGAGTTATCCCCTGAAGAGGATCAGGTACTTGAAAATAACGAGATCTCGATACATTATGTATATACAGGAGACGTATATATTGGATAGAAATAAAATTATTGTCGACAACATATTTTCATATAAAGTTGCTATGGATATTACCAGAAGTAATGATCATATATATGAACCACAAATCGTTGATGAATGTAGAAATATTTGGCCAATGTAGAAAGAGGCGATTCAAGTTAAATTAAATTCATTAAGTAAATATGAAATTTTTGGACCTGTAGTCCTAACACCTAAAGGTGTAATGCTTGTTGAATATAAATGGGTATTTGTACATAAACAAAATAAGAAAAATGAAATTATAAGGTACAAAGCGCAACTTGTAGCACAAGGTTTCTTCACAGAGACATGGTATTAATTATGAAGAAACATATGCTCCTGTAATGGACACAATTATATTCAGATTTTTAATTAGGTTGGTAGAAAGAGAAATTAATGGATGTTGTTACATCATATCTGGATGGATCATTATATAATTATATATACATGAAAATCCCTGAAGGATATAAAATGCCTGAAGCATATAATTCTACATCTCGAAATATATATTATATTAAGCTACAAAGATCTTTATATGGGTTAAAGCAATCCAGATGCATATTATTGTATAATCGCCTAATTGATATCTTTTGAAAGAAGGATTTGAGAATAATCCAATTTATGCATGCATTTTTATCAAAAGATCATAATCTGGATTTGCTATTATTATTGTATTTATTGATGAAAGATCTTGCTCGTAAGAGTAAACAAAAACAACTAATTTAAGATGAAAGATATTGGTAAGCCAAATTTTTGTCTTGACCTACAAATTGAACTATAGAATTCTTGCTCATCAATCAACATACACAGAAAAAGTCATGAAGTAACTTTACATGGATAATGTTAATCATTTGAGTACTCCAATGATGGGTTGGTCACTTGATATCAAGAAATATCCGTTTTGCCACAAGAAAATAATAAAGAAACTCTTGGTCCTGAAGTACCATATCTTAGTGCAATTGATCTTTTGATGTATCTTGCAAATTTCACAAGACTTGATATAGCATTTGTAGTTAACATACTAGCAATGTATAGTTATGCACAACTTGAAGATATTGTAATGAAATTAAACATATTTTACGTTATCTTCGTGAGACTATTGATTTGAGATTATTTAATCCAAATGGTGATAGAACCAAACATATTGAACCAAAATTATTTTATACACATGAGCCCCAGAAGAATGGCAATATTGATCATGTGATAATTTGGTTGATATATTCATTAAGTCATTACCAACTATGATTTTGAAGAAGATGGTGCACAATATTGGCATACTTCGACTTAATGATATTTTTACCATGAACAATAAAAATTTTATGTTCTTATGAAGGGGAGTAAAAAGGATATGTGCTGATTATAATTTTTTTCCTTCGCTAAGGTTTTTTCCCACTGGGTTTTCCTTTGCAAGGTTTTAATGAGGCAATCCCAAGGCACTAGAAGTTATACAAGAATATTGTACTCTTTTCCTTCACCAATTTTTTTCCCACTGGGTTTTTATTTGGTAAGGTTTTTAACGAGGCATATTCTTAGAAAATTGCTACAAAAGAACTCCATCCATTCTGTATGAAGACAATGCTGCATGTATAGCTCAATTAAAGGGAGGATATATCAAAGATAATCTAGCAGACCAATTGCAACGTTTGAAGGATTGCGTCGCAATATTGGAATGCGACAGCTGAAGAACTTAAGTATACATTCATGAGGGAGAGTTAATGCGTGCTGCACTCTTTTTTTCTTAACCAAGGTTTTTTTCCATTGGATTTTTCCTGGTAAGGTTTTTAATGAGGTAGCTTTCAATGCGTATTGCTATACAATAGACATCCAAGGGGGAGTGTTATAAAATGTCTAGATTCATATGGATGTCTAGATACATGTAACTCCCATTGAGTATTAAAATGTATGACTCTTGAGTTTTGTAACATCCTAGTAGTCATGTTAGTATTGATGTTATTATTCTATATATAATAACATTTGAAAAGTGAAGGATAGATGGACATATACAATTACAAGATATGAAATGAGAATGCTCCTCCTTTGATCATCATCTTGTTTTTAGTTATTTTTTATAACATTTCATAATACTTTTCCTTTATAAAAAGTATTTCAATAATTCCCCCAAAAAAATCTTTTTTTACCTCATAAAAATCATAAGACGAGTCATATTGCTTCTCTAAACTCTCTTTTTCTCCCTCACTTTCATTTTTGAAATTAGGAAGTCATCCACGTTTCTCCTTTTTCTACTCTCTTAAAATTCAGAGTAATTTTTTTTATTTATCCAAAATAATGAATTTGTTAAAAGTTTGGTTTTATTTGTTTATAGATTTGGTATAATTTTATATTTACTGTATTACTGTTTTGTATAATACCTTATTTGTTTCTCTTTATTGAATGAAAATACATACTAAAACTCAACTTCTTCGTCTTCTTTTAATTATTGCTATTATTATAATTATAAAATACTTTTATTACACACATCGTTTATTATTGTATTGATCTAAAATTTAAAAAAAAAATCAGGATTATATATTTAAAAGAAGCAATTATAAATCAAATGCCAAAGATCACCCATGCAGAATTTGAGTTGAGAAATGAAAAATAATTGAAACAGTTAAACAATTGATTCGATTTCTGAACAACTTAAATCTAGCTAAGCTAGCTCAAGTTAAAGTGCTTTTAGTAAACTCAAAGTTTCAACTGCAAAAGGATCCGAATGATATTATGATGAGAGGAGACTCAGACTCTGATCCTAGAACTTGTAGCTAGTGATATCCAATATTAGATGCATACTTTTTCATGAAATTTTTTGTACAAACTTAACTCAATAGTCTCAATTATAGACAAAGTATGATAGCTTAATTAATGATAGAGATCTTCCTTTTTATTGTATAAATCATATGTTCGATCGAGTATGTTTTACATGTCAGAAAAAAGTTAAAATTAATTAATTCGTTACGTGAAAACTTTCTCATGACTAAAATATCTTGAGATTGGAATATTAATCTCAAATATCTTATTTATTTTTAAAAATAGACTTAAAATTATTAGTTTCAGCATAATAAAATGACTTGAAAAGAATAACTATTTAATACCATGAAAGGAATTATTAATGCCATTTTTGTAAATAAAAAGAAAGCAAGTATGAGAACTCTATTTTAATATCTAAAACGACCTTATTTTAATAAAGGAGTGCAAATTAAGAGAGAATGTTATTTAAAAAGAGTGTTTTAGATCCGTTATGTGGAACATATATACTTCTTCGGTTTCAAATTTAAAATTTAGATAATTCATTGAGAATTATGAAACAATGAATCTTAGAACGAGTAGAATTTTTTTGATAGTTTACAATTTTAAATAATTTGTCAATTTTGAGTATAAAAATGTCTTAAGTTGATTTAAAAAAAAAATAATGATCATATATTTTGAAACGAATGAATGGAGTATATAATATGTTACAAGTTTAATTACTTAAGTTAAATGCAATTTTCTCCTTCAGTTTATCATCATTTTATACTTTAGACCTTACACTTTTTAAATGGATACTTTGAATCCCACATTTTCAAAGCACTGACACATAACATCTCCGTCCAAAAAATGGGTAACTAGGCTGACGAAATTAGGTTACTTCAATCTAGGGGTGTAAATTGAGCCAAATAGTTCGGTACTCGACTCGAGATCGGTTCGAAAATATGATCCAAAGCTCAAATTCGAAGTTGACCCGAGTCGAATCTGATACATACTCGTTTTCTGTTTAATGATACACGAGTCGAATTCGAGCATACCAGTGTTCGCTCATATTAGGGTTCGAGTATTTCATTTTTTCTCGAACCATACTCGACACATGCTCAATGGATCATATTTGAATATTGGTTTTATCCATGCTAGTAAGCTAAATATGTGATATTTGTATCAATCTTTATAATTTATAAAGTGTAGTATGAAATTGTGTAAACTTGTACTTGAATAAATCAATAAATTGAATATCAATTTTTATTACATTATTTATAATTTCAATACATAAATAAAAGTGAAAAGTTTTATATATAAATATTAGTTAAGTAACCAATTTAGTATGTAGTGGTTCAGTTTTAAATGAAATGGTTCATATTCGAAACTCGATTTGAAGGCTCATGAGTAACTCGCTTTGTAAACGAGTCGAGTACTTTCGAGCCGATTAGGTCCGAGTAATGATCCGAGTCGAATCTGACGCAAAAATATAAACCCCTTATCGAACCCGAGTCGAATTCGAGCTCAATTTTTTCGAATCGAGCCGAGTCTGAGCATGAAGGTGTTCGCTGAGATTCGACTCGTTTACACCCCTACTTCAACCCACGTACTATCTTTTTAGGGGCAAAATAGTCTCACAGGTGGAATTATTACCCTAGAAAAGATAGTATGCGGGTCAAAATAACTTATTTCTATTAACTCAATTAATATTTACTATCCCCGTCCCATAATAAGTGTTTTTTTAGCTTAAATCACACATACCAATACACAAGTTAAAATGACAAAAATATCCTTAATATATTTTCTTTGAAGTTGAAGAGTTAATGAGTGTCATTTAATTGTAGTGATGGTAAGATACAATAAATACCATTGAATGCATAAGGGCATATATGAGAAAATATTGTAAAAATTGTATTGGAGTTCTAACACATCACTTATTTTGGAAAAAAATATTAAGCCTAAAAAAACATTTATTATAAGACGGAAGTAGTATAATTTTATTTCTCTCTCCTTAGAAAAAAACTTTAAACTAGAAAAAAAAAGTTAGTTGATTTTGTAATACACAATTCATTTGAAACTGAATTAGCTTCTTTTCAATATCATAAAATTAGTTTGAATTAGTAAAACTAAATTAAATCCTGAGTATATCAATATGTAAGTTGAGTCCAAATAAACAAATTTGTCAATGTACAAGAAAGTAATTAAATGGTCAAGAAAGTAATTAACTATCAAAATTATATTTTTAGATTTTTACTCAACTTTAACACTAAAAATATAAGACACTTTATTTACAAGGATAATATTTATGATTAGACTATTAATCTTAGACTATAATTAATATTTTCATAATATTTATGTTGTTGAACTAAAAACATAAAGAAATGGTCAGAAAATACCAAGGAAGGGTGTATTTTTAACTAATTAAATTTACTCCATTGTTTGAAAATATATGCACCAGATATGTATAGAATTATTAAGTATATAGGTAATTGTTAAATTCATAATATTTTTTATTATTTTTACAACAAAAATATCGCTATAGATGTATAGTGACGATAAAAATCGTAGCTATAGAATTTATAGCAACACTTTTGTTGTGAAAATAACAATTTCTGTTGTGAATTTAACAATTCTCATATCCTTCTTAATTAGTTGTTTTATTTAAAATTACATTTTCAGAAAATTAGAAAATCATAGACAGGAAAAAGAGCTCCATAACATAAAATAAATACTCCTACTTAATTAAAAATTATTAAACAGAGATGGTACAAAACATGCCCTAGATTTTTGGGTCCATATTTACAATGGGCGTTTTCTACTAGGGTTTTGACATTTCAATAATAGGGGTTTAGTTCTTCATCATCAAAGCCACCCCCTTCTTCTTCCTCATTTCTCTGTGTTTCACTCAACCGAGTCACTCACATCCGAGTTCGACTCAGCAATGTCAAGAACAAGTATCACCATCAAATCTCTCAAGACTTTATCTAAGGTATGTAATTCACGAAATTCTTATTTGGACTCAAAGAATCTTGCTTTATTGAAAAACCTAAGTATTGCTGCTGAAAGATCAGATTTTCAAAACCCAAATGGATTTGATGGGGAAAACTCTGTAGAATATCAACAAGAGGCTAGCGGGTTTCACAGTCCTGTTAATTATAATAATGTTAATGGAGAGTTTCAATCTAATTCAAGCGGGTATTTTAGAGAAAATTTACGAAACCCAGATGGGGATTATAGAGGAAATGAAGGGGGAGTTAGTCAAAGTCCTAGTAGGGTTTATGGCCATAACCAGAGGATTGAGTTTCAGCAGAATCAAAGTGGGACTAATTTTAGGTATTCAGAAATCCCTAGAAATGAAATTCTGAATAGCCCAGTTGGGAAATATGGGAGTTTTTCCGGTGTTTATGACCGAGGAAGCACTAGAACTGAATTTCAGCAAAACCCAGTTGGTGAAAATTGGAAATTGTCGAATGGGTATACCAGAGAAAGCCCTAGAAATGACTTTCAGCATAATCCAGCCGGGAAAAATGGAGGCTTTAATGGTTATTATGGACAGAATGCAGGGGAGTTGTCTCAGAGTTCAAGTGCTTTTAACAAGGAGAGTTTAAAAGATTCAGGGAAATTTTCGAATGGGGTATTTGGAGGAAATGTAGATGTACACAATTCTTACGGGATTGGCAGAAAGGGAGCTGGTGAAGTTCAGCATAAAACAAATGGGTTTCATGGACAGGTGTCATCAGAGGCTAATGGGAGTAATGGACAAAGCACTATACATTCTCAGCAGAGCTCTTACAACTATTATAGTGGAAGCAGTGGAAATTTTCAGCATGTATCGAGTAATTATCATGGGAGTACAAATGGGAATTTTTGGCACGTAGGGAGTAATAATTATGGGGGAAATACTGGGAATTACCAGCAAAGCTCAAGTGGCTATGATGGAGGCAATACTGGGAGTCCAAATGGGTATCCAAGTGAAAAGGTTGGAGAGTATATGCAGAATCCATGTGTAGATTACCGCACTAATGCTGGACCACAGCAAATTCCAAATGAGTATCAGAATGGCATGGGGCCTGATGGTGAGTTAGTTAAAGCTACTGACGGCAGACAATCAAAAATCACTATTGAGGAGCTTGATGACTTTTGCAAGGAGGGTAAACTGAAGGAAGCCATGGAAGTTTTAGGTTTGTTGGAGCAGCAGCGTATCCCAGTTGTTATGTCCAGATATTTTATGCTGATGAAGGCATGTGGGGAGGCTAAAGCTCTAGAAGAGGCAAAGTATGTTCATGACCACCTCATTAGATCAGTATCCCCTATAGAAGTTAGCAGTTGCAACAAAATTCTGGAGATGTACTGTAGCTGCGGTTCGATGGAAGATGCATATGCTGTGTTTAATAAAATGCCGCAGCGGAATCTGACATCTTGGGATACGATGATAATATGGCTTGCTAAGAATGATCTAGGAGAGGAAGCAGTTGAATTGTTTACCCGATTCAAAGAATCAGGATTGCAACCTGATGGCGAAATGTTCTTTAGTGTCTTCTCTGTGTGTAGTTTCTTGGGTGACATCACCGAGGGGATGTTGCACTTTGAATCAATGAGCAAAAGTTATGGCATTGTTCCATCCATGAAGCATTATGTCAGTGTAGTGGACATGCTGGGAAGTACAGGTTATTTGGATGAAGCATTGGAGTTCATTGAAAAGATGCCAGCTGAACCAAGTATTGATGTTTGGGAATCATTAATGAATTTTAGTAGAGTTCATGGGAACATGGAACTTGGGGATCGTTGCGCTGAGCTTGTTGAGCTCCTAGATCCGTCTCGCTTGCATGATCAATCAAAGGCAGGTCTGATACCAGTGAAAGCTTCAGATATTGCGAAAGAGAAAGCGAAGAAGTTGGCAAGTCAGAATCTTCTAGAGGTTAGGAGTAGGGTCCATGAATACAGGGCAGGTGATACATCTCACCCTGATAATGACAAGTTATACGCACTCCTAAGGGGAATGAGGCAACAAATGAAAGAGGCTGGTTATGTGGCGGAGACTAAATTTGTGCTCCATGACATAGACCAAGAAAGCAAGGAGGACGCTCTTCTTGCACATAGCGAGAGGCTAGCTGTTGCTCAGGGTCTTATGAGCAGCCCAGCTCGCTCATCAATACGAATTTTAAAAAATCTACGTGTTTGTGGTGATTGCCATAATGCACTCAAGATCATCTCGAAGCTGGTTGGCAGGGAGATCATCGCACGAGATGCTAAGAGGTTCCACCATTTCAAAGATGGGTTGTGCTCTTGCAACGATTATTGGTGAAAAATCAATTCGGAGGTCTATTTATCCTGTTTGTTACCATATTCTTTTCAAGCATTATTGAAAGCACCCTAATATTTGTTGTCAAATGATGAATACAGCTCTTATAGTAGGCTGAATAATTTATTGTTAAATGATGTCTTTCAGAACCTCTACTATAGAAAGATCTACGTCTTAAGTTGAGTTTATCATTGTGTGCTTATCAATTCTGAAAATGTAATTGCTCGTTTTGTTATTCCAATTTTAATTATGCTTGATTCTTGACTCAACAATTTTAAGTAGAGGATGCTGGACTTGTAGGAGTTTGAATGCGAGCTATTTGGTATGATAGTTTTGGTCCCTAATAATGGCCTTGTGGGAATTTAGAATCTTGGAAAGGTATGTACCTGAAATGCCTTGTAGGAATTTAGAATGTTGGAAAGGTATGTACCTGAAAATCTACTTGATCGACCATATAAATCTACCATGGTTGTACAATGGTCTAAACAGAGTAAAATGTTGTAATCATGAGTTATGATAGAGAAAACTTGTTCCCCCTCATCAACCATTTTGGCAAGACCATACGCAGAAATAATACTCATAAACGTACCTCTGTTTGGTTCCAGTCCCTCTTCTCTCATGTGATTAAAGAGACGAAGTGCAGCACCCGAATAACCATGTAATACAGAACCAGCCATCAGCGTGTTGTAGCTGATAATATATTTGGTTGGGATTAAATCAAATACGAATTTTGAATATATTAAATTTCCTGACTTGGCATAAATGTCTATAAAAGAGTTTACAACAACAAAGGTCAGACAAGTTTACCACTTGTTTCATAAAAAGTTGGATTAGTACACTGAAAAAGTTAAACAAGCTAGTACCTTATTTGAAATCGATATAATGCCTTTCATGAAGGATTATACCATTTAATTCAAGAAAATAAAACTTAGTTATCACTTTTAAAGCATCAAAAAACACTGTTACCAGTTACCACCACTAGTTACACGCCCTCAAATATTGTATTATCATTTCTCAAAGTAATTATAAGTCCACTATCAATCAGCTAGTCAACAAGCCTTTCAACAAATGTATTGCACTTCCCATGAGTCATCGCCAAATCTAAGATACTAAGCCAACAGAAGCATCTCTGAACCTGAAAATAAAATAAAATTTTGTATATTAGATCTATAGATATGTAACTCATAATATTGAATAAAAGAAATGATCGAACCAAAAAAAAGTATGATTATCATCCTCTGAACTTGAAAATGTTGTTGCACCTTCATTGCCGGGAGAATCTCTACATAAAGCCAAAATAACACTCGTCATTAAAATATTGAGATAGAAAAAAATGTTTACTATTATTTACCGATGTGCAACGACAATTCCTTTTGTCATGGGGTTAAATACACTTTTCGCCACTCTACTAAGGGTCGATTTACAAATGCATCATCGAACTGATTTTTTTTGCTGTCAACTCATTGAACTATATATTATTTACAAAAAAAATTTCCATCTATGTCTGTTAACCAATTGACAAAAAAATGACGTGACAATACGTGGCAGGAGAGAGAAGCTGAGTTGGATAACTAATTAAATTAAATTATACTCAATTCTATAACAAATAATTAAACAAAATATAAATTAATTTAATATACATAACAAATAATTAAATTAAACTAATTAATTAATAATAAAATAAAATAATGAATAATTTTTACAAAGGTATTTATATAAATTAACAAAATATAAATCAAATTAATATACATAACAAATAATTAAATTAAATAATTAATTAATAATAAAATAAATAAATAAATAATTTTTACAAATTTATTTATATAAATTAATTAATTTATATTTTTAAAATTTTAATTTCACTTTAAAAATATAAAATTATCTAATATTTTAAAAGTGATGAATTATTATTCTTATTCTTATTCTTCACCACTGTCAATCGAAGCCTCTGTCAAGAATGCCAAAAAGACGATCATAGCAACCCCAGGAGCAAGACCCAACACTTTACAAATAGACAACATAATAATCCAATAATAATACATAGAATGATTTACAAACCGCTTTATGTTCCTCGTCATCGTTTCCATCCACCATTGCTTATTATCACCGACACCTCCAACACCACCTCCTCTGTTGCAAACGCCAGATCTGGTCTCCTTAAATCAGATCTGGTCAGATCCGATTTGATTAACGCCATCAGAGCACTTGAAATTAGAAGCAACAAACTAAGCCACCATGGAATCCGGCGAAAAGGAGAGAATATCAACAAACCAAACCAAAATTTGATTATTTGTGGAGAATTCGAGTTCTCAACAGAGGCGGAACCAGGGGCGGTGGGAGCGATTGCCCCGAGGCCGGACACCTAGACGACAGTAGAGGAGGCTGTCGAGGCGAAACAAAGCGGGGCGGGGGCAATGACCCGTGGGAGGGTGGCGTCGGCGAGGGGGAGCAATTTTAACAGAAGAGGAAGGAGGCGGGCGGCGATCGTGGTCTGCGTCTCTGCGATAATTCTTTCCGATCATCTTCTTCTTCCTTTTTTTTAAACTACAGTGAAACGACGTCGTTTCATTTAAAGAAATTTAAAATATATATATTTTTTAAATTTCTTTAAGGTCTTAATTTAACTGTGCGTCTTTTCCCCCTTTTTTTTTTCAGCTTCACAAACTGCATCGCCTCCTCTTGGCTCTTAGGTCTTCCCTCTTATTTCGCCTCATCTCTTAGGTCTTCCTGCTTGACCCAGGCCCCAGAGCCACCGCCACGCTCACGCCTCATCTCTTCGACTCTTCCCAGTTCCCTCTTTATAGTTTGGTAAGTAATTTAAGTAATTTTTACTTTTAATTTTGCCTAAATGTCTTTCAATTAGTTTCAAATTTGGTACTATTATATTTAATTTAGCCTAAATATGCATACTATTAATGTTTTCTGTTAATTAGGTCTCCACTTTTTATTCTTAATTTATTTTCTGTTAATTTAGAAATAATTGATTTTATTTTTAATTATAAAAATTAAGATGGTTTAATACCTTAAATTAAGAAAGCCTTGCTTAAAGACTAAAGTGTTGATCTCACCTATTAAAATTAACTTGGACCATATTATGAAATGTTTAAAGAAAGCCTTGCTTAAAGCTATTAATATGCATACTATTAATGTTTTCTGTTAACTTGTATGCTTTTATGGTATAAATCAGTTAGCTTTTGACAGTGACATAGAGTATAGTTGTTAATGTGCAGAGTAATAAGAATGACGAATTCGGGTTGGAACACAAAGAAATGGCTAAGAAATCTGATTGTTAAAGTGGCGCACATAACATGTTCGCTAAAAGTCCTCTTAGGATTGTTTTTGCTAAAAACTAGGAATTAAGCAAAGCCAAGACCCAAACTATATACATATATGCTTTATATAGCTAATTAAAAAACTTGGGCAAATCGAATCATGAAAAGGCATTTTAAAATCAAAATAAAAAATTAATGTGTCCAATCATTTTTAGGACCTGCTATGACCTGTCAAACGAATCTAAAAAATTAGTGTTTCCGGTTAAAAATTTTTGCCCCCTACAAAACCGCTCTGGTTCCGCCACTGGTTCTCAAGGCTAGAATTCGAAGAGCTAAACTCAGATTTTTTCGACGAAGATGGAGATAATAAAGGAGAAAGAGAATCCATTTGAGAATTCCTTGTTTTGATACCAAAATACCCAGGGGACATTAGAGGATGAACATTAGGGGAAATAACAATTTAAGTGAGAATTATTTTTTGGATTGAACACTTTTAATGTGCAGATCACAATTTGTTTTAATTTCTTTTTTTAACTTTTTTTTTATTTTGTAATATACTAAAAATTTTAAAGCTTACATTTTAATTATTTAATATTTTTTATATTTAAGCCTAATGATTTCATAATATAAATAATAATTATATTAATTTTCAAAAATAAAAATAGTAATTAATTTTAAAATTTTAGTTATAGTTTTGAAGATTGAATTTATTTTTATGAATTTTAATTTTTTTTTGTGCTTATTATGAAAATACTTATGAATAATAAAGACATTACTCAAATTCAAAATTTATCCATTTAAAAGCTGACGTGGATAATGTTAAACTCATTTAATTTCCAATGTGGCAACAACTAGGATGATAACACATGAAGTCGCCGACGTGGATATTATTTTAAAAGTTGATGTGGATATTCCGTTAAAAGTCAACTCATTTAACGGATTTTGTAACGGTTTGATAAATATTTGAAGTTCAATGAGTCGATTGTATAAAAAATCAGTTCAGTGATTCATTTGTAAACTGACCCCTAGTAGAGTGGGAAAAAGTGTGACGCCCCCAAAATTAGGTATACATCACCCATCTTGGGTCGCCAGATACACGGTACAGAATTCAAATACAACTTACTAATACAACTGTCGTGTATAATACGACAAAACATAAACTGTGAGTTTGAATACAAATATTATCTACTAGAGATTATACAAACTCAAAAGAAGTCCTCGTTACAATTATTATCACACTATTTCACAGAATAGTGAGGACTACTAATGCTATCCTCTGGACCATCACTCCGTTCCCCGACTCGTCCCAGCTATATTCTCATTTCCTGAAGAGAACAATGAAAGAAAGGGTGAGCTCAATTAGCCCAATAAGAAATATTATGACTAAGATAATGCAGAATAAATTATCATTAGTCTCCAACAATGTTAAACTGATAAAATATAATAGACATCAAGTTTAACTGCAATGAACAAGCAATCCATTAAAAAGAGTCAAGTAAAAATAAAATCTACTATCTTTTATGATTAAAAAGGTTTTTCATCACTTTTATCGCTGAGACTCAGCTTAATAAATATTCCACATCATCGAATCACCCCTGCACTACGGCCAAGGATATTCTTTAGTATCACGACCACAATTATCCATACACTACGGGCCAAGAATATTTGTGTATTCATTAATGGTCATGATCATGCCAACAACTGTCCATCAATGCACTACGGGCCAATGAGGACTTTCACCACATCATTTGTAGTATTACGGTCATGATTACACCGAATAATCCCTGGTCATAATCATACCAAGTCCATCTATGCACTACAGGCCACAGATGACTTTCAACATAATATAAACATGAGGATGATGACAATGATATAAGAATTCAATAAAACAAGTTCAAGAATTAATTTATCCAGGAACCAATAACGTCCAAATTGTTAACATGATACTGCTTTGTAGAGTAAAATTCAAGAATGCTCAAAAGAATATTTCCATAAAAAGATACTAGATGAAGCGCAAATATCAAGGATATTCCACTAATTTCATGGAGTATAGAAGTCAAAACTTTAACCAACTGAGTATAATAAAGAATGAAATAACAAAAGAAATCACCATGCATGCGGTACTTCGCATAGACAGGTTATTCCAACAGAATAATAATAACGGAACTAGGTCAGGCAAAATTTGCACCGACAGGATGTTCTAACAGAATAATAAAGACGGAAACAGGTCCGATGTAAAACACACAGACAGGATGTTCCGACAGAATAATAATAAGACGAAACCAGGTTCGGTGTAAAACACACAGACATGATGTTCCAACGGAATAATAATAAAGATAGAACCATGTCAGGCGTAAAACGCACAGACAAGATATTCTAACAGAATAGTAAAGACGGAATAATAGAAGAATGTCACCAAGTATAGGGTAGACCGCTTATACAGGTTATTCCAACAGAATAATAAGCAATGGAATAACAACAGTTCTCTTCATGAATAAGAAAGAATAACACCCCTTATTTAGTACAACAAATAATATTCCCTACCTTAAGAAGAAAAATCTTTGGATATATAAGTAGTGAGTAGCGAATACTTTCTTCTTTCTCTCTATAGTTTATCTCTACAGAGTTTCAAGGTGAATAAAAGAAAATAATGAATGAATGAGCTTCTATTTATAGAAAAATAGATCGCATAGTAACTAACTCATGAACGGTCCAGATTGATTTACTTTAAATGGACGGTCCAGATTGGTTTATAATAAAATATATTATATTCTAATTATTGTCTAATAAAACAAATAACTTTTAAATAAAATATATTATATAAATATTATATATATTAAATATATATAAAGCATGTGCCAAGAAATCATGGGATACACTCCCGTTATTAATATTTTCCTTCCTTACCAATTTGTCAACAAAGTTATATATATATATATATATATATATATATATATATATATATATATATACATATAATAACCTTAATAATACTCTTCCACCGCATAACCCAAATCCTTTTTCTTGATTTCTGTTAACCTCCCCCCCACCATTTCCAAAACATGACAAAATTATATATATACATATAATACGTATATATATATATATATATATATATATATATATATATATATATATATATATATAAAATAAAAGCTGAGTGACTTCTCGCGTAAGCATCAATAATCAATACCGTAATGCTTACTACGCAACCACGCGTATTATTGTATTTTTACTACTAAGAAGTAGTTCAACAAAGATAATATGATAAAACTTCGCCGTTATTTTTAATAAAATATTTTTGTCGTTTTCTCAATCCGACAATAATTCTGTTATGGGGTCCACCAATGATTGAGCCGTTGTACGAATATTCCCTGCTAAACCGAATATTCCCCGACCAATCGAATATAATATAACAACTTGCATACTTTGCAGAATTTATAAATACTACCCACAACTATAACATTATATCAAATTTATTCCATAATATTCAAAAATAATATTTACAGAAAATTTATCTTTATTCAAAAAGTTAGGGTTTTACAAAAAGTGTATTTAACCCTTTTGTCATGTGATTGTCCAACTTTTCCACAACCATGACAACGTCTAGCCTTTGAGTTCTTTGCCTTCCCTAATGCCTTTTCTTTCCCTCCTTTTAAGTCTTTTGCCACATCATTTTGCCCTCACTTAATTTGGTTTATTGTAAATATGGTCTTTATTGTAACTCATCTTCCCAGAAACTACACTTGCACCAATTCCACATTGTGAACTTACCACTATCTACAACAAGATTGATTGATTCAAGTGCATGAGACAAAGCATATTTATAAATATAAATTCCTTCTTGGCTTGTGAGGGCTTTATCAATAACATCTGAAGAACATTGAATTAATTCACTCTATTCGATTAGATATTCTTTGTCACTATGTATCATTATGCCACTTTCATTATCAACCACTATACTGGAGTTTGCCTTCTTAGTCCACCTTTTTAAGATGTATTTGTTGTGGTAATTCGTCAAAATCATACATTTTGAGCAAGTAACCAATCACATGTCTACATGGTATCCCCATACTCTAAAACTTGTGGAAACTACATGAAACAAAACTCAATTCTTTGTCAAAAATAAGTTCTCTCACTCTATACTGCGAACACTTTTTTTCCTATGAACTTGAAACATGCATTGATTATCACTCTCCTTGATAAGCTCAAAACGGTAATTCAAGCATTCTCATATCTCGTCTTCAAATTTATAAAACATTTCCCGAGTATAAATATCAACCATTTGGAACAAAAGGTCATGATTCATCTTCACTTTAGGCTTCTTAATCAAATCTTTGTGATCGGCCAACAACTCTTCTTGACGTTGGCGTACTAGTCCCCTACAAAATTAAATCATGAAATCAAGTAATAAATTATTCTTAGATACATATCTTTTAAAAAATGAGTGAGAACTTTCCGCTCATTGGCTACTTGACATATTTGCCGAGAAAACACATGATTACAATAAGCAAGCACCCGATTTGAACGAATTTCATACATTGTTTGTAACCATTTGTTGTCATGTAACCCGTTCCTCCCAACAATCTCCGTCCATGTCGAATCAAACTCCTCTTTAGACTCCGAGTTCAAAAAACAATCGGCAAATTCATTATAGTGACCATTATACTTCACGAGTATAACTTTTCAGAAAATTTAATTAGTCAATATGTGCCAACTACAGTATCTATGAAAAGTATCTGGTAGAGTTTCTAAAATTTCTTTATACATCGCGGGATCTTGATCAATAATGATCATTTCAGGGGCATCACGTGGCATAGCCTCTATAAATTGGTTGAATAGCCAAACAAATGAATCCGAGGCCTCGTCATTTAAGAATACACAAGCAAAAATTATGATTTGACCATATTTGTTAACTCCCATCAGTGGTGCAAAAATAAGCCCATATCGATTGATGTTATATGTCGTATCGAAGACGACGTACTACATCACCATAAAAACTATATGCCCTTCTAGAGGTAGCATCAGCCCAAAAACAATGTGTCATTATCGACCTTAATTTCATAAGTGAATGATGGATTCTTACCCTTTTCTAATTTGTAAAACTCACTAAACATTTCTCTGTCATGCCCTTCAACTCATTACGTCTATCCCTTTCATAATTATATAAATATTTTTGTGTACATCCAACGTTTTTAAACCCTCCAGCCTGTACTCCAAGAAAATTGAATTGTTGATGTGAGGGTATATTTATCATGGCAAATTGTTGAGTTAAACATTTTTTGCATACTCGAAACAATTCAGTGAGATCTTAATAAATGCTTTTTTGATGGAGTTGCCAAAGGGTGACTATGGCCCTCAATAAATTGGGTAACTACATATGCCCCATAATTTATTTTTAACACATCTACCTTTTGTAAGACCCCAACTTTTATGAATAAAGAATAATTTTCTCGAATTATATTTTTGAATATTATGGTGTTGATTTGATATAATGTTATAGTTGTGGGTAATATTTACAAATTTTGCAAAGTAAGCAAGTGGTTATATAATATTCAATTGGTGCAGGAATATTCTTTTTTGTCGGGGAATATTAACGACGACCACACGATCATTGGTGGACCCCATTAACGGAAGTATTATGTCGTAGTTAGAAAGCGACAAAATTATCTTTCTATAAAAATAACTTGGAGGTGTTACCGTTAAAACTATTGAACTACCCGGTAGTAAAAGTACGATGAATATGTGTGGTTGCATAGTAGACACGCGGTATTGATTATTGATGCTTACGTGAGAAGTCACTTTCGGTTATACTCAATTATCTTTCTGATAATTCTTTGATCATATCTCTTATATTATTGATTCAATTATTGTCACAGTATCATTTGTATAATATGTTATATTATTAAATCAATAATTGAGACAACAAGTTATAATATTAATGATTAATAATTGTTGAAATATTAAATATGTGTTGATTAAAAATTAAATGATTTGTGGTAATATTTATTCAATCCTTGATGTATATAAAGAGTCTATTATGAGACGTTTGTGGTAAATTTGGTTATTCTATGGGGGACCATATGTCATCATCTAAGAGTCTCTTTCGCCAATAGTAATTACCTTTACCAGACGTCAAACCACTTGCCGTTTCATATTACAGGCGTCGAACCAATTGTCGTTTCACATTACAGGCGTCAAACCACTTGGTGTTTCATATTACAGACGTCAAACCACTTGGTGTTTCATATTACAGGCGTCAAACCACTTTTCTTTTCACATCACCAGTCGTCAAGCCGCTTGCCTTTTCACATTGCAAGTCTAAGCTAGAAATCTTCTATAAATAGAGGCCTAGTTCTTCATTATTTTTCACGAATTCATTTAAGCTATAGAGAGAAAGTATAGAGAATAAGAGAAAGAAGAAAGAGTACATTCTTTACTACTCTTTGCGCAGTATTCAATCTCCTACTAATGTAAGGGTGTTATTTCTTTTGTATTCATGAAGAGAACTTACATTATTCCATTATTTATTATTACATTGGAATAACTTTTGTATCTGTGAGCTACCCTATCGTGGTGAAATTCTTCTATTATTCCGGTCTTTATTATTACATTTGAAATATCCCATGCATGCGTTTTTACGGGACACGGATTCTAATCTTTATTATTACATTGGAATATCCTGTTTGTGAGTTTTACGCCGGACTGGTTCCGATCTTTATTATTACGTTGGAATATCACATGCATATGGCGTTTTATCTTTGGACTGGTTCCGATCTTTATTATTCTATTGGAATAACCTGCCTGTGCGGTCTATCGCATGCACGGTGATTTCTTTTGTTATTTCATTCTTTATTATACTTAGTTGGCTAAAACTTGGACTTCTATACTCCATGAAATTAGTGGAATATCCTTGATATTTGCGCTTCATCCAGTATCTTTTCATGGAAATATTCTTCTGAGCATTCTTGAATTTTACTCTACAAAGCAGTACCATGTTGACAGTTTGAACGTTATTGGTACCTGGATAAATTAAATCTTGAACTTGTTTTATTGAATTCTTATATCATTGTCATCATCCTCATGTTTATATTTTATTGAAAGTCATCTGTGGCATGTAGTGCATAGATGGACTTGGTATGATTATGATCAGGGATTATCCGGTGTAATCATGGTAGTAATGTTACAAATGATGTGGTAAAAGTCCTCATTGGCCCGTAGTGCATTGATGGGACGATTGTTGGCATGATCATGACCATTAATGAATACACAAATATTCTTGGCCCGTGGTGCATGGATAATTATGGTCGTGATACTAAAGAATATCCTTGGACGTAGTGCGGGGTGATTCAATGATGTGGATTATTTATTAAAGTCGAGTCCCAAATGATAAAAGTGATGAAAAACCTTTTAAATCATAAAAAATAGTAGATTTTATTCTCTACTTGACTCTTTTAATGGATTTGCTTGTTCACTGCAGATTAAATTTGATGTTTGTTATATTGTATCGCTTTAACACTTTGTTTAAGGCTAATGATAATTTATTACGCATTATCTTAGTCATAATATTTCTAACTTGGGCTAGTTGAGCTCACCCTTTCTTTCTTTCACCATTCTCTTGAAAAATGAGAATATAAATTTGGGGACGAGTCGGGGAAGCTGAGTGATGATCCTAGATGGTGCATTAGTAGTCCTCACTATTACGTGATATAGTGTGATAATAATTGTAATGAGGACTCATTTTTAGTTTGTATACTCTCTAGTAGACAATATTTGTATTCAAACTCATTAGTTTATGTTTTGTCGTATTGTACTGACAATTGTATTATTAAGTTGTATTTGAATTACATACCATGTATCTGGCGACTCAAGATGGGTGATGTATACCTAATTTTGGGGGCGTCACGGTTGGTATCAAAGCTTAGGATATGATCCACGGCTAAGATGTGAGAATAGTATTAGGAGGGAGAGACGGGAATTCTTCGCTTAGTATGACCTACCTAAGTTTATGTGGTATTTAATTGGTCTGGCCGAATTTAGGGATAATATGTTACATGTCAATTAACCTTTGTTTATGATGATGATGTCGAAAATGACATCCGAGAATATTGAGAATAAAGAATGGAGCACAAAGTAACCGTTGATTCACCACATATCAATAATCGAGGATAATGTGCATCAGAAGGGCGATAATCCTCACATGCAAACAACAACATCGACCAAATGATGAATGAACAAATGTTCAGAGGCTTTATGCAATTCATGCAACAAAGAAGCGAGAGCGGCTCTCTGTCCAAAATGTAGGTGGAAACTTTGGAAACTCTGACCACGGCCACCGCATTAAGCAGATTCGAGGCTGGGACCACCGGAGTTTATTGGAGAGCCAAAACCACTTAAGGCGGAAGCATGGATAAATCAAATCACCAAGATATTTGATGTCTTGGGATGATCCAAGGAGCAAAAGGTTCCCTTTTCACGCCTTTTATGTTGCGAGGAGGCGATTCTTTGGTGGGGAATCAGAAAGCGATTTTAACTTCGTCATGACCGAAAATATTTTGGGAGAAGTTCCAAGAACTATTCAACGACAAATAATTTCCCAAAAGTATTCGTCATATGAAGGAGTTGGAGTTCATCAAGTTTGAACAGAATAATATGACCGTGTCGCAGTACGAAGCAAAGTTTGCCGAGTTGTCCCGTTTGCGTCCCACTTGGTGGATAATGAAGATACGTCAACATCTTATTTCTCATAAACTGTGTTTGTATTCAGATGTTGTAAATAGGGCTCAGTTAGTGGAGCGCGATAACGAGTCAACGCAACCAAAAGAGAGCAGCCGGCAAAATGATAATACCAGTGAGAGCAGTCATCGAAGCGGTGACAACAAGCGTGGAGGAAATCAACAGTCCAGAAGTAGTAACCACTTCGGTGGTAATTAAGGCAAAAATAATAAGAATGGGCATTTCAAGAAGAAGAGTGTATGACCCCAACTTTTTTGAATAAAGATTAAATTTTCTCGAAATATATTTTTGAATATTATGGTGTGGCTTTGATATAATGTTATAGTTGTGGGTAATATTTACAAATTTTGCAAAGTACGCAAGTTGTTATATAATATTTGATTGGTCGGGAAATATTCATTTTAACAGGGAATATTCGTACAACGACACAATCATTGGTGGACCCCCACAACGGAATTATTATCGGATTGAGAAAACGACAAAAATACTTTATGAAAATAACGGCGGAAGTTTTACCGTTAACTGTTGAACTACCCGGTAGTAAAAAAAAAAGATGTCTGGCGTGGTTACATAGTAGCACATGTTATTGATTATTGATATTTATGTGAGAAGTCACTCAGATATAGTCAATTATTGCTACAGTAATTACTGCATCATATCTCTCATATTATTGATTCGATTATTGTCATAGTATCATCTGCATAATATGTTATTTTATTAAATCAATAATTGAGACGACAAAGTTATTCATATTATTAAATTGCAATATTTACAATGTCTAGAAGTTACATCAAAGATAGGTTTGGTCACCTAATCAAGGCGCCAATAGGGAGAAATCCTTATTGGAAAGCCCCCCTTTCGGGGAACGACTGGTTGATAAATATTGTGAGTTATAATATTAATGATGAATGTTATTAAAATTGAAGTTGTGTTCAAAGTTGAATTTGGACGCGGACGTGATATTTGAGTCGAACGATGAAATTAGTAAAATAGTCTATAAACACAAAATTTTCCTAATTCACTATTTGGTTGAAAAGTTAACGAGTTGACTTTTTTGGGAAAAGTCAAACTTCAAAATTTCAAAATTTATATTTTGATAAAAATGGTTTCATTGTGTTGGAATTATTTGTGTTAGTGAAAATCGACAATTATTTCGATAATAATTGATTACGGAGGTTATATTGATTAATCGGGTATTTAACCAGGATAAATAAGCAATTGATTGCTATTATTTCACATGATTATAACTATTTATTCACATATGTATACTATTATTTCACATTCTTGTTACTATTAGGGGAGTTGGTGCAAGATTGATAATACTTGCATGACTAAGTTAAAAATAGAGGTATAGATGGAGAGTCTTATCTTTGTAATTCAGATTTTCACATGTTCAGAACTATTGATTCACATAATTTATTGTTGAATCACATTATTTACTATTAGGGGAAGTGGTGCAAGTTTGATAATACTTCCATGACTAAATTAAAAATAAAGGAAAACTTGGAGGTATCAGTCTTTGTAATTTTTGAGCCCCAAAACGCTGTAATTATCGAAACTATATTTTTCTATAAATAAGCTCATTCTTCCTTCATTTCTAACCAATTCACAAAAGCTTTAGAGCGATTATTATAGAGAGAAATTATAGAGAAAGAAGAGAAGTCTGCAACTTCACTATCCCAAAGATTCAATTTTTCTAAGGTAGGGAGTATTATTTCTTTCTTATCCATGAAGAAGAACTTCGTTATTCCATTCTTTATTATTCTATTAGAATAACTCAGATATCATGGGCTACCCTATACTTTATGAAATTCTTACGTTGTTCCATTCTTTATCATTCTCGTTGAACATCCTCGGTCAAGGTTTCTTCTACTTGGGACCGGTTCCGTCTTTATTATTCTCGTTGAAATATCATGTTATACATGCGTTTTACGCTTGGACTCGATTCCGCCTCTTTATTATTACATTGGAATATCATGTATGCATGCGTTTACGCCGGATCCGATTCCGTCTTTATTATTCTCGTTGGAATATCCGTCTGCATGCGCTTTTACGCCATGGGACCGATTTCGTTAATTATTATACGTTGGAATAACTTTTCTATGCGATCTATCGCATGCTTGGTGATTTTTTTTGTTATTCTATTCTTTATTATACTCAGTTGGTTAAAGTTTTGACTTCTATACTCCATGAAATTAGTGGAATATCCTTGATATTTGCGCTTCATCCAAAGATCTTTTCATGGAAATATTCTTCCGAGCATTCTTGAATTTTACTCTACAAAGCAGTATCATGTTGACAATTTGGACGTTATTAGTTCATGGATAAATTAATTCTTGAACTTGTTTTTATTGAATTCTTATATCATTGTCATCATCCTCATGTTTATATTTTGTTGAAATTCATCTGTGGCCTATAGTGCATAGATGGACTTGGTATTATTATGACCAGGAATTATTCGGTGTAATCATGAGCGTAATGTTACAAATGATGTGGAAAAAGTTCTCATTGGCCCGTAGTGCATTGATGAACAGTTGTTGGTGTAAGACCCCGATTTTTTTTAAAAATAAAAACAGAATTTCCTTTATTTATTATTTTGAAATAGTAAGGGTTGATTTGATTAATATGGTTAGTTATGGGTGAAATGCGCAAATATTTTTAAATAAGCAAGTGGTTATAAAATACTCATTGTTGTCGGAGAATATTCGTTTGGTCGTGGAATATTCTTCATTGTCTTGGGAAAATTTATGCGACGGTAGCACTTTGTAATGGGCCCATAATGAGAAGCGATTGGATAAAGAAAAGCGACAAGTATAAGTTGTTTATAAATAATACGCAGCTTGTTATTCAAGAATTATCTTGTTGGAATACCCGGTGGTTAAAATACGATGAATGTCGTTGTTGACATGAATGACATACGGTATTTCACCAATTATTGATTCTTACGTAAGAAACGCGACTACTCAATAATTGTTACGATAATTATCGCATTCAATATTTTATTTTATTGATTCAATAATTGTTGCTTTGATATTTTATATTATTGTTGTTTCAATAATTGTCACTACACAGTATTTTCCATTATCGGAGCAATAATTCATATTATTAGAAAACATTATTGGCAATGTCTAGGAAGTTCTGTCTAAGAAGAGTTTTGATCACCTAATTGCTTGTGAGAAGGAGAAATTCTTATTGAAAGCCCCTCTTTCCGGAAGCGGCTACGGTTGCAAAGATTGTGATGTGAGACCCCAGATTTTATGAATAAATATTTAATTTTCTCGAAATAATTTTTTTTAATATTATGGTGTGGATATGATATAATGTTATAGTTGTGGGTAGTATTTATAAATTTTGAAAAGTATACAAGTTGTTGTATAATATTCGATTCGTCGGGGAATATTCTTTTCATTGGGGAATATCCAAATACGATCAAGACAATCATTGGTGGACCCCCTAACATAATTATTATTCGGATTGAGAAAACGAAAAATACTTTATGAAAATAACGGCGGAAATTTTTACAGTTAACTATTGAAACACTAGGTGTTAAAAGATAAAGAATACTGCATGCGGTAGTATAAGAGTAATACACGGTATTAATTATTGATGCTTACGTGATAAGTCACTCGGTTTTGTTGGTATTATTAATGTAATAATATAGAAAATCTTTTATATAAAATGTAATACTTTTATAAAGTTATTCTATAAATAGAATATATTATATTCTATTATGCATAGTGTTCATAGTGTCTCTGATAGTGTTTTTTGCATAGTAAAATCTTTTTATATAAAATGCAGAATACTTTTATAAAGTTATTCTATAAATAGAATATATTATATTTTATTATGCATAGTGTTGCATAAAGGCTGCATAGTATTTTGCATAGTAAAATCTTTTTATATAAAATGTAATACTTTTATAAAGTTATCATTTTATTAGATAATAATTAGAATATATTATATTTTATTATGCATAGTGTTTGCATAAATTTCTGATAGTATTTGAATAGTAAAATCTTTTATAAAGTTATTCGTTTTATTAGATTATAAATAGAATATATTATATTTTATTTAAAAGATTTTGCTTTAAATATGGACCGTCAGATTAAAATAAATCAATCTCGACCGTTTATGAGTTAGTTACTATGCATTCCATTTTTCTATAAATAGAAGCTCATTCATTCATTATTTCTTACGAATTCACTGAAACTCTAGAGAGAGAAACTATAGAGAGAAAGAAGAAAGTGTTCTGCTACTTCACTACTTTTATATCCAGTACTCTTCTTTCTAAGGTAAGGAATATTATTTGTTGGACTCGTAAGAGATATTATTCTTTTGTATTCAAGAAGAGAACTTCTGTTATTCCATTTCTTTATTGTTCTATTGGAATAACCTGTATACGCGGGCTACCCTATACTTGGTGACATTCTTCTATTATTCGTCTTTATTATTCTATCGAATATCATCGTCTGTGCTATACTTGAGACTGGTTCCATTTTTATTATTCCGTCTTTATTATTACGCCGGAATATCCTCTGTAGATCTTATATACGCCGTAATCTTGTTCCATCATTTATTATTTTATTGGAACATCCACTTGCGGTGAATTTCACGACTGGTTCGATTATTATTATTCTGTTGAAATAACCGCTTCATCGAAGTACCGCACAGCGTACGTGGTGATATCTTTTGTTATTCCATTCGGTATTATACTCAGTTGATTAAAATTTTGACTTCTATACTCCATGAAATTAGTAGAATATCCTTGATATTTGTGCTTCATCCGAGATCTTTTCATGGAAATATTCTTACGAGCATTCTTGAATTTTACTCTACAAAGCGATATCATGTTGACAATTTGGACGTTATTGGTTCTGGACAAATTAATTCTTGAACTTGTTTTATTGAATTCTTATATCATTGTCATCATCCTCATGTTTATATTATGTTGAAAGTCATCCGTGGCACATGGTGCATAGATGGACTTGGTATGATTATGACCGAGGATTATTCGGTATAATCATGACAGTAATGTTACAAATGATGTGGAAAAATTCCTCATTGGCCGTGAATGCATTGATGGACGCTTTTTGGCATGATTATGGCTATGGATTCTCTTGACGCCAAGGGTGCAAAGATGAATTATTTTATGGCATGATCAGATCAGTTGATGAAAACACGATTATCTTTTCGCGTAGTAAGCATGGATAATTCGTGGTCGTGATCTTAAAGAATATCCTTGGCTTTGTAGTGCGCAGGATGATTTCATGATGTGGATTATTTATTAAAAGTCGAGTCTCAAAGCGATATGATGATGAAAAACCTTTTAAATCATAAAAAGATAGTAGATTTTATTTTCTACTTGACTCTTTTAATGGATTGCTTATTCAACTGCAGATTAAACTTGATGTCTACATTATATTTTATCGGTTTAACATTGTTGAGTACTAATGATAATTTATTACAATTATCGTAGTCATAATATTTCTTCTTGGGCTAGTTGAGCTCACCCTTTCTTTCACCGCATTCTCTCGTGAAATGAGAATATAGGTTGGGGACGAGTCGGGAAGCGGAGTGATGGTCCAGAGGATAGCATTAGTAGTCCTCACTATTTTGTGAAATAGTGTGATAATAATTGTAATGAGGACTCCTTTTGAGTTTGTATAATCTCTAATAGACAATAATTGTATTCAAACTCACGGTTTATGTTTTGTCGTATTGTACACGGCAGTTGTTGTATTAGTAAGTTGTATTTGAATTACATACCATATGTCTGGCGACCCAAGATGGGTGATGTATACCTAATTTTGGGGCGTCCAAAGTTGATTCTCATAATATTATTTGTGAATAATTAATAATTAATTTATATGATGAGGAAAATATTGATTTTATGTGGATATAGATGGAGAAATTTTTTAAAGTGATAATTGTTAAAAAATTGATATTTTATCTTTTCTGATAAAATAATATTTTACTATATTATATAATAATGGTGATATTTTTACAATGAATGTGTGATATATGAGTATATGAAGAGGAAGAGTATTTTTGTTGCAAAAATTGTTTAAAACATGTTAAACATGTTGGTGGACCCATTTCTTGACTGAAATTTGATTATGGCCTGTAAAATCGTCCGTATATGGATTTCGGTCAATTTCTGTTTGGAATTTGGAAAAACTTTCTTCTGCAAAGTTGTAGAGAATTAAAATTCCTATATAAATTCGCAAGATTCGAATTTTCTGATAAAATGGCTATTTATTATGAATTATTGAAGTTCAGAGGTTCCAGAATAATTGATTTTTGAAGTTTACTTAATTTTTTTAATGAAAAACGTTTTTTTGCAATTTAGTGGGCTCAACATGTGATAAAAATGGGCTGATTTCAGTTGGTCTAATGTGGGCTTGAAATTTTGTAATTATATTATTATTATATTAAATTTTCTGCTTTGGTGTTCTAAGCAATTTCCTATAAATAGGGTGCTTAGGTTAGAATTAAAAATCACACCAGAAACTAAAGTTTTCTCTCTCTTTCTCTCTCTATAAAATAGAATGTATTTTGTGAGTATTTTAGAACTTTGAGTATTGCTATACGGTACAAGTTCCCTTCAGCACTATATCCAGTATTCCAGTTAGAAGTGTTGTCTTTTTGAGGTAAGGGATGTTATTTTATTCGAAAATGATATTATTTCTTCAATATCATTATGTCGAAATATTGGTTGGAACTTTTTATCAAATTTGGAACTTTTTCATGTCGGGGTTACTATTCATGGGTTACTATTCATGAGTTACTATTCACGAATACTATTCACGAAGCATGATGATATTTTTTGTGAAATTTCTATCTTTTGGTGTCGGAATTACTATTCACGTATACGGCACTGTTCATGAATACGACACTATTCACAGAAAAATTAAATTTTCTTTTCTATGTCCAAGATCGTCTGTTATGATTCCTATCTTGGATTGGATCTATGTTTTGGTCTTCATTCTTGAATTTTACTCCACTCTGGTTATTTATGAAGTATTTTTGAACTTGGATTGTTTAAAGTACGAATCCTTAATATTTGTTCTTTTGTTTCACTGGATTCGTTTTCTTTAAAATATTTTTCATCATCCTTAGTCCTAAATGATGATATTACTGAATATCTTTGGCCTGTAGTGCAAAGATGAATGATTTCTGATGAATATCTTTAGCCCGTAGTGCAAAGATGAACAGGTGTTTAGATGAACATGACCAATTGATGAATATCTTTGGCCCGTAGTGCAAAGATGAATAGGTGTTTAGATGAACATGACCAATTGATGAATATCTTTGGCCCGTAGTGCAAAGATGAACAGGTGTTGAGATGAACATGACAAATTGATGAATATCTTTGGCCTGTAGTGCAAAGATGACTATTTGATTCAAGATGTATATTGATTGATGTTACAGGGATAAAATATCGATGATGGACTTTTAAATTCATAGATGATAGTAGATTTCATTCTCTACTTAACTCTTCTAATGAATTGTTGTTTGTTTCGCCGCAGATTGTTGATCTAAAACTTGTTGTTCATTGTATTCTATCGTATTTTTCTCTGTTGAAGACTAAGGATAATTTGTTGTACATTATCTTAGTCATAATATTCTTTATGGCTAGTTGAGCTCACCCTTTTCCTTTTTGTTCCATTTTTCTTCTCGAGAGGCGATAATATAAGCGGGAACTAGTAAAGTGTGAAGTAATGGTTCAAGGCAGTTGTTTTAGTAGTCCTCACTATTTTGTAAAATAGTGTATCAATAATTGTAATGAGAACTTATTTGAGTGTGGATATTGTCTAGAAGACAATATTTGTATTTAAACTCACAGTTTTATGTGTTGTCGTATTTTGCACGACAATTGTATTAATGAAGTTGTAGTTATTTCTGTACCATGTATTTGGCGACTCAGAATGAGTTGGATGGAATGGACCTATTTTGGGGGCTTCACAGTTGGCATGATCATGACCATTATTTAATACACAAATATTCTTGGCCCGTAGTGCATGGATAATTGTGGTTCTGATACTAAAGAATATCCTTGGCTGTAGTGCAGGAGTGATTCGATGATGTGGATTATTTATTAAGCTGAGTCCCAGCGATAAAAGTGATGAAAAACCTTCTAAATCATAAAAGATAGTAGATTTTATTCTCCACTGACTCTTTTAATGGATTACTTGTTCACCGCAGCTTAAACTTGATGGTTGTTATATTGTATCGGTTTAACACATTGTTGAAGGCTAACGATAATATATTCGCATTATCTTAGTCATAATATTTCCTATTGGGCTAGTTGAGCTCACCCTTTTACTTTTATTGTCCTTTCAGAAATGAGAACGTAGCAGGTCTAGTGGAAAGCGGAGTGACGTACCGACGATGATGATAGATTAGTAGTCCTACTTATTGGTGAAATAGTGGAAAATAAATGTAATAATATTGAATTTGAGTTTGTATATTGTCTGACGACAATATTTGTATTAAAACTCACGACTTATGTTTTGTCGTACTTTACACGACGGTTGTATAATTAAGTTGTATTTGTATTACATGTACCATGTATTTGATTTATTGCATAGGTGATGTATACCTATTTTGGGGGCGTCAAAGTTGGTATCAAAGCTTAGGGATATGATCCCTAGCTAAGATGTGAGACTAGAACTAGGAGGGGAGAGGCGGGGAATTCCTTCGCTACTATGACCTACCTAAGTTTATTTGGTATTTAATTGGTCAATCAGAGTGTAGGGATAATATGTTTCATGTCAATTAACTCTTGTTTTGTGGCAGTATTTGAAAATAACATCCGAGAATATTGAGAACATCAATGGAGCACAGGAGACCGTTGAGTCTCCACATATCAATAACCAGGACAATCCTCATGCAAACAACAACACTGACCAAATGATGAACGATGGAATGTTCCGAGGCTTCATGCAATTCATGCAACATCAGGCAAGAGCGGCTCCTGTCCAAAATGCAGGTGGAAACACTGGCAACTCTCGGACGGTCACCGCCAAATAGTTCAAGGAGCTGGGACCACCAGAGTTTATTGGAGAGCCAAAACCACTTAAGACGGAAGCGTGGATAAAGCAAATACCCAAGATATTTGATGTCTTGGGATGCTCCGAGGAACAAAAGGTTCCCTTTACCACCTTTATGTTGCGTGAAGAGGCAGATTATTTGTGGGAATTTGTAAAACGTACCCAGCCTGACGCACTCAAGATGTCTTGGGAGAAGTTCTAAGAGCTGTTCAACGACAAGTACTTTCCCGAAAGTATTAAATCACATGAAGGAGGTGGAGTTTATCAAGTTGGAACAAAACAATATGGACCGTGTCGCAATACGAGGCTAAATTTACGGAGTTATCCGGTTTGCATCCCATTTGGTTGATAATGAGAGCGAATGACCCAAATGTTTTAAGAGATTTGAAAGCTAGGAGATACGACAATATCTTATTTCATAAAGCTGTGTTTGTATTCGGATGTTATAAATAGGGATCGATTATTGGAGCGATAACGAGTCAACGCAACCAAGAGAAAGCGGTGACGAGAATGAAAATACGGTGGTAATGATCATCAAGCGGTGAAAACAAACGTGGAGGAATCAACATGCCAGAAATGGTAACCACTTGGTGGTAATCATAGCCAAGACAATAAAATGGACATTTCAAGAAAAGGAGATTCAACAATGATGGAAAGGCGTCAAGACCAAAGACCCGTTGTTAAAGAAGGAGAACGACCACCTATCATATGCTTTTAAATGCGGAGGGAGGACACATCACCAAACTGCTAGCGATGCCGTCCAAAGCATGTTATAATTGTGGAAGGGAAGGTCACTTAGCTCGATTTTGTCGTTCAGAAGACAAATTGACTAGGATTGAGGCACCACAGTCATCTCGGAAAAGTCAAAGCCGATAGTGCAAGAGGAAGCGTTTGTTGTGACCTCCCAAAAAGCGAGAACCCGAACGAGGTTATCACGGGTAAGCTTATCATAAACTCTAGTGAATTCTATACCTTATTTGATATCGGTTTACCCATTCTTTTATTCTCTTACTTGCGCCAACGCGTTTAAAGTTGACTGGAGAAATTAGACTTTGACTTATATCTGTTGAAACTCCATTAGGAGAAATCTTCATTACATCCATTTGTTTATAAGTCTTGTTTGATTCAAATCGGTAACTGCACGTTACCTGTCGATCTTATCTCCTTAAAAATACTTGCATTTGACGTGATTCTAGGGATTGATTGGTTAACTACTCATCATGCTAAAATTGATTGTTTTCGTAAGGTTGTTAGCTTTCATATTCCTAATAAACCTATTATGCGAATTCAAGACGACCAAACCATTAAAATCAATCAATTGGTCATCTCAAGCCATAAAAGCTATTCGTTTATTGAAAAACGGATGTCAAGCTTTCTTAGCTCATGTCACGGATTTAAACAAAATACATCGATTTGAAGGATATTTCTATTGTTAATAAATTTCGATGTATTTCTCGAAGAACTTCTGGCCTACCCTGTGGCATGAAGTTGAATTTTGTATCGACTTGAACCCTAAGACAAAACCCATTTCCAAAGCCTCATATTGAATGGCTCAATTGAACTTCGAGGAGTTAAAGACCCAATTGCAGGAATTGTTAGACATTGGTTTCATTCGCCCTAAGACGTCTCCTTGGGGTGCTCCCTGTTATTCGTGAAGAAGAAAGATGGGAGTATTCGACTTTGTATTGATTATCGGGGAGTTGAATCATGTCACCATCAAAAATAGGTACCCATTGCCACGTATTGATGACCTGTTTGATCAGTTATAAGGAGCACAATTTTTTTCAAAGATCGATCTTCATTTTGGATATCATCAACTGAAGGTTAAAACTGATAATATTCCAAAGCGCGCTTTCGTAACTCAGATGCGGGCATTATGAATTCTTAGTCATATCTTTTGGATTGACTAATGCTCCTGCTACCTTCATGGATATGATGAACCGAGTATTCAAGGAATATTTGGATCATTTTGTGGTCGTCTTTATTGATGACATCCTCATATATTCTAAAAGCCGTGAAGATCATGAGCAACACTTGAGGCTGATACTCCAAAAGCTTCGTGAAAACAAGCTTTATGCTAAGTTAAAGAAATGCGAGTTCTGGCATGAAGAAGTAGCTTTCCTTGGGCACGTAGTATCAAGTTATGGAATATCTGTTGACCCGACAAAGATTGAAGCAATACAAAGCTGGGAGCAACCTAAATCAAATGGATCAAGACGTAGCTTTCTCGAACATTTGGTTATTATATCTGAGATTCGTGGAAGGATTTTCTCGAATCGCTACTCCATTAACTCAGCTGACTCGGAAAGATACAAAATTCGGATGGAGCGTGGAATGTGAGAAGAGTTTTCAAGAACTCAAGAGAAGACTCATTTCAAAGACTGCTACGACAATACCATCCGGCCGGGAGGATTTGTCATCTACAGTGATGCTTCAGGCAAAGGGTTAGGATGTGTTCTCATGCAACATGGGAAAGTCATAGCTTATGCCTCTCGACAACTTAAAGAATATAAGAAGAATTATCCTACTCATGATCTAGAGTTGGCAGCAGTCGTTTTTGCGCTTAAAATTTGGAGGCATTACTTGTATGGGGAGAAAGTGGAAATCTTTACAGATCATAAAAGCCTCAAATATTTCTTCACCCAAAAGGAACTCAACATGCGGCAACGACGTTGGCTTGAACTGTTGAAAGATTATGATCATACCATCCAATACCATCGTGGTAAAGCGAACGTAGTAGCTGACGCATTGAGTAGAAGATCATATGCAGGTACGAGTGCGTTATTGTCAACGCAAAAGCCCATTTTGTGTGACTTGTAAAGGATGAAGATAAAGTTAAAAACTCCAGGGACCCATGTGATAATGGCGAATATACGAGTAGAACCGACTTTAATTGATAAAGTTAAAGCCGCCAAGCTACGGACACGGAGTTGATGCGTGTGAGGAAGAACGCAAGAAGGTGCTATATCTTAGAAAGAAAGAATCGATGAAGAAGGAATACTTGAGTCAACTCCGGATTTTGTGTTCCTAACGACCACGATTTAAAGTATAAAATCATGATGGGCGCACAACACACATTTACAATCCATCTGGGAGTACCAAAATGTATCATGATCTTGACATACATTTTGGTGGGGCAATGACGATGAAGAGAGATAATAATTTGTTTATCTCAAGGTGTCTACAATGTCAACGAGTCAAGGCAAGAGCATCAAGTACCAAAAGGTCCATTGCAACCACTTGAAATTCCAAAATGGAAGTGGGAGCACATTACCATGGATTTCATTTAGGTCTTCCCAAAGTTTCTCAAGGCATAGATGCGATTTGGGTCATTGTTGATAGATTGACCAAGTCCGCTCATTTTTACCGATCACGAGAAATTTATACTCTTGAACGCCTCTTGCTTCGTATGTACATAAACGAGGTTGTAAGATTGCATGGTATGCCAAGTATCCATAGTTTACGATCGAGACCCAAGATTCACTTCAAGATTTTGGGTTAGTTTGCAAAAAGCTATGGGCACGGAGTTACAATTTAGCTCAAGATATCATCCTCGAGCCGGATGAGGCAATCGGGAAGACGATTCAAACTCTTGAAGATCTATTAAGACTCTGTGTCCACGACTTGAGGAAGTTGGGATAAGTTCTTACCATTGATGGAATTTTCCTACAATAACAGTTATCAAGCAAGTATTGGTATGGCTCCATTTGAGACGTTGTATGGAAGAAAGTGTCGTTCTCCAAATCTTTGGGATGAGGTGGGTGAAGCAACGTTGTTGGGATAGAAGTTGGTACGTATGACTACGAAAAAGATTCAAACGATCCGACAACGTATAAAAACCTCACAAGATCGACAAAAGAGTTATGTTGATCTTCATCGAAAGAACGTGGAATTTGATATAGGAGATCACGTGTTGTTACGTGTTGCTCCATGGAAAGGAGTTACGAGATTTGGAAAGAGAGGAAAGCTCAATCCTCGATTCATCGACCCATTTTTAATCCTCGATCGAGTAGGAACTGTGGCCTATAGACTTGCATTACCGCCAAGTATGTCTCGTGTTCATAACGTTTTTCACATATCCATGTTACGTAAATATGTGAAAGACCCGAACCACATTATTGAGTTAGAACCGGACGAAATAGAGGAAGATTTAACGTATGAAGAGGTTCCATGTTAAAATCTTGGATAGAAGGAACATATTCTACGCCTCAAGGTTATACCTCAAGTCAAAGTTTTGTGGAGAAACCACGATGTTGAGGAAATGACCTAGGAGTTAGAATATGAAATGAAATCAAAGTATCCTCACCTCTTCGACATACCAGGTACGCACCCTAATTTCGAGGATGAAATTTCATAAGAAGGGGAGGTTATAAGACCCCAACTTTTTTGAATAAAGATTAAATTTTCTCGAAATATATTTTTGAATATTATGGTGTGGATTTGATATAATGTTATAATGAGGGTAATATTTATAAATTTTGCAAAATCACGCAAGGTTGTTATATAATATTCAATTGGTGGGGAATATTGGTTTTAACGGGGAATATTCAGTATATCCAAGCACAATCATTGGTGGACCCCATTAACGGAATTATTGTCGGATTGAGAAAGCGACAAAAATACTTTATGAAAATAATTCATGGAAGTTTTACAGTTAAGCTGTTGAACTACCCAAGTAGTAAAAGAAATCTGATGTCTGGCGTGGTTGCGATAAGTAGCACATGGTATTAATTATTGATGCTTACGTGAGAAGTCACTCAGTTATACTCAATTATTACTACAGTAATTGCTGCATCATATCTCTCATATTATTGATTCGATTATTGTTATAGTATCATCTGCATAATATGTTATTTTATTAAATCAATAATTGAGACGACAAAGTTATTTATATTATTAAATTGAAATATTTACAATGTCTAGTAGTTCTGTCAAGGAGAGGTTTGGTCACCTAATAGCGCGCCAATAGGGAGAAATCTTTATTGGAAGGCCCCCTTTTTCCTGGGAACGACCTGGTTGATAAATATTGTGAGTTATAATATTAATGATGAATGTTATTAAAATTGAAGTTGTGTTCGGAGTTGAATTTGGAGACGCAAACGTGATATTTGAGTCCGGAACGATGAAATTAGTAAAAATAGTCTATAAACACAAAATTATCCGGAATTCACTATTTGGTCAAAAAGTCAACAATTGACTTTTTCGGGAGAAGTCAAACTTCAAAATTTCGAAATTTATATTTTTGATAAAAATGGTTTCATTGTGTTGGAATTATTTGTGTTAGTGAAAATTAACAATTATTTCGATAATAATTGATGTCCGGAGGTTATATATTGACCCGATGAAGTATTTAACTTAGGATAAATGAGCAATTGATTGCTATTATTTCACATGATTATAACTATTTATTCACATATGTATACTATTATTTCACATTCTTGTTACTATTAGGGGAGTTGGTGCAAGATTGATAATACTTGCATGACTAAGTTAAAAATAGAGGTATAGATGGAGGTACTATATATCGTAATTCGTATTTTCACATGTCTAGAACTATTAATTCACATAATTTCATTGTTGAATCACATTATTTACTATTAGGGGAGGTGGTGCAAGTTTGATAATACTTCCATGACTAAATTAAAAATAAAGGAAAAGTTAGAGGTATTGTCTTTGTAATTTTTCGAGCCCCAAAACGCAATTATCGAAACTATATTTTTCTATAAATAGAAGCTCATTCTTTCTTCATTTCTCAAATAATTCACATAAGCTTTAGAAGCGATTATTATAGAGAGAAATTATAGAAAGAAGAAGAGAAATCCGCTACCTCCACTATTCCAAAGATCCAGCTTTTCTAAGGTAGGGAGTATTATTTCTTTCTTATCCATGAAGAGAACTTCATTATTCCATTCTTTATTATTACATTGAATAACTTTGATAATGTGCTACCCTATAGTTGGTGAAATTCTTACATTGTTCCATTCTTTATCATTCGTTGGAACATCCTGTCTCAAGCGTTTCACGCAGGACACGATTCCGTCTTTATTATTATTCATTGGAATATCCTCGTTCATGCGTTTACGCTTGGGACTGATTTAAAATCTTTATTATTACGTTGGAATATCCTCGCATGCGTGCGCTTTTATGCTGGGAATTCGATTCCGTTATTTATTATTCTATTGGAATAACCTGCCTATGCGGTCTATCGCATGCCTGGTGATTTCTTTTGTTATTCCATTCCTTGTTATACTCAGTTGGTTAAAGTTTTGACTTCTATACTCCATGAAATTAATGGAATATCCTTAATATTTACGCTTCATCCAGTATCTTTTCATGGAAATATTCTTCTGAGCATTCTTGAATTTCACTCTACAAAACAGTATCATGTTGACAATTTGGACGTTATTAGTTCATGGATAAATTAATTCTTGAACTTGTTTTATTGAATTCTTATATCATTGTCATCATCCTCATGTTTATATTTTGTTGAAAGTCATCTATGGCCTATAGTGCGTAGATGAACTTGGTATGATTATGACCAGGGATTATTCGGTGTAATCATGACCATAATGTTACAAATGATGTGGAAAAAGTCCTCATTGGCCCGTAGTGCATTGATGGACAATTGTTGGCATGATCATGACCATTATTGAATACACAAATATTCTTGGCCCGTAGAAGTGCATGGATAATTATGGTCGTGATACTAAAGAATATCCTTGCCGTAGTAGTGCGGGGGTGATTCGATGATGTGGATTATTTATTGTCGAGTCCCAAATGATAAAAGTGATAAAAACCTTCTAAATCATAAAAGATAGTAGATTTTATTCTCTACTTGACTCTTTTAATGGATTGCTTGTTCATTGCAGCTTAAACTTGATGGTTGTTATATTGTATCGTTTAACAACATTGAAGGCTAACGATAATATATTTTGAATTATCTTAGTCATAATATTTCTCATTGGGCTAGTTGAGCTCACCCTTTTACTTTTATTGTCCTCTTGAGAAATGAGAACGTGGCGAGGACTAGTCGAGAGCGGAGTGACGGACTGTATGATGATAAGATTAGTAGTCCTCACTATTCGGTTGAAATAGTGGAAAATAAATGTAATAATATTGAATTTGAGTTTGTATATTGTCAGACGACAATAATTTTTGTATTAAAACTCACAAACTTATGTTTTGTCGTACTTTTACACTACATGTTGTATAATTAAGTAGTATTTGTATTACGTACCATGTATTTGACGATTGAGGAATAGGTGATGATGTGACGCCCCAAAAATAGTCCAATCCATCCAACCTATTACGAGTGCCAAATACACGATACTGTAAAATAACTACAACTTTATTACTACAATTGTCGTGCAAAATACAACAACACATACTGTGAGTTTTAATACCAACTATGACTCATGTCCCAACTATGGACAACACCTCGCAGTGATACCTTACATAAAGGTACAATCTAGAACTGTTTTAGAAATTAAAATCTTTGGAAAGTGCTCAAGGAAACCTTCGTACATGAGAAAACGAGAAGATTACAATCATCTTCTTTCCAATGGTTAGTCTTCTCTTGACATATAACTATCTCCACCGATCGCAATTGAACATTATGTTTCAAATAAACTCCAAGATCATATAGGTAGTGCTTTCGTAGATATACTCGGTGAAGTGGATTTGCACAACCTCGTCTTATGATAACGCGAGGTTGTATGTCATTAGACATCTTGTATGATAGTGGTAAAACACCCTTCCAAAGTTGGGTTCGCTTTCACCCTATTGTTGTTCACCAAAATCAATTATTAAGTGACGATATAATATCATACACACATCTTAGGTCCTCAATACAATTATATATTGTATGTCATGTCTTGATTTTATAATGTGTTGAGAAACTTTGATGGCTAGAACCATCACACTATTCCCTCGTTATTCTCATTTCAACCCATTTACACTCTTATTACACGAAAGGAATTGTGAAGCAAAAGGGTGAGCACAACTAACTTCAAGAAAGAAGAATATTATGACTAAAGATAATTATATTATCAATAGACTTCATCAGTAATAAATCAGAGATTTAAAACATATGGTAGATAATAAAACTTTTCAACCATAGTCGCAGCGGAACGAGCAATCCATTAGAAGATTCAAATAAACTATAAAGTCTATTATCTTCTCCACGTTAAAAGTCTACCAACAATGTTTTATCCCTGTAACATCAATCAACAGTTCCTTTCTACAATCATATGAATAACTCATAATCATAATTGTGATTCTAAATTCCTCTTCGCATTCAAGACGAAGATAATTTTAATCACCTGTCTTTACCTGAAACATCAAAGATCATGGTTATACCAAATCACAATTCCTGTTCATAATCATACTAATAAATTCATCTTTGCACCACGGGCCAAAGATATTCATCAACAGTTCATCTTTGCTATTATATGCCAAAGATATTCAACAACAAGTCATCTTTACACTACGGACCAAAGATATTCATCAATAATTGATCTTTTTGCACTACATGCCAAAGATATTCATATCTCGAAAAGAAATACATAATCATTTTGAATTTATATAAACCATAATTATAACCATATATGTTGATCAATTCACATTTGCACTTAAATTAAAGATATTCAATTATAAATTCAATGGTCATGATCATACCAGTCAACAATTCAACTTTGCACTACTGGCCAAAGAGAACCTATAGTCACGATCATACCAATAATCTACCCATCTTTACACTCAAGTCAAAGAGAAATATCATCATTAGGGTTATAAGAATGTTATATATGATAATAAAAACAATATAATCAACATATAGATTTAATCTCAAGAGTAAGATTCATAAATCAATGATCTCATAACACCTTAATCAAAATATTATAAATCACTTAATAATCTCATAATCTAATATTATTAATACTACAACAATATTTTAATCATTTCTTAAACTTATAAACAATTTATTTTAATTGTTTACACTTTACTAATAAATGCATTTAATCATCCTAAAATGACAAACTCATAAGATTTCATCACCAATAACCAAAACCCTCATCAAAAATCTACATATACCTCATATATGATTCTCAAGCCATAAAATCATATTTTCCAATTTTCTTACTTCACATAACATATTTAATTCATTTACTCATAACTATAACATTTTTATGAAAAATACCAAATCAGTTCCAAAAATATTTCTTTTCTGGGATTTAGCATAATATAGTCCCACATTGATTTACATATATTTTTTCGAGAATTTTTAAAATTCATTTACTATTTTCATATGGCCAAAACCATTTAATATTCGAGACATTTATCATAAATTGTAATTTTATCCAAAATTCGAAATTAACAGAGTATCTTGATATTATATAGATGTACTCCCAATAAAAATTTCATCAATTTTGGAGTTAATCACAAGGAGTTATAAGTTGTTACTTTTAAAATAAGATTTTCTCATAAAATCCACAACTCCTAATCTATACATCCAAAAATTGCCATTTTTGGACACAATCTACAAAACTCATCAAAATATCATTTTAAATTTTTCCAGAATTTTTGAAGGTTCAGAAAAATTTCAAAATTGAAAAACATAATAACCCTTACATACTAACGACAATATCCATTACATCAAAAGAGCAGTACTTCTGACTGGAATAACACTGAACGAACTTGCACCGTATAGCAACACTCAAGATATCAAAATAATCACAAGAATACTCTCAATAATATAGAGAGAGAAATAGAGAGAAAACTTCAGTTTCTGGTGTGATTTTCAATTCTAACCTAAACACCTATTTATAGGAAATTGCTTAGAACACCAAAGCAGAAAATTTAATATAATAATAATATATATATTATAAATTCTTACGCCCACCATCAATAACTGAATTCAGCCATTTCAACAACCAATGGGGCTCACCAAACATATCAAAAACGTTTTTCTAACTATAAATATTTTAAACATCCAAAAATCAATTATTCTAGAACCTCGGAACTTCAATAATTCATAATAAATAGCCCTTATGTCAGAAAAATTCAAACCACATGGCTTTTCTATAGGAAATTTCATTCTTTACAACTTTGTAAGTTTAAGTTTTTCCAAATTCCAAACAGAAATTGACCGAAATCCACAAACTGGCAATTTTACAGGCTATAATCAAATTTCAGTCAAGAAATGGGGTCCACCGACACACAAAACATGTGTTAATCATTTAATGCAACAAAAATACTCTTTCTCCTCATATAATCATATATCCCACATTCATTGTAAAAATATCACCATTATTATATTATTAAAATATAATAATATATTTAAATGAATTATTTTATCAAAAAAGATAAAATATCAATTTTCAACAATTGTCACATTAAAAATTTTCTCCATCTATATCCACATAAAATCAATATTTTCCTCATCATATAAATTAATAATTAATTATTCACAAATAATATTACGTAATCACAATACATCGACAACCTGTGAGGTTCACCAGAAAGAGGGGCTTTCAATAAGGATTTTTCCTTCTTGGCCGCGCAATTAGATGACCAAACCTCTTATTGACAGAACTTTCTAGACATTGCCAATAATGCTATCTAATAATATTATCCAAATAATATGAATTATTGATCCGATAATGGGAAATACTGTGTCGTGACAATTATTGAAACAATAATAATATAAAATATCAACGTAGCAATTATTGAATCAATAAAATAAAATATTGAATAGTAATTACTGTAACAATTATTGAGTAATGCCTTCTTACGAAAAAATTTATTATGCTTCATGAATAGTACTCGTGAATAGTAACTCGTGAATAGTAACTCTTGAATAGTAACTCGTGAATAGTAACTCATAAATAGTAACTCGTGAATAGTAACTCATGAACAGTAATTATAAAAAATTGAATACTTTTATTTCATAAAATTCGAGGTCTCACAATAAATACCTATTTTGGGGGCGTCACAAGGAGATTCAACAATGATGGAAAGACGTCAGCACCAGCATCTGTCGTTAAGGAAGGAGAACGACCACCTATCATATGTTTCAAATGCGGAGGGGAGGGGCACATCAGTCCAAACTGCGCGATGCCGTCCAAAGAATGTTATAATAGTGGAAGAGAAGGTCACTTAGCCCGATTTTTGTCGTTCATAGAAGACAAGTTCAATTTAGGATAGAGGCACCAAAGGTCGTCCCAAAAAGTTAAAACCCAGTAGTCTGAGGGAGGCGTTTGTTGTGACCTCCCAGAAAGCAAGGAAGCCGAATGAGGTCATCACGGGTAAGCTTATCATAAACTTTAGCGAAGTCTATACTTTATTTAATATCGGTTCTACCCATTCTTTTATTTCTCCTACTTGCGCTCAACGATTAAATTTGACTTATCTGTGGAAACTCCGTTGGGAGAAACCTTCATTGCATCCACTGTTTATAAGTCTTGTTTGGTTCAAATTGGTACCCTCACATTACCTGTCGATCTTATTTCATTGAAAATACTTGCATTTGACGTGATTCTAGGAATTGATTGGTTAACTATTCATCATGCAAAAATTGATTATTTTCGTAAGGTTGTTAGCTTTCATATTCCTAACCAACCTATTATGCGAATTCAAGCGATCAAACCATTAAAATCAATCACGGCCATTTCAAGCCATAAAGCTATTCGTTTATTGAAAACGGATGTCAAGTTTTCTTAGCTCATGTCATGATTTAAACAAAAATACGCCGGTTTTGAACGATATTTCTATTGTTAATAAATTTCCGACGTATTCCTCTGAAGAAGAACTTTCCGCCTACCCCAGGCGTGAAATTGAATTTTGTATCGACCTTGAACACAGTACCAAACCCATTTCAAAGCCCCATATCGAATGGCTCTGTTGAACTTCATGAGTTAAAGACCCAACTCGCAGGAATTGTTAGACATTGGCTTTATTCGATCCCTAAGACGTCTCCTTGGGGTGCTCTCCTGTTTTATTCGTGAAGAAGAAAGATGGGAGTATGCGATTTTGTATTGATTATCGAGAGTTGAATCATGTCACCATCAAAAATAGGTACCCATTGCCACGTATTGATGACTGTTTGACCGATTGCAAGGAGCCAAATTCTTTTTAAAGATTGATCTTCGTTCCGGATATCACCAATTGAAGATTAAAACCGATGACATTCCAAAGACGGCTTTCAGAACTCGGTACGGGCATTATGAATTCCTAGTCATGTCATTTGGGTTAAATAATGCTTCTGCTGCCTTCATGGATATGATGAACCAAGTATTTAAAGAATATGTGGATCACTTTGTGGTCGTCTTTATTGATGACATCCTTATTTATTCTAAAAGCCGTAAAGATCATGAGCAACACTTGAGGCTGACACTCAAAAAGCTTCGTGAATACAAGCTTTATGCCAAGTTGAAGAAATGCGAGTTCTGGCTTGAGGAAGTAGCATTCCTTGGGCACGTAGTATCAAGTCATGGAATATCTGTTGACCCGGCAAAGATTGAAGCTATTCAAAGCTGGGAGCAACCTAAATCAGTGACCGAAGTACGTAGCTTTCTCAATTTAGTTGGTTATTATCGGAGATTCGTGGAAGGATTTTCTCGAATATTGCACACCATTAACTCAATTTAACTCGGAAGATACAAAGTTCGGTTGGAGCGAAGAATGTGAGAAGAGTTTTCAAGAACTCAAGAGGAGACTCATTCGCACTGCTCTACGACAATACCATCCGGCTCGGAGGATTTTTCATCTACAAAGTGATGCTTGGGCAAAGGGTTGGGATGTGTTCTCATGCAACATGGGAAAGTCATAGCCTTTATGCCTCATGACAACTCAAAGAATATGAGAGTAACTATCCTACTCATGATCTAGAGTTGGCAGTTGTTGTCTTTGCACTTAAAATTTGGAGGCATTACTTGTATGGGGAGAAAGTGGAGATCTTTACGGATCATAAAAGCCTCAAATATTTCTTCACTCAAAAGGAACTCAACATGCGACAACGACGTTGGCTTGAACTATTGAAAGATTATGATCATACCATCCAATACCATCCTGAAAAGTTTAACGTGGTAGTTGTCGCGATTGAGTAAAAAGATCATATGCAAGCACGAAAAGTGCGATATTGTCAACACAAAGGCCCATTTTATGTGACTTGCAAAGGATGGAGACGAGTTAAAGACTCTGGGGACCCATGTGATGATGGCGTAATATACGAGTAAAACCAATTTTAATCGATAAAGTTAAAGTCGCTGCAAGCTTCTGAGACACTGGAGGCGATGCGCGATGAGAAGAAAGTGCAAGAAGGTCTTATCTAGGAAGCAAGAATCGATGAAGAAGGAATACTTGAGTCAACTCCGGACTTTGTGTTCTAATGACCACGATTTAAAGTATAAAATCATGATGGAGGTGCATAACACACAGTTTGCAATCCATACTGGGAGTACCAAAATGTATCATGATCTTCGTCATACATTTTGGTGGAGCAATATGAAGAGAGAGATAGTGGTGTTTATCTCAAGGTGTCTAACTTGTCAACGAGTTAAAGCGGAGCATCAAGTACAAAAAGGTCCATTGCAACCACTTAAAATTTTGAAATGGAAGTGGGAGCACATTACCATGGATTTCGTTATCGGTCTTCCTAAAGTTTCTCAAGGCATAGATGCGATTTGGGTCATTGTTGATAGATTGACCAAGTCTGCTCATTTCTTACCAATACGAGAAACTTATACACTTGAACGTCTTGTCAGATGTACATAAATGAGATTGTAAGATCGCATGGTATGGTATGCCGGTATCCATAGTTTACGATCGAGACCCAAGATTCACTTCACGATTTTGGGTTAGTTTGCAAAAAGCTATGGGCACAGACTTACGATTTAACCCGTCATATCATCCTCTCACGCCGGACGGACAATCGAAGAGGACTATTCAAACTCTTGAAGATCTATTAAGACTCGTGTCCTTGATTTCAAGGAAGTTGGGACAAGTTCTTACCATTGGTGGAGTTTTCCTACAAAACAGCTTATCAAGCAAGTATTGGCATGGCTCCATTCAAGCATTGTATGGAAGAAAGTGTCGTTCTCGGTATCTTTGGGATGAGGTGGGTGAAGCAACGTTGTTGGGACCGGAGTTGGTACGTATGACTACGGAAAAGATTCAAACGATCCAAAGAACGTATAAAAACCTCACAAGATCGACAAAAGAGTTATCTACGATCTTCATCGAAAGGATGTGGAATTCGATATAGGAGATCATGTGTTGTTATGTGTTGCTCCATGGAAAGAAGTTACTTAGATTTAAAAAGAGAGAAAGCTCAATCCTCGATTCATCGGCCCATTTTAATCCTCGATCGAGTAAGAAGCGTGGCCTATAGATTTACTTTTACCGCCAAGTATGTCTCGTGTTCATAATGTTTTTTACATATCTATGTTGCGTTAATATGTGAAAGACCCGAACCACATTATTGAGTTAGAACTAGACGAGATAGAGGAAGATTTAACGTATGAAGAGTTACCTATTAAAATCTTAGATAAGAAGGATCATGTTCTACGCTCCAAGGTTATACCTCAAGTCAAAGTTTTGTGGAGAAACCACGATGTGGAGAAAATGACTTGGGAGTTAGAATCTGAGATGAAGTCAAGGTATCCTCATCTCTTCGACATACCAGGTATGTACCCTAATTTCGAGGACAAAATTTCATAAGAAGGGAAGGTTCTAAGACCCCAACTTTTATGAATAAAAAATAATTTTCTCGAATTATATTTTTGAATATTATGGTGTTGATTTGATATAATGTTATAGTTGTGGGTAATATTTACAAATTTTGCAAAGTAAGCAAGTGGTTATATAATATTCGATTGGTTGGGAATATTCTTTTTCGTGGGAATATTAAATTACGACAAGACAATCATTGGTGGACCCATTAACGGAAGTATTGTCAGTAGTTAGAAAGCGACAAAATTATCTTTCTATAAAAATAACGGCGGATGTGTTACCGTTAAAACTATTGAACTACCCGCACTAAAAGTACAAAGAATATGTCTGGCGTCAGTTGCGTAGTAGCACTTGCGGTATTGATTATTGATGCTTACGTGAGAAGTCACCGGTTATACTCAATTATTGCTACAAGAATTGTTGATCATATCTCTTATATTATTGATTCAATTATTGTCACAAAGATCATCATCGTATAATATGTTATATTATTAAATCAATAATTGAGACGACAAGTTATAATATTAATGATTAATAATTGTTGAAAGATTAAATATGTGTTGATTAAAAATAAAATGATTTGTGGTAATATTTATTCAATCCTTGATGTATATAAAGAGTCTATTATGAGACGTTTGTGGTAAATTTGGTTATTCTATGGGGGGCCATATGTCATCATCTAAGAGTCTCTTTCGCTGATAGTAATTACCTTTACTGTAGACGTCAAACCACTTTACCGTTTCATATTACAAAAGGCCGAACCAATTGTCGTTTCACATTACAAAGGCCAAACTACTTGGTGTTTCACACACTGAGCGTCAAACCACTTTTCTTTTCACATCACCAATTCGTCAGTTCGCTTTGCCTTTTCACATTGCAAGTCTTAAGCTAGAAATCTTCTATAAATAGAGGCCTAATTCTTCATTATTTTCACAAATTCATTCAAGATATAGAGAGAAAGTATAGGAGAATAGAGAGAAAGAAGAAGAGTATTCTCGTTATTACACTCTTGTAGTATTCAATCTCCTACTAATGTAAGGGGTGTTATTTCTTTTGTATTCATGAAGAGAACTTCGTTATTCCATTATTTATTATTTTGTTGGAATAACTCAGATACTGCCTGGCTACCCTATACGTGGTGAAATTCTTCATTATTCCGGTCTTTTATTATTCATTAGAATATCCTGCATGTATGCGTTTTACGCAGGACACGGTTCCATCTTTATTATTACATTGGAATATCCCATTTTATGCGCTTTTCTGTGGGACTGGTTTCGATCTTTATTATTCATTGGAATATCCTCATGCATGCTTTTACGCCGGACCGGTTTCAGATCTTTATTATTACATTGGAATAACCCGTGCATCTGGTTCATCGCATGCATGGTGATTTCTTTTGTTATTCCATTCTTTATTATACTCAGTTGGCTAAAACTTTAACTTCTATAATCCATGAAATTAGTGGAATATCCTTGATATTTGTGCTTCATCCAGTATCTTTTCATGGAAATATTCTTCTGAGCATTCTTGAATTTTACTTTACAAAGCAGTATCATGTTGACAGTTTGGACGTCATTAGTTCTTGGATAAATTAATTCTTGAACTTGTTTTATTGAATTTTTATATCATTGTCATTATTCTCATGTTTATATTTTATTGAAAGTCATCTGTGGCCTATAGTGCATAGATGGTCTTGGTATGATTATGACCAGGGATTATCCGGTGTAATCATGACCGTAATGTTACAAATGATGTGATAAATTAATGAATACACAAATATTCTTGGCCCGTAGTGCATGGATAATTATGGTCATGATACTAAAGAATATCCTTCGTCAGTAAAAGTGGGGGTGATTCGATGATGTGGATTATTATTTATTGTCGAGTCCCAAATGATAAAAGTGATGAAAACCTTTTAAATCATAAAAGATAGTAGATTTTATTCTCTACTTGACTCTTTTAATGGATTGCTTGTTTACCGCATGATTAAACTTGATGTTTGTTATATTGTATCGGTTTAACTTTGTTTTAAGGCTAATGATAATTTATTCGCATTATCTTAGTCATAATATTTCTTTATCGGGCTAGTTGAGCTCACCCTTTCTTTCAATGTTCTCTTCAGAAAATGAGAATATAGCTGGGACGAGTCGGGGAACGGAGTGATGGTCCTAGATGGTGCATTAATAGTCCTCACTATTCTGTGATATAGTGTGATAATAATTGTAATGAGGACTCCTTTTGAGTTTGTATACTCTCTAGTAGATAATATTTGTATTCAAACTCACAGTTTATGTTTTGTCGTATTGTACATGACAATTGTATTATTAAGTTGTATTTGAATTCTGTACCATGTATCTGGCGACTCAAGATGGGTGATGTATACCTAATTTTGGGGGCGTCACACCTTTGCTTTATAACTCTCTTTTATCGATCCCCGGCGTCTTTTAGTTTCAACATCCGCAATTGTTATTCCCTTACCTTGTTTAAAACAAACATACTCTTTCCTTTTCACTTCATCACTTCCTTCGATTTTCTTAGTAGCCCACCTTCGAATACTAAATCACCCCTCTTTAGCATATGAATTGTAGAAATCCTTAATTTCATCTATTGTTTGGAATTATTTTTCAACACTAGGTTTGAGATGGTCAGCTACTTGTGGATTATAAATAACATTTTCTCTACTTTCATCACTTCCAACTTCTTCATCCTCTAAATTATCATCCATCCCTACAGTTAAAAAAACAACAACATTGATTCTTATAATTATAAAACCAATAAACAATAATTTTAATTTAGCCAATACAAAGTAGTAGCCTATATCAAATTAATTGTCAACCAAAATACAAAGTTACTTGGAATCACAAAGCATTTGGGCAAGCACCATAAATCAATTTACGACATTTATGAAACAAACATCACTAATGGGTCTTCATCACTAGAAGATCATCATCAGTTGTTGTGAGACCCCAGATTTTATGAATAAAGATTTAATTTTCTCGAAATAATTTTTTTTATATTATGGTGTTGATTTGATGTAATGTTATAGTTGTGGGTAATATTTACAAATTTTGCAAAGTAAGCAAGTGGTTGTATAATATTTGATTGGTCGGGGAATATTCTTTTTGTCGGAGAATATCATGCGACAGACAACAATCATTGGTGGACCCTACACAATGTAATTATTATCGGACAGAGAAAACGACGACAAAAATACTTTATGAAAATAACGGCGAAAGTTTTACCGTTAACTCGTTAAAAAACACCGGTGTTAAAAAATAAGAATGTCTGGCGTGGTTGCACAAGAGATGACACCTGTATTGATTATTGATGCTTACGTGAGAAGTCACTCGGTTATACTCAATTATTCTTCATAATGAATTGCCGTGATCATATCTCTCATATTATTGATTCAATTATTATTACAAAGATTATCCGCATAATATGATATATTGTTCAATCGGGTATTCGGACACTTTTTTCGTGTCGAGTACTTTATTCATGAGTTACTATTCATGAGTTACTATTCACGATTTACTATTCACCCGACATCGTTTCACTCTAGTATTGTGCATTCGTGTATTTGGGTACAATATTATTCCATGAAGAGATGTGCTAATTTTTCGTAATCAGTTGGTGAAGATATAATAAGAAGTCAATATGGACATTTGGTGGAGTTATAATAGTAAATCAATATGGATCGTTGGTTTAAAGTTTTAATAGTAAATCAAGATGGACCGTTGTTTTAAGTTTTAATAGTAAACCAATATGGACCGTCTCAGTTTAATAAGTAAATCAATCGACCGTTCATGAATTAATTTACAATTCATTCCATTTTCCTATAAAATAAGCTCATTCCTTCATTATTTCTTACTTAATTCATCAAACTCTAGAGAGAGAATTACAAGAGAACATATGTAAAAGTATTCGCTACTTTTCTACTCTTATATTCGCTTTTTTTTTTATGGTAAGGGATGTTATTTGTTGTACTTATGAAGAGAACTTCATTATTCCATTATTTATTATTTCATTGGAATAACTCAGATACGCTGGCTACCCTATACATGGTGGCATTCTTCAATATTCCGTTCTTTATTATTATTCGCCGGAATATCCTGTCTTTGCATTTACGTCGGACTGGTTCCATTATTTATTATTACGCTTTAATATCCACATTCGTGCGTTCTACGGACCGGTTCCATTATTTATTATTTCGCCGGAATATCCTCGTTCATGCGCTTACTGGCGGACTGGTCCCATCCTTTATTATACATTGGAATAACTCGCTGCAAGGCTGATCTATCGCACGTATGGTGATTTCTTTTGTTATTCCATTCTTTATTATACTCAAATTGGTTAAAACTTTAGCTTCTATACCCATGAAATTAGTGGAATATCTTTGATATTTCAAGGCTTCATCCAAAGATCTTTTTCATGAAAAATATTCTTCGAGCATTCTTGAATTTTACTCTACAAAGCAAAGATCATGTCGACAATTTGGACGTTATCGGTTCTAGATAAATTAATTCTTGAACTTGTTTTATTGAATTCTTATATCATTGTCATCATCCTCATGCTTATATTATGTTGAAAGTCATCCGTGGCTCAGAGTAGTGCATAGATGGACTTGGTATGATTATGACCACTGTGGATTATCTTAAGATAATCATAGTAGTAATGTTACAAATGATGTGGAAAAGTCCTCATTGCCCGTAGAGTGCATTGATGGACGAGCTTTTTGGTATGATTATGGCTATGGATTCTCTTTGGTCGTAATGCAAAGATGAATTATTTTATGGTACGATCGGGATCATTGATGAAAACATGATTATCTTAAGGCGTAAGAATTATGTATAATTCGTGGTCGTGATACTTAAAGAATATCCTGGTCGTAGTGTAGGGTGATTCGATGATGTGAATTATTTATTGTCGAGTCCCAAATGATAAAAGTGATGAAAAACCTTTTAAATCATAAAAGATAGTAGATTTCATTCTCTACTTGACTCTTCTAATGGATCGCTTGTCCATTCGCAGATTAAACTTGATAGTTATTATATTTTATCATTTTAACCTTCGTTGAAGGCTAACGATAAATTATTTTACATTATCTTAGTCATAATATTTCTTACTGGGCTAGTTGAGCTCACCATTTCTTTCATTGTTCTCTTCAGGAAATGAGAACGTAGCTGGGACTAGTTGAGGAACAGAGTGATGGTCCTAGATGGTACATTAGTAGTTCTCACTATTCTGTGAAATAGTGTGATAATAATTGTAATGAGGACTCCTTTTGAGTTTGTATAATCTCTAGTAGACAATATTTGTATTCAAACTCACAGTTTATGTTTTGTCGTATTGTACACGACAGTTGTATTATTAAGTTGTATTTGAATTCTGTACCATGTATCTGGCGACTCAAGATAGGTGATGTATACCTAATTTTGGGGGCGTCACAGTTGTAATATTAGAATTCTCTGAATGTGGATGTATATGAAGAAAAAGGGACTTAAAACTAAATAAATAAATAAATAAATGGGTTCATCAATCTGATTTTTACCTATTTTTCAATTGTCAAAGATTTTCCCCATCTAGTCTGAGTTTCAAATAATTGCTTGGACTTAGAGGAATGTACAGTAAGTTTGACCCAAACAAAAGAGAAATATTTACAAATATAAAATAATTTTACATGTATTTTGTATCCTATTCTTTGTTATTTTACCCCAATTATTGCGTGAACTTTAGGATCAACTCTCAAATTAAATAGTACTCCCTCTATTCCTAAAAGATTGTCGTTTTAGAAAAAAATATTTATTTCAAAAAGTTTGTCGTTTACAGCTTTCGAGGAGAATAAATTATTTACTTTCTTATATTACTCCTACCTTCTCTCATTGTCCCAATAAATTATTCCTTGTATTAATAGTTTTCAATTTCCCATAAAGGGGTAGTGATGAAATTTCAAACAAATTTTACTTGGTAAATGACACTTTCTTAATTCATGTGACAAAACCTTAAACGACAATCTTTTAGGAACAGAGAGAGTAGTTGTTAAGCACATGTCAATGGATTAATATAGTATTTTTTTTAATCAACATTCACCAATTTATATTAAGATTGTAGATGATTCATTAATTCTGAACATCACTTTGGATTTATAACTAACTAATATAATGATGTACATCCAATACAGAAGGAATAGACATCATGTACACAAGCAATTGTACCATTGTCCAACAAACAGGGTTGAGAGAGGACTCATTGTTCCTACCTACAGTTCCTTAAATCTTTCCATCTCCATGATTTTCGACAAGTTTTTAACTACAATTGAAGGTGACGGTTTGGTAATCTCTTCCGGATACTTTAGAAACTCTTACAATACTTTTTCAATTTTACAATTTTTTTATATACTATCTTCATATTACAATTTTTTTTGAACAATATGTGCAGAGTAGATTAAAACATGTGGACACCATTGCTTTCAGTTTCAGTAAATTGTTTCACACGTTTTCTAAATAAAATTCGAAGAAATAAGAACAAGTATCTACAAACCTCTTCAAAATTCTAACAAAATCAAAACACCCCATTCGAAATTAAACAATTACAATCCTCCAAAATCCAATCTTTCTAACAAACCAATCTTTTTTCTTACGATAGAAACAAAAATTACAAAATTAATATAGTAATGGAGTTTTACCTTTGTAGAGAGAGATTTTACTCGTTACGATTGTCAAAATCGCCGGATCCTTGTCGATTTGGTCAGAGTTGTGCCCTTCCGTTCTTCTTCCGTCTTTCTTCATAGTAAGAGAGAGAGAGAGAAGCGTTGCTGAGAGAAAGAGGTATGATACACTGATCGGATCTGGGATGGGTTTTTTTTTATGGCTGGCCCATTTTGAGTTATAGTACCTTCCGTGTCTTCTATATATATCTGAATGAAGTTTCCTGTTTTTTGCCTGCTGGTGAAATCAAATATGCATATGTAATGAGGGAGTCTATTATCACTTTCGTGTTATGTATGAAGAAAATATTATTTTTGAGGCCATATATTCTCCCAGCAATCTGCAAGTTCATTTGTTGAACTTTTATTATGACTGGCAGTGTCTTAATCTTCAGTAATTAGTACTGCATATATATTCAGGCCAATCCATGTTAATAATTCCAACAAGTTGTGCCTGATTATCCATAGGGGGGAAATAAAAGGTTAGAATGTGCAGTTTTACGTTAGTTTAGAGAAACCATTGTTTTACTGAGATGGTGGTAAAAGTTTTTTTGGGGCACTATTGCAAGGCTTATGCATGAAAAGGTTGGAAATTGTAAGACCCGAATTTTATGAAATAAAAGTATTCAATTTTTATTATAATTACGATTAGGTAAATGGTTAAATTGATAAAAGGTTAAAGTTAAGGGTGATATATGAATTTTTTCAAAATACACAGTGGTTATAAAATATTCATTATATTGGGGAATATTAGTTTGGTGGTGGAAGAATATTTACGTAGGACGAATATTATTAAATGCGGCCTTGACCATTTGTGGGCCTCATAACGGATAAGCGTCGGATGAAGAAAGCGACAAATTTGAGTTTTTACAAATAACGGCGTAATTATTCTGAATTAACAACTTTGTTGGAATGGAATTGGTTTAAATACTGATGTCTGGCGTTATTACGCGATAGCTTTGCAGTATTACACAGTATTTTTGAATTATTGATTCTTACGTGAAGAAGGCACTACTCGATAATTATTACGATAATTCTTTATTCAATATTTTATTTTATTGATTCAATAATTGCTGCGTTGATATTTTATATTATTGTTGTTTCAATAATTATCCTTGCATGATATTTCCCATTATCGGATCGATAATTCATATTATTTGAATAATATTATTAGATAGCATTATTGGCAATGTCTAGAAAGTTACATCGAGGAGAGGTTTGGTCACCTAATTGCTTGCGCCGATGAGGAGAAATTCTTATTGGAAAGCCCCCTCTTTCCTGGGAACGGCCTGGTTGTCATAATTGTGATTCTGTAATATTATTTGTGAATAATTAATTATTGATTTATATGATAAGGAAATATTTATTTTATGTGGATATAAATGATGGATATATTTATTTTTATGTGGATAAAAATGAAATAATTAATTATGAGGTGTTTTATCAGTATTTTGTCGGTGTGGAGGTATTAAAAATTATCCGTTTGTTGATTTCGGATATTTTATGTTTGGAATTTGGAAAAACTCAAAGCTACAAAGTTGTAGAGAATTCGATTTCAGGCAGAATGGACATAAAATTCGTATTTTTCTGATAAACGAGCTATTTTCTATGAATTACTGAAGTTTCGGAAAATAAAATAATTTTTATTAAATTATGGGTGGGACCCACTTTTGTTTAACACATGTGGGCTGCCAAATTTTGTTCAAAGATGGCTGGTGGCTGAGCTTGGTCAAGAAGCATGCATAGAAAATAGGAAATGAAATATTATTAATTTATAATTTAGTTTCCTTTGGCGTTCTAGCATTTTCCTATAAATAGGTGCTTATGTTAGAATTGAAAATCACACCAGAAATAAGTTTTCTTTCTCTCTATATTATCAAGCATATTTTTGTGAGTATTTAGATATCTTGAGTGTTGCTCAGCGTTATATCCGATATTCAAGTCAGAAGCACTGCTCTTTTGAGGTAAAGGATTTTAAGGGTTATTATGTTTTTCAGTTCGTACTTCTTTTGACCTTCAGAAAATTCTGGAAAAAATTGAAATGATAATTTGATGAGTTTTATTGATTGTGTCCAAAAATGGCGATTTTTGGATGTATAGATTAAGAGTTATGAATTTTACGGGAAAAGACTATTTTAAAAGTAACCACTTATAACTCCTTGTGGTTAACTCCAAAATTGATGAAATTTTTATTGGAAGTATATCTATATAATATCAGTATACTCTGTGAATTTTGGAATTTTTGGATAAAAGTACAATTTATGATAAATGTCTAAATATTCGGCGGTTTTGGCCATATGAAAAATAGTAAATGAATTTTAAAAATTCTGAGAAAAATATATGTTGAATATGGGACTATATTCTACTAAATCCCAGAAAAGAAATATTTTTGGAACTGATTTGATATTTTTTATGAAAATGGACTAGTTATGAGTAAATGAATTAAATATGTTATGTAAAGTAAGAAAATTGGAAAATAGGATTTTATGGCTTGAGAATCCTATATGAGGTATATGCAGATTTTTGATGAGGGTTTTGGTTATTGGTGATGAAATCTTATGAGTTTGGAATTTTAGGATGATTAAATGCATTATTTAATAAAGTGTAAACAATTAAAATAAATTGTTTATAAGTTTAAGAAATGTTATTTCAATATCATTATTCCGAAATATTGGTATGGATTTTATTGTGGAATTTCTACCTTTTTTGAGTCGGGTTTACTTATTCATGAGTTCTTATTCACGAGTTCTTTCATTATCTTATTTCGAGATTCTTATTCATGATTCTTATTCACGACAAAATTGTTTCTTTTTACACCAAATTATAGTTGAGTTATGAATATTACTCTTGAGATTAAATCTATATGTTGATTATATTATTTTTATTATCATATATAACATTTTATAACCCTAATGATGATATTAATTTCTCTTTGACTTGAGTGTAAAGATGGGTAGATTATTGGTATGATCATGACTATGGGTTCTCTTTTGGCGATGAAGTCTGAAAGTTGAATTGTTGGTTGGTATGATCGTGACCATTGAATTTATAATTGAATATCTTTAGCTTAAGTGCAAAGGTGAAATAATCAACATGGTTATAATTATTGTTTATATAAATTACGAAATGATTATATATTTCTTTGAGATAATAATATATTTGGCTGTAGTCTGAAATATGAGCTGTTGATGAATATATTTTGGCATGTAGTGCAAATATGAGCTGTTGAGGAATATCTTTGGCTGTAGTGCAAAGATGAATTGTTGATGAATATCTTTGGCGTAGTGCTGAAGATGACATGTTATTGAATATCTTTGGCGATGGTGCAAAGTTGAGCAGGTGTTGAGATGAACATGATCAATTGGTGATCTGAATGAATATCTTTGGTAGTAGTGCAAAGATGAAGTTATTAGTATGATTATGAGCAGGAAATGTGATTTGGTGTAACCATGATCTTTGATGTTTCGAGGTAAAGATAGGTGATGAAAATTATCTTCGTCTGGATGAGAAGAGAATTTAGAACTACTGATTATGATTATGAATTATTCATATGATTGTGGACGAGAATTGTTGATTGATGTTACGGGGATAAAACATTGTTGGTGGATTTTTAACATGGAGAAGATAATAGACTTTATAGTCTATTTGACTCTTCTAATGGATTGCTTTCGTTCATTTTGCAACTATGGTTGAAATTTTTATTATCTACCGTATGTTTCTAAATCTACGATTTATTATTGATGAAGGCTATTGATAATTTAATTATCTTTAGTCATGATATTCTTTCTCTTGAGCTAGTTGTGCTCACCCTTTTGCTTCACAATTCCTTTCGGGTAATAAGAGTGTATTTGAATTGGCCGGCGGAGTAATGATGAGGGGAATAGAGCGGTGGTCATCATTTAGTAGTTATATTTGGTGAATCAACTAGGGTGAGGTGAACCCAGCGTTGGAAGGGTGTTTTGCCCTTTATCATACAAGATGTCTAATGACATACAACCTCGTGTCATCATAAGACAAGGTTGTGCACATCCACTTTCTTGAGTATATCTCTGAAAGCACTTACTATATGATCTTGGAGTTTTTTAATGTATAATTCTCAATTAGAGACAATAGAGATATTTATATGTCGAGAGAAGACTCACCATTGGGAAGAATATGATAGTAATCTTCTCGTTTTTCTTTGGGGTCTATTAGGTTGACCAAGGATAATTACTGTGGCCATATATGATATCTATCATAACCTAGAAGCATGGCCTCCCCCCGTATACGAAGGTTTCCTTGAGCACTTCCCAAAGATTCTAATTTCTAAAAGCAGTTTTTGACTATACCTTTATGTAAGGTGTCATTGTGACGTCTTATCGAGGTTGGGATGAGAGTCATAGTTGGTATATATTTGTATCCAAACTCACAACATGTGTTGTTGTATTTTGCACGACAATTGTTATAATAAAGTTGTAGTTGTTTTCTGTACCATGTATTTGGCGACTCAGAATGGGTTGGATGGAATGGACCTATTTTGGGGTTGTCACAGTTGGTATCAGATCTTAGGAATATGGTCTCTAGCGGAGATCGGGGAATATAACTAGAAGGGGAGAGATGAGTAAATCCTTCGCTAGTGTGTCCTACCTAAGCTTAATTGTTGGTTGGTCATAATATATGGATATTATGTGATACGTTAATTTGCTTAATTAACCCTTATTTTATGGCAGTATTTGAGAATGGCAGCTGAGAATGCTAACAATGGAGTGAATGAGACTGTGGGGATACCTCTAATCACTAACCATGATAATGTGATGACAGACGAAGAAGGAATTAGAGATATTCTTGTGGTGAGTGAAGAATTGATAGTTATTTGCAGAGATAGTTGCAGAGGTATCAACCGAGAGTGAGGAAGAAGAGAAGAAAGAAGAGGTACACGAGGAGAATTTATTAAAGGTATTATATGATCAAAATGTAGAATTGCAAAATCGTATTCATGAGTTAGAAGAAGCGAAAAAGTGAAGAGCGACAAGTGATTCATGGAGCAAAAGGATGTAATAATTCAAACTTGTGTTACCCGATATGTGATGCTTGAACAGAAGCATTCTTTGGCAGAGTATAAGATGATAAAGATGGAATCTGAGCTGAAAGAAGAAAAAACTGAACGAGTGAGAATTAGAATTAATAATTATAGTAAATTAAAATTAATAATTATAGTAACAAAAAATGACTCAAATATATAACCACAAAAATATAATATGTCATTGTTGTAGCCATCAAACTTATCCACAAAAAATAAATAGTAGAATTAGTATATAATAATTACAATTGTCCTCTGCATGTTTTCATTCGTTGAAATCGTTACATAATACTTTCATTGTCAATGCAATCGAATACATCCTTCCCGATGTATGTGGGGTCAAAAATGTATTAAAAATGTATAACTGTGCTTTGTATCAAAAAAAATTTAACTGGGATCAAAAATTGAGTAGGGTCAATTGACCCCACATTTTTAATATAGCTTCGCCACTGTTTAGGTTGAAGTGGACATTGTAAACAGTGAAAATATATACTCCCTCCGTTCCTAAAAGATTATCATTTTAAGAAGTAATTTTTGTTCCAAAAAGATTATCGTTTTGAGTTTATCAATACACATTAGCTACTTTTTCCCTACTTTACCCTTATTTAAAGTTTTCTCCTATTTAAAGCTTTCTTTCCTTCCCAATAATTCTTATTCAATTCAATGCTATAATCCAAGTAGTAATTGGTTGAATTGAATAAGAAACATTAGGAAGAGAATAATTGGTTGAGACAATTAATAAATGTAATTAATATAGTATTTTCGTTAGGTATTAATTATATTTTTTAATCTGTGTGCATTAATCTTAAACGATAATTTTTTAGGAACAGAGGGAGTAGTTATTTATTTTTGGGTGCAAGAGAAATTTCATCAGGGTTAGATTTATAATTGCATTTATTTTTCTCCACATGCAGTTATGCATTAATGGTCGAAAACAGTTCAAGTGTAGCGGTGGTTGCTCTGTTATCTATTCAACGGACCATAATAATTACTACTTGTTCTCAAAACTTATATTACCTCCATTCCTAAAAGATTGTCGTTTATGATTTTGACACATGGATTAAAAAAAATATCATTTACCAAGTAAAATTTGTTTGAAATTCCATCACTACCCCTTTATGGGAAGTTGAAAACTATTACTCCCTCCGTTCCTTAATATAGGTCGTTTTAGAGTTGTGCACAAGTATTAAGGAAATAATTCTATAACATTAACTATAATATCAATTGTCTATATTGCCCTTGTATTGGAATAAGAGATTGTTATTTATTGGACAGAAAATAGTGAGAGAATCAAAGTTACATTTAATACTTGGGGTAATATTGGAAACTAAGCAATTAATGCTTACTTGAAATTCTCAAACGACTTATATTAAGGAACAAAAACATTTCTCTAAAAAGACTTATATTAAGGAATGGAGGGAGTAATATAAGAGAGATAATTTCTTGGGATAATGAGAGAAGGTAGGGATAATATAAGAAAGTAAATAATTTATTCTCCTTGAAAGTTGTAAACGACAAACTTTTTGAAACAATTTTTTTCTTCTAAAACGACAATCTTTTAGGAACCGAGGGAGTATATTTTTTTGTAGAAGAAGAGACAAATAATCATGCATTATTCTTGCTAGGTTTGAAGCCTATGGATCGATCGAGAAGCTCAACCTTTTTACAATTTCACACGTCATTGGATAGATGAAGCAGTTGTATTAAATGAATAATAATACTCCCTCCTAAAAGATTGTCGTTTTAGGAAAAAAAAATTGTTTCAAAAAGTTTGTCGTTTACAACTTTCACGAAAATAAATTATTTACTTTCTTATATTACCCCTACCTTCTCTCATTGTCCCAATAAATTTTCTCCCTTGTATTAATACTCTCTGTTCCTAAAAGATTGTCGTTTAAGGTTAATACACACAAATTAAGGAATATAATTAATACCTAGCAGAAATACTATATTACCCTTATTAATTGTCTCAACCAATTATTCTATTCCCAATGTTTCTTATTCAATTCAACCAATTACTACTTGGATTATAGCATTGAATTGAATAAGAATTATTGGGAAGGGAAGAAAGTTTTAAATAGGAGAAACCTTTAAATAAGGGTAAAATAGGAAAAAAGTAGCTAATGTGTATTGATAAACTCAAAACGACAATCTTTTTAGAACAAAAATTACTTCTTAAAACGACAATATTTTAGGAACGGAGAGAGTAGTTTTCAATTTTCCGTATAAGGGATAGTGATGAAATTTCAAATAAATTTTACTTGGTAAATGACACTTTCTTAATTCATGTGCCAAAACTTTAAACGACAATCTTTTAGGAACGGAGGGAGTAATATACATGTCTGTGTAATTAATTTCAGGAAGAGAGAGATCACTGAGGAGCAATGCCGGCCGTATAAATGTACAAATATCTGTGAAAATTATTACTCCCTTCATTTCTATATGTATGTCGTTTTAGACTCTTTTTTTATTCCTAATTATTTGTCGTTTGTGGTTATCTAGGAGAATTGATTATTATTTTTTTCAAATTGCCCCTTATTACTCCACCTAATCTTTTGATTCATATTTATGAGATAAGTGAGGTGAAGGGTATTATAGACAATTGATACTATAATTAATGCTTTTCAATAATTTTTTTAATTCTTGTACATGTTTAAAACGACCTATATTAAAGAACGGAGAGAGTATTACATATCGATATGTTAATCTACCTCATTTTTATGATACTCCTCGATCCTATTATTTATTTAGGTAATCAGGGAAAGCAACAAAATACAAATAATGGAAATACACTCATGTCACCTACAGTTTTTGATAATGGAAACTAGATAGTACCAGCAAAAAATAGACCATCTTTTTGCAGCCACGTGGGTCCACTACAACCAAAGCCACTGTCAACGTGGATATCGATAAGATAGCAACAACAAGTCAACAGACAACAATCATAGCAGATAGCCTGCAGTACTCCCCATGTCACACTGCCGCCTCATACTTTTTTTCTTTTAATCACATCTTCTCTCTCTCTAGATTATAGTAGAAAGAACGAGGGAACCAATAAAATATCCAATCCAACCAACCAACTCCACCTGAAATAGGATACAAACTCTCCGCCAAATTGTACATTCCGGCGAGTATTTTCTTGACAGCCGACATTTTTACCGGTATGGTGCCTAGCGACGACGCGGTGTTGATTGAGAAAGGGGAGAAATCTGGTGACCCATACGTAATTACCGTGAATTGTCCCGACAAGACTGGCCTAGGATGCGATATTTGTCATACAATTCTCGAATTTGGACTTTATATTGCCAAAAGAGGTAAAATCCTTTTCCAATTCATTTCTTCTCTATGTTTTGCTGCTTTTTGTTGCTATTTCTGTTAATTATATAGGGTATTAGGTTGATAATTTGCATATATTCCATTTTCTTTTTATGGGGTATATTGTTTTTTTTGGCGAAACTATGAACTTGCTTTTCAAGTTGTAGTTTAAAATGATTTTTTGTGTTTGTTGTACCCAATGCATATTTTGGTTTAGTTCTTTTACTCCACTTATTTTTTCAACTTTAGAAATTCTAAATTGGTACTATGTTTGCAAATGGGATCACTTCTTAGGAAAAGTAGCTTGTAAAATATGCGTGTTATTATTATGAGAGAAGGAAATGAGGAGATGAAAGGAGAATTGGTGAAGAATATAGAATAAATTTACAATCTTTATCAAAGAAGGTTAAGATAATTGGGGTAAGTAGACAATTGACTTCATTCTTCACTCTTGGGGAGTAAACAAAATTTACATATAACTGCAATTAGTTAAAACATGATTTCTTATGCAGTACAAGTTGATTTGAGATTTATCCAAGTCTTTGATGGTGAAGTAATTTTTTTTTCTTTCAATTAATGAATTTTGGATGACAATTACTTTATGCGATCTTATCCATTTGTAGGATATATGAACATGTATGAGTTGGTTGTAAGAATTGAGCCTTTGATTCACCCGTCTCAAAATTCTATGCTTAATTGTTATCTGCATCTTTTATCCTTTATGTAATACTACATTTTGTTCATCATTGTGCTTTACATCAATTTTTTCCTTTATGTAATATATTATTTTCGCCATTTAATAGGTAGTTGATATGATTGTTACATTTTGACATTGGTCACATTCTTGGTTTTTATTTATTGGATTCCTTCTTCACAGATTCTAACCCTGTATTGACATACTATGTTTCCTCGATCTAGATGTTTCAACTGATGGCATCTGGTGTTACGTAGTTTTATGGGTGGTTCCACACTCTACTTTGTCTACTATAAGATGGCCAAATTTGAAAGACCGTCTTATAGCAGTATGTCCGTCATATTCTGTATCATTTTACTTAAATCAGTCGTCTTCACGAGCCAAGCCTCCTCAAGTTTACTTGTTGAAATTTTGTAGCCTTGATCGGAAAGGATTATTGCATGGTACTGCAAACATTCTTTCTTGTTTTAGTGTTCACTTGCTATGTGTTTGTGATGTTCTAATGATATTACCTAACATTGATTTTAGATGTTACTCAAGTTCTTTGTGAACTTGAGCTCACAATTCAGAGAGTGAAAGTGACAACAACTCCAGATGGTCGCGTCCTGGACCTCTAAAAGATATCTAAAAGGGGCAGCTTGAAAATGAAACAATGGTGCTAAGCTGCAATTTTCTCCCTTATTATACATATCATAATGTACTCTTTAATTTTTCAGTGTATTTTTCCCCTCGTATTTTGTTCATTTTCTTTTCCCCTACTTTTCAGTTTTCATTCAATATTTTATTGATTTTCTTTAGTTTGAGATTTTAATCCTCCTCTTATTATTGCACTAAATTTTGTCGCTTTGTATTCATATTGTTGCCGGATCCAGTCCTGTTATTAGTGGTCACAATTCCATTATGAGGCTGGGGAAGATATTATAAACTTATATAAACCATGTAGGTGTTTCACGTATATTTACCTTGTGAAATTAAGTTGAGAAGAAATTAGTGTTCTAAAAATCCCCGCCTAGGCCCCCTGGAGCCTCGTCTTGGCCCAAAGCGTTAAAAAAATCCCTCTAGAAAATTAGGCGGGTCTAGGTAGAGAGGTTTTTTTTATTTTAATAACTACTCAAACCAGGTCTTGATATATTTATTTTTCTAATTATTTACATATTCATAATATATGTTGTAGCATATCAAATCACAACAAGAAGTGAGCAATATCAAGTCAAAATGGAAAATTTTATTATAGTTGTAATTTTTTGAACTTGTACCAACTTCAAATTATATAAATGATTATACATTTGTAATATTTAGTTTAATTCAATATAATTCTTAAATTTTTGTTTAGTTTCTTAAGTTTTAATATTGAATTAAATTCTTGAATTTTTAAATTTTATTATTTAATAGCAATCTTGTTTATGAATAAAACTAATACGTTAAAAATATGTTTGAACTTTGAACAATTGCATGTTTGTATTTGAACTTTGACATTAACAATATGGATATGTGTTTGAACTTTAAGCAAATGCCTTTATTATCTTTATTATAGATTGTTTTGTTTTATATTATTGTTTTGTTTGGATAAATGTAAGATAAAATATTAAAATTGGTTTAAAATAAAAAATCTCGCCTAGGCTCCCCTGGTTGCCCGCCTCCCGCCTAGCGCCTTTTAGAACATTGGAAGAAATAGAAAATTACAACTATCTCTTGTCTCTCATATTCATAATTCTCTCTTTTTACTTATAACCCCCCCCTCTCTGTTTTTAGAGTACTTCATGCATTTCATCAGGGATTAGCTGCTTAGGTTTCTAGTTACTCTCTTGGAGGGATTGCTGAATAATTTCCATTTGAATATAGCTGATGGATATTTATATCTCCTCAATTTTTTGTTATTTCTAAGTTTGTTTATAGACAGAATTTTCAAAGCATACAACCAGAAAGACCTCTGTTTTGTGGAAACGTCAGCATAATTTAGCATAAAACTTATAAGTTTATATCATGATATGTCACCAGAATAGTTGGAGGTTTCTTTATACCTATTTCGTGTTAAATCTATTAACTTGCTATAATCTCAATTCAGGGAGCTGTTGCACACACGAGAGAGACAAGAAGAGACGTGTGAGCAACTACGTGCTGTTTTAGGCGAATTTTGTATTAGTTGTGAACTTCAGTTGGCTGGTGAACAGTGTGATAGTCTGCCAGGCGTCTTTTCTCTTTCTCCTGTTGTTACTGAAGAGTTGTTTAGATGTGAACTATCAGATAATGAAACACGCTCACAGGCTCTTACCCCAGATGTAACAAAACTGAAGAAGGCTGGTGTAGTGATAGACAATTCCTTGAGCCCAGCTCATACATTACTTCAGATTAGTTGTGTTGATCACAAGGGTTTTCTTTATGACATTATGCGGACATTGAAAGACTGCAACATTCAGGAACTGATTCATGTCTTCCACCCTATTGATCTTTAGATAGTTCAAAATTGGTTTCATTGGCCTAAACTGAATTACATGCTTAGATAGTAGTGTGTATCCATCCACTCGTAATATTGTAATGCAAAATTTTGCATAATTGGATTTTAGTCTTGCTTTTCCTAGGTTGAACTTGTAATTCAGTTAATGGTGGCAGCCAATTTTAAGCTATGTACTTAGATCTCGTTATCTTGTAATTTCACTTGTTTGTTTTTGGCGAGTTGGAGTTACCTTGCCTCTTGGTATTGTCAAATTAATACTTTTTAAGTGGAGCTTTATTATTCATTTGTGCAAGCAAATGTCACTTTGAAAATGGTATGGGTTATATTCATGCCAACAGATACATTATTCCCCTAGTTTATCATTATTAATCATCATCTACTGATACATACTGTTTGTTCTTATTAGATAGCTTATGGCCGATTCTCACCCGTTAACAAGGGTTACCGGGATTTAGATCTATTTGTCCGCCATAAAGATGGTAGAAAGATTCTGGATTCCGAGAAGCAAAAGGCTTTGTGTTCTCGCTTGAAGGTGGAAATGCTTCATCCCTTGTGTGTTATTGTAGCTGATCGTGGGCCAGATACAGAATTTTTGGTTGCTAATCCAGTGGAGCTCTCTGGAATGGGAAGACCGCTGGTTTTTTATGATGTCACACGTGCCTTAAAGATTCTTGGCATCTGCATATTCTCGGTAAGAATATCTGAGCTCGTAAACTATGAGGTGATGCATCATTGGCATGGTATCAATACCATTATATACAGGGCCAGCCTTGAGTTTTGAAGGGCCTAAAGCGGACAACAAAAAAATGGGCCTTTTGTGAATTGCTATTAAGACAGACATAAAAAAAGGAAGAACTTTTTATGAACAAAAGATCATCAATACGAAAGAATATCAAATATAATAACCGACTATTTCAATATTTTCAAAGCATCATTTAGATATCTTATTATCACTAAGTCAAAAAAATAATTACCAAATAGGGCTTCCTTTATTAAGAGTCTAACACTACTCCCAAACAATTAAAAAAACCCAAAAAAACTGAATCTGATGATGAACCCCAGGTACATAATAATTAAATTGTTTTGTACAAATTATATGCTTTAAATATGTAGAATATTACAATAATCAGTATATGTAGAATATTACAGATTGATTATTTGTTTTAATATTTAAGTATTCTATTTAAGTAATAAAAAGAAGAGAATATTTAAGGGGGCTCTAAAAATTTTTGGGCCACCTTGGGCTTTAGCCCAGGGCCGGTACTGATTATATAATTGTATTGACCATAAGGAAAGAAGATTGATGAATTCATCATGTAGAGATGATGATAATAGACATAGCAGGGTGAAAAAGATAGGTTAACTTAATTAAGGAAAAGAAAAGGCAATATAAAAAATATCAATAATATATATATATATATATATATATATATATATATATAGGGGAAAATGGGTATGCACAGCCGTGTATTTTTTTTTACACAGTCAACTGAAAACGACGTCGTTTTGGCTGTCTTGTTTTAAAACAAAAAAAAACACGGCTTCTCAGTTCTCTCCCACGTTCCTGATCGCGGAGAAGGGCTTCATCCTCCCAAATCAAATCAGAGGTTTCTCTCCTCCCTAATTGCGGAGAAGGGCTTCATCATCCCAAATCAGAAAGCGAAGAAACCTTAAACGAAAAACCCTAGGTTTAGCCATGTCGGTGCGAAGAAATGAATACGAAGAAGAATTTAATGGTCCAGGTTGGAGCTGGATTGTGTGTCGGATCCTCAAAACCTGTATTGCCTATTCGAGTGGAGTCACCACTGCAATTCCTTTCTGATCTCTCTCAGGTCCGTACAATTGATTGATTTCTGTGTTTTATTTCTGTTTTTGTTTAATTTTGTTATTTTCGTTACCATATTTTATGTATAGGCTTGGAGTGAACAGTACCGGAGTGGTGTTCTCGAAGAATTTCTTATCATTGAGTAGTGTTCTCAAAGCTGTTATAGTTTATGCTTTTCTTCTTCCAGGTACAATTTATTTTGTCTTTCAATTGAATAAATTTGCATTTTTATTTCTCAACCTTGCGATTACATATTGGGGTGAAACTATCAATTATTTGCTATGAACTCAATTAGTTGTGGAGCTATTGTATAAATATTTGTGCGGATTTGGATTTGACAGCTTGAAAGTTAGTTTATGGATGGTGTTGTTTTTTTACAATAGGATTCATTGATTCTCAATGGTATGAGTTTTAAATTTCTGTAGGTTTTTCATGAATGTTATTAGTATTAATGCTAAATGTGTATTTCTTTTAGGGACAAATATGTATATGTTTACCTTGGGGGATTATTGGAGCTGTAATACCATTGATTTATATCTTCATCGCAGGTAAATGGAGCTACTATAGTGGCCAAATCATGATTTGTTTAACTGAAACTTAATAATGTGAAAATATTTATGATGACCTGCTTGTTTAGCTTTAAGAAGTGTAACACGTCAGGATAATTCCAAAAGTATATCATATATTTGCATCTAATTTTTGCTTATGAATTGCAATTTTTCTCTTTATAATCTTCCATCTTCATTAACTGACTTTGATAAGAGAACTCCTGAGCCAATAATAATGTTAACTAGTTTACTTAATGAACTTTGATTTTTATTAGTTTTAGGAGAAGCTGATTATAATGTTGTTCAATTGACTTCAAGGTATAGGCTCCTAGGCTCTTTAGTACGTAGTGTGTTTAAATAAATGCTTAATAAAATCATCTCTTTATTTGCTTCAAGCACTTGGGAGATGTTGTAACAAGTTAATTGCAAATGGGTTGATTTAGTTTGGAAAAGTAAGAAATGGGTTTGGTTTAATTTGAAAGATTTGTTCTTTTCCTGTGATGGGTCAATTTGTATGAATTTAGAGGGTAATAGGGCTAATTTTGAGACTTGTATCTAGGGTTTTGGGTTCTAGTTAATAGGGATTGGTTCAATTTTTAAACCTAAGAAAAGGGTTATTTTCACAAAGATTCAATCATATACATTGCTTGTTCAATTTTTTAAGTGGTTTAGCGAATTCAATTTCCAGAGATGTGTAATTAGAATTTTGTATTTTAATAAATGTTGGGGTTTGCTGCAATTGAATTTGTTTTCTAAGAAATGGATTGCTAGTGATGCTATAAACATTAACCATTTTGACTGTTAGGACTTATTAGTTTGGACATATATGGACTTATTGGTTGAGGTTTCAGTGGAATACAAGCTTCTTTCAGACACTCTGTATCTAGTTGTTTCTTACATTGATAGATACTTATCAATGAATGCTCATAATAGGCAGAAGCTTCAGCTTCTTGGTGTCTCTTCAATGCTCATTGCCTTGTAAGCATCTAATGCCTAGTTTTTAGTCTAATTGTTTGGCAACGTTAGTCTGCTCTCTGCTCATTGATAAATCTTTAATTTTGTGATTTATGAACAGAAAATATGAAGAAAGGGAAAAAAAAGGATGTTTTTAAACTTCTGGAGCATGTTGGACTCGAGATGGACCTTCCTATATTCTACCCAGCTTGTAAGATCTCAGAAAGAGCTCAACAAGAAGCATTTGATGACAGTCCTCTGTGCTACAAAACATAACTAGCCCAGAACAGAGGATAATCATGTTCTTCAACATCAGCTAATTGATCACAACCGAGATAACTAAGACACTAGTAAAAATTTGATGTCATTTGATAAGCATTTGATGTCAGTCCTCTTATGTTGTTGGATTGCTATAAACTTGGAGATGCAGCTATATTATCCTTGGCAAAATTCTGTAAAAATCCACCGTGTAAAATATTCAAACTTGGAGCTTGATGTGTATATCAACAGATTCTTGGTATGATGGAAAATCTAGAAATGTATATATATAAGGATATAAATTGAATTGGTGGGTCTAAGCTTTTATTTGGATGAATCATCTAAATAAAGAATTTGTTTATAATACATATTTGCTAGTCTATCTCAATTTGTTTATAGTACCACCTGCTGATGAAGGTTTCAAAGATTTTGATTATGAATTAAGCTCTATGGTTCTATATATTTGGATTTGTTGTTGGCTTATGCGGGTGTTTGCTATTTAGCTCTTTTTGTAAAGATATAGATATTTAGTTGGGAAGTGAAACTATTAGTTACAATTTTATATTTTTTCTGTTGAAAATCTTCCCCAAGACCTCTGTACAATTTTATACCAGAATTAATCTCACTTTACATATTGCTGAACATACAACAATTGAGAACTCTTCCATTTTACCAACATACATAACTGCAAAAGTACAAACCCAACATTTGCACACTAACTTCTCATTAACAATGGCATTCTTCCAAAGCTGATCTTTGTTGATTAGTGTCTGCAAAAGTACAAATTTTTGTTGAGTAATTACTTTAAAAGAGAAGATTATGCAACCCCACAAAAGCTGATCTTACTCTGAAAAGAACCAACTTCTTTCCCCCACTATCATTCTTCCAAAGCAGCACCATAAACAATAAAAATAAAAAACACTGTAAGAACAACCCCTACCCTAGTCTGCTCTGGACTGGCCAGCTCGTGAAGACATGATGCCAACAATGAGACCGTACAGGGCAAGAGCTTCAGCAAAGATGAGTATAAGGATCGTGCCAACAAAAAGCTTAGGTTGATGTGCATTAGCTCTGCAAAACAAATCATACTCAGAGAGCAAGCAGATGACCAGCTTCCAAGCCTTTTCATTGCATTAATACCTCAATCACCTATAATAATAGTCTACTGGACATATTTGCTTCAACAACTAAACATTCATAATTCATACTCCAAACCCAATATATATAACAAATTACACAAACTAAACACCAGCAGGCCTCCTAAGGGTAGCTCTCCCAATGGCATCACTTGTGTAGCAACCAAATTACAAGGCAATTGACAAACAATAATAATTTCTGCATGCAAATTAGCAAAGCTAATATTCGCACAAAAAATGATGAGTTAATCAAAAGACTAATTTGTGATTCAGAATTTTGTTATAACATTCAACTTCCATTACTAATATGATTTTCTCAAATCTTTTCAAAGAACTACAAAAACATAACACAAGTTAACATGAATGAGATTGTGAAAACACAACGAGAGTGTCGCTCTTACACATTGAATTATCACAAAATTCATCTACCAAAAATTTTAAACATTGCGCTTCCTCCTGATTTCCCCCAAGCATATCCTTTTACCATGCTTGATTTTCTTTTTCAACTTTTTCCCTATACCACCAACTGGTTTTAAGGATCTCAAGTTTTGACTGCCCTCAACCATCTCCACATCTGTTTAATGATAGTCAAGAAAAAAAATATGATTCAAACTATTGTCAAGAAAAACATAGAGCATAACTATGTATATGATTGAATCTTTGTGAAAATAACCCCTTTCTTAGGTTTAAAATTGAACCAATCCGTATTAACTAGAACCCAAAACCCTAGATACAAGTCTCAAAATTAGCCCCATTACCTCTAAATTCATACAAATTGACCCATCACAGGAAAAGAACAAATCTTTCAAATTAAACCAAACCCATTTCTTTATTTTCCAAACTAAATCAACCCATTTGCAATTAACTTGTTACAACATCTCCCAAGCCTATACATAAAATATGGTAACAAAAAATAACAAAAGCAACAAAATTAAACAAAAACAGAAATAAAACACAGAAAGCAATCAATTGTACGGACCTGAGAGAGATCAGAAAGGAATTGCAGTGGTGACTCCACTCGAATAGGCAATACAGGTTTTGAGGATCCGACACACAATCCAGCTCCAACCTGGACCATTAAATTCTTCTTCGTATTCATCGTCTTCGCACCGACATGGCTAAACCTAGGGTTCTTCGTTTAAGGTTTCTTCGCTTTCTGATTTGGGAGGATGAAGCCCTTCTCCGCGATTAGGGAGGAAAGAAACCTCTGATTTAATTTGGGAATGAAGCCCTTCTCCGCGATCAGGAACGTGGGAGAGAACCGAGAAGTCGTGTTTTTTTTATTTTAAAACAAGACAGCCAAAACGACGTCGTTTTCAGTTGACTGTGTAAAAAAAAAAAATTACACGGTTGTGCATAACTATTTTTTGTATATATATATATATATATATATATATATATATATATATATATATATCGACCAAAAATAAGTTTTTATCTCAAGTCTTAAGTCGATCTGAGATATTTTTTATCGAACAATTATTATGTTTCCATTCTTTTACCCTATTAATATTACTTTTCTTATAATTAAGTGCAAATTTATGCATATATTCTTTTAAACCATGTAAGGAATAAGCGTGGTCTATGTCACCATTTATATTGAATATATGTATTCAGGGATGGCCTTAGATTTAGCCGCAAAATTTGGTACAATATAATTAATAAAAAATGTAAATAATTAATATAAATTTTATCACTATATATAAAAGTATTTTTATTATTATTATGAATTCATTAACCACAAAACAAAATAGAAACAACATCTTTATCAAAGTTTATATAAAGTGAGTAAATTCATTCTCATAATTAGGGCTTTGTCAATGGAATATGGAATACAAAATAAATTCTATAAGAATTGCCTATAAATTAGTGTCAAACATTACAATTTGAGAGAAAGTAAAGGAGTTTTGATTGTGTTAAAATAATTAGTAATATTGCATAATTTGTTAAAAACATCAAAATTACTTGATTTTGTCTAAAAAAAATATACAAAGTTATCAAGTTAGAGGGTGTGAAAATACTAGTTTACAGACAATTCATATAAAATTGATTCTTTATTAAATATTTTTGTCCCGCGATAAAAGTTTTGGTTGATTTTTTGTACATATTAAGAAAGATGATAAATTATCCATATTTAAATTCTCATTTAATTACATAATTTTCTGCATATAACTAGTGATTCTCCATAAATTTGTGTAGAGAATAGAAATATAACAATTAATACTAAGGGTTTATTTGCAAGGATTATAATCTCAATATTATAATCCACGAGATTATAATCTTAAGACTATTAATCCTAGGATTATAATACCGGGATTATAATTATAATCTCAAAACTATTAAGTCATTTTATAATCTCTAGGCTATATTTGTTTGCAAGTATTATAATCCCAAAAATATTAATATAATTCTGAAATTATAATTATAATCCCAATATTATAAATTAAGTCATTTTATAATCATAGACTAATAGTACAAAGACTAAATTTGAAAATAAACAACACTTAGAATTTATAATCTTATCCCAAATATATTTTTACAAACAAACATAGTCTAAATTAATAGTCCCAAAATTAAATTTAAAAACAAACAAGATTAATATTTATATCTCAAATATAATTTTGTAAACAAATATAGCATAACGGATCTAAAAGTAAAAATATACATAATATTAAAGAAGAAGAAAAAGCTAGTAGGGGCGACTATCCCCAATTCCCCACTTAACCTGCCTAGTTTCGTCACTATACTTATTGAATAATGTTAGAGATATAAATTATTTTATAAATATTTTATAAACTGTTGATGTGGTATATTTTACTTTAGCTTTTTATGTGGGATTAAAGACTACATTAAATCAATTTATTGATCAATATGTTAAAATGAAATATACTACATCAGCCGTTTATAAAATATTTATAAAATAATTTGTGTCGATATTACTATTAGTCATATTTATTAGCACGATGTAAAGGCCTTAAATTTTTATTTCACATAATATATATCATAATATTAACCGGATAAATCACATATAATATTTTATGACCTTTATCCAAACTAAATGCATAAACAACGTGGGTAATGCACGTGTCCCATCTCTCCTTTATGGCCTCTGATGACATTGCTTCGCTGTCACGCCATGCACCCATCCTGATATGCCATTATTACATCATCATCATCATTATTTAGAGTGCCTCCTCAACTCTTCATTCTTCATAAATACTCCCTTCCTTCCTTCCTTCCTAAAAAATGTGTCCATAAAAGAATATTTAAATATTTTAAAAGAATTATTTTATTTATTAATTTATTTTATTACTCTCTATAGAGACAAAACTTAGGAAAAAGATGGTAAATAAATGAGTTAAGTCTTATTTATTAAACGTAAATTAGTCACTTGCTTAAATTTAAATGTCAACGCCATAAAAACATATATTGTTTTCTTCCATAGTGTATATATATAACTTAATCCACATCAATACTCAAAAAGAAAATATATTTAATAAATAATAATTAAAATTAACTCTTTTTACTGTTAATTAATTTTAAATTCAAATATTTGATGTATTTAGTGGGTTTATTACTAGTTACTAGATAAACTAAATGCTCTTCTTATAAATCAGCACTTATTTACATAATTTATTGTTGTATCCATTCGCTATAAAATCATTATATTATTTTTGCAAGATGTAATAATTTTTAAAGAAATGTAAATGATGAGATTTTTCAATTATAAAACTTTACAATAGTTATTATAAATGTAATAAGAATAACAAAATGCTAACCTTTTGAATTAAAATTAAATATTATGTCACTTTGTAGTATAAAATTAAAAGTTTATTTTTAATTTTAAAATTAATAAAATTTACAAAAAATATATAAAAATAATGACAAATATTTTTTTAAAATAAAATTATACAAACACAACATAAAATAAACCAAATTCCACATGTCCACAAACGGACAACAGTCGCTCCACTGCGGAGTTATGGAGTCATCTTCCTCCAGCCATAATCTTGTCTTTATAAAACCAATTTTTTTTTAAAACAAATTAAATTAAAATTCTTCGCAAGAACACAATACATACATGCAATCATATATATTTATATGTGCAGAGCCATAGGAGTTTGAAGGTGTGTAATTGGGGATTTCATTAAAGCTAGGGTTAGGGTTTTGTAATATCTGTTTCAAATGCTCTGTAATCGAAGAGTCCGATCAGCAGCAGAATGCCACGTAATTTAACGCCTCGAAGCTCTGCTTATCTCACTGCTCTCACCCTAGAGATCGAGAAAAAGCTTCAACGGGTTTGTCCACTTTCATTTTACAATAACTTTTCCATTTCTATACATATTTATATGCGTGCTTAATTCACAGAAACGAATTTTTTGAATTGATGATTTGATTTGGACTGTGCAGGGAATAGATTCGCCAACTCAGAGTCGCAATTTGTTGCAAGATCTATTTGCGGACCTTGCTTTAGAAGTTGATGATCGAGCCAGAGGTAATTCCAAGCTTTGTTTTACCTTTTTCGTCCTTTCTTTGTAGTTACTCTATTTTCTATGAATAAATTATTCATGGATACTGTTCAATCAACAAAAAGGTTAATGAATTTATGATACTTTATTGTACAGTACAACCAATTTCTTAACTAGGAAAATAATCTCAACTATTTACCGTTACTGCTGGTTATGATGTCACATCAGCAATCTAGATCATTTAAGCATTTACTATATATGATATTGAATTGGTAAAATGGGATTATAAATCAATTTTTAACCTTACCATGAGTGTGCCTATTATAATGTTCAGATTTACACCCTAGATGACTTAATATGGATTAATCATTACTCCCTATGTCCCAATTTAAGTGAGCTCCTTTCTATTTTTCTTGGGATGTCCCAAAATAAGTGATCTCATTCCGATCCTAATCATTCATATCTCAACAAATAATTGTAACCTCTATATCAAATGGTTTTAAGAAAAGGTAAAGCATTCATTACACCTCTCCTAAAACTATGTGCTGACTGCCTGTCAATTGTCAAACCAGCTCATTAAATTGGGACAGAGGAAGTAATTTTGTTAATTTTCTGAAAGTCTCATTAAGATATTCTGTATGGTGATGATGTTTGGTACCTCATACGTTATTATCAGTTTGCCATTGTCAAGAAATAATACATTTGGATTTTTCATTGGGGAAATCTTGGCATCTATTGACTTAACAAAAAACAAAAATAAATGTTGGTATTAATTGACGAAGGCTGGAGCAATTGTAATTCTACTTTTGTGGTGTTTGGGGATGCAGATCGGATATTGGAAACGATGTATTTATGGCTTTATTCTACTTAATGAATATAAATAATGTTGCATGATCTCATTGGAATTACTATTACAATTTTTGTAGCAAGAAGAGAACTGATAGTAGGACATTATTGCCATGGCACTTGAGCGCTGTGGAGGCTTGGTCAATTCCATTGACTTGAAACTTTTGAGAATGCCAGTGGCATTCTGATGTAGTCAAGTAGAGCTAGGGTGGAAACGTGTCTCAAATGACGTGTCATCACATTGGTTAGGTACATTTTTTGTGATTGGCTATGCTATAAAATATTAGAAAAATATTCAGTGCCACATCGTTTGAGACACATTTTTGACCAAAAATTTGTGACTCTTTGCCGTACCCGTCAAATAAAATCTCCGCATGAATCTATGATTACTGATCTAGTGGTGATCTGCAATGCTTTATCCTCTAAACACAATCTCAATCTCAGATTGTATGTCTTTTTTTAGATGATGTAAGAGGAGCATGTTTAACTACTCTTGGTTCTATTCCTACATTCCTACTACCTTGATGATTCTGTATTGTGAATAATGGAATTTGCGTGCAATGGCTTGGAGAAAACACGTGCACTGAAACATCTGTGTGCAGCTTTGATAAACTAGTTGATGTCTCGCCTTCTTCCTTGTGCATTGCCTAATATTTCAATACAAATGCCCTCTTGTGACTTTTTCTTCTAGTAAGTCCAGGATTCCTTCAAATGTTCCCGTCCTTTCCTCTTTCATTTCTATTTTCCTGGATTGGTAGGTGAGATCGGGTTGGAAACTAAACTAGCAGCTTGACCTTTGCTTCTTGACTTGGTTGTTCTTTATATACTGAAAATTCAGTTTTCCAGAAAAATTCTGTAATTAAAAATCTGTACTTTATAGTGTTTTTTGTTTTGGTACTCCCTATTGTGGTAGCAGAGCCTACCAATGAGATGATTCTGATTGGCATCCATGCAGAGGTAGCTACCTGGTTATAGTTGGTTTTTTATTTATTTTTTAAGGCGTAATTGAGCTCCACAATTATGTATATATTGGTCTCTGGCTATCATTTTGAATTCATTTGAATCTTGCATGGTCGATCTGTTCTGTCCAGTTAGGAAGTTACTATTAATTTCTTGATTTACCTGCACAATTAAGATTGTCACAAGCTGAAAGAAATGAGTTTTACTTGGAACTTAAAATAGTTTATGAATTTAAGATTTCTATTGTAGGATTCCACTGCCTTTCATCACAAGGCTCAGGGTAGAAAATGCTAACTTGTATGTTTCTTATTTGCAAACATATAATCAATGTAATTTCACTGATAGCTTACTCGTTTTGATGTTTAAAGAATTAAGTCATTTTTGTGTAAGAAAATTTTAATTACATGTGTACGTATATGTTTCCATTTTTCAACCCGACCTATTTCCAGATTACATAAATTGGTGTTAAGACCTTTTTGTATACATAAACTTCAGAAGAAAACACATTTTGCACATGTAAATTTTGTTATATGATTGACGTTAAGTTACAAGGATGATTTCTTGTCAATTAAGAGGCATTTTATGAAGTAAAATTCTTGTCCCCATTACATGTTTTCTAATGTTGTAATTTGTCATTCAGTCGGATTTTTTTTTGTTGTCTCATTTTTCTGTATTGGAATTGAAACAGATATAATTCTCAGCAATGAAGAGTTAGCTTCTATAGAAGAAGAGGGGACCGAGGGTCAATTATGCTTTTATGATGTGCTTGCTGACCATTTTGTTTGGGTGCCAAAGAACGGGGAACCAATTCTTGATTTGATTGTGAAACTCTGGAGCCAGGCATTTGCGTCTCATATATTTTCTCTTCTCTTCCATAAATGGGTATGCTTATGTGAATCTTTGCTATGTTTTTTACATTTTTCTTTTGTAGTCTAGTACTGTTAATCGTGAAATGATCCTATAAATTCATGCTCAAGGACCAAACTAAGTATGTAAATATTAAGAACCATCTAGACAAGTGGTTTAGTTGTATGTTCATGGCTAGCATGGAGGTTCTTCTTGAGAATCAGGGTTGCTCTATCTTCTTGATTGAGAAACGGGTTCAAAGAATACTTGATTATGCCAAATTTGTCATTTTAACCTTCCTAATATTAACATGCAGGGGGAGGCATTATCTTTTTCTGACTGGTTCATCTAAAAACATCCAAGCGGAATATGTATTGAAGATTGCTTAAAATATTGTTGCTTTTTCTAGTACATTTCGACTTCTTGTTCCATAGTCTGCTTATTAGAAGGAAATAGTCTTAAGTTGTTTACTTGTTGAAACCTTAAACAGTATATGCAACTGACTTTGAGCAATCTTCATGATACACAAAAGTGGTTTCGATTAACTTAGTAGAAAACTCTATTAAGAATTATGATTTTAGCGTGTTGAAAATTGTTGGTATCTTACTAGGTTAGTTTCATGGCCTGGACAGGAATAGTGGTTCCCACATATGGACTTTAGCAATAAGATCCTAGGTTTTAGGTTACAGTTAGCGAGCTAGACGTTGATATAAAATAATTTTAATTCAGGAGATAAACCTTCTGTGTTATTTATTCTATTTATAATATAAATGAACATAGTTGTCACGACGCCAAGGCGGGACGCGACGGTAGATGACCGCCAGAATCGTCAAGGCGTCTGCCATGACGTCTGTATGGCGACAAATCGTTAATGTGCAATTTATACATTATTTATTTTATTTCAAAAGTATATTACACAATAAAATTTTATATACACTAAAACCCAAAACAAAATAATTCACAGTCTCTACTCTATTTCTAGTCATAACTCAAGCAAAGTCATCAACTATGAAGTTATTTCCGTCTCCCTCATGAGCATTACTCTCATTCAAAGGAGTAAGGTAATGGGTTGACTCACTTGGTTAATTATGGGTTATGATGAGTCATGATAAAAAAGGCGTTTCTTTACCCTTCTCCAATGTCAGGACGCCTAGTCGTCACCTAGACAACGTCATGGTGACGTCATGACAACTATGATAATGAATATAAAATTAGTTGTATCTAGTATTGGAAAAGAAAAGCTTATGGGCATGGTTCTAAGGATATATAAGTTCCTCCACTTGTACACGTTCCTGCTCAAGAAATGGTACATGTTTTTTCAGTTGTTGATAGTCTGATAGAGGACTGGACCAGTCAGGCCAAGAAACATGACCCATCCCAGATAGCTACTTTTTTTGAGAACACCTTGGACCTACTATAGTATTGCCTTATATGGACATATATATCATTGAAAGACCAATTGTAGCAATCAGTGCTCATGATCCATAAGTATAACTACAGAATGGAGGAGAAGAGAGATTCCAGAACATAGGTATACCCCCTTATGCTTCACAAAGGTCAATAATTAAAATAATTGGGATATCTTCCTGATTGCGCTGACAGAGGGTGCTAATAAATAACTTTCTCTACCCTAGTATTTGTGATGCAGGATGGCTGTAGTTGAAAACGTTGGGCCTACTGGGGTAGGGGTTTGGGATGAAAACATGTTCAGTACTGGTGTCAGGGGATTGGAACATATCAAAAGGAGAATATATACGACTTAGGGAAATATAAACTCTCAAAAGTTTCATTCATCCAAAAAAATTTAAAAGAAAATGATAAATTTTATATGTATGAAGAGCGAAGTGTCTAGTAGGTGAAAAGCAGCTTACAAGGTGAGAAGGTTGCCCTATAACTAAGCAACTAGAACTAACAAGATAGCCCTCCATTTTCAAACAATTGTAGCATTAATTTACAACTATAAGGTCAAGACATGTATAACAATCAGCTACTTTTCTTGGAGTCCTGTGTTCTGCATCTATTTGAAATCTGCACCTGCCATGTGGTTCATCCAAAATGACCACCAGCCATGGAACTGTTGCTGGCACTCCATTCTACCTTTCAGATGCATAAATCTGCACTGTATCCTATTAATATACCTTAGTTTGTGTGGAAACAAACTGCTGAATAATACGAGGAGGAGAAAGAACTATACTTGAGTAGCAAGCAATTAAGTAGCTTTAGTACTCTTTGTAATAATAACAACTATTCAATACATCTATTTTATCTTTAACAAAAAGCATTAGTAATTGATAGCACAATCTTCATTATGATGCATTTGGAATGTATGAATTATAAGGTATAGATATGTCGTTTGGGAATTGAAAGTGATTGGATCTTCAGCAGGCAATTATCATAGCAGTCAGCTGGTCATGTATTTATTATTTTATGAAATTGGAGAGAGTGAACTTGTTTATATGTCAATGGGTGAATCAACATATAACTCATTTTCTAAGTGATTGAATATTCAGCATGCAATTATCATAGCAGTCAGCTGGTCATGTATTTATTATTTTACGAAATTGGAGAGAGTGAACTTGTTTATATGTCAATGGGTGAATCAACATATAACTCATTTTCTTCCATACTTCAATATAAATTGATCTGGTAAAAAAACTGAAGATATTTGTAAATATGTTGCAGTTATTTGAAGTTCAAATTGATAATACTGACATCCTCCTCCGTTACTCCTCGGCCCTCGTTCAAGGTGCTACAAATGTATTCTGGTAAGGACTTGTGATATTACATATCTTATGAATTATTGATTGGCTACTGACAGAGTAGGTCCTTTAGGAGTCATGGCAAGAAATTAATTATCATGTTTACCTTCTTTTCTTTTTCTTTTTTTAATTTTTAATAAACCTTCATAGTTGTGTATCTCAAGCTGTAAGGTCTCCAATTTCCTTTATCGGTACACCCAAGTAATTGGAATAGGTGGATTTTCCCTTTTTTATGTGTCCCTACAAATTAATTTTCATATTAAAATATGTTTGGAATCTTGAAAGCAAGAGAAAACATAAATATCAGTTACTTTTTCTTAGACCATGAAACATTCTTTCCTATTTGTAGATAATTGGTTCTAATGAATTGTGGGGATTGGTTCTGCTTCTCATGCCTGATATCACAGTTTCTTGTTGGATTGTTATTGTGTATGCGTTTTGCCAAAATTTTAGTTTTAAATATATGTGAGTTCTGTACTTTCTCAGACCTAGCCTGTTTCAGTTATTCTGGTCAACTTGAAACCAAATGCGGGTTGCATTTCTGAGAGAGTTAGAATATGTGACTAAGATTCTGCTTTTTTCCAGTCATGACAAATCATGTCAGCTATGCTTCTGCGTCTTGCTTCAGCTCTTGCCTTGCATTGGGAAAGTGAAAGAAGGGGGAGGTCAGAGGGGAACGATTAATGTACAGAATATCTTGCCCTCAGTAGTCAGAAGGGTTCTGAGCTTGCAGCTCCCTACATTTAGAGGTTTATTTTTCTGCAATTTGGTTTCCGAATATCTCGGCTTCTAGATGTCAACACTGCAACTAAGAGTATAATGGATTGTGAACCATTAAATTCACTGTAGTT